>OX344849.2:20357984-21638581 GCA_947037095.2 Nycteola revayana | reverse complement strand
AGGGCCATGGATCGCAGGACACCGCCATAGAGACGGCGAATCTCCTCCCGGGGTCCTCCGAGATTGGGCAGCAGCCTCTGGAGAGCGCCTGCTGCCTTTTGGACTCGGGGGACCAGACGCTCGAAGTGAGCCTCGAACGTCCATCGGCCGTCGAGGATTAGGCCGAGGTACTTTATGGTGGGCCCGATCGACACCACCGCTTCCCCGATCCTCATGTGCCTTACTGGTGGCTCCCCCCGAAGGCTGTGGAACCACAGTGCTTCGGTTTTTTGGGGAGCCACCCGCAATCCCAGGCCCTCTATATGGGCCACGATCCTTGCGACCCCCAGTTCGGCGAGCCGCAGCGTTTCGCTGAAGCCTTTCCCCCTGGCCATGACTAAAGTGTCATCTGCGTAGCAGATGACATCTAGACCGGGGGGCAGTCTGGTCCTCAAAATGGCGTCGTAGGCGAGGTTCCACAGAAGGGGGCCCAGAACGGACCCCTGTGGAACCCCGCAGCTGATCCTCCTCGTAATATCGTTGCCGTCCCTGTCGGTGAACCTGATGGTCCTGTCGCACAAATACGCCCCGACTATTTCGCGCAAGTAGGGAGGCACGTTATGATGATGTAGTGCCTCCCTGATCGCCTGCCATGGGAGGGAGTTAAAGGCGTTGACTATATCCAAACTTATAGCCAACGCCACTCCCCCCTCCTGGACTGCCTCTTCCGCCAGGGAACGGACGCGCCTGATGGCGTCCACCGTTGACCTCCCCTGGCGGAAGCCATATTGGCTATCCGAAAGGTCGGGGCCAATGCGCAACAGGTGTTCACTGAGGCGGGCGGCGATGACGCGCTCAAAGAGCTTGCCCGCCTCGTCCAGCAGACAAATGGGACGGAACGACGACGGAGAATCAGCCGCCCTGCCGGGTTTCGCCAAGAGGACCAGACGGGCCTCCTTCCAGCCACTGGGGAAAACTCCGTAGCGAAGGCAGCTGGTGAACAGCTGCCGGAGTTTGTCCCCCAAGATCGCCAGAGCCAACACCCATGCTCGTCCGGGGATCCCGTCGGGACCCGGAGCGGTGTTTCGGGCTGCGAGCCGCCTAACGGCTCGATCCAGCTCCCCCTCCGTCACTCCGAGATCGTCCGACCAACCAGAATGGCCCAGACGTGACGGAGGGATCGAGGGACTGTCCTGGACCCTTGGGAAAAGAGCGTCCACCACTCTCTCCACGAATACTGGGTCCAAGGACTCGGTTAGAGGAGGGACCCATGGGCGAAGTTTGCCCATAACCATTTTGTATGGGCGGCCCCATGGGTCCCTATTTAGTCCCTCGATTAATTCGACCCAGGACCGAGCCTTGGCCTCCCCGATCGCAATCTGGAAGGTCTTTGTGGCGACTCGGTACTCCAGATAGGCTCCGGCGATCTCCTCGTCTGTGGCTCGCCGTCTTCTCCGCGTCCTTGTAAAACGGCGGCGCGCCCTTATACAAGAGGCTCGCAGCTCCGCCAGACCATCGCTCCACCAGTAGGCTGAGAATCTCTTCCGGCCTTTCTTGGCCCGGGGCATTGCGACGTCGCAGATCTCCGTCATTTTATCCCGGAACCAGACTGCGAAAGCCTCCGGGTGGGAAGAGATATTCAGTCCCACATCGACCCAGTCCACCACGTGGGCAGCAGCGACCAGCAGGCCTTTCTCCAGCATCTTGAGCACCCAGCGCCGTGGAGAACTGTTGCTTTGGCCCGCCGAATTCGGGGGGCTGCGGCGCGTCTGTGAGGCGACGTCGAAGAGTATATGTCGGTGGTCGCTGAGAGTGGCAAGATCTTCTGCCACCCTCCACCCCGACACCAGCCGTGCAGCAGGGGGAGTCGCCCATGTTAGGTCAACTATGGATTCCCCCTGCCAGCGCACGCAGGTGCTCTCCGTTCCTCTATTGAGGAGATCGAGGCCGAGGGCAGCAGCCCACTCCAGCAAGGCCTCTCCCCTTGCGTCGTCGCGGGCATCACCCCAAACCCTGGAGTGTGCGTTGAAATCACCCGCGACGAGCACTGGACGAGGCAAATACCCCCGGATGAAACTGGCGAGCCCGTCCAAGTGCGCTTCATACTCGGTGAAGCCGCAGTTGGGAGAAATATATACCCCGACCACAACGACGCCACCCCACTCCACAGCAACGAAGCCGACCCCCCTCCGGAGAAGGGTGCAGCAAGGATCGCCCGCACCTCCAGCCCAATAAATTGCGACGGAGCCCCCCTCCGCCCCGAACCAGCGAGGATGGTCCGGGACAGAGTACGGCTCAGCCACAATGGCAAGGGCAACCGACTGTTCCGCGAGCGTCTGGATCATAAGGTCCTGCGCTGCGCGGCAGTGGTTTATGTTGCCCTGCAAGATCTTGTTTATGGGCTGGAATTTCGGGCCTGAGATGCACCCTCGATCGGAGCCCGGGCTGAGTCCGGCTGCGAGTCTTTTGTCGCCGACCCCTTGGTTTGAGGTGCGGCTCCTCTTTTGCCCGTTTTGGGAGGCGTACATTTGATGCCCCCGAGGCGGTGATTTGCCTTGCGGCCAAGATCCCTACAAACTGGGCATGTAGGACCGGAGGCCGAGCAGTCCTGCGCCTTGTGACCGGGCTCCCCACACGCATAGCAGAGCCCACTGCGGTCATTAGGACAAGCGCATTTGGCCCTTACATGCCCATTTTCCAGGCACCTAAAGCATTGTAGTGGCCTTGTTCTAAGGGCCACCACTTTAGCCGAGGACCACCCCACTCGCAGGCATTTGTCGTCGAGCTTGTTCACCGCCTCCAGGGGGCACTTGGCCCAGATGGTGTTAAGCCCCGACCTATGCTGCCTGATGACTCCAACTCTGATGTTGTCCTCCGTGCAGCCGGCCGCCCTCGCGACAGCCTCTGACACGTCGGATGGAGTCACCGAGTCATCGAGGTCGATCAATCTGATTTCGCCCATTTTGACTGGGCGAGCTATTTTCGCCCCCAACTCTTTGAGAACCTCCTTCAACTTAGACGCAAAAGCGTCTGCCCTGCTGGAGTTGTCCGGGCCAGATATCCTGAACACAAGGCCACCATTTATGGCCCTGCGCTGGCTGATACCCTGATCCAGCCCGAACTCCTCCAGTTTGATGCGAGATTTTGCGGTCTTCATGATGTCCGCGAGGGTCGTCCCCGAGTCTTCGGCCACCGAGATCGTAATGGCGGCCGTTTTTGGGGCACGCGGAGGTCTAGGCTTCCCTTTTTTGGAGGGGACGCTCTTGGCTGCGGCTGCTTGCATCCTCGCAGTCCTGCGTTCCCTCTTCTCCTTTCTGCCCAGGACCTTGCTCCACGGCACCTCCCCTTGTGGCTGATCTTGTTCCACAGGGGCTGCTGCAGAGCGTCCAGGTCCCGGGTTTGAGGACTCCTTGGTCGGCGCAGGAGGCTGAGGATGCGGTTCCTTTGCCTTTTTAGGCTTCTTTTTAGCCTTGGACTTAGCGGCCTTTTCTTTGGGGTTGTTGGCCGGCGCCATCAACCCGCTGCCGCTAGTCTCAAGGGAGTCGGCTTTGTCCGAGCGGACTCTCTTCCCCGCTTTGGCCAGGGCTGGTGTACTGGCCCTTCCTGGCTGCAGTACTGACTGCAGTTTCGCCAGTATCTTCTCCTCGAAGGCCTGTAGCTTGCAGTCTACAAGGCCTGCGAGGCTCTCCGCAGAGGCACCCTCGGTAATTGGCGCCGCCCGTTTTGTCGGTGTTGGCGTTGCAGCCGCGTTTGTCACCGACTTGTTGAGCTCCGCTCGGGCTGATGTCCTCTCCTTAGCCCTCTTTAGCTCCGAGAGTTCGGAGGACAAGAGGGCAATTTGAGCTGCCATGGCGTCACGCTCGGCGCGCATCTCTGCGAACTCACGCTCCATTCGCTCGGTGCCCACTGCAGCAGATCTCTTGTGGAGCACCACCGATACCGCCTCGGACTTCCGGATCGCCCGTCTGAGGGCGTTCTTCATACCCCCATTCAGGTTTTTAGACCTGTCGGAGACCTTCTCAATAGTGGACAGGGCGTCCAGAAGTATCGACCCGAGAGCGGCCGTTGGTTGGTGCTCCATCTCCTCCATGAGTTCCTCTAGTTTTGGTAGCGACTCCTTGGATTTTAGAGTCGCTGGAGGAACATTGGGGTCCTCGATTTCCTTGAGATCTGTCTCCAGATCATTGTCTTCGAGAACCCTCTTCGTCTTCCTGGTTCTAGTGGTCTTGCGCAGTGTGGACGCGCTAGACACCATGGAAGTTGCAGACGCCATCGATGTCGCCGACGTCTGCGAGCAGTCACTGTCATACTCATATACTGCTCTAACAACGCTAGTGGCCCTAGTTTCCCTGGCCGGTGTAAATGGCCGGGAAAAGGTGTCCACCACCTCCTTCGTCGCAAGCGGAATGCGATCCATAACTACGACGGGACGCGCCGCAATCGGACTCCGCTTGAGCTCCCTCCCAGGACGCGCAAAACTGGGCGTGCGCGCCCTCTCCACGACCTCCGTGGCTTCAGAACAATTGTTGTCCCCCCCAGAAACGATGGGACTGCCGGGTCCCGAAGGACCCGAAGGGGATTCTCCGACCGGAGACCGGTCGGTACCCCCCTGGGGTAGTTGATTTGCAATTGTTGACTTATTCATGGTTTGTGTTTTTAGTTTTGCCGCCCTCACGACCGGGTATACCCCCCGGCCATGCAGTCCCTCGCCGGGCGGCGAGGCTTGAACTTCAGGGTAATTTTTTATAGAGGTTTTCTTCCTCTGTGCCCCTGCACTGCGTCCTCCGAAAGCCGGAGGGCGCGGCGAAGGGGCATGACGGTGGAACTCTAACCAACTTATGGTTTTTTGTGTTACAGATGGTGCGTGGAGATCCCCCGACCCCACCGGACCCAAGCTGGACCCGATAGGACCAAGGTAAGTCAAAAAAGAAAATATGAAATTTTGCCTGAGGGGTCCAGAATTGATATGGCAAGGCCCTAACGGGCGGGTGGGCGGGCCAATTTTTGACATTTTGTCGCAGATAACCCCTACAAATGGGGCATTTCGGGATAGGTCTCGACGAGATCTATCTAATGGCACAACAATTGGAACCAGTCGCGAACAAAAATCGCGATTTATCGACCAAATACAAGTATTTTGGGCGGATTTCAACAGAGTTACTGACTTTAAGTGCTGAAATTTTATAAAATATTGGCGAAAAAGTGACGGACGGTTGCTGATAACTCGTGCGACACACTAATAAACAGAATTACGAAAGAAATTAGCAACAATATTGAAGGGTTTTTTGTGAAAAAATTCACAAAAGTGCGAGTGGTCACTTAGAACAGAATGCACCAAGTGTTTATAGCTGAAACTAATTTTTTCTATTTTTTACAGGTGGAGGATGGACGACCGCTGGTGATTAAGGTAAGATACTATTTAAAACGAACAATTTGAATCCAGAACGGCCGGAATCGGACCATATTTTGTGAAGTTATGTTTAAATTAGAGTCCGATTGTACTGCGACATTCTATCGCTTAGGTGCACTTTTGTACCTACCTAGCGAGTAAGAATTTGCCAATTGTGACATTTTGTCGCAGATAACCCCTACAAATGGGGCATTTCGGGATAGGTCTCGACGAGATCTATCTAATGGCACAACAATTGGAACCAGTCGCGAACAAAAATCGCGATTTATCGACCAAATACAAGTATTTTGGGCGGATTTCAACAGAGTTACTGACTTTAAGTGCTGAAATTTTATAAAATATTGGCGAAAAAGTGACGGACGGTTGCTGATAACTCGTGCGACACACTAATAAACAGAATTACGAAAGAAATTAGCAACAATATTGAAGGGTTTTTTGTGAAAAAATTCACAAAAGTGCGAGTGGTCACTTAGAACAGAATGCACCAAGTGTTTATAGCTGAAACTAATTTTTTCTATTTTTTACAGGTGGAGGATGGACGACCGCTGGTGATTAAGGTAAGATACTATTTAAAACGAACAATTTGAATCCAGAACGGCCGGAATCGGACCATATTTTGTGAAGTTATGTTTAAATTAGAGTCCGATTGTACTGCGACATTCTATCGCTTAGGTGCACTTTTGTACCTACCTAGCGAGTAAGAATTTGCCAATTGTGACATTTTGTCGCAGATAACCCCTACAAATGGGGCATTTCGGGATAGGTCTCGACGAGATCTATCTAATGGCACAACAATTGGAACCAGTCGCGAACAAAAATCGCGATTTATCGACCAAATACAAGTATTTTGGGCGGATTTCAACAGAGTTACTGACTTTAAGTGCTGAAATTTTATAAAATATTGGCGAAAAAGTGACGGACGGTTGCTGATAACTCGTGCGACACACTAATAAACAGAATTACGAAAGAAATTAGCAACAATATTGAAGGGTTTTTTGTGAAAAAATTCACAAAAGTGCGAGTGGTCACTTAGAACAGAATGCACCAAGTGTTTATAGCTGAAACTAATTTTTTCTATTTTTTACAGGTGGAGGATGGACGACCGCTGGTGATTAAGGTAAGATACTATTTAAAACGAACAATTTGAATCCAGAACGGCCGGAATCGGACCATATTTTGTGAAGTTATGTTTAAATTAGAGTCCGATTGTACTGCGACATTCTATCGCTTAGGTGCACTTTTGTACCTACCTAGCGAGTAAGAATTTGCCAATTGTGACATTTTGTCGCAGATAACCCCTACAAATGGGGCATTTCGGGATAGGTCTCGACGAGATCTATCTAATGGCACAACAATTGGAACCAGTCGCGAACAAAAATCGCGATTTATCGACCAAATACAAGTATTTTGGGCGGATTTCAACAGAGTTACTGACTTTAAGTGCTGAAATTTTATAAAATATTGGCGAAAAAGTGACGGACGGTTGCTGATAACTCGTGCGACACACTAATAAACAGAATTACGAAAGAAATTAGCAACAATATTGAAGGGTTTTTTGTGAAAAAATTCACAAAAGTGCGAGTGGTCACTTAGAACAGAATGCACCAAGTGTTTATAGCTGAAACTAATTTTTTCTATTTTTTACAGGTGGAGGATGGACGACCGCTGGTGATTAAGGTAAGATACTATTTAAAACGAACAATTTGAATCCAGAACGGCCGGAATCGGACCATATTTTGTGAAGTTATGTTTAAATTAGAGTCCGATTGTACTGCGACATTCTATCGCTTAGGTGCACTTTTGTACCTACCTAGCGAGTAAGAATTTGCCAATTGTGACATTTTGTCGCAGATAACCCCTACAAATGGGGCATTTCGGGATAGGTCTCGACGAGATCTATCTAATGGCACAACAATTGGAACCAGTCGCGAACAAAAATCGCGATTTATCGACCAAATACAAGTATTTTGGGCGGATTTCAACAGAGTTACTGACTTTAAGTGCTGAAATTTTATAAAATATTGGCGAAAAAGTGACGGACGGTTGCTGATAACTCGTGCGACACACTAATAAACAGAATTACGAAAGAAATTAGCAACAATATTGAAGGGTTTTTTGTGAAAAAATTCACAAAAGTGCGAGTGGTCACTTAGAACAGAATGCACCAAGTGTTTATAGCTGAAACTAATTTTTTCTATTTTTTACAGGTGGAGGATGGACGACCGCTGGTGATTAAGGTAAGATACTATTTAAAACGAACAATTTGAATCCAGAACGGCCGGAATCGGACCATATTTTGTGAAGTTATGTTTAAATTAGAGTCCGATTGTACTGCGACATTCTATCGCTTAGGTGCACTTTTGTACCTACCTAGCGAGTAAGAATTTGCCAATTGTGACATTTTGTCGCAGATAACCCCTACAAATGGGGCATTTCGGGATAGGTCTCGACGAGATCTATCTAATGGCACAACAATTGGAACCAGTCGCGAACAAAAATCGCGATTTATCGACCAAATACAAGTATTTTGGGCGGATTTCAACAGAGTTACTGACTTTAAGTGCTGAAATTTTATAAAATATTGGCGAAAAAGTGACGGACGGTTGCTGATAACTCGTGCGACACACTAATAAACAGAATTACGAAAGAAATTAGCAACAATATTGAAGGGTTTTTTGTGAAAAAATTCACAAAAGTGCGAGTGGTCACTTAGAACAGAATGCACCAAGTGTTTATAGCTGAAACTAATTTTTTCTATTTTTTACAGGTGGAGGATGGACGACCGCTGGTGATTAAGGTAAGATACTATTTAAAACGAACAATTTGAATCCAGAACGGCCGGAATCGGACCATATTTTGTGAAGTTATGTTTAAATTAGAGTCCGATTGTACTGCGACATTCTATCGCTTAGGTGCACTTTTGTACCTACCTAGCGAGTAAGAATTTGCCAATTGTGACATTTTGTCGCAGATAACCCCTACAAATGGGGCATTTCGGGATAGGTCTCGACGAGATCTATCTAATGGCACAACAATTGGAACCAGTCGCGAACAAAAATCGCGATTTATCGACCAAATACAAGTATTTTGGGCGGATTTCAACAGAGTTACTGACTTTAAGTGCTGAAATTTTATAAAATATTGGCGAAAAAGTGACGGACGGTTGCTGATAACTCGTGCGACACACTAATAAACAGAATTACGAAAGAAATTAGCAACAATATTGAAGGGTTTTTTGTGAAAAAATTCACAAAAGTGCGAGTGGTCACTTAGAACAGAATGCACCAAGTGTTTATAGCTGAAACTAATTTTTTCTATTTTTTACAGGTGGAGGATGGACGACCGCTGGTGATTAAGGTAAGATACTATTTAAAACGAACAATTTGAATCCAGAACGGCCGGAATCGGACCATATTTTGTGAAGTTATGTTTAAATTAGAGTCCGATTGTACTGCGACATTCTATCGCTTAGGTGCACTTTTGTACCTACCTAGCGAGTAAGAATTTGCCAATTGTGACATTTTGTCGCAGATAACCCCTACAAATGGGGCATTTCGGGATAGGTCTCGACGAGATCTATCTAATGGCACAACAATTGGAACCAGTCGCGAACAAAAATCGCGATTTATCGACCAAATACAAGTATTTTGGGCGGATTTCAACAGAGTTACTGACTTTAAGTGCTGAAATTTTATAAAATATTGGCGAAAAAGTGACGGACGGTTGCTGATAACTCGTGCGACACACTAATAAACAGAATTACGAAAGAAATTAGCAACAATATTGAAGGGTTTTTTGTGAAAAAATTCACAAAAGTGCGAGTGGTCACTTAGAACAGAATGCACCAAGTGTTTATAGCTGAAACTAATTTTTTCTATTTTTTACAGGTGGAGGATGGACGACCGCTGGTGATTAAGGTAAGATACTATTTAAAACGAACAATTTGAATCCAGAACGGCCGGAATCGGACCATATTTTGTGAAGTTATGTTTAAATTAGAGTCCGATTGTACTGCGACATTCTATCGCTTAGGTGCACTTTTGTACCTACCTAGCGAGTAAGAATTTGCCAATTGTGACATTTTGTCGCAGATAACCCCTACAAATGGGGCATTTCGGGATAGGTCTCGACGAGATCTATCTAATGGCACAACAATTGGAACCAGTCGCGAACAAAAATCGCGATTTATCGACCAAATACAAGTATTTTGGGCGGATTTCAACAGAGTTACTGACTTTAAGTGCTGAAATTTTATAAAATATTGGCGAAAAAGTGACGGACGGTTGCTGATAACTCGTGCGACACACTAATAAACAGAATTACGAAAGAAATTAGCAACAATATTGAAGGGTTTTTTGTGAAAAAATTCACAAAAGTGCGAGTGGTCACTTAGAACAGAATGCACCAAGTGTTTATAGCTGAAACTAATTTTTTCTATTTTTTACAGGTGGAGGATGGACGACCGCTGGTGATTAAGGTAAGATACTATTTAAAACGAACAATTTGAATCCAGAACGGCCGGAATCGGACCATATTTTGTGAAGTTATGTTTAAATTAGAGTCCGATTGTACTGCGACATTCTATCGCTTAGGTGCACTTTTGTACCTACCTAGCGAGTAAGAATTTGCCAATTGTGACATTTTGTCGCAGATAACCCCTACAAATGGGGCATTTCGGGATAGGTCTCGACGAGATCTATCTAATGGCACAACAATTGGAACCAGTCGCGAACAAAAATCGCGATTTATCGACCAAATACAAGTATTTTGGGCGGATTTCAACAGAGTTACTGACTTTAAGTGCTGAAATTTTATAAAATATTGGCGAAAAAGTGACGGACGGTTGCTGATAACTCGTGCGACACACTAATAAACAGAATTACGAAAGAAATTAGCAACAATATTGAAGGGTTTTTTGTGAAAAAATTCACAAAAGTGCGAGTGGTCACTTAGAACAGAATGCACCAAGTGTTTATAGCTGAAACTAATTTTTTCTATTTTTTACAGGTGGAGGATGGACGACCGCTGGTGATTAAGGTAAGATACTATTTAAAACGAACAATTTGAATCCAGAACGGCCGGAATCGGACCATATTTTGTGAAGTTATGTTTAAATTAGAGTCCGATTGTACTGCGACATTCTATCGCTTAGGTGCACTTTTGTACCTACCTAGCGAGTAAGAATTTGCCAATTGTGACATTTTGTCGCAGATAACCCCTACAAATGGGGCATTTCGGGATAGGTCTCGACGAGATCTATCTAATGGCACAACAATTGGAACCAGTCGCGAACAAAAATCGCGATTTATCGACCAAATACAAGTATTTTGGGCGGATTTCAACAGAGTTACTGACTTTAAGTGCTGAAATTTTATAAAATATTGGCGAAAAAGTGACGGACGGTTGCTGATAACTCGTGCGACACACTAATAAACAGAATTACGAAAGAAATTAGCAACAATATTGAAGGGTTTTTTGTGAAAAAATTCACAAAAGTGCGAGTGGTCACTTAGAACAGAATGCACCAAGTGTTTATAGCTGAAACTAATTTTTTCTATTTTTTACAGGTGGAGGATGGACGACCGCTGGTGATTAAGGTAAGATACTATTTAAAACGAACAATTTGAATCCAGAACGGCCGGAATCGGACCATATTTTGTGAAGTTATGTTTAAATTAGAGTCCGATTGTACTGCGACATTCTATCGCTTAGGTGCACTTTTGTACCTACCTAGCGAGTAAGAATTTGCCAATTGTGACATTTTGTCGCAGATAACCCCTACAAATGGGGCATTTCGGGATAGGTCTCGACGAGATCTATCTAATGGCACAACAATTGGAACCAGTCGCGAACAAAAATCGCGATTTATCGACCAAATACAAGTATTTTGGGCGGATTTCAACAGAGTTACTGACTTTAAGTGCTGAAATTTTATAAAATATTGGCGAAAAAGTGACGGACGGTTGCTGATAACTCGTGCGACACACTAATAAACAGAATTACGAAAGAAATTAGCAACAATATTGAAGGGTTTTTTGTGAAAAAATTCACAAAAGTGCGAGTGGTCACTTAGAACAGAATGCACCAAGTGTTTATAGCTGAAACTAATTTTTTCTATTTTTTACAGGTGGAGGATGGACGACCGCTGGTGATTAAGGTAAGATACTATTTAAAACGAACAATTTGAATCCAGAACGGCCGGAATCGGACCATATTTTGTGAAGTTATGTTTAAATTAGAGTCCGATTGTACTGCGACATTCTATCGCTTAGGTGCACTTTTGTACCTACCTAGCGAGTAAGAATTTGCCAATTGTGACATTTTGTCGCAGATAACCCCTACAAATGGGGCATTTCGGGATAGGTCTCGACGAGATCTATCTAATGGCACAACAATTGGAACCAGTCGCGAACAAAAATCGCGATTTATCGACCAAATACAAGTATTTTGGGCGGATTTCAACAGAGTTACTGACTTTAAGTGCTGAAATTTTATAAAATATTGGCGAAAAAGTGACGGACGGTTGCTGATAACTCGTGCGACACACTAATAAACAGAATTACGAAAGAAATTAGCAACAATATTGAAGGGTTTTTTGTGAAAAAATTCACAAAAGTGCGAGTGGTCACTTAGAACAGAATGCACCAAGTGTTTATAGCTGAAACTAATTTTTTCTATTTTTTACAGGTGGAGGATGGACGACCGCTGGTGATTAAGGTAAGATACTATTTAAAACGAACAATTTGAATCCAGAACGGCCGGAATCGGACCATATTTTGTGAAGTTATGTTTAAATTAGAGTCCGATTGTACTGCGACATTCTATCGCTTAGGTGCACTTTTGTACCTACCTAGCGAGTAAGAATTTGCCAATTGTGACATTTTGTCGCAGATAACCCCTACAAATGGGGCATTTCGGGATAGGTCTCGACGAGATCTATCTAATGGCACAACAATTGGAACCAGTCGCGAACAAAAATCGCGATTTATCGACCAAATACAAGTATTTTGGGCGGATTTCAACAGAGTTACTGACTTTAAGTGCTGAAATTTTATAAAATATTGGCGAAAAAGTGACGGACGGTTGCTGATAACTCGTGCGACACACTAATAAACAGAATTACGAAAGAAATTAGCAACAATATTGAAGGGTTTTTTGTGAAAAAATTCACAAAAGTGCGAGTGGTCACTTAGAACAGAATGCACCAAGTGTTTATAGCTGAAACTAATTTTTTCTATTTTTTACAGGTGGAGGATGGACGACCGCTGGTGATTAAGGTAAGATACTATTTAAAACGAACAATTTGAATCCAGAACGGCCGGAATCGGACCATATTTTGTGAAGTTATGTTTAAATTAGAGTCCGATTGTACTGCGACATTCTATCGCTTAGGTGCACTTTTGTACCTACCTAGCGAGTAAGAATTTGCCAATTGTGACATTTTGTCGCAGATAACCCCTACAAATGGGGCATTTCGGGATAGGTCTCGACGAGATCTATCTAATGGCACAACAATTGGAACCAGTCGCGAACAAAAATCGCGATTTATCGACCAAATACAAGTATTTTGGGCGGATTTCAACAGAGTTACTGACTTTAAGTGCTGAAATTTTATAAAATATTGGCGAAAAAGTGACGGACGGTTGCTGATAACTCGTGCGACACACTAATAAACAGAATTACGAAAGAAATTAGCAACAATATTGAAGGGTTTTTTGTGAAAAAATTCACAAAAGTGCGAGTGGTCACTTAGAACAGAATGCACCAAGTGTTTATAGCTGAAACTAATTTTTTCTATTTTTTACAGGTGGAGGATGGACGACCGCTGGTGATTAAGGTAAGATACTATTTAAAACGAACAATTTGAATCCAGAACGGCCGGAATCGGACCATATTTTGTGAAGTTATGTTTAAATTAGAGTCCGATTGTACTGCGACATTCTATCGCTTAGGTGCACTTTTGTACCTACCTAGCGAGTAAGAATTTGCCAATTGTGACATTTTGTCGCAGATAACCCCTACAAATGGGGCATTTCGGGATAGGTCTCGACGAGATCTATCTAATGGCACAACAATTGGAACCAGTCGCGAACAAAAATCGCGATTTATCGACCAAATACAAGTATTTTGGGCGGATTTCAACAGAGTTACTGACTTTAAGTGCTGAAATTTTATAAAATATTGGCGAAAAAGTGACGGACGGTTGCTGATAACTCGTGCGACACACTAATAAACAGAATTACGAAAGAAATTAGCAACAATATTGAAGGGTTTTTTGTGAAAAAATTCACAAAAGTGCGAGTGGTCACTTAGAACAGAATGCACCAAGTGTTTATAGCTGAAACTAATTTTTTCTATTTTTTACAGGTGGAGGATGGACGACCGCTGGTGATTAAGGTAAGATACTATTTAAAACGAACAATTTGAATCCAGAACGGCCGGAATCGGACCATATTTTGTGAAGTTATGTTTAAATTAGAGTCCGATTGTACTGCGACATTCTATCGCTTAGGTGCACTTTTGTACCTACCTAGCGAGTAAGAATTTGCCAATTGTGACATTTTGTCGCAGATAACCCCTACAAATGGGGCATTTCGGGATAGGTCTCGACGAGATCTATCTAATGGCACAACAATTGGAACCAGTCGCGAACAAAAATCGCGATTTATCGACCAAATACAAGTATTTTGGGCGGATTTCAACAGAGTTACTGACTTTAAGTGCTGAAATTTTATAAAATATTGGCGAAAAAGTGACGGACGGTTGCTGATAACTCGTGCGACACACTAATAAACAGAATTACGAAAGAAATTAGCAACAATATTGAAGGGTTTTTTGTGAAAAAATTCACAAAAGTGCGAGTGGTCACTTAGAACAGAATGCACCAAGTGTTTATAGCTGAAACTAATTTTTTCTATTTTTTACAGGTGGAGGATGGACGACCGCTGGTGATTAAGGTAAGATACTATTTAAAACGAACAATTTGAATCCAGAACGGCCGGAATCGGACCATATTTTGTGAAGTTATGTTTAAATTAGAGTCCGATTGTACTGCGACATTCTATCGCTTAGGTGCACTTTTGTACCTACCTAGCGAGTAAGAATTTGCCAATTGTGACATTTTGTCGCAGATAACCCCTACAAATGGGGCATTTCGGGATAGGTCTCGACGAGATCTATCTAATGGCACAACAATTGGAACCAGTCGCGAACAAAAATCGCGATTTATCGACCAAATACAAGTATTTTGGGCGGATTTCAACAGAGTTACTGACTTTAAGTGCTGAAATTTTATAAAATATTGGCGAAAAAGTGACGGACGGTTGCTGATAACTCGTGCGACACACTAATAAACAGAATTACGAAAGAAATTAGCAACAATATTGAAGGGTTTTTTGTGAAAAAATTCACAAAAGTGCGAGTGGTCACTTAGAACAGAATGCACCAAGTGTTTATAGCTGAAACTAATTTTTTCTATTTTTTACAGGTGGAGGATGGACGACCGCTGGTGATTAAGGTAAGATACTATTTAAAACGAACAATTTGAATCCAGAACGGCCGGAATCGGACCATATTTTGTGAAGTTATGTTTAAATTAGAGTCCGATTGTACTGCGACATTCTATCGCTTAGGTGCACTTTTGTACCTACCTAGCGAGTAAGAATTTGCCAATTGTGACATTTTGTCGCAGATAACCCCTACAAATGGGGCATTTCGGGATAGGTCTCGACGAGATCTATCTAATGGCACAACAATTGGAACCAGTCGCGAACAAAAATCGCGATTTATCGACCAAATACAAGTATTTTGGGCGGATTTCAACAGAGTTACTGACTTTAAGTGCTGAAATTTTATAAAATATTGGCGAAAAAGTGACGGACGGTTGCTGATAACTCGTGCGACACACTAATAAACAGAATTACGAAAGAAATTAGCAACAATATTGAAGGGTTTTTTGTGAAAAAATTCACAAAAGTGCGAGTGGTCACTTAGAACAGAATGCACCAAGTGTTTATAGCTGAAACTAATTTTTTCTATTTTTTACAGGTGGAGGATGGACGACCGCTGGTGATTAAGGTAAGATACTATTTAAAACGAACAATTTGAATCCAGAACGGCCGGAATCGGACCATATTTTGTGAAGTTATGTTTAAATTAGAGTCCGATTGTACTGCGACATTCTATCGCTTAGGTGCACTTTTGTACCTACCTAGCGAGTAAGAATTTGCCAATTGTGACATTTTGTCGCAGATAACCCCTACAAATGGGGCATTTCGGGATAGGTCTCGACGAGATCTATCTAATGGCACAACAATTGGAACCAGTCGCGAACAAAAATCGCGATTTATCGACCAAATACAAGTATTTTGGGCGGATTTCAACAGAGTTACTGACTTTAAGTGCTGAAATTTTATAAAATATTGGCGAAAAAGTGACGGACGGTTGCTGATAACTCGTGCGACACACTAATAAACAGAATTACGAAAGAAATTAGCAACAATATTGAAGGGTTTTTTGTGAAAAAATTCACAAAAGTGCGAGTGGTCACTTAGAACAGAATGCACCAAGTGTTTATAGCTGAAACTAATTTTTTCTATTTTTTACAGGTGGAGGATGGACGACCGCTGGTGATTAAGGTAAGATACTATTTAAAACGAACAATTTGAATCCAGAACGGCCGGAATCGGACCATATTTTGTGAAGTTATGTTTAAATTAGAGTCCGATTGTACTGCGACATTCTATCGCTTAGGTGCACTTTTGTACCTACCTAGCGAGTAAGAATTTGCCAATTGTGACATTTTGTCGCAGATAACCCCTACAAATGGGGCATTTCGGGATAGGTCTCGACGAGATCTATCTAATGGCACAACAATTGGAACCAGTCGCGAACAAAAATCGCGATTTATCGACCAAATACAAGTATTTTGGGCGGATTTCAACAGAGTTACTGACTTTAAGTGCTGAAATTTTATAAAATATTGGCGAAAAAGTGACGGACGGTTGCTGATAACTCGTGCGACACACTAATAAACAGAATTACGAAAGAAATTAGCAACAATATTGAAGGGTTTTTTGTGAAAAAATTCACAAAAGTGCGAGTGGTCACTTAGAACAGAATGCACCAAGTGTTTATAGCTGAAACTAATTTTTTCTATTTTTTACAGGTGGAGGATGGACGACCGCTGGTGATTAAGGTAAGATACTATTTAAAACGAACAATTTGAATCCAGAACGGCCGGAATCGGACCATATTTTGTGAAGTTATGTTTAAATTAGAGTCCGATTGTACTGCGACATTCTATCGCTTAGGTGCACTTTTGTACCTACCTAGCGAGTAAGAATTTGCCAATTGTGACATTTTGTCGCAGATAACCCCTACAAATGGGGCATTTCGGGATAGGTCTCGACGAGATCTATCTAATGGCACAACAATTGGAACCAGTCGCGAACAAAAATCGCGATTTATCGACCAAATACAAGTATTTTGGGCGGATTTCAACAGAGTTACTGACTTTAAGTGCTGAAATTTTATAAAATATTGGCGAAAAAGTGACGGACGGTTGCTGATAACTCGTGCGACACACTAATAAACAGAATTACGAAAGAAATTAGCAACAATATTGAAGGGTTTTTTGTGAAAAAATTCACAAAAGTGCGAGTGGTCACTTAGAACAGAATGCACCAAGTGTTTATAGCTGAAACTAATTTTTTCTATTTTTTACAGGTGGAGGATGGACGACCGCTGGTGATTAAGGTAAGATACTATTTAAAACGAACAATTTGAATCCAGAACGGCCGGAATCGGACCATATTTTGTGAAGTTATGTTTAAATTAGAGTCCGATTGTACTGCGACATTCTATCGCTTAGGTGCACTTTTGTACCTACCTAGCGAGTAAGAATTTGCCAATTGTGACATTTTGTCGCAGATAACCCCTACAAATGGGGCATTTCGGGATAGGTCTCGACGAGATCTATCTAATGGCACAACAATTGGAACCAGTCGCGAACAAAAATCGCGATTTATCGACCAAATACAAGTATTTTGGGCGGATTTCAACAGAGTTACTGACTTTAAGTGCTGAAATTTTATAAAATATTGGCGAAAAAGTGACGGACGGTTGCTGATAACTCGTGCGACACACTAATAAACAGAATTACGAAAGAAATTAGCAACAATATTGAAGGGTTTTTTGTGAAAAAATTCACAAAAGTGCGAGTGGTCACTTAGAACAGAATGCACCAAGTGTTTATAGCTGAAACTAATTTTTTCTATTTTTTACAGGTGGAGGATGGACGACCGCTGGTGATTAAGGTAAGATACTATTTAAAACGAACAATTTGAATCCAGAACGGCCGGAATCGGACCATATTTTGTGAAGTTATGTTTAAATTAGAGTCCGATTGTACTGCGACATTCTATCGCTTAGGTGCACTTTTGTACCTACCTAGCGAGTAAGAATTTGCCAATTGTGACATTTTGTCGCAGATAACCCCTACAAATGGGGCATTTCGGGATAGGTCTCGACGAGATCTATCTAATGGCACAACAATTGGAACCAGTCGCGAACAAAAATCGCGATTTATCGACCAAATACAAGTATTTTGGGCGGATTTCAACAGAGTTACTGACTTTAAGTGCTGAAATTTTATAAAATATTGGCGAAAAAGTGACGGACGGTTGCTGATAACTCGTGCGACACACTAATAAACAGAATTACGAAAGAAATTAGCAACAATATTGAAGGGTTTTTTGTGAAAAAATTCACAAAAGTGCGAGTGGTCACTTAGAACAGAATGCACCAAGTGTTTATAGCTGAAACTAATTTTTTCTATTTTTTACAGGTGGAGGATGGACGACCGCTGGTGATTAAGGTAAGATACTATTTAAAACGAACAATTTGAATCCAGAACGGCCGGAATCGGACCATATTTTGTGAAGTTATGTTTAAATTAGAGTCCGATTGTACTGCGACATTCTATCGCTTAGGTGCACTTTTGTACCTACCTAGCGAGTAAGAATTTGCCAATTGTGACATTTTGTCGCAGATAACCCCTACAAATGGGGCATTTCGGGATAGGTCTCGACGAGATCTATCTAATGGCACAACAATTGGAACCAGTCGCGAACAAAAATCGCGATTTATCGACCAAATACAAGTATTTTGGGCGGATTTCAACAGAGTTACTGACTTTAAGTGCTGAAATTTTATAAAATATTGGCGAAAAAGTGACGGACGGTTGCTGATAACTCGTGCGACACACTAATAAACAGAATTACGAAAGAAATTAGCAACAATATTGAAGGGTTTTTTGTGAAAAAATTCACAAAAGTGCGAGTGGTCACTTAGAACAGAATGCACCAAGTGTTTATAGCTGAAACTAATTTTTTCTATTTTTTACAGGTGGAGGATGGACGACCGCTGGTGATTAAGGTAAGATACTATTTAAAACGAACAATTTGAATCCAGAACGGCCGGAATCGGACCATATTTTGTGAAGTTATGTTTAAATTAGAGTCCGATTGTACTGCGACATTCTATCGCTTAGGTGCACTTTTGTACCTACCTAGCGAGTAAGAATTTGCCAATTGTGACATTTTGTCGCAGATAACCCCTACAAATGGGGCATTTCGGGATAGGTCTCGACGAGATCTATCTAATGGCACAACAATTGGAACCAGTCGCGAACAAAAATCGCGATTTATCGACCAAATACAAGTATTTTGGGCGGATTTCAACAGAGTTACTGACTTTAAGTGCTGAAATTTTATAAAATATTGGCGAAAAAGTGACGGACGGTTGCTGATAACTCGTGCGACACACTAATAAACAGAATTACGAAAGAAATTAGCAACAATATTGAAGGGTTTTTTGTGAAAAAATTCACAAAAGTGCGAGTGGTCACTTAGAACAGAATGCACCAAGTGTTTATAGCTGAAACTAATTTTTTCTATTTTTTACAGGTGGAGGATGGACGACCGCTGGTGATTAAGGTAAGATACTATTTAAAACGAACAATTTGAATCCAGAACGGCCGGAATCGGACCATATTTTGTGAAGTTATGTTTAAATTAGAGTCCCAACCTAACCTAACCTAACCTAACCTAACCTAACCTAACCTAACCTAACCTAACCTAACCTAACCTTTTTTTTTTTTTTTTTTTTTTTTTTTTTTTTTTTTTTTTTGACCGGGGGGAAATGCAGTTACGCATTCGACCACCGCCGTTGTGAAAACAACAGCGGTGGGATATGTGGGGACTCGCCCTCTCCAGTGCGTGATATGCTACTCATACCACGAGGAGAGGACCCTACCGCCACTAAAACCCCCCGGGTACTCCTCCTTCCGCCTTGAGTGTGAGGGCCACCGGGAAACGCTGAGAAGCGCTAACATTTCCGGTGAAACCCCCACGGCGGCCGTCCGCAGCTTTATAGTGCCGCGGACTCTCCGGGGCCACATTGTGTGTGGCCCGTATAACCATAGACGGGACGCCCGGAGTACTCAGGCGTCCCTCCTCCGCACGGGTCGGCCTCTATAGGGAGCAGGGCCCATGTTCCCTACTCCCCGAGGCCGAGCCTAAGGTGGCATGCGACGGGTCTCGGCCCGCCGTCTGCGGCCAACACGCCGCCTGCGGAGCGGGTGTGCACTGGGATCTTCCTCCCTTACCCGCTCCGCGGCCTCCTTCTGCGACATGACACGTCCACAGAAGGAGGCAACCGCCGCCCAAGACCCCTCACTCTCGACCATCTTAGAAATGATGGTCGGTAGCGAGAGGTCGGAACCCACGACTCCGATGAGCTCGGCGCGCTCACCGGCAAACGCCGGACACACCTCCAGGGTGTGTTGCGCCGTATCATCGGTGCCCCCGCAGTGGTGGCACCGAGTGTCCGGCTCCCTCTGTGCCACATTGCACAGGTAGTGACCAAAACAGCCATGGCCTGATACCACCTGTGCAATGTGGTAGGTCACCGCGCCCCATTTGCGACCGGCCCACTTTAAAAGGTGGGGCCGGATCGCCTCCACGACGCGCGATCCACTCCCTGACGCAGCTTCCAGCCGCTCTTGCCAACTCCGGAGGGTCTGGCGACGGACTTCACTCCGCCACCGTGCAATGCCCTCCGGAAAGGGGTCGCGACCAGAACGCGCCCCCTCACACCTCCGCCGGTACGCGGCGGCCAACGCCTGCGCCTCCAGGTCCCACGGAGGGGAACCCGCCAGGAGGCAGGCCGCATTGAAGGCGACCGTGCGGTAGGCGCGGGACGCCCTGATGGCCATGACCCGCTGCGGACGTCGCAGCAGGGCCACGTTTTGCCTATCCAGGGCGTCGACCCAAATGGGGGCGCCATATAACGCCATGGAGCGGATCACGCCCGAATACAATCGTCGACAGATGCTCCCGGGAACCTAACCTAACCTAACCTAACCTAACCTAACCTAACCTAACCTTTTTTTTTTTTTTTTTTTTTTTTTTTTTTTTTTTTTTTTTTTTTTTTTTTTTTTTTTTGCTGACGTGGTGGGAAATCTTTATCTTCTCGAGGAAGAGGAAAACCTCTTAACCTCGAGAAGGTCGACTGCCCGCCTTCCAAGGGTATAAGGAAGACGGGGCGGTGCAGGGCTAACCCGCTAAAACCCACCACGATAGCCTACCTCTGATGTTGACGCCAGCGTCTCTGGGGTCACACTGAGTTCACAACCAGAGACGCTGAGCTACATCCGCCCAAAGGGCCCCTCCCGGGGGTAGCAATTGGCTTCCCCCAGCGCAACTGCGCTTGTGTAGGCAACCAGCGGCTACAACTGGTTGCCTCTTCCCGGGATTGCTGCCGAAGGCGGGCGGCCAGAGTCCCCACTCTGGTCCTCAGCAATCCCGAGGCATACTCGCACCAACTAAAGTTGGCGCGTCAGCGCCGAGTCTACACACGTATGGCGTAGGCTCGGCGCTGCACTTTCTCGCCAGCGGAATCAGGTCCGCCGGCCGCGACCCCGCACCCTTCTACGGCGTGCGGGGTCATTGCGCTCTCTGGCGCGTTCAGCGGTCTCCTTCTGAAGCATCACAGCTTCACAGAAGGAGACCACTGCCCTCCAACTATCTCTCGCCGTCACCATGGCATAAACCACGGCCGACGGCGAGAGGTCACTCCCGATTATGTCAGTAAGGACTTGGCGCTCGGAGGTCCATGCTGGGCACTCCTCCAGTGTGTGTTGCGCCGAGTCCCTGTCACTACTGCAGTGATGACAGCCCGTCGTGGGCTCTCTTCCGATGCGACTCAGGTACTCACCGAAGCACCCGTGTCCGGTGAGTACCTGAGTCACTCTGTATGTGACTCCAGCGCATTTTAGCTGGAGCCAAACCTCCAAGTGAGGCAGGACGGCACTGACGGCGCGCTGGCGCGAGTTTCGCGGCAGTTCAAGCCGCTCGCGCCAAAGAGCGAGCGCCCGCCTGTGCGCGTCCCGCCGCACCCCAAGCGGATCCAAGACGCCTTCGTCCTCCTGGCGGGCAGGGAAACGGAGTCGGTCGTAGACCTCCGTGTCCATGCCCGCCAGGATGTCAAATGGCGGAAAACGCGCTAAGAGAGTCGCCGCCTCATACGATATCGTGCGATAGCCTCGCACGATCCTAATGGCCATCACGCGCTGCAGGCTATTAAGAAGGTGCCTGCAGCGGGAGGCTCCCGTCAGTCGGTCCGACCAGACGGGCGCCCCATAGAGGGCCATGGACCGCACGACGCTACCGTAGAGGCGGCGAATCTCCTCCCTCGGTCCCCCGAGGTTAGGCAGCAGCCTCTGAAGGGCCCCCGCTGCCCCCTGAACTCGGGGGGCCAGGCGCTCGAAGTGCGCCTCGAAAGCCCAACGACTGTCCAGTATCAGGCCGAGGTATTTAAGCGTCGGCCCGATACTGACTACAGCGTCCCCGACTCTGAGCGATGTTACGGGTGGCTCTCCCCCACGACGGAGCCCGTGGAACCACAGGGCTTCCGTTTTCTGGGGAGCCACCCGTAATCCCAGCCCCTCGATGTTGCGGATGACCATCGCTACTCCTAGTTCAGCCAACCTGGCAGTTGCCCGGAACTCCCCACCGTTAGCAACCACCAGGGTGTCATCCGCATAACAGCACATCTGCAGTCCCGGGGGAAGAGAGGTCCTCAGAACGGTGTCGTATGCGAGGTTCCACAAAATGGGTCCCAGCACCGACCCCTGCGGAACCCCGCAGACGACCCTTCTCGTAATCGCGTCCCCATTCCGGTCCACGTACGTAATCTGTCTGTCGCTGAGGTAGGCCCCAACGATCCTCTGCAAATACGGAGGCACGTTGTGTCGGTGTAGTGCCTCACGTATTGCCCGCCAGGGGAGGGAGTTGAAGGCGTTGACTATGTCTAAGCTGACAGCCAACGCCACACCTCCCCCCTCTACTACGGCCTCCGCCAGGGACCGGACTCGCCGGATGGCGTCGATGGTAGATCGTCCCTGGCGAAAGCCATACTGACAATCAGATAAGTCGGGGCCCACCCCCGACAGATGCTCGCCGAGGCGGGCAACCAGAACTCTTTCAAAGAGTTTGCCCGCCTCGTCCAGCAAGCAAATGGGCCGGAATGAGGACGGGGAATCTGCCGGTCTGCCGCCCTTCAGAAGGAGGACAAGCCTCGCCGTCTTCCACTCCGCCGGAAAGACCCCGTGTCGGAGACAGCTCGTGAAGAGCTCGCGAAGCTTGTCCCCCAAAACTGTCAGGGCTAAGGCCCAGGCCCTGCCCGGTAACCCGTCGGGACCGGGAGCAGCGTTACGGGCCGCCATTCTTCGGACGGCCCTTTCAAGTTCACCCTCCGTCACTCCCATACCATCCAACCAATTTGGGTCGTCTGGGAGCAACGGGGGGCCCGCGTGTGGATCCCGAGCCCTCGGGAAGAGGGTATCAATTACCCTCCCCAGGAACTCGGGGTCCAGGGTTTCAGTCGTGGGAGGGACCCATGGGCGGAGCTTACCCAGGACCATTTTGTATGGTCGGCCCCATGGGTCTCTGTCGAGACCGTCCACCAACTCCTTCCAGGACCGGGCTTTTGCCTCCCGAATAGCAGCCTGGAAGGCTTTGGTGGCTGCTCTGTAGTCCGCGTAGGTCTCCGCGACCCGCTCGGGCGTCTCCCTCCGCCTTCTGCGCGCCCTAGTGTACTGGCGGCGCGCCCTGACGCAAGTCACTCGTAGTTGCGCCAGGCTTTCCGACCACCAGTACACCGAGCGTCCTCCGGTGCGCGACCTGGATCGGGGCATGGCAGCGTCGCAGACATTCGTCATGGCCCCCCGAAACCAGGTCGCAAAGGCCCCAGGGTCCTGAGGTGAATGGCCGTTGACCCAGTCGGCGACATGAGCCGCCGCCACAAGGAGGTCCTTGTTCATCTTCTTGAGGACCCAGCGTCGCGGGGCCCCTCGGCCGCCTTGGGCGGTGCGAGGAGCCCGACGAGCCCGGGAAACCTCAAAAAGGATGTGTCGGTGGTCGCTGAGGGTGGCTAGATGTTCTGCCACCCTCCATCCTGACACTGTTCGTGCCGCAGCAGGGGTTGCCCATGTCAGATCGACAATGGACTCCCCCTGCCACCGCACACAGGTGCTGACCGCCCCCCTGTTCAGGAGGTCGAGGCCACTAGAGGCAGCCCATTCAAGAATGGACTCCCCTCTAGTGTCGTCGCGGGCGTCGCCCCACTCCCTGGAGTGGGCGTTGAAATCGCCCGCGACAATTACCGGACGGGGATAGAAGCTGTTAACACAGTTCGATACCCCGTCCAGGTAAGCCTCAAACTCCGCACGGCTGCAATTCGGGGAGACGTAGCACGCGACCACGACACACTGCCCCCACTCCACGGCGACGAACCCTGCCGCCTTCCGAAGAAGGGTGCAGTGAGGGTCCCCCGATCCTCCCGCCCAATAGACAGCCACCGAACCGTCCTCCGCTCCGAACCATCTAGGATGGTCCGGCACAGAGTACGGCTCAGCTATCAGGGCTATATCAACCGACTGCTCGGCGAGCGTTTGGATGAGCAGATCCTGCGCCGCACGGCAGTGGTTGATATTTCCCTGCAAGACTTTTCTATTGGGCGGGAATGTTAAGTCTCTGCTGCACCCTCCTTCGGACCCTGGTCCGACTGAGCCGACAGCCCCTCTTCAGCCGGCGCATCCCGGGGTTTAGAGACCCCACCTGTAGGGCCGCGAGATCCCTTCTTTGGCGGGAAGCACTTAGGGCCCCCAAGCCGATGGTTAGCGGGGAGTCCATAATCCCTACATATAGGGCATCTCGGACCCTCCGCTTGGCAGGACTGTGCCTTGTGGCCCGGCTCACCACACACGTAGCAGAGTCCGCTGCGGTCCGACGGGCTGCTGCAGCCAGACCGGACGTGCCCCTGCTCAAGGCACCGGTAACACTGCAGCGGCCTTGTCCTCAGTGTCTCCACTCTGGACAAGCACCAGCCGACCCGCAGGCTCCTGCCGTCCATGCTGTGGATCGCTTCCAGGGGGCACTTCGCCCACACGGTGTGCATGCCGGAGCGATGCCTCCGGATCTCGCCGACCCTGATGTCGACATTGGAGCACTGAGTGGCGGATGAAATAGCATCCGCCACCTCGCTCCTCGTCACAGAGTCGTCGAGATCCAGGATGCGCAGCTCCCCCATCTTTACCGGGCGGGCGATTTTCGCCCCCGTGTCGGCAAGCACCTCCCTCAGGCGGCCCGCCAAGGCATCAGCGCGGCCCGTGCGGTCTGGCCCAGCCACCCTCAGGACCAAGCCCCCGTTTACAGCCCTTCTCTGGACGATGCCGCCCTCCAGCCCGAACTCCCTGAGGTCCACCTTGGCTTTGGCCGTCTTAACAATCTCCGCAAGTGTGAGCCCCGACTTGTCGGGGGCGGAGATTGTAACGGCCGCCGTCTTGGGAGCCTTCGGTGGCCTCATTGTGCCCTGTCTGGGCGCTCTGTCTATCGTGGCTGTCTGCGGCTTCTTCCCCTTCCTCCCTCCGCGTTTGGCGACTGTGGTCCATTCCTCCTCGCTCCGGCCTTCGGCCTCCTGGTGCCGGAAGGAGCTCCGGACAGGTTCCGGAAGAACTGTAGGAGGAGGGACGGGGCGTGCCCCCTTCCTTTTCCCTTGCTTCCTCTTCTGGCTCTCCCCAGAGCCAGAAGTCGGCGCAGCCGGTCGTCTCACGTCCATTGCGAGTGAGGCCCTAAATTCGTTCAGCTGCTTGGCCATCATGGCGGACATCTTCTCCATGATGGCCTCGTCCGAGGACCGAACGGTCTGCTCCTCCGGGCGCGGCCCGGGCGTGCTCGCCTGCGTCCGCGGCGACGGCGGAGGCGGTTCCTCTGGAGGCGGTCTCGCCGGAGCCCTCGCGCCCGCAGGTCGGCGGAGCTGCTCCACCTCCGAGGACAGCGAGGCGAGCTCCGCCGTCAGCGCGGCGTTCGCCTCGCGCAGCTCCGCGACCTCCCGCTCGAGGCGCTCGGCGCTGACAGCCGCAGACCGCTCGTTGAGGACGTAAACCCCGGCCTGGATATTTCGGATGTTGACCCTGATGACGTTCTTGAGGTCACCTTTGATGTTTTTACATCGGTCGGTGACCTTCTCCATCGTCATCAGGGCCTCCAGCGTCCTCGCGCCGACGTCCGCCGTCGGCTGGTGGTGAAGCTCGGCGCTCAGGTCTTCGAGCCCGGGCAGGGCGTCCTTCGCGCGCGAGTCCGCGGGCGCGACCCCGGGGTCCAGGATGTCCCTGAGGTCTTGCTCCGGGTCCTCCTCGGCGACGACTCGCCGCGTGCGTCTCGTCCGGACGCTCGCCCGCGACGCGCTCGACAGGCCCGACACGCCCGACACGAACGACATCTGTGAGCCGTCGCTGTCGTAGTCGGGCTCGACCGTCTTCGCGACGCTCACCGGGCGCTTCGCCCGCGCCGGCACGGCCGGGCGGGCGAAGGTGTCTTGCGCCGCCGCCGGGGTCCGGGCGCCTCGCGCCACCGCCGGGGTCTGCGAGCCTCGTGCCGCCGCCGGGGTCCGGGCGCCTCGCGCCGCCGCCGGGGTCTGCGAGCCTCTCTCCGCCGCCGGGGTCTGCGAGCCTCTCTCCGCCAGCCGGCCTCGCTCCGGCGTGGGCTTGGTGCAGCTGCGCGCGCTGCGCGTGCAGACGGCGCGTGCCACGACCGGAGCGATCGGACTCCTCCTTAGCTCCATCGAGGGCCGCGCAAAACTGGGCGTGCGCGCCCTCCTGCCGACCTCTTTGGTCGGGCTACCAACTTGGCCCCCCCCAGATACGGTGGGGCAGCCGGGTCCCGAGGGACCCGAAGGGGATTCTCCGGCAACGCCGGTACCCCCCTGGGGTAATGTTTTTTCATTGGTGTACATTTCATCAGTTTTTTATTTTGTTTGCCGCCCTCGTGACCGGGTACACCCCCCGGCCATGCAGTCCCTCGCCGGGCGGCCAGCTTGGACTTCAGGTGGTTTTTTTACGAGGAACCTAACCTAACCTAACCTAACCTAACCTAACCTAACCTTTTTTTTTTTTTTTTTTTTTTGTTTACCGGGGTAAAAATGCGCAACCGCACTTCCTCCCTGGCGCAGGGGTCACTGTATACGTGATCCCTGCGCCAGTGAGGGGCATGTGGGGCTCATACTCTATAGAACGTGGTGCGCTGTCGCACCACAGAGAGTATGTACCCACTAAAAAAGCCCCCGGGTGTTCCTCCTTCTGTCGTTGGTGATGAGAGACCCAAGTACCGGTATAGGCCTTTGGTTATCTCTCCGACAGAGTACAACTATAACTCTCGCCCCGGTGAAGGGACTAGAGTTTCCTCCCCCTATGGCTCTATCGCGAGTGTTAAGCACCCGCGATGGATACCTTCCTACTCCTACAGGGATTGCCAGAACACAGTGGCATCCCCGACCTACTACATGAATGTGACCCTAGGGAGCAGATTCATGTTATCTGCTCCCCAGGGTCACCCCTTATGGCGGGAGACGGCGGATTTCGGCCCTCCGCCTCCGGCCAACGCGACGTCTACGAAGCGGATGAGAGCTGGAATCATCTTCTCTCACCCGCTCCGCGGCCTCCTTCTGTGAAACTACAGTCTCACAGAAAGAAGCCATCGACTCCCATGCTCCCTCGCTCTCGAGCATCCTCTTGATGATGGTCGAAAGCGAGAGGTCAATACCTACATGTGCGACGAGCGCACCGCGCTCGGCCGCCCAAGCCGGACACTCGACCAGTGTGTGTTGCGCCGTATCATCGGCGCAATCACAGTGGTGACAACGAGTGTCCGGCTCTCTCCTTGCCACTTTGCACAGGTAATGACCGAAGCATCCGTGCCCCGTCATGACCTGCGCAATGCGGAAGGTTACCTCGCCCCTTTTACGTCCGGCCCACTCAAGCAAGTGAGGCCGGATCGCATCTACCGTACGTAATCCGCTCAATGGCGGGTCGGTTATCAGCCGGTCTTTCCATTCACGGAGGACACGACGCCGCGATTCAATACGCCACGTCGCCATGCCCTCCGGAAACGGATCACGGCCGTTTAAAACTCCGTCGCACCTCCGACGGTATGCTTCGGCCAGCTCCCTCGCCTCGAGTTCCCACGGAGGAGAACTAGAGAGAAGACAAGCCGCATCGAAGGATACCGTGCGGTAGGTACGAGCCGCCCTGGCGGCTATGACCCGCTGCGGCCGGCGCAGCAGGGCCACATTACGCCTATCCAGTGCGTCCACCCATATCGGGGCGCCGTACAGCGCCATCGAGCGTATCACGCCCGCGTATAGTCGCCGGCAACTCCCCCCTGGCCTACCCAGGTTCGGCAGGAGACCACCGAGGGCTCCTGCCGCCGCTACTAACTTCGGGGCCAACCGATTAAAGTGGGCCCGGAAGTTCCACCTACTATCGAGGACGATACCCAAGTAACGCATCGTATCCCCGACTACAATGGAGGTGCCGCCGACGACTAAGCATGAACCTGCAGGGGGCGCTTGCCGAGGCCCCCGCTTATGAAAAGCGAGTGCCTCGGTTTTGTCAAGCGCCACCCGCAGTCCTAGCCTACGAATGCGAGCGACCACCTGAGCCACACCGGCTGTGGCCGAGATGTTCGCTCGCCTATGATCTGGACCTCGGGCGGTCACCAGAGTGTCATCCGCGTACGCAATGGCGGTGACACCCGGGAGCCGTGTGTCCCGAAGCGCCCAATCAAAGCCTATGTTCCACAGGAGGGGACCTAATACCGACCCCTGTGGAACCCCTCTAGAGACGGGCCAACGCCCCGTCCCGCCGCCTGCTATCGGGTACACTACCTCTCTACCGCGGAGATAGTGACCGATGAGTACCCGGAGGTATCCGGGCACCCTGTGGTATCTGAGGCCTTCCTCGATACAAACCCAAGGGATGGTGTTGAAGGCGTTTTTAATGTCTAACGACACCGCCATCAACACACCCCCCTGCTCGGTCGCGTCCCTTGATAGGTCTCGAAGCCGAGTGATGGCATCTAAAGTAGAACGACCCCTACGAAAACCAAATTGATCCTCGCAGAGGTCGGGACCTACCTCACTAAGATGTTTAGTGAGGCGGCCAGCGATGACCCTCTCCATCAGCTTACCCAATTCATTCAGCAGAACGATCGGGCGATAAGCTGATGGCGATTCGGCCGGACGGCCCTCCTTGTTAAGGAGGACCAACCGACCCGACTTCCAGGCCGAAGGGAATCGACCTTGCCGCAGGCAAGCATCGAAGAGGGCGAGCACAAAGGGCTCAAACGCCTCAACCGAAAGGGCCCAGGCACGTCCTGGTATCCCATCCGGACCGGGGGCTGTGACCTTGCCTGACAACTTGGCAATGGCCGCCCCCAGCTCCGCCTGTGTAACAGGCGGCACCTCAGTGTCCTCCGTTGGCACATCGGTGTGATCATCGGGCGCCACCATAGGAGGCGGGACAAACTCCGATTCTTGGCTGGGGAATAACCCACCCACTACCGTTGTTATAACATCTGGCTGGAGGCTTTCCGTAACTGGTGGTGCCCACGGTCGCATCTTGCGGCGAACCCCTTTGTATGGGCGACCCCACGGATCGCGATCTAACGCCTCCAGCGTTCTCTCCCAGCCAAGTTCTTTAGCTTGCCCTATGGCAACGCCCAACTCACTCCGGCTCTCCCTATACTGGGCGTAGGCCTCCTGTATGCGGACCTCGTCCCTCGGCCTCCGACGCTGACAGCGAGAGTATACTCGGCGGAGGGCGGTGCACCGAACACGTAAGTGTTCGATCGCACCGCTCCACCAATACACCTGCCGCCGCGGTGGACACGGACGAAGACGGGGCATGGCCGTGTCACAGACACGAGCCATGGACTCCCCGAGTTCCTCCGCGGCCACATCTACGTCCGAGGTCGGGTTACACGGCCGCGAGAACCACGCCTGAACCAGGGCTGCCTCTAGTAGCAACTCCCGGTCCAACTGTCCGAGTGCCCACCGAGGGCCCTCTCGTCGAGGCAATGAAGCAGGACTGGCGGTCGGAACCGCGGGGGACGCGGAGATGTCGATACCAACATACAAATGGTCCGACAGCGTCTCCACGCCCTCTAAAACTCCCCACTGATGAACACGACGTGCCAGGGTGGAGGACGCAAATGAAACGTCCACAATCGAGCCACCCTGTTGTCTCACGCACGTGTTCACCGAGCCACGGTTCAAAACTACCAGGCCCTGCTCCACTACCCAGTCCTCAAGGGTCCTACCTTTGGGGTCGGACACCGGACATCCCCACGCCGAGGACTTGGCGTTGAGGTCGCCCACGAGAATAACGTCGGCGTGATCCCCCAGTCCAACTAGCAGTCGACCGACCTCGTCGAGGAAGACCTCGAACTCGGCCAGCCCGCTGCTGGGTGAGAAATACACACCGATGATGGTGAGCGACCCCAACACCGCCTTTACAAAGCCTCGCCCTCTTTCCACGTTGAAAAAGGGCGGGGTGCCAACGGAAGGCGACGACACTAAGGTCACCAAGCCGTCCAAGTCCCCGACATAACACGGACGGTCGGGGATCATGTACGGCTCAGCGACTACCGCAACGTTACTCAATCGCTGTGCCATGGTCTGCAGGAGAAGGTCCTGAGCCCTGGCGCAGTGATTGAGGTTCGCTTGGAGAAGTCTGAACATGGGCCTATCCATTGATGGTCGTATCCATCTCCTCCTCGATCACCTGCCTAGCGGTGCCCTGTTCCGTAGTCGGAACTGAGGGCCTAAGTGCCTTGCGCACGGTCGGCGCCTTACACAATTTGGAGCCGATACTATGATCGGCTTCCCTACCTGCCGAAGCGCAGACGTCGCACCTCGGCTTGGAGACGGCGCAGGACGCCGCCTTGTGGCCCGGCTCCGAGCAGCGGAAGCACAGACCGCTGCGGTCGGTGTCGTCGCAGCGACAGCCCACGTGACCCGGCACCAGACATCTGAAACATCTAAGTGGTCTCGGGTCGAGTATATCTACTCGTACCGAGACCAATCCTACCCTAACGCGTTCTACTTTCTGTAGACGCCTCGCCGCCGCGATCGGGACTGCACATATCGCAGTACCGGAACCGCGATGGTCCCGCCGTATATCTCCCGCCCTAATGGCGGAGACCGGACACTCCCCGACCCTCGCTAGAGCAGCAGCTAGCTCCTCAGGCAAAATGCAGTCGTCAATACTGCTGACCCTAACCCCGATCGTCTTCTCGGGACGAGTGATGGTAGCGACTGACGGGTCAATAAGTTTGACCAGAGCTTCCTTAAGGGACTCGGCCTTAGCGCCACTATTAGCGCCGGGGACCTCCAGAATCCTACCCCCAGCTAACCCCACCCGGAAACGAACGCCCTGAGTGATGCCCAGGGCCTCCGCATCGACCTGATGGGCCTTGCGAATGACATCGCTAACCTAACCTAACCTAACCTAACCTAACCTAACCTAACCCAGTTACACTCGAACACGCGTTGAGAGAGGCACGTTTTTGGCCCGCTCCGCAGTTTAAAAATCATTAAAGTGGCTATATCAGAGCTAGGAATCCGGTGAAAGTGAATAAAGTGGTGTTACTGAGAAGCGCATCCAGGAATACATCGCCTGAAACCCGGACGCATCCACCCGAAGTAGGGTAAGCAAAATACTGAAAAGTGAGCGACGAAAAATCAGTTTTTGGCCTGGCGCTCGAATTTCTGATCGACGACCCCCACTTTTCTGACCGGATTCCGAAGCTTCTCTAGGGCTTCCACCTGCCCACCAAGTTTGCCTTCCATCGGCCCACAAGAAACCGAGTTGCAGCCAGAAAAACAAAGTTGTTTACGAGGCCAACTCGTCAGCCGAGGAAGTTCTGCATTTTCTGGCGGTGGTTTTTGGAGGACCACCTTACCCCTTACAACACCCAGGGTAAGCGCTTTTAAAAAACTTCTCCAACACCGAGTACCACACCATCTGCGGTTCAAAACCCCAATTGGAAATCCTGACAACCAATTTTGACCCACTTCCGATCGGGGAAGGTGGTAGCGGGACCACACCAAACTGAAGCTCAACTCAAGAAGACAAGATCTTCACCTGGACCAGAATTTTCGGATCATTAATTCTAGAAATATAGCTTAGTAAGTAAAATTGCACCTATAAATTGTTAACTTTGTTTTTGATAGGTACAATATATTTCCTCTAACTTTTTCCAAAATTTATAAATTTTAAAGCGTAGATAATTAAATTTAGTCAAAATAAGAATAATTATTAAAATAAAAAATTTTCAAAAATTTTCAAAATTTTTTACCAAAATATACAATTTTTTATAATTTTATAATTCAGAAAGTATAGCACCTAGGACAGTTCTAGCGATCTGTCCCGGGGGCTCATTAGACATAGTATCTGGTGCATTGAACAAATAATTTTTAAATTGTCCAGAACACGCAAAACCACATAGCAGTTCACATTTTTTGAAAAATCCCTGCTGTGAAGAAATTTTTTCTGAGCAGCCGGATCACATAAGCCACTTTCTGTGAATGCCACTTGGTATTATATCTATCTGGCCATCTTCAATAATTCTCCCCCCTTCCTATCTTTGACCAAGCCTGATCCAGGGACCTGTTCCTTGAAAGGGGCCCAAATCGCCATTCGCGGTTATCGTGGTTTCCACTATATCTTGGAAACCAGAGCCCCAATCGCGAAAATAACATCTTTTTCGTTCTCTCTGGAGAAACGATTATTGGGGCAGGGCACCCTTGGGACCTGGAGCTGAGCTTCCACCAGCTAAAAATTTTGCAATTCCTTTAAAATCTTCCCCCCCTTAGGAGCTGGTGGAGAATCCAAATTACTTCTGGGAAACCCTCTTGCTTACCTTCTTTCTGACACCGGACTGGACCCTGAACTCCTCAAGTTCACGGCTCCACAGGGCATTTCTCAGGCCCTAGTTGACCAATTTTCAAAATTTCACCTGGAACACTTACAGACAGACAAACACTATTAGAATTAACGTCCCTCCCCCCCCCCTCCCCCTCTAACAAACACAAAATTTCGATAGCTTATAACTTCGTTTCTTTTGGGAGTGGGTTAGTATCGTTTGGGGTTGTTGGAGAGGGCTCGACGAGACCTATCGGGTGGCATAGAGGCTCCGACTCTACCTAGAGCCAAAAAATTTTCTACGTGGCAAAAGTGTGAACTGACTCAGCTGGACTCATCACTTCCCTTGTATTAGTTTTAGATATATTATTCGGGTGTAACGACCATTTTACTTGACATAGGCCAAGAGCCTATTGACCAAAAATCAAATTTTAAAAATTTTTGAATTTATTGTGTATGTTGTGTGTTGACGTATATTACCTTTTTAGTAATATACACTAGTATTAAGTAGAGTTAAGACCGGGTTTATTGACCCAAAAAAAAACAAGAGCAGCGCTCTGAAGTGTATTTGTAGGTATTAACTACGACCGTATTGGTCCGACATTTTATTAAACTATATAATAATTTTACATAATATATAATATTTTAAAATATTTTAAATACATAGACATAATACATTTTAAACAAATAATCAATTAATAAATAAATAAATAAATAAATATAAATAAATAAATAATATCAATTTTAAAAATATACTTACCCTTCCGTTGCACGAACCCCGCGCCGCGGTCCACCGCGCCGCGCATACTGCACCTGCAAAATAAACAATATTTTAAATTATTAAATTATTAAATTATTAGTGTAGATACACTATTACAAAACACTAAATCTAATTTGGCAAAAATGTATTCCACTCCGCCAGTCCATATTACCGGTGCTAGGAGGAAGAGCAAAAGCCCCCTCCGTGCAGGCAGGGTATCTCCCCTAAGTAGGAGAGACAGTACTTCTAGCACCGAAGGAGTGGATAGGCGTAGGGGAATGCTCAATGCGCTGCACGCCTTCAAATGCGCGATTAAAGACTCCAGTAAGGCCATGGAAAAAGAGCTGACAAAGGGTTACGAAGCTCTAGGGAATTCCCGTAATCTCAAGACCGAAGTCAAGCTATCGATCCAAACTGCCTTCAGAGAAATGGAAGCCATCGGTAGAAAACTGGAATCCAAGGGGAACCAGTTCATTAAGACCCTGACAGAACTGCAGTACGTGCCCTCTGGTTTAGTGGTACCGACGGATTCGGAAACGCAAACCGAGGGCACCACACTTATCACCCAGAACAGCCAGTCCACCCAGACCACCCTGACCACCCAGACCACCCTGACCACCCAGACCACCCAAACCACCGAAGCCATCCAGTCCACCTCGGATGAGAAATTAACCCTCGAAAAGATAAGGGACCTGTTGGAGGGGATAAAAGAGGATACAAAGGACGTGGCGGAGTGTGTGCAAAACACGCGCACACTCTCGCAGGATGTACGAGCCGTGTCTGCTCTTTTGTCCCCTGCAACGGGACCGGTCTGCGCCGGTGAGAGCAAGGCTTCCTACGCCAGTGCTGTTGTCTCAAAAGCACGAAATATACCCCCACCGCTCCACTCCATTGTCGTCTCGTCGGAGGACGTAATGGACACCAGCGGGACGATAGTGGACAAGATCAGGGAAGCGGTGGAGGCGAGGAAATCTGGCCTGCGCGTGGACCGCCTGAGGAAGGCGAGGGACCAAAAGGTGGTGATAGGGTGTCTGGACAAAAAAGACCTGGAGGGAGTAGTGGAGAAAATCAGGGGGTCATCCAAAAACCTTAGGGTGGACAAAGTAGTCCAGAAGAACCCGCTGGTAATTTTGTTGAACGTGCAGTCGTATAATACTGACGAGGACGTGGTGGAGTCGTTAAGCAGCCAGAATGGAGACCTACTGGGAGATCTTTCCCCAGAGGAGGTCACCGCCGTGGTGAAGTACAGGAGAAGAACTGCGAACCCACATGAGCAACATGTGGTCCTGGAAGTTTCGCCCCCCGTGTGGAGGCGTCTGACCGAGGCCGAGAGGGTGCGTGTGGACCTTCAGCGGGTACGGGTCTATGATCAATCCCCGCTGATACAGTGCACGCGCTGTCTCCGCTTCGGTCATGGACGCAAAATGTGCACGGAGGCCACAGACCTGTGCGCTCGTTGCGGTGGTGACCACCAAAGATCTGACTGTCCAGACAGATCATCAGGAGCCGGGCCGGACTGTAAGAACTGCAGAGACGCGAAAATCGAGCGGCGTGACCACGACGCGTTTGACAGCGTGTGTCCCATTCGTAAGAAATGGGACACCCTTGCGAGAGCTAAGGTGGCTTATTCCTAGTGAATCGCAAGGAGCAGCGTATGTCGAGCGCGTTGTGGACTCAGCCATTGCCGAACGTCCCCCACTAAGATTCATAAAAATTATTGACATTTAACATGAGTTTAAATATAAAATAAAAACAATCAGTGGGGGAGAAGGGAAAGCTTGAGCGACTCTGCTGAACCCGAAAGTCCTGTATACGAACCCGACAAAACTGCAAAGCCCTGCTTATGAGCCTCACCACGCCTCTCAGGGTCGTCCCCTTTACAGACGGCCCTGCCACAAACAACACACATACCCACATACATACACAATCTTTACACACACTAAACACATACATAAACACACTTTAATTCAAAATTCTACGTACGAAAAGAAGTAAACGGCACGCAGTAAGAATGTGTATTTTGAAAAATACACATAATTACTAAGGAACGGAAATATGAGAACGGAATACGTAACACAATTGAACAAAATTACAAGACATATACACACTAAAAACTCAAAATATACAAATACACAAATAAATTCACCAATAAAACATACATAACAATACACAAAACAACAACTGGTCAGTGTGCTAAATCGCCAAATATAGAATAACTGTAATAATTTTAAAAGCAATATTGAGATGCAATAATTGATGAAAAATTTTTAAATATAATCAACAGGGTAATAATGGATAATTAAAATTAAGAGGTAATAATTAATAAGATAGTACGAAGTGCAATAATTTGAATAGAATAATTAAAATGTAACGATAGATAAGGAATGATGAAATGTAAAAATTGAAAAGTTAAAACTAAAATGTAAAAAATTTAATATAAAGATGTAAGACTAAAAGTCAAAATTCTAAAATGTCATTATTTATAAGAATGTATAATTAAGTTTACTCTAGAATTAAATTATAAGAAAATTGTAAACATTAATATAATGGAATTGAAATGTAATAACTTAGAAAGATTAAAAAAAAAACAAATAAAATAAAACCATGCCTACAACCTGAACACTCCTATAAAAATGCTTAGTAGCTAGTTAAAATAGAATTAAAAATATGGGAATCCCACCCATTTAATGATAGAGATGAATGTAAGAAAGAAATGGAATGAAGAATGAAAGTGCGAGAAGAATAAATGCGAGAAATTGAATAAAAGAGTTGAACAAGAATAAAAAACTAGCTAGAAAAGGTCCTTGCTCATGGCAAGGGAGCATAATTAAAAAAAAAAAAAAAAAAAAAAAAAAAAAAAAAACCTAACCTAACCTAACCTAACCTAACCTAACCTAACCTAACCTAACCTAACTCGGGAATATTTATATTTCCATCAGACTAGTATTTATGGATGAGAATCTCTATAGCGACTTACAATTACTTTAGTTTAATGCCATCTATCGGCATCTTCCTGTATCGCTACCAACAAACAAACACTTGCCTGCACAAACACACTTGCCTGGTTATGCGTTGGTGTTGTTTCATAAATAGCTTGTTTCATTATATTTGTCAATAGGTGGCAGTGTGAAGGCGGTTTGTTGCTTTACAGCCAAAAGATGATGATATATTTGTCAATAGGTGGCAGTGTGAAGTTGGTTACAGCCAAAAGATGATGATGTTTGTTTAATGCCATCTATCGGCATCTTCCTGTATCGCTTCTAACACTTGCCTGGTATGTTGTTTCCTAAATCCTCTTGTTTTGTGGAAAAAAAAAAAAAAAAAAAAAAAAAAAAAAAAAAAAAAAAAAAACCCTTCGGTGACTCAACCAAACTGGGTGTATCAAAGGCTTGCGACTTATAATTCGGAACTAACGCCATCTATTGTCACAAGCGATAAACATAGGTACTAAAACTTAAACTAACTAACGAAAAACATGCGTAGTACCCGTATGTATTCGTTACTATAACAATAAGTACTCGTTACTTTCGTATCGTTACGTTACTCGTTACTTCTGATACCTCACAACTAGGGATGAGATATACCTGCAACATTCTATACCCGGCCTCAAAGGTATGGGTATGGCCATATACCCAGTACTAAAACCCAGTATCAAAATACCTACGGGTAACTTATAATTCGGAACTAACGCCATCTATTGTCACAAGCGATAAACATAGGTACTAAAACTTAAACTAACTAACGAAAAACATGCGTACCCGTATGTATTCGTTACTATAACAATAAGTACTCGTTACTTTCGTATCGTTACGTTACTCGTTACTTCTGATACCTCACAACTAGGGATGAGATATACCTGCAACATTCTATACCCGGCCTCAAAGGTATGGGTATGGCCATATACCCAGTACTAAAACCCAGTATCAAAATACCTACGGGTAACTATATATGTTCAGACCTAGCTTTAGCGGTAACACGCCCTCCCCGTTCTTACTACCGAGCGGCCGGCCTCTCTTAGTCTTAGGATAGGGGGCTCCGTCCTGTTCTAGGTCGGAACCCTCCACTCCACTCTCCTCCGCGTCTAGGAACACCTGAGTGTCACTCAGGCATTCCAGGCTCCGATGCGTCCACAGCTTGGGGGCCTTGGCCTGTCCTTTGACAGGGTCCCCCGCTGCAGACGCGTCATCGGAGTCCGAATCCACCAGATTAACACTCGGGCGGTCCCGGATCCGCTTTCACCCAATTGGCGAGCTACCCCTCACATCTAAGTCCATCCTATCTAGGATGACGACAACCTCCTTGTCTACCGCAGGCGACCGCGCAAACTGCAGCGGGGCTCACACCCCTTACTTTTTTTTTTTTTTTTTTTTTTTTTTTTTTCTTATTAGAATCCATAATAAATCCCACGAGTAGGGCCGATATAAGAGGTCGCCAGGGTGACGCCCATTCCCGCAGCAAGGCGAATACAACCGGCCAGCGCCACGCTCGACCGGGGTGGTACCGTTAAAGACGGAGTAACACCTCCGCCATCCACCTCTCGCCACGGTACGACAACTAAGGTTACGGCTCGGATGTTAGAGAGGTGCACTTTTAGTGCGAGGGAGTGCAACCGCTGTTTTACCAGTTTCCTATTGTTTTTTATTTTCATTTATTTTTGATGGCGAACAGAGATGCAGAAAAGGGACAGTTGGGCGAGGCGTAACAAGAACGAGTACCACGCAATACACACATGATGCTGCACCGACGGGAGACTGATCTGGAGCGCGCGGGGACGTCCTAACCCCCCCAGGGATGTTCACCGGGCCCTCGCATCCGGTTGCCAACCGGCACGGTGACGCATCCTGGGATTTTTCGCTAGTTGGCGGGGCAGCCTTTCATAGGTGGCTTTCCTACTAATTGGGCCCCCTACTACAGACAGAAATAGAAACAGCAAGAAGAGTAAGTACCTAGCTAAATAAATTGGTTACCTACATACATATAAGCAAAATAGCGGAAGATACGCCACGTCCTATTCGTCAACCGAAAAACGGGTATGATGCACAACTACATGCCCGCACACTCACACCGCTGTGATTCTTATAGCATTGTACGGTATTGAAAGATAAACCGATTCGAATTGACGATAGCGTGAGCAAGACAGCGCACTACTGATGTACGTCAAATTGACATTAGAATGAATGATACTTCATTCATTCAATTAGGCGACGCGACGGGGACCTAATTCATGCGGTCCACGCGCTAGAAGCGTGACGCGAGTCACCTCCCTTCCGCTATTTTGGTTATATCTATGGGTACCTTTGTATGTTCTATATTTACAAAGCATGTTTCTACGAAGTTCCTACGGGAACGGGAGATACGCTAGTGAAACCGCGCGCGAAAGGTTGTAGGTATACCTATAAACCAAAATTGAGAGTTTGTTACTTGAACGCGCTAATCTCAGGAACTACTGCTCCGATTTAAAAAAATATTTCAGTGTTAGATAGCCTATCTAATGATGAAGGCTATATACGTACGCTATAAGAGTCTGGGTATACTATGCCCACAAATTGTGTGTTTCCTAACTCGGGTGAACAGGAATTAAGCTAGTAGCTACCTACAACATATAGATACCGGTGCGGTGTACATTTCGATAACCAATTAACTAAAATGAATGTTATTAGCCATGGTACTAACAATATGTTTCATAATATAAACATAAAAATAGGTCAACTACATACGGAAAGGTTTACGAAGATTATTCAACCAGCCGCTCGGAAGATCCCAGGACCGAATCAAAACATTCCGCGTTTGTATATAAAGCAAATTATAAACAGTCTCAAATAATTCACTCTCCATTGTCCCACCCTTCAATACACCACGCAACAAAAACTTCAACACTCCATAAAACTACAATGCCATCAAAAACATACTTGTAAATAAAAAAAAAAAAAAAAAAAAAAAAAAAAACCCAAGTCTCGTAACGCAGTTCTTTTACAGTTAAAAGTTGTGAGATCTATGTAATACCAAGTCGGTTAATTTATTCAGTCCCTACTTAAGGGACCTTCTGTCTTAAGCTATTACGAAACTATCTCACCTAACAGACTCTTAAAATGATCTTATCAAAATTCGAAACTTTTAAGTTTTAAATAATAAATTAACTTGGCCATCGGATACTATTAGAATGTGTCTCACAAGTGTTTATTGCGATGGCCAAGTCAATCTAATGCCATCAAAAACATACTTGTAAAAAAAAAAAAAAAAAAAAAAAAAAACCCAAGTCTCGTAACGCAGTTCTTTTACAGTTAAAAGTTGTGAGATCTATGTAATACCAAGTCGGTTAATTTATTCAGTCCCTACTTAAGGGACCTTCTGTCTTAAGCTATTACGAAACTATCTTACCTAACAGACTCTTAAAATGATCTTATCAAAATTCGAAACTTTTAAGTTTTAAATAATAAATTAACTTGGCCATCGGATACTATTAGAATGTGTCTCACAAGTGTTTATTGCGATGGCCAAGTCAATCTAATATTCATAACATAAAAGTTTTGAATTTTGATAAGATCATTTTAAGAGTCTGTTAGGTGAGATAGTTACGTAATAGCTTAAGACAGAAGGTCCCTTAAGTAGGGACTGAATAAATTAACCGACTTGGTATTACATAGATCTCACAACTTTTAACTGTAAAAGAACTGCGTTACGAGACTTGGGTTTTTTTACAAGTATGTTTTTGATGGCATCTCATTTCTTTTTGTAGATAGTTGTACCTTTTTTCCTTTGCTTTACAATTAACATAATTTTTTTGAATACCTACAACGGATTTAGGCTGTATCTCAAGAACCGCGATAGCTAAACAGTTGACATTTTCACAAATTATGTATTTCTGTTGCTATATTAACAAACTAAACATAAATTAAATAATTAAGGGGGGCTCCAATACAACAAACTTTTTTGCGGCCTTTTTTGCTCGATATCTATAACGGCAATAGGTAGGCACTTGAAAATGGTACGGAAACCTTAGTGCGCGAGTCCAACTCGCACTTGGCCGGTTTTAGTCTATTGTATGCACAAATGGAGGATTCCTGCGCTTTAATCGTTCCAAAGTAGACTTAAATTAAATGTAAACCGTCCAGACTCGTAACTCGGTGCCTTTATTTACAAAATAACTTAACTTACGAATATATGAATACCCACGTACCTAGCTGGCATGGCAACACTCACCATACGTAACAAGAGCAGCTGCGTCGTGTACTTTTTTATGGTTTATTGATATTCGTCGCACTCGTCAAACGTCATTTAAAATTAATCCTTATTCAAAATTGTTATCTCTCATTCATTATAAATATTGTCAATGTACCTAATCGAAAACTACAACATCAAGCTTAACAGAGGATTAACATGAACTTATGTATGGCACTCACGGCCTCACTGTCAAAGGTTTTTAAATAAAGAAATTACTAAACTGTTTTTAATGTAACTTTGGCACATGTCCGATTTTGGCTTTTTTGAGACAGCTCCTGCACTAGGGAAATTATTATCTATGTCGCGGGTCAAAGTAACTTTTCCACAGAGACAAAGTCGCGGCCACAAGCTAATATGTACATAAGTAAATTTAAAGCTTTAGTTTGCTTCCTAGTTAACATCAAACTGTGTAAAAAATATTTGATAAAATGAATACGCAAATACGGTTTGTGTCAGATAAATAAAACGTGGTGTGTGTGTATACCTGCGATATCGCAGTAAGACTTGTTAATTACTTGAAAGAAAGTGACCGTCTTTCTGTGACGAACGGGAAGTGTTTGTCCGGGGGGAATGCAAGAATTTTACGCATCTCTTCCGACACTGCGGCGTTCCCGCACGAGCGGTGGGGTATGTGGGACTCGCCCTCTCCATAGCAGTGGAATGCAAATCATACCTTGAGAGAAAAACACTTAAACCCCCGGTTACTCCTCTGACCACAATTGGTGAGGGGCCCAGGAACTGTTGCCTATCTGGGATACCCTATGGCAGCGTCCGCGACTCAAATGGTGTTGCGGGCTCTCCTGGGTCCAAATAACCAGTTTCAGGGATGCCAGAGTACACGGGGTCCCTACTTCTCAAGGGGCCGCGGCCTGTTTGTATACTATCGGTAATAGCACAGTTGCTTTTACATTCCATTGAGTTTTTTTTTTTCCTTCGATTTTTTTTTTATTTGTTAAATTAATCCCTGTGTCGCAAAGGTCGCACCGCTCGATAGATTAACGAAAACAAAGCACCCCCTGACTCAATACAACTGTTTTAATTTCAGACGAATAATTGTCCCGGGTGGGAATCGAACGCAGAAAACCAGGTCTCTGGAGCAACTAACGTAACCACTTAGCCACCACCTTTCAACATAATCGCATCTAGGTCCCTATCTACACCTATTCTTCCATTAAATCATACATATTCATTTACACTGATTCACTGACTGCAAATGTAACTTTGTAATCCTATACATTTATAAGAAATAACAAAGTTATTAATGCAGTTGATGAAACTTAACAACTGGACCGAAATTGCAAAATGTTGGAATTTTCCCATGAGTTTTACACTAAACTCTACTAGTGCTCAAAATTTGAAGCTTCTACGTCTGCTAGAAGTGCCTAAACATTTTGATGATCGGTCAATCACGTGTGAGCGAGTGACAAAATTACCGAAATTACCGAACTTTGAGTAGTTATAATTCTTAAAGTACTGGTTCAAATTGAATGAAATTTGAAATATGCTGTAGTTTTACAAAGCCTGCTTAGGTTCTGAAATTTCAGGCTCCTATCTTCATCCACAACGAAGTTATAGAGGGTCGAAAATCGGCTGAGTTGCTTCGAGAAAAGATAGGTACGGCCGTGCAACTTTTTTTTTTTTTTTTTTTTTCGTTCTTACTCGACTTGGGGAGGCACTGCCGTGCCCCCAGATATTCATAACATAAAAGTTTTGAATTTTGATAAGATCATTTTAAGAGTCTGTTAGGTGAGATAGTTACGTAATAGCTTAAGACAGAAGGTCCCTTAAGTAGGGACTGAATAAATTAACCGACTTGGTATTACATAGATCTTTTAACTGTAAAAGAACTGCGTTACGAGACTTGGGTTTTTTTACAAGTATGTTTTTGATGGCATCTCATTTCTTTTTGTAGATAGTTGTACCTTTTTTCCTTTGCTTTACAATTTACATAATTTTTTTGAATACCTACAACGGATTTAGGCTGTATCTCAAGAACCGCGATAGCTAAACAGTTGACATTTTCACAAATTATGTATTTCTGTTGCTATATTAACAAACTAAACATAAATTAAATAATTAAGGGGGGCTCCAATACAACAAACTTTTTTGCGGCCTTTTTTGCTCGATATCTATAACGGCAATAGGTAGGCACTTGAAAATGGTACGGAAACCTTAGTGCGCGAGTCCAACTCGCACTTGGCCGGTTTTAGTCTATTGTATGCACAAATGGAGGATTCCTGCGCTTTAATCGTTCCAAAGTAGACTTAAATTAAATGTAAACCGTCCAGACTCGTAACTCGGTGCCTTTATTTACAAAATAACTTAACTTACGAATATATGAATACCCACGTACCTATCTGGCATGGCAACACTCACCATACGTAACAAGAGCAGCTGCGTCGTGTACTTTTTTATGGTGTATTGATATTCGTCGCACTCGTCAAACGTCATTTAAAATTAATCCTTATTCAAAATTGTTATCTCTCATTCATTATAAATATTGTCAATGTACCTAATCGAAAACTACAACATCAAGCTTAACAGAGGATTAACATGAACTTATGTATGGCACTCACGGCCTCACTGTCAAAGGTTTTTAAATAAAGAAATTACTAAACTGTTTTTAATGTAACTTTGGCACATGTCCGATTTTGGCTTTTTTGAGACTGCTCCCGCACTAGGGAAATTATTATCTATGTCGCGGGTCAAACTAACTTTTCCACAGAGACAAAGTCGCGGCCACAAGCTAATATGTACATAAGTAAATTTAAAGCTTTAGTTTGCTTCCTAGTTAACATCAAACTGTGTAAAAAAAAAATATTTGATAAAATGAATACGCAAATACAGCTTGTGTCAGATAAATAAAACGTGGTGTGTGTGTATACCTGCGATATCGCAGTAAGACTTGTTAATTACTTGAAAGAAAGTGACCGTCTTTCTGTGACGAACGGGAAGCGTGGAAGCCGTAGTGTTTGTCCGGGGGGAATGCAAGAATTTTACGCATCTCTTCCGACACTGCGGCGTTCCCGCACGAGCGGTGGGGTATGTGGGACTCGCCCTCTCCATAGCAGTGGAATGCAAATCATACCTTGAGAGAAAAACACTTAAACCCCCGGTTACTCCTCTGACCACAATTGGTGAGGGGCCCAGGAACTGTTGCCTATCTAGGATACCATATGGCAGCGTCCGCGACTCAAATGGTGTTGCGGGCTCTCCTGGGTCCAAATAACCAGTTTCAGGGATGCCAGAGTACACGGGGTCCCTACTTCTCAAGGGGCCGCGGCCTGTTTGTATACTATCGTTCATAGCACAGTTGCTTTTACATTCCATTGAGTTTTTTTTTTTTTCCTTCGATTTTTTTTTTATTTGTTAAATTAATCCCTGTGTCGCAAAGGTCGCACCGCTCGATAGATTAACGAAAACAAAGCACCCCCTGACTCAATACAACTGTTTTAATTTCAGACGAATAATTGTCCCGGGTGGGAATCGAACGCAGAAAACCAGGTCTCTGGAGCAACTAACGTAACCACTTAGCCACCACCTTTCAACTTAATCGCATCTAGGTCCCTATCTACACCTATTCTTCCATTAAATCATACATATTCATTTACACTGATTCACTGACTGCAAATGTAACTTTGTAATCCTATACATTTATAAGAAATAACAAAGTTATTAATGCAGTTGATGAAACTTAACAACTGGACCGAAATTGCAAAATGTTGGAATTTTCCCATGAGTTTTACACTAAACTCTACTAGTGCTCAAAATTTGAAGCTTCTACGTCTGCTAGAAGTGCCTAAACATTTTGATGATCGGTCAATCACGTGTGAGCGAGTGACAAAATTACCGAACTTTGAGTAGTTATAATTCTTAAAGTACTGGTTCAAATTGAATGAAATTTGAAATATGCTGTAGTTTTACAAAGCCTGCTTAGGTTCTGAAATTTCAGGCTCCTATCTTCATCCACAACGAAGTTATAGAGGGTCGAAAATCGGCTGAGTTGCTTCGAGAAAAGATAGGTACGGCCGTGCAACTTTTTTTTTTTTTTTTTTTTTTCTTTCTTACTCGACTTGGGGGGGCACTGCCGTGCCCCCAGATTATTACAAAAGTATTAAAAAAAAAAAAACAACACTGACAAGTAATTCCATGGATATTCAATCTACGTATTTAATTAAAAATGTTTAAATTCGTTATCGATTGGAACCTACTAATCGGTATAGCAGGTATCGATACATTTTATTATTAATTACAGATTAAATAGTATTGAATTTGAAAACAGCATGTCCACTTCCAGTTCGTGTCGGTCGAACTTCAATATGTCTGTTTCGATTGACGTTTATTTGAAACTTGCCGTCCTATTTTTGTAGCGTTTATTTTCTTCCCGGGTTATCCAGCGCAATAGTTTTTATTGCAGCGGCACGGTTCGCACTTGATTGAAAGGGTTTGACGTATATGTGTGTGTTTTATTTGGCTCCTGACAACGTTCAATTTGGTGTTTTGAACTAGTTATTGAACGTAAAGAAGAATAAAAAACTAGCGGACCCGAGACGTTGTCCAGTCTTAACTACTTAATACTTTAGATTCAATTGAACTTTTAATACTAGACGTGATAGCTCTAAACAAACCGCGATGTGAACTAAGAGCAGCACGCATTTTGTCAATGTATAAAACATTGAACGCCATAAGATTACATAAAAAAGTTTAAGTTGTCAAAAGCGCTAAGGTTAGGTTCATTAGAAAATTTAATAAGGTGGTTAAGTAGGTTTTTGCTTATTTGATAAGAACCTTCTCTTGACAATAAAAAACACGACAAAAAAGAATGAATGAAATCGGTCCAAGTGTTCACGCGTGATGCCGTGACCAAGGGAAATAGATTTAAATGTTATTTGTGTACATAAAATACCCATGAGTACCTAGGTACATCAAATAACCATAACAAATCTTGACAAAATTTAAGATTCTGCTTATCATCTCGTCTATAAATAAAATAAATAAATAAAAATAAAAATCATTTTATTTACGTAAACCAATTACAGGCACTTGTAAATAGTCAAACATTAATTAGAAAATTTTAATTAATTATATTTGTTATTTATTTATATCTATAAAATTAATTATTTTTAGATTATCATATATTTATATGTTATTATTATAATTTATTTATTTATATTGTTCTTAGCGACGCAAAATGCTTGTTCTGTCTATATTATGTCAAAACAATTGTCATTATTTGGGTGGATGGTCCACCCAAATAATGACAATTGTTGTGAGCATATAACGACGGACGCGCTTTAATGCCACCACCAGATCCAATGCGCCCCAACTGAGAAGATCCGGCGAAACAAACTCAGTGGGTTACTTTATTACTGGTTTCAACACGGCCTACATGAGACGGTCCGGCGAAACATACTCAAATGGACAAATACGCGGGGTTTTGGTCCAATTATTATCATTTATTTTTAGTAGGCATACACATTTATTGCCCAAACGGTTGTCTTGTTATAATTTATTTTAGTTTTACTCAATAAGATTGAATGATATTGAGACAGAACTAGCGGTATTTATAATTAAAGTACACCATGAAATCAATTACAGACAGTTCACAGAATAAGATACAGTTCTAATTACAACTACTGTACTTGGCTGTATAGTCCTCAGGGAGGTAGGTGCAAGATGGTACCGATAGCCAAACGTCTTTATCTTCAATATACTCCTGAATACTATAGTAACCTTTCGATATGAGAACAGTTTTAACATGTGTTTTAAATCTAGTATCAGGCAAGTCTGTGACATAACTAGAGAGTTTATTATAGAACCTAGCAAGTTTGTGCTTATTTTGCTATAAATATGCTATAAATATATAATTAATCAAGCCATAGGAGAGGTGTGTAACTCTTTACTGAACCGACTCACTGTTCCGAAACATTTTAGTGTTTCGAAAGATTGGAACGTCAGTAATGTTTTAAATGCATCATTTGGAACACTGAATCTGGAACACTACTTTGCGGACCGACCGGACCGTGAACGACGTCGCTTGCGAGTTGCGAGTGAGAGATTTGAGTGAGACACAAAATGCTGAGCGGTGAGCGGGATACATATACCTACGCTCGCTCGCTAGCTCTCGGACAGCGGCTCTTGATTCAATGCACGTAATAATAACCATTATGGTGCTAACATATCAAATACTATTAGGTTGTTTCTTGTATGAAATAGAAGACTAGGTATCATTTTACTTTGACAAAGCTTTTTGAATTGTTTATGTTTGCGCAAATTTAAACAAACACGATCCAGTTGTTTTATGATATTGTTTGAATAATAATTGCATGTTTATTCAATTGCATCTTTTGAGCCGGTGCCGGTGTTCCAAATGTTCCAAATGAAACATATCAGTGTTCCGGAACAGTTTAGTGATTCAGATGCAAATGTTCCAATCGCAAAAATGATACACTTTGCGCGGGCCTAAGCCATAGTCACCATTAATAATATTATATTCATAATCCATCATCATCATCATCATTGGCCTCTGTCGAAAGAGCGTTTTTGCCATAGTCAACAGGAACAGCTCATATTTATGGATACGATACGATCACCATCGTTCAGCTTAAGGTTACTTACCATATTACTGCGATCATCAACCCGCCTGCCAAACGTGGTGAGTGTGGCAATATCCCTCAATCTCCCTGGCTTTCCAGGGTCGGTTAACGCCCTGTTCAGTATTGGACGGAAGCGAGCTGCTGAAGTGAGTTCAGTGCATGTCAGTAAAGATACAGACAAAGACAAATTGAGCTATTTTTTTAAGTTAACAAAATAATCAAGTGCTAATTAAATTTGCTTGATTCAGCACTTGAGTGAGTGAGGTATAACCAACAATTCATATAAGAATATAATATGTAGGTATATTAAAATAAATCAATTATTTAAGAAGTAAACAACATTATTTATAGGGTCTCCCAATTCACGTAGGTATGTCTGGAATAAAAAATTGAACTGTCTAAAGATTTTGTTCGGCATGTTTCCAAGCGTAAATTTACAGTAGAATTACGAATAAAGCCGATTAATTGTTTTATGGACAGACCACTTAACTTAAAGAAACTGCTCAGATCTGCAGAACTTATAATAATTGACTACCATGTTGGTCTAGCTGTGATATGATCGACTGTAACTAGCGGGCCTCGGAACCACCAGTCAGTCGTTCCACCTGATTTTGAGAGTAAAGGGAAAGAGAGCGCGCTTGTATGTCCCCATTTCCTTAACAGTTGGCTGCCATGAAATTAAACATCGCAAAAAAATCCTACTAATATTATAAACGCGAAAGGTTGTATTGTTTGGGTGCATAGATGGATTTTTGATACTCTTTCATGCCAAAACTACTAACCGGAATTGGCTGAAATTGCACCGAGGTAGATTATACGCTGGATTAACATATAGGCTACAAAACATAACGCTCCGACCCACTGGAGCAGAGTAACGCGGGTAAAACCATGGGGCGCAGCTAGAAATAAATATTTATTGTAAGTTGAGGATATTCATTCAGAATATTTCCAAGTTCAGGTACCTATTGCACCAAAGAAACTGTATTTTTCATAAGGGAAACTTCTCTTTACAGTGGTGCAGTGTCTCCGGACACTCCACCAGAATATGGACAGCTGTAGCCTCGGGTCCACTGCAATAGTGACAACCGTGTGTCTCCTCCGGCCTATGCGAGATAGATACTTCCCAAAGTAATATAATTGCAGGACCTGCTCATGAAGGGCCGGATTGCTTCGTACATATACCCGGCCCCCGCCAGCGACGGATCGAACGAGTGTCCGGAGGGGTTTTAGTGGTGTAGGGTCCTCTCCTCGTGGTATGAGTAAGTATACCACCGCTATGGAGAGAGCGAGTCCCAAATATCCCGCCGCCAGCGCGCGAATACGCTGCAGCGGCGGTGGGAATGCGTAAACGCATAAATTTCCAGTTGGTTAAAAAAAAAAAAAGTACCTACTCATGAAAGAGGTGTGCCATAGTCAGTTTAACCGCGTGTAACCACAAGGTTTATAATTTAACTGATCTGTACAAAAAGGCGAGGCAAATGAACCAAATTAATTTAATTTTCAAAGAATACGGTACGGTACGTCGATACAATTAAGTTTGTAGAATTGGGCGAGACTTAAAATTTATAGCTGTAATGTCGGTAAAGTTTGGGAATAATCAGAGTGATAGGTTGTTGGGGATGAATCCACCAAACTTTGGGGTTTCACCAAAGCTTTAATAGTTTATAACTAAGACTTTATTTTTAAACTTTTAGTAACAGTGAAGTACCTACGTACATATTTTTTGTTGGCGAGTGAAATGTATAATAAGGTAGGGATGTCGTATTAATTAAAAGTTTGTATTACTATGAAATGTGAATTTAAAAAATAACTACAGGAATACTTCATACAAAATATTTTAATATTTTAATTAAGCGAGCGATTAAGATTAGATTAAGCGAGCCGAAAGAGAACTTATTATATATTATACTTATTTTACGCTGTCCTCTAACAACTTACCTACCTACCTAATTAGACAGTTGCTATAACAACGAGCAGTGGCGGGGCAAGACCCAAATTTACTGTGGGCAAGACAGATTTCGCGAGGCCCTGTTCCGTGGCGACCTGAAGACGGATTTTATAAAATAATAAAAAAAACAAAACAATTAACACTGCCAAGTTTTTATTCATAAAAATACAAATTAGATTAATATTAATTAAAAATTACATATCGTAAATACAGGAGGGCGCATTAGAACGAGCATATTTTAAAAAATAATTAAAAAATTTAAAATACAAAAGGTATAGTAAAATAAAAATGAGGCATTGTAAAGTAATTACTGAAGTTAATTTTTTAAAATATAACATCATCTAAATGATGACCGTCTCTACGACGGCACTCCTCGAACCGCGAACGGAAATTATTGAAAACTTTCTTCAGTATTGCTGGTGTAATTGCTGCCATTTCACCACGGGTATTCACCTTGAGTTGATCGATGGTTCTCGGATTATTGCTGCAGACTTTGTGTTTGAGGTATCCCCACAAAAAAAAGTCAGGAGGCGTCAAGTCTGGAGTGGGGGCCATGGGATATCACCTCCTTTCGAAATCAGTCTCCCAGGGAACATCTGTTTCATAACCGCCATGGAGTCATTTGATGTGTGACTGGTAGCTCCGTCTTGTTGAAACCAAGTCCTGGAATTCACTATTTGTGAATTTTCAAGTTCTGGAGCCAAAAAACGTTGTTCCAGTAACGACAATTTTGACGGTTTACGAACCCATTGATATGGAAATGGGCTTAATCAGAGAAAACGATATTGTCAAAAGTGGAAAATCGATTAAGCATTTCATTAGCAAATGCGAGCCTTGCTCCGAAGTTAGATTCTTTCAATTCTTGTGTTAATTGCAGCTTGTATGGATGCAATTTAAGATCCAAGGTTAAAATTCGTTGCAAACTTCGTCGCGATCAGTGTAAGATAGACGATCTCTTGTGAGTAGAAATTTGATCTCCTCGTACCGACTGCATTACTGTCTCAATATTGTCTTCGGTCCTAGATGTTCTTGGACGACCTTGTGCCGCGAGGCCGTAGGCGGTGGCCCACGTCGCCCACGCCTTACGCCGCCACTGACAACGAGCATTTTATTAGTTGGGTCATCATCATCATCAGCCCGTTTAACGTCCACTGCTAATCATTCGCCTCCTCCCGAGGAAGGGTATTTGCCATAGTCACCACGCTTGGCCGGCGGGCTGGTGACCGCAGTAATATGTTGTACCGTACAAGGAAACGCTGCTGCCCATTCCTTGATATACGATTGTTATAGATGATGTTATAACAATCGGCTTAACGAGCTTTCCGAGGCACGGAGGGTAGTCCCTCAACCAACCAGACCGGAAAGAAATCTTAGTATTTAACCAAGTCGATTTCCTGTACGGCATGGGGATCGAACCCACGACCTCCGAGATTTAAAGTGAGCCAAATACCGCTAAGCTACGGAGGTTGGTCGTGTTAGTTGGGTGACCACCAGATAACGATATTGTTTGATAGGATATCTAACTACAACTGCTACACGGTTATGATTCATGAGATCACTTAAAACTGGCAAACTAAGTAGGTATATAATGTGTGTAATGGAACAAAAGAAATGTTGTTACAATTCCACAAAGGCACAGCTTATTTCTGTGGAAATTTCTTCCATCTAACCCAAGATAGGATTATTACTTCATTCGTTTTTGATTTATTTTATCCATTAAAAATAAATATAGCAATGGTTTTCATTAAACTACAGAGTATTTATTAGCTTAAGCGCTTTGTGGAATAGTTGTTCTTTGTCTATTATATGTTCTTTGTCTATTATAATATTGAATCGTTATTAAAGGAGTACATTCTAAACTACTTAGAACTACGTGAATTAATAGAATGCATTGAATGTTTTCAAAGAATATTTTACCTTTAATAATTTACTAGCTGCGCCTTGCGGTTTGACCCGCTTTACTATGCTCCAGTGGTCCGGAGCGTAATGACTGTACTCACCCAGACTTATTCTTAAACTAAATGACAATATAGTAGAAAATCCGAACCTGCATCGACCTTCACCTTGCAACGTCTCTAAATAAAACGCTAAATAAATTCAAATTAGAAATATAATTTAAATAAAAGACGTTGATTAAATAAAAAAAATAAAATAAGAAGGTAGTGGGTTCTTCATTCACAACTTAATTGCACCAATCCGTACAAACATTATCACTGGCCTGAGTTAGCCGAGGGCACCAGAAGAACGGACTGCACACCAGCACGCAACAGTTGGAGACACACCCCTCAAGCGGCAAGGTACTCTGGAATGGGGCGTAGTCCCAAGCGATGAACCCCGATTCGGGGTAAACACAACTCACAGTAATATATAGTAGAATATTATTTAAAAATTAAAAAGTGGTAAATGATACGGCACAATTAACATCAAGTAGGTTCAGATAGACAAAGACGTGTCCGTATTCCACGATAGGTAGCAGTGAGTGAGACGGCGCGGCGGTGTGGCACGGAGCGCAGCCGCAACACAAACCAGTTCCTTATAATTTTGTGTGAACGAGGTAAACAACTAAACGCGACGTATGCGCCGGTTTTGCTTGCGCATTTTTAATAAGTTAAGATTTAGTAGTACAATATATTTTTTCAATGTTATTTAAATTTATAGGCTAGTTTTATTTTAGTTTTAATTATATTTAGTAAAGTAATATTTGTTATTATATTTATTGTACAGATGAAAGATAAACAAAACCGTTACAACCTAGCTAATAATAGAATGAAACATGTTTTATAATGAATTTAGTATCTTTGAAAATACACAAGAAATGAGTTGGCTAAAAAATTCCTGGACATATTATATTATTATTTTTTTAATTAAATGTTTGCAACAGTTATTTGAAATATTACATATCGTAAATACAGGAGGGCGCATTAGAACGAGCATATTTTAAAAAATAATTAAAAAATTTAAAATATAGTATAGGTATATAGTAAAATAAAAATGAGGCATTGTAAAGTAATTACTGAAGTTAATTTTTTAAAATATAACATCATCTAAATGATGACCGTCTCTACGACGGCACTCCTCGAACCGCGAAAAAATTCCTGGACATATTATATTATTATTTTTTTAATTAAATGTTTGCAACAGTTATTTTTATAATAATTTAAAAAAAGATAAGATAATCAGTAATTTTTATTTTGACTCAAAGTGTAAAACGTATAGAACGTTCAGCTTGGACTTGGACCAGGACCTGGACGAATAAACTGGAGTGCCAGTTCAGATCTTAGACTAATATTATTTATGCAAATCTACGATTGTGAGACGTTTTAATGCTGGTGTTGAAACTAACAGAAATTACTACAATTATATATATAAATTAACGGTGAGGATTAAAGTACGAATGTGCCTACTTAAGAATAATCTAGAGATTAACTGAGTTTAAGTGTAGTGCAACACAATTAGTTGCTAATATTTGTTCAGTTTGTCAAAAAACTTGAGGTAATCTGATAAATGTTTATATAATAATAAATGTGACTAGTTATTCCATTGCATGCTTTTTCACGCCTTGCTTTATGCCTCAAGTCAAAGAAGGTGGGAAATATGTGCGCTGGGAGAGATTTCCATTTTAAAGCGTGACAAAGAGCAAAGACTCCAATCTTTGTTCGCGATGTTTTGATGATCACGGTAAAGGAAAGGATAATAGAAAAAAGGCCGACGCAACAGTCCACACGATGCATACATTATTTTGTGGTAATAATCTAGTTTGTTTCAGTCCATCCATCTTTATTGGCCTTCCTCTTACAACATATACCTCCATCTTCATATTCAGCATTCTTTTCATCACATGCATGTCATCCTTACGCATAACGTGCACATACCATCTTAAGCGATTTCATCTCAATTTCTCTGTCACTGGCGCCACTTTCAGAGTTCTGTGTTTGAGTACATATTTGGGCATATGTTCTGCGTAGAAGAGCTTCTCAGAGCCGTCGGGCCGTGGACATCGGTAGAGAGAACTGTACAGTAAGTTTTGTTATACAGTAATATTTATAGTCCGCTTTCTTTCCCTAATCCGGCACATTTTCGGGATACTGAAGGGATTCAGTGCGTTGCCCGTCTCTATTAGTTAATTGTGAAGATTATACTGAATGCATCTCAAGGGTTCTTGGGGGTTTAAAGATGGCGGGTGTCTTGACTTTATTATATTCTTTTTTTTTCTCTAAAAGTACGTCTGTACATCGTTTATATTGTGGTTGAACTCTTATCTGCCTTATTGGTTTGTATATTTAACGAAATATTTTTTCGCATAATATCTAGTCACTACGAGATCAGCATTGCACCCGTGCGAAGCCGAGGCGGGTCGCTAGTGTAATATATTATCAACCTCCGTAGCGTATAGACATAAGTTTTGCTTTGAGTCTCGGAGGTCACGGGTTCGATTCCCATGCAAAATAAATATTTTTGTAAATTCCAAGATTTCTTTCGGGTCTGGTTGGTTGAGGGACTACCTTTCGTGTCTCGGAAAGCACGTTAAGTCGTTGGTCCCGATTGTTATAACATCATCTATAACAATCGTATATCAAGGAATGGGCAGCAGCGTTTCCCTTTGTGTAATACATAATACTGCGGTCAACAAGCTGCTTTTTTTTTTTCGGACGGACATGTTTAGTTAGCCCTGAGGCTTTTACTTCACCGGGCATAACCAACCCGCCTGCGAAGCGTGGTGACTATGGCAAATACCTTCGGGAGGAGGCCCATGTTCAGCAGTGGACGTTATACTGGCTGAAGACGATAATGATCTTGTAATGTGCTAAATAAAATGTATTAATTTTCTTTATTTTCCAAACCCGCTTGCCAAGCGTGGAGACTACGGCAAATACCCTTCCTCGGGAGGAGGCCCATGTTAAGCAGTGGACGTTATACGGGCTGATGATGATGAAATATACTTCAAATTGTTTTTGTAGAGATAATAAATAAAAATGAATATAGAAGAAATCTATATTTATTATTATTTAAACACTTTACATACATTATCAGCCCGTTAACGTCCACTGCTGAACATGGGCCTCCTCTTAACAGTCCTTGGCAAGCCAGGGTCGTAGAGGGAGGGAGAGAGGGCGAGTTCCACATATCCCACCGCCAGCGCGGGAATGCGTAAATGCATTTCCCCACGGACAACAAAAAAAAAGTGACGTTGGCACGCTTGTCTGGCGCAGTAAGATGGTGAGTATCCTTTGGCTGATAGATGCTCCAGCCCATCCTTCAGTTGTATGTCCCTTAGTCGCCTCTTACGACACCCACGAGAAGTTATGGGGTGATCTATTGTAAGCTGGAAACCACACGGCTAGAATCTATATAAAATTAGGTGCGCCCTGCAGTTTCACCCGCTCTACTCTGCTCCAGCGGGTCAGAGCGTGATGTTTTGTAGCCTATATGTTAATACAGCGTATATCCTATTCCGGTACAATTTCAAACAAAATTTCAGCCAATTCCGTTCAGTAGTTTTGGCGTGAAAGAGTAACAAACATCCATCCATCCTTACAAACTTTCGCGTTTATAATATTAGTAGGATAGAAAAAATAAAACGCATAGATGCCGTGGTAGCGCTGGTGCGGCGCGATCGCGTCGTGACCGACAGCTGTTATTGGACGAACGGTATCACGACGCTTATGCGTTCGCTAATTGGTACTGCAACGCGAGTATATCCGTGACTGATGATGATAAACAAACAAAGCAAATGTTTTATCATTACAATATATAGCAGGGGTAGCCAACTTGGGGCCGTATTGCTTCGTGAGTAACGGTCCCCGCCAACGACGGATCGAAGGAGTGATCGTGGGGATTTTGTGGTGTAGCGGTGGTATGCTTACTCATACCACGTAGAGTGTCATACCACTCTACGTGGTATGAGTAAGCATACCACCGCTATGGAGAGGGCGAGTCTCACATATCCCACCATCAGCGCGCGGATACGCTGCAGCGGCGGTGGGAATGCGTAAATGCATTTCCCCCACGACAAAAAACAAAAGGGCTGGCCAACTTAATAAGGCCTAGATCGACTGTTTACTGTGTGCGATCAAATGATAAATATGTATGTTTTCAGATTGTTATACGACAAACACTAACTTAGTACGTCTGTGGCATACATGTATTTGTAGATCAACATGGACTACATTTTTTATTGTATAAGGTGATCGACGGTAATAGCTGCCGGGCAGTGGCGGGATCGACAAGTCGATCGCGATCGACTGGTTGCCATCCCCGATATAATAATAAAGATATATTACTATTAATGAACGAAACAGTACCTACTTTTTCTCAAAATTGATAAAATTCAACCACCGGCAGGATTCGAACCTGCATCTTAGGTAAAGCCCCTAATGCCTTAACCAATTAGGCTACGATGGAACCGCAGCCGGTCATTGAAATTTATTAATATCTTTGTAAAACATCTCTAAGGGGGACGTACTCTTTACTTGAAATTAGCAAAATGTTAGTGTCTTCGTAGGAAATAAGTTTAATCGAAATTTAGTAAAATAATATATAGTTAGTAAAAACATTCACATAGCTTCTAAATAATATGAATGCGATGCTAATCCTACAAAGAATGCCAATTAGATACACAGGAAAATAACAGTCCTAATACCCGGAAAATGGTCAAGGATTATAGAGCTACGTAATTTTTCTGTCGGTATTAGAAGAGGCTTTAAAATAAGCGTATATTGATGCAGTAATATATCCTTCCTACTACTATTATAAACGCGAAAGTTTGTTAGTATGGATCAAAACTACTGAACGGAATTGGCAGACATTTTGCACCGGGATAGGTTATACGCTGGATTAACATATAAGCTACAAAACATCACGCTCCGACCTACTGGAGCAGAGTAACGCGGGTAAAACCGCGGGGTGTAGCTGGTAATTAAAGAAATAAAAACATACATAAATGAATTATTGTAGTTTGAACAATGCCTTTAATTATTACATATAATATTGAATACCCGTTACCGCCTAAAAACAGATTTATTACATAAGTAAAATACATAATATATACAACTAAAAGTACCTAATTTAAAATAAAACTAACTTATAAAATACTACTATTCTAAATCTATTTTACTTGGCAAGGTTCCCAGAATGCTGGCAGCATTACCCCGTTGAATGGCAATGCTTACCTACTGTGCAAAGTTAAAAGAGGGCCGCTGCGAGGTTTTTTTTAAATTAATTTGGCTCCCGGTCCCCATGTCCCCATTGTTTCGACACCAAAAGGCACAAATACATAACCACTATCAAGGTTTCTATATTTGCGTTACAAAACACTAAGGCGGACAAGGGTGCAACCACATTACAACCGAATGTACAGACGTATTTTACCGCTTAACAATAAATGAACTAACGTCGTTTGTCTACTTTATATAAGACAGAAGGAAACACGAAAATAAACAAAATTAATACATTTTATTTAGCACATTACAAGATCATTATCGTCTTCAGCCAGTATAACGTCCACTGCTGAACATGGGCCTCCTCCCGAAGGTATTTGCCATAGCCACCACGCCACAATTGGGACCAACGGCTTTACATGCTTTCCGAGGCATGGAGGGTAGTCCCTCAACCAACCAGACCCGGAAAGAAATCTTAGAATTTCACAAAGATTTCTTGTCCGGCGCGGGGATCGAACCCACGACCTCCGAGATTTAAAGCTAGCCAAATACCGCTACGCTACGGAGGTTAATAAAGTATGTAATTGAGTTGATAAAGTGAGTAAATATAGATTCATTCTATATTAATTTTCATTTATTATCTCTACAAAAATAATTTGAAGTATATTTCATCATCAGCCCGTATTACGACCACTGCTGAACATGGCCGTCCTCCCGAGGGAGGGTATTTGCCTTAGTCACCACGCTTAGCAGGCGAGTTGGTCACCGCAGTATTATGAAACAACACGCAAGGAAACGCTGCTGCCCGTTCCCTGGAATACGATTTTTATAGATGATGTTATAACAATCGGGACCAACGGCTTAACGTGTTTTCTGAGGCACGGTGGGTATATAGTCCCTCAACAATCCAGACCCGGAAAGAAATCTTAGAAATTACACAAAGATATCCTGTCCGGCGTGGGGATTGAACCCACGCACGTATACAGCGTGCTAAATACCGCTACGCTACGGAGGTAAGTATATTTCACGTTTCATTTTAAAAAAAACACGCTAGGAGCCATCGAAGTTACAACCCGCAACTCCTTAGTTAAATTAAAATTTTATTGTATAATAAAATAAAATAAAAATTCCAAAAAGACAGCTTCATAATATCTTTTCTCAATTTCCACGAAACATTTTTACTTATCATCACAATCAAGGAACAAAATATAAGGGCGTTGTAAATAAATAGCACTTTCATTGTCACTGAAAGGTTCTTTAAGGTTTTACTCCATTAATCAGCTAGGGGCACAGAAATACAGACTGCGCGTTATTTTAATTGTATTATTAAATTATTTATTTAATCTAATCTGATTACAAATTTGATTTGATTACAAAGATTTCTTTCCGGGTCCGGTTGGTTGAGGGACTATCCTCCGTGCCTCGGAAAGCACGTTAAGTCGTTGGTCCCGATTGTTATAACATCATCTATAACAAGCGAACCAGGGAACAGGCAGCAGCGTTTCCCCTGTGTATCACAACATAACACTGCGGTCACCAATCCGCCTGCCAAGCGTGGTGACTATGAGGCCAATGTTCAGTAGTGGACGTTTTACGGGCTGATGATGATGATGATGATGAATCTGATTACATGGGATAGTAATAACATCCGATTTTTTTAAAACATGTTTAGTATATAAAATTGTGAAATGTAATTACGTATTTAATCAAGCCGATTTATAATTGCACTGCGACTGGATGCTGTGTATTCTTTAATATGTATTTTTATGGTTCATTACTCTATACTAGACGCTAAAAACTGGACCCTGTCTGTCTTTTTGTCACTGTTTGTCACGCGACTGAAGAAGCAACTGCCGAAAGGTACTGCAGTCGTCGACTGCAGTTTTTATAATAAAACACACAAAAATTAGTTCTATCTAAAAATGTGCCTTAATTTTTATTCTATACTTTTTAACTTGTCTTTACCATCGTGGTGGTGTAAAAAATATCTTTTATCACCTTGGGTCGATTAGAAATTTCTATCATTCTTTGAAGTGTAATTCCGCCGTAGAGAAAATAAACTCTGTGTCTCGAGAGACTTTACAAATACTTAATTCACGGACGCAATGCACACCTTATCAGAACAACTCTGTTTTAATCTATGGATCACATATATAATTGTCTCCAGTGAGAATAAAAGCCAGAACACTTCGTTTCCGAAGCAATCGAACTACCGTTAAGCCACTAACTATGTAATTTTCAAACGTACACAAAAATGTGTACTATCTCAAAATGTGCCGTAGCCTTTATGCTTTCCTTTCTAACTTGTCATTACCATCGTGGCGGTGAAAAAATATTTTTATCACCTTTGGGCCATTGAAAATTTTATTCCTGGGGCAGTTTGGGCAAAAATAAATATTTTGCTCCGAAATAGATGTGTAAGTATATGATGTATTTTGTTATAGAAATTTGTGGAGGTAATATTACTAAATCTATACTAATATGTTAAGCTGAAGAGTTTGTTTGTTTGTTTGCTTGAACTCAGGAATTTGAAAAAATCTTTCAGTGTTAGGTAGCCCATTTATCGAGAAAGGCTATATTTAATTATGAAGTTCCCACGGGAACGGGACATACGCGGGTGAAACCGCGCATCCCACACGCGGTAACATACTAAAAATATGTGGGGCATTACAAACTTGATTATTATATCGTTTATTGATTGATATTCATAGTGGTAACAGTAGTATCGTATGGTTAATGTTGTATAAGTAATGCAATGGAATACTTTGTGAGCTAGTCCGACTCGCAATTGGCCGGTTCTTTCATACTTTTTACATGTATAAAGCAAAGTCATGTATACATATCTTATATGTCACACCGTAGGTTGATAGAGAAAGACTCGTAGGAAGGGTCCGGTCGTCCTCGCAAGGCGAGGCTCGCGACGCGTTCTGTGCTTCAGACCCGAACCCAGCCCTCGCTGGTTGATCTTAATTGTATTTTATAATAAGCGATTATCACATGCCATAACAACATTGGTAAATTTATTTAATAACATTATTGTTGAAATGTAAACTAATTTATTAGTCAAGATTGTTTTTTCATTAATATTCAAAGTCAATAGAAAAGATACTAACCTTATTGAACACAATAAAACACTTAGTATACTTTCACATTGGTTTTCTTCAAATAATCTTTTATTAAACGCGGGTAAAACTAAATGCGTCAGATTTGCGCTACCAAATGTAACTACCGCTAAACCAATTGCTTCACTTAATGGAGAAACGTTGGACCTAGTTCAATCGACAGTTTTTCTAGGAATAACATTAGATTCAAAACTGCAATGGGGCCCTCATATTGAAAAATTAACTGGTAGACTCAGTTCCGCATCTTATGCTGTCTGGAAAATTAGGCGATTGTCAGATGAAGCAACTGCTAGACTAGTGTATTTCGCGTACTTTCATAGCATTATGTCCTATGGAATACTGCTTTGGCCGCTGATGTCAATAGTATTTTTATATTACAGAAAAGAGCAGTTAGGGCTATTTACGGTTTAGGTAGTCGCGACTCCTTACGTACCCTGTTTAAAGAGATAAATATACTTACCGCTCCTTCTGAGTACATATACCAAAATATCATTTTTGTTAGAAAAAATATAGATCATTATAGTAAAAAAAGTGATATTCATAATGTTAACACAAGAAATAAACATAAAATTGCCATACCCGGTTTTAGAGTAAGTAGAACCAATAAATCATTTATGGGAAATGGTATTAGGTTTTATAACAAACTCCCTAGTCGTGTTACTGATTTGCCTGATACAACTTTTAAAGCATATATTAAACGTGTCCTTGTATCTAAAGGTTACTATAGCGTTAAGGACTATATTGAGGATAAAGACGTTTGGTCTCATGAACCATCCTGCGTAACACTTCCTAGAGACCCTGTATCTAAGTAAAATAGTAAGCATAATAGTGTGATGTTCTGTGAACTATCTGTAATCGGCCTAATGAGTTACATTAATAGACCGCTAGTTCTGTCTCAAATTAGCTTTTTTTATTAGTATAAAAACATTAATAGATAATCAAATATTATAAAGACAACCGTTCGGGAAAATAATGTGTATGCCAAATAAATAATAAAAGTAACTGGATCAAAACCTACGCTCTGCCCATTTGAGTATGTTTCGCCGGACCGTCTCATGTGGGTCGTGTTAAAACCGGCAGTAGAATAACCCACTGAGTTTGTTTCGCCGGATCTTCTCAGTTGGGGCGTATTGGATCCGGTGGTAGCATTAAAGCGCGTCCGTCGTTATATACTCATGGTCCGCCCAAATAATGACAATTGTTCATAATATAATTTAATATAGACAGAAAAAGCTATTGGACACAATATAGTAAAATAATAAAGTTAAGACTAAAATTATTAAAAACAATAACTAAAATATCTGCTTAATATGCTCATTTATAAATGTTAAAATTATACATAGATTAATAATAAATTATTGTTTTGACTATTTGCAAGTGCCTGTAATAGGTTATAAAAATGATTTTTATTTATTTATTACTTATTTTGTGTTTTCATTATCATTGTACGAGTATTTAACTTATAATAATTACGATCGATTCGTGTACATCTATATTAATATTATAAAGAGGAACGATTTGTATGTTTGTAACGAATTGGCTCAAAAAGTACTGGGCCGATTTTAAAAATTCTTTCACCATTTGAATGCTACATTATTACTGATTAATAAAGGCTATATTTAATTATGACATTCCCACGGGAACGGGAGTTACGCGGGTGAAACCGCGCGCGGGAAGCTAGTTATCAATAAACGTTTTCATTTCATTTAATTTATTACTAAAGCTATGTTATGGTAGCATCGCAACCTAAATAATTTGTCATATTTCATATGATGGATGAGAAAGAAGCACGATTTAGGAAGGTCCCCGTACTAATTTGTTTTACACATTAAAACCACAGTATTAATATTAAGGTCAAATGTGAAACAAAATCACAATAATTTATAGTGGTCAGGGGATTGCGGTACAATATTAAGGTCACACAAGATTAAAAATATTTAAATTATTATATACCTACTACATGCTTCCCGTGCTTCATTATTAAATATTGCCTATGTCACTCAGGGTGAATGTAGCTATCCAATGGTGAAAGTTTGTTTTGTAAACGGCACAGTATTTTTTGAGTTTATTCATTACAAACATACACACAAAAATACAAATCTTTCCTCTTTTAGTATAGATATTATATCCATGTTCAGCAGTGATCTATAATAGATCACTGCTGGCCTCTTATTAACAGATATCGGCAAGCTAGGGTAGTTAAGGGATATTGCAATAATAACCACGCTTGGCAGGCGGATTGGTGATCGCAGTTAGATGGTTACTATCCCTGAGTTGATAGATGCTGATGCCCAAGCATTAGGTTTAGGTCCCTTAGTAGCATCTTAGCACACTCTTGGTAAGAGATGGCATTGTTTGTTCAAAGCCGGAAAACACACTGCATTAATAAAATCGATAAACGAAATTTATTCAGCACTTAGGTATTTACATACCCTTATACTTGTAAATTATACACAATAAAATAATATGATTAAATACCAAATATGGCAACTAAAATCTATTGTGGATGAGCTAATCACCTGTCTGTCAGTTTAGTATCATAGGTATAGTAACAACAATAATTAATTCTATAAGTTAAAATATAATTTAGCTCTATTAATACATTTTTACGTATAAGCGACACACCCCTGAGGGCACCATTAATATAATATAAGTCTATTTATTCCTTATTAATATAATACTTACTTGCGTATTTTAATTCAAACGATTAAGTGACATTTCCAAAGAAAAAGTATAATTCAAATTTTAAATATCAGTTAACATAAAATTTTCTTTCCACCGACCCATCTCGCTACGGCGTAGCAGTCGCGACTCGTAGCTCGTAGCGGGGGACAGTCGCAGAGCGTCCGCGGACTGGGGCGCTCCTGCCGTGCGGACTACACTCGTAGTACGCGAGGCCGCGAAATAAGTTGTTTCAGTTTTCAGTAGAACGGGCGTTGTTGTCATTTTCTTTTTGAAAGGTAAGTGAGAATTGTATGTATTTTATTTTGTACTTAATTTGTTATGAAAATGTCCTTGTTTTTATGAATAAGTGTTTGTTTTTATTAACTGAGACGTCCAGTGCCAAATTGTCACGTAATGCTGTTCTAAAGATGTTTAAGGTTTTTTTCTCATTTACTTTCAAATTGGTTGAAAATGTATGAAAATTACGCGTCAAAAGGCTTTAAAATGAGACAAAAAGAGAGTTTCTTATAGTCTTTCGTCTCCGGGTGTCACAAGCTAGGATGTCCAGTGTTAGTGTCCAGTTGTACTCGCGTGGCTAGGTTTGTGACGCGTTCTATGCCTATGACCTGATCCCAACTCTAAATATACCATGAAGGAACCTAAATAACAATGCACAGGTGGTATAAGTAAAAAATGTGATCTAAGTGATACAAAACACAGTCATATTTACAAATCATGGAAAAGTTTTGTATGGCGCAGACCAAATGATTCCATGATTTGTAAATTTGGCACTAGTGCCAAATTGGTTCGCAACCCGTCAATTATTCCATTTTACAAGCTTTTAGTTTTTTATATTTCTAATTATTTCTTTTGTTCCAAAATGTTGTGTCAAATTAATAATTAAATTAAAAATAAAGAGTCTGGAATAATGGAATACAAACTGCACGCCACGAGGCTTTTGCTACTTCACCGGGCATAAAGGCGAGTAGAGCTCCAGCCTTAATAAATGGTTTAAAAACTACAAACTAAGCAAACTGCGCAAGAACGCAACCCTGTGGGGCTTGGACCTCGGCTCAGGGCGGTCGCTGGCGATGAGATTGAGGGATTATGACTTTTAGTATACCGTGTTTCAGTGGTTGCTGTAGTTGCCTCCTGGTTCTGGGTTCGATGCGTATCCGGGAAAATAATTTTATTTTTTCATATATAAATAAAATTGTATTAAAATACGGCGTATCTTCTGAATAAAGTGGTGGTCGACGGTGCCATACGGTACTTTGCGCTTGTATTATGTATTTTAATTTGATTTTTTTTATAAAATGGATTATTCCATGTCTTTACTAATATCACTGAAATATTAAAGGGACAGGAAATACCTTATAAATACCACTATTTTAAAACATGTTTCATTGGTGCTCCGCTCCTTTAGGTCTAAGCGTAATCTATATATAAAAATGCATCCCCATTTCCCTTGGTCATGGCATCACGCGTAAACGGCCGGGCCGATTTCGCTAATTCTTTTTTTGTTGTGTTTGTTATTGTCAGACAGAGGTTCTTATGCAAGAAAAAACTAAGAAAATTGCGCGGAAAAAAAGAAAATGTAAGAATACTTAACCACTATATTAAATTTTCTAATGTAAACTTAACGCTTATGATAATATATAATTTTTTGAATGTAATCTTATGGCGTTTGACATAACATTTAAAGTATTGCTATTCTTACTGCCCGTCACGGTTAGTTCAGAACACTGTTCATAGCTATCACGCCATTGGCCTCTTCATATATAGTACTAGCTTCCCGCGCGCGGTTTCACCCGCGTAACTCCCGGTCCCGTAGAAACTTTATAATAAAATATAGCTTATAGCCTTCCTCGATAAATGGGCTATCTAACACTGAAATAATTTTTCAAATCGGACCAGTAGTTGCTGAGATTAGCGCGTTCAAACAAACAAACAAACAAATAAACAAACTCTGCAGCTTTATAATATTAGTATAGATATAGCCTTCCTCGATAAATAGGCTATTTAACACTGAGAGGTTCTAATCGAACCAATGTTTTCTAAAATATGCGCGTTCGAACAAACTCATCAACTATAGTAAGGATTTACGTAACTCAAAGAAAACTTTCAACCATTTCTCAGTTCCGTTGACGGACTAGCCTTCAGTTATACAGTTTCTGAGCTCACTTTAATTTGAAAGGTCACGCCTACTTCAGTTATGACCTTTGTGGGTATTAGATTTAGTTCGAGCTGGATTTCAAAGTTGATTAAAGTTCACTCGCAGTTGCAACATAATCTGTTGAAGCTCATCGAGATACTAATATATAAAGCTGGAGAGTTTGTTAGCTTGAACGCGCTAATCTCAGATACTACACATACAAACACACAACATACAATTTCTACTCGTGTATACCGGACAGCCGACCACCTCCGTAGCGTAGCGGTATTTGGCTAGCTTTAAGTCTCGGAGGTCGTGGGTTCGATCCCCACACCGGACAAGAAATCTTTGTGTAAATTCTAAGATTTCTTTCTGGGTATGTTGATCTGTTGAATTCAAAAGATGTCGTAAAATCATACAAATGATTAAATAAGTATTAACGTAGGCCTAGCGCGCCTTTTCGGTCATATATATTATATAGTCGTATATTACTTCTTAGTGTAGGCTTTTAAGAGTCAAACAAATTTTTAAATTAGCCTTGTATTTTTCGTGTGTTATTATACAGATATAATTATAATTACAAGGCAGATGTGAGTGGAAACGCCGGGAGAGAACGCCCTAGAAGGACATACACTGACCTCATAGGTGATGTTCTCCAGAAAGGTCAGGTGCGAAGTACTCGCAACCGGCGTGCGTGTATGACCAGATGTATGAACGTGGACGAGGCAAAGGGAGTGTGTAAGGATCGTAGCAGGTGGCGTTCTGTAGTTTCTGCCTACCCCCATGGGAGAAAGGCGTGATTATATGTATGTATAATTGTAATTATTATAATTCATTTATTGTCCATAAACACGGGTGGATAAAGGTAGGTACAGTTGTTACAATGATATCGAGGTGCACCATGTCTTACCTTCAGACGTATGAACATAAAGTTTAACATATTAATTTATCCTATGGCCAATGCCATAGGTTATTATACAAGTTTACGGAAAAGCGATTCTATTTCACTAAGAATTCAGATACAGGCCGCACCCTACTATATATACTAAGTTAATCAACAAACCTCATCAGAATCAACGCTACATCAAATATCTTAAATCGATTAACTTTCCCTAGCTCCAAAAAATTCAATCCAACTTAAAAATTTAAATACCCAGTCACCCTCAAATATAATTAATACACCCTATTAAATTCTAATCTGGCTGAGGTGGCCATCCACTTTGTAACGGGAAAAAATGATCCTATCTTTGTCGATTCAATTTCCAGACTGGTAGATTGTTCGCGAGAAATTAATACTGGGACCGTAATCCAGTGCTTGAGGCAATGGATTTTGAATATCTTTTAAATGAAGCGTTTAATATTTGAGCTTGCATTTTTTTAGTTTGCCATGCCTTTGTGAACGTAGATATACTTTTTAAAGGGCGTGTTCCTATGTCGTGACGAATAATTTACTACCAATGCCCTCGTAGACCCGAAGTCCGAGAGGCCCGCGGACTGTAAAGTAGAGTGACAGTTGCACAAAACTCCTCTAAAAACTAAAAGCCATACATCATTGAATCTCCCCGCCAGTGACTGCCCTGAGCCGACGTCCAAATCCCTCATATTTAGGGATTTATGGCTTCTGCGAAGGTTGCGCAGCTCTTGCGCGGGCTGCTTAGGTTCTAGTTTTTAAACCATTTATCTAGGCTGGAGCTCTGCTCGAATATATGCCCGGTGAAGTAGCAAAATCCTCGTGGCTAAATACGTATGTCCGTCCGGAAAGAAGACGATTAATTTTGATGTGAAATTTGGGTAGCCACTGAACTTACTCACGTTTGCAAGAACAACATTCTGAGTAAGGTTATAAATAATTTGAGCATTTGTTTGAATGCTACTTTACTTTTATTATATGTAATTCCAGATGCCCGCGTGCGTTTCTGCCGCGTACATCCCGTTCCCGTAGGAACTTTACAATTAAATATAGCCTATAGCCTTCCTCGATAAGTGGGCTATCTAACACTGAAATTATTTTTCAAATCGGTCCAGTAGTTCGTTAGGTTAGCGCGTTCAAGCCAACAAACAAACAAACTCTCCTCTTTTAAATAATTTAGTATTCATAATTAGAATCCTTAGTTAGGTGTTATCTACAAGCAAAAAACTACATTTTGTACTTTTTTCAAAATATTCCGTTTTTTTTGTACATAATTATAAAAAAAATCAACAACTTTGTTTTCAAAAATCAACTACTATTTACTAGCTTAGTTACCTGAAATGAAGTGTGCAGAGTCGCACAGAATCATTCAATTACAAAGAAAAGCAAGACCAGGATTGCGAGTACAATAGTCTTTTATATATCTGAAATTAGTCGGTAGACTGTCGTTGTAAAAAGTAAAAAGTGCTTGATCTTAAATAGAGTGTGTTGTGAAACCGACCGGTCAGAGAAATTCAATCTTGCCAACTGAATTTTGGGGAACAATTGGAACGAATTCTTTAATATAGTCAGTTAATATAGTCTATCCGTCCCATTTCAGCCTCGGCATTTTACGAGATAAGCCGTCAAAATATTTTTTTGGACGGACATACGTAGTTAGCCTCGATGCTTTTGCTACTTCACCGGAAATAAACTTACAGTGCAGAAGTGTGTGTGCAACTGCAAACATAGTTGCACTCTCTAATCCTTTACACTCAAAATTCGGTGGGATTAGATATACTAAAGGACCAACAGCTTAACGTGCTCCCCGAGGCACTGATGAAGCATCACCAACGTCTTAAATTGGGGCTTGTTCTTAAATTTAAGAAGATAATATTTAGTTACCTATTTTTTCACCGTCCCGAGGATGGAACCCGGAACCTCGCTAGTTATGGTCGAGTATATCACCGCTAGACCTGCAAGGCCACTGACTTTTTGTATTTAAGGGAAATTTTGTGCAACTGTCGCTCTACTTTACAGTTTGCGGGCCCTTCAGACTTCGGGTCTACGAGGGCATCGGAAGGGCAATAATAATACCCATCTACTAACTGAACTGACAATCAAAACTTTATAAAAGAATTATTCAAAATTAATTCCCCATTAACCGGATCCAAAATTTGTAGGAAAGCATCAATATCTACGTTGACCAAGTCGCTAACAAAAGCTAGTCGTAGTAACTGACAATATCGTAACAATAGCAAACTATGTTTCAAATTCAATAACAATTCTCAAACTATGTAGCACAGTTTGATTATTACCAAATGTAAGAAAACTAAGCCTAACTTTACTAAACAAAACAATAGGGAATCAATTTGAAACAATTTGTTTGGGTCACATTCCCAATTCAAAATCCTTCCAAGTTAGTTAAGCTGCGGAAGTGGTGCCAACTGCGATTCGGGGTGGCCAACATTAATCGCCGAATGTAAAAGCCGTTGGGCGGAAGTTGCACAAATTAATGGCATGTCAAAACCAGCCAGATTCGGACGTAAAGGTCCACTGGTAGATAGCCCGTGCTGTTTTAGCCTTGTGGTCTAAAGTGTAATGAAAAGCGTTAAATTAATATATATTTATTTATATGGGACTAATGCCACACATACTCCCACCACAAAAGCTCCCGTAAGCCAGGATCAACAGTGGCAATTACAGGAAATGGTAATAGGCATCGAGGTCCACCAAGTTTCTGGAAAAAGTTAAACTGCCTTGGGCCATACAATGAATTTAATCAGAAAGAGAATAGAAGGAGTGATCTTCTTACTTGTGTTTCCACTTCCCATATATATTCATTACAATGCGGGAGATAACAAAAAGGAAATAAAAAATAACATACATGTGCCCATGAACTAAAAGGCCCGATTACATAAATGCCCATCCGAAAAAAAGGTTCTCAGCACCTGTAGAACCGGTGCTAACTCTAGATTCTTTTTAAAAAAATCTGTAAAGATCAAACAATGTAAACATGGTTTTAAGCTACATACGTGATACTTTTGTTTGATTTAATCTTACACATTATAATCCTGACAAGTACAAGTGTATGTAAATACCTAAGTGCTGCATAAATTTCATTTTTGCTTTAGCAGTAGGTACTCTTTCAACGCCATCGGAGGGTGTCCCAGAAAGCCACATGTTTATGGGTCTCTCATCAACAGCAGACGGGGGCGTACCCAGCGGTTTTACTTGGTAGGGTCTTCTCTATGTAGTATGACTACCATACCACCGCTATCGAGAGGAGGAGTCCCACATCATCCCGGGGGAAAATTTTCCCCCCGGACAAAAAAAAGGTTTATCCCTTTATAGCCTTTGACATGGGCCACACTCCACCCGCAGTGGGCGACTGAGCGACTGGGTGACTAGTGAAATATTATTGGAATTCCTATATCCGAGATAATCCCGGACTGCGCGTCAAACGACGACCTTTATTCGACTCCTTATAATAACGGATCGCGATGTCTGTCTGTTTATCAAACGGACGTGCTTTATTTTTGTTCCCATGTAAATAAAAGGGCTAAAACAAGGCATTCTGTTGTTTATTGGACGGAGGGTATTGATGAATGGAAGACCGTGTTAGGCAGTAAAAATAGAATTGGGTTTCCTAGAGATTGCGTGGGAAAATAGGAATAGGGGTAAATATATAGACACACTTATTGTTTTAGTTGAGAGGACGTGTGACTTTGAATGGGTCACGAGAATGGGTCACATTTTCTAGAACTGCTGACATCTGCTTAGTATATAAATATATAAAGCAATAAAAGAAAGGGATTGGTTGTTTAAAATACTTTTGTCTGCTATAGTAACCTACCAACTGGAGTAAAACAGTAGTCCAACGTGGATAGTACCGCAAAACGCAAATGGTGATAGCTTTCACGATTACTCATACTGGGGCCTGATACATATTTTTTTTTATTTGCTATCATAGCTCCAAGATATTATATGTAATTATAAAAAAACCGGGAATAAAGACAGCAATAATAAGAAAAGACGGAATAGCTGACGATATATTACCAAATAGTGATAGCTAATACCAACACGAATGAATTTTTTTCTTTCTATTACTTGATTATGAAATGTGTCAGAATCCGTCTATATGTTATGGTTGCACAAAATACTATGGCAATAGGAGACTTTGGCTCCTTTGAACTAAGCGAACAATTTAAAAATCATACCCTACGATGAGTTATCAAATTTGACTAAGTAATACCTATATTCTTTATATGAATTAATTTCAGAAATTAAGAATATAATGTAGGTAAAACAGAATGGAGAATAGGTTAATAGTAAAGTAATAGGCGCAATGGCGCGACATAGCTGGTACGAGGTTTTACTACTAAGTAAAGGTTGGTAAAAACCTCGTACCATTGGTGACCAGTAGTGGCAGTATTATGTGTCCAGCGTGGGGATCGAACCTACCACCTCCGAGATTTAAAGCGCGCCAAATGCCGCTACGCTACAGATGTTGTTATCATACTACTATATAAAAAGAAAAATATTACAACAGGACAAATTATGACTGTCATTTACTATGCTCAAATTGTATTCCGTATGTTTTATACTCCACTAAAAAGTAAAATGTCCTGCCGCTGTTGTATAGAATACATATGTATATTTCCACAAATATTTTATACGTCAAATATGTTTGCAGAATTGTCTGTTGGTTATATTTATTTCATTGAGCCTCATATATAAAAAAATGTCATATGTAAAACGCGCCTGCGGGTTTTAATAAAAAAAAAAAAAAATTATACTACATATATGGCTGTGCTTAAAACGTGACAATATTTTTACATTGTCAAAGAACATAAATCACATAAGTTATTTTAAACCTAGGCCGGCCAATGGATTTTCTAGATAGGCAATTTTTTTTACGTCTGAGGTGGTACCGGGCCACTACTTTTAGAAGTAACTACTAAAATTAAGCACAAAAAAATTAGAAAGGCCGATCAAAGCCCTAGCGGGCTAAATCAAAATCTATGGCGGGCTAATTTTTAGCCCGCGGGCCTCGGTTTGCCCAGCCTTGTTTTAGACCATCATCACTGACTGCCTGCTACTCAACTCTGATCTCTCCTGAAATTAGGGAACGTGAACGTATATCATTCTACAAAGTATTCTATTGGGGGCCTTAGACCAAATGACTTGACAACAATGGTGAATTATTGAAGGTTTAGTGAGTAATTTGATTATTGTAGAGGAGATTGGACAACGCTGAAGACGGCTATAGCTGTATGGTATTTTATTAGTTTGTAAATACATAAATGCTGAATAAAATTCTTTTTTTTTTCCTTAGCCTGTACTGTCCCACTGCTGAGCAAAGGCCTCCCCCATTCCTTCCAGCAAATCTTTTCCTGGGCCGCTTCGAACCAGCCCTCATGGTAAGCGTCTAGGTCGTCTCGCCACCTTTTCCTGGGTCGGCCTCGGCGTCGCCGTCCATCTCCCGGCACCCATTGTGTGGAGATCTTTGCCCAGCGGTACTCTTGCATACGACAGACATGACTCGCCCAATCCCATTTCAGCCTAACAGCTTTCCTGCCAACATCTATTATATCAGTTTTAGAACGCAGCGTAGTGTTTCGCACCCTGTCTTCTCTTTTAACACCTAGAATGCTGCGTTCCATTGCCCGTTGGCAAACTCCAAGGCGGGACTTTTGCGATTCGGTGAGTGACCACGTCTGAGCACCGTAGGTTAAGACGGGCAGAATACACATATCGATGAGTTTTCGCTTCAGGGAAATCGGTAGATCTCCCTTCATTAGCGTCTTCATGGACCAGAAGCTTTTCCAGGCGTTTTCGACTCGGCGATCGATTTCCCTTTCTTGCCTGTTTTCGAAAGATACTAACTGGCCCAAGTAGATATACTCCTCGACATAGAGTATTCTCTTCCCATCTACCTCGACCCTACGCTTCGAGCTTAAAATTCATTTATTTCATTTTATTTATTATTTCAACCTTTTATAAGTCGCTATTTTATACAGTTGTTTATTACAAATAATAAAAAAATCTTGCTCGATGTGAACACGGCATTTGACACAGTTGGCTTTAGCTTTTATCCAAATAAATATCGTGAAAGGACACACGGCGGCGTCCCTGAGAGTTCCGTAGTTAAAAAAATAACATATTCGTTAAAAGTTTTAATATCCACATGACCGAATTTTGAATGTTTTTACGTAAAACCTAGAGAAAAGGCATTTGTGTATTTTTAGGTTAGCTCTAATATTCCATGGAGTTGTTGGAAAGCTCACTCACTCAGGCACTCTTTGATACCACGTTACGTAGGTGTGGGACGTGTCTCGGAGGGATGCAAAAAAATATAGTCATTTTTTCAGAAATTTTTAGAGGATAACGCTCAACTACTAATTCAGGAAAACAAAGGCACGACTGCTTGTGTTTTTATTTTATAGCGGTTTATGAAACTTATTGGAACCACAAGAATATAATGATAGATTTCATAATTAAGAGAAAGTACGCACAAAGACTGCACCAGTGACTTTTTGTTTTTATTTATAACTAGCTGATCCGACAGACGTTGTTCTGTCTTAACTAAAACTTTAATTTAATATTAGGCGTAAAAGCTCCGCACTAACCGTGATGTACACAAAAGCAGCACGTATTCTGTCAATGTTATGTCAAACGCCCTAAGATTACATTAAAAAGTTTATACTGTCGAAAGAGCTAACGTTACATTAGAACATTTTGTATGGTGGTTAAGTATTAAATACTTGAATATTGCACACAAAATTAGAAAATGTATAAATTTTATACATTTTCTAATTTTGTGTGCAATATTCTTATTTTTCCTTTCATAACAAAAAAATAATTAGCGAAATCGGTCCAGTCGTGATGCCGTGACCAAGGGAAATAGGGATCCATTTTTATAAATATAGATTCACAAAACCGATGTTCAACCACTTACATTCAAGTAAACTTAATGCCATCAAAAACATACTTGTAAAAAAAACCAAGTCTCGTAACGCAGTTCTTTTACAGTTAAAAGTTGTGAGATCTATGTAATACCAAGTCGGTTAATTTATTCAGTCCCTACTTAAGGGACCTTCTGTCTTAAGCTATTACGTAACTATCTCACCTAACAGACTCTTAAAATGATCTTATCAAAATTCGAAACTTTTAAGTTTTAAATAATAAATTAACTTGGCCATCGGATACTATTAGAATGTGTCTCACAAGTGTTTATTGCGATGGCCAAGTCAATCTAATATTCATAACATAAAAGTTTTGAATTTTGATAAGATCATTTTAAGAGTCTGTTAGGTGAGATAGTTACGTAATAGCTTAAGACAGAAGGTCCCTTAAGTAGGGACTGAATAAATTAACCGACTTGGTATTACATAGATCTCACAACTTTTAACTGTAAAAGAACTGCGTTACGAGACTTGGTTTTTTTTACAAGTATGTTTTTGATGGCATCTCATTTCTTTTTGTAGATAGTTGTACCTTTTTTCCTTTGCTTTACAATTTACATATTTTTTTTAATACCTACAACGGATTTAGGCTGTATCTCAAGAACCGCGATAGCTAAACAGTTGACATTTTCACAAATTATGTATTTCTGTTGCTATATTAACAAACTAAACATAAATTAAATAATTAAGGGGGGCTCCAATACAACAAACTTTTTTGCGGCCTTTTTTGCTCGATATCTATAACGGCAATAGGTAGGCACTTGAAAATGGTACGGAAACCTTAGTGCGCGAGTCCAACTCGCACTTGGCCGGTTTTAGTCTATTGTATGCACAAATGGAAGATTCCTGCGCTTTAATCGTTCCAAAGTAGACTTAAATTAAATGGAAACCGTCCAGACTCGTAACTCGGTGCCTTTATTTACAAAATAACTTAACTTACGAATATATGAATACCCACGTACCTAGCTGGCATGGCAACACTCACCATACGTAACAAGAGCAGCTGCGTCGTATACTTTTTTATGGTTTATTGATATTCGTCGCACTCGTCAAACGTCATTTAAAATTAATCCTTATTCAAAATTGTTATCTCTCATTCATTATAAATATTGTCAATGTACCTAATCGAAAACTACAACATCAAGCTTAACAGAGGATTAACATGAACTTATGTATGGCACTCACGGCCTCACTGTCAAAGGTTTTTAAATAAAGAAATTACTAAACTGTTTTTAATGTAACTTTGGCACATGTCCGATTTTGGCTTTTTTGAGACAGCTCCCGCACTAGGGAAATTATTATCTATGTCGCGGGTCAAAGTAACTTTTCCACAGAGACAAAGTCGCGGCCACAAGCTAATATGTACATAAGTAAATTTAAAGCTTTAGTTTGCTTCCTAGTTAACATCAAACTGTGTAAAAAATATTTGATAAAATGAATACGCAAATACAGTTTGTGTCAGATAAATAAAACGTGGTGTGTGTGTATACCTGCGATATCGCAGTAAGACTTGTTAATTACTTGAAAGAAAGTGACCGTCTTTCTGTGACGAACGGGAAGCGTGGAAGCCGTAGTGTTTGTCCGGGGGGAATGCAAGAATTTTACGCATCTCTTCCGACACTGCGGCGTTCCCGCACGAGCGGTGGGGTATGTGGGACTCGCCCTCTCCATAGCAGTGGAATGCAAATCATACCTTGAGAGAAAAACACTTAAACCCCCGGTTACTCCTCTGACCACAATTGGTGAGGGGCCCAGGAACTGTTGCCTATCTGGGATACCCTATGGCAGCGTCCGCGACTCAAATGGTGTTGCGGGCTCTCCTGGGTCCAAATAACCAGTTTCAGGGATGCCAGAGTACACGGGGTCCCTACTTCTCAAGGGGCCGCGGCCTGTTTGTATACTATCGTTCATAGCACAGTTGCTTTTACATTCCATTGAGTTTTTTTTTTTTTCCTTCGATTTTTTTTTTATTTGTTAAATTAATCCCTGTGTCGCAAAGGTCGCACCGCTCGATAGATTAACGAAAACAAAGCACCCCCTGACTCAATACAACTGTTTTAATTTCAGACGAATAATTGTCCCGGGTGGGAATCGAACGCAGAAAACCAGGTCTCTGGAGCAACTAACGTAACCACTTAGCCACCACCTTTCAACTTAATCGCATCTAGGTCCCTATCTACACCTATTCTTCCATTAAATCATACATATTCATTTACACTGATTCACTGACTGCAAATGTAACTTTGTAATCCTATACATTTATAAGAAATAACAAAGTTATTAATGCAGTTGATGAAACTTAACAACTGGACCGAAATTGCAAAATGTTGGAATTTTCCCATGAGTTTTACACTAAACTCTACTAGTGCTCAAAATTTGAAGCTTCTACGTCTGCTAGAAGTGCCTAAACATTTTGATGATCGGTCAATCACGTGTGAGCGAGTGACAAAATTACCGAAATTACCGAACTTTGAGTAGTTATAATTCTTAAAGTACTGGTTCAAATTGAATGAAATTTGAAATATGCTGTAGTTTTACAAAGCCTGCTTAGGTTCTGAAATTTCAGGCTCCTATCTTCATCCACAACGAAGTTATAGAGGGTCGAAAATCGGCTGAGTTGCTTCGAGAAAAGATAGGTACGGCCGTGCAACTTTTTTTTTTTTTTTTTTTTTTTTCTTTCTTACTCGACTTGGGGGGGCACTGCCGTGCCCCCAGATAATAAACCATTTACGATTGACATCTACTCGATGTGAATACAGCATGCATTCATAACTAATACATAGTGTATAATACAGATTAATATTAACTAAACTAAATGGTACTAAAACTAGGAATTCAAAGTATTGTTAGAATTTAAGAAATTAACAAATTTGCTCCTAAAAGGGACTACAGAACCAGCGAATGTTCACATCATTGCGGATAAAGTTGACCAATGTTACATGCGATATATTGGCGAATTTTGGCCAATATTCGTACTACATTGAGGTAATGAAAATATTCTCCAGTTTACGCTCCGGCTTAATGGTTATTGTAGTAGTTTCTGAAACCTTGACCACCTCTAACTAAATGCCTAAACTAAAATGCCTATTTTTTAAAGTAAAATTTCAGCAGTTTTAATCTTTAAAACAAAAGGTTTCTTGTAGAGTTACTACAGTTTTTATATAAGCTGTAAGAACCACTAATATTTGAGTTCGGAGCATTCGTGTAATGTTATGCTGTGACATATTTTTTGTATGCCTTTGAAGGCATTCTCTGTTTGTTGGTATAAAAGGTATGCTGAGAATTGTGACGGAATGTCGCTTGGGTTGCACATCGGAATATACGGAATATGGTATCTACATATGACTTCTGTATTAAGTGAAGCGTGAATTGTTGTTTCTAGAACTGTCCATTGCAACTGTTAATATTTTAAATTTGGAGGATATCAAGACGTGCTATAACTATTACAAGCAAATAATTATTATATTGTATGTATTTATTTATATATATTACGAAGTTTATCTTATGTACATCTACAATTATATACTCATGGTACACCTTAATAATGCCAATTGTTCTAACCTAATATAGACAGAACAAGTTATTTGACACAATATAGTTAAATAATAAACTAAGACGTTAAGACTTAAATGTAATTAAAATAATAACTTAAATACTTGTTGAACTTGAAAATTTATAAAATATGATAATTGTAGGTAATAATACTGATTCTACTGATCTAAAAATAATTTTTATTTTATTTTATTCTACCTACCTACTACTACACAATATACCTAATCATTTGCCATAAAACATCGATGTCTTTCGGACATCGGTTATGAAAGTTATGCATGTTCCACTGAAAAAAACATATAAAAAGGGAATGTTAATATAATATTTAATTCACACAACAATGAACACCGACTCCAAAAATCTTTATTATATACTTATCCTAATAAATTGCTTTTATTATAATGAAAAAAATAATATTAATAAATATTTACCTTTTAAGTTGTTTTTTCGTTAAAGATAATTATGGAGTCAGCTTTTTTCTTTGTTGGTACAGTTTTGGCTGTATGTTATAACTAACTTCTCGTGCGCAGTTTTAGCCGCATAACCCCCATTCCCGTAGGATATTCATAACCCTTTAACTGGTAGTAGGTATCATTAGAATTGATTGGTTTTGATCTTTATTACAAGTACATAAAGTTCAAAATATGGTGGGTTGCTCCCCTACTTGCTCGTTGCTCTGGTTGATTCCCTCTGCCCGTTAGAGGGCAGATATAACCTATGTCACCGTTAAAGAATGTTTCAAATCGGATCAGTAGTTTCTGTGATTAGCGTATTTAAGCGTAAAAATAAACTGTTTAGCTTTATAATATGAGTATAGATAATTTCAAACTGATAAAGTTATATGTCATCTTCATTAAATGGAACCCGGGATGGGTTTCAATGAAGGACTTTTAATTAGGCAAACACATTTAGTCACGTGTCAACATACCTTTTTATGGTCCGAACATTGTCGCATATTAACTTACATTGAACCCTTTAACCTTAAAGGTAATTAAGGCGAACATGTTGCCCTACTTTAATTAGAGGGTAAGGAATTTCCTTTCAAACTATTAAGAGTAAAATAAGAAAAAAATGAGTCCCGACTTCATAATTGGGAAGTTCTCTAGGGTAGAAATAGTTTTTTAAATCTATATCATCATCATCATCAGCAGCCCGTTGAACGTCCACTGCTGAACATGGGCCTCCTCCTGAGGGAGGGTTTTTGCCATAGTCACCACGATTGGCAGGCGGATTGATGACCGCAGTATTATGTTGTAATACACAGGAAAACGCTGCGGCCCGCTCCCTAGTATGCGCTTGTTATAGATGATGTTATAACAATCGGGACCACCGGCTTAACGTACTTTAAATCTTTATGTATATATATATCGATATTCAATATATTTATTCTATTGGGTATATAAAGTAACATGTCCTGACTGACTGACTCATCAACGCCGAGGCAAAGCTACTGAAGCTAGAAACGTGATATACATAGACCAGAGCCTTTCAAAACATTTTGATCCACTATGAAAAGATTTTGTAAAATTCTACCCCTAAGGGTGTGAAAATGGGGGGATTTAAATTAAAAAACGTGGTTTACGTAAATAAAAATTATTTTAATTTATTTTACACTGCTATCATTGAATTTTTGTGGTACAGTAAAGTAAAAGTAGGAGAGAGAGAGGTTTCAATAACGTAACATTAAATGAATATGACATTAAATCAATTGAAATTATAAAACATGTTTACAATATTATTATTTTATACACACTATTTATTACTATTAAGCTGGGAAATTGTTTTTAATCATAGAATAAGCAACTATTAGCAACAACAGATACAAACAAAGTGAATAACTTATAAGTACCTATATTCAGAACGTTACTGTCATTGAGAATGTCAATATGTCAGTTTTCTTAATACCATCTGACACTGTATGAGGCCTTGGCGAGTGAATCGTGCAACAGAATTGAATCCCTGAACTGTCGACCTTCGTATCACGTGTCCTTCTAGTTGGTAGCCTTTTACTGTTATTTCAACGTAGTGATTGGAAGAACCTTCAGCCAGTCAAGCTATAATTTTTGTGAATTTGGTTTCAAAGATACATATGTATGGGAGTATTTAGAAGAAGAAGTGGAACTGCGATATGTTACGCTGAAGATGCTGTTAAATTTTCTCTTTCATTTCTTTTTTAAATATTCGTCGACATATTACAATGAGCACTGAACTGGAATGTAGTTCTTCTATGGAATGTTATTTATTTTTTTATTTATTTATTTATTTTAAACTTACAACTATCATTACAGGCAAACCCAATTCGATAGTGCGCATGAAATAATTTACATAAAAACAACTAACTAAAAGAAACAATAAAATTAGAACTAAAAATAAAAACAATTATACAATTAAACCTTTAACTTATAACTACTTACAATACTAGGAACAAAAATAGGACACAGTGTAAACAGTCATTTTTGCCAACTCACTCATGTGACAGCAAAATATGTCAACATTATTACTTAATATATTTATAATTTTAATAGACCTGGTTATAGGACACTTCGCAAATAAGTTGGTCCTGGCGTTTGGTACGTCTAAGAGTGGTGGACGTCGCCGGCGCCATACGTATCTATCTGGTACACAAAGCCTAAGGCATCTCAGTACTCCAGGATTGTGTTCAGTCCCACGCAACAGCCTCACTAAATATGTAACGAGATGGACCTCCCTACGTACTCTCAATTCATTATATCCTACCATGCCCAGGACAAACAGTGTAGGATACATAAGCGGGTAAAAAGGGTATACTCCATAATACTTGTGGTATAAATGTCTTGTGAATTTGTTCTGGACACGCTCCAACATGACACAATACTTCCGCTCATGAGGCGCCCACACGACAGCACTATGTTCCAGATTACTCCTGACTAGTGCGTCGTACAGCGCCCTAACAGCAGACATGTTGGTGAAATGTCGCGCCTGTCGCAGAACAAATCCCAAGTTTCTAAACGCCTTTTTACAAATCTTCTGTATATGCTCACGAAATGTGAGGTCCGGTGTAAAGTTCACTCCAAGATCACGTACCTGGGTAACTCTCTGTATTAGCGTTGTGCCTATCACATAATCGTAACTAAGAGGTGTACGAGCGCGAGAGAAACTCATAACTGAACATTTATTTTCATTAAAATACAGTTTATTCAGTTCACTCCATTCTAACACTCTATCTATATCTTCCTGTAATCTTTTACAATCATCCAGATTCCGTACCTCATGCAGCAACTTTAAATCGTCGGCAAACAATAGACATGATCCATTGTGGACCACCTCAGGCAGATCATTTATCATAATAATAAATTGAAGAGATCCTAAATTGCTACCTTGACTTACTCCCGATCTGGTGAAATAGGGCTCTGATTCACAACCATTGTAGTCGACGTATTGTTGTCGGTCCCTCATGTAACTACTAAACAGCTCTAAAAGTTGTGGTGTGCATCCTACCTCAGCTAGCTTCATTAAAAGTATGTCGTTATTGACAGTATCGAAAGCTTTTTTTATAAATCTAAGTAAGCGACATCTACCTGCGCCCCCGCGTCAACCGCAGGCACCACCGTGGTCATGAAGTTAAGGAGATTGGTCGATGTACTACGCGCCTGGCGAAAACCGTGTTGTGCGTCAGATAATAATGGACTCACTTGCCTCTGCAAACTGCGCTGGATAGCCGATTCAAACACTTTTGCAGGTGTGGACAATACTGCTACTGGTCTGTAGTCCTTAATATCATGACCCAGCTTACCTTTTGGAACCGGTATAACTCTGGTTAATTTCCATTGACTCGGGTATATGGCTGATTTTATGCAGATGTTAAATATATGTTGAAGAGGTTCCGCGAGTACTCTACTAGAATCCTTAAACAAAAACGGTGGAATACCATCGGGACCGACTGACCGTTTCGGTTTAAGGGATCCTAGCGCTTCAGTTACATGGTCCAACGTCAGCGAGTCAATGTGGACGCGAGCGCTACTCGCGCCGCAGGCCGCCGCCTCTCGCGCATCGAGTCTTGGCGGTTCACTATTGTACACAGAATGGAAGTACTCAGCAAAGTTGACAGCACACTCCTCATCACTTAGATACTTATCTCCTAACATAATAACTGGTTTGTTTCCTGCCCCTCTAAGCTCCCTTATATAATGCCAGAACGATTTTGGGTATTTCGCAAACTGACACTGTATTTTATGCGTATAATGTTTATGTGCAAATTTTATGGCTTGTTTTATACGCGCCCTATAACAAGCAAATTCCAGGTAGTCACATTGTAACTTTGTCTGTTTATACTTCTTGTGAAGTGAGGCTTTAATTTTAATATCCCTTATAATATAATTTGTGTACCAAATAGGATAATTGTACCTGGTATTCTTCCTAGCCCGTTTTTTCTTCGGCATACATTCATCTAATACTTTTGTAAAAGTATCGTAAAAGTATGTTATCGAATCCTCTACAGTATCTATATCATATAATCCACTCCAATCAATAGTAGACAACTTTGAATATAATAAAGATAAATCAGCCCTATAAAAATTCCATTGAGGACGAGAATAAAGGTGACATAAACTATGAGCGTGAGTTGCGGGTGGCGGCGCGCTTGCGGCGGCGGCGCGCGCGCTCACGCTCACCGCGAGCGGCGGGTGGTGCGCGTCCATGGGCACCAGCGTATCGTCAGCGCGGATTACCTTTATTTGCCCGTTGAATCCTGCACTCAGTACCAGATCTAGAGTTCTGCCTAAACTATTACTTATACTATTACATTGAGTGAATTGGCAATATGCCATAAAATATTCAAAAGAAATATTAACATTCACAGGACTAGAGTGTAAATTAAAATCTCCAACAACTAATACTTTCTTATATCTAGTACATAAGTCTTCTATCGTTTTAAATAATAGCAAATAATCGTTTTCAGAACTACCCGGTGGTATATAACATACACAACACAGAAATAAAAACTTATTATTAAAATGCACAGTTGCGCAAGCAATTTCAAATACGCAGGTGTCTATCACTACGTTAGTCACAAGTACCTGTCTTAGCTCGAGCCGGTGTGTGGCCACGAGAAACGCTCCGCCTTGCTTCCGACCGTCCGCTCGATCACAACGTATTATTTGGTATCCCGGTGGTACTATTTCTAAATCATGTATTGAATTGTTGCATCCTGATTCTGTTACTAGATATAGATCATACTCCAAGCACTCAATATTATTTTTGAACTCATTTAATTTAGTTCGGAGTCCTCTAACGTTTTGGTAAAACAATTCAATGGTGGTATTATTCAGATTGGGTGGGTCTCCGTGACCTCCGAAACCAAATCCATTCATTAAAATTGGTGTTTAGGCCATACTTCAGTCTGGTTCAGTTTTGTGAACATTTGGTCGGGTACACCCACAATAAACGAAGCGTAGTCTCGCTGTGTCTTATGTCGGATTTTCTCAATTTTGACTGAGGTTTCATGGCCGCAAATTTTCTTGACGTGGTAAACCACGTCAAGAAAATTCCATAGCTTCTTCGGTGGTATCAGGGTGCAAACGCCAGACATGCAAATGCTTCAGCCGTTCCGTACCTTGTATTGTCATCAGTTCCGCGCTCTGTCCTATTCTCACTTCATTTATCTGCCTTCTATTGATTTTCCGGTTCTGCACAAGTTTCCAGCCTGCATCTCCATCATTTGGGTTATCCACTGCCGATATATTTTCATCGTTTTTGTTCGTCATCGATGAGCTAGTTGTAGTTTGCTGTAAAGTCTTTTTCGTGGCCCCATCATTGTTTACCCGTTTTTTAGTCGGTTGAATGTTATTGGACTTATGTTGTTGGCGCGAACTTTCGGAAGAAACAGATACGTTCGGTGTCTTAGCACTAATGTGATGACTATCCAAGTTAGCGCTGATTTTATGTTCTAGTGCTTTAACTACCTGGAGCATATTGTTGAAATCATTTTTAGATTGGATTAATAAATCTTGCAGAAGAGTAATTGTATTCGCCTGTGTATCCAAACGAGTTACCATCTCAGTTCTTAGATCTCTTAGTTCCTGAAGCACTAATGTATCACATTCTGCGACTTTTGGTGACGGTTTTGTACGGGTACCCCGCTTAACATTAACATTATTGGCCGGAGTGGCGAGCTTGTTAACGTTCAGCGACATCGTTGTTGTAGTTAACTATTAGAAAACGACACTAAAAAAGGCTTTAAACTGCTTTTGGAACCAGTGGCTCTGACGTAGTTTTTATGCCGGATATTGTCAAAGGATTATTATTGTTCTTAATTCCACATAATTATCCAGAAATACAATTTGCCCAAAGGCAACCTAAAAATGACTAATCATTTATGAATTTTCTTTCAGTAAACAGCAGCCTCTTCTTTCTCGTATGAGAAAAAAGTGTGAACATTACCGTATATGATGGCGTCACTACTTGTTCATGTATTTATGCCAGCCTTAAAACATATTAGTTATCATTGCTGAAATATATTATTCCTATAAACCTTGTCAGATTTTATTTAAATTCGTAACTGCTATGAAGAATTTCGCAAAGAACTTCTCATTTTTGATATCTAAGTACCCCTGAACTAGCAAAAGTTGTCGTCGCAATTGGGATGAGTGTTCAATTGAATACACACCTAAACTAAAGTTGTTAAATTTCGTTTTGCTATCCATAAAAAGACAACATATAAACTTATTCATTTCAAAACTTTTTTATATCCAAACATATAAATTTCATCTGAAACTTTTATTACATCCGACAGTTTAATTTAAACAGTGTTTTATTTGTCCAGGTCTTTATCCCGTAATGTATTGTTATAGAGCTTACTTGGAGCATTTCCAAGCGCATAAATATATAACATCGGAGTACATCAGTTTGACTTGCCATGTTTGTAGGTCGTATTGGAGTCGACAGATATGAGCCGAATGTAAGGCAATGCTAGAGCTTCCAAATATAATGATTTTCATAGCTACACATAGTTTAAGAATGAAAAACCTGTCTCACCACGTAGTTGCCACCTGCTCTGGTGGCTCAGAACTTGTCTTTAAGGCTTAGTTTTTTGGCTTCGAATCCCAGCCAAGACCATAATTTGTCTGAGCCATGGATAGTTATTTTGATCCTGGGTTTGTTTTGTGTTAATTACGTGGCAATGAAGTCATTCGCAACATAAGGATTTATTTCTGTAGGCCGAAAAATGAGGAAAAGGAAAAGGAGTTTATTCGTTTGTAGTATCTGAAAAAAGGTCAGAGCTACCCAAAAATCGGTGTGGGAGTCTTAAGTACAAACTCATGAATTAATATTAGCATATCAAGACAAGACGTCACAAGTCTATTAAGGTTGTGGATATGCCCATCGTGCCCACTAAAGTGGATCCATCCGCTTTTGGTGAGTAAGTCTAAAATATGACATAATATATTTGCAATTGACCCAAAGCTAATTTCTTGAGAAAGGACTACACAAAGCGAGATCCCACAAAAAGGAGCTTAAAGCAGCCAATTTAAATTGAAACTAATTTATAAAATACTACTATTCTAAATCTGTACTACTTGGTAGGGTCCCAGCATGCTGGGGCTGGATTACTTCATGCATTCTTGGCGGATTGAAGGAGTGTCCGGGGGGGTTTTAGTGGTGTAGGGTCCTCTCCTCGTGGTATGAGTAAGCATACCACCGCTATGGAGAGGACGAGTCCCACATATACGCTGCAGCGGCGCGGCGGTGGGAACGAGTAAATGCATTTCCACGCAGACAAAAAAAATTGGGTCCCAGAATGCTAGCAGTAGGTATAGCCTCGTTGAATGGCTATACAGTCAATTGTTAGCATTGACTGTATAGTACAAGTGTTTGTAAATACCTAAGTGCTGAATAAATTCATTATTTCATTATCATTATTTCCTTATTTCATTAACCTGAACTTTTATTCACAAGAGTAGCTTGTTTATAAATAAATATTGTATCGGCATATTTTCCATTGTGATTAATTACCACGTAATCAAATTACCAATAGGCTAAAGTTGAAAATGTTTTAGATATTTCATAAATCTTAATTTAATTCAATTACGTCAAAACATTGGAGCGGTTTCATTCGCTCGGTTCTTGATCCAATCTGCCCCAATCAAAGAAATAATTCGGTAAGCTTCCAATGGAAACCTTTTTGAATCTATTAGCGAAGTTAAAATATAATTGGGTCACTCATGTTTTGGGATCACCGTAAACCGTTGCTGAGTGACCCTTCGATTTTGTTATGGATTTTGAACCGGTTACATAAAAGGAAAACGAGTTCGTTACACACAAGTGCTTCTTATGGATATTTTTGGATAATGTTATAAAAGAAATAGATCTATGTAGCGGTTGTATATTAGCCACAAAGTTAAGTGGGTATCGTTTGTGTCGACACGAGAATAATAAGGGCTTTTATTTACTTTGGAAAGTAAATTCTTACCTTAATTTGGGTCCACAAAATGTATTCGAAAAGTGAGCAAAATACTCATTGAAATGAACAGTAGACGCGACAATTTTGCTCTCAGATAGATGTGTAATTATAGGTTGTCACTCCACGATAAATTTGCATCAAGCTGCCATGCCTTCAAATAGTACAAATTTTAATATAAAAAAAAACTGCGAGCGCTTGTTTATTTATAGCAAAAACTGTACTAAGTGCATTCGGCAACTCTGTAATTACTGTAGTAATCTAGACTCAACTAATTAAAAACTTCCACTTTTTTGAACATATGCGTTCATGTAAAATAAGGACTTCAGATTAAAAAATCCTGTCGTAAAATAGTCCTTATTTTTATCATGCTAAGATTCCTTACTGTTAGTAAAGTTACTACTGAAGAGCAGTTCTTTCATGACAAGTTGAGGAAATGCGACTTTTGAATGCTATGAATGAATGAATGATGAATCTAAAGCTGTTGAATGAATGAAGGAGGTTAGTTGCTCTTTTCAAGTTGAAAACGTCTTGACTTTAATGTGAACTGAAAACCATTTGGTTAACTACTGAAATTTAATTATTCACAATAATTTCTTAAAATTATGGTTAACTTAGAATCTTGTGTTACGTACTTAAAAAAAGGTCACAAAGAAGGACTATATTACTGTGGTGTCATCTTCAACGAATGTGGCTAGCCACAAGCAGAATTGTAGTAGGTACCAACTATGGTGGCACCCTGAACTACGAATGAACCTATTATGCCAGACTCCTTACATCGCACAATAGAAGTTTGCACGGCACTAAGGCTTAATACAAATCCTCAAGATGAATAGTTAGGACCAAGATCGGCTCCTGCTGGGCCTCACCACATAGGGTCTCACCAAGTAGGGCTCTGGCCCTGTTAAGAATAGGAGACGGCCTATACATACTTGGGTATATGATGAAAACAAAACCGCCCTAAACATGGGCCTTCCTTGTCGGGCTTGCTATAGTTTGTTTGCTATAGTCACCACACTTGGCAGGCGGCTTGGTGTCTGCAGTATTTGGGGTAATATGTGTATAACATGTTAACTCTGCTACCACTATTACTTCATGGTTATACCATTATCAATAAAGATATCATGACAATCGGGACCAATAGCTAAGTAGCTAAATCTATTCCCCAAACGCGTTAGTTCCACGTAGCAAAATTTCCAGTCGCATTTAGGAGTATATGCTGATAGATGCAGCTGCCCATCCATCAGTTGTATGTCCCTTACTCGCCTCTTGCGTTGGCTTACGATATAGGGTAGTTATTGTTGTTTGCATTATTATGCAAGCAACAATAACTGCTCTGGAAAAAAAACAACTGGAAAAAAAATCACGTAGAGAAATAAAAGTCTGTGAACCTATGCGATTGAGGAAATACGAACAGAAAAAGCGAGTGGGGAAAATGCGACTGGAAATTTAGCTACGCGGAACTAACGAGTTTGGAGAATAGATCAAAGTACTCCAACACCTTAACGGACAATAGAAGATACTATGACGGACAATAATCCAACATACGATAGAAGTAGGTTTGTCACCTTTTTTTTGTTTCATATAGTACTTTTTACAAAAAGTTGCTAAATATAATATATAGTACTTTTGGGAAATTCAGGTAAAAAATAGTACAGATTTATTTTAAATAATTTTTCCACGTGTATTTGTTATTACTCTTTGCTTCGGCCATCAAGGTTACCTTTAAAATATTTATAAGAATCTGAGCATGTTAGATCCATAATAAAATAAATCAATAATTCATTGTTTTCATAATATGCCGCACTGAGGTTGCGCTCAAAATTTTTAAATAGAGTGAGTTTTGGTTTACCAAAAAAACCGTTTACTATACTATATATGTATACAAGGTGTAACAGAACGGGTATATACATAGAAAGAGCAAGGCTTCTTTGGATCATAACAAACGATATGGCAAGGGTTTCAAATCAAAAAATAAAAAAAAGTCATAATTATTTTGCAAACAAAAAATAAAATGCGGAACCCTTTATTCAGAAATACCAGGAGTAAGAGGTTTATTTTTACTTGCAAATAGTTCGTTGACATCGATCAGCTGATTGAGTGTTAGTGATGTATTGATTTCAATTTGAAAAGTTTGGTTTCTGGTATCTATGAATTAAAAAAAATCATTACTTCCGGACTTGTAGAGATAGGATTAAATAACCCTTGCCTTGCCATATCGTTTGTTATCATCCAAAAAAGCCTTGCTCTTTCTATGTATATACCCTTTCCGTTACACCTTGTATATATATACTATACTTTTTGTACTATATTATTTTTTTATAATATATTGCACATTTGACTGAAATATAGTAAGACACTATATAATATAGTACGGGTAGCAATCCTAGATAAAAATAACGACACGAATAATATATTATTGTAATTCCATTTATAACTTCAAAACACTGAATTTGCTACAGGCCTGAACGTCCAAACCAGCCTTGTACACAATGAAAGCGATATTACAATCTAACCTACCATGTAACAAAGGTTGAAATATAGGCATAACGTTCAATTTCACACAGACCTTTACCCCACTGCGGTTGACAGACCATTAATTCATATCGATTATTATATACTGATACTCGATTATATATCGATATTTACGAGAGTGTATCGATTTTTTTTGGTAAACCTTTTTAGCCTGCGAATGACAGTTTTATATTTTGTTGGTTTAGAACAGAGGTTCCCAAAGTGTTTTTTATTGTTGACCCCTTAAAAATAAAACCAAAATAATCCAATCATAACAATGTGTAAAGAATACACATTGTTATGATATGATGATGATGATGATGATATGATGAAGATTGATTCCCAAGTCGATATTTTTTAATGATAAACTACAGGATTTCATAATAATTTATCAAAAATCGATTAGTGGTGGTATTTGATACTTGTACTCGGTTTCTAATTCTAATTGAAGTCGACAAATTACTATGTTATATCATTTTATTTACTTGTTTATATTTAATGTTTTTGCTCTATTTTGATTATAATGTTGTTCTTAATGCGGTGTGTTGTAGATGCTATGTACAGCTATAATTGGAATCGAGATCTATCGTACTGTATTGTTAATAGTAGTGTCTTTTGCTGTGCCAATGAAATTGTAGAGGAACGGTGTTTCTCCACAGAAAATGAAGACCTTCTTTGCCCGTCGATGTAATATGCCCGGCGGCCGACGGCCTTTTACATTATTTTTATATTCACAACTTGCATATATGTTCTAATTGGCTTACGAACTTATATTGCTCGATACAGGTTAGTTTAGATGGTGCTAGGTGCTAGATGGCGCTGCCCCTCTTTTTGTAGTTTGTACGGCTACTGTAAATCATCATCATCATCATCATCAGCCCGTATAACGTCCACTGCTGAACATGGGCCTCCTCCCGAGGGAGGGTATTTTGCCGTAGTCACCACGCTTGGCAGGCGGGTTGGTGACCGCAGTATTATCTTGTACCACACAAGGTAACGCTGCTGCCCGTTCCTTGCTAAACGACTGTTATAGATGATGTTATAATAATCGGGACCAATGGCTTAGCGTGCTTTCCGAGGCACGGAGGGTAGTCCCTCAAACTACCAGACCCGGAAAAGAAATCTTAGAATTCACACAAAGATTTCCTGTCCAGTGTGGGGATTGAACCCACGACCTCCAATATATAAAGCGAGCCAAATACCGCTACGCTACGGAGGTTGTCTACTGTAAATGTCACTACAAAATAAAATAAAACTTAACTGGTTTCGGTGGACCCCCGTTGCAACAAAGATCCGGACATCCCACTTGGCCATCCCACTTGGGTGGAAAGAGTGGAAAAAATAATCCACATTTCCCTCCCAGGTGGGATAGGTGGAAAAGGAGGATTTGAATTGTTTCTCTTATCCCACCTGGGAGATTATTGACGCCACTCTTCCCACCCAGGTGGGATAAGAACAATGATTCTAGTCCACTCTTCCTACTCCAGGGATATAATAATACACTAATATCGTCCCGTTAGTTTATGTCCTGCTTCCCAATAAAAAGAAAGAAACGTATATGATTTTCCTTGACCTGCCTAAAAACCCAAATTAAGGACTGGGAACCGGATTGAGTTATGTCCGATTTTGAACTGCCTTTAAGGCAAGCCATAAAATCCTTCTTTCCAAACGTGACAATTAAGGGTTGTTACTACCATTTTATTAAAAGTTTTTGGAAAAAGGCGAAACAATTAAAACTTACAAAAAATAACGACAAGAGAAGGATCATAGCTTTAACAGCAGCATTACCATTGCTACCGAAAGACAAAATTAACGATGCATGGAATCATTTACAAAATATTTTTCGAAATTCTGGCTCAAAAATGACGCGTACGTTGAGCAGTGGTGTGTGTTCGAAGAAAAGCACCGAACTAACAATTACTCCGAAGCTTGGCATTACTCTATTAACGATAAAACTAGCAATAAGCTAACTTTGTTTTACTTACTAATGCGACTACTTTTAAACTCCACATATCAAAGAAACCGCTATATGGCAATTACAAACAATTGTAATAAAAAGAAGAGGGATAGTGCGTACGTAACTCGTGACATTATCATACAAATGCCCAGATGCAATTAATAACGGGTGAAATTGATGTTCACCTTTTTTTGGAAATGATGCGTCGATAATTCCCGTTCCTACCCTTACTTATCAATTCTTCTCGAAATTAAATACACGAATTTCGCTAACCGCTAGGGCTCTGGGGTAGGAAGAGTGGACTAGTATCGTTGTTCTTATCCCACCTGGATGGGAAGAGTGGCGTCAATAATCTCCCAGGTGGGATAAGAGAAACAATTCAAATCCTCCTTTTCCACCTATCCCACCTGGGAGGGAAATGTGGATTATTTTTTCCATTCTTTCCACCCAGGTGGGATGGCCAAGTAGGAAAGGTGGAATAGCCGCAAAGATTCCCGTTGCGACGGGGCTCTACCGAAACCAGTGTTTGCTGTTCTTTTCTTTCTGTTCGTTCTGTTATATTACACTTACAACTTGGGAACCGATTTATTTGACGCGAACGACGACCCCTGTCGATTCTCCCCTGGGGCACTTTGGGAATCACTGGTTTAGATGCTACATTAGTTCAGCGATATGGCTTTTACCAAATATTTTATGTGGCTTAGGTTGATGTTGTTTGTTAATATTTAGGTGAATTTAGATTAGAGCATATACTAGTGACAGAACATTTAACATTCGCCGTCTAGCCGACTCAGAGTCTATTCCGAATTAATAATATGAATGAATGAACAAAATAAATGAGTCAGCGAATACATGGCATAGTTATTTTAACTACACTTTGAATAAAGTATTACATATCTATATATATAAAAGAAAGTCGTGTTTGTTACAACACTTATAACTCGAGAACGGCTGGACCGATTGCCATGGTTTTTGATTTGTTGGATTTGTTTCCGTCCCGAATAGCAGAATACATTTTAAAAACAAAAGAAAGTCGTGTTAGTTACACTATTTATAACTCAAGAACGGCTGAACCGATTTGGCTGAAAATTGGTAGGGAGGTAGCTAAGAACTGGGAGAAGGACATAGGATATAGGCTTTTGGGTAGGGGTAGGGTAGGGTAGGGTAGGGGTAGGGTAGGGTAGGGGTAGGGTAGGGATAGGGTAGGGGTAGGGTAGGGTAGGGGTAGGGTAGGGGTAGGGTAGGGGTAGGGTAGGGGTATGGTAGGGGTAGGGTAGGGTAGGTGGAGGGTAGGGGTAGGGGTAGGGTAGGGGTAGGGGTAGGGTAGGGTAGGGGTAGGGGTAGGGTAGGGGTAGGGTAGGAGTAGGGTAGGGTTAGGGTAGGGGTAGGGTAGGGCAGGGATAGGGTATAAAAGTCCACCCGTGCGAAGCCGGGGCGGGCCGCTAGTTCTGTATATAAAACGGCAACCTTTGAGACTTATCTATCAATATAAAGCCGCCTCAAACCAATAAACGGATTAGTCTGAAATTTGGCTAGCGGATATTTATTATAATATAACTAAGGCGTTCGCTAAAAAATGAATTTTCATAAATTCACCCCTTATTTATTTATTTGTAGCACGACAACATTATACGACTCAAACCTTATCCTTTAACAAAACGTAAACCTAACCTGAACAACAAAATTGATATATCTACAAATATATAATCCTACTAATATTATAAATGAGAAAGTTTGTGTGTGTGGATGTATGTATGTTTGTTACTCTTTCACGCAAAAACTACTAAATGCATTTGGCTGAAAGTTTGCGTGCGGATAGTTTATAAGCTGGATTAACATATAAGCTACAAATTATCACTGAAGCAGAGTGACTTAGTGATTATGTATAACAATTACGGTGTACTAGTACTTACATAACATCGACTAAAAACTAAGGAGGTATAAATACATACATTATAAATGTGAAATTATTAACGAAATATTATTAGACTTAGAAACTAGGAATTTATAATCGATGAAACAGGGCACACAGTTTGTATAGAGAAATCGAGACCCGGACGACGAAATAGCAATCTACCAACGATTATTAAAAATACTGCAAGAAACTAGCACCATTACACCGAGACTACTCTATCCGACGCGTCCCCCCTCGTCCTCCCGACCCTTAGTTTGCAAAGAACCATCCGATGCTCGTAGAACCGAAGTCCGAGAGGCCCGCTAACTGTAAAGTAGAGCGACAGTTGCACAAAACCCCCTAAAATACTAAAAGTGATAATACCTCAATCTCATCGCCAGCGACCGCCTTGAACCGAGTTCCAAGCCCCATAGGGTGCGCAGGCTGCTTAGTTTGTAGTTTTTAAACCATATATTAAGGCTGATGCTCTGCTCGCCTTTATGCCCGGTGAAGTAAGCAAAGTAAGCAAAATGCTAGTATGTCCGATCGAAAATTAAAAAAAATCAAGTATAAGACAATTTTGAGAATAAACTGTATCTTTTTTAAATGAAGCCTCTATTAAAATGAGCAATTGGTATAACCCATGTATGGATAACCCTTTTCTCATCAAATCTGTTTATTAAACACTCGACGTATTTCCAAGTTAATTTTTGTCAGTTTGAAGGGTTACGTAATAACATCAAACTGTCGTCTCCACGCATTAATTGTGATCAACGGAGATCTTGACGGGGTGGGGAATTCAATTTTATTTCGGGCTGCTGTAAAGCCTGGTATACGGATGGGGATTAATAACATTTTGAAGACATGCAAGCAGTGATTAATGATTAAAAATGAAATTTGTTTTGTATATGTCACCGGAAAATAATAAGAAATAATAAGTTGATCAACATTCTACTTAGTTCATAAACTTACGAGGTTTAAAAAAAACCTGATCAACTTACGATCCGTAAAAGCTGTAAGGTACCGCGGTAATCTTTTTGACCGTAACTAGCGAGACTGGGTTCGAATCGCGGATTGGCCGCGGAATTAGAACTCGAGAAAATTCTTATGATATTTCATATTTCACTTTATTTCAAAAGTCGGTGATGGACGGTGAAGTTAGTAAAACATCACCAACTTTTCACCACATATCGTCCCATTTTTGCCCTATTAATATCCTCTTCAGATGGCAAATCTAAGGAGTCCGTGGCCGAAATCTGTCAGAGAAACTAGATTCAAACTTATTACTATGTCAAGCGTAAATAATAATCAAACATAAAAAAAAGAATCCTTCCATAGGCAATAGTGTTGTTTAAAAAGAGGTAGTTAGATACGTCACGCTCGTGTTATGTGTGTTTTGTTAAGACAAAATTTGTCCCTAGAGAGTAAACAGGACAGCATGCAAATTAGCGTGCGCAAACCGAGAAAGATATAATTTCAAGCGTGGCAATTAGCTTAGTTTTTGTGGTGTCATTTTTCTAGTCCGAGTGTGTATCTATCTATCTCTTTTTTACTATAACTTCATTGCCTATAGGTATAATATATGCCATCAAAAACATACTTGTAAAAAAACCCAAGTCTCGTAACGCAGTTCTTTTACCGTAAAACGTTGTGAGATCTATGTAATACCAAGTCGGTTAATTTATTCAGTCCCTACTTAAGGGAACTTCTATCTTAAGCTATTACGTAATTATCTCACCTTACAGAATCTTATTTTGACCTTATCAAAATTCGAAACTTTAAAGTTTTAAATAATAGATTAACTTGGCCATCGGATATAATTAGAATGTATCTCACAAGTGTTTATTGCGATGGCCAAGTCAATCTAATATTCATAACATAAAAGTTTTGAACTTTGATAAGGTCAAAATAAAATTCTGTGAGATAATTACGTAATAGCTTAAGATAGAAGGTCCCTTAAGTAGGGACTGAATAAATTAACCGACTTGGTATTACATAGATCTCACAACGTTTTACGGTAAAAGAACTGCGTTACGAGACTTGGGTTTTTTTACAAGTATGTTTTTGATGGCATCTCATTTCTTTTTGTAGATAGTTGTACTTTTTTCCTTTGCTTTACAATTTACATTATTTTTTAAAATACCAACAATGGATTTTACCACTCTGTCACTGTCTTATGAGCTTTCCAATTTTTGTAGGTTGTGTTCCTCTTTTTCTTTACCGGTACTACTTCTTGAACTTCAGCTACAGTTTTTCTCAAAGCCCTCTCCATTTCTCTATGGGTTTTTCTTGATATCTTTGATGCAACAATATTAAGCATGTCAAGACATTAAATGCTTGGGTTCCGTACCCGAATGGTGAAAACGGGACCCTATTACTAAGACTTAGCTGTCTGTCTGTCTATCACCAGGCTGTATCTCAAGAACCGCGATACCTAAACAGTTGAAAAATTCACAAATTATGTATTTCTTTTGCTATAATAACAAACTAAACATAAAATAAGTATTTAGGGGGGGCTCCCATACAACAACTTTTTTTTGACCTTTTTTGCTCGATATCTATAACAAAAGGTAGGCACTTAAAAATGGTACGGAACCCTTAGTACGCGAGTCCGACTCGCACTTGGCCGGTTTTAGTCTATTGATGATGATGAATGATTCCTGCGCTTTAATAGTTCCAAAGTAGACTTAAATTAGATGTAAACCATCCAGACTAGTAACTCTGTGCCCTTATTTACAAAATAACTTAACTTACGCACATATGAATATCCACGTACCTAGCTGGCATGGCAACACTCACCATATGAAACAAGAACAGTTGCGTCGTATACTTACTTTTTTGCTTTATTGATATTCGTCGCAAAATTGTTATCTCTCATTGGTTATAAATATTGACAATGTACCTAATCGAAAACTACAACATCAAGCTTAACAGAGGATTAACATGAACTGGCACTCACGGCCTCCTGGCCTCCAGCCTGTCAAAGGTTTTTAAAATTACGAAATTGATGAACTGTTTTTGATGGAATTTTGGTACAACTACGGCCTTTTTTTAAGACAGCTCCCGCACTAGGGAACAAGCTAATATGTACATAAGTAAATTTAAAGCTACCTAGTTAACATCAAACGGTGTATAAAAATATTTGATAAAATGTTTATATAAATATAGTTTGTGTCAGATTAATAAAAAGTGGTTTGTGTGTATACCTTCGATATCACAGTAAGATATGTTGGTTGCTTGGAAGAAAGTGACCGTCTTTCTGTGTTTCGAACGGGAAGCGTGAAAGCCGTGGTGTAAGTTTGTCCGGGGGGATGCAAGAATGTTACGCATCTCCTCCGCCACTGCGGTGTTCCGGCACGGGCAGTGGGGTATGTGGGACTCGCCCTCTTCATAGCAGTGGAATGCTAATCATAACATGAGAGTAAAACCCCTGGTTACTCCTCCGACCACAATTGGTGAGGGGCCCAGGTACTGTTGCCTATCTGGGATACCCTCTGGCAGCGTCCGCGACTCAATTGGTGTTGCGGGCTCTCCTGCGCCCAAATAACCAGTTTCAGGGACGCCCAGATTACACGGGGTCCCTACTTCTCAAGGGACCGCAGCCTCCTGCTGAGACATGGCTCAAGCGGGCAAGCCACCTCCATCAGACGCTGTTATGATTGTTAGTATCCTATCGTTCATAGCACAACTTATGTACTATCTTGCTTTTACAATCCATTGTCTTTTTTTTTTTTTTCCTACGAGTTTTTTTTTTTTTATTTATTACTTGTTAAATTAATCCCTGTGTCGCGAAGGTCTCACCGCTCAATAGATTCACGAAAACAAAGCACCCCCTGACTCAGTACAACTGTTTGAATTTCAGACGAATAATTGTCCCGGGTGGGAATCGAACGCAGAAAACCAGGTCTTTGAAACAACAAATCTAACCACTTAGACACCACCTTTCAACATAATTCCATCTAGGTCCCTATCTACACCTATTCCTCCATTAAATCAAACATATTCATGTACACTGATTCACTGACTGCAAATGTAACTTTGTAATCCTATACATTTATAAGAAATAACAAAGTTATTAATGCAGTTGATGAAACTGAACAACTGGACCGAAATTGCAAAATGTTGGAATTTTCCCATGAGTTTTACACTAAACTCTCCTAATACTCAAAATTTGAAGCTTCTACGTCTGCTAGAAGTGCCTAAACATTTTGATGATCGGTCAGTCAGTAGTGAGCGAGTGACAAAATTACCGAAAATACCAAACTTTGACTAGTTATAATTCGTAAAGTACTGGTTCAAATTGAATGAAATTAGAAATATACTGTAGTTTTACAAAGCTTGTTTAGTTACTGAATTCAGGCTCCTATCTTTATCCACAACGAAGTTATAGGGGGTCGAAAATCGGCTGAGTTGCTTCGAGAAAAGATAGGTACGGCCGTGCACCTTATTTTTTTTTTTTTTTTTTTTTCTTACTCGACTTGGGGTGGCACTGCCGTGCCCCCAGATAATAAGACAGCATTATACCTACACGCATACAACCAAAAAACCTTGCACAAAATAAACAATATATTTAACTTATCTAAAATAACCTGTTGGCATTACCCCAAGTAAAAACAAATTACGGGCACGCCATTGGCAAACATAATCTGTTGGGATTAAAAATTGAAAGGTTTATCTTGGATCGGTCCAATTAGTGCGGAGCGATCAAAGTGATGGGTATCGCAGATCTTGGGGTGATAAACACGTTCCGCACGCAAACCTTACGATGCTGAAGAAGACCTTTGGTGACACAGTTTTGTGGGAAGCTAAACGTTTTGCAGTATTTTTGTTTTAAGCTTTAGCGCACAATACAATATGCTAATAATAATTAATAATTTTATTTTATTTCAGGCATCGGAGGCCCATAGAATAAAATACATACAATAATCTTAAACAGTAATAAACTAATACATATTTTAATAAACAAAAACTTAATACTAATGTACACGAAGTGTCGGCGTCGTGTTTCGCTGACTGGTGTCACGTAGCTGGCCACGAAACCGGCGGAACATAACATCCTTCGGCCAAAACTCTTCTTTGAGGCACTTCTCGAGATACTGCGTCGGAACACGCACCACGAACGACTTGAAGTTTGTTTTGAGACGCGGCTCCAACATCTCGACCCTCAAAGTCCAGTTGGTCTTCACCCGCATGTACTCCACGACCTCTTCAACTTTCGTGGAATGATGCAGTCTTGACACGTACATCAGCGTTGTCGGTACGGCTGGACGCAACAGCGTGTTGGGTCCTGCCAGCGCAGTACCACACTGGTTCCGACAAGGAGGCTTCTTCTTCTTCCTCTTCTCCACCTTGATGAAACCATCGCTGTCGCCCGTGTCCTTCACTGGAGCCTGCCTTTTCAGAACCTGTTTTGGTTTTGGCAGGAACCGTTTACCCCCTTTCACTTTGTCCGCTATTTTAACCTGTGAGTTTAGTGGCTCAACAGGCTTTTTAGCGGCGGCTACTATTGATGCATAGGCTCGTTTCGGGGTCGCTGAACCTACACATGTCGTCGTCTCCACCGGTGTCGAGGCATGGACGGCCGCGGCACACGTTGCAACGCATGCATTCTCGGCAGCTGGTGACGCATTCGAGCCCGCCGACTCGAAACTGCAGATGGAGGCGTTTTGTGCTCCGCGACGCGTGTTCACTTTTGCGGCGTCGATAGGTGACCTAGTTCCAGAAATTGCATTGCGCAATAACAATACTTCTGCCCGTAGTTCACTGATGGTGTTGTTGGACATCGCCAGCTGATGCTGCATCTCGACCTGGCTTTGCTTCAGGAGTGTGATATCCTTCAGCAGCCTGGTGACATCTACGTGGTCGAACGTGACGGGAGGCAGCTTGTGCAGATCCTTCGCCACAAATTCAGGCACGTCGTCCGGATCGGTCTCCTTCATCAGCGTAACGATGTCCTGGATACTCTTCTCGGTGCCATCCCTTCGCCGAGACGGCATCTGGCTGAGTTTGCCGAGCGTCGTGAACAGCAGCAACTTGGCACTGCTAATCTCATCCTCCTTAAAAGATGACTTGCAGATCTGCAAGATGCTGACCTCGTCCATGTAGTCGATGGCATGTTTAATAAATGCCAGAACTTCATTGGCTATGAGAGTTTGAGTACTCATAGCGGAATCCGGGCAGCGGCTAAAGCCGCGCAATTCGCGAATGTAATATTTACACGGATTATCTGCCAGTCGAGATTTGGGGAGTGCAGAGGCGATGTGGTAGTAGCTTAGCAATATTGAGTAAAATAATAGGTTAAGGCATTAGCGGCTTAACCTAAGATGCAGGTTTGAGTCCTTCCTGCCGGTGGTCGAATTTTATTAATCTCAATTTTGAAACATAATATTGAGTAGCCAGAGATTTAATAGATATATGTTAATTACATAAATTTTAATACTTATGATTCTTATTATTTTCCGGTAGAAAATAATGAGAATCGTAAGTTGTTCAAGTAGTAAAAGTGGCTAATTTAAAATAAAACTAACTTATAAAATACTACTATTCTAAATCTATTCTACTTGGAAATGTTCCTAGAATGCTGGCAGCATTACCCCGTTAAATGGCAATGCTTACCTACTGTGCAAAGAAAAATCCAGCACTCGGAGAACGTGCCGCGCTAAAGAGGGCCGCTGCCAGGTTTTTATATATAAATAATGTTTACTCCCGGTCCCCATTTACTAGTTAGTTGATCAACTTTTAGTTAGTTAGTAGTTAGTAAAAATAAACTGAAGCTAAACCAATGGGGTTCAACAGGACTTATTCAAGTTGAAGTTTTTTATTTTGTTACAACGGTAGCATAGCCTCGTTTGGTTAGGTTAGGTAAGAAAGTTGTTCGTTCATTTGCTAATCTGCTGTACAACCGTTCGTACAAAAACTTAAATGTACAAAAAAAATGTTATATTTTCCTCTTATTTAAATGAAACTAACTAATTAATAACAAAATTGTCACAATAAAGTGCGTTTGCTTTGTTGCTTAAATGAACAAGTATTGTGAAGAGCAATAATTACATCAAATAATTTGGGCTTCGGAGTTTCTCCTCTCATTGCAAAAGGCTATCAAAAGCTTAGAAAAAGACTTAAAGAGAATCCTTATAAAATATTTAAGTAAGTATTTTCTTAAAATAAATTTAATTTAAGACGAGGCCTATTTATTAGGCTATTTCGAGGCTAATTTAAGATTAAACTTTAATTAATCCTACTTCACTACATAGTGTAAAACAAAGTCGCTTGCCGCTGTCTGTCCGTCCCTGTGTATGCTTAGATCTTTAAAACTACGCAACAGATTATGATTTGGTTTTTTTTTTCATAAATAGAGTGATTCTAGAGAAAGGTTTATATGTATGATACATCAGCATTGCACCCGTGCGAAGCCGGCCCGGGTCGCTTGTATATTATAAACGCGAAAGTTTGTAAGTATGGATGGCTAGATGGATGGATGTTTGTTACTCTTTCACGCCAAAACTACTGAACGAAATTGGCTGAAATTTTGCACCGTAGTAGGTTATACGCTGGATTAACATATAGGCAAAAATCACACTCCGACCCACTGCAGCAGAGTAACGCGGGTAAAACCGCGGGGCGCATCAAGTGCAGAAATAAAGAGCTTTGCGAATATTCGTGAATAATATTTTCCACTTCTAAGTATCATACCTACAATTAGTGTGTGCAAGTTACATCAAGAATATACTAATCTACTCAAGTCTATACTACTAACTATATAAGTCTATATATACTAATATATAAGGCTAAAGAGTTTGTTTGTTTGTTTGCTTGAAAGCGCTAGTTTCAGGAACAACTGAACCGATTTAAAAAATTATTTCAGTGCTAGATAGCACATTTATCGAAGAACTATAAGCTATGTTTAATAATGAAGTTCCCACGGGAATAGGAGTTACGCGGGTGGCACCGCGCGCGGGTATCTAGTATTATATAGACTAGCTTCTCTTGCGCGGCTTCAAAGATCCTTTAATCTTTGGAACCGCGCTAGAGAAGCTAGAGCTAAGCAAAGTGTTACGTATATTCTATAATTCCTAATTTCTTTGCATTTCTTCATACAGCTCTTTGGAACTGATACAGCTCTTTAGAGATAAAATGTTGGTATCCTTTTTTTACCTGTGGTCAGTTAATGAGCCAGTTCAAAATGGAGGAATCCGACTGTCCGATTTTGTAGTAAAGACATGTTTCTTATGTGTTTTTTTGTCTTGAAAGTAAATCGTAAAGGCTTGTAAAATTTTAGCATGATAATAGGTATTTCCTTCTTCTATCTTTATGTAAAGTGTGCACTTATTAAATGGCGGTACCTACGCAATTTTGTAACGTCCCATTGCAGAAAACGCATTCTCATACATTTTCAAATTCGATGATATAGGTATTTTTTTTTAATAGTACATCACAAAACCAAACTGAATGAGAGTCCTTTTATAAATACAAAATTAACTTTTTAATGAATTCATTGAAATTCCTGGGTCTACTACTATAATGAACTTTAAATAATTGATGAACATTATTGAATTTAAATTCGCAAAATAAATAATTATTCAATTAATATAACAGATAAAACATTTCATTTTTCTAGAAATTTTCCACTATTAAGCGGAAAATTTGAGCCTAAACCACGAACGTTGCACCTAAACCAAGATCATCCATTTCAAAAAGATTATATTTTAAGAAAGGAAGACACAAACAATTTTGCTTTCAGATAGAATCTTAAACAAAACTGCTTTAATTGCACGTTTGATGTAACAAAGCTCTCAAAAACGATTGACAGATTCAGGAAACGCGTCGACTCGGCAAGCTGATACTCGAGACAACAAAATATAACTTTTAACGAGAAACAAAATCACTGTGTAAATAGATACATTGAACTTAAAAAGGGCGAGCGATGTCTTGTGGAAACGAAATATCTGATGTTGGTTTTAGACACGTTTCTTTGTTTAAATAAAGGCGTGAGCATTAACTTATAATTCGATTTTGACTCTGCATATTTATTCGTAAATCTACTCTTAACTCCAGTAGCCCCCTGAGCGATGGTCCTGACCCCTTAAAGGTGCCCTCAGGTGGATGTCGCTTAGACCTTGGCCGGATTTTTGAAAGGTAATTTTGTACCTGATACCTTTAAGGCGTCTCACAATAAGATGTACATTTGTCATATATATATATATATATATATTTTTTTTTTTTAAAAAGACTTCCGCACTAGGGAAATAAATCCCTCTGTCGCGGGGGACTTTACAAACATTCATTTTACGGACACAAAGTACACCCAGACTCAGAACAACTATTTGTGGTTCACACAAATAATTGTCCCGGGTGGGAATCGAACCCAGAACACCAGGTCTCAGAGGCAACTATCGTAACCACTGAGCTACCGGTGCAGTCAAAATATCGCAGGACAGACGGACGGACGGATTATAAAACCTGTAAGATCTAATAATGTAAACATGTTTTAAGCTACTTAAGTGATATTTTTGTTAGATTTAGACTTACACATTGTAGAGCTGACAATATTACGATTCTGACGATAAATATTTAAAGGAATATATATGTTTTTATTTTTTTTTAAGATTACTAGCAGACTTTTGCAGTCTACTAGTATTCTTTTTATTCCCTCGTGCTAAACTAAAATGCTTGTGTTACGAGTGGGTTCACGTCGGTAGTGCAATGGGTGGGGTTCGAACCGGCGACCTTAAGAACACAAGTCCGATGCCCTAGCCATTGGGCTACGGCCGCTTCATGCATTTTCAAAACTTGGAAATCGTCATTGTCACAACCACGTAATTCACATTTAGGCGGTTACGACATTTAGAATATCTATTGTTTCAGTCAATTAGAAACACACATTGTTAAATAGAGACCTGTCAATTGAATAAGTTGCAAAGGAACGAGGTTGGTTTTCCTCCACAAAAAATTAAGATCATCTTGGCAGGCGAGGTGGTATGATGGACAGTCGACAACCATTTGAAAACCAGCGCTAGTTTTCACCTTGCCTATGCTGAGGGGTTTATTCCACTTTGAACACCCAGGTGATATCACCTAGGTGTTCAAAGTGGAATGAAACAGTATCCTCTGATCACCTACGAATCAAATCACCCAGCTAGTTGATACTAGCCCAGGTGATTCAAGGAGACTAAATTGGTGTCCTCTGATCACCTGGGAAACAAATCACCTAGGTGATCAGAGGAGACCGTTTCTATTATGTTCTGAACCTTGTTCACCCACATAAATCCTGCCACAAACAAAAATATCGGAGGATGCCGAATCGACCTATTATGTGTGTGTGTGTGTGTATTATGTGTAAATTTGTGTGTGGAAAACACACAAATTTATGTGTCTATTAATTTATATTCTTGCATAATTTATTTATGCAACCATTTAAATACAAGTTGTATTTAGATTTTTTATTAATAATAATAATAATAAGATTTATTTTCTTACCACAATACAAATTACATTTACATACATAGTATAAAGAAAGCAATACATAACTGCAGCTTTACAATTATTATATTGTGGAAGACTGGTGCCTAAGCTAGACGTAAGGTCTGTACGTACGTACGTATTTCAGGACACCAGGACTCCCTCTCATTCGGATATAGTAACATTTTTATATCGTATCACAAATAATTTCCGAAATTAACATCGTTCTAAAATAATTTTATTAGAGTCAACTTGCATGTATTCTTAGACCACGCTTACCACTTACTGCTTCTAATTAATTTGCACAAGTAGGTATTTATATAAAAATGTATTCGTATCTACTAAAATTGCACTCCTTCATGCTTTATGTAACAAAAACAGACTATTTCATACATCCTCGTTTAAGGCTATTATATCCCCTGAGACAAATTTATTTATTTGGAGAACATAAAAATGATAATTAAAGTAAAATTGAACACACATTAGAACGGGTACGAGTATAAAACCGAAAACTAGCCTTTGCGCTTTTATATTCGTACACGTTAATTTTTCTAAGTTACCATATTTTTTCAAGGACATGACCAACAGAAATATGCCCTTCGAGCAATGCCATCTGACATTTTTCTATGATATTATTACGAATTATGGCTGGAGTTGTTTGGACGAAAAAGAACATTTGCCACGGTCATTTTTTTAATTTTCTTTTAAACGAAGCACGTTATATTATGATGATTGATTCCTAATGCAACCAATCAAATTTGTGATATTTAAGTATATAGAATACTTAGTACTTTTATTGTAATACTTGTTTTTACGTATTATCAATTTTTGCACCACAATGATGTTTTTAATAGTCTGTCTAGTCGTAACAGAATGGAAAGAAATATTTAAATTATATTCGATATAGATGTTCTTTTTAATTCTTTCATATTAACTAGTTTAAATTTTGCAACATTTTATTTGAAAATGTGTAGCAGGATTTATGTGGGTGATCAAGGTATAGAACATAATAGAAACGGTCTCCTCTGATCACCTAGGTGATTTGTTTCCCAGGTGATCAGAGGACACCAATTTAGTCTCCTTGAATCACCTGGGTGATACTAGCTGGGTGATTTGATTCGTAGGTGATTCCACTTTGAACACCTAGGTGATATCACCTGGGTGCTCAAAGTGGAATAAACCTGCTGAGGTGGTGACTTTTTTCGGCAGAACATGCAAGCCGTCTTATTGTTTTGTACTTTAAATGTTTGTTGTATAATATACTGTGTGTTGTGCTGAATTAAATGTATTTTCTTTCTTTCTATTTGTTTCTGTTCAGAACTTGTATAAAGCCTTAAGCGGCGTGCGAACTTCTATACTTACTGATATTGTTTAGGTGTTTATGTAGAATTATATAATTTGCTGGGTTCTCCGCGCAATTTTACGCGTGTAACTCCCGTTCCCGTGGGAACTTCATAATTAAATATTGCCTTTAGCCTTTCTCGATAAATGGGCTATGTAACACTGCGATAATGTTTCAATGTAGACCAGTAGTTCCTGAGATAAGTGCAATCAAGCAAACAAATAAAAGTCTTTAGCTTTATATATTAGTATAACATTTGCTGTCCTGAAATGTTACTATTTCTGACATACTGGGGCCTGAGTCTACTATCATAATGGCGTGTCGTGGAACTGTCACTGACATCTCGATGGTCGGTTTTTGGCACATTTGGTAATCTACTAATCCAAAAGATAAAGAAAACCGACCATCGAGATGTCAGTGACAGTTCCAGGAAACACCATTACTATATTCGTAGTAGACTCAGGCCCCTGGTATTAGAACTTCAAAAACGATATGCTTATAGTGGTATTTAATAACATGCACCGGATGTCATGATGCAGTTCCCGATATACCCAACACTAGCACCCTCTCCTTGTGGTATGAGTGAATCTATTAAATAAAGTTTACATAAAACTATTACAACCACATAAATAGTCAAACAATTACCTATTGTATACTCAATTATGAACATTAAAATTACATTTCATTATTTGCATTTTGAATTGTAATATTTTGCTTCGGATAATTAAACAAAACATAGGTACATCATCAAACTTGATAATGTTATTATTTTATGACAGACACCGTAAAAGTAAAATTAAATTAGTATGATATGCCAACATAAATCACCTGTGATCCTGAGAAATATTTCCCACAAATTGATAAAAGTAATGTTAGATTTTGGGACAGGAAAGTGTCTGCAGGCCATATCGCTTGAGTACGGTTGGTCAATGACATTCGTCGATTTGTTTGAGACCTCACGACAGAATTTGATTTTTAGGTTGTTTATGAAATGAAATGAAAATGAAATGAAATGAAAAGTTTATTTGCTAAGATTGTAGGTACAATACATTTAGATCTTACATTGTTTAAAATATGCATTTTTCGTTCGTGTTTCGTTCCTAATAATTGGCAGGAAGATTTGCCATCAGCATTGTTATCGAAACGTAACATTCATTTATTTAATCTTTAGCACACAATAAAATATGCCTTGGCTTTATCTGCCAGTCGACCTTAGGGTGGTGCAGAGATGTGGTACGAGTAGGTGCTTTACAACATTGCCGTCGGGGGGTCGGATCGATTATGCGTACCCGGCCCCCGCCAACGGCGGATCGAAGGAGTGTCCGGGGGGCTTTAGTGGTGTAGGGTCCTCTTCTCGTGGTATGAGTTCAGCATACCACGCCATGGAGAGGGCGAGTCCCACATATCCCACCGCCAGCGCGCGTAAATGCATTTCCCCATGGATAACAAAAAAAAAGATGCTTTACAACAAATGGAATAGTAGCGAATACGACAAATTCATTAATTTTAACATTATTATTTAAGATAATATTTGTATATTTCACAAAATGAGCTCTAATGCCTATAAATACCAGATTATCTAAGTAAAATGAATAAGTGCCCCTAAAGGAGGTTAAAAGAAGTCAAGTGAATCCGTAATTATTAATACAATTGAAAAGGGTTTTCAGTGTTAGATTGCCCATTTATCAAGGGAGGCTTAAACTATGAAAACGATGAAGTTCTTACGGGGTACTATACTAGCGTTACTAGTATACAAATAAAAATATTATATCAGTATTTTAACATCAACTCATTAAACAGGATGTGATTGCGTTCAAAATGATTATATTTGCGGTATAGCGGTATTGAATTCTTAACAAAGGTATGAACTGATGATTGAATAAATTCGTGCATAAATTGCGATCGTTCATTTATGAAACAAAATCATTATCTCGATTAAAAATCCGTTGGAATCGATATGAAAGTCAGTGACCGAACAGTAACCAAGCATTTGTACACGCATTCAATATTTTATGCAAGATAATAAAGGCTCCCGTGTAATAAACTGTAATTGGCTTCTGTCATCAATTAACATTGTAAGCTTGTAATATTTTTTTATGTAAAATGAGGAGACATCCAAGTTTTTCAGCTTCTTGTTTGTAATTTCAGAAGACAACTATCGCACTAGGAATTTTTTTCCGTGTTCGCAGGGGGGTATCTTTACAAACACTCAATACACAAAGTACACCCAGACTCAGAACACATATTCACGGCGTGAATACTTATCTTAATCTAAGAAGCAACAATCGAATCGAAGCATTCGACGCCGGATAGTCACCACGCTTGGCAGGCGGGTTGGTGACCGCAGAATTATGTTGTAACACACAAGAAACCGCTGCTGCCCATTCCCAGGTACACGATTGTCATAGATAATGTTTGTGCCTTTCGAGGCACGGAAGGTAGTCTCTCAACCATCCAGACCCGAAAAGAAATGTCAGAATCAACACAAAGATTTCTTATCCGGCGTGGGGATTGAACCCACGGCCTCCGAGAAAATTTAAACTTGTTTGATATCTCAACTCTATTATTCGTACCTATATTTCTTTTCGTAGTTTTTTCTAGAGGTACATACAATTTAACATTAAATACATAAAATCTGTTTAACTCGCAAAATAAAAACCCTTTTTATTAAAACAAAATACTTTTCAACCAAAAAACCTAGACAGAACGAAATCCCAAAATAAATAGTCTCATTTATTAAAACGAGAGACTAAACTAGTGTTCAGTCTGTAAATTAAAGATAAAGTTGCCATTTTAAATAAATAATAATATGTATTTATCTACGTCAAAGATAAGCAGTCCAGTAACCATGAACTTAATAGAGCTATTATTTAAAGTCATTTAATATTTCATCCCAGCAGACACTATCTTAAGTAGTTTATGTACTTGAAATGACTATTCTTTTCATTTTCATTTTAGAAAAGCGTCGTAGATGCTATGCGTAAATAATATGCCATCAAAAACATACTTGTAAAAAAACCCAAGTCTCGTAACGCAGTTCTTTTACAGTTAAAAGTTGTGAGATCTATGTAATACCAAGTCGGTTAATTTATTCAGTCCCTACTTAAGGGACCTTCTGTCTTAAGCTATTACGAAACTATCTCACCTAACAGACTCTTAAAATGATCTTATCAAAATTCGAAACTTTTAAGTTTTAAATAATAAATTAACTTGGCCATCGGATACTATTAGAATGTGTCTCACAAGTGTTTATTGCGATGGCCAAGTCAATCTAATATTCATAACATAAAAGTTTTGAATTTTGATAGGATCATTTTAAGAGTCTGTTAGGTGAGATAGTTACGTAATAGCTTAAGACAGAAGGTCCCTTAAGTAGGGACTGAATAAATTAACCGACTTGGTATTACATAGATCTCACAACTTTTAACTGTAAAAGAACTGCGTTACGAGACTTGGGTTTTTTTACAAGTATGTTTTTGATGGCATTTCATTTCTTTTTGTAGATAGTTGTACCTTTTTTCCTTTGCTTTACAATTTACATATTTTTTTTTAATACCTACAACGGATTTAGGCTGTATCTCAAGAACCGCGATAGCTAAACAGTTGACATTTTCACAAATTATGTATTTCTGTTGCTATATTAACAAACTAAATATTAATTAAATAATTAAGGGGGGCTCCAATACAACAAACTTTTTTGCGGCCTTTTTTGCTCGATATCTATAACGGCAATAGGTAGGCACTTGAAAATGGTACGGAAACCTTAGTGCGCGAGTCCAACTCGCACTTGGCCGGTTTTAGTCTATTGTATGCACAAATGGAGGATTCCTGCGCTTTAATCGTTCCAAAGTAGACTTAAATTAAATGTAAACCGTCCAGACTCGTAACTCGGTGCCTTTATTTACAAAATAACTTAACTTACGAATATATGAATACCCACGTACCTAGCTGGCATGGCAACACTCACCATACGTAACAAGAGCAGCTGCGTCGTGTACTTTTTTATGGTTTATTGATATTCGTCGCACTCGTCAAACGTCATTTAAAATTAATCCTTATTCAAAATTGTTATCTCTCATTCATTATAAATATTGTCAATGTACCTAATCGAAAACTACAACATCAAGCTTAACAGAGGATTAACATGAACTTATGTATGGCCCTCACGGCCTCACTGTCAAAGGTTTTTAAATAAAGAAATTACTAAACTGTTTTTAATGTAACTTTGGCACATGTCCGATTTTGGCTTTTTTGAGACAGCTCCCGCACTATTGGGAAATTATTATCTATGTCGCGGGTCAAAGTAACTTTTCCACAGAGACAAAGTCGCGGCCACAAGCTAATATGTACATAAGTAAATTTAAAGCTTTAGTTTGCTTCCTAGTTAACATCAAACTGTGTAAAAAATATTTGATAAAATGAATACGCAAATACAGTTTGTGTCAGATAAATAAAACGTGGTGTGTGTGTATACCTGCGATATCGCAGTAAGACTTGTTAATTACTTGAAAGAAAGTGACCGTCTTTCTGTGACGAACGGGAAGCGTGGAAGCCGTAGTGTTTGTCCGGGGGGAATGCAAGAATTTTACGCATCTCTTCCGACACTGCGGCGTTCCCGCACGAGCGGTGGGGTATGTGGGACTCGCCCTCTCCATAGCAGTGGAATGCAAATCATGCCTTGAGAGAAAAACACTTAAACCCCCGGTTACTCCTCTGACCACAATTGGTGAGGGGCCCAGGAACTGTTGCCTATCTGGGATACCCTATGGCAGCGTCCGCGACTCAAATGGTGTTGCGGGCTCTCCTGGGTCCAAATAACCAGTTTCAGGGATGCCAGAGTACACGGGGTCCCTACTTCTCAAGGGGCCGCGGCCTGTTTGTATACTATCGTTCATAGCACAGTTGCTTTTACATTCCATTGAGTTTTTTTTTTTTTCCTTCGATTTTTTTTTTATTTGTTAAATTAATCCCTGTGTCGCAAAGGTCGCACCGCTCGATAGATTAACGAAAACAAAGCACCCCCTGACTCAATACAACTGTTTTAATTTCAGACGAATAATTGTCCCGGGTGGGAATCGAACGCAGAAAACCAGGTCTCTGGAGCAACTAACGTAACCACTTAGCCACTACCTTTCAACTTAATCGCATCTAGGTCCCTATCTACACCTATTCTTCCATTAAATCATACATATTCATTTACACTGATTCACTGACTGCAAATGTAACTTTGTAATCCTATACATTTATAAGAAATAACAAAGTTATTAATGCAGTTGATGAAACTTAACAACTGGACCGAAATTGCAAAATGTTGGAATTTTCCCATGAGTTTTACACTAAACTCTACTAGTGCTCAAAATTTGAAGCTTCTACGTCTGCTAGAAGTGCCTAAACATTTTGATGATCGGTCAATCATGTGTGAGCGAGTGACAAAATTACCGAAATTACCGAACTTTGAGTAGTTATAATTCTTAAAGTACTGGTTCAAATTGAATGAAATTTGAAATATGCTGTAGTTTTACAAAGCCTGCTTAGGTTCTGAAATTTCAGGCTCCTATCTTCATCCACAACGAAGTTATAGAGGGTCGAAAATCGGCTGAGTTGCTTCGAGAAAAGATAGGTACGGCCGTGCAACTTTTTTTTTTTTTTTTTTTTTCTTTCTTACTCGACTTGGGGGGGCACTGCCGTGCCCCCAGATAACCATAACTACCTTACTTATTACTTATTTAATTAATAATAGCGAAAGTCACTCTGGCACACTGTCCGTTTGTCGGCATTTCACGCTCAAAACTACAAAACCGATTTAAATAAAATTTGGTACACAGATGGCGTAGAACCTAATTAACGACATAGGCTACTTCTTATAGTGCAAAAAGGGTTGTAGGGGGTTGAAAGGGAGGAGGAATGAAGATTGTATGAAATTAACGTCATTTTTTAAGATAGAAGTTTGAAACTTATTAGACTGTTGATTAGATACAAATATACATACTAATATTATAAGTGCGAATTATCCTAAATAATTAAAACTGCTACTCAAAGTCACTATTCCACGCGGACAAAGTCGCGGGCAGAGCTATTATTTTAGTATATAACTGTTACTTCATATGATTAACTAGCGAGCCGCCCGGCTTCGCACGGGAGTAATGCTGATGTATTATACATATAAACCTTCTTCCTGAATCACTCTATCTATTAAAAAAACCGCATCAAAATCCGTTGCGTAATTTTAAAGATCTAAGCATAGGGACAGACAGCGGGAAGCGACTTTGTTTTATACTATGTAGTTACAAACAATTTCATCAATAAACCATAGTCATAGTCTCCACGCTTGACATGCGGATTGGTAACCGCAGTATTATGTACAGCATATACACAGGTGAAAGCTGCTGATCGTTAACACGATTGTCATAGATGATGTTATGACAACGGATTAGTGTATTTTCCGAGGAACGGAAGGTAGTCCCTCCATTTTAAGATTATTTGTAAGAAGCGGGATCGACCTCCGGTAATTAAGGCGAGCTGAATATCGAGGTTGAATTTGAATGATCTACACTAAGGCTTAAGATAATAATTTATTAAAATGCGTAAATCGTTAAAAAATTGGCATCATTCAACACAGTTACAAGTTTTACACCTTAGATATGGCTTCAAGAAAACCGTTGTTATTGAAATAAAACATTTATCTTATTCATTTTCACGTCATTTCAGCTGATCGTTGCTCCCGCCATTGAGATATTCGAGTTAACTTTACTACCAGTTTTGTTTTATGTCTTATAAACTCATGACGAAAAGCATTTTCAAATTTATCTGTGGCTTTGTATTGAATACTAGCTACTTTCCGCGACTTCATCCGCGTTAGATAAGAGTATTATAAAAAAAAATCAACATTAAAAAGACAAAAACTATCTAGTTCTAATTCACTTAAAAATATAAAATTTATATATTTTTTAGCGGAATTATAGCTTGCGGATAGCTAGATATTTTTTGTCTATTTAATTTAGATTAATATGGATTTCCGCAAAGTAATGCCTGATTCTACTAATTATAGAATAAAAAGGATCAACACGATGGAATTGATCAGGATAAAGGAAATATGGGATTTTTATCCCGAGATTTACAGTTTCCATAGGACAGAAAAAAAATCTATACTTATAATTTTAATTAATTTATATTATTAAGTGGAACGATTTGATTGTTTGTTTGCATTGAATACACTACGGAACTACTGAGCCGATGAAAAAATATCTTTCACCACTAGAAAACTACGTTATCCAGAAGTAGCTATATTTAACGGTTAAATTGCCACAGGAACGAGAGCTACGCGAGTAAAACCGTGAGTGATAACTTAGTTTCTTATAAATCAATCATCATTATCATCCGTATAACGTCGACTGCTGAACAAAGGCCTCTTCCCAAAGAAAAAATTGTAATCAAATACTTGTACTTCATAACTATGTATACTATATAGTTAACTAGCGGCCCGCCCCGGCTTCGCACGGGTGGACTTTTATACCCTACCCCTGCCCTACCCTACCCCTACCCTAACCCTACCCTACCCCTACCCCTACCCCCTACCCCTACCCTACCCTACCCCTACCCCTACCCCTACCCCTACCCTACCCCTACCCTACACCTACCCTACCCTACCCCTACCCTACCCTACCCCTACCCTACCCTACCCCTACCCTACCCTACCCCTACCCTACCCCTACCATACCCCTACCCTACCCTACCTCTACCCTACCCTACCCTACCCCTACCCAAAAGTATCCTATGTCCTTCTCCCAGTTCTTAGCTACCTCCTCTACCAATTTTCAGCAAAATCGGTTCAGCCGTTCTTGAGTTATAAATAGTGTAACTAACACGACTTTCTTTTGTTTTTGAAATGTATTCTGCTATTCGGGACGGAAACAAATCCAACAAATCAAAAACCATGGCAATCGGTCCAGCCGTTCTCGAGTTATAAGTGTTGTAACAAACACGACTTTCTTTTATCTGGGGGCACGGCAGAGCCCCCCCAAGTCGAGTAAGAAAGAAAAAAAAAAAAAAAGTTGCACGGCCGTACCTATCTTTTCTCGAAGCAACTCAGCCGATTTTCGACCCTCTATAACTTCGTTGTGGATGAAGATAGGAGCCTGAAATTTCAGAACCTAAGCAGGCTTTGTAAAACTACAGCATATTTCAAATTTCATTCAATTTGAACCAGTACTTTAAGAATTATAACTACTCAAAGTTCGGTAATTTCGGTAATTTTGTCACTCGCTCACACGTGATTGACCGATCATCAAAATGTTTAGGCACTTCTAGCAGACGTAGAAGCTTCAAATTTTGAGCACTAGTAGAGTTTAGTGTAAAACTCATGGGAAAATTCCAACATTTTGCAATTTCGGTCCAGTTGTTAAGTTTCATCAACTGCATTAATAACTTTGTTATTTCTTATAAATGTATAGGATTACAAAGTTACATTTGCAGTCAGTGAATCAGTGTAAATGAATATGTATGATTTAATGGAAGAATAGGTGTAGATAGGGACCTAGATGCGATTAAGTTGAAAGGTGGTGGCTAAGTGGTTACGTTAGTTGCTCCAGAGACCTGGTTTTCTGCGTTCGATTCCCACCCGGGACAATTATTCGTCTGAAATTAAAACAGTTGTATTGAGTCAGGGGGTGCTTTGTTTTCGTTAATCTATCGAGCGGTGCGACCTTTGCGACACAGGGATTAATTTAACAAATAAAAAAAAAATCGAAGGAAAAAAAAAAAACTCAATGGAATGTAAAAGCAACTGTGCTATGAACGATAGTATACAAACAGGCCGCGGCCCCTTGAGAAGTAGGGACCCCGTGTACTCTGGCATCCCTGAAACTGGTTATTTGGACCCAGGAGAGCCCGCAACACCATTTGAGTCGCGGACGCTGCCATAGGGTATCCCAGATAGGCAACAGTTCCTGGGCCCCTCACCAATTGTGGTCAGAGGAGTAACCGGGGGTTTAAGTGTTTTTCTCTCAAGGTATGATTTGCATTCCACTGCTATGGAGAGGGCGAGTCCCACATACCCCACCGCTCGTGCGGGAACGCCGCAGTGTCGGAAGAGATGCGTAAAATTCTTGCATTCCCCCCGGACAAACACTACGGCTTCCACGCTTCCCGTTCGTCACAGAAAGACGGTCACTTTCTTTCAAGTAATTAACAAGTCTTACTGCGATATCGCAGGTATACACACACACCACGTTTTATTTATCTGACACAAACTGTATTTGCGTATTCATTTTATCAAATATTTTTTACACAGTTTGATGTTAACTAGGAAGCAAACTAAAGCTTTAAATTTACTTATGTACATATTAGCTTGTGGCCGCGACTTTGTCTCTGTGGAAAAGTTACTTTGACCCGCGACATAGATAATAATTTCCCTAGTGCGGGAGCTGTCTCAAAAAAGCCAAAATCGGACATGTGCCAAAGTTACATTAAAAACAGTTTAGTAATTTCTTTATTTAAAAACCTTTGACAGTGAGGCCGTGAGTGCCATACATAAGTTCATGTTAATCCTCTGTTAAGCTTGATGTTGTAGTTTTCGATTAGGTACATTGACAATATTTATAATGAATGAGAGATAACAATTTTGAATAAGGATTAATTTTAAATGACGTTTGACGAGTGCGACGAATATCAATAAACCATAAAAAAGTACACGACGCAGCTGCTCTTGTTGCGTATGGTGAGTGTTGCCATGCCAGCTAGGTACGTGGGTATTCATATATTCGTAAGTTAAGTTATTTTGTAAATAAAGGCACCGAGTTACGAGTCTGGACGGTTTACATTTAATTTAAGTCTACTTTGGAACGATTAAAGCGCAGGAATCCTCAATTTGTGCATACAATAGACTAAAACCGGCCAAGTGCGAGTTGGACTCGCGCACTAAGGTTTCCGTACCATTTTCAAGTGCCTACCTATTGCCGTTATAGATATCGAGCAAAAAAGGCCGCAAAAAAGTTTGTTGTATTGGAGCCCCCCTTAATTATTTAATTTATGTTTAGTTTGTTAATATAGCAACAGAAATACATAATTTGTGAAAATGTCAACTGTTTAGCTATCGCGGTTCTTGAGATACAGCCTAAATCCGTTGTAGGTATTCAAAAAAAATATGTAAATTGTAAAGCAAAGGAAAAAAGGTACAACTATCTACAAAAAGAAATGAGATGCCATCAAAAACATACTTGTAAAAAAACCCAAGTCTCGTAACGCAGTTTTTTTACAGTTAAAAGTTGTGAGATCTATGTAATACCAAGTCGGTTAATTTATTCAGTCCCTACTTAAGGGACCTTCTGTCTTAAGCTATTACGTAACTATCTCACCTAACAGACTCTTAAAATGATCTTATCAAAATTCAAAACTTTTATGTTATGAATATTAGATTGACTTGGCCATCGCAATAAACACTTGTGAGACACATTCTAATAGTATCCGATGGCCAAGTTAATGTATTATTTAAAACTTAAAAGTTTCGAATTTTGATAAGATCATTTTAAGAGTCTGTTAGGTGAGATAGTTACGTAATAGCTTAAGACAGAAGGTCCCTTAAGTAGGGACTGAATAAATTAACCGCCTTGGTATTACATAGATCTCACAACTTTTAACTGTAAAAAAACTGCGTTACGAGACTTGGGTTTTTTTACAAGTATGTTTTTGATGGCATATATATATACTAGCGGCCCGCCCCGGCTTCGCACGGGTGGACTTTTATACCCTACCCCTGCCCTATCCTACCCCTACCCTACCCCTACCCCTACCCTACCCCTACCCTACCCTACCCCTACCCTACCCTACCCTACCCCTACCCCTACCCTACCCCTACCCTACCCTACCCTACCCTACCCTACCCTACCCTACCCTACCCCTACCCTACCCTACCCCTACCGTACCCTACCCCTACCCTACCCCTACCCAAAAGTATCCTATGTCCTTCTCCCAGTTCTTAGCTACCTCCCTACCAATTTTCAGCCAAATCGGTTCAGCCGTTCTTGAGTTATAAATAGTGTAACTAACACGACTTTCTTTTGTTTTTAAAATGTATTCTGCTATTCGGGACGGAAACAAATCCAACAAATCAAAAACCATGGCAATCGGTCCAGCCGTTCTCGAGTTATAAGTGTTGTAACAAACACGACTTTCTTTTATATATATAGATATATATATATATATATATATATATATATCTGGGGGCACGGCAGTGCCCCCCCAAGTCGAGTAAGAAAGAAAAAAAAAAAAAGGTGCACGGCCGTACCTATCTTTTCTCGAAGCAACTCAGCCGATTTTCGACCCTCTATAACTTCGTTGTGGATGAAGATAGGAGCCTGAAATTTCAGAACCTAAGCAGGCTTTGTAAAACTACAGCATATTTCAAATTTCATTCAATTTGAACCAGTACTTTAAGAATTATAACTACTCAAAGTTCGGTAATTTCGGTAATTTTGTCACTCGCTCACACGTGATTGACCGATCATCAAAATGTTTAGGCACTTCTAGCAGACGTAGAAGCTTCAAATTTTGAGCACTAGTAGAGTTTAGTGTAAAACTCATGGGAAAATTCCAACATTTTGCAATTTCGGTCCAGTTGTTAAGTTTCATCAACTGCATTATTAACTTTGTTATTTCTTATAAATGTATAGGATTACAAAGTTACATTTGCAGTCAGTGAATTAGTGTAAATGAATATGTATGATTTAATGGAAGAATAGGTGTAGATAGGGACCTAGATGCGATTATGTTGAAAGGTGGTGGCTAAGTGGTTACGTTAGTTTTTTTTTTTTTTTTTTTTTTTATGTACACATACACACAGAAGATATAGATACAACAAGACAGACAAACAGCAATGTACAAAGGTACTACTTATTTCTTAAGAAATCTCTTCCAGTAGACCTGCGAGAGGAGAAGTCAGAAGCAGAAAAATTTAAAAGCGTGTAGGTAGATACACATACATATAATAACTACATATATACATAGATACATACATACAATATAATCATAAACTACATACTATAGGTATATGAATACATACATATATTCATATATATGATGTTACGAAGAGGAGAGATAGTATTCTTTTAATTTAATTTTGAATGATGAAACAGTATTGCAACTACGGATATAAGCGGGCAGTGAATTCCACAATCTGACCGCATGTACTGTAAAGGAGTAGGAATAAAAATTGGATTTGTGGGAGGGAAATCTGAGGATAGACTTAAGATGAGACCTACATTGAGCGTCAGGAGTATGTAGAAAGGAGAAACGGTCACGTAGGTAGGAGGGATAGGTAGGATTGTGCAGGATGTTGAAAAGGAGACATAATATCCGAGTATTTCTGCGAAGGCGGATAGGGAGCCACTTGAGATCCTTGCGAAACTGTGAGACATGATCAAATTTTCGAAGGTTGAATATAAACCGAATACAAAGATTTTGCAAGCGCTCAAGCTTATTTAATAGCTCCTCAGTGGCATCCAAATAGCAGATATCAGCGTAGTCCAGAATGGGTTGTATAAGAGACTGAGCGAGAATAATTTTGGTTTTCAACGGCAAGAAATGCTGGAGGACCCTAAGTGAGTGAAAAGTGAAATGAACCTTTTTACTGACCTCATTTATATGCGCCTTCCAAGATAAGTTCCGGTCAATCAGAACCCCTAGATTTTTAACAACATCCGTGTAAGGAATGATCACGCCATCTAGCAGAACCTGAGGAAAAGATGCAGCGTCTGATCCATTGCGTAACTGTCTACTACCAATTATTACAGCCTGAGATTTGTTAGGGTTAATACAAAGCCCGTACGAGTGAGCGCAATCGTTAATTTGACTCAGGTCGCGATTCATAGCAGCAATTGCGGTTCTGGCATCATTTAAAGTAAAATGGCGATACAGCTGTAGATCATCTGCGTAGAGATGGAAATTAGAGGAAATAACTCCAGCTACGGAGTTTATGAAGATGGAAAAAAGTAAAGGAGAAAGCACGCCACCTTGGGGTACACCCGCAGCTAGTGGACACCAGTCAGAGTAAGACTCTTTATGGCGAACACGCTGAGAGCGGCCCCGAATATACGAACCGAACCAAGTCACAGCCTCCGAGGAGAAATTGTAAGATTTAAAAATTTCTAGGAGGATATCAAAATCCACGGAGTTGAAGGCATTACTAAAGTCGAGAAGTACCAAAACTGTGAGCGACCTATGCTCCATGGCCCAGCGAATGTCCTCGGTGACTTTAAGTAATGCCGTCACTGTGCTGTGGCCTGGTCGGAAGCCTGATTGAAAGGGGCTAAGGATACTGTTCTGAGACAAGTATTCAGAAAGTTGGCGATGAACTAAGTGCTCCAGAACTTTTGACAGAAACGGGAGGATCGAAATAGGACGAAAATGGGATGGTAGAGAAGGATTAGTTATTTTAGGTAACGGGATAATATTGGCTTGTTTCCAGTCAGTTGGAAAGCAACAGGAATATAAGGAGAAATTAAGGATATGCGTAAGGACAGGCAATAAAGTAGGGAGTAAAGGAGTAAACATTCTGGAGCACAGTTTGTCATTACCAACAGCCGAAGAAGATATAGACAGTAGCGATTTTCTGACCTCGTCCTCATTCACTGCTGTGAATTTGAACTGAGGAGATTGTGGAACCGGCAAGGAAGAGAGATATCGCAAAGTAGCGGCCTTGATAGTGGGATCAGGTAGAGTGGGAGAGGAGGAGAAATGCTGATTCAAACCACACAAATCAAGACCACTCTCATTTGATGGGGATTTGCCGATACCATTAGCTTTGAGAAATTTCCACATTTTGGAAGAATCACGATTATCAAGACATTTGTGGAAATGGCGACGTTTAGCATCTCTACACAGAAAATTACAGCGATTTCGTAACCTTTTGTAATTATTAAAATTAACATCATTCGGAATGCGCTTATATTTTCTTTTGGCATTATCCCGACGTAACATAGCCTCTTTGATAGCTGGAGTAATCCACACTGCTGGAAGCTGTTTCAGCTTAATACGCCGTTCAGGAGCATGCCGATCATATAAACCTAAAATACTAGTGTTAAACCGGCCTACCATTTCATCAATAGAATCACTGTTTAAAATTGATGTCCAGTCAACAGTCTCAGCATCACACTTGAGTGCCTCCAGATCCAAACCGTTGAAATTCCGAAGCATGGCGTACTCAGATTTACGCTTAGGAGGTCTTATTGAGTAAGAGAGGAAAATCATGTCATGGTAAGAGAAAGAAGCAGTAAGTTGACCATGATTGGCAACAAGCTCAGGCTTAGAGACAATCATTAAGTCAAGAAGAGATGGTATACAGTTAGGGAAATGATGAGTTGGTGAAAGAGGCAATATATAAAGGTTTAAGGCAGAAAGAAGAGACTGGAGAGAATGTGTACGGTGATCATTTTTGACCAGACACGTATTAAAATCACCCATCAGGACTACATGATCATATAGGGGACACAGGTCATTAAGAAGTGACTCGAATGAGTCAAAATAGTTAATACGGAGACTTGGGCTGTAGAAAACGCCAAGTAGTATGTTGGTATTGTGTACCCGAATTTCAATAAAAAGATGCTCTGCCGATTCACTGTAGTTAGGTGGGGATGAATTAATAATCTTATAGGGGATACCAGCACGCAAATATATTGCTACGCCTCCACCCCCTTTCCCGATCCTATCATTACGGACCAAAACAAAACCAGGCAGAGCAAAATGAGGAGAAAGAAGAGAAGGTTTTAAAAATGATTCAGATATCAGGAGGGCATCTAAATTATCACTGCTAAAGGATGCCAGAAGATCGGTATGATGACGAGGAATACTCTGAATATTAATGTGGGCTATGTTGAGGCACTTTTTACTGTTGGAGAGGAAAGCGGTTAACTGGTCAGATATAGTCAGCTGTGACGGCTCACTATCCGCACTTACAAAACTGTCATCAGTGGAAGAACAGGAAAAATAACTGTCTTCAATATTGAAAACATCATTCATGAGTGTAATATTTATATATATAAATATAAATGTAAATAAAAATAATATATAAATAAACGGATATTAAAATTTATTTTAAATTTAAACTAAATAAATAAAAATAATCTAACTGCTAAACTTACCGACTCGCTCGTGGAAGAAATTTTACAGAGTGCACATAGATAGTGATAGCAACAATAAAAAACACATACAAACAAGGTTATAACAACAAAAATATTAAAAATTAAACTTAAAAAATCATGCCTGTCCGAAGGTAGCACAACATAAATTAAATAAATTGAATGATTCGGAACTCACCCTTAACACTAGATGACAGCTAATGACATTTGACATTTGTTTACAATACAAGGCAAATAGTGCTAGGTTAACGTAGTAATACCGGCATTTAAAATAAATGAAAAGGAATATAAAAAGGGTAACTACTAATTTCACGTTTATGCAATACCTACGGTTAAACTAAGTGAACTATAACGATAATACGGCGAAAAACGGGCACAACTACAGAGCTCTCAGAATCAAACAGCAAAGACGAATGACTCGTACGCATCATCGGCGCCGGCTTCTAACTGTGCGAGTATCCTGCTTCGTAGATCCTGCCACAGGATTAGCGGGTGGTGGTACTGGCGTAGTCTTATTGGCGGCGTCACTATCAGCGTCAATAGGGAATTGTGTAATCAATGTCTGGAGTTCACTCGAAGTTTCTATTTTATGGCGAGCTTTGTCAGGAGTAACTATTATTATTTTACCCAAGGAAGACCAGCAGCTGCGTACGCCAAAGTGTTTACGGGCCTTCATAAAAGTGCGGTGCCTCACCTGAGTCAGGAACTCTGAGATGGTGTAACCTGTGCCCTTAAGACCAGTTTTACTGTCCCACACTAGTTGGCGGTGTTCCATGTCACGGAACCTGATCAACACGGGCCGACTTTTAGCTTGAGCAGAACCGAGGCGATGGCAAACTTCGAGGATGCCGGTGTTCATATCAGTCAACTTCAACTGTTTTGTTAATATGGCAATCACCACTTCATGAAGCTTTTCATTGGGCTTTTCAGAAACGCCATGTAATAGAAGGACTTTACGACGCATATTCATTTCGTGGCGGTCCATGCCCAATGACAGCAGTTCAACCTGATTTTTAAGATGCTTTACCAATTCCAGTATAAGTGACTTAAACTCTGAAAACTCACGTGAAAGAGCCTCTATGTTGGTGTGAACTGGGAGTGCAGATGATGCAATGGCCTTATCCAGCTTGCTTTCATGTTCTCTCATCTTTGTGGCAAATACATTTTCAAGAGCTTCCAGGCTTTTCTCAAATCTGCTGTCCATGGTTGATGTTGTGATAAAAGTGGTGACAGTGGAGAATTTTTACACAGGCGAGTTCAGGTTAGTCCAGCAATTGTTTATCAAACCATTTATAGGTTATAAATAAATTATATTAATTAAAAAAATTAATTAAACTGGGAGCTATATTATATTTTGTGTTTATGTATCGCCTACCCACAAGCGAAAAAACCGTTTTCTGCGTTCGATTCCCACCCGGGACAATTATTCGTCTGAAATTAAAACAGTTGTATTGAGTCAGGGGGTGCTTTGTTTTCGTTAATCTATCGAGCGGTGCGACCTTTGCGACACAGGGATTAATTTAAGAAATAAAAAAAAAATCGAAGGAAAAAAAAAAAAATTCAATGGAATGTAAAAGCAACTGTGCTATGAACGATAGTATACAAACAGGCCGCGGCCCCTTGAGAAGTAGGGACCCCGTGTACTCTGGCATCCCTGAAACTGGTTATTTGGACCCAGGAGAGCCCGCAACACCATTTGAGTCGCGGACGCTGCCATAGGGTATCCCAGATAGGCAACAGTTCCTGGGCCCCTCACCAATTGTGGTCAGAGGAGTAACCGGGGGTTTAAGTGTTTTTCTCTCAAGGTATGATTTGCATTCCACTGCTATGGAGAGGGCGAGTCCCACATACCCCACCGCTCGTGCGGGAACGCCGCAGTGTCGGAAGAGATGCGTAAAATTCTTGCATTCCCCCCGGACAAACACTACGGCTTCCACGCTTCCCGTTCGTCACAGAAAGACGGTCACTTTCTTTCAAGTAATTAACAAGTCTTACTGCGATATCGCAGGTATACACACACACCACGTTTTATTTATCTGACACAAACTGTATTTGCGTATTCATTTTATCAAATATTTTTTACACAGTTTGATGTTAACTAGGAAGCAAACTAAAGCTTTAAATTTACTTATGTACATATTAGCTTGTGGCCGCGACTTTGTCTCTGTGGAAAAGTTAGTTTGACCCGCGACATAGATAATAATTTCCCTAGTGCGGGAGCTGTCTCAAAAAAAGCCAAAATCGGACATGTGCCAAAGTTACATTAAAAACAGTTTAGTAATTTCTTTATTTAAAAACCTTTGACAGTGAGGCCGTGAGTGCCATACATAAGTTCATGTTAATCCTCTGTTAAGCTTGATGTTGTAGTTTTCGATTAGGTACATTGACAATATTTATAATGAATGAGAGATAACAATTTTGAATAAGGATTAATTTTAAATGACGTTTGACGAGTGCGACGAATATCAATAAACCATAAAAAAGTACACGACGCAGCTGCTCTTGTTACGTATGGTGAGTGTTGCCATGCCAGCTAGGTACGTGGGTATTCATATATTCGTAAGTTAAGTTATTTTGTAAATAAAGGCACCGAGTTACGAGTCTGGACGGTTTACATTTAATTTAAGTCTACTTTGGAACGATTAAAGCGCAGGAATCCTCCATTTGTGCATACAATAGACTAAAACCGGCCAAGTGCGAGTTGGGCTCGCGCACTAAGGTTTCCGTACCATTTTCAAGTGCCTACCTATTGCCGTTATAGATATCGAGCAAAAAAGGCCGCAAAAAAGTTTGTTGTATTGGAGCCCCCCTTAATTATTTAATTTATGTTTAGTTTGTTAATATAGCAACAGAAATACATAATTTGTGAAAATGTCAACGGTTTAGCTATCGCGGTTCTTGAGATACAGCCTAAATCCGTTGTAGGTATTAAAAAAAATTATGTAAATTGTAAAGCAAAGGAAAAAAGGTACAACTATCTACAAAAAGAAATGAGATGCCATCAAAAACATATTTGTAAAAAAACCCAAGTCTCGTAACGCAGTTCTTTTACAGTTAAAAGTTGTGAGATCTATGTAATACCAAGTCGGTTAATTTATTCAGTCCCTACTTAAGGGACCTTCTGTCTTAAGCTATTACGTAACTATCTCACCTAACAGACTCTTAAAATGATCTTATCAAAATTCAAAACTTTTATGTTATGAATATTAGATTGACTTGGCCATCGCAATAAACACTTGTGAGACACATTCTAATAGTGTCCGATGGCCAAGTTAATTTATTATTTAAAACTTAAAAGTTTCGAATTTTGATAAGATCATTTTAAGAGTCTGTTAGGTGAGATAGTTACGTAATAGCTTAAGACAGAAGGTCCCTTAAGTAGGGACTGAATAAATTAACCGACTTGGTATTACATAGATCTCACAACTTTTAACTGTAAAAGAACTGCGTTACGAGACTTGGGTTTTTTTACAAGTATGTTTTTGATGGCATTGTTGTTTTTCTCGAAAACTTATTTGTGGTTCCTCCGTGCCTCAGCGAGTAGATTAAACTGTTTGTCCTTTTTTTTTGGGGGAAAATGAATTTCTGCATCCCCTCCGCCGCTGCAGCGTTCCCGCGCCGGCGAAGATGTATGTGGGATTCGCCCTCTCCATAGCGTGGTATGCTATAGTCATACCACGAGGAGAGGACCCTACACCACTAAAACCCCCCGGACACTTCTCCGTACGCCGTTGGTAAGGGTCAGGTACGCAATCCGTCCCAAGCTGTTTGTCCTGCACCTGATCTGTCAACGGTCGTGTGAGTAGAACCGTCCTATCCGATTTGGATAGTGAAGGCCTAGAGAGTGCGCCTATGTTTACTTATATGTCCTATGCACATATTATAAATCTTAGAGATTCGCCGCCGTGACATAAATTGGTTTGGAAGACTAAATATATATATGCCATCAAAAACATACTTGTAAATAAACCCAAGTCTCGTAACGCAGTTCTTTTACAGTAAAACGTTGTGAGATCTATGTAATACCAAGTCGGTTAATTTATTCAGTCCCTACTTAAGGGACCTTCCATCTTAAGCTATTACGTAATTATCTCACCTTACAGAATCTTATTTTGACCTTATCAAAATTCGAAACTTTAAAGTTTTAAATAATAGATTAACTTGGCCATCGGATATAATTAGAATGTATCTCACAAGTGTTTATTGCGATGGCCAAGTCAATCTAATATTCATAACATAAAAGTTTTGAACTTTGATAAGGTCAAAATAAGTTTCTTTTAGGTGAGATAATTACGTAATAGCTTAAGATAGAAGGTCCCTTAAGTAGGGACTGAATAAATTAACCGACTTGGTATTACATAGATCTCACAACGTTTTACGGTAAAAGAACTGCGTTACGAGACTTGGGTTTTTTTACAAGTATGTTTTTGATGGCATATAGATATACCCATTCGGCAAATGTTGATCAGACGGGTTGTAGCATCAGTTAATTGTTGATCAGTTAGCAATTGTTGATCAAAACAGCTTTTGTTGATCTAATGTATGATTCGGCATACAAATGTGGCTCCAATTTGATCAACAATTGCTGACCCTCTAGCGACACAAATAAGAACTATTCTTGCATTATTTATACAAATCCGCTCCATCTATTGTTGATCTGATTCAAATGGACCAATCAGAGGTAACCTTTGCCATGATTGGTTGGTTTTGTTATGCGCTGTTGCCACTTCGCTTCGCAATCTATACGCTATGATGAAAGCAAGACAGTGTTAAGTTAGGGCATGTAGAATAGGACTTAGGAGCTTGGTTCTCCATAAGATTCGACCTGTAATCAAATCTTGCAAGTTAAATTTGACACACTTTCCGGTTTCCGATTGAGTAAAAATTTTACACGCATAATATGTAAATCGCGTGACAATCGATATTATGATGACATGGAGCTGATCTAATGATGGAGCTGGAAGGTGGCCATAGGAACTCCGTTATAATACGACATAACCCTATCGAGTTTGGGCTCGTATGATTCGTCTCGATGAGTACTTTTTTTTGTTGATGGTATCCAGGGTCTGATGATGGAGCTGGACGGTGGCCATAAGAAGTCCGTAATAAAACGACACAATCCCATCGATTTTGGGCTCGTTTGATTAGTCTTGACGAGTACTTTGGCCCTAAATGGTATCCAGGGTCTGATGATGGAGCTGGAAGGTGGTCATAGAAAGTCCGTAATAAAACGACACAATCCCATCGAGTTTGGGCTCGTTTGATTAGTCTTGACGAGCACTTTGGTCCTAAATGGTATCCAGGGTCTGATGATGGAGCTGTAAGGTGGCCATAGGAATCCATAATAAAACGACACAACCCCATCGAGTTTAGACTCGTTTGATTAGTCTTGACGAGTACTTTGGTCCTAAATGGTATCCAGGGTCTGATGATGGAGCTGTAAGGTGGCCATAGGAATCCATAATAAAACGACACAACCCCATCGAGTTTAGACTCGTTTGATTAGTCTTGACGAGTACTTTGGTCCTAAATGGTATCCAGGGTCTGATGATGGAGCTGGAAGGTGGCCATAGGAAGTCCGTAATAAAACGACACAACCCCATCGAGTTTGGACTCGTTTGATTAGTCTTGACGAGTAATTTCGTCCTAGATAATATCCATATGCAACTCATCAGATTTAATAAAATAAGTTCGTTCCATTTGTTATGACTGATTGTAAATTATATTTGATTAGATGGATGACCCAATGCCAAGGTGAGCACGTGCCGAAAGCTGAATGGTATGAGGGTGTATAAACATGTCATAATATCACTAATGTTGCGCCTCAGGGTACCAGGGCGAACCTCAGGGTACCAGAGGTAGCCCTCTTCCCCCTACAATTGACCTCTGGGGGGAAAATAAAATAAATAAAATAAAAATCATTTTTATTTACGTAAACCTATTACAGGCACTTGCAAATAGTCACAACAATAATTTATTATTAATCTATGTATAATTTTAACATTTATAAATGAGCATATTAAGCAGATATTTTAGTTATTGTTTTTAATCATTTTAGTCTTAACTTTATTATTTTACTATATTGTGTCCAATAGCTTGTTCTGTCTTTATTAAATTATATTAAGAACAATTGTCATTATTTGGGCGGACCATGAGTATATAACGATGGACGCGCTATAATGTTACCACCGGATCCAATAAGCCCCAACTGAGAAGATCCGGCGAAACAAACTCAGTGGGTTATTTTACTGCCGGTTTTAACACGACCCACATGAGACAGTCCGGCGAAACATACTCAAATGGGCAGAGCGTAGGTTTTGGTTCAGTTACTTTTATTATTTATTTGGCATACACATTATTTTCCCGAACGGTTGTCTTTATAATATTTGATTATCTATTAATGTTTTTATACTAATAAAAGAAGCTAATTTGAGACAGAACTAGCGGTCTATTAATGTCACTCATTAGGCCGATTACAGATAGTTCACAGAACATCACACTATTATGCCTACTATTTTACTTAGATACAGGGTCTCTAGGAAGTGTTACGCAGGATGGTTCATGAGATCTAACATCTTTATCCTCAATATAGTCCTTAACGCTATAGTAACCTTTAGATACAAGGACACGTTTTATATATGTTTTAAAAGTTGTATCAGGCAAATCAGTAACACGACTAAGGAGTTTGTTATAAAACCTAATACCATTTCCTACTACTACGCCGTAGTAAATCCCGAATCATAAACACTAAAAAGTAAAGAAACAAAATGTTTTTTTTTATATCATCTAGCGTCTATCTTTTCTTTCGCTTGCGATGTTGCCGCTCCGCAGCATCGGTGTACATTTCCGCGGCATTTGTTGATCTCCCAACGTTTATATTGATCAACAAAGTCACACAAAGTGTAAAATAAATGGCGGTTATAAAATCAACAATTGCCGTGTGAGTTGGTGACGAGCTAGAGTGTTTGCGGCGTAGTTAGGCTCCGGGTCGCAATGAGGGGAATTCTTATATTCGAAGTATGGCACGATATTATCAAAATTATCGAAGCTACAAGCCTCTAAAGGTGGATCAACATTTAATGCATATTTCGGCCTGATAAACATTTGCCGTAAAGCGGACAATATATATATATATATATATATATTATATATATCGGCGCAACCACATAAAATAAGCATAGCAACAACACTTCATTAATGATAAACACATAAATACAATTACTCGTCTCATCAAAATAAATAAATTGTGAATCAATGCATGATTTGATAGAAACACAAATATGTTCATAAAATACTAGACTAATAAATAAGTATTCAGGATCAAATTATGATTTGTAAATCGTTGAAATATTTGTAGAAATAATTATCTGTTCACATAGTTTGAAAATTATCAAACTAAATTGTTTACTGTTTGTGAGCCGCTCGTTTAGTATAAATACGGCCGGCGGACCGATTGCAATTCAGTCTCGCTCGAGCTGCCGGACTGTACGGAGCTCCTCAATTTACTGGAATAAAACTTGAAAACCATATTATGGAGTTTTGCTGTTACTATGGATCAACAACCCTCGATAGAGAACCATCCTGATGAATGTGACGTCAGCAATGATGACGTCACACCTTATTAAAAACAACGACGCTCGTCCTTCCTCGTCATCAGAAGTGGGACTCGAAGTGATCCTTGGAACTGCTTCATCACGACCTGTTGCGACTCAACCTTGGCTTCAAGCAATGGGGTCTACGCAACAGGGGCAACAGCCGATGATCAATGTACCTATGCCGAATACGTCCATGGGTGGGGTGCCACCCTAATTCTTCATGCACATGATGCAAATGAATCAGCAAATGTTCGAGCGTTTATGCAAGAGTTGTGGGAAGAGGGCGAACACGAAAAGTCGCTCATGATCAAAAAAAAAATGCACCTCTCTAACATCCGAGGTCTGCACTCCGATCTCATACCGGTCCATCACCACCATGAGACCGAAAAACCACATCTGCTGTTCCTCATGGAGACGCAAATCAGATGTCCGGCTGACGCAGCATGCTTGCGCCGCCCGGGGTACACCCTGGAGCACAGTTTTAAGCCACGCGCTGGCGCCTGCGTGTGTGCTCGCGATGACATCTGCTGTCGGTGTCTCCGTAACATTGAGGATTCCAGTTTCTCGCTTGGAGCAGATACTCTATGCTGGTGTCTATCGGTCGCACACCGACAACATGGGGACAACCAGGTTGTTTCACTATCTTTCGGACTCGGCTGAACTGGCTCAGCTCAGGTGCCCATCGGCGCAGCTTGTTGTTCTGGGGGACTTCAATGCCCACCACCAGGAGTGGCTGTGCCCATGCCGGAGCACCGGCCATGCTGGGGGATTGGCGTGTGCATTCGCACTGACGCTTGGTCCCTCCCAACTGGTGACTGGACTGACACGGGTGCCCGACATTGATAGCCATGCGGCCGGTTGCTTGGACCTTCTGCTGACAACTGATCCAGACCCATGTCAAGTCGCGGTTTCCTCGCCGTTGGGTGGCTCCGACCACTGTCTGGTGAAATCTGTGTCTGTCTGCTCGCCACCCGATCCCGATCTCAAGGGGACTAGGCGAGTATGGCGATACAAGTCAGCAGATTGGGATGGGATGCGGTATTTCTTCGCGTCTTACCCTTGGCTGCGCTTATGCTTCTCTTCAGACGACCCAACTTGCTGCGCGGAGGCTGTTTCTGGGGTGATATGCCAGACTATGGAATATTTCGTTCCATTTTCTGATGTCTCACTCCGAGACAAGGCCCGTTCATGGTTCGGCGCTGAGTGTGATAGTACTGAAGCACATAAGCACTCTGCTTGCCGAGCGTGGGCGGATGCTCGAGCCCGCAAAGCGCGAAATGTTCGGAGGCTGAAGAGAGCCTTCAATGGTGCTGCCAAGTCTTGCAAACGTGCGCTACGCAGGGCCCGCTTTGACCATATTGGACGCATTGGAGCCACACTAGCATCTTACCCATCTGGGAGTAAAGCTTTTTGGTTTCTTGCCAAATCGGTCGAAGCCTATTTCTGTCGGTCCTCTTTTCCGCCACTGCAGGAGCCGAACGGTTCATTAGCTCACACCGCCAAGGAGAAAGCAGACTTATTTGCATCTCTATTTACTAAGAATTCACAACTAGATGCTGCTGGTAAAAGTCCACCCAGGTTACCTCATTGGACTTCTACATTCGGCAAAAAGTGGTACTTAAACATTCTTTGCACTCTGGATGTGAATAAGGCTGGTGGTCCTGACGGCATTCCTCTCCAGGGTGGGGCGGTACTTCACATCTTTCTATCTATCTTCAGATATTAGCTGGATGCTCTAGATGCATTGGGGCGTCGAGCGAAGAGTCATAGGCAATGGCTCACTTGTGGAGACAAGTCTTCGGAGCCTCGAGTGGCCTGCCTATCGGTTTTTATCGGTTACATTTCAGGGAGTGTGCGGAGGTTCTACATAACCTGATGCCCCCTTCACCCTTCCATCACCGGACGTCTGGGTGCGGCGAGCGGTTTCACCCTTTTGTTGTTGACATTCCTTCGATACGCACGAGGCGATTTGCTTCCTCTTTCGTGGTGCGGACGGCTGAGGAGTGGAGTTCTCCTGCCGGGGTCAGTTTTTCCGGAGCGCTATGTTCTGGAGGTAAGCCTAAATTTAAACTTCGTCGTGCACCACAACCTGGTGATCAGGTAACCGTATCGGCAGAAGATGAGCCACTACCATCACCTAAAATAGAAATAGAGCCCCGTACCAAGCACATCAAGTCACGGGTTGCCTCAGCAAAAACTACGAGATCAAAGTGAAGAAGATTCATTGCCACAATAAACTGTGAGTTGAACATATTTACAAAATATTACCTTGAATTTAACTCTTTTAGAACCTGTGTATAAACACCTTCAACCTAGTTCCATACTCCCAGTAGAGCCTCTGTGTACCACGGCGAACAGGACCGCCCAGAGCACAGCATCATTCCATCCCCTACGAGAATCTCCGAGAACCCTACGAGAACCTCCGAGAACCCTACGAGAACCTCCGAGAACCCTACGAGAACCCTACGAGAACCCTACGAGAACCTCCGAGAACTCTACGAGAACCTCCGAGAACTCGTCGAGAACTTCCAACACCTTATTAGCATTGATATTCCTAGACTTACACAGAAATTACTATCTGTAATAATAAAAATAATACTCCCAAATATTTATTCAGTTCTGTCTTTAAATAAATTATTTAATCTGTTTTTTAATGAAAACGTAAATAAAATTCGTATAAAGACAACCGATTGGTAAATTGTGAATACCAACTAAATAATAAAAGTAACTGGACCAAAACTTCTTGGACATGCCTATCTGAGTATGTTTCGCCGGATCGTCTCGATGAGGCCGCGTTGAAACCGGCAGTAGAATAACTCCACTGAGTTTGTTTCGCCGGATCTTCTCAGTTGGGGCGTATTGGATCCGGTGGTAGCACTAAAGCGCGTTCGTTGAGATACTTATGGTCCGTCTAAATAATAACATACTCAAAGGACAGAACTTAGATTTAATCATAGATGCAAAATAATAAAATAAAATAAATAAAATTGTACAATTACGCGACGAGAATCAACGAGGCTGGTGCAGAGCGCGCACCGCCTGTCAGAATGGCCGTATCGGCGCAACCACATAAAATAAGCATAGCAACAACACTTCATTAATGATAAACACATAAATACAATTACTCGTCTCATCAAAATAAATAAATTGTGAATCAATGCATGATTTGATAGAAACACAAATATGTTCATAAAATACTAGACTAATCTGGGGGCACGGCAGTGCCCCCCCAAGTCGAGTAAGAAAGAAAAAAAAAAAAAAAAAAAAAAAAAGGTGCACGGCCGTACCTATCTTTTCTCGAAGCAACTCAGCCGATTTTCGACCCTCTATAACTTCGTTGTGGATGAAGATAGGAGCCTGAAATTTCAGAACCTAAGCAGGCTTTGTAAAACTACAGCATATTTCAAATTTCATTCAATTTGAACCAGTACTTTAAGAATTATAACTACTCAAAGTTCGGTAATTTCGGTAATTTTGTCACTCGCTCACACGTGATTGACCGATCATCAAAATGTTTAGGCACTTCTAGCAGACGTAGAAGCTTCAAATTTTGAGCACTAGTAGAGTTTAGTGTAAAACTCATGGGAAAATTCCAACATTTTGCAATTTCGGTCCAGTTGTTAAGTTTCATCAACTGCATTAATAACTTTGTTATTTCTTATAAATGTATAGGATTACAAAGTTACATTTGCAGTCAGTGAATCAGTGTAAATGAATATGTATGATTTAATGGAAGAATAGGTGTAGATAGGGACCTAGATGCGATTAAGTTGAAAGGTGGTGGCTAAGTGGTTACGTTAGTTGCTCCAGAGACCTGGTTTTCTGCGTTCGATTCCCACCCGGGACAATTATTCGTCTGAAATTAAAACAGTTGTATTGAGTCAGGGGGTGCTTTGTTTTCGTTAATCTATCGAGCGGTGCGACCTTTGCGACACAGGGATTAATTTAACAAATAAAAAAAAAATCGAAGGAAAAAAAAAAAAAACTCAATGGAATGTAAAAGCAACTGTGCTATGAACGAAAGTATACAAACAGGCCGCGGCCCCTTGAGAAGTAGGGACCCCGTGTACTCTGGCATCCCTGAAACTGGTTATTTGGACCCAGGAGAGCCCGCAACACCATTTGAGTCGCGGACGCTGCCATAGGGTATCCCAGATAGGCAACAGTTCCTGGGCCCCTCACCAATTGTGGTCAGAGGAGTAACCGGGGGTTTAAGTGTTTTTCTCTCAAGGTATGATTTGCATTCCACTGCTATGGAGAGGGCGAGTCCCACATACAAACACTACGGCTTCCACGCTTCCCGTTCGTCACAGAAAGACGGTCACTTTCTTTCAAGTAATTAACAAGTCTTACTGCGATATCGCAGGTATACACACACACCACGTTTTATTTATCTGACACAAACTGTATTTGCGTATTCATTCTATCAAATATTTTTTACACAGTTTGATGTTAACTAGGAAGCAAACTAAAGCTTTAAATTTACTTATGTACATATTAGCTTGTGGCCGCGACTTTGTCTCTGTGGAAAATTTACTTTGACCCGCGACATAGATAATAATTTCCCTAGTGCGGGAGCTGTCTCAAAAAAAGCCAAAATCGGACATGTGCCAAAGTTACATTAAAAACAGTTTAGTAATTTCTTTATTTAAAAACCTTTGACAGTGAGGCCGTGAGTGCCATACATAAGTTCATGTTAATCCTCTGTTAAGCTTGATGTTGTAGTTTTCGATTAGGTACGTTGACAATATTTATAATGAATGAGAGATAACAATTTTGAATAAGGATTAATTTTAAATGACGTTTGACGAGTGCGACGAATATCAATAAACCATAAAAAGTACACGACGCAGCTGCTCTCGTTACGTATGGTGAGTGTTGCCATGCCAGCTAGGTACGTGGGTATTCATATATTCGTAAGTTAAGTTATTTTGTAAATAAAGGCACCGAGTTACGAGTCTGGACGGTTTACATTTAATTTAAGTCTACTTTGGAACGATTAAAGCGCAGGAATCCTCCATTTGTGCATACAATAGACTAAAACCGGCCAAGTGCGAGTTGGACTCGCGCACTAAGGTTTCCGTACCATTTTCAAGTGCCTACCTATTGCCGTTATAGATATCGAGCAAAAAAGGCCGCAAAAAAGTTTGTTGTATTGGAGCCCCCCTTAATTATTTAATTTATGTTTAGTTTGTTAATATAGCAACAGAAATACATAATTTGTGAAAATGTCAACTGTTTAGCTATCGCGGTTCTTGAGATACAGCCTAAATCCGTTGTAGGTATTCAAAAAAATTATGTAAATTGTAAAGCAAAGGAAAAAAGGTACAACTATCTACAAAAAGAAATGAGATGCCATCAAAAACATACTTGTAAAAAAACCCAAGTCTCGTAACGCAGTTCTTTTACAGTTAAAAGTTGTGAGATCTATGTAATACCAAGTCGGTTAATTTATTCAGTCCCTACTTAAGGGACCTTCTGTCTTAAGCTATTACGTAACTATCTCACCTAACAGACTCTTAAAATGATCTTATCAAAATTCAAAACTTTTATGTTATGAATATTAGATTGACTTGGCCATCGCAATAAACACTTGTGAGACACATTCTAATAGTATCCGATGGCCAAGTTAATTTATTATTTAAAACTTAAAAGTTTCGAATTTTGATAAGATCATTTTAAGAGTCTGTTAGGTGAGATAGTTACGTAATAGCTTAAGACAGAAGGTCCCTTAAGTAGGGACTGAATAAATTAACCGACTTGGTATTACATAGATCTCACAACTTTTAACTGTAAAAGAACTGCGTTACGAGACTTGGGTTTTTTTACAAGTATGTTTTTGATGGCATAAATAAGTATTCAGGATCAAATTATGATTTGTAAATCGTTGAAATATTTGTAGAAATAATTATCTGTTCACATAGTTTGAAAATTATCAAACTAAATTGTTTACTGTTTGTGAGCCGCTCGTTTAGTATAAATACGGCCGGCGGACCGATTGCAATTCAGTCTCGCTCGAGCTGCCGGACTGTACGGAGCTCCTCAATTTACTGGAATAAAACTTGAAAACCATATTATGGAGTTTTGCTGTTACTATGGATCAACAACCCTCGATAGAGAACCATCCTGATGAATGTGACGTCAGCAATGATGACGTCACACCTTATTAAAAACAACGACGCTCGTCCTTCCTCGTCATATATTATATTATATATATAGATTAAAAACTATTTTATAGGTAGTTAAATGGTCTTGACCATAAAATAATTTATTTGGATAAGGATTAATATAAACACATAAATAGCATGGTTTGAATTTGGTTAGCATTTTCATTAATGTTTAAAATGAAAAAAGTTGTTGTAGTGACATAACTACAATAGTTGGACATATGCTACCGCGGAGTTTTTTGTAGACATTATGATGTTCTTCAATATTGTTGTACATTATTTTGTTCTATCGCTAATAGTTTCGGCAGCGCATTCGACGAAAGACATTTTAAGACTAATTTTTCTACACCTTCGGTTACATTGTTCAAATTTTACCAAGGATCCCAAAATGAAATGTAGCCTATGTCAAATTGGAAAAATGTAGCATTCTATTGGTGAAAGAATTTTTTAAATCGGCCCAGTACTTTTTGAGCCTATTCATTACAAACATACAAAAATAGGTACAAATCTTTCCTCTTTATAATATTAGTGTAGATATACAACTTGCGTCTACAATTAGTTTTCACGATTATTTGCCGTTAGAACGTGTAATGAGATTAATTAAAAATACTCGGTTGAATAACTGAGACGCCGGTTTTACGAGTCACCATCATGGCTCCAGACGTCTTGAGCACCAGTAATTAGAAACAGAAGTAAATTATCTGTAATGCCACGACCACGAACTCTGCGTTTGGCGGGCGCGACGCGGGAGCGGTGCGGCAGGCGGCAGCGGCTAACAGAGCGGGTAGACTGTTACGAAATGAAATGAAATGAAAACGTTTATTGATAAAGACGAATCGATCATCCTTATTATAAGTCAAATACAATGATACTGACAAAAAAATCTTGACTTAGTCATAAAATAACAAATTTTTATCAACGTTAATATTAATAAAAATTTACCAAAGTTATGCCATGTGATAGTAATAAAGTCGTGTATTATGAATAATTAAAATCAATAGCGCGGGCTGGGATCGGGTCTCAAGCATAAAACGCGTCGAAAGCCTCGCTTTGCAAAGACGATCGGACACTATACTAGCTTCTTCTTCTCTATCTACGTAATTTGTGACACCTGGAGAAGAAAGAATATTAGAGACTTCGATATCATTCTTTTTGTCATCTTTGAAAGTCTTAAAGGGGTAAAGCTGCTGATATTCAAAGCATTTTTATATTACAAAAACGGGCAGTTCGGTCTATTTATCAACTAGGTACGAGATTCTCCCTAAGAGACTTCTTTAAGGACATAGATATACTAACAGTCGCTTCGCAATACATTTATGCCAATATAATCTATGTCCGGCAAAATATTAATCTTTTTAAAAAGAGAAGTGACATACACACAATAAATACTAGAAATAAGCATAAACTGTGCGCCGAATACCCTCGTCTACAAAAAGTGCATTCATCTTTTGTAGGATTAGGAGTCCGTATGTATAACAGAATACCTGTACACCTACAAGAGTTACCTTATGATAGATTAGAGATGATAAGAGGATTCTAATAAGAAGGGATTATTATTCAGTAAATGATTATTTAAACGACAATAACGCTTGGTTGATCACTGAAACACAGACAACATAGTAATCTTAGTTTTTGAAACAGTTTAAACATTGTTCAGCTAAAGGTTTAATATTAATAGACTTGTAGATATCCCCACTTTAGTTCGTCATGCTCCCGTTGTCTGTCATTGCTTGCGGTGGCGGTGTGGGGCGGGTCGCCACCTTCCCTCTAATATGGCGAGGGAGGCGATGGCTGCGTCACACGCCATACTCGTGAACGGGTGCTGCTTGTGGTGACTGGTCGGCTGTTGTCGGGGATATGTTATGTTAACTCTTATTTTATATTTTGTTTATTAATTATTGTTATTATTTATTGTTATTATAGGTATATCCTTTGGTTGAACTTGTGTAAATTGTCATATTGTAAATGTGTGTGAATGCATCCGCCATTAGGTTTCTTTGTAGGAGATTGTCTGTGCCTGAGTAAACTATAATATCTACATTATAGTATTTACATTATTATAATTTTTCTTGTCTTATTGAACACCTGGTCGGTATTAATTGACCAGGTAATAAATGGTATTGTGCTTGCATTCGCTCACATCATATATACATTGTAAAATATTACATGATTGTGAAAAGACTTGACTTAAAAAAAAGAAACAGCAAAAGAGACTAAAAAAAAATCTCAGAGTTTCTTTCTTCCTTTCTTCTCCGGGTCGTCCACTTAGGTAGCTAGTGAAAGGTTGCAGGTTAGGTTGTAGGATCCTCGACGGCATGACCGAGGACTGCGTTGTTGCTTATTCCCCGAACTGTGATCTCGTGCCAGCGATCACCACCACTGTTCGTAAATCTACTCTTTACTGCAGTGGCACCCCGAGCGATGGTCCTAACCCCTTAAGGGTGGATGTCGCTTAGATTTGGGCCGGATTCTTGGAATTTTTAGACCTGTTACCTCTAAGGTATCTTACTATAATGTGTACATTTCTTGTTATCGTACGACAGACGGACAGACTGATTAAAAATTCTGTAATATCAAATAATTTTAACAATGTTTTTAGCTACTTAAGTGATACTTTTGTTTGATATAGTCTTATACAGTGTAATTTTGACAAGTACAAGTGTATGTAAATACCTAAGTGCTGAATAAATTTCATTATTTCATTATTTATTTTGATTCATCATTTTATACCGCTGTTTTCATGCTGGTTTGTTTTTAATGCTTAGTTTTAAAACAATATAATAGGATCTGCGTCCTGCGGAGCAGTAGCGGTGCGGGCATTGTGTGACAACGCCACACAAGCGATCCACGCCAGTAAAACAATGCCCGTGTCGCGCACTGTCGCCCCGTCCGTCACCGAGATGGAGACCGAGGCCTAAAAACGCGCGAATGCCGCACTACTGCCACCGCGGTTTCGCAGAAGGCATTCATTGTACCATATTTTGGTATCACTTTCCTTCAGATCCTCCATCTAATTCTTATTGTGGTGTAAATGGCTTTATCAGTAGTGGCAGAGATCTAATAACACCAACGAGCCATATGCCGAATATAACTTTACGGTAACCAACCCACCTACAAAGCGTGGTGGTGTTAATGATTCTTATTATATTATTGTTAAAATGGCGTGTTTCTGTTTCTCCATATGGCTATGTAAAATGATTGTAAGATAAAAAAGCAACTTGTTTCATGTTTGTCTCCTTACAAATCGACCCCAGAAGCATAAGTACGTATGTACTATTATACTTCAGAAGCATTTGGTCATAAGTGCCAGTTTATACAGGGTGGCCGAGGAGTTGACGTTCAAAGTTAGGAAGATTTTAAAATTGCTTTGAGCTCAAACCCTAATTTTGAACTTTCTAATAAATTCTAAGTCAGTTCTGAAATGATTAGATAAACCATACTTTTTAGGGTGTTAGGTTAAACTATGCTAATTAGTTATCACAAAAAAACTGAACCAGAAATGTTCAATAGAACGAGAAAAAAATCGAAAACTGATGTTAGGTGAAATTTACGAAAAAAATAATTAAAAAAATTATATCTCGAAAACTACGCAAAATCGTAGAACTTACATGGGGGTGATGCGGATACTCCTCATCATAAAGTATCTTTGAACGTCATTTATATTTATATTTGAACGTCAACTCCTCGGCCACCCTGTATAAAGCCACATCCGACGAATGATTCTTGAAATGTAAGTATCGTATTCCACTTTCAATCAATTATTGTCAAACCCTCAATATGTTCAGACATAAATATCATAATATCATAGCAGGAAATTGCATCTTTAAAGCTTTATTATAATTTGTTGATAGGAAAGAGATTTATTTCAATATAAAAATTGAATTGAATAAGCGACCCTCGTCATTCGTTGGACATGACAAGCCGAGTTGGGAAGTATTATGGAGTTTTGTACCTTTTCATCATATCACTTCGCAGTTCTGTTAAACGGTCCATTAAGCTGGTGTGCAAGTACTTGCTTAAGTTTTTTGTTTTGAAGCGTTTTTGTTGTTATACGAAAAGTAAGGTGTGCAAAATTTATATCTTGTAAAATATATCTTATACTAATATATAGCTAAAGAGTGTGTTTATGATTGATGGCTTACCACGCTTATCTCTTTGAAAAAAAATATTTGAATATATCATTAAATAGTTTAAAAACGTTATTTATAATTTGTGGGAAGGTCGCAAAAAAAAACCTATCTTTTTTCTTTTTTTTTTTCTTTAGTTTAATAAGACAACTCCCGCACTAGGGAAATAAATCCCTGTGTCGCGGGGGACTTTACAAACATACATTTCACGGACACAAAGTACACCCAGACTCAGAACAATTATTTGTGGTTCACACAAATAATTGTCCCGGGTGGAAATCGAACCCAGAACACCAGGTCCCAGAAGCAACTACCGTAACCACTGAGCCACCGGTGCAGTCAGTAGTCAGTATCTATACATTGTACACTTTAAGTACACATATAAAAACAACTTTTCATCTATATATACTAATCGTATAAGCCTCAAACCAAATGTAACAAAATTAAAATACATAGGTACTTACTTCAAAGTTTCGCATTGGTGTCTTAACTTAAGTTTTACTAAGTGGTTTGAGAGTAAAAAGTTTTGAATGTTGTATTTTATACGAATGGTCTGATATGCTTCTGCCTACACTTACGAAAAAAAGGTTATATGTAGTTATGCAAGTTTTAGTAAAACTATGTCCTTACATCTATACTACCTACTTGTTACTCAAATGTTTTCTACTGTGTTTGTGTGTTTTCTTCCGAAGATTGAAGACTGACTATAAGAAACTCCAACTTCATTATTTTCGTCATCTTAAAACATGGTTCCTACAGCGGTTTCGGTCAAACTATAGTAAGTTGTGCTACAGAGGATCCTGATTGAGTTTCATTTCTAAACCTTACCACATAACTGAAACTTAGCGCTAACTTAAGTTAAATAAAGTTTATAATATTATTGCAAAGGGAAATTCTACAATTATAATTTCGTTAACTAGTGAAACTTCATCCCTAATTTTCTTCAGCTCGAGTAGTGGAGTTACTACTTCCTACTAAAGTTGAGAATATCGAAGTTAAGATAATTTGATGTCTTTAACTCAATCACGCAACATGTGAATGGAATAGGGCACAAATATAGAATATTACCTATATCCTAACTAATAGTCTAGTCAACAAGTTCAAATTGGTGAAAAATAGTGATAAAGCTCCTAAAAATATGAGTGATACCTCATTGGATTCGGAATGTCGTCTAGAAAAATGTTTTCGAAGGAATAATTAGCACGCAAAAAATTACAAAAGTTATTAACAAATTAAGTTGCCAAAAAAAAAGGATTTCATTGTTTGTCAATAACTCCGAAACTATTCATATTTAAGAATTTTTAAAAAAAGAAGAAGAAGAAGTACACTTTATTGCAAAATATAAAACAATACAAGTAACTTTGGTAACATAATAACTATGAGGAATAACCTAATTATATTTTGCAATCGGCGGCCTTATCGCTAAAAGCGATCTCTTCGAGGCAACCTTATGCATAGGTTGGACCAAAAAGTAAAAGAAAAAGAAATAGGGTAGCATAGGGTGTACACAGGGAAAGGAGAATATATTATAACGATACTAAATAAGCTCACATATTACACCTGCGAGCACGTGTTTAATTACATGAAAGAATATATAGTTATATACATATATGAGGATAAATATAAAATTACAAATATATAATATATACATATAATAAAATATGTATAATATGCTTCATTGGCGAGTTTGAGCAAGATAATGTTCTCTTACCATATTTTTAAATATATATAAAGATTTCGCCCGCCTGATCTGTAACGGCAGGGCATTCCACAGCCGCACTGCCTGTACACTAAAAGATTTATCAACAAACCTTGTGGAATGGACTGGCATTTTAAGTCGCAAGTTTTCTGATGACCGCAAGAGTCGTGCATGGGTTGAGCTAAGAAACTCGAAACGATTTTTAAGATAGAGAGGAGTAGAAGGGTTGAACAGTATGTTGTATAGAAGATACAGTATGTGCGTATTCCGGCGAAGGCGAATTGGCAACCATTTGAGCTTAGCACGAAATACCGAGACGTGATCATATTTGCGCAAACCAAATGGACCCTGTTATGCAGAAAAGATCCAACCAAAAGGTAATAAAGCGTTAGTTGGATCTTTTCTGCATAACAGGGTCCAAATATGAATCGTATGCAAAAATTCTGAAGTCGCTCAAGTTTATCAAATTGGTCCTCTGTAAGATCAATATAGCTGGTATCGGCATAGTCTAGTATTGGGAGAAGAAGTGATTGGGCAAGTGCAATTTTGGTGGCTGTAGGAAGAAAATTACGTAAACGTCTCAATGAACTTGCAGAAGCAAACTCTTTCCTACTGATCTCCTGTATTTGCCGTCCCCATGATAAGGTAGTATCGATATAAACACCTAAATCTTTCACTTTCTTCGCATAGGGTATCACAGATCCGTTAAAGACTACTGCAGGAGTATAAGTATGGAGTATAAAAAGCATCTTAAAGCTGAAGAAATTTCCAATAAAAAAGTCCAACTCTCGGAGTTCTGTCTCCATTATTTATACTTTTAATTTTACGCTTAAATACGCTTAAATGCGCGCATGCCGTATCGGCTGCGCGGAGTCCCCGCGCAGCCGATACGGCATGCGCGCGCCACCTCAAAAGTGAGTACCCCACAGAAAATATATTTTTTATAGTATTAAATATCAATAAATTCTGGTGTATTTTGAACGCTTGAATGAAAAAATTCCCGTTGGAAAAAAGTTTTAAAATTCATTTTTCAACAAGTTAGGATATTGTTTATTAGCATAATTTTTTCGAGACTTCGTCTTCATTGTAGGTAATAAAAAATGTTTAAATAATTGCTCTAAAAATCTTTCGCTTCTTGGAGGCCTTATTATATATATACTCAGTAGGATCAAGTTATTAAAGTTTTCAAAAATTGTTTATTTTTCTAGACGTCATTCCGAATCCAATGAGGTATCACTCATATTTTTAGGAGCTTTATCACTATTTTTCACCAATTTGAACTTGTTGACTAGACTATAAATTCTACTCAATTTCATCCACAATTTTGAGCAGTTTCATCTTGACAACCCTCGCTTTAAATCTCGGAGGTCGTGGGTTCAATCCCCACGCCGGACAAGAATTCTTTGTGTAGATTCTTAGATTTCTTTCCGGGTCTGGTTGGCTGAGGGACTACCCACCATGCCTCGGAAAGAACGTTAAGCGTCCCAATGATGATAACATCATCTATAACAATTGTATACCTGGGAACGGGCAGCAGCGTTTCCTTGTGTGTTACACCATAGTACTGCGGTCACCAACCCGCCTGCCAAGCGTGGTGACTATGGCAAAAACCCTCCCTCGGGAGGAGGCCCATGTTCAGCAGTGGACGTTGTACGGGCTGATGATGATGATGTTTAAATAATGTTTTTTTCTTAATTCTCAGGCTTATATAAATGATTAGTCTAGCGCTAGATACTGCTGTTGTAATTGACAAACGCAGATACTTGAAAAAAAATAATACGCTAAAACTGGCGTACTCGTGCCAATCATGGGAGAAATACGTGTCAAAAGTGCTTTAGAGTTTTGGTTATAATCGACGTAATATGCTAGTTTAAAAATAACACAACAAGAAATAAGAAGGACGTGGGTATCACATACTGAAAAGAAACAGAGCAAAAGAGACTAAAAATATTATCTCGGAGTTTCTTTCTTCCTCCGGGTCGTCCACTTAGGCAGCTAGTGAAACGTAGCAGATTAGCTAGGGTAGGATCCTCGACGGCATGACCGAGGACCGCGTTGTTGCTTATTCCCCGAACTGTGATCTCGTGCCAGCGATCATCACCACTGTTCGTAAATCTACTCTTTACTCCAGTGGCACCCTGAGCATTGGTCCCAACACCTTAAGGGTGCCCTCAGGTGGATATCGCTTAGACTTTTAATTTTAATTTTAGACCCGTCACCTTTAAGGCATCTTACTACAATGTGTACATTTGTCATTTATCGCACGACAGACGACAGACTGATTAAAAATTCTGTAAGATCAAATAATTTTAGCTACTTAAGTCATACTTTTGTTAGATTTAGTCTGATACAGTGTAATTTTGAAGTACAAGTGTATGTAAATACCTAAGTGCTGAATAAATTTCATTATTTCATTACTGTCGGTACAGTGTCTTATACACACTACAATATGAAGGCTAAAGGCAAAGAATAGGAAATGTCACAATTTTTATTATTTATTGGATTTTTTACTATTTTTTATTGGAAAATATATCTTTATCTATAATAGTTAAATACCCAATCACAAATTTTTGAAAAAGTAAACGCTAAAAAGCGCTGAGAAGACGTGTTTTTGTTTATGACCAAAACGATTAGAAAAGACACAGTTACTTCCCAACTTTTGGACATTGCCCGTTCTTTATCCCCTTCATAGTGAGTTGCTGCATTAACGGAGCTATGGTTTTAAGCAAGCCTTTAGGTATCTAGTCAAGCATGCCAATAATTTATCTAAGTGCTCAGGTAAGAAGTAGTCTTGTGTAGTTCGTGAACGATGAACGAATAGGAGCCGTATCTTCGTACTGTACTAGAAGAAACGTTTCCGAACGCTGATTTGTAATCGGTCTAATAGGTCAAATAGCTCTTTTCGTACTTCGTACATTGTAAACCGCGAGATCGTATAAGTGCGAGCGAGAACGAATAATGAAACTGACTGATTGTTTTTGACAAGTACGTCATACGAATTCATTCATAATAATGTAGGCGGTTGATCAGAATGACAGTCCTCGAGTCCTAAGCCTGTTCAAGTATGAAGGAAAATCAAATATGTTAAATTATTACAATAGTAACCATAATTTGGTCACCGTGGTGATTTGGTGGCTGCTCTGTGGTCCGCAAATACGCTCTAAGTACTTAACAATGTTCCTAGAGAACGTATTTACTCTGTGGTCCGCGCTGTCCTATATGGAAATGCTGACCGAGCGCAAAGACCGAATAGAGCTGTTAGAGCTTATAGAACGAACTAGTTCACTGTCCGAAATGAACTAGTACGGAGCGATCTTGAAAATGACCGAGCAGACACAAGACTAGTAAGAAGTGAACTATTCAATATCCTCCGTCCTTTTTGTAACCAAAGAGTTATGCAAAGGCGATGCGGTTCGTCACTAAAGTGGACTATCTTCATTGATTTATACTAATTTTACAAAGATGAAAATCTATAATGGATATTATGGAAAGGTAAATGTTTGTAATATGTTTGTGAGGCTATAGGGGGTATCTCTGGATCTACTGAACCGATTTTCGTAATTATTTTATCAATAGAAAGCCACATTATTTGTAAGTGTCATCCTACTAATACCATAACAGCAAAAGTTTGTATGTGTGTATGTATGTTTGTTACTCTTTGACGCAAAAAATTTGGCTGTCAGTTTGCACGCGGATAGTTTATAAGCTGAATTAACATATTGGCTACAAAATATCACGCACCGACCCACTGGAGCAGAGTGACGCGGGTAAAACCGTGGGGCGCAGCTAATAGGCTACATTTTAAGTCAAGGTTTCCACGGGAACGGGATTTATGTGGGTGAAACCGCCCTGGCCAGCTATCTTAGATAATTGAGATATAATGTTAGCACGGTTGCATGTACGTCATCACTCATGGCATGTAATGGCGAAATGCCACCATCAATCATTACGCAGTCCCTCACAGAAACTAATTAACTTATAAACAGAATTAGTTTTATTAGGCTTTGATTACTTTCCGCTAGGCCAAGGTTCTTGCACTATTTTCCTTTCGTTTGTAGGATTGAGTTGAAAATTTAACAAAATATGAACCTCCGAAATTTACAATCACAATCATTTGGCGACAATCATTTGTTTAATTTGTTTGTGAAAAATAAGAGAATTTTAGTAACGGCTGCACAGATTTTTCACGGGATTTGCACAGTGAAGGAGTAAGGAGTAACTCTGAGTTTTTTAATATGGCAAATTTTTACGAAACGAACATTTTCCATATTCACCAGAAACTATGTCGCCGGCATCTGCTGGTTTTAAGAATAAAATGTCAATAAACAAAAAGCAAATCAATGCTCTAAACCACAACGTAATTAATTTAAAAAAAAAGTACCTACCTAATTCGAAATTTCAATTTGGAAACCTCTATACTGTTCAAAATTAGTACTTAATTTGATATAAATAAGATCTATATTATTCTCAAAATGAAGCCTGCAAAAAATGCAAATAAATCTTTAAAAAGAAAAATAATTCGAAATTCAAATTTTAAATCGTACAGCACTGTTCTAAATGGCAGTACGTCCGCTCTCTGGAGTGTGACGCTCAGTCGCCCTCGGGAGCCCGTCGCGGCTGTGTGTGTAGTGAGTGATATCTGATACCGCCGAGTGTATTGTGTTTGTGCTACTGTGTGTATTTGTCGTAGGTATTTTTTGTTTAATTTTCTTATGTTTAATTCCTATATATAGTTTAATTTTCTTTTGGTTTATAATCAGAAAAGTTACTTAATTACGAATGATATTTTTTTCGTAAACTTTTTAATGTCTTTGTAGGTTGTATAAATGAGTTACTTTAAACTATAAGTTGAGTTACATATAAATTAATTAATTTAAGTTTTTTTTATTGTTAAAAAAAAATAGTTGTAGGTATTGCATGTACCTACTATAGTTAAGCTTTTTTTATCTCCAACATACCTATAACGTTATTTTAATACTGTTTTTAAATATACTTATCCTCTATAGGACAAGTAGATATGTACATACTGCAATTGCATATTCAAATCTGATAGGTAATCAATACTTTACTATGGAAACATAAAACCCGAAACAATTTCGTTACATTTTTGCTAATTCTCACGACAATGTAAGCCAGCCATCCCTTCATCTACATAGGTATAACAAAATGTAATAAGGTCGAGTTTTCATCCCATTATGCGTTCCACGTACAAACCGGCTGACATGCAACTGACCAAAAAATCTCTGCATCGTATTAGCATAACGACCGCAACATTGTTTACTACGAGGTACAGTCGAGAACACAGATGCTGTGGTACAGTTAGCTATGGTTTTTTTTTCGGATTGACATTCGTAGGTAGCCACGAGGCTTTTGCTACTTCACCGGGCATATAGGCGAGCAGAGCACCAGCCTAGATAAATGGTTTAAAAACTACAAACTAAGCAACCTGCGCAAGAGGGCGTCCCCTGTGGGGCTTGGACCTCGGCTCAGGGCGGTCGCTGGCGATGAGATTGAGGGATTATGACTTTTAGTATTTTAGGGGAGTTTTGTGCAACTATCGCTCTACTTTACATCTCGCGGGCCTCTCGGACTTCGGGTCTTCGAGTGCATCGGATGAGTTAGTACAGTCGGGTGGAAATATCTTAAGTGTTTTGCGACAGTCATTTGTTAAAATATGTACCTACTAGCTTCCCGCGCGCGGTTTCACCCGCTTTACTCCTGTTCCCGTGGGAACTTCATAATTAAATATAGCCTATGTTCCGGAGCCTATTCAATTCAAAACAAACAAACCAACAAACAATCAAATCTTTCTTCTTTATAATATTAGATATATATGAATGACGAGCATCCCGCGCGCGGTTACACCCGCGTAAATATAGCCTATATCCTATCTAACGTTGCAAAAGAATCCGTAGAAAAGTTAGTTCCTGAGATGAGCGCGTTCATGCAAACAAACAAAGAAACTCTTCAGATATAATTAGAATAGATAGATTAGTACCTATTGTTACATAGATATAGTAGACAAAATTTGTTTGAAACAATGTTCGATCTTTACTAGTAAGGAATTTCTAGGAATTTTAAATTTAGAAAATTATGTGTAGGTACCTGCCAGAAGTATGGCACTTGATGCTGTTGGGCTTTACCATAAATTTTACATAGATTGTTCTCGTTCATGTTACATATTAAGGAGACGAGACGAGGGTCCTTCGGGAAGGCTGATCGTCTGCCCGAAGGACCGTCGTCTCGCTTTGTACCTTACGAACAAAATTCGTTAAAATTATAACTTCTAATTAAGCTACAATCGCCGTTATTTTTCATTCTGACTGAGGTCAATAGAACCTACTTTGGGAATCCCTGCTTTAGACTAACCAATAAGACCCGGAAACAAATATTACATTTTACACAATGATTTTATGACGTACTCGTAAAGCGAGGTTCATACTGCGAAACACAAACAAGGCTTTTATTGCCCCGATACGGAGGTTGGCAAATTAGGCATAAAGATAATTTATGACCTGGATTTACACTTATATTACTCCAACGGATCTAAGCGACACATAGATTACTAGCTTCCCGTGCGCGGTTTCGCCCGCGTATCTCCCGTTCCCGTAAAAACTTCATAATTGTATATAGCCTATAGCCTTCCCCGATATATGAGCTATCTAACGCTGAAAGATTTTTTCAAATCGGACTAGCAGTTTCTGAGATTTGTGCGTTCAAGCAAACAAACTCTTTATTGTATATATTAACTAGCTTCCCGCGCACGGTTTCACCCGTGTAACTCCCGTGCCCGTGCGAACTTTATAATTAAATATAGCCTATAGCCTTGCTCGATAAATGGGCTCTCTAACACTGACATATTTTTTCAAATCGGACCAGTAGATCGTGTGATTAGCGCTTTCAGGCAAACAAACAAACTCTTCAGCTGTATACATCAGAACTATGATCCTGTTCCGTGAAAACCTTGACTTAAAATGTCAATGTCAATCACAAATAATGTGGCTTTCTTTAATATAATATTTCTATATCCCTATGTCCCTATGTATGCTTAAATCTTTAAACTACGCAACGGATTTGGATGCGGTTTTTTTTAATTCAAGAAGAAGGTTTATATGTATAATACATCAGCGTTGTACCCGTGCGGAGCCGGGGCGGGTCGCTAGTTATACATATAAACATTCCTCTTGAATCATTCTATCTATTAAAAAAATCCGCATCAAAATCCGTTGCGTAGTTTTAAAGAACTAAGCAAACATGGACGGACAGACAGGAAAGCGACTTTGTTTTATACTATGTAGTGATAGTAAATAGCAGTGGGTGTTATTAATAACTTTATTTAATTGTTACATCAAATATTTACTCACACGTGCATAATTTATTAGTAAATACCGAAATTCTGAAGTAAATACAAATAGTTTGTTACCGTCAATATTTAGTTTATTATTGACTAGCTTCCCGCGCACGGTTTCACCCGTGTAACTCCCATTCCCGTGGGAACTTCATAATTAAATATAGCCTATGTCATCCGGGGATAGTGTAGCTTCCCAACAGTGAAAGAATTTTTCAAATCTGTTCAGTAGTTTCGGAGTCTATTCAATACAAACAAACAATCAAATCTTTCCTTTTTATAATATTAGTATAGACTAATAAAATAAGTTTATTAGTAGATATATTTATGTGATACATAAATATATTTATGTATATATTCACCAAGGTAAACCGTAAAATTTAAGCCTTGTGGTTTCCGGCTTAGAATTGACCACCCCATGTTCCCCTATGGGTGTCGTAAAAGGCGACTAAGGGCATATGGGTCATGGATAGGCAGCAGCTTTTTGTAGCTCAAAGCAATCAAAATACATCTTACTGCGATCACCAATCCGTCTGCCAAGCGTGGTGATTATGGCAATATCTCTCAACGATCCTGGCTTGCCAAGGTCTGTTAAGAGGAGGCCCATGTTCAGCAGTGGACGTTGACGGGCTGTTGATGATTCACGTAAACACATTTTATCATCATCATCATCATCATCGTATATCTTCTATAGCTGAACATAAATCTGATTCCTGATAGGATTCCCCTGAGTTCCTTGCCTGTTCTTCTCAGAGTTGCCACGTGCTGAACTGGTGGTTAAGAAAAGAAATGGAAGCATCATAAGAACATAATTGTAACAAAACCGGCCAAGTGCGAGTCGGAGTCGCGCACGAAGGGTTCCGTACCATTTTCAAGTGCCTGCACCTGTTGCTATCTAGCAAAAAAAGGAAAAAAAAATGTTTACGTTTAGTTTAATGCTCAAAAAAGAGCAAATTTTTCAGTCGTCAGATAAACTTCGCTCAGTAATAAATTTGAATGATGACGATATTTGCCTATATAATTAACTATATTTAAGAGTTCATCAGCATCAGCCCTTATAATGTTCTCTGCTGAACATGGGCCTCCTCCCGAGGGAGAGTATTTGCCATAGTCACCACGCTTGGCAGGTGGGTAAGTTACCGCAGTATTATATTGTACCACAGAACGAAACGCTGCGGCCCCTTCCTTGATATACGATTATTATCGATAATGTCAAAATAATCGGGACCAACGGCTTAACGTGCTTTTCGAGGAACGGAGCGTAGTCCCACAACCAACCCAACCCGGAAAGAAATCTTAGAATTTACACAAAGATTTTCTGTCCGGCGTGGGTTGGAGCTTGATGTTTTGTAGCCTATACCTATGTTAAACCAGCGTATAACCTATCCCGGTGCAAAATTTCAGCCTATTCCGTTCAGTAGTTTTGGCGTGAAAGAGTAACAAACATCCATCCATGCTTACAAACTTTCGCTTCTATAATATTAGTAGGAGAGTAATGTCGTGACGTGATTAGCTTCCATCTTTCCTTTTTGAAATATTTGACTAAGATATTAACACTCCTGACTTTTTTTCTACGTCACCTAAAATCTCATAAAAACTTATAATAAACTTTATTGCAAGGGATTTGGAGTCCAAATTTAAATAATAGAATAACACTGCTCGTGTACTGTCACCCACACAAATGTTTCATTTCCTTGAATTAATTATATACAAACACAACGTTTATAGTCGGACAGAGTTAATATATTATCTTATTTTCAACTTGACAAGGACTGTTTGCTTTTCTAATTAATAAATAATGATTAAACAAGAAAATTACTTACTTGTCGCTCGCTAATTGGGTTATGGTTCTGATTTATTGCGTTGAGCTATTAAATGTTACATGACAATTATTTACAAGCTTCTATTTTGTAGTATTATTAATTATGTTATTTGTAAAATCATAAAACATTGAAATGCATTATGAGTGTATTTGGATTTTGGAGCACTTGTAATCACATATTGTTTTATTAAGTAAGATATAGAATGTAATGAATTTACGCTGCGCTTGCCGGTTCGTGTTCTTCACTCGAGAACCTTTTTGCTCCATCGGCCGTCAGTTCTTCGAGCTATGTACCCTGCCCATTGCCACTTCAGCTTGCTAATCCGTTGAGCTATGTCAGTGACCTTTGTTCCCCTGCGGATCTCTTCATTTTTGATTCGATCACGCAGGGAAACGCCGACCATAGCTCTTTCCATAGCTCGCTGAGTGACTTTGAGCTTTCTTATGAGGCACATAGTAAGAGACCACGTCTCAAAACATACCTTAATATTATAAGTTAAATACATAGTTAACACTCAGGTAATGTTCATGTAAATGTCATGATATGACATTTACATGAAATTTACTTTTACCTAGGTATCAATTATATTTAAAGTATACATACACAATCGACTAAGTGACAATTACATATAAAATAAGAAAGTATCTGCCAAGTTGTTTTAAATGTTGCACGTTTATACATACGGTATTTTTTTTTATTTGTCTAGATAACACAACAGACATGCACACATTATGTAAGTTTGCATGAGGTTTGTAATAAAATATAAACATTTTTTGTTTTTACATTTCGGAAATGTTAATCGTAAAACAAATATTTGTTAATGATTAGATTTGTGCTCCTACAATGAAGAGCCTTATCACAGTTATCACTATAATAATTGTCACGGTGTTCTTCTGTTTAACCAGTCTTCTCCTCCCCTATTGTACATTTTTTAAAGATCTTTTACCCGAAGCATCCAGCCCCAACCTTGTTGATTCCATCAGCAATAAAAATATCTTCTATCATAAAAGGCTTAATGAGTGAACTCTTAATTAGAAGAAGTCGATAATTACCACCTCATTAAGTGTACTTAATCGTTGTCTTTGACATTTTATTTGCAATAACTTTTCATACAAAAGGATCTCATTAGTCAGATAAGGGCAGTTATTACTAAATGCTTTTATGGTTTCTTACATTAAGAGTAATCCCTTATGAAAACCCCTTGTGACATCAAACATAATGATTTTATTATTAATATGATATTTCCCCAAAGAGTTCATTGTCCCGGCAGTTCAGATCCTTTGCAAAATCAGCTATTTACAATAATAAACTTATATAATACAAATAAAAGACGGGTGCTAAAATTGACACGACTCCTTTATTTTATTTTAAGAAGTTATGTTTTTAATTTTCTGTAAGTTGTGTAGAATGATTGATGCCAAATATTGCAAACAACATTAATTTCCTTTTGGATCTGCCACGCAGATTAAATCACGTTACTAAGCTACTCCGCACCTATATCATCATCATCATCATTATCGGCCCGTATAACGTCCACTGGTGAATATGGGTCTCCTCCCGAGGAAGGGTATTTGCCATAGTCACCACGCTTGGCAGGCGGATTGGTGACCGCAACATTATGTTGTAATACACAAGGAAACGCTGCTGCCCGTTACTTGATATACGATTATTATAGATGATGTTATAACATTTGGGACCAACGGTTCAACGTGCTCGGCACGGAGGGTAGTTCCTCAACCATCCAGACCCGGAAAGAAAACTTGTCCGGCGTGCGGATCGAGCCACCGACCTCCAAGATTTAAAGCGAGCCAAATACCGCTACGCTACGGAGGTATTCTCCGCACCTATAGGTTGCAACATTAATGTTGTAGCCTGTAAGCTAATCTAGGTTATAGGCTATTGTCTGCCACATAAACTATCACATTAATATTATTAGTACGATTTTCGTTACATAAATAAACCCAACGAAGCAGACACGTAGGTAGCAAATAATTATTCCATCCAACATTTCTGATATTTATGTTTCAGAGCAAACAACTTGACATACGCCTAAACACGTTTAAGATAATTACCGCCATTCATCCGCTCACTTTATCATTCGTGTATGATGTTTGTATTAATTATGACAAACATTACATAGTGCTGACGCCGCGTCGCTCTATGTAATTTGTGTTTACACTTTTGTGGACGAGTGTACTTACTTAGGTGACGCGGTAGTTAAAAACAGATGATTTGTCTTTTAATTTTTAGTTACCTTTATTACATTAATTCTATCGAGAGGTAAAAGTCTAATTGAGTGGAGCGATATATATACCTCTACATATATACTTTCTTCTAAATAAAGCTGAAAAGTTTGTTGGTTTGAAGGTGACTTTTTTTTCTTTTTTTTAATATTACTAGCAGAGTTTGCAGTCTACTAGTATTCTTGTTAACCCCTCGTGCTAAGCTAAAATGCTTGTATTACGAGTGGGTTCACGTCGGTAGTGCAATGGGTGGGGTTCGATCGAACCGGTGCCTTAGCCATTGGACCACAGCCGCAAGAACTACCGGTCCGATTTGAAATATTAAGTTAAAACTTTCAGTGTTAAATAAAGTATTTATTGAGGAAGTCCATAGGCTATATTTAATTACGAAGTTCCTACGTGATTACGCAACAGATTTTGATGCGGTTTTTTTAATACCTATAGAGTGATTTATAAATGTATAATACATACATCAGCATTGCATCCGTGCGAAGCCGGGCGGGTCGCTAGTTTTATCCTATTTTAAGTAAATTTTACGTAAAAAAAAAGAATATGGATGTCTTAACCCACATTATTCGTTCCGTCAGTAATTCATCAAATACAATTTGTGGGTAAAATTAATTCTACAAACGGCTAGACTGACACACTGAGTAGACGACCGAGTTCCGACTGTCCAATCTGATTATCGTATTAAGGACATTTGCTTTTTACAGTTTTAGGATGCTAAATTTCCACTTACCAGAGCCGATTTCTTTTTTTTTAATGTAAGAACAAGACCAATGACCTCTATATGATAGTTGATGGTAGAAGTGTTCAAACTCATCATCAGACCATATAACGTCTACTGCTAAACGCAGGCCTTTATCGAAGGGGCGTTGCTATAGTCACCACGCTTGGCATGGGGATTGGTGACCGCATTTTTACTTATAGCACATGCACAGAAAAACATTGATCGTTACCAACGGCTTGAAAGTGATATAATTATGATTTAATTGAATTTATCTATATCATTATAATGCAAATTAAGCTGGTGTATTTGAGTTATTTTAAAAATAACTCAAATACCTTCTTTTTTATCTCCGGGATAAATGGATTAACGCATTCCCACCGCCGCGCGCCGGTGCAGCGTATTCGCGCGCTGGCGGTGGGATATGTGGGACTTGCCACAAGTACACCACTTAAACCCCCCGAACACTCCTTCGACCCGCCGTTGGCGGGGGCCGGGCACGCATAAGCAATCCGGCAAATAACTCAAATACCTGCAAATTTAAGGTAAGACTAGTTAAACCGCCAACAAAAGGACGGAACTAAAAGATTCACGCGTTGGCGACACCTTCCCAATTATTTCTGTGAGCCATGGATAATTGTTCTGCATTGGGGTGTGTCTGTGTCCATGAATTATGTATTTGCAAGTCCCCGCAATATCACGATTTATTTATGAAGTGCAGCGGGAGTTCTCTTGAAAAATTAAATGAAAATGAACGCTAATTGTTCAGAAGTTATTATCATAAAAAAGGAATTCCCACTAGGCCTTATTAGGAAATAAAAAATCAAACTACCTATTGATTACTAACTACGATTATGAAATAATGAATTTATTCAGCACTTAGGTATTTACATACACTTGTACTTGTCAGAATCACAATGTTACACAATTATTCTTATTCTATGAATTAAACTAGATACTTAATTAACCGGTAGCAAATTGTAGGATATTACAGACAAAGTAGACCGTCCGTCAGCTGGTCATTAATTTCTCTACTCATAATAAGTTTAAGTTCATATTAATTATTTTAGACTTTAATGGATCAATATAGAAAAATTTGGAAAAAAGAAAAACATACAATTAAGTGGCACACACCTGGGGGCACCCTTAAGGGGTTAGGACCACGACCCAGTGGTACCACTGATATATGTATAAGTCAGATTTATGAACATAAAAGGAAGTGATCGGCCTACAGGCGCTGGATCACAGGGCAGGGGTAGGGGTGCAACGCGGTCCTCGCCGGCGAGAATCCTACCCTAGCTAACCTGCAACCTTTCACTAGCTACCTATGTGGACGACTCGGAGAAGAAAGGAAGAAAGAAACTCCGGGCTTTTTCTTTTTCGTCATCTTTTGTATCACAGTTTATGTACCTTTTTTTTTAATAACTTTTGTTTACATTTACATTACATAACATAAAGTGGTTGGTATAATAACTAACTACATAAAAGAATCGTAAAAATAGTTAAGCATTTGATTACTGACTACAAATTTTTGTTACAATCACGGTTCATCATCATCATCAGCTCGTACAATGTCCACTGCTCAACATGGGCCTCCTCCTGTAAGAGGGTTTTTGCCATAGTCACCACGCCGTCTGACTTTGAATAACAACCGGGACCATCGGCTTAACGAGCTTTCCGAGGCACGGAGGGTAGTACATCAGCTAACCAGATCCGGAAAGAAATCTTAGAATCTACACAAAGATTTCTTATCCAGCGTGGGGATCGAACCCACAACCTCTGAGATTTAAAGCGAGCCAAATACCGCTACGCTACGGAGGTTACGATTACTTTATATAACTCCACATTTAACAACACTTCTCATATGAAAGGTAAGTAGTTAGAGCGTGCTTATTGAATTCTATGTCAATCAAGGCAAACATATTTAATCGCTACATAATATAAAACAAAGTCGCTTCCCGCTGTATGTCTGTCCTATTTATGGTTAGATCTTTAAAACTACGCAACGGATTCTGATGCGTTTTTTTTAAATAGGACGTCAAGACGAATCATTCAAGAGGACGGTTAATATATTACATCAGCATTGAAACCGTGCGTAGCCGGGGTTGGTCGATAGTATTGAATAAATACTTATATAGATTTATATCTACGACTTACATCTTCATATACCTACATTCTTTCACGTTAATAAACTTGCTCATGTAAAATAAACTAAAGTTTTAATTATAAGTACTTAATTGCATCAATCAATAAGCGGCCGCAGCCGATCGTGGTCGCCGATTTGATCCCCGCCCATTGCACTACTGACGTGAACCCACTCGTAACACAAGCATTTTAGTTTAGCATGAGGGGTTAACAAGAATATTAGTAGACAGCAATAATTGTGCTAGTAATCTTAAAAAAAATTAAAAATTATAAACTATTTCATTTAGTTTGATTACTGTAGTTGTACATTTTGGACTTTACCCGTTTACTGTTACCCAATTACAAAATAGTAGTTAGGTAATTACTGACTGACCAGTGTAGGACGCTGACACCAGGTTCTAGAGCAAATGAAGATTAAAAAAAACATCCAGGTGCCACAATTGGAGGAAAAAATTATGGTTCCGTTTATGGAAATATTATATCTTTAACGCTCTTTCTTATTAACAGTAGCACATACTGTTATGTAATCTTTACTCTATCACTTTATCTTCCGTCCTTCTCAATGACAATACTACCCATCAATGTAATACTAAATTATTTCCAACTGACTACAAAGAAAGCATCCACTTTATTATTGGAATGTATCCCTTATCACCCTGTGATAACGATGACCAATGCTCCGCAGCGTTTCCCATATCAAATGGTTATAAATACTAAGCAATGCCAACTGAAATTCAACGCTTGATTCATTCAATACGGTCGAGTTTCGTCTGGGGTTCTGTTGGAGTATATTTGAACGAACCGACAGCTAAGGGTCAAAGAACATTGGCTGATTAGGCATGCTGATTGTTGGTACAATACTTAGAATAAACGTGATGTTTCGATAATTATGCGAGCACTTATTTATGAAACAAAATACTTAATGAATATGGTAGTTTTATTCACCAATAGATACCCGCGCGAGGTTTTACCCGCGTAACTCCCGTTCCCATGGAAACGTCATAATTAAACATAGCCTATGTCACTTAGGGTTTTTAGAGTGAATTTTTGAAATCGGCACAGTAGTTTTAAATGTTTTCATTACAAACATACACACAAAAAGATAATACACGTTAGGTATAGCTCAAAAACACACAGGTCTACAAAGCTTTTTCTGCATAAAAAGAAATGTTATTTCATGTATTAATTATGTGCGTGTGTGTGTATTTTAATGTATTATTAAAACTGTATACTAATATGGTGTGTATGTTCATGATACTAATGAAATGGATCTGATTTTAAATAAATAAAATATAATAAATCAGAGAATTATGGGATTTTCGAGATATTTGAAAATAAATACTAAAAAATTGGCTAAATGCCAATTTTGCCAGCCTTTTTTAAACATGGGTAAAAAATACTAATATATCTATGTAAAAATATTAACATTTGATTGCCATCATCAAAAACTCTATACAAAATAGGTCTATTGAAATGAATGAGAAAAATATAGTTTCTTAAAATCTTGAATATCTTTGCTTCAGAAAATCATAGAAAACGTAATTTGGTTTTTAAAATTGCACTAAAATAAATATGTATGAATATCAATTTTATATATTAATATTAGTAAAAAACCATTTAACTATTCTAAATATAATTTTTTATTTAATTTTTATAAGTTAGTTTTGTTTTAAATAAGCTACTTTTAGTTGTATATTACGTATTATATTTTATTCATGTAATATATATGCCATCAAAAACATACTTGTAAAAAAACCCAAGTCTCGTAACGCAGTTCTTTTACAGTTAAAAGTTGTGAGATCTATGTAATACCAAGTCGGTTAATTTATTCAGTCCCTACTTAAGGGACCTTCTGTCTTAAGCTATTACGTAACTATCTCACCTAACAGACTCTTAAAATGATCTTATCAACATTCAAAACTTTTAAGTTTTAAATAATAAATTAACTTGGCCATCGGATACTATTAGAATGTGTCTCACAAGTGTTTATTGCGATGGCCAAGTCAATCTAATATTCATAACATAAAAGTTTTGAATGTTGATAAGATCATTTTAAGAGTCTGTTAGGTGAGATAGTTACGTAATAGCTTAAGACAGAAGGTCCCTTAAGTAGGGACTGAATAAATTAACCGACTTGGTATTACATAGATCTCACAACTTTTAACTGTAAAAGAACTGCGTTACGAGACTTGGGTTTTTTTACAAGTATGTTTTTGATGGCATCTCATTTCTTTTTGTAGATAGTTGTACCTTTTTTCCTTTGCTTTACAATTTACATAATTTTTTTAAATACCTACAACGGATTTAGGCTGTATCTCAAGAACCGCGATAGCTAAACAGTTGACATTTTCACAAATTATGTATTTCTGTTGCTATATTAACAAACTAAACATAAATTAAATAATTAAGGGGGGCTCCAATACAACAAACTTTTTTGCGGCCTTTTTTGCTCGATATCTATAACGGCAATAGGTAGGCACTTGAAAATGGTACGGAAACCTTAGTGCGCGAGTCAAACTCGCACTTGGCCGGTTTTAGTCTATTGTATGCACAAATGGAGGATTACTGCGCTTTAATCGTTCCAAAGTAGACTTAAATTAAATGTAAACCGTCCAGACTCGTAACTCGGTGCCTTTATTTACAAAATAACTTAACTTACGAATATATGAATACCCACGTACCTAGCTGGCATGGCAAAACTCACCATACGTAACAAGAGCAGCTGCGTCGTGTACTTTTTTATGGTTTATTGATATTCGTCGCACTCGTCAAACGTCATTTAAAATTAATCCTTATTCAAAATTGTTATCTCTCATTCATTATAAATATTGTCAATGTACCTAATCGAAAACTACAACATCAAGCTTAACAGAGGATTAACATGAACTTATGTATGGCACTCACGGCCTCACTGTCAAAGGTTTTTAAATAAAGAAATTACTAAACTGTTTTTAATGTAACTTTGGCACATGTCCGATTTTGGCTTTTTTGAGACAGCTCCCGCACTAGGGAAATTATTATCTATGTCGCGGGTCAAAGTAACTTTTCCACAGAGACAAAGTCGCGGCCACAAGCTAATATGTACATAAGTAAATTTAAAGCTTTAGTTTGCTTCCTAGTTAACATCAAACTGTGTAAAAAATATTTGATAAAATGAATACGCAAATACAGTTTGTGTCAGATAAATAAAACGTGGTGTGTGTGTATACCTGCGATATCGCAGTAAGACTTGTTAATTACTTGAAAGAAAGTGACCGTCTTTCTGTGACGAACGGGAAGCGTGGAAGCCGTAGTGTTTGTCCGGGGGGAATGCAAGAATTTTACGCATCTCTTCCGACACTGCGGCGTTCCCGCACGAGCGGTGGGGTATGTGGGACTCGCCCTCTCCATAGCAGTGGAATGCAAATCATACCTTGAGAGAAAAACACTTAAACCCCCGGTTACTCCTCTGACCACAATTGGTGAGGGGCCCAGGAACTGTTGCCTATCTGGGATACCCTATGGCAGCGTCCGCGACTCAAATGGTGTTGCGGGCTCTCCTGGGTCCAAATAACCAGTTTCAGGCATGCCAGAGTACACGGGGTCCCTACTTCTCAAGGGGCCGCGGCCTGTTTGTATACTATCGTTCATAGCACAGTTGCTTTTACATTCCATTGAGTTTTTTTTTTTCCTTCGATTTTTTTTTTATTTGTTAAATTAATCCCTGTGTCGCAAAGGTCGCACCGCTCGATAGATTAACGAAAACAAAGCACCCCCTGACTCAATACAACTGTTTTAATTTCAGACGAATAATTGTCCCGGGTGGGAATCGAACGCAGAAAACCAGGTCTCTGGAGCAACTAACGTAACCACTTAGCCACCATCTTTCAACTTAATCGCATCTAGGTCCCTATCTACACCTATTCTTCCATTAAATCATACATATTCATTAACACTGATTCACTGACTGCAAATGTAACTTTGTAATCCTATACATTTATAAGAAATAACAAAGTTATTAATGCAGTTGATGAAACTTAACAACTGGACCGAAATTGCAAAATGTTGGAATTTTCCCATGAGTTTTACACTAAACTCTACTAGTGCTCAAAATTTGAAGCTTCTACGTCTGCTAGAAGTGCCTAAACATTTTGATGATCGGTCAATCACGTGTGAGCGAGTGACAAAATTACCGAAATTACCGAACTTTGAGTAGTTATAATTCTTAAAGTCCTGGTTCAAATTGAATGAAATTTGAAATATGCTGTAGTTTTACAAAGCCTGCTTAGGTTCTGAAATTTCAGGCTCCTATCTTCATCCACAACGAAGTTATAGAGGGTCGAAAATCGGCTGAGTTGCTTCGAGAAAAGATAGGTACGGCCGTGCAACTTTTTTTTTTTTTTTTTTTTTTCTTTCTTACTCGACTTGGGGGGGCACTGCCGTGCCCCCAGATTCTTTTCTAAATAAATTTGCAAATCTATATTTGCAAATTTATATTTATTTGATATAACAGCACATTTTTATGTGTTTACAAGCGAATTTCAAAAAAATATGACCTGATATATAAATTAAAATATCTTTAAATGTTTAACTCGTACATAAAATAATCAAATAAGTTTTTCAACAACATAAAAAAGATACAATTCTGTTGACCTGTGTAATCTATAAAAATATTTCTGTGAAATAAAGCTTATGCTATCGACAATAATTATGCAGAATATTATGAACAAAAAGTTCTGCTACAAAAGGCCCGATGCGATACCGAGCAACAACAAAAAGGGTAGAATGTGAAAAACGGGCGGTGTCATCGTTTAATATTTAACTTAGGAGATATTTGTCGAAGTAATGCGGATCATTACCGATAGATGGACTAACGTCCCCCTTAGAGACGTTTTACAAAGTGATTAATACATTTCGATGACCGGCTCAGGTTCCAGCGTAGCCTACTTGGTTAAAGCATTACGGGCTTTATCTAAGATGTAGATTCGAATACTTTTTGTTTTTTTTTGTTTCCGATGGGAAATGCATTTATTTACGCATTCCCACCGCCGCTGCAGCGCGCAACTCATACCACAAGGAGAGGATCCTACACCACTAAAACCCTTCGGACACTCCTTCGATCCGCCGTTGGCGGGAGCCCGGTACGCATGGGCAATCCGGCCCCCCGACGGCACCCGCGGCCAATATGGTACCGCGGGATCTCCTGGGCCACCCTTACAGTGGCCGGTATAGGGACGCCCGGAGTGTAGAGACGTCCCTACACTTCATGGGTCAGCCTCGAAGGGAGCGGGGCCCATGTGCCCCACTCCCCGAGGCCGAGCCTAGGGCGGTAGGCGTGGTAATTACTTTTGTGAACCATCATGATCAGCGAAATGATTTATTATTGGTAGAACATCATCATCAGCCGTATAACGTCCACTGCTGAACATGGGCCTCCTCCCAAGGGAGGGTATTTGCCATAGTTACCACGCTTGGCAGACGGGTTGGTGACCGCAGTATTATGTTGTGCCACACAAGGAAACGCTGCTGCCCGTTCCTTGATATACGATTATTAAAGGCGATGTTATAATAATTGGGACCAACGGCTTAACGTGCTTTCCGCGGCACGGAGGGCAGTCCCTGTAGTAGTAAAAAAGCTTATAATAACATTTCTGATTGTTTCAATGACAAACTGCTTGGCAGTGATTGCTCTGATGTTTCAGAGCAACTCACTTCCAAGAACTTTATTGCTTTATTAATAATTGTTACAAAACATTGATTTAAAATAAAAGGATTCCTCTGAATTTGTTGCCAGTTTTTCTCAAAATTTCCACGTCAAGAACTGTTGGTAGAAGAAAAATTAGAACATGATTTAAAATATTTTAAACTTGTCTATACGAATACAGAATATTTTGATTTGACTTGAAAAGTCCTAACACTTCACCTTGAACACATTGTTTCTCACAATCAGCTTCCTCAAATGCATAAACAACGTTATCTAGCCTCGGAAATTCCGTCACAACAACAGAAAGAGTCACAGAAGTAACAAAACATTAATACAGCATCCGCCACCAGTTATCACTAGGGTTGCCCCCTTTTTTGGTGTTAAAATAGTAAATGTTTTTCAACATTAGAAAAAACATAGTACTTTTGGGAAATTCAAGAAAAAAATAGTACTTACACAATTATTTTTTGTATGTATGGTTAACAAAGTCTGAAATAATATTTGTAGGCGTGTCAACGACGCCTCTACATATTCTCCCTTTACGCTTTTGGTAACGGAAACTAAGCCCAATACTGCCAAGCAGTTGACGTTTACTTCGTCGAGAACTGAATTATCGATGAAAATATTGTATTATTCGTCCTATATTATTTTTCTATAGTATATAGTACAATGGACAGATATATAGTACGATACTATATAATATAGTACGGTACAACCCTAGTTATCACGCTATCCTTGCTGTCTTATCGAAGTTGACAACACCCGATCTTGTATTGACCCCTACACTTAAACGGCCTAACAACAATTTCGAGTTAGTTTGAAAAGATTGTTATCTTACGTAACAATACGTGTCATTTTTGGGGATTACTAGAATGACTGATAAGCTGTTTAATAAGTAAAGTTAAATATTGTAAAGAATTTTCGACGAAGTTAAAAAAGGACTTTGCTTTTTAACTTCCCGATCTATATTTACGTTGAAAAGAAATGCTCTTTATGTGTTTTGTAAAAGAATATTGAAGACCTAATTTAAAAGTTTTTATTCATTGCTTTTTGTTACACATTTTCCGTGTAAAACATTTATTTTATAACACGTTTACTATTTATCTTGGGGTTAAAATGTTTCGGACTGGAGAACTAAATTTAGTCAAAAATAAGACATGGAATAATGGTGGTGTAATCAATTCATCTCACTAAACTAAAATTCTCAAGTTAAATGTTGAGACAAATGTTCAAAATTATAATTAATAATTTGATATCTAAATATATCTATAGTTATCTATACTAATATAACAAAGAGGAAAAGTTTGTATTTTTTATATTTTTGTTTTGAATAAACTCAAAAACTACTTAACGGATTTCAATAATTCTTTCACCATCAATGCTACATTTTACCTGAGTTACACAGGCTATAAAAGTCTACCCATGCAAAGCCGGGGCGGGCCGCTAGTCTAACGATAATCTCGTCGAGAATGTGTCTAAATGCTGGGATGCATTTTTGCACCGCCCTCCTGCCCGCAAAAAAATGCATAGTGCATATTGTGAGTAATGTTTGCAGACAAATAGCATGGATTGCCGCATAGAAACGTCTGATTCTATTCATTAATTGTCATTATATAATGTACTCACTGTCCCACGCCGTTTCAGCCACAAATCCAGTTACCATAAACAATTCAGAAACTTTACTTCTTTATAATATTAGTATCTATAGATTTATGTCAACCTCCGTAGCGTAGCGGTATTTGGTTCGCTTTGAATCTCGGAGGTCGTGGGTTCGATCCGTACGCCGGACAGAAAATCGTTGTGTAAATTCTAAGATTTCTTTCCAGGTCTGGTTGGTTGAACGACTCCCCCGTGCCTCGGAAAGCACGTTAAGCCGTTGATCCCGATTGTTGTAACATCATCTAAAATAAACGTATATCAAGGAACGGACAGCAGCGTTTCCTTGTGTGGTACAACATAGCACTGCGGTCACCAACCCGCCTGCCAAGCGTGGTGACTATCATCACCCTATAACCACCCATGTTCAGCAGTGGACGTTATACGGGCTGATAATGATGATGATAGATTTACCAAAAACAATGTTGTTTCTTGCTCTTAATTCATATATTTTTAAAAGGTAACAAATTAGCATGACACGCTACAAAACTCGTTTCAAGTATAAGCAGACACTATCTCATTTATCGTTTGACATTCGAGTTCCAAATTACATGTTGCTTCAACTTGATTCAGTTGATGGCTCAGAGGAAATTCAAACGTGGCGACACAAAGAGATTTGATGACATAGGCTATTTAGCTGCAACGTGCAGAATGTGGAACTACCCGATGTGATTGCTGCTGTGCTTTGACTTTTGATTATACGGGGTTGAATGATAGTCAACATTTGTGTGTAAATCAGATACGAGTATTTAGCAGAAGCAAATGGAGTTCCAATTTCGATAGAAGCTTGGAAATGATGTCATGTAATGAATGTTAATGAGATCTTTACAAAAAATATAAACACTAGATTTAAGGAATTTTTCAAAGCGGACCAATGGTTCTTGAGATGTGCGCATTCAAGGAAACAAACAAACTCTTCTGCTTTATATATTACTAGCGGCATATCCCGGCTTCACACGGTACACATTTCTAGAAAATAAATAGCCTATGTTACTCAGGGATAATGTACCATTCTAACAGTGAAAGAATGATCGCAATCCGTCCAGTAGTTTTTGTGTTTATTCGAAACAAACATACAAAAATATAACCTTTTATTCTTTATAATATTAATTAAGATTAGAGTTCACTGAATTTTCTTCACTTACATAATCCGTACATTATACTATGTACTATTAAACGTAAGGCTTTATCACCCTCCTGCCCGGCTCCCATTATTTGGGGTCGGCGCTATATGTCACCCTCCTCCATGTTACCTATTAGATGTCTTCTCTATACTCACACCTTTTTTTTAGGCCTTCCAATATCTCCATCCATTTTCATAATCAGCATTCTTTTCGTCACATGCACGTCATCCCTACGCATAACGTGTCCATACCATACTAAGTAATTTCTCTCTCAGTTTTTCTGTCACTGGCGCCACTTTCAGACTTTCTCTTATATCATCATTCATCATCATTTCAGCCGTAGGACGTCCACTGCTGGACATAGACCTCATAGATCTCCATTTGTTGCGGTTGGAAGCGACCTGTATCCACCGTGATGGCCTTAACCAGATCATCCGTCCATCTAGTAGGTGAAAACTTCATCGGCCCTAACGGCCATCTGTTCTCCGTGCTATATGGCCTGCCTATTGCCACTTCAACGAACTAATTCGATAGCCTATAGGTAAGCTTTCATTTCATATTAGAACATTTTTTGCTAAAACACAAAATTTTAAAGATATTAGCGAAAAACCTAAAATTGAGGTCTAGGAAAAATGAAGGTGATATCTTGGCGCCAAGAACAACAGAAGATTTACCAGCGCCCGAGGTTTTAGTAAAAACAATATTTTGTCGCTGCACCAAGGATTGTAGCAGCAGCAAATGTTGATGTCGCAAAGCTATGCTGAAATGTTATGCTGCGTGCCTTCATTGCCAAGGAAAATGCTTCAACGGCGTGTCTTTGAGCGAGGAAGACAACGAGAATGACGATGAAGATGATTTAGAGCCCTCTCAGCAAGAACCACTTACCACTGAGGAGGGCGAGGAAGAAGATACCACAGAAAACGACCTTTTGCCAGGACCCTCACGACCTAAGAGGATAAAAATGTGAATCATTCACAGAATTGGAGTTAGAAACGAATATTTTAAAACTTTTTTTTATTTGCACTTTTCCAGATCCTGTAGTTTGAAAACGGATGGAAATATGGAAAAGTTTATTTAATCAAATTAATAGAAAATTTTATAAGCTCTCATTTCATCTTAGAACATTTTTTGCTTAAACGCGCCATTTTTGAAATATTAGCGAAAAACCTAAAATTGAGGTTTTTGTAGCCCCCCCCCCTCCCTCCGCCTCACCTCCTAGACGTCAGGACTTTTAGTATGTTTTCCCTCTAAGTACTTTGAACAAGTTTCTGAAGAAATCGCTTAGGTTCCCGCTCGCGCACTCTACAACTACTATATTAATCGGACTATTATTATTATTATAACTATAATAACTATACTAAATTAATTAATCAAAAATATGATATTAATTAGCCAAATATGTTTTGACTATTTGCAAATGTCTGTAATAGGTTTACGTAAATAAAAACTTTTTTTTTTTTATAATAATTTTAAATTCAATTCATTGTTATTACTCCGCACATCCATCTTAACATTCGCATCACAGTTACAATGCAGTCTTCTTTTATCCCATTATGGCTCAACATTCACATCTAATAAAACAAGATAAACTAAGACAGACTTGTTCAATAAACTAGAAGTCCTACTAGAATTTTAATTAAATCCAGAATCCGTTTCCACTTTTATTGAACAAAAATATCAAAGAAAAATGCCACTTACTTCGAACATGTAGGTAACACCCTCGGTTTTTCTGTGTATAAATGCAAAACTAGCTACCCGCGTAACTTCCGTTTCTGTAGGAGTTTTGTAATTATCATCATCAGCCCGTACAACGTCCACTGCTGAACATGGGCCTCCTCCCGAGGGAGGGTTTTGCCATAGTCACCACGCTTGGCACGCGGATTAGTGACCGCAGTATTAAATATTAAGTATTATTATATAAGTAAGTAACTTATTATAAGTAAGTAATAATTCACGAAAATAATACGAATCGTAAGTTGATCAACTTCGTGCCTCTCATATTGTTAAATTTAGCTCTCAGTGAACGGGCATAATTATTATATTATTTACTCTATTATGACACTTGTCCTAACCAAACCAAACGAGACTATGCTACTGTTGTAATAAAACAAACAACTGAAAATTCAATAAGTGCTGTTGGACCACATTGGTTTAAGTTATTTTTTACCACTTGAAACCTCGTTAGTTTATCAACTAACTAGTAAATTAGTACGATTCGTATTATTTTCCGGTGATATCGATACATAAAATAAAACTGTAGAGGTCGAAATGAACCTCTAAAGTTCGACCTGTAGAGGTCGAATTCGAAGTCTACAAAATCTGTACATAGAAAAAAAAACGCAAAATGCCGAGTCACGGATGTTAGAAGTAAAATAGAACACATCCAGATATTTTTTATTTTTTTTTTGTTTCGTTGTCTCCTACGGGCTAATCTCCGGAACAGTCCGGATGAAAATTTGCATTGTGCCTTTACATTTCCGGTCAACATTTTAAATATTTTTAATAACAGAAAATTTATGAGTTCCCGTGGGTTACTTAAAAACCCGAAGGAATAACAAACATCATGCGGGCAAAGCCGCGGGCATCAGCTAGTATATAATATGGGTCTCCCTTGTTTGACCGAAAGGAATTTGACAAATTTTCACTTCCCAAAAAATTTTTTCGCATAATTTCATTTGCCAAATTATTACTTAGCAAAAAATCTATTCACAAAAAAATGTAACGCAAACCTAATGTTTTGGAAATGAACGTTTAAACTATAACTTGTTTACCAACTGGTACTTTTAACATTTTTTATTTTGTCAAATATTTCAGTTGGAATAACAGTTTTTACGCAAAATCAAATAAGCCATTTTTTTTTAATAAGTAACTATCCTAATCTAAATAGTTCAGTTCCGGGCCGACTAAAAAAAATATCTTTTTCTATTCGTCGTTTCACGTAGGTGGTCACAGTTTTAACCTAACCTACCCATTGTTTTTAAGAAGATATTAACCTAATCTAATTACTTGAGTTCCGGGTAACCTACTAAAAACAATATATTTTTAGGGTTCCGTAGCCAAATGGCAAAATACGGAACCCTTATAGATTCGTCATGTCTGTCTGTCTGTCTGTCCGTCCGTATGTCACAGCCACTTTTTTCCGAAACTATAAGAACTATAATGTTGTAACTTGGCAAGTAGATGTATTTTGTGAACCGCATTAAGATTTTCACACAAAAATAGAAAAAAGACAAAAAAAATTGGGGTGCCCCATACTTAGAAATGAAACTTAAAAAAAAATAACATCGAACCCATACGTATGGGGTATTTATAGATAGGTCTTCAAAAATGATACTGAGGTTTCTAATATCATTTTTTTCTAAACTGAATAGTTTGCGCGAGAGACACTTCCAAAGTGGTAAAATGTGTGTCCCCCCCGTAACTTCTAAAATAAAAGAATGATAAAACTAAAAAAAATATATGATGTACATAACCATGCAAACTTCCACCGAAAATTGGTTTGAACGAGATCAAGTAAGTAGTTTTTTTTTAATACGTCATAAACTGTAAACCGCAATTTACGTTTCATTTAATCAACTATTTTTAACATCGATCAAAGTTACAACGAACTACAAGAACTTTTATACTATGTTACTTGTTGTATTCTTGATATCAAAAATAGGTAGGCACTTGCAACTAGTACGGAACCCTTCGTGCGAGAGTCCGACTCGCACTTGGCCGGTTTTTTTTTATTAATGCAAGTCGTGTATGGCGTAGTAGGTCACAGTTTTAACCTAACCTAACCTAACCATTATTTTACCAAATGTTTATTGTCTGAAAATTGTTTGCTGTAATTAATCATTTGATAGTAATAGTAATAGTAATAGTAATAGTAATATTTATTTTGCCAGAATTGTAGTTACATTATAAGTTGTTAATTGTTACGCTTAGTTTCTAAACAATTCACTATATAATAGCATGCAAAATTTTTACAAAATTTGGAGATGAATTTATAAAATTAAATTAAATATAATGTCTAAAAACAGAACATACCAATCATAAATTATACTAGGAAACAAATAAATTGAATATTATGTCAAAAATACTAGATGTCAGAGTAATGCCATTTATTATTAATTATATTATTATTATTTATTTGTCATAAGTTTACAATATAATTTTTTAATAAGCTCCTATTTTTGTTCCAAGTATTCTTTCAATGTGTAGAACCCCTTTTCAACAAGCCACTTGTATAAATTACTTTTAAATCTATTGATTGGGAGGTCTTTGAATGTTTCAGGTAGTTTGTTGTATATCCTTATGGCCATTGGAAAACAGCTGCTATGGTATAAATGAGTATTCATTTTGGGGAGTACCAGTTTGTTAGGATATCTTGTATTGAACTGAATGGTATCACCAAGACGTTGGAATAAATGGTAATATGTTTTCACGAATTTACAACATTCGAATATGTACAAGGAAGGAACTGTTAAAATTTTGAGTTTTTTGAAAAGGGGTCTGCAAGACGTCAAGGGTGCCTCATCACAGATTGCGCGAATGCATTGCTTTTGAGCAATAAGAACTCTATTTATTAACACTGTATTACCCCACAGAACAATGCCATATCTGAGGTTTGAGGCTACGTAACCGTGATAAGCCATGAGAGCGGTTTTTGTATTGGCTACTTTACTGAGTCTCCATAAAGCAAAAGCGAACCGATTTATTTTATTAATAACCTTTTCAGCTTGGGGTTTCCATGAAAAGTTTTTATCTAGGATGATGCCTAAAAAAGTTATCTGATCTACTTGTTTGATTCTATGGTCATTATAGGTTACTACTAGTTCGGAAACCGTTTTTCTATTGTGAAATTGGATTATCGAAGTTTTATTGAGGTTTGGTTGTAAATTATTGTTATTTAGCCAGGCTATAATGGCTCGAACCGTTTCATTTACTTCAACATTGTAATCGGTCATTTTACTTTCCGTAATTACCACCGCAATATCATCGGCGAAGAGTGAGTAAAAGTGATTAGATATGTCAGGAAGATCGTTAATGTACAATAAAAAAAGTAGCGGCCCCAAGATACTGCCTTGGGGGACGCCAGTATTGTTTTGTCTTGTTTTAGATGTATACCGTGTTTCTTCTTTATAAACGCTAATGTTTGTAATTGAAGTGTATTGATATCTATTAATAAGATAGCTATGTAGCCATTTATTTATTACTCCCCGTAACCCGTACCTTTCGCATTTGTTGAGCAGGATATTATGGTCAACAAAATCGAACGCCCTACTCATATCGAAGAAAACCACGCTAGTAGGTACATTTTTATCAACGGTCTCTATTATTTTCGAAAGTAATTTGAAGGCTGCAAGAGTAGTGGATTTACCCGTTTGAAACCCACACTGTTCAGGCTTTATAATACTGAACTTATTCAAAAAGTTTGTAATTCGTGAATGCATCAGTTTTTCAAATACTTTAGAAATTACCGGTATAAGAGCGATGGGTCTATAATTATTGACGTCAGTAGTATCTCCTTTTTTGTGTAAAGGCTTTATAACGGAAACCTTTAATCTTTCAGGAAATGTTCCCTCGGTGAACGATCTATTAATAAGGTAGGTCAATACAGGTGTAATACTCGGTGCCGCATATTTTACCATGTCAGTTGGGATTTCGTCGAATCCAAAAGATGTCGTGTTATTCAGAATTTTTATTGTTTTAAAGGTTTCATCCTCAGTCACTGGGTGAATGTATAGAGTAGAGTCAGTAGATGGAATTAAATTATGATGATTAGAAGTATGTGATGTCGCCTTAGATTTACTATTACACGTCAATTCTATAAAATGGTCATTAATTAAATTAGCTATAACGAAACTGTCTGTCAAGAAACCGTCTTTGTGTTTTATTTTTGTTATATATTGTTTGTCATTCATTATATTAGAGTTTTTTATTAAATTCCACGTGGTCTTACATTTATTTTTAGATTTCGCTAACATCCTTTCATTATTAAGTTTATGGGCCGTCATTATTACATTTTTAAGTTGTTTATTATATTGTCTGTATTTTCTTTTATTACGTGATAATTTATATTTATAGTAAGTATAGCGTAGAGTACGTTTAGTTATACATGACTTTTTTATACCTTTGGTAATCCAGTTTGGGTGACTCTTTTGTTGTTTGGTGCGCTTACACACCGGAAAACAAAGGTTAAAGAAGAGGACTAATGTATCGTGAAACAGGTTAAAGGCTTTATTAAAATCGCCTTCTTCGTACACTTCCGACCACGATATGGAAGAAAGACAGTTTAGAAATTTAGCTATATTAGAGGAACTGTAATCACGTTTAAATATGAACCATTTTTCTATAGGTTGAATTTTTTTAGTGACTGGGACGTTTAATATTTGTGCAGTATCATGGTCAGATAAGCCCAAATGTAGTACCTGGCCCGTAGCATCGGGTATATTGCTAATGATTTGGTCTAGACATGCGTTTCCACGGGTGGGTTCATTTATGTGAATAACGTAGTTATAATTTAACATAATCCTCCGAAATTCGTAAAGGATATTACTTTCTTTAAATAGGTCGATATTGAAATCTCCAGAGATGACTATCTTCATTTTTGTCCTATGGCGTAGTTTAACTATTAAGTTCTCAATGTTACGTAGGAATATATTAGGATTACTATTTGGTATTCTGTAAATACATATAATTATGCACTTATAATCTGAAATCTCGATTCCGCAACATTCAAACGACCGTTCCGTACATAACTCATTTAATATAGGTAGCTCTTTAGTTACTAAGTGGTTTCTACAGAGAATAGCTACTCCACCACGCTTTTGATTAGGCCTACAATAGGAACTCACAAGCTTATACCCTTTAATAACGAGATTAGCCTCATTTCCTTGTTTTATAAAAGTTTCGCATAAACAGATAATATCTATGAACGTATTTATATTGAGTAACTCATTTAATGCTACTTGGAAGATATCTAGCTTACTTAGTATACCTGCGATATTTTGATGAATTAAAGTTAGGTACTCGGCTTTGTTTTCAATGGACTCTTTAAAAAATCCTGATCGACGTTTCCTATGGGCTCAGCCATGGCATTGCTTGTAGGTGACTGAATAGTTTCAGTAGGTAATGCTTTATGTATTTTTTTTGTCAATGAAAAATAGTTTAAAATGGACTGCTGCTTATATTTATCGGATGATAGTTTTAATATATATCGGTTATGTGGCACTAAAATTGAATGATGTTGACGGTTTGCGAGAAACTTAAAGTTAACAAATTTTTCATTGTAGTCTAAACAATTTAATGTATAGTTGATTGAGTCACAAATGTTCTGTAATTTATTACCAGTTTCATACTTTATCTTAAGAAAGTGACAATTTGAGAATTCTTTACTTATTAATTGAAGTTGCTTGTTTAGCATGTGTACATTTAAGAAACGGCTATGTATTACACTCAAAAGAATAACTGTTGTTTTACCAATTTGTTTCAGAAAATAACATATTTCACCTATTATTTTTGTTGGGTTGTAGTCATTTTCACCAACACATACTATGACCTTATCATTCTCCGTAATCGGTAAAGAGTCTTGTAGCACTTCATTACACTTTGCGTATGGTTTAATGACACTAGACACCGAATAATCATCATATTTGGTGTTTACTCTTGAGTCTGAAAGTTTGACAGCCAATCCTCGACATTGTTGAGTGCTTAATATTATAATTTTGTTTTTAGAACGTGCTGGAGACTTTTCCAATATTGTAGTGTCATTTTTGACGGACGATATGCATACAGAAGTATCTCTTGCATATTGCAGGTTCTTTTTTCCGTCCCTTTTTATTGCTATATTTTCGACAGGGGGGATAATATTTGATGAAGTGGAACATGGGGTTGAGGTAATGTTATTATCTAGCAGCTTTTTCTGTGGTGTATTCAAAGATTTCCTGGACGAAATTGTGGAAATATTTTGGCTTGTTGATAAAAAGTCCAGTTTTTTGTTACTATTTTTTTTTTTAATAATTTTAGTAGGAGTGGGAGCCGAGCAAATTTTTATAAGTTCTTTGATCTTCTTATCTTGATCATCGACACATTTCTTGAGAGTCTTATTTTCTAAAATTAATTTATCGATTTCGTTGTCTGAGCTTTGTAATTTTAAATTAAGTTGTTCTATTATAATTTTAAGTTCAAATATTTCCTCTTGGTTAGGAAAAGTAGATAAATCTGGGAGGCTTTTTCTGCTACTTGAATCGTTAGATAGCAGGGAATTATCTTTATCCGGGAGTGATTCGCAAGACAAACACCAAATGCCACAATGACATTATACTTGGTAATATTTTGTCAAGTAAAAATTTGACCAAATAAAAATATGCGTACTTAAATCATTCGAAATATTCCCATGGTATAAAAAAGGTTGCTAAAATTTGTTTGGGTAATGAAATTTTGAAAAAATCTTTTCGGCAAATCGGCAGGCACCCATATAATATAGATAGATGTTTATAGAAAGATAAATATACAGATAGAAGGAACGCGAAGCGAACTGAACCACAGTAACATTACAATAAAAATAATACTGAAAATTTATTTTAATTATCCCCAAGTAGCTTTTGTAAGCCAGTGACCTTAATAAGTAATTCTCTTAAATGAATTATTACAAGGGACAAGGTTTTGCCGTGGCTTTGCTCGAGTTCGTGGGTCAGAAGGTGTACATTAAGGGCAAACGTTCGCACTTAAGGTATTTAGCGGATGAAAATAACTCAAATACACGAAAGCGGCGTTTAACCACTTAGATGTATTTGGAATTGGAAAACTACGTTATGAAGGAGTAACATGGGTTATATTTAATGATGATGTTTCAACGGGAACAGGAGTTACGCGGATGAACCCGTGGGAAGCTATTAAATTATAATAGTAGCTCCCCACTTGCGCTGTCACCCTCGTATAGACTATAGCCCCCCTCGATACATGGACTATCAAACACTGGAAGAATTTCAAAATTGAGATGAATAAACTTTGACCACCGGCAGGACTCGAGCCTGCATCATAGGCCCCCCTAATGGTTTATTCCACTTTGAACACCCAGGTGATATCACCTAGGTGTTCAAAGTGGAATGAAGCAGTGTCCTCTGATCACCTATGAATCAAATCACCCAGCTAGTATCACCCAGGTGATTCAAGGAGACTAAATTGGTGTCCTCTGATCACCTGGGAAACAAATCACCTAGGTGATCAGAGGAGACCGTTTCTATTATGTTCTGAGCCTTGTTCACCCACATAAATCCTGCCACAAACAAATATATCGGAGGATGCCGAATCGACCTATTATTTTTTCGAACAAATTTATGTGTCTATTATATTATATTCTTGAATAATTTATTTATGCAACCGTTTAAATAAAAGTATTTAAATGTTTTATTACAAATAATTTCCGAAATAAACATCGTTCTAAAATGATCAGAGTCAACTTGCAAATATTCTTAGACTACGCTTACCACTTACTGCTTCTAGCGGTCAGTATCCTTTAGGTAATTTTTTTTTGCACAAGTAGATATTTATATAAACATGTATTCGTATCTCATTTACCTATAATATAATATAAATAAAACATAACAAAAATGCTAAAACCCTAATGTAATTAAACTAAAATTGCACTTCTTCATGCTTTATGTAACAAAAACAGACTATTTCACACATCCTCGTTTGCTATTATATCCCCTGAGACAAATTTATTTATTTGGAGATCATAAAATGATAATTAAAGTAAAATTGAACACACATTAGAACGGATATGAGTATAAAATCGAAAACTAGCCTTTCCGCTTTTATATTCGTACCCATTTATTTTTCTAAGAGTTGCCATAATTTTTCAAGGAAATGACCAACAGAAATATTCCCTTCGAGCAATGCCATCTGACATTTTTCTATGAAATTATTACGAATTATGGCTGGAGTTTGTTTGGACGAAAAAGAACATTCGCCAGGGTCATTATTAAAATTTTCTTTTAAACGTAACACGTTATATTATGATTATTGATTGCTAATGCAACCAATCAAATTTGTGATATTTAAGTATATAGAATAGTACTTTTATTGTAATTGATCCTGTGCATCTATTTTTTATACGGTGACAGCAACTCCACCAAATGGCTCCAGATCTATATACTTTTTTTACGTATGCGTACCCATTATATCAGAGTACTTTTTCCCGTCCTTTATTAATTAAGGAAAATATTAAAATTTTTGCACCACAATTATGTTTTTAACAGTCTGTTTAGACGTATTTACAACACGGAAAGAAATATTTAAATTATATTCGATATAGATGTTATTTTTAATTCTGTCATATTAGTTTCAATTTTGCAACATTTTATTTGAAAGTTTGTAGCAGGATTTATGTGGGCGATCAAGGTTCATTACATAATAGAAACGGTCTCCTCTGATCACCTAGGTGATTTGTTTCCCAGCTGATCAGAGGACACCAATTTAGTCTCCTAGAATCACCTGGGTGATACTAGCTGGGTGATTTGATTCGTAGGTGATCAGAGGACACTGTTTCATTCCACTTTGAACACCTAGGCGATATCACCTGGGTGTTCAAAGTGGAATAAACCCCCCTAATGCCTTAACCAATTCGGCTACGGTGGAACCCAACCGATCATCGAAATTTATCAATCTCCTTTATAACACTTCTCTCAAGGGAACGTTAAAAATAAAGTTTAATTCGACATAAACTGAAAGAATGTTTCAAATCGGTCGAGTAGTTCCTGAGATTAAGTCGTTCAAGTAAATACACTCTTCAGCTTTATATACTAGTATAGATAATAATAAGTTGTAAGGGTGCGGATATCTATCCCGGATTCATCCCACCGTACAAAACAAATACCATTGGTTCTCTGAAGATTAACGAAAAGAAATAAAATAAAAATAGTTGTTAGTGATTTTGGACATAACCTCATTTATTATTTTCTACAATGAAACATGAAACAGCTTATACATAAAGCTAAGATTCAATTAAATACATAAAACTTTGCCAACTTCTAGCTCAGTACCTCATGAGTCGCTTCCTGGGTTCAAAGTTCTATGGTACTTTATTATACTACTGTACTAATATGACAATAAGTGGTTAGTCCCTAATGTATGTCACCATCATAGTAATTATATCAAATTTTTAACCAAGTACTACGGTGTAGAACATTCTACTTTGAGTTTAAAGATAACAAAATTTAGACACCAACCTTGCTCCTTCTGAAGTCTTCCACATTCTCATTCTCAAATGAGTTCCAAAATTGAATTATAAAATCTTAAATGAATTCTCAAGTAGATACTTAAATGAAACTCCTAAATCCTTAAATAAGTTCTTAAAACAGTTCTTAAATAAGTTGTTATATAAGTTCTTAAATCCTTAAATGAATTTCTTAACTTCTTAAGTAAATTCTTAAATCCTAAAATGAAATTCTTAAATCCTGAAATCCTTAAATCCCGACCAGCTGAAAAGAAACAAATTGATTTGATTAGAACTAACTCTTGTCTAATGCAAAGCTATGCCACGTCACTGGCATAGAAAAAATAATACAAAATATTCTTACTGGAAAAACGTTGTTCCCAAACTTGACGTACTTCCACCAGCCTTCCCGCCTCCCAAAACTCTCGTGCCGGTCTGAGACACGTAAACTGGAAGGAACGAAAGTTTTAGACGCCAATTTCGAACAAAGGATTCTTTGACCTCACGTTGACCCTCGACAAAACTTACCAATAAAAACCTCCAAACTTCATATGAGAATTAACTCCGCCGTTTTAGACCACAGTCATCATTTCGGCCGCCTTCAAACTATCGCCCTCTGACGATACAAAAAAAATAGCTCAAGCACTCATGCTTCGCTTTCCAAAATAAAAAAATGGCTGTCTAGCCAATCTTTCGCCGACTATCCAATGTGGTCAACGCACAAAACTCAAGGTTCAGTGTTGCCACAATAAGAACACCGAAACCGTACCAATTACTACAGATTATCGGTAAACTAAAAAAAACCAAAAGATTTAAACTACAAATAAAAAAACGCTACGTTACAATACCCCCCTTCCCCAATGAAAGGTTCAACGTAGATGAACCGCTCGCTGCCCTCAGCGATACAACCGAAACATACAAGCAATATAAGAATGCCTGAAAAGAAAAAAAAATAATAACACCAAATGTCTACAATTAAAAAAAATTGTGAAGTTATATGAGATTATGAAATTATGTCCAAAAAAACAAAAAAATAAAAAAAACTCTAAAGCAACTTAATACAAGCCCGATCCGAACTGAATTCCGACACCACCTCAAAAAAATATTAACCCCAGAATGAACCCAAAAACAAACAAAAAAAAAAAAAAAAAATAATACAATTACTATTTAAAAGAACCAACGTTCAACACTAAGTTTATAGTCAACTAGAATCTAAACACAATAACCAACATGGATTAATAAAATGAAATCTAAATTACCAAAACAAACTAAAATGGAGGTGCCAACAAAACAAGAACAAGCTTATGTTAAGTCACCAAACAAAATGTGTAGGAAAATATCATGCATATCATTTTCCTACAAATAAATCTTTCCAACCAGTAATCAATCGTACAGGCTCGTGATGGTAATGCCTATCTTCGGCTTTCCACACTAACCTCAGCATTTTCAGTCAGTAAATACGCCAACTGAAAATGCCGATACCAAACGCCAGGACTGATGTTGAACATTCCTTAATTTTCTCTTGTTGACCGGGCGAAAACAACACAACCAAAATTAAAACTAATCAAAGCTAACCAAAACCGAGCCAAAACTAACCAAACAAACCTAAACTTACAGAACACACATGCATGTGTTCTGAAAATCTTGCTATAACAAGATAACAAAATATCGTAAACCAAAACATTTACCTACAGGATGGAACCCCAAACAGAATAATACCTATATAGGTATCCCAAAACTCCCAACAACATAAACCCATCTAGGTTTACACAACAAAAACAGAAAAATATCCGAACCAAAATAATACCATAACGGTATTCCTAAAACTTCAAACACCATAAACCCATCTTGGTTTATGAGCAAAAATGGAATAAAAATCCCAAACAAAATACAAAATTGTTCCTACGTGTAATAATAAAATTACCAGCGCTGGCATAAATTTACAGTAGGAAACAAAAAAAAAAAAATTAGTCCATCCCGCATTACCCTAACTCGTGACCACCCATAAATCTGCCTTTGCCCTAACATTATACCTTTTCATTCAACCTTCAAAACAACCTAATATTCTCATTCACACATCATCTTACATATCTTTCATACATGCCTTCTATCTCTCCTCACCCATACTTTGTAATGAAACAGCAAAATCTGTTCAACACGTTCCTTTCAGAATGGAGTTTAAATGCCAATCATTTAAACGCCAATGCAAAGTTTGTCGGGAAACGATTCTGCTTCGCCCGTCAACTGTGGCGGCACGGCGAGCGGAGGTAAGCGGACCGTGCGTCCACAGATCACAATACAAAACAAAATCACCGACAAAATAAGATGGGCAAGGTGGCACGATACAGGCTGTCAACTGTGGCGGCACGGCGAACGGGCAGGAACGGTGCGCGGCCGTGCGTCCACAGAACACAAAACAAACACAAAAAAAAACAAAAGTGAATTGTCAACAGTGGCGGTGCGGCGAGCAATCAAAATTGGGAACAATTTGCGGACCGCACGTCCACTGTTCACGCAAAATTACAACCCTTTTAGGTCTTTAATATGCCACGACCCAATCGAGTGGCCATCCATTCTCTCTAGTTCGTAAACTAGAGGAGACAAAACCGCTTTAACCCTGCACTTCTCGTACTTGGGTGCAAGCTTAGCCATTTTAAATTTAGCAGCGTCGCTTTGCACATAGCAACGCTTCCACACAATATCACCTACCATACTAGCCGGTGTCTCTGAACGAATATCTACTTCATAAGTAAGTTCATCCTTTAATAAAGAATGAAACTGGACAGCACGCTCCATAATGTAACTCAATGTTCAAAATTAATTCTCAAAATGTCTATTTTATGATGGTGAAATACTTACAAAATGTGTGTGAACTTTAAAATAAAATTGTATTTAGTATAGCAATAGGTATAGCTTAACCTTTGTCAAATATAAGTTTCAAAATTATGATGTTATACAAACCTCTAACCAAAGTTTTTTTATGAAATAACAAAGTTAACATTCTATAATTGTTTTGCACAAAGAAATCTCTAATGCCTATTACATTTGAGTATATAAATGTATATTATTACACAAAATTACTAAATCTCCAAATAAAATTTAGCAAATCTTCATAAAAAAATAAGTTTTAACTTTTCATTGTAAAACTATAACCTCCAAATTAAAACTTCAAACAAGTTTGTTTTAAACAATCAAAGTTCTAAAAAAACAGTCAAAATATGTATTACTTATCACTGAATAATGAATAATTACTACACTTTATATCTGTTATACCTTTAACATCAGTAATATAATAAATTTCAAAAGTATATATCATACAAGTATAAAAAAACAAAGTTGGTTTATGAACCAACAAAATTACTTTCTTTTTTTCACAACTAAAACTCTAATTACTCAAATCTTAGAGCATATACATGTATATTGTTACATAAAATGACTAAATTTCACAATTAAATTAAGCAAATCTCAATGGAAAAATATGTTTTAAGTTTTCCTTGCATAAACCATTACTTCAAAATTACAAGTTATAAAACAAGTTTATCTCACAAAAAAACAAGTCAAAACGCTTGTTATTTTATCACCAAATCATGAGAAATTACTACAGTGTGTACTGAGTATTCAATTAAACTATGTTAACATGGGTCATATCAAGATAAAATTCAACTTTTAATGTTAAATAACTAACCTTCAAAATACAACGAATCTATGATGATGACATATAAAACCTTCAGAAAAACAATGTTCAAAATAACAAAATTAACCTGGGCATCAACTGCCCTGTACAAAAAAAAATGTAAAAGTACACTGATCAAACTAACAAAATAAATTGGGTGCTATTTGTCACCCCCTATTCAAAATAACAAAATAAAAATGGGCACCATTTGTAACAATGTTACAAACTCACCTACTATACTGAATAGATGCTTACTTGAAATTTAGCGTTCTCAGTATTTATAATACTACAGTGTACTAATAAAATAAATAAAGTTGGGCGCCATTTGTAAGGGTGCGGATATCTATCCCGGATTCATCCCACCGTACAAAACAAATACCATTGGTTCTCTGAAGATTAACGAAAAGAAATAAAATAAAAATAGTTGTTAGTGATTTTGGACATAACCTCATTTATTATTTTCTACAATGAAACATGAAACAGCTTATACATAAAGCTAAGATTCAATTAAATACATAAAACTTTGCCAACTTCTAGCTCAGTACCTCATGAGTCGCTTCCTGGGTTCAAAGTTCTATGGTACTTTATTATACTACTGTACTAATATGACAATAAGTGGTTAGTCCCTAATGTATGTCACCATCATAGTAATTATATCAAATTTTTAACCAAGTACTACGGTGTAGAACATTCTACTTTGAGTTTAAAGATAACAAAATTTAGACACCAACCTTGCTCCTTCTGAAGTCTTCCACATTCTCATTCTCAAATGAGTTCCAAAATTGAATTATAAAATCTTAAATGAATTCTCAAGTAGATACTTAAATGAAACTCCTAAATCCTTAAATAAGTTCTTAAAACAGTTCTTAAATAAGTTGTTATATAAGTTCTTAAATCCTTAAATGAATTTCTTAACTTCTTAAGTAAATTCTTAAATCCTAAAATGAAATTCTTAAATCCTGAAATCCTTAAATCCCGACCAGCTGAAAAGAAACAAATTGATTTGATTAGAACTAACTCTTGTCTAATGCAAAGCTATGCCACGTCACTGGCATAGAAAAAATAATACAAAATATTCTTACTGGAAAAACGTTGTTCCCAAACTTGACGTACTTCCACCAGCCTTCCCGCCTCCCAAAACTCTCGTGCCGGTCTGAGACACGTAAACTGGAAGGAACGAAAGTTTTAGACGCCAATTTCGAACAAAGGATTCTTTGACCTCACGTTGACCCTCGACAAAACTTACCAATAAAAACCTCCAAACTTCATATGAGAATTAACTCCGCCGTTTTAGACCACAGTCATCATTTCGGCCGCCTTCAAACTATCGCCCTCTGACGATACAAAAAAAATAGCTCAAGCACTCATGCTTCGCTTTCCAAAATAAAAAAATGGCTGTCTAGCCAATCTTTCGCCGACTATCCAATGTGGTCAACGCACAAAACTCAAGGTTCAGTGTTGCCACAATAAGAACACCGAAACCGTACCAATTACTACAGATTATCGGTAAACTAAAAAAAACCAAAAGATTTAAACTACAAATAAAAAAACGCTACGTTACAAAGTATATAAAACAATACGCGGAGAAACACTTACAATGCTTTTAAATTAAATAAATGATTTTTGTTTAGCAAACACCTAGGTTACATACACTTATATTTGTCAGAATTACAATGTAAACCGACCAAAAAAAAAACACTATAACTAACAGATAATTCTTACTCTAAGAAATATCCGACGAGGTAACTACTGTTAGTAACCATCCGATGCCCTCGTGGACTCGAAGTCCGAAAAGCTCGCGAACTGTAAAGTAGAGCGACAGTTGCACAAAACTCCTCTCAATCTCATCGCTGGCGACCGCCCTGAGCTGAGGTTGCGCAGGTTGCTCAGTTTTTAGTGTTTAAACCATTTATTAAGGCAAGAGCTCTGCTCGCCTTTATGCCCGGTGAAGTAGCAAAAGCATCGTGGCAAATTACGTATATCCGTCCGAAAAAAAAATCCTTGTCGGATATTTCATAGAGTACGAATTATCTGTTAGTTATAGTTTTTTATTTACTACTATTAGCAGGCAATAGCATATCATACAAATCTACAGAATTTCTGTAGCATTGTAAATCAAAGTGATTCTCCACACCGATATCATTGGGCACCGATCCTAATTTATAAGTTTATATTTATGTGGTCAGTCTACTACTGAAGGCCCTAAGATACACAGCGTAGATAAAGTATCTCTTCCAGTTCAATGAACATAAAAATAGGAATGATCTATCTACACTCTACAGGACTAAAACCCTTGGCCTAAATTGCTTAGATTCCTTATTAAATACATAGAATTATTTGTCTGATTAAAAGTAGGTGTTGATAATCTTTATATACAAGGTGTAACGGAAAGGGTATATACATAGAAAGAGCAAGGCTTCTTCGGATCATAACAAACGATATGGCAAGGGTTATTTAATCCTATCTCTACAAGTCCGGAAGTAATGATTTTTTTAAATTCATAGATACCAGAAACAAAACTTTTCAAATTGAAATAAATACATCACTAGCACTCAATCAGCTGATCGATGTCAACGAACTATTTGCAAGTAAAAATAAACCTCTTACTCCTGGTATTCCTGAATAAAGGGTTCCGCATTTTTAATTTTTGTTTGCAAAATAATACTGACTTTTTTATTTTATTTTGAGTTGAAACCCTTGCCATATCGTTTGTTATGATCCAAAGAAGCCTTGCTCTTTCTATGTATATACCCTTTCCGTTACACCTTGTATATGTTACGGCTAATAGCCGAAGTGCGGCTACACCTAGTTTTAGCCGGCTACAACTAGGTGCAGTCGGCCACATGCGTTTATAAGTCCCTGTTCGACTCCATTGGTTTAGGTTTAGGTTATTTTTTTTTAACCACCCCTTTTGTCCCTTGCATATGTATTGTTTAATTTAGAGTTAACTTAGAGGAACTTATAGGAACTTATTAAGGTTGACCTAAGTTTAACCGCAAGTTGTCGGCTGCACCTAGTTGTAGCCGGCTAAAACTAGGTGTAGCCGCACTTCGGCTATTAGCCGTAACATATATATATATGCAATTAAAATTTAAGTATATTTTTGTAATAGCAATGTAATATGGTTTTATTAAATTCATATCTTTACTAATATTATACAGGTAAAGAGTTTGTTTGTTGTTTGTCTCAGGAACTTATCGTTCGATTTGCAAAATTATTTTCGTGCTAGATATACCATTTATCGAGGAAGTAATGAAATATACGGAACTCTTACAAATACCAATTTCGTTAAGTTCTATAAATCTAGAGCTTGGAAACATTCGTCGTAAGTGCCACTCACACAACTGGCACTTACAACCAAATACTTCTTGAGAACTATTTACCACTATTATCAGGGTTAGACTTGGCAGGCTGTGTAGGTATACCCCTGGCACTGCTTAAGTCCATGAGCAGCGGTATCATACCAACAGGTGAGCCTCTAGCTCGTTTGCGTAATATATTGTATATGTAGTTCATCATCATCATCATCATCAGCACGTAGGTATAATGTCCACTGCTGAACATGGGCCTCCTCCCGAGGGAGGGTTTTGCAATAGTCATCACGCTTGGCAGGCGTGTTAGTGACCGCAGTATTGTGTTGTAATACACAGGGAAACGCTGCTGCCCGTTTCCAGGTATACGCTTGTTATAACTGATGTTATAACAATCGGGAACAACGGCTTAACGTGTTATCCGAGGCACGGAGGGAAGTCCCTCAATCATCCAGACCCGGAAATAAATCTTAAAATTCACACATAGATTTCTTGTCTGGCGTGGAGATCGTAACTACGACCTCCGAGATTTAAAGCGAGCCAATTACCACTACGCTACGGAGGTTGGATGTGTAGTTATCCATTTGTAAATCAAGTATCAGTGTCGACAGTAATTAATTATCTACATGGGTTTAGTAAAGTGGTGGGGTTACTACAGAGGGTCTTCGTTTGAATTGGAAATCTCATTTTGTCTATTGTACTTAAGGATTTCCCGTGATGAAAATGGAAAAAGTCAGTCGAGTTTCACTCTTTTATTAAGGGTAGGTATGGAGGTGTGGATTGATGTTATACCTTTTATATAAATATATATAAGAATAAATTTATAGCGGCCATAGCCCATTGGGTAAGGCGTCGGACTTGCGATCATGTGGTCGCCGGTCCGATCCCCACCTATCACAATACAATTTACCTACTTAAACAAGATATCAGCGCTTTTAACCCTTTAATGGGCAGTGGCAATATAGTTGCCATCATATTTTAAACTTTATGTACTTGTAATAAAGATCAAAACCAATGAATTTTAATCATACCTACTACCTGTTAAACCTGTTAAACTGAAACATACTTTTGCAAATAGGTTTATTGTAGTTACTAATTTTATAATTATACTAATATGATTAAGAAAGACTTTAAAAGATTACAAAAATAAAATGATCTCGGAGTTGCTTATAGTCACAATGTAGGTAGATAGAGAAAGACTCGCAGGAAGCTAGGATAGGGTCCGGTCGTCCTTGCAAGGCGAGGCTCGCGACGCGTTCTATGCTTCTGACCTAATCCCAACCCGCGCTGGTTGATTCTAATTATATTTATAATACGCGATTATCACATGCCATCACAACATTGGTAAACTTTATTTAATAATATTATATAGAAATGTAAACTAATGTATTAGTAAGCAGGTAAGCATTGCCATTCAACGGGGTAATGCTGCCAGCATTCTGTTAACCTTGCCAAGTAGAATAGATTTAGAGCTGTAGTATTTTATAAGTTAGTTTTATTTTTAATTAGTTACTTTTAGTTATGTATTTTATTCATGTTTGTTAATTAAATGAATACCCGCATTTACTAGTCAAGATTAGTTTTCTCTCTGTCACTGTTACTGTGTTTGACTTATAATAAGTATGATCGATTCGTCTATATTATCAATAAACGTTTTCATTTTCATTTCACTCCTACTACATATTTTGATAATTAAACATGTACCTACTAGTTTCGGTATTAATATCAGCAATAACATTAATCAATTAAATTCTATATTGAGCATTAATTAGCAGTTCTTGATTAAAGTTATCATACTTATTAGTTGGTTTACTGGATGCGGTTCGAAGTCTTTTAAAAAAACTTAATCTTTCTTAATTTATTTTCCTCTTTGAATATGATAACAAAACATATTGTAGGTACCTATCGTTCACTGATGTCAGGTTACTATTATAATTGTACAAATATAATTTATCTTAAAATACATAAACCGACCGTACCGTAGCGTCCGAGATTTAAAGCGAGTCAAATACAGCGATAAATCTCGGAGATCGTGGGTTCGATCCCCACGCCGGACAGAAAACCTTTGTGTAAATTTTAAGATTTCTTTCAGGATCTAGTTGGTTGAGGGACTACCCTCCGCGCCTCGGAAAGCACTTTAAGCCGGTGGTCTCGATTATTATAACATCATATAAAATAATCGTATATATCAAGGAACAGGCAGCAGTGTTTCCTTTTGTGGTACAACTGTGATGCGAAGCGACCAAAGCGTGGTGTCTATGGCAAATACCCTCCCCGGGAGGAGGCCTATGTTCAGAATTGGACGATATACGGGCTGATGATGATGATGATGATGAAAAATACATCTATATATTAATAAGTGAAGCAAAACCTTTGTTAAAAAGAAATAAGACCATGTAATTCCACACATTTACACTCATAGTTTATATAGAGAAAGAGTGCAGAATGATATTGTTTGTCACTTGGCGACCACTATATATATAGAATAATTAACTCTTATTATATGTGTATTCCGTGCGTATATTCACTGACATTAAATATACCGTCCTGTCTATCGCTACATAACCATACTTACTAATATCAAAGTTTAAAACAATTAGTTTAAGATAAAGTAATAAAAAAATGGCAAAATATTCTATTACATTTTTTCGTCTTCAAAAATGATAAAGGAATATAATTTTGTGAAAAAATGTCGGTTCGAAAATAGATGGCCCCTTCTAACAGTTAATTACACTTCTATAGCCAACATTTTTATCGAGATCTTTTAAGTTATGCGTAAATTTGGACAGTCACTTCCCTTTGAGTGTCGTGGCCATCTAAGATTATTTAGCTGTAAGGCAATGCTGCCAGTATTCTGAGAACGCTGCCCAAGAGCATAGAATAAGATTTTATTTTATTTTATGACCTCCGTAGCGTATCCTTGCCATTCAATATGACAATGCTGCCGGTATCCTGAGAACGACGCCAAGTAGCATAAATTAGTTAGTTGTAGCTAAAAGTAAAGTATTATTGTTGAATATGATAGGTATATATATACTAGATGACTTTTTTTACCGTCTTAAAAATAAGAGGACGTCATAATCCGTCATATGTATATCGTAGGTGATCAGAGGACACTGTTTCATTCCACTTTGAACACCTAGGTGATATCACCTGGGTGTTCAAAGTGGAATAAACCTATAAAATAGATGTGTAAGGCATAGTTACTTTATCTTTTTTCTTTTTACTGATATAGAGTCAAAATTGTAACCGTAACAATGCGTACCTAAGTAGGTAGTTACCATCCTAATTTATTTGGGGTCGGCGCAATATGTATTTTTCTTCCATACTCCTCTATTAGCCGCCATCTCGACAGTCACTCCCTTTCTAACCATATCATCGTTCACACAGTCCATTCATCGTTTCTTTGGTCTTCCCCTACTCTTATAACCATCGACAATTATACTCAAAACTTTCCTCACGACATTTCCCTTATTTCTTCGTAACACATGCCTATACCATGACAACCGGTTTCCACACATCTTTTCAGTTACCGGTGCCACTTTCAGACTTCCTCTTATATACTAATTTCTTATTCTATCCATTAGTGTAACACCACACATCCCTCTCATCATTCCCATCTCAGCTGCATGCAATTGCCTTTCATTCATCCCTTTTATGGCTCAACATTCTGATTTGCAATGAAAAATATCAGCATATTTTTTGATAACGAAATTCAACTATATTCTTAAGAAAAAATCGACATTCTAAGACCATCTATTAAAGCGAGTCGACACTAAGATGAATCAAGTTATATTATTTAAAACAACTAATGAATTACAACATAAAAAGAGATACATATAAAAATTGCCAATAATATCTACACCAGCTTGGCGTACAGGGAATGGCGATGCCGTTATGGCGAAGCTTCCAATAGGTTAAAAGCAGCAGTGACCCATGAAATATTCCTTAAACTAAAACGCAAGTCACTGCGGCTTTGTACAGGATGACCGATGTTCTAAGCTCAGTTTTATGTTATATAGAATACGTATAAAGAAAAGGATGTGACAGCTTTCAACCTAAATGTAGGTTCGTCACATGAAAATATGACATTTCTGTAGCATTATAAAGGAGACAGACAGAGACTCATTAGAGCCACCCGGCACCCACTCCGCACCGCGTTAGCGCGTAGCGTTCTGTGGCTATAATAGTATAAGTATACTAGTATAAGGAGCAAGATAGACTATTTAACCATAAATAGTCTATCTTGCTCCTCTTTTTGTTTTAATTTGACTATGTGACCTATCTGTGTCTACTTATATTTAGGCATTTTTTGAGGCATGATTGATTTCCTCACACATAATGGAACGTATGAAAAACTTTTTCTCGGCTACAAAAAAGCCGAGATGAATTATTATGAACACGAAACGGAGGAATGATTTAATTTATCAAACATACCTAACATATATTATCGCTTATCTCAGAAACGACTGGACCGAACTTCTGTTCTCGTTAGAACTTCATAATTAAATAGCCTAAAGCCTTCTTTGATTACCATCATCAGCCCGTATATATCTTCCACTGCTGAAAATGAGCCTCCTCCGGAGGGAGGGTTTTTTTGGCACAGTCACCACTCTTGGCATTCGGGTTGGTGACCGATTCTAGACCAAGACTTCTTTGATTTATTGGCTATATAACGCTGTAAGAATTTTTCAAATCGGACCAGAAGTTTCTGAGATTAGCGTTTATTATTTACTAAAATGTCACAATCAATTTAAAAACAAACTAATTACGTGTACGGGTTAAGGGTAAAGGTTATAAAAAAAAAAAATACTCAAAATACCAAATAATAAATTGAATTTCATCATCAGCCAGTACAACGTCCACTGCTGAAAATGGGCCTCCTCCCGGGGGAGGGTTTTTGCCATAGCCAACACGCCTGGCAGGCGGGTTGGTGACCGCAGTATTATGTTGTAACAAGGAAACGCTACTGCCCGTTCCCTGGTTCAACGATTGTTGTAGATGATGTTATAACAACGGCGACGGAGGGTAGTCCCTCGGCCTACGAGACCCGGAAAGAAATTTTAGAATCTACACAAAGATTTTGTTGGCCGGCATGGGCATCGAACCCACGACCTCAGAGATTTAAAGCGAGCCGAATGCCGCTACGCCAAGGAGGTTATTGAATTGAATTTAATAGAACTAAAAACAAATATCTAAAGTAACTCCATTAGTGTAATACCTACTACACGAAGTAGGTACCTACTACAAACATTTGTTGTCTCAGCGTCCGACCCTTTGCAGGCTAAGTTAGTTCCACTTCTAGGCTGAGATCCGAACCTACATCGACCTTCACCGAGCTTATAATAGCGTGAAACACACTATGCCCGGTGAAGTAGCAAAAGCCTCAGGGCTAACTACATATGTCCGTCCGAAAAAAAAAGCGTGAAACATCATTTATAATAAATCAAGGATATTAAAAAATATATATAAAATGGGTTGACTATCAAAATCTTGGACAGACTATTTTTTATCATTATTTAAAAAATGATTTTTATGAAATGTTAAAAAAATATATTAAATTACCGCAAAAAAATGCGCTTATGTTGTTATAATTTTGTATATATTATCCAATCAAGTGAAAGTAACTGTCATATACACACCTTTTTTGTACCTGGCAATCCAGGAGTTCGTCCAGGTCCAACCCTACAGCTGAACGTTCTATACGTTTAATACTTTGAGTCAGAATAAAACTTATTATCTTATCTTTTTTTTAATGCTTTTTAATTAACTGTTGCAATTACTTAATTAAAAATCATTAAAATAAATTTAAAATAGTATGTCCAGGATTTCTTTGGCCAACCCATTTTTAGTGTATTTGCTAAGATACTAAATTCATTATAAAACATGTTTCATTCTATTATCAGCTAGGTGAAGGTCGATGTAGGTTCGGATCTTCTACTATTCTACTTACTCTGCTACAACCAGAGGATTTCAGTTTCAACTACTGATCAACCTATTAAACTGTTCGCCTATATTTAGTGAGAATTCAATGCGATAATTTCTCAACCTCCGCTTTAAGTCTCGGAGGTCGTAGGTTCGATCCCCTCGCCGGACAAGTAATCTTTGTGTAAATTCTAAGATTTCTTTCCGGGTCTCGTTGGTTGAGAGACTACCCCCGTGCCGGAAAGCACGTTAAGCCGTTGGTCCCGATTGTTATAACACCATCTCAGTGGGATTGAACCCAAAATAAAAAAAAATGTTGTATGACAGTCAGTGTGTATTAATATCTAGTAGTTGTCTGTACTAATATCTCAGTAACTGCTGGACCGATTTTGACTGGACTTTTAGTGGTAGATAGCTATCACTAAAAGTACAGATTTTACGCAGTCTCGCGGGCAGCAGCTAGTATTTTATAAACGTTTCGTATGTTTGGTAAACTCCGCGTCAACGTGTTTGTTTGTTTGCTACCGGAGTAGTACGAGCACCAACTTATTTTAATGGTATTAGTTTTAGGTGTTAAAATTGCAGTTTCAACTATTAAACTGAGTCCATTGGGAATGAAATCGTGCACAAAATGTACCAATACGTAAAGGTATGTGGCGACATTTGAAGTTGCATATACCTATGTTGTTTCTAATTGAGGGAGTTTTGGATACTTTTTAAAATTTAAGTTAGTTGGTACTGCTAGTTACTCATCAGTGCCGTAAATAGGGCGGTGCCACCGGTGCCCTGGCACAGGGCATAGACTCTGGGGGGCGCAAGAATGGTTAGAGCAGGCAGGACTATTATTTTATTTTTATTTTACCTTAAGCATCAGGGTGGGCAACGCATTTGCACTAGTGAACTTGCGTTTTTGAGTTTAAGTGAGTGAGAGTATAACAGGCTAAAGCACCAATGTACCTATCTACAGTGCGCAGAAAAGGCTATTTATGGCTCTGGTAATAATCGTCGGTTACAGTGTAATACCGCGTAAGGACAGTTGTTTAGTAAGGTGTAATTTCATCTGTCAACAAATATTTTCTTTATATTATGTTCACGTCGGTAGTGCAATGGTTGAAGATCGAACCGGCGACCACATGATCGCAAGTCCGACGACCTAGCCGTTGGGCTACGGTCGCTTCAATTTTATATATAATACAAATAAACTGTGTCCTCCTTGTTGTGGTAAATTTTAGCTTTGCACAAGGGGTGTAGAAGAATATTAGTAGACTGCAGACTCTGCTAGTAAAACAAAACTTAGGAAAAAGTTGCAATTTGAGTGGTCATGTAGGGCTGCTAGTACTCTGATCTACCCACGGATAAAACAATCTCAGTCAATCCGTTTTAGTTACATATTTACCAAAAAATAAATAAACATACGCCCTAAAATCTAGCCACACCAATAAATTATGAACAATTCACGCCTTGCAAGTGTGATGTCGTGAACATACAGAAAGTGAGGACCCTTGAGTCGAAGGCGGTGGGCTAGCTTTGAGCGTCCCTCTTGACCTCAAGCCTGATACTAGTCACATCATATAATAAACAACACGAGCGTCAAATAAACTGGCTTTAACGTGAGATTTTACGGAATCTTTTGATTTAAAAAAAATCAGCAAAGTTGTCTTAATACCTTAACTATACTCGTAGTACCCGAATCAGTATTCTATTGAATTATTTTTTAACAAGTGAAAATGAATCAGTTTACTAATTTTTTTTTTAGTAAAGTAATTCATTTTTCCGTATTCGGCACTTCGGTCCAGTGTTTGGATACTAAATTCGACCACTGGCAGGACTCGAACCTGCAACATTAACCTAATGCTTAGGCTACGGTGGAACCCTACCGGTCATCGAAATTTATCAATCTTTTTTATAACACGCCTCTTGGACGTTAGTGCCATCTATCGGTAATGATCCGCATTACTTCGACTAATATCTCCAAGTTGAAATATTAAACGATGACACCGCCTGTATATCACATTTTTAAATGTAAAGTATTCAAAATTTTAAAAAAAGTGTCTATACAGGGTGTCCGGTAATTAATGGATAACCTTAAAATGGGTAATGGTAAAACTAATGACCATTCAGAAAAAAAATACAAATAAAAAAAAATACAGTTGGTACCAAAGATATGATTTTTTTAATAATAATCGGTGTTTTTTGTTACCTTATTTCACATTTTTATACACCACGGCCACAAATTAAGGAATTCTATCGGTTTTTTTTTGTTATAGTAATTTACGTTAACTGAGCTGATAGATAGGTAATAAATAGTATGACTACTATTACACGGTTTTTTTTTAAACAACTTGAATGTTTGTTCTGGGGAAAATTTGTGAAAAATATTCAATTTGACAAAGTTTGAGCAACCGTAACTTAAAAAAAAAGTATCCAGACACAAGTGACCAATTATTTTAAAATATTATGTGCTTCAAGCCAATTTCAAAATGGTATCATTCATTATTGTATCTAATGTAAATTCTGAATTATGGCTATTTGTGTAGAAAAGGTGTGAATTTTGGATAAACATCAAAATTTGCAATATTGGAATATTTATTTACATTGTATGTACCTGACCATTGGAGTTTAATAAAAAACAACATTTGACATTAGTAAAACTGTATTCGTTATTAATTACAATAAATGTTCAAATTGTCTGCCACCCACTCTGATACAGGCTCTACATCTACGAATGAATGCTCTCCTGAGCAGTCGCGTATAGCGTCGATCGCTTATTTTCGATGCGGCTGCCCGGACACGGCTACGTAAATCTTCCAAGGAACGGATCGGCTTTGCGTAAACTTCTTCCTTAAGACAGCCCCAGTAAAAAAAATCAAGTGGATTTAGATCTGGTGAACGTGGGGGCCACAAAATTGGCCCCAGGCGGCCAATCCATCTGTTTGGGTATGTTCTATTTAAGTATGCACGAACAGATACAGCATAATGCGCAGGACAGCCGTCATTTTGCAACCAATATGATTCTCTCTCCACCTCGGGCACCTCTTGCAATAAGTTTGGAAGATCATTTTCAAGGAATTCTAAATAACTTTGGCCAGTTAGGTTCCCCGGTAATTCAAATGGGCCTATTATTTTTCCGTTTAATATTCCAGTCCAATAATTTATTTTAAATTGGTACTGTGACCTGTCTTCACACATAGCACGAGGGTTCGTTAGTTGCCAGCTATGGAGATTGTGTAAATTCATGTAGCCATCTCTTTTCAATGTTGATTCATCACTCCATAGAATTTTATTAAAAAACTGCGGGTCTGCTTCCATCTTCCCCAGCATTTTTCGCCAGAAACGCAATCTTGCATTATAATCTCTTGGTTGAAGGGTCTGCACGCGCGTAACGTGGAACGGGTGAAATTTGTTCTTTTTTAAGATATCATGCACAGTCGATTTCCCTATACCCGTGCGTCGAGCTATTGATCGCGTAGAAATTGAAGGATCTTGCGCAATTTCCTCAAGTACCACGTCTTCTACATTCTTCCTTCTGAGTAACAACCGTGGACTCTTATAAATACGCGGTAATCTGGATGACGCGCATTAGGGTATCTTTCCCTATAAAGAGCTGCGGCTGCGTTTCCATTGCCTCTGCATTCCCCATAAATAAAATGCATGTTTGCATATTCTTGTGGCGTATACTCAACACGTGGCATGTTGATTCACAAAATAAACAATCCAGTTACAAGCCAAGTCGTCGCAAATATCACCACACAAAACAAGTCCAAATCGGTAAACAAAACGAATAGTCCAGTAAAATAGCCAGGTCGTCGTTTTAACACTGATTCACAGTAACTAGCAACAATTGCAACCGGAAACGAAATAAACACATGCGAAGTCGAGCAAGTCGAGTGACGCACTAAGTCTATGTCCCTGTTCCTGTAAGTTCTGTTAGTCCCCTACCGGTTTTTTTACATTTACTATCTCGCTCGCACTCATCCAACTCATATCCTCTTTGTCTAACATGAACAAAAGACGGGTGGTGCAGGGTGCGCGCAGGTAGCTAGTATGGCGGTCACACGACTTACACACACGACATTTATTGCAAAGCCAATTTGTATTTGTTAAAATATTTCTGGTTTTAAAGAGACTTTATTTAATTATTACTATTCATTACTTACGTCTATTAATGTTTTTATTAACCCCGAATGGTCAGGTACATTCAATGTAAATAAATATTCCAATATTGCAAATTTTGTTGTTTATCCAAAATTCACACATTTTCTACACTAATAGCAATAATTCAGAATTTACATTAGATACAATAATGAATGATACCATTTTGAAATTGGCTTGAAGCACATAATATTTTAAAATAATTGGTCACTTGTGTCTGGATACTTTTTTTTTAAGTTACGGTTGCTCAAACTTTGTCAAATTGAATATTTTTCACAAATTTTCCCCAGAACAAACATTCAAGTTGTTTAAAAAAAAAACCGTGTAATAGTAGTCATACTATTTATTACCTATCTATCAGCTCAGTTAACGTAAATTACTATAACAAAAAAAAACCGATAGAATTCCTTAATTTGTGGCCGTGGTGTATAAAAATGTGAAATAAGGTAACAAAAAACACCGATTATTATTAAAAAAATCATATCTTTGGTACCAACTGTATTTTTTTTTATTTGTATTTTTTTTCTGAATGGTCATTAGTTTTACCATTACCCATTTTAAGGTTATCCATTAATTACCGGACACCCTGTATATGTATACAAAAGTTTATTCTATATTCAAAATTTAACAGTAACAGTCGTAGATCTGATAATACTCATGTATATTTTTAAACTAATTTTACTAATTTGTTCACATGTTATGTACATACATAGGTACAATGATCCTAGATTAGAATCCTAATCTTTCTTCTAATTTTATACTAAAATAATGTTAATATACATAGAATGCTATAATTAACTAACCTTTGCTTGTTACAGCGGTTAATAACCCTTACCAAATTTGTTTGTCCACAAGTTACATATTATAATCCTTACATAAATTATTTAATAAAATATCATGTCACGATAATGTATATTTTTTTTGTTTCAGATTAATTAGAAGTTAATTTTACTAGTATGCCATAATAACTCACAAAGTGAAACCATAATGCTCAAAACCATGACTTTACGGCGAAGACGTGCGTCCGCAACGGCGCTCAGTGCGATACTGACTATTTTAGTGTGCACTATATACGACGTAAGCTCGTTGGAGGGGAAAGAAGAATCACATAAGTATACAATTGAAGAATTATTGTCTACCACCTTCGAGCACAAGGACTCCGGCGATCTCGGAATGGATCCTTGTAAAGCGGGTAAGTTTTTTTTACATGTTATTTTGTCATAAAACACAAAAGAGTGACGTCACAAATATGAAAATCGTACACACATCATAAATACTTCATAACAAATTTCAACAAATTCGCAATAAAAATCAGTCATGTTTCGAACTTTTTGTAAGTCTTCATAAAATGTCAGTATTCGACCTCATCACTGTTTCTCCGTCGCTCTTATATAAATATTTAATGTGACAATGAGACAGATACATAACGTAGGAACGTCCAACGCAGAAATTTTATGATAAGAAAGAAGAGACTACCACGTCTCACGGAATAGTTTCAAAGTAATTTGTAGTGGAGATCATAAGTGATTAGTACCTTGTCTCTCTTAGAAAATATGAAAACCGGCATATTTATCATCAGATAGATATTAAACTGAAGGATAAAAAAGTAATATTTTCAATGTTGGAGTATGATTATATGGTATCAACTAAGTGATATTACACTAAAGGCGCGGTATTGCGTTTAAAGCCGTGGTCGTGTGAACAGCGGTTTAGCCACCAGTCGAATGTTTGGTCTTTTGGTCTCTCACCGATGCTGGTAAAAACACGCTATTGTTTTGGGCCGAACATGTTCTTCAGTTAATTATACAAAATTGTTACTTTTATAGTTATTAAATGACCTAGAAATTGATATTCACATTTTTTTATGCAATTTTTGATTTAATATTCAGTTATTGACATTTTCCTGATAAAGAATCCTTAACAAAAATTTGTATGAAATAAGTATTTACTTTTCTTTCGGACGCACATATCTAAGTCGTAAAAACCACATTATTTTATAGCCACGATGCTTTAGCCGGGCATACAGGGGAACGGGGCTCCAATCTCATTTACTATTACTTAGTATTTAAATATTCTCTTTTAAAATACTTTTGAGTTCTTAAAAAATAGCTACATTCCAAAGATACAATATGTAAGGTCGCGTACACCCGTAACAATACAACCACACATAATAAATACCCACACCAAGAACATCCAAAAACATGACACTTATAACAAGGTCGTTCAAATCATCACAAAAAGGTTACGTTCCCTGTTACCGTAAAACCGTTCGCATCAACCCCAGATGCCCCGTTAATACACAGTTACGGCTATCAAGTGATTGTAACAAACAAACCGTGAAAGGGCCGCCGGAAAATAGCTCGGATTTTCGTCATGGACAACTTATAATTCTTGCTGATTACCTCCGTACGGAATTTGACACAATTCCAAGGGATACAGCTTGAGTTGAGAGTTGAAGCGGTTTGCGTCCAATGGCATGTCCTTTATAATAAACTAGCTTCTCGCGCGCGGTTTCACCCGCGTAACTCCCGTTCCCGTGGCAACTTCATAATTAAATATAGCCTACATTATCACTGATAGTAATAATGTAGCATTTAAATGATGAAAGAATTGTTAAAATCGGTCCAGTAATTTTTCAGCCAATTCGTTACCAAAATACTTGCATACAAATCTTTCCTCTTTATAATATTAGTATAGACTAGCTGCGCCCCGCGGTTTAGCCCGCGTTACTCTGCTCCGTCAGTGGGTCGGAGCGTGATTTTTTGTATCCTATATGTTAATCGAGATTACTAACTATCCCCGTGCAAAGTTTCAGCCAAATCCATTCAGTAATTTGGCGTGAAAGAGTAATAAACATCTATTCATGCTTACTCAAAAACTTTCGCGTTCATAATATTAGTAAGTTGCTTTTTAGCTTGTTCGGATTCCTCGAATATTTTTAGTTATTTTTAAAACTAATCCGTGATTCATACTCAATTTAATCTATATAGATTTATTAGTCACTATTAACTTATTCCTTTGTCTATTGTGTCAGTTTAAATAATTATTTTCTGTTCAAATCTTAACGCAGCTGCGGTATTAATTAACTAATTATTATCATGTTGATATGATATATAAGCATGAGTATAAACAAAATATTACTAGTGAGTTTTTATAATAAATAATTTTCAAAATTACTTTTTATGTATTTTGGTAAACTTTTGAAAACTGCCACAACTTTTCGATGATAATAATCTGTGTATTATTTTTGGTTAATATTTATATTTGCTCCAAATTTGATTCGAATCTAGTCTACTGTCTTGGCCATTTTTTTCTTTTTTCTCCAAGGGTAATGCTTTTACGCATTCCCACCACCGCTGCAACGTATTCGCGCGCTGGCGGTGTGATATGTGGGACTCGCCCTCTCCATAGCGTGGTATGCTAACTCATACTACGAGGAGAGGCCCCCACACTACTAAAACCCCCCGGACACTCCTTCGATAAACGAAGGTACGCATAAGTCCGACCCCCCGACGGCACTCGCGGCCAATATGGCACCGCGGGATCTCCTGGGCCACACTCCACTGTCTTGGCCTTTTTTAACATATCATAGATAAATATGTTTTAATAGGGCCAATTTTTTTAATTTTTTTTTAATTTTTATAAAGGCAAGAAATCCAAAAATATGTTATATTTCATTAACCCGCTTCCTCTCATGACTTGTAAATGTATATTAAAACCGAGGGTCCGTTTTTATCGTCCGTCGTTGATTCCTGTTTTAGTACTTTTTAATGGTACCTCCCTGCCTCAGTCGAGATTCAAACCCCCCCTCAAATACCTTACAATGTACACGGGCTTTGAGCTCTTACTCTGAATAGTTCTTTTCGTGAGGATAAAAGTTTTCAATTTTACTTTCACGGGCCTGTAGGTATTTCGTTAAGTTCTTTGAATGAGGGGGAACGAAATGTAGTGTGATTTATTTTCTATTGTATACGTACGTAGGGATTGTTCTATACATTTCGTGTGACAAGAAATTGCATCGTTTATATATGTATGAAAGGGAATCGGAATGGGAAAGTTGAGGGCAAAAGATCTCGTAGTCGCTCCCCAACACGATAGACAGACCTCATTAAGTCCGTCACAGGGAATACGATCAACGGGTCGCAAGAGCTGCTGTGTCGCAAACATCGACTTTGACAGGACCACGACCACTCTGTCAAGAGTGTACTAAGAAGAGTGTACTAAGAAGAATATATTATGACGACAACCGTATAGCGTAGCGGTATTTGGCTCGCTTTATATCTCGGAGGCCGTGGGTTCGATCCCCACGCCGCGGCCGGACAGGAAATCTTTTTGTAAATTCTAAAATTTCTTTCCGGGTCTGGTTGGTTGAGTGACTACCCTCCGTACCTCGGAAAGCACGTTAATTTGAATTTACACAAACATTTCTTGTCCGTCGTAAGGATCGAACCCACGATCTCCGAGATTTAAAGCGAGCCAAATACCGCTACGCTACGGAGGTTGCTCATCTTATACGTATTGGTAAATAAGATCTTGTCAGTTCAAAATAAAATCTAACATTAAATCCTGTATAGAGCCTAAAAAAAACATTATTATCGCATAAGTCATATTTTCAGTTAAAAAAACTCCATCACAGGTAGCTACGCAACTGCTACGTGCTACGAACTCTAATCTCGTAGCCAATGTTCCGTAGCACTTGACTACGATACATTATGAAATAATGAAATAATGAAATTTATTCAGCACTTAGGTATTTACATACACTTGTACTTGTCAAAATTACACTGTATAAGACTATATCAAACAAAAGTATCACTTAAGTAGCTAAAAACATTGTTAAAATTACTTGATATTACAGAGTTTTTAATCAGTCTGTCCGTCTGTCGTACGATAACAACAAATGTACACATTATAGTAAGATACCTTAGAGGTAACAGGTCTAAAAATTCCAAGAATCCGGCCCAAATCTAAGCGACATCCACCCTTAAGGGGTTAGGACCATCGCTCGGGGTGCCACTGCAGTAAAGAGTAGATTTACGAACAGTGGTGGTGATCGCTGGCACGAGATCACAGTTCGGGGAATAAGCAACAACGCGGTCCTCGGTCATGCCGTCGAGGATCCTACACTAGCTAACCTGCAACCTGCACTGCTATGGGAGTGTGACCTTGAAATATTCGCCCCACTGATTTTCCGTTACGTAATAACTTTGGTATTTTACCTAAGAGTAAAGTTGGTAACTTGGATCAAAAAAGGTTAATATGTTAAAGTAGTTAGTTGGTTTGTGAAAGACAAAACAACTACATGTTCTTAGCCACTAGGCTTTTGCTTCATCGGTTGGGTGTCGTGAGGAGTGACTAAAGTCAAAGTCAAAGTCAAATATCATTTATTCCGTAAAAATGGTTACATTTATTTGGAATCGTCATATTTTTTCCCCTACCGTGCAGTGCGTGACGTGGAGACTACTGAGAAACACTGCCAAAAAACTCAGTAGAACCCTCTTTTTTTATAATAATATTTTATTAAATTTATACATAATTTTCTATTTTACATTGTAATTGGAGCGACCCAATCCCAAGCATTTTTGTCACTAATATAATCAGATATTTTATAATAAGCCCTGCTACACAATTTGGCTTTTATAGTTGTTTTAAATTTATTTATTGACAATACTCTTATATTATGAGGAAGTTTGTTGTAGAACCGTATACACAGCCCCATAAAAGAGTTACTTATTTTGCAGAGACGACTAGCATGTAGCACAAGATTATTCTTATATCTAGTATTAATGTTGTGTGTATCACTTTTTTTACTAAATAAATCAATATTTTTATGTACATATAATAAATTTTCGAAAATATATTGCGATGCAACGGTTAGAATATTTATTTCTTTAAATTTTTCTTTCAAGCTCTCACGGGGACCAAGCTTATAAATAGCCCTAACGGCTCTCTTTTGCAAAATAAAAATGCTGTACTAAGGGACATATATCCGATGAATGAGCAGCAGAATCTATCAATTCAAAGATAATCTTACTGATTGCTGATACAATAATCCACCTACCAAGCGTGGTGATTACGACAGTATCCCTCCGATTGCCATATTCACCACACATGGCAGCCCAGGCAACCCTGGCTTGCCAAGGTCTGTTAAGAGGAAGCCTATAGCAGGGGAAGTAATTGGGCTGATAAAGTAAAAGTAAAGTAATAATGCCAATAGTTATTTCATATCAATGAACAAATTGACCACCACAATTCTTACTAATATTATAAATGCGTAAGTAACTCTGTCTATCTGTCAGCCTTTAACGCCAAACTACTGAGCCGATTTCAATTAAATTTGGTACACAGATATTGTAGAACCTGAGAAAGGTTGCTCTTAATAGCGAAAAGGGTGTTGAAAGCATGAACGTGGTATGGAAGTATCGTCCTTTTTTTTAGCTTTGAAACTTATTTTTTGGACTGTTAATTTAATATAAAAATCTTTATAAATATTATAAGTGCTATTTAATTAAAACTGCTTCTTAAACTTACTAATTCACGCGGGCAAAGCCGCAGATACAGCTTGTACCGTAAAGAGAAGCCGTCAACCAACACTACATAACGATTTAAAATGAGCAGAATCGGGTCCAGGTCTTCTACCAACCTTTATAAACTCACATGTCTCCAAACTAAACAGACTAGCTACCGTGTACCTGTAGCAAGGTAAATACGCGTGCAACTACAGTGACATTCTAACGTTTTATTACAAAAGTTCACTGTACGGTTTTAAATAAACGCAATGCTGAAGTTGACCTTCCTGTATATTAAAATACATGTTTGTACTCCACGAGAGAGAGCTGTATAAAGTGATTTATCCTTGGTAGTGCAATCTTTTCATGTATTTCAACACCACGCTTACGTCCACTGCTGAACATAGGCACTGCTCAACAGACCTAGGAAAGCCCTTTTTTTTGTTGCTCGGGGGAAATAAATTTACGCATTCCACCGCCGCTGCAGCGTATTCGCGCGCTGGCGGTGGGATATGTGGGACTTGCCCTCGTATTCTAAACTCATACCACGAGAAGTGGTTACCCTACACTACTAAAACCCTCCGGACACTCCATCGATCCACCGTTGGCGGGGGCCGGGCATAAGCAATCCGACCCCGGTCACCTGGCCAAAAAAGTTAGAAAGGAAACGAAACTTGTTCTCAATTTCTCGATTAATAAAATCAGTGTATAATTCCAGCATTGTAGAGATTTATTTACAGTTCACTTGATTTGATAAGCTTTTATTAATTATAAGTACCATGTAGCCATTCTTCTTCATAAATATCGTATATACCTAACAACTAAAGTCGAAAACTCACTCCTATCCTTACAAAAATAAGACTCAAATTACAATGGACGCGAGTTAGTTTTATCGCTGCATAAAAGTACAGAAGTGATTCCAATTTGTTGTCCACGGTTGTTTTATACAATCGAACTTTAAATAATTTTTTATCACATCTATTCAAAAAGAGCTAGTTTATTCCTCGTAAACAGGGACCAAAATAGCTCATTAATCCCTAGGGACCAAAATTGATTTGAATTTGGAATGTGGATATTGTTAATAATTTTTCAATCAGCAGAGAGGTGAATCACAAACCATGCGGGAATATAGTAGGGAATATTGAATATGTGACTGGCTGAAAAACTGCGAGCGCGCCAAATTTAAAAAAAGTTGATGAAAAATAAACAAGGCGCGAAATTACATGCATTCTGCTTTCGTTCGTAGTTGATTCAGATTTTAGAATTATAAAAAATGAGTGCGTCTTCCTCAAGTGAAAGTATTATTATGTCTTATGGTTCTTCATTGTACGTAAATAAATTCTTGTTCATAAGTTGTACTTACTTATTTTCTCATAGAGGGTGATAAAAAGTAGAGTGTCCACCTCGGGAGCAACACTATTTTAAGCTCGAGTGACATACTTTTAATCCCTCGCTGCGCTCAGGATTCTAGTTAAGAATCCCTCGCTCCGCTCGGGATTCTACTCAAGAATCCTTCGCTCCGCTCTGGATTAAAAAAAACACTCTCGCCTTTAAAATAGTTGTTTGCTCCCTAGATAAACAATCTACTATTATTTTTATTTCGCGATGAGTTAATAGTTTATTTTATTTTTAAAAGCAAATCCGATCTGTTGTGGCCTGTGTTAAGTAGAGGTTCTTTTTTGTACTGCTTTCGAAATACGTTTTAAATAATAGTAATGGATAGGTAAATAATAATATATTAAATGATGGACATACGTAGATAGCTCTTGTAGCTATCTACGTATGTCCATCATTTAATTTAAAGCCTTGGCTTTTGCTACTTTACCGGGGATAGAGGCGAGCAGAGCTCCAGCCTAAATAAATGGTTTAAAAACTACAAACTAAGTAACCTGCGCAAGAGGGTGCCCCCTGTGGGGCTTGGAACTCGGCTCAGAGCGGTCGCTGGCGATGAGATTGAGGGATTATGACTTTTAGTATTTTAGGGGAGGTTTGTGCAACTGTCGCTCTACTTAACAGTTCGCGGGCCTCTCGAACTTTGGGTCTACGAGGGCATCGGATGGTTCTTTGCAAACTAAGGGTCAGGAGGACGAGGGGGGATAGAAATTATGTGTTTACATGTGTATTCTATTATCGTATAGAAGGTCGAAGTAAATTTGTGGGCTTTTTACTTAGCAATTTTTACTTAGGGATGATTTATACAGGACGTAACAGTAGTAGCAGTCTAAAATATAGGAAAGCATTTAACTATATCCTGTTTCATCGATTGTGGATCGGTTAGTGACGCCCGATGTTTCCTCTTGAAAGTTTGGTGCGATATTTATAGATCAAATAGTACTTATTGATTCAGAATAAAATCCTTCAAATAGAGTCTACTAAAATATATCAATATAATGTTTATTTTAATACTTGTTTACTAAATAAATACCCTAGATCTTTTTATTATTACTTCACTTACAGAAAATACGAATGACGTCATTTAATTGGGGAGTAAACATCAGTTCAATTACAAAACAACGTAACAACTTCGCTCATGATTAGAATATACCTAAGAATAATTGAAATCATGATGACATACCACAACATCCACAAACAAGCCCTTGTCACAGGCACATTAAAAAATAAACCTAATTCACAAAGGGCGGCCCTTGTCATGCCCATTACATTTGTGGTGTAACAGTGGAGTAATGAAAGGTAGCGAGTCCTTTGACCGCGGCCACGAACACAGCGATCGCGGGGCACGAGCATGCGCGCCAAACAATCAATACACTCCTATGGATCTTAAAATGCCAGTATCGGTGGGCATAGCCTTCAGATTCATCGGTGAGCCGTACCTTGCAGAGGCTAAGATGCAAAGCCTCGATCACCGTCGCAAGGTCGCTTGCCTTACGATCTTTTATAGGTTACATTTCGTAGAATGTTCTCAAGAACTCCACAACCTGATACCACCATCTCCATTCCACTTCAGGACAAGCAGACGTACGGCGCTGTAACATCCTTACCTTGTGGACATTCCATCCTCTCGTACCACGCGGTTCTCCTCCACCTTCATCATCCGCACTGCTAAGGTCTGGAACTCGCTGCCAGCTTCTGTTTTCCCCGAAAACTATAACCAGGGTCTCTTCAAGTCAAGAGTGAATAAGTGTCTTCTACACCTTTGAGATCCATCGTCAGCCATATCGTCGCTTACCATCAGATGAGATTGTGGCTAAACAAAGGTCTAACTAGAATTAAAAAAAAAAGTCAAGCAATACCTTAGAGTATATAAGCAAGCTTAGAGCGCGTCTTACGTCATAGTAAGCACGGATATGCAGTACTTCTGTCTACCCTCCTAGACCCGAAGTCCGAGAGGCTCGCAAACTGTAAATTATAGTTGGACAATTTTTAAATTAAAATAAATTCCTCAATCTTTCGCGACCGTTCGAGCCGAGGGCCAAGGCGCCCTGTTACGCAGATTGTAATTTTTAAACCAGGCTGGAACCCTGTTCACCTTAAGGCCTAGTGTAGTAGCAAAATACGTCAGGCTAGACATGTTGCCGTTTAAAAAAAAACCGATATAAACACCATCGTCTTGTCTTGATCAATATAATACTCATCATATTTAACCTAGGTAAATTTTAAACGTATTGTGTGTTTTCAAACTAGAAGATATATAAATATTAACTCCAACAGCCCGCTTACCTCCACTGCTGAACACGGACCTCCTCTTAATACCTTGGCAAGCAATGGTGGTTAAGGACCATAATCACCACGCTTGGCTGACAGATCGGTGATGGTACTAAGATGGAACTGACATTGTGCTGATAGATGCTGCTGCCCCCGTCAGCTGTATATACCTTAGTCACCTTTTACAACGTCCATTGGAAAATATAGGATGGTCTGTTCTGAGCCGGCATATCATCATCATCATCAGCCTGTACAAAGTCCACTGCTGAACATGGGCCTCCTCCCCAAGGGAGGGTATTTGCCATAGTCACCACGCTTGGCAGGCGGATTGGTGACCGCAGTATTATATTGTACCTCACAAGAAAACGCTGCTGCCCTTTCTTTGAGAAACGACTATTATAGATGATGTTATAACAATCGGGACCAACGGCTTAACGTGCTTTCCGAGGCACGGAGGGTAGTCCCTCAACCAACCCGACCCGGAAAGAAATCTTAGAATTTACACAAAGATTTCTTTTCCGGCGTGGGGATCGAAACCACGACCTCCGAGATTTAATGCGAGCCAAATACCGCTACGCTACGGAGGTTGTCAGGCATATAGTAATATTGATTTTCAAATTTTACGTGCTTACAACCCACACAAGCACGGCAGAAAACTCTCTATTACCGCTGACTTCGTGACCGATCAAACAGCGACCTTAGGATTACGATCACAATAGTGAAGTGACACAATTGTGACAACACTTAATAATTAAACATGGCGTCTTTGATATTGTACAGATGTACACTCGTTAAGAGCTGAAATACGTGGTTCTTTGGATGCCCTTTTTGAATAATAAATCTGTTATTTATATGCATAGACAGTCTCTTGCCATCTCTTTTTATCTATGTACTAAAATGTGAAGAGTTTGTTTCTTTGTTTGCTTGTACTCACTAATCTCAGGAAGAACTAAACCGATCTGAAAAATTATTTTAGTGTTAGATAGCCCATTTATTGAGGAAGGCTTTATTTAATTATGAAGTGCCCACGGGAACGGGAGTTAAGCGGGTGTACTATATTTAACCTTTTTTATAAAAAATACGTACATACATACATAAGCTCACGCCTTTTTCCCAGCGGGGTAGGCAGAGACAATGGACCTCCACTTGCTACGATCCCTACACACATATTTCGCTTCATTCACTCTCATGTACTCATAAAAAAAATGTTAGTGTAAGTTTTATTTAAATATTGTAAACTATTTTTGGAACACTTATTAGACCTTTAGGTAAAATTTGCTATATAATGGGTGACTTTTTTACCGTCTTGATAATATTATAGTGTGTTGTGTCAATGGAATAGAATCTATAGACCACAGTATTTGTGTAGTCTTCAGAGTTACGAAAATCCAATAAATTACTTAAAAGGAATACATATAGCGCGTGCATAATAATAAAATAATTGCCTTCAATACCTAGGCCGAAATCACACATTAATGAAAAGAGTGAGCGAAATAGCGTAGCTACTTGGGTTACATTTTTACCGTTACGATTTTCACACTGTGTCAGTAAAAATAAGATAAATTAACTATCCCTTGGACATCTATTTCATATACATATCACACACACACAAAAAAATTCATCCATTATATTGACTTGTTTTGATTATAGAAAAGAATGAAAGAAATCGCCTCTTAAGACACCCATGGGAAGGTATGGAGTTGTATGACAATGTCACGGTGGTAACAACACGAATTGCAGGCTAAAACCGGACATTCAAATAACAAGAATCTATACTTTTCTATACTAATATTATAAAGCTGCAGAGTTTGTTTGTTTGTTTGTATGTTTGTTTGTTTGTTTGTTTGAACGCGCTAATCTCAGGAACTACTGGTCCAATTTCAAAAATTCTTTCAGTGTTGGATAGTCCATTTATCGAGGAAGGTTATACATTATTTTCAAAAAAATTAGGGATCCGTAAGAAAATTACGATTTTGTAACTCAAGGTGTTAAATCGAAAACCTGCGTGTGCTGCAAATACTATTGACAATAGAACAAAATAATGTACTACGGGTTTGTAGGTCTTATTAAGACCTACAAAAAAGTCCGCAAAAGCACATATCTAACTATCATAGTTTAGTCACAATAACCGCTTATATGTTAATAAAAAATATTAAATCGTCTGAAGAAAGAAACTACGTTAAATGTATATCGTAATATTAATCCTTATCCAAATTAAGCATTATGTTATCAAGAGTATTTGTGTAGAAGTAAAATACTTTTTGTTTTATTCTAATCGGACATTTCGTTGAAAAATTATCACGAGTATAAAAACGCAAAGAATTGGCACCTAATAATGAGTTATTTGCCATAATAGATAAAGCTGAAGAGTTTGTTTGCTTGAACGCGCTAATCTCAGCAACCACTGGTCCGATTTGAAAAATTATTTCAGTGTTAGATAGCCCATTTATCGAGGAAGGCCCATTTATAAAGGGAACGGTTTCTACGGGAACGAGAGTTACGCGGATGAAACCGCGCGCGGGAAGCTAGTATTATATAAAAAGCTAATATAACTTCCGAAGCACGCCAGTATTTAAAAGTATTCAGTCTGCAGAAAATTTAATTCCTTCCGCGAAACTCGATTATTTTCTCATAAACTTTGATATTACTCGGGCAGACTTGAAGGCAACTATTTAACGAAATTAAAGCAAGTTCATATTGAGCCAGTAATAAAAGAGTGTTAGGTGGAGCCAACAATAAGTTATTAAACTTAAATATTTGGTCGTTAGTCGGTAGAAGCAGAAATACGTCAAAAGGGCTATCTTATCTTCTTCATCTTATCACTAAAAAGTTTGTTTATTTGCTTTTACCAGCTAATATCAGGAACTAGGTCCGATTTGTCCGAAAATTCTTTCAGTGATAGCCCAATTATCAAGGAAGGCTATAGGCTATATCTATTATGAAGTTCCCACGCGAGCAGGGGCTATGTCCTTGAAACTGCGCGCGGGAATCTAGTTAATATTGCCGTGAAACCAACGAGAAGTAATATGTGGTGATAGTGAAATTAACTTTGAGTTGGGTGTGAATTGACGAAGGTTTAACAAGCTTTATCCTTCAAACTTTAGTGTTCACTTTAGACATCAGTTCTAATTAAGTTTAAAGTAGGAGATTTAAATTTAAAAGATTCCAGTATTTGAATTGATCACTTATAGAGTATGGCTGCAAGGTTTCCGGCTCAGAATAGACCACGCCATATGTTCCCAGATGTGGTTATAGGCGCTTAAGAGACTTACAGCTAATCGTTGTCAACAGCATTTATCAGCTACGCTTTTTTTTTAACAAAACATTTTTTTTTTGTCCTGGGCGAAATGCCTTTACGCATTCCCACCGTCGCTGCAGCGTATTCGCCGGCTGGCGGTGGGATATGTGGGACTCGCCCTCTCCATAGCGTGGTATGCTACACTCATACCACGAGTAGAGGACCCTACTAACCACTAAAACCTCCCCGGACACTACTTCGATCCGCCGTTGGCGGGGGCCGGGTACGTATGAGCAATCCGGCCCCCCGTTCACCAACCCACCTGCCAAAGTATCTTATGAGCAGGCCCATGTTCAGCTGGTTCGGATTGTTCGTGCGTAACCGGTCCCCGCCAACGGCGGATTGAAGGAATGTCCGGGGGGTTTTAGTGGTATAGGGTCCTCTCCTCGTGGTATGAGTAGCACATCACGGTATGGAGAGGGCGAGTCCCACATATCCCACCGCCAGCGCGTGGAAGCGCTGCAGCGGCGGTTGGAAGGCGTGAATGCAATTCCCCCTGAAAAAAAGGATGGGCCTTTTTTTCAGGGGGAATTGCATTTACGTTCAGCTGTGGATGTAAACAGGTTGAAGCAGCAACTGAAGAGTATGGGATGAAACAATTTGTACAAGATCGATTTTCAGCCTAAAAATGACGATGTAGCAACCACAGCCAAAACAATTTTTAGTTTATTGACACAAAATATTGAGACAAATCTCGCATTAGATTACTAATTCTTGGTATCGTTGGGACTTTAAAACACATAATAAATCATATAATATGTAATTTAAGTTTTTTTTCTTAATACTATGATGTAGCAAAAGCCTCGTGGCGTAAGACCTTCCGAAAAAAAAATGACAAAACTCCCAGCAATCTTTGTCCAAATTTACCAGTTTAGCTATAATTGTAATTACAAAAATAGCAATTAATATTCCTAATGCACACATTCTTTTCATTTTCCTTCACTACATGTGTCTCGAGCCGTAAAATCCCCTTCGTAAAGCCTTCGAATGTGTGACGTCTAAAGCTGACAGGCTGGCAGCAAGCATGCAACAACAATGACGCTGTGGATTATCATTATCTTCACGACTGAATTAACATAAAGGGTAGTTAGTGCATGTCTTTAGATACACATATGAAATTAATACGTTTATTGATAACTAACTGATGCCCGCGAATTTTTCCGCGTGCAATTTTTTATTATAAATTTCTCTTTTTTTTTTTGTAATTTTCTTTTTATTTAAAATACTTTTTATTTTAAAATGTTGACCGGGGATGTAAGGTACCACCTTGCAATTTCATTTAAATCGATGCAACTGTTTCGGAGATTAGCTCGTACAAACAGAAAGAGAAACAAAAACATACAAAAAAATCTGGATATGTTCTATTGTGTCCCCCTGACTCGGATTTTAGCGTTGTTTTTCAACAAATGCATGATGACAATAAATCTTGACTAATAAATAAGTTTATATTTCAACGATTATATTATTAATTAAAATTTACCATTATTGTTAAGTTAAAATAAGAAAAGAATAGAAATCTACCAGCCCGGGCTGTTATTTTTTCTTTGACTGTTTTCAGACGAACGTCAATTTGTGTTATCATGTGGATCAAAAAAGGTTACAGTTATATCGGATAACTGCCAGAAACGTAAAACTACCTGTGTATATACTGTATATAATACTGCGATCACCAATCCGCCTGCCAAGTGTGGTGAGCATGGCAACACTTTGGAATTTCAAGGGCGTATTCAGACGTGGACGTTATACGAACTGATTATGATGATGATGACACTTTACTTAAAATTCAGTAATATCCAAAGACAAATAATAATTATATGTAAACGACGCAATTCTACAAGAAAGCTTAATAAATCCACATAGAATCATAACAGTGTCATAACATTTCAGAGTAATATCATCAGTTACCACAATCTAAATTAAACAGAATGACATACGGCGCGTTTTTCCCGGATATGAGCTCTTCCCAAATGATACGTAGATAAACGGTGACATACGCAGGAAAATGGCGGAAAATTGCTTGTTTCCTTCATGGAAGAATCTCATTGAAGCCTCCTGAAAAGGATTCAGGAGATTATTTTTTGAAGTTCCAGATCTTATTGGAAGCATTGAGGAATTGCCCATTTCTATCTTTGCGATTGTAAGTAGCATTGTTGTGTAGTAGCTTGTGCTTCGTCCGCGTGGAATAGTAGCGTGATATTGCATATAGTCCTCGATAAATGGGCTATCTTAGGTTTTTTTATCGGACAAGAAGTGCCTATATAAGAAATAAGAAATAATTTATTCATTTTTAACATTATACAATTTGAACATTTGCTTTGACATTTAAACACGATTAACCCAGCCCAGAATTAAACTTAAACTTAAAACTAAAATAATACCAAGAAACTGACTAAATTAAAAATAGATACTAATTATAATATCTGTCTCATATAAGCGCGTTCAAGCAAAGAAACAAAAAACTCTGCAGCTTTATATGTTTAAGTATAGATTAGCGACTTAGATACAAATTAGCGTTTGTATCTAACATTACGTCACATTATGGCGGGCGGTACAATAACCCACTGAGTTTGTTTCGCCGGGTCTTCTCAGTTAGGGCGTATTGGATCCGGTGCTAATGCTACATTATAGCTCGTCCGTTGTTATATACCCATGGGCCGCCCAAATAATGTCAATTTTTAAACCTAATATAGACAGAACAAGCTAAATAATTATGGTAAGACCTATGCCATCAAAAACATACTTGTAAAAAAACCCAAGTCTCGTAACGGAGTTCTTTTACAGTTAAAAGTTGTGAGATCTATGTAATACCAAGTCGGTTAATTTATTCAGTCCCTACTTAAGGGACCTTCTGTCTTAAGCTATTACGTAACTATCTCACCTAACAGACTCTTAAAATGATCTTATCAAAATTCGAAACTTTTAAGTTTTAAATAATAAATTAACTTGGCCATCGGATACTATTAGAATGTGTCTCACAAGTGTTTATTGCGATAGCCAAGTCAATCTAATATTCATAACATAAAAGTTTTGAATTTTGATAAGATCATTTTAAGAGTCTGTTAGGTGAGATAGTTACGTAATAGCTTAAGACAGAAGGTCCCTTAAGTAGGGACTGAATAAATTAACCGACTTGGTATTACATAGATCTCACAACTTTTAACTGTAAAAGAACTCCGTTACGAGACTTGGGTTTTTTTACAAGTATGTTTTTGATGGCATCTCATTTCTTTTTGTAGATAGTCGTACCTTTTTTCCTTTTCCTTTACAATTTACATAATTTTTTTGAATACCTACAACGGATTTAGGCTGTATCTCAAGAACCGCGATAGCTAAACAGTTGACATTTTCACAAATTATGTATTTCTGTTGCTATATTAACAAACTAAACATAAATTAAATAATTAAGGGGGGCTCCAATACAACAAACTTTTTTGCGGCCTTTTTTGCTCGATATCTATAACGGCAATAGGTAGGCACTTGAAAATGGTACGGAAACCTTAGTGCGCGAGTCCAACTCGCACTTGGCCGGTTTTAGTCTATTGTATGCACAAATGGAGGATTCCTGCGCTTTAATCGTTCCAAAGTAGACTTAAATTAAATGTAAACCGTCCAGACTCGTAACTCGGTGCCTTTATTTACAAAATAACTTAACTTACGAATATATGAATACCCACGTACCTATCTGGCATGGCAACACTCACCATACGTAACAAGAGCAGCTGCGTCGTGTACTTTTTTATGGTTTATTGATATTCGTCGCACTCGTCAAACGTCATTTAAAATTAATCCTTATTCAAAATTGTTATCTCTCATTCATTATAAATATTGTCAATGTACCTAATCGAAAACTACAACATCAAGCTTAACAGAGGATTAACATGAACTTATGTATGGCACTCACGGCCTCACTGTCAAAGGTTTTTAAATAAAGAAATTACTAAACTGTTTTTAATGTAACTTTGGCACATGTCCGATTTTGGCTTTTTTGAGACAGCTCCCGCACTAGGGAAATTATTATCTATGTCGCGGGTCAAAGTAACTTTTCCACAGAGACAAAGTCGCGGCCACAAGCTAATATGTACATAAGTAAATTTAAAGCTTTAGTTTGCTTCCTAGTTAACATCAAACTGTGTAAAAAATATTTGATAAAATGAATACGCAAATACAGTTTGTGTCAGATAAATAAAACGTGGTGTGTGTGTATACCTGCGATATCGCAGTAAGACTTGTTAATTACTTGAAAGAAAGTGACCGTCTTTCTGTGACGAACGGGAAGCGTGGAAGCCGTAGTGTTTGTCCGGGGGGAATGCAAGAATTTTACGCATCTCTTCCGACACTGCGGCGTTCCCGCACGAGCGGTGGGGTATGTGGGACTCGCCCTCTCCATAGCAGTGGAATGCAAATCATACCTTGAGAGAAAAACACTTAAACCCCCGGTTACTCCTCTGACCACAATTGGTGAGGGGCCCAGGAACTGTTGCCTATCTAGGATACCATATGGCAGCGTCCGCGACTCAAATGGTGTTGCGGGCTCTCCTGGGTCCAAATAACCAGTTTCAGGGATGCCAGAGTACACGGGGTCCCTACTTCTCAAGGGGCCGCGGCCTGTTTGTATACTATCGTTCATAGCACAGTTGCTTTTACATTCCATTGAGTTTTTTTTTTTTTCCTTCGATTTTTTTTTTATTTGTTAAATTGATCCCTGTGTCGCAAAGGTCGCACCGCTCGATAGATTAACGAAAACAAAGCACCCCCTGACTCAATACAACTGTTTTAATTTCAGACGAATAATTGTCCCGGGTGGGAATCGAACGCAGAAAACCAGGTCTCTGGAGCAATTAACGTAACCACTTAGCCACCACCTTTCAACTAAATCGCATCTAGGTCCCTATCTACACCTATTCTTCCATTAAATCATACATATTCATTTACACTGATTCACTGACTGCAAATGTAACTTTGTAATCCTATACATTTATAAGAAATAACAAAGTTATTAATGCAGTTGATGAAACTTAACAACTGGACCGAAATTGCAAAATGTTGGAATTTTCCCATGAGTTTTACACTAAACTCTACTAGTGCTCAAAATTTGAAGCTTCTACGTCTGCTAGAAGTGCCTAAACATTTTGATGATCGGTCAATCACGTGTGAGCGAGTGACAAAATTACCGAAATTACCGAACTTTGAGTAGTTATAATTCTTAAAGTACTGGTTCAAATTGAATGAAATTTGAAATATGCTGTAGTTTTACAAAGCCTGCTTAGGTTCTGAAATTTCAGGCTCCTATCTTCATCCACAACGAAGTTATAGAGGGTCGAAAATCGGCTGAGTTGCTTCGAGAAAAGATAGGTACGGCCGTGCAACTTTTTTTTTTTTTTTTTTTTTTTTCTTTCTTACTCGACTTGGGGGGGCACTGCCGTGCCCCCAGATATATGTGTACCTGCTTATTCTACAAATGTATAAAATGTAAAAATTATAAATAAATTAATACTTAACTTACGAAATAAAAGTGTTTTATATTTTATTTTATTATTCTAAATCAGATTTACAGGTTCTTGTTAATAGCAAAGAGCAATGATGAATGAAACCGGTTGTACACGTGGACTGTTGGACAAGCGGGTGTGTAATTGACGTCAGTTGAGAGTAATTTGAGATACGAGGACTCCGCGGCGCTGTCACAACGGTGCTGAATGGAATCAGCTGTTTCGAGGTCAAGTTCAAGAGATTATGAGATTACTTGGTTCCCGCGCGCGGTATCACCCGTTTTTATACATATAAACCATCATCTCGAATCATGCTATCGATTAAAAATAAACTGCATCAAAATCCGTTGCAGTCTTAAAGATCTAAGCATACTTAGGGACAGACAGACAGCGGGAAGCGACTTTGTTTTATAATATGTAGTGATTACAACCATTATTCGTCGGAATTATATGCATGTGACAAAAAGAGGGTTAAATAAAAAGATGGGTGTATAGGTTGGAAGGCAAAAAAAGATGGAAAAATGGCATGTGTAAGAAAGGTGTGGGTATGGAAGAGACGTCTCATACGGAGAAGTTAAAGAGACATATTGCGCCGACCCAAATAATGGGAGCTGGGCAGGAATATGATACTGAAACAGACTAAAAAGTCATACTATAAGTTAAGGTATCCGTTTGACATTCTGAAGTTCGGTACCTATCCTAAAAATAGAGGAGGAGGATTTAACAATTTGTAAAAAAGAAAAAAAAATCTTGTTGAAAATTGATTATATATCTATACAAATCACTACAATTGAAGTGTCTATTTGTAATGGAAAAATGGATGAATGGAATTTATTTAATGTACTTGAACTTATATAGGGTACTTATAATGAACCGATCTTTCATAGTTAGATGGCTTTTAAAATCGTTATTTTATGTGGATGAAGTCACATTTATTGTTTTAAGTAAAACGTTATAAAATTGTATGTTAGATTTACTATATTGACAAAACAATGAGTGTCTAACAATACAAAAACTCAGAAACAAATTATTTTATACAAAAAAGCCTGCCATCAAAGTTGTTATAAAGTAATTCTTAAGTGAGCGCTAACTTTACGATAGCCTCAAATGGGCCGTGTTTTACATTAAATAATATGAAAAGTTATAAAAAGAAATGCTCGATTCTATGCATAAGAGAACCAACAAAAATATATACCTATATTTTTATACATATAATAAAACTGTAAGCTAGATCAAATGTCTGTACATAGAAAAAAAAACGCTAAAAACCGAGTCAGGGAGATGTTAGAAGTAAAATAAAACGGACGATTTTTTTTTAATTTTGTTTCTCTATCTCTTTGTACGGGCTAACTTCCGAAACTATTGCACCGATTTAAAAGAAATTTTGCATGTAAGGTCCTTACACCCACCTTACATCCCCGGTCAACATTAATCACAGAAAATTAATGAGTTCCCATGAGATAGTTAAAAAAACTGATGGAATAACAAACACCACGCGGACAAAGTCGCGGGCAACAGCTAGTTTATTAATATAATTTTCATTTATTTATTTATAGTTAATTAAAACGGTTACAACACCAATTACAATTATCAACATAGAATACTATTGTAATTATTAAAATAACACGGAATAGTAGACAATCGTGCATAATATCTGTCGCAAAATTTCAGGCATTCTCGCATAATTTCTATCCATCCATATATCCATATTTAATTTAAGATAATTTTTAATTTTAATTTATATTTATTGCTTATTTGTTTTCTTCAACACAAGTAATCACAAATACATGAACTGAACTGCGTATAGTTAATACCCGGGTCTCTCAAGCCTGATCGGTGTGGCTCATTTGTTAACCCTTCCGCCGCTTGACCTCTCATGATAAATGGCCGAACTTAACACTCCATTTAATTTTAACTGCCGCTTGTCGGTAACGGGTTAATAATTTTGTTTAATTGACAAGCCATTGAACACAATTTCAGTGTTGATTTTTAAGTACAAGAATCAAGGTTGGATATTGAAACAAAAAACTTGGATAAATAAAACAAAAAATAAAAATAATGGAATTAACTATAAGTGTCACGCAAAATGTTTTGAACACCACTCGTATTTGCCGGTTGGTGTAAGTAATTCTCGTATGAAGATTATAAACGTCCATTAATAATCTAATATTACAAAAAAATGTTATGAGAGTGAATGAAGCGAAAGATGTGTGTAGGATTCGTAGCAAGTGGAGGTCCATTGTCTCTGCCTACCCCGCTGGGAAACAGGCGTGAGCTTATGTATGTATGTAATGTTATGACTTCAATTAAATTTTAACGTTAGCAGTCTGTTATTGTTAATTACCCTGTTTATTAACGATACATCTCGTGACAAAACTGTTGAAATGTTATTATTAATTTATCATCAATATGATAAAGAGTATGCGACAATGCTCTGTGATAGAATAGTAGTCACGAAGACGAATAAACTCTATTTGGTTAGATTACCAAACAATATTGTAGACGTATTTTGTATATATCAAATCAATAAAAAAATACATAGATACAGAGCAAGAAAGTTCCGGGGAGTTCCGGATATCCGAATCTTCAATGACTAAAAAATTGCACTTATTATAAAATACTTCTCTATACACAGAAGGACAATAATCCATTAATTAAACATATATTAATTTATTTCACCTAATAATGTTTAATTCCCATTGTTCGTATAGAAAACTAAATACAAATCTGCCCATTTCCATTTCAATTTGATAATAATCCCTCGAACCATATATAAAATTCTCGTGTCACAATGTTCGTTCCCGTACTCCTCCGAAACGGCTTGACCGATTCTCATGAAATTTTGTGAGCATATTGAGTAGGTCTGAGAATCGGCCAACATCTATTTGCCGGGTCAGCTAGTATTAATATAAAATAATAATATTTCTTTATAATATTTAAAAAAAACATTCTTTTTATATACTGGTTGTTGTGGCTGCCTTGCACATCCTCATAGATTACATGTCATGCAAAGTCAAATATGTATATCTTAATTCACATTCAAAAATATTTTTCAAATATTAATGATGCGTCCTCTATGTTTTTTTTGTACCACCAGTTCTGGACACAAACATAAACAGTTTATCTAATTGTTTATATGGATCTTTTTTTTTAAGGAGCCTTACCCAAAATACTTTAAAGAAATGATGATTTGCATGTTTTTTTTATTTATATTTATTTGCGTACATAATTTAATCTATGTGACATCTAATAAAGGGTAGGGTTACAATAAGGCGATACGTTTATATTGTAAGCATGAGTTAGGTCAGGCGATAGGCGTTTCAATATATTAGCGTTTTAGTGAATTGTTAGGAATTGTTGTTGACATTATGTTTGTAATAGGCGTCATTTGTGTTATCGCCTTGGAAGAAAATTAATACAAAACTAGCTGCGCCCCGCGGTTTTACTCACGTTACTCTGCTCCAGTGAGTCGGTGCGTAATGTTTTATAGCCTATATGTTGACCTAGCTTATAAGCTATCCACGTGCAAATTTTCAGCCAAATTCGTCTAGTAGTTTTTGCGTAAAAGAGCAAAAAAAATCCACCCATCCATACTCATAAACTCGCTTTTATTATATTAATAAGGATGTTATACCTATAATGTCTTGATTTTTAAATATTGTAATGGTAATTTTTCCCAACAAACCTTCCAATGCCATTGTAGACCTGAACTATAAAGTCGAACGAGAGCTGCATAAAAACTTTTATAACAATCTTAGGAGTGATCCCTTAACTTAGATGATGTCCAAACCCTACAAGACACCCCAGCAGGTGCAGCCTGCGCAAGAAAGCGCTTCTTATGGTGTTCAGTCCACTTCAAGCTTGGACCTCGGCTAAGGGGTTGGTAAACATTAAATAAGGCTAAAGTGCTCCCCGTCTTTATGATAATTTCAATGAAGTAAAGTCTCGTAGGTAACTTACATATGTCCGATCTAGTCTCTAAATTTCTATGATTTGCTATTGCCTACGCATGAACTTGCTGAACATGGGCCTCCTCCCGAGGGAGGATATTGTCATAGTCACCACGCTTGGCAGGCGGGTTGGTGACCGCAGAATTATGTTGTAACACACAAGAAAACGCTGCTGCCCGTTCCTTGATATACGATTATTATAGATGATGTTATAACAATCGGGACCAACGGCTTAACGTGCTTTCCGAGGCACTGAGGGTAGTCCCTCAACCAACCAGACCCGGAAAGAAATCTTAGAATTTACACAAAGATTTCTTGTCCGGAGTGGGGATCGAACCCACGACCTCCGAAATTTAAAGCGAGCCAATTACCGCTATGATACGGAGTCTGTCAGTTATAGTTTAAAAAAAAGTTGTTATTACATTGTAATTTTTTATTTACATAGGCGGACTTTATGCCAAAGGCACTCTCTACCAGTCGACCTTAGGGTGATGCAGTGAAAACATGGTAGGTGCACTTTGTATATGATAGGAAAACTTAATAGGTATCAGTAATTCCGACAATTACACGTGTATGTAAATACCTAAGTGCTAAATAAAATTCACTATTTCATCTGATTTCAAAGTTGATTCAGTTTACAAACAAAGCTTAATTCTATCACAAATAAAGCAATGTTTATATTGAAAATATTCGATTACCGACTGTATGAAGTGTTGTCATCGAAGCTTTGTCATTTACTACCGCGGTAATAGCTTTGATATTTGATCGCTTTGTGCGGGGAGTTGTTTGTTTAACTATTTTTTGTGAACTTGTTGGAAATAGGATAACACGATTTTAAATACTGGCTATGCTTTTGACCTTTATTATTGTTGTTTGGCTGCCCTGCTGCCCTCTGGCTCCCGTATAGATGTTTAGTTTTTAAACATTCATTTTGTAATTTTATACACAGACAAATATAAAGACTTAGCTAGCTAAAGCTTAATATATACATACACCTTTATATACATAATTCTAAAGTACGTAAGGCTGGAGCTCTGCTCTCCTTTATGCCCGGTGCAAAAGCCTCAGGACTAACAACAAATGTGCAAAAGGCTAACAACATAGGTATGTCCGTCCGAAAAAAAAAAAATTAAATCTAATGTACGTGTGTATGTCACTGAACTTGTCCTAAACGGCTGGACCGATTTGAATGTTTTGAATGCGTTTGGGTGGCGCCCTGGATGTTTATAGATTCAATAATCATATATGTTAATATGTATATTCACTTAACTCGATAAAATGTATGGAACAGCTGATTTATTTTTTGCTTATAATTATCAGTACTTTCACCCCCTGACGGTTGTTAATGTTTTAAAAATAACCCTGTATATAGAACTATAAATAACTATTCTAATATGAACTATAGTATAATACTGATATAGCTATTTTAATTAAACGTCTCCTAAATTCGTAGATTTAGCTAAACTGGATAAAAAAATTATTCTGTGTCATGAATAAAAAAGTAAGTAAAACGAAAGTAGTGTTTACTACATGTGCAGTATATGTGAAATGGCTGAAACCTTTTCATGTTATATCTTTTAACTGCTGCACCGAGCTTCAACCGGGAAATCCGACGGAAAACCACAGTGCAGGTTTTAGATTTTCCTTTTCTGCTTTCCTCGGTCTTACCTTTGAGCTTTCAGATATATTAATGCCGAGATTTTTATTCGTTAAAAATAAATCATTTCGTTGGGTATTAAGTCAGCGAAATTATTTATTTTAGGTAGTACGATTGATCTATGTATGGGTGATTCTATGATAAGAGGTTTCAAATGTATGGAGAATTGGGCCAGAAGAAAATGTTCAAATTTTCTCATTTTAATTATGTCTTAACAATATTAGATATGTCCTGTTTTTATATTTTTTTATTTAAGGGCAAGTCAATGTATACACATTTTTTTATTAGTCTTGCCATACTATATATTTCATTTGCCTAATGAATTCCATGTTTTTTTAAATTATATTGCAATCTGTCGACTTATTCAACAATTTCTGCCAGAGTCATGTAATGACGAGTTCCATTGTCTTCAAGTACAGGGTAATTTTAATGTCATGCACTGCCACTGTCTAGCAAATATATTTTAAAACGCCCAAGCGGTTCATTTTAATTGTGTACCGTCACCTATTTTTTTTTATAAATGAGAGCTCAATCAAAAGATATAATTGTTTTTCCGAAATAGGTAATAGTATAAATAATAGTTTCAAGAAATAACATATTCCAATAGAATTACTTTCCGATACATTCACGATTGAGACCCTAATCTACTAAATTGCGAAACTTTATAAACAAAAAGTAAAAACATATTTTTTCCCACACTACAAATTCTACGAACGTCGTACGAGAACTAATAACGCATTCATATCCCATAACCAAATACGAACCTTTTCCATAGCATTTCTCTTTAAATCCTTCTCTTTGTCATACTTATATTCCTTGCGAACATCGAGAACATGGAAGCCTACTCAAAAGATAGAGCTATTCTGTAATACATCAGGAACTTGAACAAAGATCTTCAAGTGGTCCCCACCAGAAGTCTGTTGACACACTCCAGACGCAGAAACCGAGATAAAACAAAATCAGAACAAGCTAATATCAGCCCTAGCATATCGGAATAAGATTCATTCCTCACGCAACTTACGATGTCTACAGCCGTTGAACTAACTATAATTCGAAATGGATCTGTTAAACGAAATTGGACTTTATTGTGAAGTGGTAAGGTTGTTACGGTTGTGGGCGATAAGGTTGTAGCAGACACAATGGCATCAATGTGGACATGGCTACGCAAAGCTGTACCTCATTTATCGATATTGTATCGCAACTTAGGATGGTACGTCCAGTGTACTGTGTAACGGAATAGTGATGTTCTATATTTATTACATAAGTTTTTTTTTTTTCAAGTATTACCTTATATACAAAAGTTAGCAATATTCTATTGCGAGTCATATTATTTACGTACCTACTTATGTGGGTCAGAACATTATTATATTTGAATAATAATGTATTTCCCTTAATCAAAACTACACTGATGTTTTTTGTTTTTTTTTGCACGGACCTATGTAGTTCGCCCTGTGGCTTTTGCTACTTCATCGGGCATAAAGGCGAGCAGAGCTCCAGCCTAGATAAATGGTTGTACACTACAAACTAAGCAACCTGCGCAAGAGGGCTTCCCCTGTGGGACTTGGACCTCGGCTCAGGGCGGTCGCTGACGGGGAGATTGGATGATTTCGACATTTCTTTCACTATTACTAAACTTCGTTATCTAGGATTAACTTAACTGTATTTATTGATGAAGTTCCTACGGGAACCGAAGCTACACCGTTAAAACTGCCCACATTTCAAGGTTTTCAAAGGTTATTCCTAAAACTGTTACAAGCCCGTCAAAAATATATTAATAGCCAGATTATCAAATCCCGTAGCCCAATAGCTAGGGGCGCTATTCATGTGTTCGCTGGTGCGATCCCCACTTATTGCACTACTGACGTGAACCCAATTGTAACACAAGCATTTTAGCTTAGCACGAGGGGTTAACTTGAATACTAGTAGTCTGCAAAACTCTGTTAATATTTAATAATATATTATTGTTATTATTATAATGTAACATTTAACTGGCACGGGCCCATGGGGTCGTTTGAAATGCATCAAATTCGAGACTGAATGCGAGACTTTTTGCGCTACAATACAGAGGTTATCAATATTTTATAAATAGTATTTAAATTAACGTAAACTTTCAAATAAAATAAAACAGTACAACACTACTAGCGGGAAGCGGACATTTTACGATCTGATCTAAACAACTGTCCCCGTGCCCGCGAGCTTACCGGTAGGCTATGGCCACAGTAATATTATATATTACCGTGCTATGGCACACTCTTTTGTTCGTATGTTCTACAGGACTATATCGTCGGTATAGCTCTAACAATACGTATGTCAGAAATACTAACTTTTCAGGAGAGTGAAATAACTACAGTATAATACCCGCTTTACGCGACCCCGTGTAACGCGGTTTGGCTATAACGTAATTTTTAAATTTTCACGTTAAATTGCCTCGCTTTACGCGACTGCGCTATTGGTCACTGAATTGATATTCGATTGGCTATTTACATACGCGATTTAATGGATCGGAAGCAAAAAGCCACTCATCAAAAATATAACAATGTTATAAAAAAAACTTTTTTGTTTTTGTTTGTTTTTTTGTTGTAAAATCTCTTTTAACAAGTGGTTTGATTGTCATTTCTTGTGTTAAATGTCGCGAAATTCGCTTTACGCGATTTTGGAACGCATTCGGTCCTGTAGTTCTTGAGATGCGCGCATCATCAAGAACTCAAACAAACTCTTCAGCTTTATATATGAGTATAAACAAATGCAAACTAATCTGTAGCAAATGCACTCAAAATATGTATTCCCATTCTGTAGCAAATGCACTCAAAATATGTATTCCCATTCTGTAGCAAATGCACTCAAAATATCAAAATTACTAAATCGTCCGCAGCGCGTAAAATTGAGAGTAATAAAAGACTACTGACAGGAGTCAAACCTGCAATTAATTCTAATATAGAAACAACTTTCAAATATAGAATCAAAATTCACCAAAATAATAATGTGACAATGAATTCTGCCCGTGCTTCTAAAGGAAACGTAGGCATTAGATACAAGAAAAATAGCTCTAGAATTTACTTATATTCCATGCTATACATGGTTTAATCCCCCTGTTGTTCCATTCCATCCTCTTTTATTATTCGAATCTACTCTGCATATTTATACTCCAAATACCATAAACAATTTGAAACAGACAACTCGAAACATTCCAAATACAAATGATATTAGGCGGGGGCGATGGGGACCTATGCTATTACCATAATCTCATACTATATCCATCTCTTTTTTTCCTACACGTAATCATGATTGGCGGGACGAGACACAACATCTATCAGTACATTAGAAAATTACTCTGCCTGATGACAAAACAGTTCAGGAATTTGCGATTTCAATATAACATGAAACAGCGAACAGATATTGCAGACAGATACAGACAGATTGTTGACATTATTACATGTTAATACCTAGACATGAAGACTCAAAGATTCTATTTAATCTCACAGTTAGATTACCAAAAAATGGCGAAGATACAGCGCGTTGAAATTTTATGTCACATCACTTCATGGTACAATTTTACCTAGTAGTGACGTGTCCTGAACCTTATAGTTTGTTGTTGCTCTGTATTTTTGTGATTTTTTATTGATTTGATAAATAAAAAATACGTGTCCAATATTTTCTAGTAATCTAACTGACGGACTAATTATTATTTTTTTAGTCTTATGTTTTTATTTATTTATTATTTTATTTTATTAGTCTTCATGCCTGTTGCGTAATCTAATGAATGTTATCATAACTAGTGCAGTCCGTATGATAGCGGAATAGGACTAACGCAGTCCTTTAACCTGCAATAAACGGGTTCTACAATAAAAGGAACAGGAAAACCGGCGACCAAACTGCTCTCCTTCCTTTTATTTCCTTTTATGTCCACCGGTATGGAGTATTCGATATCCGAGGGTACTTAATACCCTTGCCAGTGACCGATAGGGGACATCCACCTTTATTTATAGTTTTAAAACCATTTAATAAGGCTCAAGCCCCACTCGCCTTTATGCCCGGGGAAAAGTCGATGGTTGTAGAATGATGACTTTTTAATTTTTAAGGGAACTTTATGCGACTTTTGCTTGGTAGAAGGGCCCATCTAGGAGTCGCTACGCCACTGGCTCTACCTAGTAACAATCAATGTAGGCGCGACTCCATTTATCAATACATTGCTCTGCAGCGTACAGCCGGGTACAGCACGCACAAAGGACCGTCTACCTTTTGTTGTTGACAGTACATCGCAGCGCTTAATAAACATGTACTAAGGCTATGTGTACATGTGTTTTGATTACAGTTGTATATTGTGTGACTTTTTTTATTGCCTTGAAAATATTAGGGCGTGATATGAAATAGATGTCTAAGGCATAGTTATTTTTTTTTTTTTTTTGTTCTGACAATGGAAAATCATAACGATAAAAACGTACCTAATTAGGTAGTTACATAACAATTGAATAAAAACGTTAGTTAAAATAGGTGCCTATAATACCTAGGCCCTATTTCAAATATGAATGAAACAGAGTGAGCCAAATAGCGTAACAACCTACGCATTTTTACGGTTACGGTTTTCACTCTATGCCAGTAAAAAAAAAAGATAATATAAGTATACCTTACACATCTATTTCATATACATATCACGCCCTATTATTTTCAAGACGGTAAAAAAGCCATCCAGAACATTAAGCATTTTATTGAAGAGACTTAAGAGTGTATATTGGCTTTGGTGGATAGTGGCACAAAACTGAATGTATAGCTTTTTGATAATTAGTTTAGGGCAACTGATATTAAAGATCAATTTGCTTCGAATTTAATATTTTTGGGCCACCATCAAATTAAATACCAGCGGAAATGTTTTAGAGGAAGGCCGTGTATAATATGGGCGGAAGACATCAGGAAAATAGCTGGTCAAGAATGGATGCGAATAGCCCAAGACAGGGCAAAATGGTTATCTTTGGAACAGTCCTTCACCAGCTGAATGGTTCTTGTAGATTCAATATTTAATGTGTTTTAGTAATTAGTAACATCAAAAGTAGTTAAACAAAACTGCTTGGGAGTGGCTTGCTTTGATAAACTGCTATACTTATTCTAATATCAAAGATATTTGAAATATAACGATTCCTCTCAGGTTCGTCTCAGAGTCAGCACGTCCAGAATATCAGAGGATTATTATATTTTAATAATTATGTTAACTATTGCTTGTCGACAAAATTCCAATATCATTTTCATTTCCAATCCAAAAATTAAAATTAGTATATTAAAAATAGTTATTTTGATTTTTAAAGATTATCGCTGTTTTTTACCAGCTTAATTTTACCACAAAAATATTCTGCATTTCGAACCCGCTCTCAAATAGCCTTAACTTCTGGCATAACGTAACCATAAACCTATACAAGTTAACTGCCATAGAATTGACTATAACATTGAATTGAATAGTAACATAGCTATTAACTCATAATAGGGCTTACAATTGTAGTACGTCGACGTTGCCCATGCAGACTTGAATTGAATAAAAATGTTGAATAGGTACGATAATTTTGTATTGAGTGGGAATTCTATAGAAAAATCAATCGTATTTACTAAATCATATTTCTGTTTATTACGTCTTATTTTTGAACGGACATTTATATGAAGTAAGCCACGAGGCTTTTGCTACTTCACTGGGCATAAAGGCGAGCAGAGCCCCATCCTATGTAAATGGTTTAAAAACTAGAAACTAAGCAACCTGCGCAATAGGTCTCCCCCTGTGGGAGTTGGACCTCGGCTCAGTCTGGTCGCTGACTGACGGATTATGGGATTATTACTTTTAGTTGTTAAGGGGAGTTTTGTGCAACTGTCGCTTTACGATACAGTTCGCGGGCCTCTCGGATTTTGATTCTATGAGGGCATCGGAAAGACTTTTGCAAAGTAAGGGTCGGGAGGGCTAGGAGGGTGTCTATTAGTTTACCACTAGGTACGCTCTATGATTTTAACCGAGCTGGACATTCTCGTAACATTTCCAGGACACTTTTTTACACACAATTCTTAAGCTTTTCTAAACACATTCCGTAGCAAGTACCTAAAAGCCAAATTAGTGTGTGGCAATGCTACAAAGGGACAATATCGATACGCATATAAAACGGTGTTCTTGAACTCGACATGGGTAATGAAATACACATGCAGACTCACCTGAATTGCGCTTTTACAGCCCCATTGACAACTCCGCCTCGATCCACAAGCTTTATTCATTACATAGACATCTCGTGCTTTGAAATGCGGTATTTTCTCACAGGATTCAAGGTTACTTAGATTCTTAATAATGAATATAGTTTTATAATCTACTAGCTTTTACCGGCAGCTTCGCTCGCATTGCAGCCAATATCCCAATGTCTAATACGTCCAAGAATATGAGTACAAAGTTTCATGATGATCGGTTAAGTAGTTTTCGTGTGAAAGCGTAACAATCAAACTTTCATATTGACATTTATGATATTAGTAGGGCTATCATCTATCCAACATAAAAACATACATAAGCTCACGCCTGTTTCCCAGCGGGATAGGCAGAGACATTGGACCTCCACTTGCTACGATCCCTACACACATCTTTCGCTTCATTCACTTTCATAACATTCTTCATACAGCAAGTCGGTTTAGTGTAATCTCCATCCAAACAAATAAAATTGAAGTGTTGTGATTGTAATGACAAAATAACAGGTTTAAAAAAAGGCATATGAATGTATTATGGGTGTTAATAACAGCGATACAGTTTTAAATTTGTTTTTTTTGTCTCTGTCTGAGGGTCTGTCAATGTCTGTTTGTTTTGGATAAGCTCGGCAACCGCTGGACCGATTTCGATGGTACTTTGCCATAAGGCATAAACAACATTTTGTTCGTCTGTGTATTCCACCTAATCTCCAAAACGGTACGGTACTCATTTAGACGGGACTTCACTGGTAGGAGCTTATATTGTTAAGTTTGAGTTACTCTATAACAATTTTATTTTATCTGGCTCTTTTTTACATACATACATTCACGCCTCTTTCCCATAGGGGAAGGCAGAGTCCACTTCCTTCCACTTGCTACAATCTTGACATACCACTTTCACCTCTTCTACATTAATAAATCTTCTCATACCTACATGTCCTTCGGTTAAGGTAATAATTCTACCTGACACGACAGACGTTGTAACGCTGCCACGACGATTACTTTAAAAAAGATTAGGTAGAAAATTTAATATCGTGGTTACATATTCTTAAAATTTCTAATTGTCAGCGCTATTTTCTTATTTTTTAGCACCATGTTGAACAGATGAGTTGAATTCATCTGTATCTGTATATAAATACTACAGATATACTAAACAAAACTTTTAAAAATAAACCTTTTATCATGATGTTGTCCGGTTGGAACTGCGGTGTATGCATGAGTTACATTAAAGATAGTAGATAATTTAATGTTACATTTATTGTAGCAGGTTTTTAAGAGTGTGTTACTCCTAGAAACATGCGACAGTTGTAAGCATTTTATTTTTATTTATTTTTACTCCGTGGCCACAAATTTCGTGCTGAAGCGGTCTTAAATAAAAATAAAACTATTCGACGCCATGAAATAAATCTTTATGTAAATTTAAGTTTTGTTTTCCGGGTCTGATTGCTTGAGGATCCACCCTCCGTACCTCGGAAAGCACGTTAAATTTTTGGTCACGGTTGTTATACTTAACGAAAAATCTGGGAGAGTGTGTCCTCATTCTTTTATTTTCTATGGAGAGCAACCAATCGTTCCTCTGCAAAAATGAAACCAATTTTTTTTTTGAGACAACTGTCGCTATGTTTATATATTCATTTATCGCGGGGGACATTACAGCCATACAATTCACGCACACGTACAGACTCGGAATAACTACCCGAGATTCTCACAAATGATTGTGTGGAACCGAACCCAGAATACCAGGTCTAATAAATAATTATCATAACCACTGAGCCATCGCTGCAGTCGATTCCCTACAGACTTTACAGTAATTGGCTTTTATTAGAAATACAATTATGTATTTCGTCAATCCAATTAAAACTAGGGTTTATTAAACGCAAACCACATAGGAGCCACACAAAGCCGATTGATATCAGATTAAACCTCAACATAACTAAAATACATTGATATGCTAGCCACCATCATCATGGGGCCCGGCGCGTTACTTAGATATGGTAACGGTGCTTTTAGGAACGTAACCAAAAGGTTAAAACGGTACACTATTACTAATACTCCACTGTTTATCTGCCTTTATCTCATAAATCATAATAGTTAGACCAAAGTTTTCCATTAGCCGGGTCGCGAGCCGGTACCAGGCCATCAAAATATGATACCAGGTCGCAACATACCCGCCTTGTTCCAAAAATAATACGTACTGTCGATCGATATTATAAGTATTCGTACATAAAACATTTTTACTATTTATTAATCTGTATTATTTGGCTCGCTTGAAATCTCGGACGTCGTGGCTTCGATCGCCACGCCGGGCAAGAGAGTTCTAAGATATCTTTCCGGATCTGGTTGGCTGAGAGACTACCCTCCGTGCGTCGGAAAGCACATCGTTAAGCCGGTGGTCCTGGTTGTTATAACATCATCTATAACAATTGTTTATAAGGGAACGGGCAGCAGCGTTTATTTGTGTCTTTGTGTGTTGCAACATCACACCACGGTCACCAACCCGCCTGCCAAGTGTGGCGACTATGGTAAAAACCCTCCCTCGGGAGGAGGCCCATTATTAACAGTTGACGTTGTACGAGTTGATGATGATTATTTATACTAGTAGAACCAACTTAGGCTTAAAAGTATATTAAGTGGGTCACGAAGGGACACTGTGAACATTACCAGGCCATGGCTATGGCATGGCCATGGATGGAGTGTTCTGTCATGGTCGGTGGTCCCGATTGATATAACATCATCTATAATAATCGTATATTAAGGAACGGGCAGCAGCGTTTCCTTGTGTGGTACAACATAATTCTGCGGTCACCAACCGCAGACTGATGATGATGATGTTATGTAATTGAAGACCTCCGTCTCTCCTACTTTTACTTTGCTGTGCCTGACAGGGTCCACATTGAACTGAATTTGTAATATACCACCTAAAATCACTGTAGAATGCAATAAATTATTGAATATACCTTGGCAAGCCATTATGTATATTCCTTGGTGATTATGGCAAAAGACCTCAGCGACCCGTTGAGAGATGTTGCCATAATCACCAAACAAATTGGGATAAGTTCAGGGAAACGATAATGATGCAAATTAGAAAAAAAAAAACTGTTATCAAAATAGGTCATTCAATTAGGTACAGTCTACTGAGGATTGTAATTGCCAAATTAATTAGAGAATAAATTGCGGTATCGTGACCAATGTAGTTAATCTACTTTAGTAGGGAGATATTGCTAAAGTCAGTAGAATTGTGTTTGCAATCAAATTGATTGATACACAACATTGATTGATACATAACATATATTGCAAACATATATATATTCATCATCAGCTCGTATAACGTTCATCCCGAGGGAGGGTTGCCATAGTTACCAGTTACCACGCTTGGTAGACGGATTGGTGAACGCAATAGCGTGTGGTTTTCATCATCATCATCATCAGCCCGTATAACGTCCACTGCTGAACATGGGCCTCCTCCCGAGTTGGGGTATTGAGTCCCTCAACCAACCAGACCCGGAAAAAAATCTTAGAATTTGCAAAAATATTTCCTGTCCGGAGTAGGGATCGAACCCACGACCTCCGAGATTTAAAGCGAGCCAGATACCTTTACGCTACGGAGGTTTGGTTTAGATAGATTTGGCGTGTGGTTTTCGGCTTACAATAAACCATGTCGTCCCGTGAGTGTCGTAAGAGCCGAATAAGGGACATACAAATGATGGATGGGAAGCAGTGTCTATCAGCTCGAATTAAGTTACCATTTTAATGCGATCACGAATCCGCCTTTTTTTTTTTTGGTCCACGGGAAATGCATTTTCGCATTCCCACCGCCGCTGCAGCGTATTCGCGCGCTGGCGGTGGGATATGTGGGACTCACCCTCCCCATGGCATGGTATGCTAACTCATACCACGAGGAGAGGACCCTACACCACTAAAACCTCCCGGACACTCCTTCGATCCGTTAGCGGGGGCCAGGCACGCATAATCAATCCGGCACCCGCGGCCAATATGACACTGCGGGATCCCCTGGTACACAAATCCGCCTGCCAAGCGTGATGAATATGGCAAAAAACCTCCCTCGATAGGCGGATACTCAGCTGTGGACGTTATACGGGCTGATGACGATGACAATCAGAACAGACCCTGGTTTGTAAATTGATATTTTTTATGGCAATATTCCTTACGGTCTCTGCCTTACCAAGGTCTGTTCAGAGGAACCAGGTGGCCCATGATCAGCAGTTTTTTTTTTGGATGGACTTACGTAGCTAGTCACGAAGCTTTTGCTACTTCACCGGGCACAAAGCCGAGCAGAGCTCCAACCTTATTAATGGTTTAAAAACTACAAACTAAGCAACCTGCGCAAGAGGGCGTCCCCTGTGGGGCTTGGACCTCGGCTCAGGGCGGTCGCTGGCGATGAGATTGAGGGATTATGACTTTTATGTTCAGCAGTGGACGTAATCGGGCTGTTGAAGAACAATAACGTTACATAAAAAAATGCAAAACATTTGTTAAGAAAACATGCGATAAAAAGGGTTATTGCTGAAAAATGTGGGAATATTTGTAATAAAAATCTGGCCGCTTGGAAGCGGATTCCCAAATAATTTTGTTTACCTTTACACAAAGGCAAGAGGCAGTGTATGGAAAATTGATGATATTATTAAAAGAAAGATTTATTAGTATAATAATATGACAAGGAAATAGGACACGGTTGTAGCAAAGAAGAAATCGCAGCAGCGATAAGACCGCCATTTGTACTTTGTTATTATTATGCACAATTTATTTTGTATTATTCCTGGTGTACAATGAAGAGTATTTTACTTTACAAAGGGTTGAAAGAAGTTAGGCTTAGAAGAAACCGTCCCATACCTTCACATGATTTTTGTAAAAGGCAACTAAGCAAGGCCGCATTTAAGGGAGGGCACCCAGGGCAACTGCCCGGGGCCTCCACAATAGAGGGCCCCCCACAATAGAGTTTTTTTTTTGTTTTTCGGGTTTATACTTTTAGATACACTACTTTCTAGAATCATAAATAATGTAATAGTTCTTAAATATTGTAAAAATGGTTATTCATCTATATTCGTTCACTTAAATTGGACAATCAGTATGACAATTCAAATCGTCCTAAAAAGTAGGTACATACTTCAAATTTTATACACATTTAGAGAAAAAATAATTTGTGGCCAGGGACCTCTTCTCCTTTGCTGTCCCGGGGCCTCCGGACTTCTAAATCCAGCCCTGAGACTAATGGACATAGTATTTTTGCTAGCTAGATGTTTCTTACCATCGAACTGCGGTCACTAATCCGCCTGTCAAGCGTGGTATTTATTGCAATGTACAACGGTTAGTAAGGCCTGTTAGGAGGATATTCAGCAGTGGACATAAAGGGGCTGTTAAAAATGTATCCTAAGCACAGTAACTACTACATAATAATAAACTTCTTGTAAACCGCTTAACTAAAGAAGAACATCCCAAATTTCTCCCCCACAATGTCTCCACACAATTTGTTAGTGAAACTTTGAGTATAACAAGTTGTAAAGTGCATTACTTACTCCGTATGGCAGAGTTTCCCAAAGTTTGCCTCGGAGATTGTAAAGAGAGTTGAAAAAGATTGAAATACTTTTATGTCTGTTTTCCTATTGATCTTCTTCTGTTACCTAGAGATAGATATACGTCTCGCTCTAAGTTTCGAAGATCGTGAGTTTGATTCCCGCGGCGCACAAAAATCAACGTATGATGGATTTATAATGCAAGCGTTTATAGGTTAAGGTTATGGTATACCATTGGGCCGGCCATATGCTAGTTTGGGCTCAATGTCATGCTTACGCAGTTTCCAGTTTCCTCCTATTTGGGAAATATACAGTGTTGGCGGGAAGTCTGAGACAAGAGTGGGACGAACATGTGCAGTTAGCCTAGATATAGAGCGAGGAGTGACACATGCTCCACGATTGCGGAGGCACCATGCAACGGTGTAGGACATGCGAAAGGCATCGGCCCCCAAAAAAAATGACCATAATATGCTTCCTTATAATAAAACTAGCTTCCCGCGCCCGGTTTCATCTGCGTGACTCCTGTTCCCATGGGAACGGCATTATTAAACATCGCTTCTGTTTCTCATGGTTAACATAGCTTTCTAATACAGAAATAATTTTTGAAAACGGTTCAGGAGCCTTTTCAATGCAAACAAACAATCAGTTGAGTGATCCGATTGTTTGTTTGCATTGAAAAGGCTCTTTATAATATACGTTTAAATTAAAAATATTTAATCACAACTGTAATAGATTTGCTGCTTACGCGTAAGGCTTCCTCCATATCAGGTCAGGTTAGGATGCCTCAAGTTTCACTGGAAGCATTTGAGTCATCCTGTGCTGATTTATTACAAAATATTTGTTATTGTTTTCTTTTAATTTTATTGTCATAGTTTTAGCTGCATGCACATATCTTTGCGTTACAATCCAGATCAAAACCTGTTTTTTTATTTTGTATTTAATCTTGATTGTAATGTGATTTGTGCATTAAAATAAATAAATTAAAAAAAGGGCAAAAGTTTGGGAACCGTGCCGTATGGTATCTGACACCGCAATGAATTCTCACCAACTAGCAACTGGGCGAAGTTAAACGCCACCGGTACTAATGTGTAGTTGCATTACTTTTGTGTTTTAGTCAGACGTTTTATTTTACTAATATATTGCTAACATTCGCTAGTAGAACAATATTCAAAACTTAAAATATATACCTATTAAATCAGAAAAAAATGCTTTCATTCGTACTTAAAAAAAGGTAGAAGGTACTTAGCAGAAAACTCCTCAGTATGTCTTGAGCCTTCAGGTACAAACTTATTTTAATTCTATATCAGTACTTGAGGTCCCGCGTTTCTGCTGACTTAATTTTTGGGAAAAAAGAAAGAATAAAGTCGCATATAGTCGCAAGCAGTTGAACAGTGCAAGCATCTTTGCTTACACCGTTCAACGTTGCGCTTGCGCTCCGCTTTTTATATTTTTTTATTTTTTTTAACGTATCTTTGTCTATGGTAGTTAAATACATAATCACAAACTTTTTAAAAAAAGTAAAGAGATGGCGCTGAAAAGACCTTTTTTGTTTATGATCGAAACGATAATCACAATAAAAACGTCATATGCGCGTAATCTAACTGACGAACTAAATAGATTTTTAAAATCTTCATGCCTTTTCACAATGTCTTTTTTACAGCAGGTGTTCACTGAATAGTCAACATCTGCAGACAGAATCTGCAGACATTGTTCAATATGTCACCAACAATGTTACAACTACAGTGCGTACATTCAAAGCAATAACTTTAATGCACTAACTGACGACCATAGAGCGTAACCTCAATACACTCTGTCAAAGGCTTGGTAGTAGGCGGCAAGACGGATTTTCATTCAAAGACGCTGTATAACTAGAAGAAGTAATACCTCGTGTAATGCACTAGTATAGTCTTACTGTTTTCGAACTTACATCGCTAAAATTGGTTATATCAGTCATATTGTCCTCACATTATTCTTGAGTAACCTTAAAATTAAGTAGTTGCCGTGGCCGAAATCGGACTGTACCTTAGTATTACTAATATATAAAGCTGAAGAGTTTGTTTGTTTGCTTGAACGCGCAAATCTCACAAGCTCATGGACCGATTGGAAAAAATATTTCAGTGTTAGATAGCCCATTTATCGAGGAAGGCTAAATAGGCTACGGAAAATGAAGAAAATATAAAAAAGGGAATGATTTATTTAAATAATGATGTTCGTGTAAGTAGGATTACTTTATAGGACATTTCGATAGGAATATTGCTAGGATCAACAGTTGGCCAGAGCAGAATAACACTCCTTATAGACATTTCCGAACATAAATCACTTCAACAGCCTATTTACGTCCACTGCTGAACCATTTCCTCATCTTATTAGGCCTTGACAAGCCAGGGTTCTTGAGGGATATTGCTATAATCACCACGCTACGCAGGCGGATTGGTGATCGCAGTAAGAGGGTAGTAAGTAGCTTGGAGCTGATAGATACTGCAGGAAATGGTGGATTTACCCTAAGGGCATTCGGAGATAGTGCAAAGGGCGGCAAAACTTCTAGGACGGCAAAACTTTGAAAGCGGAAATAAAACTTTAAGTGACATTCCAGTGACAAGTCTGCATTTTCCTCAGTGCCCAGGGCGGCACTTCGTTTAAATCCGGCCCTGGTTGCAGCCCACCAATCAGGCGTATGTGCATTAGTGTCCTTTTACGACACCCATAGGAAGTCATATGGTGGTCTATTGTAAGCCGGAAACGACATGGCTATAAATATCCACTGAGTCTCTGATGCAGTAAAATTAGTTTAACAGTGAAATTATGTTATTTATTCAGCACTTAGGTATTTATATACACTTATACTTGTCAGAATTACAACATGTAAGACTAACAAAAGTATAACTTCATCATCAGCCCGTATTGCGTCCACTGCTGAACATGGGTCTCCTCCCGGGGGAGGGTATTTGCCATAGTCAACATGCTTGGCAGGCAGATTGGTGACCGCAGTATTATGTTGTACCACACAAGGAAACGCTGCTGCCCGTTCCTTGATATGATTATTATAACAATCGGGACCACGACCAACGGCTTAACGTGCTTTCGGAGGCACTTAGATATCTTAGAATTTACACAAAGATTTCCTGTCCGGCGTGGGGAACGAACCCACGACCTCCGAGATTTAAATACCGCTATGCTACAGAGATTGTATTATCGAAGTATAACTTAAGTAGCTAAAACAATGTTTACATTATTTGATATTACAGATTTTATAATCCTTCCGTCTGTCCCGCGATATATGGCAAATGTACCCTTAAGGGGTTAGGACCAACGCTCAGGGTGCCACTGGAGTTAAGAGCAGATCAATAACCCAGCTCCTCAAGCAGCATACCACATAAAATGAATATTCCATGGCTGTAAAACTTAACCCACATTTATAGTAAACTAGCTGACCCGGCAGACTTCGTACTGCCTCAATCGATACATAAAAGACCTAAAAATTTGTATAAAATAAACTGGGCCGTAGAGACTTCGTTTATGCGGTACTCCTACCCCTACACTACCCCTACCCTACACTACCCCTACCCTACACTACCCCTACCCTACACTACCCCTACCCTACACTACCCCTACCCTACACTACCCCTACCCTACACTACCCCTACCCTACACTACCCCTACCCTACACTACCCCTACCCTACACTACCCCTACCCTAAAAAATCTTGGCAAAAAAATTCAAGTTTTCAATTAACAAAATAAAGCTCAAATTGACACTACATTTTAGTTAGAAAACGTTTGTATGGGAAAAAGAAAAAGGCTGTTTTAAGGGGTTTTCAGGCAATTATTCGAATTTTTCTCGCCGTAAAAACCATCCTTGAACTTCCACGAACATTAAAAAAAAAGAATTGGCCAAATTGGTCCAGGCTTTGTAGAGTTATGCGCTTACCAACACATTTTGCGATTCATTTTTATATTATAGATACCGACACACGAGTGAGACATAAAGCTGGAGTCACAAAGCTAACTGCGAGGTATCCGCATTCATCAGCAGTGTGTAATGGCCTTTGTTCACACGTACAAAGCAGGACGTCTTTTCTGATGAGGCTTTCGAGTTACAGCTGTGTGTTTTACGTCCTTGGTATGGTTTTAATTTGAAGTGTTACATTTCAAAATTGTCATTAATACATTTAGACCACTGACAGGATTCGAACCTGAATTTTAGGTATAGCCCCTAACGCCTAAACCATGCGAGACATGTTATAAAACGAGATTGATAAATTTCGACGACCGGTTGGGGTTCCCACCGTGGCCGAATGGTTTAGGCGTTAGATCGATAGAGTCAATATTACTGATTCGAACCTGCGTTATAGGTATGGGCTATACCTATAATGCAGGTTCGAATCCTGCCAAATCCTGGTGGTCTAAATGTATAAATCTCAATTTTGTAATTTAGTAGCTAATTGGTAAACATTTCGTAACGTAATCAAAAAATTTAAAACAAGGATTTTTACTCAAATTTTGATAGGTATTTGAAAATTTTATGATTTTGGTAGTTCTTATTTTAATTGATTAATGCAAAAAAAAATTATGAATACATTTTATTTATTAATTACTAGCGGAGATTTTTTAACGTTTTTGGATAAACATATTATATAGATAGCTCAAGCTAATCATAGTCTTGAAAATCTTGTAGCCACAATCCACGAAAATCTTACAGTAAAAAAGGGAACGGACAGCAGCGATCCTTGTGTGTTACAACATAATACTGCGGTCACCAACCCCCCTGTCAAGCGTGGTGACTATGGCAAAACCTCTCCCTCGGGAGGCCCAAGTTCAGCAGTGGACGTTATACGGGCTGATGATGATGATGATGATGAAATAGATGGTAAAAATAACTGTCCCAACAATATCTACAAGAAACACACTACAACGGAAAACACATCACCGGTTGCACACGACCATTAACTACGTCATACATCTGCCGCGATCATAAAATTTAATCGCCAACCCGTGTTTATCCCCAGCTGCTGCCTAACGCTGGCTGGCAATTAATTAATTGCGTATGTATGCTTACATAGCGCGTATTGGACATGACGGTTTACGATAGTACCGCTCGATGAATATTCATGCTCTGCTTCTGTACTACGATTGAATTTGATTACTGCCTTAGGTTCGCAATTTGTTTTAAATCAGCTGTTAATTTGATTTACATTTGCAAAGGATTTAATATTGTTTTAAGTTTGGTGATTAAGGGTGAATGCTGTTGAATTTATTTGCGGTAACTAGGGGATGGGGTGGTGATTTTGAATGCATTTAAGGAAATTTGTTTGTAGACGTATATACCTACTTATGTTTATTATTAACAAGTTTTTGTTTTAATGGTTATTGGAGTAGAGTATCAAAGTTCTATACTAATATTATAAGGAGGAAAGATTTATTAAATGTTTTAAGCACTTTATGGAAAAGTTTAACTTATACTATATATCAAAGTTAGCTTGTTGTTGAGCAACTTAAAGACATGTTACAAAGAGATTAATAAATTTCGATGACCGGCTGTGGTTCCGCCGTAGCCTCATTTGTTAAGGCATGAACTCGAGCTCTCGAACTCGAACCTGCATCTTAGGTAAAGCTGGGGGCTTCACCTAAGATGCAGGTTCGAGTCCTGCCGGTGGTCGAATTTTATTTATCTCAATTTTGAGGAAATATTTATTTGCATTGAATATTCTCCCGAATTACTGAACCGATTTCAAATATTCTTTCAACATTACTAAGCTACGTTATCCAGGAGTAACAATGGCTATATTTAATTATGAGATTCCTACGGAAACGAAACTACGAGGCTAAAACTTGCGCAAGAGGCTAGTTTTAGATAAAATCATAAAAAAGTGATACAATTATTAATATAAATTGAACTATAACCGTATACCTTCTCATATTATACAATTTCTTTTTTTTTTCATGTTAAAAAGATTACTAATAGAGTTTTTGCAGTCTACTAGTATTCTTGTTAATCCCTCGTGCTAAGCTAAAATGCTTGTGTTACGAGTGGGTTCACGTCGGTAGTGCAATGAGTGGGGATTGAACCGGCGACCAAAAGATCCGACGCTCTAGCCATTGGGCTACGACCGCTTCACTTTGAAGTCCATATTCTGGGAATGTTGCCAGCTAGCATAGATTTAGAATAGTTAATATTTTATAGTTATAGCAACTATAAAATATTAACTATTCTAAATCTAGTTTATAGTTACTTATAGTTGTAATTATTATGTTCAACGGTTACGGTACGCGGTTTCTCCCGCGTAAATCCCGTTCCAGTGGGAACTTCGTAATGAAATATAGCCTTCCTCAATAAATGGTCTTTCTAACACTGAATTTTTTTTCTACTTTTTCAACTTCACCTTTTTATATTAGTTAGTATATGAGATTATTGTTCCATATGTAGTTTATACTTATTACTTTTAACATATAAAAAAAAACATTGTATCAACCAAAATTTATAAAACCAACCAAACTTAATTAAAGAATAACTACGAAATCACAACGCCCATAAAAGAACATTGAATAAAAATCATCCAGTATACCATTCCGCTTAAATGAATGAAGTACCAATGAATAATATAATTAAGTATACAATTTTACAATATAATATTCTACCATCACAAAACCATTAAAATGAACTTTAATGCAAGTGAATAACATTACTTATTCAATTATAAATAAGCGCACATAAGCTCGTTCACTCAAAGCACCATTATCCTACTACGCGCGCTACGAGAACTTCTACGCCGTAGCACATAATACTCCCACTTTCATACTGGTGAAGTTTGTGAAGTTGTATGTATGTGTGTTGTCTTTTACGCCGAATATTGTGACCAGATTTTAAGCAATATTTTGAAATTCACTAAAAAGTATTTCTTAATCTAAAACTATAGTTTTAATTAATGGTAGCTTTTTGATGGGCCATGGAAAATATCTATACTCATACTAATATATAAAACTGAAGAGTTTGTACGTTTGAACGCGCTAATCTCCGATTTTCAAAATTCTTTTAGTAATAGCTAGACCATTTATCGAGTTTGTTTTATATTAATTAATCCTTAAAAATATTATATTTGCGAAACTAACTCTGTCTGACTGTCGGCCTTTCACGGTAAAAATACTGAACTAAATACTGATTTAAATGAAATTTAGTACACAGATAGTGTAGAACCTGAGAAAGAACATATTTTATAATATACTTATTATATATACTTTTAATTCAAAAAAAGGGTTTAATTAAAATAATTAAAACTGCAACTCAAAGTTATATATATTTTGTTAAAGCAATCATCGCAAGTAAAGCCGCGCGGCACAACTAGTGCTCAACCCAGAGGGTGTTTCATTATCATAATTTCCCGCTTACCTCCCTCTCGAACGGTAAATGCATTGCATAATTCGATCGGAAACTCGCAATCTGAACGCGACCGATGCGGTGCGGCACATATTGTGGACTGGTTATGAAGGAGAAGCAACTACTGCCATTTAATTGATGCCTACAATATTAATTAATCGACTCACAATTATCATCAAGATAATTGTATTCAAGTATCAATTACTGTGGAAGCCAACTGGAGAGCTATTTGCGTTTTATGCTGGGTATCTTTTTTCGGGCGGATATTTCTGTAATTAGCCATGAGGCTTTTGCTTCTTCTGGGCATAAAGACGACCAGAGCTCCAGGGGAGTTTTGTGCAACTGCCGCTCTACATTACTTTATGCCGGGTGAAGTAACAAAGGGCTTACTTTATATTATAGATCTTGAAAAAACGTTTTTGTCATACGTTCGACTGTATATAATTAAACGCAAATGTTTGTAAGAATGTATGGATGTATGTTTGTTACTCTTTCACGCAAAATCTACTGAACAGATTTGACATCTGAAAGTTTTCACCGGAATAGTTTATAGGCATCACGCTCCGACCAACTGGAGCCGAGTAACGTTCGGTAACCGCGGGATGCAGCTAGTTTTTAACAGTATTATACAAAAATCGACTGTACTACCAAAAATGATTTATTTCGCCGATCAGAAGTAACGACAAAAAATACGGTAGTATATATACAGATTTTATCAAAAAGACTTACAAAAAGTTAAGTGATATGTTTCCTAAAGCATTGACGATACTGCACTGCCGCTTAACTGACAGTTGATAATAAGGAATAATTTAATCTGGCAAAAAATACTTTCTATGTTAGAATTTTAAAAGGAAAGGGGGCCAAAATATTAATTTGCTACATTGAATCTTCAACCTTGTCACCTATTGTCACTTATTGTCGCGGTATTGTAGTACCTATCACGAAAGAAAGGTAATGTTGATAGTGGAATGACATCTCTATATCTTACATTTTTCTTTTTAAAAATATTTCAATATGGCAGATATTTATTGAGAATGGCCCGAAGGTGTGCGATCTTTGCGAGGTTTAGGGTTGTCACTGTTTGATACATTTATTATGTTCATAGTTTAATTTGTTTAAGTCACTGGTTGGTTTCTGATTGTGATTAAATAAAATAAAAATCATTTTTATTTACTTAAACCTATTACAGGCACTTGCAAATAGTAAAAACAATAATTAAATATTAATTTTTATTAATCTACAATAATTACATTTTATAAATTTTCCATTTAAGCAGGTATTTTAGTAATTTTTTAATTATATTTTAGTCTTAACGTCTTAGTTTATTATTTAACTAAATTGTGTCCAATAGCTTGTTCTGTCTACATTAGGTCAGAACAATTGTTATTATTTGGGTGGACCATGAGTATATAACGAAAGTCGCAGTGTAATGCTGATCAACCAGATCCAATACGCCCCAACTGAGAAGATCCGGCAAAACAAACTAAGTGGGTTATTCTACTGTCGGTTTTAACACGACCCACATGAGACGGTCCGGCGAAACATACTCAAAGGGGCAGAACGTAGGTTTTGGTCCAATTAATTATGGGAAGAAATAAAAATAATTATTGAATATATTCACAAAAAGAACAAATACAAAAAAACAATACTACTATTGTAAAACTCTGCTGACAAAAACGAACCCGCACGGTTGCACGGTTTCATCCACATAGGTTGTAACTTATAGCCTTCCTCAATAAATGGACTATCTAACACTCAATAAATTTTCAAATCGGACCACTAAGTACCTGAGTTTAGCGCATTCAAGCAAACAAACAAACTTACTAGCGGACCCGACAGAAAAAGCAAACAACAAAAAAAGAATTAACGAACTCGACTTCGCCGTTCAGGTGTGATGCCGTGACCAAGGGAAATAGGGATACATTTTTATATAATATATAAATTAGCTCCTTTTAGTTGTATATTATGTATTTTATTCATGTAATATAAGATTGTAAATAGAAAGAAAAAAAACTGAGCCAGTAGTGCAGTATATTGTAATTATATATTTCAAGAGCTCAGAATCATAAGGTCGGATGTTCCATGATACTTTAGAAACATTCGTCGTATGTACCTTTGGCGTAAACTGGCACTTACGACCAAATGCTTCTGAAGATATAGTATATCCGTCGTTATGCTTCTCAGGTCTAGATTTATTTTAAAGTCTAGCAGAAATTTTGTACACTAATAACCTTTTTAACCTCTCGTGCTAAGCTAAAATGCTTGTGTTACGAGTGGATTCACGTCGGTAGTGCAATGGGTGGGGATCTAACCGGCGACGACATCATCGAAAATCCGAAGCCTTAGCCATAGGGCCATAAAAAAAATGTTTTTATATTTGTACCAACCCTAAACACTTTTCTAAACATACCGCAACATAGCTCCGCGGCTCAGTTCACATATGAAATATCGTACGCCGATAGAATACGACCACAGACACTAACAACACGGATGCCGTGGACACACGGCGAAATAGGGACGAGTGAAAAATGATACCTCCATTAATAATATTCTTTATATTTTATGGGTAGACATTGTGAATTTGATTGATGATTGGTAGATTTATGATAAACGTTTTGTATGCTATGTCTTTGTTTCGATTGTCGTCATCATCGGCTCGTACAACGTCCACTGCTGAACATGGGCCTCCTCCCGATGGAGGGTATTTGCCATAGTCACCACGCTTGGCAGGCGGGTTGGTGACCGCAGTATTATGTTGTACCACACAAGGAAACGCTGCTGCCCGTTCCTTGAAATACGATTATTACAGATGATTTTATAATAATCGGGACCAACGGCTTTACGTGCATTCCGAAGCACGGAGGGTAGTCCCTCGACCAACCAGACCCGGAAAGAAATCTTAATAAAGTAAAGTAGTTTTGTGTAAAACAAAGATTTGTTGTCCGGCGTGGGGATCGAACCCACGATCTCCGGAGGTTGTCGATTGTCATAGATAGTGTTATAACAATCGGGACCAACGACTTTACGTGCTTACCGAGGCACGAAGGGTAGGCCCTCTAGCAGCAGAACCGGAAAGAAATCTTTGATTTTACACAAATATTTCTTTTCCAGAGCGGGAATCGAACCGATTTAAGGCGAGACTTACACGGCTACTCAGTTTTGTGTCTGTGAATTGAGTGTTGTGTCCCCAGTCCCCAGACCCCCTGACACAGGGATTAATTTCACAAGTGCGAGAGTTGTCTTTAAAAAAAACACAAAGATTTTAGACCAAGAAAATTAATTATTGAATTAAGCTCGCCTTTGTACATGTTGTTTCCGCTGTATACACTTTATGTTATGTTTTTCTGTGTGCAATAAAGAATAAATAATTAAAAATAATAAAGATTTTTTACAAGTAACAAACATTGTATTTCATGGTCAAGTTCCCTGGCTTGGGTTTTTGCATAAAAACTTCGTCTTATTTCGAAATTGGCAACTTCAGTCACGCAGTTATATATCGTATACACTTATATATCGTTTGAGTCTTTTCTCAGCGAAGTGTTGTATGTTTGGTAGTACAATTGATATTTGTATATATTCATTTGACTTCGAACTTGTATTGCCCGTTTGTACAACCTAGAATATATTGTATTGGAAGGCACTAGAGCTCAAATTGCTATGAACATTTAGGCCATATATTTTGCGCCTTCTTGAAGAAAACTTTTTGTGTAAAAAATAAAGATATGTCTACTAGTTGCGCCCCGCAGTTTTACCCGCGTTACTCTGCTCCACTGGGTCGGAACGTGATGTTTTGTAGCCTATATGTTAATCCAGAGTATAACCTAAGCCGGTACAAACATCCATCCATCCATACTTTCGCGTTTATAATATTAGTTGGATTATGAAATGTTAAACTTACATTTCGATATCACTGCTGGCAAATTGTCCTACCAATTTTAATCAACGACTAAAACTCACGATGTATATAAATGAAAAATTAAATAGAGATCAGTAGTTCAATTTCCAATACTAAAGCCAAGTAATTATGTACACAAACACAGTAACCAGACTAATCAACATGCCGGCAGGTTGTCTAAACATAAGCCAAGTGATAAACCAAACATAAACTTAAACCGACGTCGAGTCAGCACGTTTGTTAACATGTAACTACTACCTTATTGGATGAGGTTTGGTTGAAATAAAACAATAACGTAGGTGGTAAGCGCTGATGTAAAACTTTTTTTTTCTAACATCGGCGCCATCCACGAAGTATAACGATTGTATAAATTGAAACTACAGTTTTGAAGATTAAGCGGAATACACGGACAAGCAAAAGAGAAACAACAAGAAGTAGCCTATATTTATTAAGTAAAGTAGAGTGACAGTTGCACAATACTCCCCTAAAACACTAAAAGTTATCATCCCTCAATCTCATCGCCAGCGACCGACCTGAGCCTAGGTCATAGCCCCACAGGGGGCGCCCTCATGCGCAGGTTGCTTAGTTTGTAAGTTTTTAAATCTTTTATTAAGGCTGGAGCTCTGCTCGCCTTTATGCCCGGTGAAGTAGCAAAAGCCTCATGACTAGAAACGTACGTCCAATCGAAAAAAAAAATTAACCTTTAATGCATAGTAAAAAACAAAGTCGCTCTCCGCTGTCTGTCTGTACCTATGAATGCTTAAATCTTTAAAATTTCGTAACGGATTTTGATGTTGTTTTTTTAATCGATAGTGACTCAAGAGGAAGGTTTATATGTATAATACATCAGCATTGCACCCGTGCGAAGCCGGGGCGGGCCGCTGGTATAAAATACACTATCTAGTATCTACCTATGATAGTCTCGTCAAAAGTCGTTACTGACATTAGCCGGAACAAAGAAACAGTTTTTATTTTTATTTATATGTAAGTATAAACGACACTTCAGTACACAGTACAGCTGTATAGATTTAGACTTAACTATCTACCTGACGTTAAGCGGCAGATGGGGCCAAATACAGCACTAGCCACTCTCATCCTACGAGCCTGTTCCTCTTCCCCCTTCAGTTGTGATAACCACACACAAGACTCATTCGCAAGAAAAAATACTAAGTTTAAATATCGAATTCATTATGTGTATTTAATGCTATCTAAATAAATACAAATATGTATTTATGTATGTATATAGGTATATATGTTGATGTCATCATCATCAGCCCGTACAACGTCCTCTGGTGAACATGGGCCTCCTCTCAAGGGAGGGTTTTTGCCATAGGCACCACGTTTGGTAGGCGGATTGGTGACCGCAGTATTATGTTGTAATACATAGGAAAGCGCTGCTGCCCGTTCCCTGGTATACTCTTTTTATAGATGATGTTATAACAATCGGGACCAACGACTTAACGTGCTTTCCGAGGCACGGAGGGTAGTACCCCAACCAACCAGACCCGGAAAGAAATCTTAGGATTTCCACAAAGATTTCTTGTCTGATGTGGGGATCGAACTCACGACCTCCGAGACTTAAAACGAGCAAAATACCGCTACGCTACGGAGGTTGTATATGTTGATGTAAGTCTTAATATTTAAATTGCTTCTATCTCTTTGAATTTTATATGTTAGTATCTGCCATATTTGAGAAAATAAAAGTCAATCGTTTTCGAGCAAGCTGTAGTTTCATTACGGACCCGGGCCCCGAGTCTAGTATCGTAATGGCGTATCAATGAACTGTCAATGACAGTTCAATGGTCGGTTTTTTCCCATTTGGTAATCTACTAATCCAAATGACGTCATAATAAACGCCACGATGACATTAGCGTAGTTGAATATAATAACAAATGATACATTTATAAGTTTTGAAATCGCCTAAATAAACATTACAATCTCCCTAACCATCGCCCCTGCTACTTCTGTTGACGGCCTTTTCCTGCGGTAGCAACACCGACTGCCATTCCACCGCCGACACCACAGTGAGATTAGTAGATTACCGTTTTTGGCATAATGATATCATGATGGCACTACGGTGGCACAATACTTAAAAAAATTGCAGACTCGGCCCCCCGATGTAACACGGAAGCAAATGAACTGTGAACTAGAGGGATCCTATTATTATTTATAGTAACAGATAAGCTTCTTAAACTTGCCGACTTACTAGCTTCCGTGGAACTTCATTATATGTATAGGTACTTAGGTTGGTATACTTGAGATATTGATTTCGTGACCATATATAATCTGTAGTTAATTGATAATTATTTACATAAATCTGCCTGTGACTTTGTCCGTGTCAAATGAGAAAAATGTTGTTTTCGGAAAAAAATATGGATTAAAAAGAAATGCCGGCGTTACTCCTTATAATCATTTAATACGTAGCCCAATGGCTAGAACGCCGGACTTGTGATCTTGATCTTGAGGTCGCCGATTCAAACCGGGTGGCGTTTTTGCACTTTGCACTACCGACGTGAACCCACTCGTAACACAAGCATTTTAGCTTAGCACGAGGGGTTAACAAGAATACTAGTAGACTGAAAAACTCTGCTAGTAAGCCTTTTAAAGGAAAAGAAAACAAAAACATCAGCTTTCTATCAGTAAAGTAATATGCCATCAAAAACATATTTGTAAAAAAACCCAAGTCTCGTAACGCAGTTCTTTTACCGTAAAACGTTGTGAGATCTATGTAATACCAAGTCGGTTAATTTATTCAGTCCCTACTTAAGGGACCTTCTATCTTAAGCTATTACGTAATTATCTCACCTTACAGAATCTTATTTTGACCTTATCAAAGTTCAAAACTTTAAAGTTTTAAATAATAGATTAACTTGGCCATCGGATATAATTAGAATGTATCTCACAAGTGTTTATTGCGATGGCCAAGTCAATCTAATATTCATAACATAATAGTTTTGAACTTTGATAAGGTCAAAATAAGATTCTGTAAGGTGAGATAATTACGTAATAGCTTAAGATAGAAGGTCCCTTAAGTAGGGACTGAATAAATTAACCGACTTGGTATTACATAGATCTCACAACGTTTTACGGTAAAAGAACTGCGTTACGAGACTTGGGTTTTTTACAAGTATGTTTTTGATGGCATCTCATTTCTTTTTGTAGATAGTTGTACTTTTTTCCTTTGCTTTACAATTTACATTATTTTTTAAAATACCAACAATGGATTTTACCACTCTGTCACTTGATGATGAGCTTTCCAATTTTTGTAGGTTGTGTTCCTCTTTTTCTTTACCGGTACTACTTCTTGAACTTCAGCTAAAGTTTTTCTCAAAGTCCACTCCATTTCTCTATGGGTTTTTCTCGATATCTTTGATGCAACAATATTAAGCATGTCTAGACATTAAATGCTTGGGTTCCGTACCCAAAGGGTAAAAACGGGACCCTATTACTAAGACTTAGCTGTCTGTCTGTCTATCACCAGGCTCTATCTCAAGAACCGCGATACCTAAATAGTTGAAAAATTCACAAATTATGTATTTCTGTTGCTATAATAACAAACTAAACATAAAATAAGTATTAAGGGGGGGCTCCCATACAACAACTATTTTTTGCCCTTTTTTGCTCGATATCTATAACGGCAACAGGACAACTTGAAAATGGTACGGAACCCTTAGTACGCGAGTCCGACTCGCACTTGGCCGGTTTTAGTCTATTGTATTCAAAAATGGATTATTCCTGCGCTTTAATAGTTCCAAAGTAGACTTAAATTTGATGTAAACCATCCAGACTAGTAACTCTGTGCCCTTATTTACAAAATAACTTAACTTACGCACATATGAATATCCACGTACCTAGCTGGCATGGCAACACTCACCATATGAAACAAGAACAGATGCGTCGTATACTTTTTTATGCTTTATTGATATTCGTCGCACTCGTCAAACGTCATTTAAAATTAATCCGTATGTAAAATTGTTATCTCTCATTGGTTATAAATATTGTCAATGTACCTAATCGAAAACTACAACATCAAGCTTAACAGAGGATTAACATGAACTTATGTATGGCACTCACGGCCTTCTGGCTTCCGGCCTGTCAAAGGTTTTTAAAATTACGAAATTGATGAACTGTTTTTGATGGAATTTTGGTACAACTACATAATACATGTCCGATTATGGCCTTTTTTTAAGACAGCTCCCGCACTAGGGAACAAGCTAATATGTACATAAGTAAATTTAAAGCTACCTAGTTAACATCAAACTGTGTATAAAAATATTTGATAAAATGATTAGTTAAATAAATATAGTTTGTGTCAGATTAATAAAACGTGGTTTGTGTGTATACCTTCGATATCACAGTAAGATTTGTTAGTTGCTTGGAAGAAAGTGACCGTCTTTCTGTGTTTCGAACGGGAAGCGTGAAAGCCGTGGTGTAAGTTTGTCCAGGGGAATGAAAGAATGTTACGCATCTCCTCCGCCACTGCGGTGTTCCGGCACGGGCAGTAGGGTATGTGGGACTCGCCCTCTTCATAGCAGTGGAATGCTAATCATAACATGAGAGTAAAACCCCTGGTTACTCCTCCGACCACAATTGGTGAGGGGCCCAGGTACTGTTGCCTATCTGGCAACGTCCGCGACTCAATTGGTGTTGCGGGCTCTCCTGCGCCCAAATAACCAGTTTCAGGGACGCCCAGATTACACGGGGTCCCTACTTCTCAAGGGACCGCAGCCTCCTGCTGAGACATGGCTCAAGCGGGCAAGCCACCTCCATCAGACGCTGTTATGATTGTTAGTATCCTATCGTTCATAGCACAACTTATGTACTATCTTACTTTTACAATCCATTGTTTTTTTTTTTTCCTTCGACTTTTTTTTTTTTTATTACTTCAATTAGTCTCACCGCTCAATAGATTCACGAAAACAAAGCACCCCCTGACTCAGTACAACTGTTTGAATTTCAGACGAATAATTGTCCCGGGTGGGAATCGAACGCAGAAAACCAGGTCTCTGAAACAACTAACCTAACCACTTAGACACCACCTTTCAACATAATTCCATCTAGGTCCCTATCTACACCTATTCCTCCATTAAATCAAACATATTCATGTACACTGATTCACTGACTGCAAATGTAACTTTGTAATCCTATACATTTATAAGAAATAACAAAGTTATTAATGCAGTTGATGAAACTGAACAACTGGACCGAAATTGCAAAATGTTGGAATTTTCCCATGAGTTTTACACTAAACTCTCCTAATACTCAAAATTTGAAGCTTCTACGTCTGCTAGAAGTGCCTAAACATTTTGATGATCGGTCAGTCAGCAGTGAGCGAGTGACAAAATTACCGAAAATACCAAACTTTGACTAGTTATAATTCGTAAAGTACTGGTTCAAATTGAATGAAATTTGAAATATACTGTAGTTTTACAAAGCTTGTTTAGTTACTGAAAATTCAGGCTCCTATCTTTATCCACAACGAAGTTATAGGGGGTCGAAAATCGGCTGAGTTGCTTCGAGAAAAGATAGGCACGGCCATGCAACTTTTTTTTTTTTTTTTTTTTTTTTTCTTACTCGACTTGGGGGGATACTGCCGTGCCCCCAGATCAATACGCGGACCTAATACTATTTTGGAAATCAGCCGGAGTACACGGACAAACATAAATTCCTTTTTAACATAGTTATATTATTGCCTTTATATTCAAAAAATAAATATATAATATACATTTAAGAGATTAGAAAAACCGGTATTCGGTCAAATTGTACGTTAAATACAAGAGCATACGTTTTCTTTATCATAAAATAACAGCTGCATTATTTACCAAAATAAACATTTAGATAAAAAGCGCAACGCCAATACACAAACGCTGTCTCCAAATATGTGCCTAAATATATAACCATTAATATCATAACCAGATCGGCATAATATTCTAACCTCGTTAACTGAAGCCGCACTCTCAGCTTATACCAGCTTATCTAGAATTATCCAGAAATATGCATCTTGTTTCATACGCCGTATGAGTCAGTTCCACAGCGATGCCATTTTTGTGCCAACATTTTAAACGGGCTTGTGGTTTCGAATTAGGTTCTTGAAATATTTTATGGATTAATTCTGTGAGTCGAATATTATGTCATAGAATAAAGCTTGGTTTGCGTTTTTTATTCTTTGAGTTTTAAGGACAATTTATCTTAAGCCAGGATCTCTGAGGCTTATACCGCTTTGCCATTTTAAGCAAATAAATGTTTTTATATTTTTTACTGATATTTCCGCATCTATAGGTAAATATATAATAATAATAATAATATTTATTTATACTTTATTGCACACAGAAAGTTACATGACATAAATTGTATAAATTGGAAACAACATGTACACAGGCGAGCTTCATTCAATTATGAATTCTCTTCCAGCAAACCTTTAGGAAAGAGAAACATGATAATTAGTGCATAGCAAGTGTACAACAGATTTAATTTAACTATTTTTTACCAAATTGGTAAATACATATCTATAAACATACACACTAATAATTACATATACAATTACATACTAATAAATATGCCTGCTATATATAATAAACTACATACACTAACGTTTATGTCCAGATTACATAATAAATTACTGAGACAAAAAATACTATAGTTCTTCTTTTGAATGCATCAGGAGACTGGCAAGCGCGTATAGGATGTGGAAGGGAATACCATAACCGCACTGCACGGACGGTGAAAGAGTGGTCATATTTGCTAGAATCGTCAGGAGGGTTCTTTAAAAGGAGAGAAGTGGCGGTACGACAGGGTTTGTCTCTAAGTATTAAATACTCAAAGCGTTCGCAAATAATAATAATTTTATTCAAAGGAAATTTACACTTATAATACATTTTACGGTGAAAGCCACACTAGGCACAGCCTGTGTCGTGGCTGTCAACAAGACGATTATCTTAAGCATAGTATTTTTCAGATTAAATGAAACAAAGTTACATGCATACACAGTTAAGTCTACAAGTAAGTTTGAGAGTGTATATGTATGTGTAAGTAATATGTAATATGGTCGATAAATGGGCTATCTGTTCTTGAAATTTGTGTGTTCAAGCAAACAAACTCTTCAGCTTAATACAGTATTATAGAAAAGCATACATAAATAATTATAATAATGTTCTTAAATATGTTAATGCATTCTAAATGACGTATAATAATAGCAACTTATTCGTCTACGTTACTAATAAACTATTTCCGTTCATGAATCCTATTAAATGTAGATACTTACTACATACAAGGAGGCAAATAAATTATTGAATGCTTATACGATCCGGAACAATGGCGCCTCGCTTGTAGATACTAACTAATTAGATTACAAGCGCATTGCGGTGCACTAATGGTCTAACCCAGTGGTTCACAAATGGTGATCCTCGGACCACTTGTGGTCCCTGAAAACATGCGAAATGGACCGTCAAGTTATGTGCCAAAGTACATAGGTAGAAACAAGAAAGAAAGAAAAAAATATTGTACACACAACAATAATAAACATAAAATAATAATAATAAAAGTTAAATATATGAATGGAATATAATAAGGATATACACGGACGCCATACATATGAAACAACAAACAACTGTAAAATAAATTTATTTTTGTTAATAATAGAGAGATTGCAGAATTTTGCAGTCTACTAGTATTCTTGTGAACCCACTCGTAACGCAAGCATTTTAGCTAAATGCTTGCGTTACGAGTGGATTCACGTCGGTAGCGCAATAGGTGGTGGTGGGTTCGAACTCGCGACCTCAAGATCACTAGTCCGACGCCCTAGCCATTGGGCTACGGCCGCTTCAAACGTAAACGTAACGTTGTGTTTGTTAATAAATAAAATAATATTACCCTGCAGCCAAATCTGGGGGCACGGCAGTGCCGCCCCAAGTCGAGTAAGAAAAAAAAAAAAAAAAAAAAAAAAGGTACACGGCCGTACCTATCTTTTCTCGAAGCAACTCAGCCGATTTTCGACCCCCTATAACTTCGTTGTGGATAAAGATAGGAGCCTGAGTTTTCAGTAACTAAACAAGCTTTGTAAAACTACAGTATATTTCAAATTTCATTCAATTTGAACCAGTACTTTACGAATTATAACTAGTTAAAGTTTGGTATTTTCGGTAATTTTGTCACTCGCTCACTACTGACTGACCGATCATCAAAATGTTTAGGCACTTCTAGCAGACGTAGAAGCTTCAAATTTTGAGTATTAGGAGAGTTTAGTGTAAAACTCATGGGAAAATTCCAACATTTTGCAATTTCGGTCTAGTTGTTCAGTTTCATCAACTGCATTAATAACTTTGTTATTTCTTAGAAATGTATAGGATTACAAAGTTACATTTGCAGTCAGTGAATCAGTGTACATGAATATGTTTGATTTAATGGAGGAATAGGTGTAGATAGGGACCTAGATGTAATTATGTTGAAAGGTGGTGTCTAAGTGGTTAGATTAGTTGTTTCAGAGACCTGGTTTTCTGCGTTCGATTCCCACCAGGGACAATTATTCGTCTGAAATTCAAACAGTTGTACTGAGTCAGGGGGTGCTTTGTTTTCGTGAATCTATTGAGCGGTGAGACCTTCGCGACAGAGGGATTAATTTAACAAGTAATAAAAAAATAAAAAAAACTGGTAGGAAAAAAAAAAAAAAGACAATGGATTGTAAAAGCAAGATAGTACATAAGTTGTGCTATGAACGATAGGATACTAACAATCATAACAGCGTCTGATGGAGGTGGCTTGCCCGCTTGAGCCATGTCTCAGCAGGAGGCTGCGGTCCCTTGAGAAGTAGGGACCCCGTGTAATCTGGGCGTCCCTGAAACTGGTTATTTGGGCGCAGGAGAGCCCGCAACACCAATTGAGTCGCGGACGCTGCCAGAGGGTATCCCAGATAGGCAACAGTACCTGGGCCCCTCACCAATTGTGGTCGGAGGAGAAACCAGGGGTTTTACTCTCATGTTATGATTAGCATTCCACTGCTATGAAGAGGGCGAGTCCCACATACCCCACTGCCCGTGCCGGAACACCGCAGTGGCGGAGGAGATGCGTAACATTCTTGCATTCCCCCGGACAAACTTACACCACGGCTTTCACGCTTCCCGTTCGAAACACAGAAAGACGGTCACTTTCTTCCAAGCAACTAACAAATCTTACTGTGATATCGAAGGTATACACACAAACCACGTTTTATTAATCTGACACAAACTATATTTATATAATCATTTTATCAAATATTTTTATACACAGTTTGATGTTAACTAGGTAGCTTTAAATTTACTTATGTACATATTAGCTTGTTCCCTAGTGCGGGAGCTGTCTTAAAAAAAGGTCATAATCGGACATGTATTATGTAGTTGTACCAAAATTCCATCAAAAACAGTTCATCAATTTCGTAATTTTAAAAACCTTTGACAGGCTGGAGGCCAGGAGGCCGTGAGTGCCATACATAAGTTCATGTTAATCCTCTGTTAAGCTTGATGTTGTAGTTTTCGATTAGGTACATTGACAATATTTATAACCAATGAGAGATAACAATTTTACATACGGATTAATTTTAAATTACGTTTGACGAGTGCGACGAATATCAATAAAGCATAAAAAAAGTATATGACGCATCTGTTCTTGATTCATATGGTGAGTGTTGCCATGCCTGCTAGGTACGTGGATATTCATATGTGCGTAAGTTAAGTTATTCTGTAAATAAGGGCACAGAGTTACTAGTCTGGATGGTTTACATCTAATTTAAGTCTACTTTGGAACTATTAAAGCGTAGGAATCATTCATTTGTGAATAAAAGAGACTAAAACCGGCCAAGTGCGAGTCGGACTCGCGTACTAAGGGTTCCGTACCATTTTTAAGTGCCTACCTGTTGTTATAGATATCGAGCAAAAAAGGTACAAAAAAAGTTGTTGTATGGGAGCCCCCCCTAAATACTTATTTTATGTTTAGTTTGTTATTATAGCAACAGCAATACATCATTTGTGAATTTTTCAACTGTTTAGGTATGGCGGTTCTTGAGATACAGCCTGGTGATAGACAGACAGATAGCTAAGTCTTAGAAATAGGGTCCCGTTTTCACCCTTCGGGTACGGAACCCAAGCATTTAATGTCTAGACATGCTTAATATTGTTGCATCAAAGATATCGAGAAAAACCCATGCCATCAAAAACATACTTGTAAAAAAACCCAAGTCTCGTAACGCAGTTCTTTTACAGTTAAAAGTTGTGAGATCTATGTAATACCAAGTCGGTTAATTTATTCAGTCCCTACTTAAGGGACCTTCTGTCTTAAGCTATTACGAAACTATCTCACCTAACAGACTCTTAAAATGATCTTATCAAAATTCGAAACTTTTAAGTTTTAAATAATAAATTAACTTGGCCATCGGATACTATTAGAATGTGTCTCACAAGTGTTTATTGCGATAGCCAAGTCAATCTAATATTCATAACATAAAAGTTTTGAATTTTGATAAGATCATTTTAAGAGTCTGTTAGGTGAGATAGTTAAGTAATAGCTTAAGACAGAAGGTCCCTTAAGTAGGGACTGAATAAATTAACCGACTTGGTATTACATAGATCTCACAACTTTTAACTGTAAAAGAACTCCGTTACGAGACTTGGGTTTTTTTACAAGTATGTTTTTGATGGCATCTCATTTCTTTTTGTAGATAGTCGTACCTTTTTTCCTTTTCCTTTACAATTTACATAATTTTTTTGAATACCTACAACGGATTTAGGCTGTATCTCAAGAACCGCGATAGCTAAACAGTTGACATTTTCACAAATTATGTATTTCTGTTGCTATATTAACAAACTAAACATAAATTAAATAATTAAGGGGGGCTCCAATACAACAAACTTTTTTGCGGCCTTTTTTGCTCGATATCTATAACGGCAATAGGTAGGCACTTGAAAATGGTACGGAAACCTTAGTGCGCGAGTCCAACTCGCACTTGGCCGGTTTTAGTCTATTGTATGCACAAATGGAGGATTCCTGCGCTTTAATCGTTCCAAAGTAGACTTAAATTAAATGTAAACCGTCCAGACTCGTAACTCGGTGCCTTTATTTACAAAATAACTTAACTTACGAATATATGAATACCCACGTACCTATCTGGCATGGCAACACTCACCATACGTAACAAGAGCAGCTGCGTCGTGTACTTTTTTATGGTTTATTGATATTCGTCGCACTCGTCAAACGTCATTTAAAATTAATCCTTATTCAAAATTGTTATCTCTCATTCATTATAAATATTGTCAATGTACCTAATCGAAAACTACAACATCAAGCTTAACAGAGGATTAACATGAACTTATGTATGGCACTCACGGCCTCACTGTCAAAGGTTTTTAAATAAAGAAATTACTAAACTGTTTTTAATGTAACTTTGGCACATGTCCGATTTTGGCTTTTTTGAGACAGCTCCCGCACTAGGGAAATTATTATCTATGTCGCGGGTCAATGTAACTTTTCCACAGAGACAAAGTCGCGGCCACAAGCTAATATGTACATAAGTAAATTTAAAGCTTTAGTTTGCTTCCTAGTTAACATCAAACTGTGTAAAAAATATTTGATAAAATGAATACGCAAATACAGTTTGTGTCAGATAAATAAAACGTGGTGTGTGTGTATACCTGCGATATCGCAGTAAGACTTGTTAATTACTTGAAAGAAAGTGACCGTCTTTCTGTGACGAACGGGAAGCGTGGAAGCCGTAGTGTTTGTCCGGGGGGAATGCAAGAATTTTACGCATCTCTTCCGACACTGCGGCGTTCCCGCACGAGCGGTGGGGTATGTGGGACTCGCCCTCTCCATAGCAGTGGAATGCAAATCATACCTTGAGAGAAAAACACTTAAACCCCCGGTTACTCCTCTGACCACAATTGGTGAGGGGCCCAGGAACTGTTGCCTATCTAGGATACCATATGGCAGCGTCCGCGACTCAAATGGTGTTGCGGGCTCTCCTGGGTCCAAATAACCAGTTTCAGGGATGCCAGAGTACACGGGGTCCCTACTTCTCAAGGGGCCGCGGCCTGTTTGTATACTATCGTTCATAGCACAGTTGCTTTTACATTCCATTGAGTTTTTTTTTTTTTTCCTTCGATTTTTTTTTTATTTGTTAAATTGATCCCTGTGTCGCAAAGGTCGCACCGCTCGATAGATTAACGAAAACAAAGCACCCCCTGACTCAATACAACTGTTTTAATTTCAGACGAATAATTGTCCCGGGTGGGAATCGAACGCAGAAAACCAGGTCTCTGGAGCAATTAACGTAACCACTTAGCCACCACCTTTCAACTTAATCGCATCTAGGTCCCTATCTACACCTATTCTTCCATTAAATCATACATATTCATTTACACTGATTCACTGACTGCAAATGTAACTTTGTAATCCTATACATTTATAAGAAATAACAAAGTTATTAATGCAGTTGATGAAACTTAACAACTGGACCGAAATTGCAAAATGTTGGAATTTTCCCATGAGTTTTACACTAAACTCTACTAGTGCTCAAAATTTTAAGCTTCTACGTCTGCTAGAAGTGCCTAAACATTTTGATGATCGGTCAATCACGTGTGAGCGAGTGACAAAATTACCGAAATTACCGAACTTTGAGTAGTTATAATTCTTAAAGTACTGGTTCAAATTGAATGAAATTTGAAATATGCTGTAGTTTTACAAAGCCTGCTTAGGTTCTGAAATTTCAGGCTCCTATCTTCATCCACAACGAAGTTATAGAGGGTCGAAAATCGGCTGAGTTGCTTCGAGAAAAGATAGGTACGGCCGTGCAACTTTTTTTTTTTTTTTTTTTTTTTTTCTTTCTTACTCGACTTGGGGGGGCACTGCCGTGCCCCCAGATAGAGAAATGGAGTGGGCTTTGAGAAAAACTGTAGCTGAAGTTCAAGAAGTAGTACCGGTAAATAAAAAGAGGAACACAACCTACAAAAATTGGAAAGCTCATAAGACAGTGACAGAGTGGTAAAATCCATTGTTGGTATTTTAAAAATTAATGTAAATTGTAAAGCAAAGGAAAAAAGTACAACTATCTACAAAAAGAAATGAGATGCCATCAAAAACATACTTGTAAAAAAACCCAAGTCTCGTAACGCAGTTCTTTTACCGTAAAACGTTGTGAGATCTATGTAATACCAAGTCGGTTAATTTATTCAGTCCCTACTTAAGGGACCTTCTATCTTAAGCTATTTCGTAATTATCTCACCTTACAGAATCTTATTTTGACCTTATCAAAGTTCAAAACTTTTATGTTATGAATATTAGATTGACTTGGCCATCGCAATAAACACTTGTGAGATACATTCTAATTATATCCGATGGCCAAGTTAATCTATTATTTAAAACTTTAAAGTTTTGAACTTTGATAAGGTCAAAATAAAATTCTGTAAGGTGAGATAATTACGAAATAGCTTAAGATAGAAGGTCCCTTAAGTAGGGACTGAATAAATTAACCGACTTGGTGTTACATAGATCTCACAACGTTTTACGGTAAAAGAACTGCGTTACGAGACTTGGGTTTTTTTACAAGTATGTTTTTGATGGCATATTTATTTACTGAACATACTTAGGACTTAGAAGTTATTGAATTGTGTTGATTTTAAAGTTATTAAAAGTAATGGCATATAACAGGTGCAATCAACAAAAGAGATGGGTATCTTTGGGATTGAGATTGGGGATCAGTATCAAATAATGTAAATACTTAAATATGTTTATGTCAGAACGACAGCTGTTTTTTTTTAAAACTTGGTGCACATTGCTTTTACTTTGGCAGACTTAATGCCAGAGGCATTATCTACCAGTCTATCTTTATAGGAGATATTTTGGTAGGTGCATATAAAAGCAAAACGATTAAAAGAGAATCTTATTTTATAAATTATAACTACTCAGAACAAGTGTTTACTATTAAAAGCAAACCCTCGAAAAAAAAATTGTTTATGAGTGAGATTGAGAGTACTCTGCTAGCTGTGTACACATAAAAGTAAATTCTTCTCATAAACGTGTACATTTTAATTTAAAATGAGTTTCACAATGTGTAAAGCTATCTATTTGGTTGACAGTACGTTTCTAGTGCTGAAGTTTTTAAATAAATATACAGTATGTAGTATTTCATGGCTAGACAGTTATTTTGTAACATCCTTCATAAATTAAAAATTAAGAACCACTGGTCTAACCTAATAGTTCCAACGATATACGGCTAATACGGCTTTGAGATGCACTTCTTTGTTAAATATTAACTTTAACAGTCTAGGACAGGGATGACGAAACAATGGCACACGTACCATTGATGGCACGCGACGCAATATAGTGAATAGAGCAACCACTATATATAATCTACTAGATTCCTGCGTGCGGTTTCACCCGCGTATCTATCGTTAGATTGTATACAAAGATTTCTTATCCGGCGTGGCGATCAAACCCACGATGTCCGAGTCTTATGCCGCTACGTCAAGGAGGCTGTCTCTACATCTCTTAAAAAATAATTATTTAATTACTCTTTCTAACTTTGCCCACAGATCACTTTATGGGAGACATCGCAATGCCAAGCATAGACTACCTCAAACCACCAACAAGTGCTCCAGTCACAAAAATCAACAAATCCCTCCAAGAAGAGGTGGAAAGACTGAAAAAAGAGGTGCTATTAGAAGGACTGCAAGTAGAAGAAGAAGGTCTACCGGATATATTGAGGAAAAGAACGAAACAACCACTGCCATTGTCGCAAGAGAAACCCAAGAAATATAATGATGCCATGCTTATAACGAAGGTAAGATAAATTAAATATGAAGCTATGGTATATATAATAAAGTATCATAAAAATAAATACAATTTTCGTGATAGAATATACGGATTAATGGCAAATGTTGTAAGTCATAATATCTCGAAAGTAAAACTCTTTATCACTCTTGCAAACTGTGTGAATTTTGCAAAATACTGCCAATATACTTCACTGAATACGTATCAACTGTTTGTTACAGTCAGCACACTATTAACACCGACAAAAATTGGCAAAGAATTTCAATTTTGGATTTCAAAAAATGGGATGAATATGGCATGTGCATTGTAAATAATTCTGAATATATACCTTAATTTACTACTAGAGTAACGAATAAAAAAATGTTAAAGGGAAAAGTAGATACACATGGAATATTCAAATCTAAAACAATAAATACATCATGTTGTGAGCAGTCACACTGATTGCTCACTACATACTACCTGCATACACCCTACATACACCTACTAAAGTGTCAATGGTAAATTATTAAATTCCAATATAACATGTTTGTCTACTAATAAATCGCACGAGTGTTTATTTGAACGTGATAACATCTTGTTACGTGTCATTCGAATGGATTCAAATGAAATTCTTTTTGCATTTGACAAATGATTTATTCGCCCGCTCTAGTCAACAATTGACTTTACCAACCAGTAACGATAAAGGAATATAGCTTGCGTGAGTATATAAGAAACTTTGTGCTACAAACCAAATTCATGGTGAAAGCCACGATTAAACAAAAAGTCTAATAAAAAGTAATTGTTCACGTTCAATTTCTTTTGGATATTGAACATTCTATCATGTTGTTTGTAACTGTTTCTTTGATTGACAATACAAACACCAAGTTGTCATTAACTTTATCCAACCGTACGGAATAGTATAATTGGAACTGGCACCACTGTGGGATAAATAAATAAAGAAACGGAATATTGTTTTCGATTCATTGACATAATATTTGTATTTTATGGGTATTATGGCTTAACATCGACTTATTAATAATGTAAATACTGTTTCTTTCATTTCATTGAAATATTGAATCACTCTGTTGTAGCTACGGAAAGTGCTGCCAAACGATATTATGACCAATTGGATTCCTAAATTATTATTATCTTTACAATTTATATCACAAAAGATGATCGATCAAGACATTAGCAAAACTATGAATTAGCATTTCGGATTTCGAAAATTGAAGTAATTCAATGTGTATGTTTGTCGTATAGAAGTCCATAATCACACTATTTATGAGTAAAACAAAACAACCAGAATATTTATGATGTTATCTAAACATATATTTATTTTTCAGGTTTTACCTTCCGGCTTAGATAGGTCGCTTTTATTAAAAAATGGCAAACTACCTCCAGAAGAGATGCTTGATAATGATACATTACAATCCAACCAAAACAAACTCGATTTCAACCAAACAGATGTTCAAGATAATCTTACCGAGTTCGAAAGTCTAGAACAAGATGGAGTCCTAGTTGTAAATGTATCAACCAACAATATTCTTAATTTAGACGAGTTATATCCTCACATACAGATATCTAACGCATCTAATAAGATGGATGAGATCACTAACAAGATACAAAGCAATAGTAGAGAGATCACTGGTGATTCAAACAATAATTTAAAGTTTAAAGATTTTCCAGACAATGTAACTGTAGCACCTGCTCCAACAAATGGTGATTTATCAACAAATGACCAAGATGAAGACAAATTAATAAACAAGACAGATTTAGATGAAGGAAAACTTGTGGAGCCTAATTTGTTGAGACCTACAGAGAGTCTACAAAATTTGATGGATGAGTCTCGATCCAGAAGGAACTCTCGAAGGAGGAGACGGAGACACGGTAATGGAAGACGGTATGGTGATGCTTTATACTATTCTTCTGCCTTTTCATTTCCTTTGAATGATCATTTTTAAATCCCTTAGTTTTGTACTGACTGACTTTATCACCAATGCTAACGACGATTTTTATCCTGCAGCTTTTAACTAACTTTATTTGTGTCTGACTTCGCATATACACCATGATTATGCCATCGTTGCTAATACTTAACGAAATAATTTAGTTTTAGTAGCACGATCGAGATATTTACATTATTGTTCAATAACATAAAACATTGCAGATTAAAATGACACCAAACCTCAATTACAGGCTCTTTCCTTGAACCTAGAATGTTTTGTACTGCAAGGTACTGGAACTCATTTTTCCATGGACATTTATCATTACCTGAGGGAAACTTTTAAAAAACATATGTCTATTTTTTAACCTTTGATTTTATGATATTTATAGGGATACTGATGGCAAATTGTCCAGCCTATTATTAGCAAAAATAAAAATCTCACAGAGTTATAATTACCTTTATCGAAATCGTAGTATGCAAGTATTATTTGACAGCAATTTTATTTGTGTGGGTCTCAATATAATTCCTTTTTCTTATTCTTGAATTGTACGAGCAACGTCCGTAACAGGAATAATTATTTACAAAGATATTTTCAATCATTAAAAACATAATCATAATATCAATATTAAATCAAAATAATCAAATTTGGACAGATTACATTTGCGCGGTGTAGAACGACCGCCAGTATCGACGACCTCATAAAGGTCACAGTTCTTTTACTAAGTGATATACAGAAAAAATATTAAAACCATCAAATAAAATATTCAAAAGAATTTCTGAAACATCATTACCGGCTTAGAGGTCTTCAAATTGTAAATACCTGTCCTCAACGTAATGAAGTGATCGAAAATTCCATTTATTTGAAATTCGTTATGATTGACATTATCCTGTTATTTCATCAAATTGTAATTTGGTCTCTAACTGAATTTCCTTTTATGAGTCACTTGTAGAAATTACAATATTTTATCTCAATTTTAACATGTTTCATTTGAGCTTTGAAGTAAACATGGTGTTTACAAATATAATTGTTGAAAGTTTAAGTTTTTAAGTCTTGGTCCAATTGTATAAGTAGCAAACATACTGACTGACGGATCAACGCGCAGCCTAAATCGCTAGTCGTATAGAAGTGATACTTGAAGGATGTATTCACTATACGATGTAGACATCCAATAAACAAAGAATTTTCAAAAAAGCTACTCACAAGAGAATGAAAAGAGGTGGCCTTTGCCACCTCTTTTCATCGTGTTTGGTAAAATTGAAATCTACGCGGGCGATGTTGCGGGAAGTTAGCTGATATGCAATATACTTTTTTATTTAGTTAATGATTATAACGCCTCATATAACTATTATAATACTCTTTCAATCGAAAATAAAATGGCACACAATAAAAAATCCAACTGAAAAATGTACTTTAATTCGCATTATGTATTAAATTGTATTTACATTTATACATTTTTTAAATGATAACGACAAATAAGCATTTCGAACATTGATCTTTATTAAAAAAGTTACGGTTATTGATTATTCTGTGTTCAGCATACAACTTAAACCACTGATCGTATTGCGCTGAAATTTGGCATACCGATATGCCGTAAGCATATGCTAAGAAAAGATCTTTCTTTCTCCAAAGTTATTACGGAAAAATCGTGAGAAGTCACGGGCAAAAGCGTTTTAAAGGACAAAAATAAAAAAGCTACTAGCTTTATGATTTGTGTCAGTTAACACAGAAGTAATAAAAGGATAATAATTTTCCTGTCGACTTCATTGCTCTTATTGCTGGCAGCAAAGGAACGGTTATATTAGGCACAGTGAATACGACTCGCTCGAAAGCTTCTACTGCTTCCGTTACTATGAATTTGTCCAACTTAAACGTTGCAATCTAAACTTTTAGATTCAAAGGTCTTTTAGAAATGTTGGTCAGTGTAATTGAACTTGTCTTACTTTTAAGTAATTTATGTTTTGTACACAACTTTTTTCACGTGGAATTAGCAGCTATAGTGAACTTTAGGCATTTTTCGCTATCTTCGTACCAAATTTCACCAAACCAGGTTTGGAGTTATAAAAATTAATAGAGGTTTTTGTTTCGTTATCCAAATTGTTTATTTAACTAAGAATAAAATTAATTACAACACAAGCACATTAGCTCTGGATATTGCCAGTCATTTTATTATACGTGCATTAAGATGCACTTTACCAATTTTTCAAACGGCATTGCAACATTTTTATATTTTCTTAGTTTCTCTCATTCAATTCTATTATCACTTTTTATTAAAGTATAATTAATGCTAAATTATAATAATATGAATAATGTCCAATTTATTGCAAATATAAACAAGATATAGTAAATATGTTGTTTTGAAAACTAAAGAAACACAAAAAATAACACCTAATGTTTTAAATCCCTAAAACACAATTATTTTAACTCAAGTTTTAGACTATTTCATACAATAACAGAGATCGGTTACACGTTGATTTATGGTCGTAAGTTAGTAGTTGTAGTAAATTACTATAATATTTCAAACTTTGCTAATAAATGCTTGAACATTTTTCAATTATTTTTTAATTATTTGGTCGCCTGTTAACTATACATACTATAATAAATTATTTATTTTCTGACAAGTTTAATACTTAGTTAAACGAGATAAGCAATTAATTTGCTTTCATTAGAATTTATTATGGGCATGGGTTATATACAGGCAACTTTGTATATTTCTTTGCTTTTTTTTCTAATCATCAGATGAGATCTTCATGAGGTTATTTTATGTTTGAACTTCAGTTGTATCGAAATCTATTTTTCCCATCTTACAACTTATGACATTCATAATGATGATATTTAATTTTAGGTTAAGAAACATCCATTCCAGTGAAAGAATTGCACAGAACGCCGTAACCTCATCGGAAAACAAGACAGACTCTCATTTTGTCAGAAAGAAGTTTTTTCGTCATCACAAAAAACACAATTCAGAACACAGAAGTGAGAAAAAGTTTGAAATCCCAGAACATGAGTTCGAAGAAAAATTCGAACTGAAACCTCCGCCAAAAGAAATAAAGAATGCATCGGAGACACAGAATTTTGATAACTGGTTTTTTCGTGATGATGAAGAGGATTTAGAAGCCGCTGAAAGCAACTTTTATAATAATACTGAGGTGAGTAATGGACAATGTATAATAAGAAATAGAGTCCAACAATTAATAATTAAATAGTACCTCTGGACATAATATCATGGTCGGTTTGCTTATGCGTACCCGGCTCCCACCAACGGCGGATCGAAGGAGTGTCCGGGGGTTTTAGTAATTTAGGGTCCTCTCCTCGTGGTATGAGAATAGCATACCACGCTATGGAGAGGACGAGTCCCACTTATCCCACCGCCAGCGCGCGAATACGCTGTAGCGACAGTAGGAATGCGCAAATGCATTTCCACCCGGACAACAAAAATGGACTAAATCATCACGAAAATAACGCTGCATGTAAACTACAGCGCACAATTCGCTGAGCCAGCGTTGCGACCGATTAAATCAATTACCGTCATTATGTTAATCGGGTAATTGGAGCCGCTGAGTTAGAGGCGTGCTCGAGGAATCTGCATAGTAATAAGATATAATTACACAGGAGGACAGGGCTTGTACAATTTATTACATATCTGGTGAGGAGAATCATTTGAGCGCGTTTTTGGGCTGGCTCTATACTTCAGTAGACTTATCTTACTGTTTCATTTCCAACATTAGGTGTACAACGGTAGATTGGTGAGTAACATAGCAGACAAAATGTGAAAATATAATTGCTGACGCCTTTGAAAACTGGCGATACGGATTTGCATCGGGTTTTTAGTTATGGCTATCATCATCATCATCAGCCCGTATAACGTATACTGCTGAACATACTGGCCTCCTCCCGAGGGAGGTTATTTACCATAGTCACCACGCTTGGCAGGCGGTTTGGTGACCGCTGTATTATGATATAACACACAAGGAAACGCTGCTGCCCGTTCCCTTGTATACGATTGATATAGATGATGTTATAACAATCGGGACCAACGGCTTAGCTAGCTTTCCGAGGCACGGAGGGTAGTCCCTCAGCTAACCAGGTACCCGGAAATAAATTTTAAAATCTACACAAACATGTTCTTCTCCGGCGTGGAAATAGAACCCACGACCTACGACATTTAAAGCGAGCCAAATACCGATACGCTATGGAGGTTGTTATGGCTATGTAACATTTTTATTCATAATTACATACTACTACAGTCATTCCTTCCTTAGAGAAAACTAAAACTACTGTATAAATCGGTCATCGTATTACTACATTTATTTTTGCGGGCACAAGACTTTTGCAGTCTACTAACCGTCTTGTTAACCTCCCGTGCTAAGTTAAAATGCTTGTGTTACGAGTGGGTTCTCGTAGGAAGTGCAATGAGTTGGGATCGAACCGGCGGCGACCACAATATCACAAGTCCGACTCCCAACCCAGGCCTACGACCGCTTGAATCGTGCATTCAAATTAATTCTATTCTACAGCCCAAGCGTCACCGCTCCATCCGTGCTGCCACCAACAGAAAAGAGCGTATTTGGGAGAACGGTGTTATCCCTTACGAGATCGACGGCAACTTCAGCGGCGCCCACAAATCCCTGTTCAAGCAGGCCATGAGACACTGGGAGAACTTCACTTGTGTCAAGTTTGTGGAGAGAGACGCTGATTTGCATAAGGACTATATTGTGTTCACGGAAAGGCCTTGTGGGTGAGTGGAATTCGATACTTTTTTACCCGACTGCGCCAGAAGGAGGGTTATGGTTTTCGAGAGTATGTACCTATGAATAATTGTTTGGCTCGCTCTGCATTTGATGGATTTTAGCTTGAGGGGTGTCGTTAGATTCGTGTTTACTGTGAGAGGCACTGGGTATATCAAAATAAAAACAAAATGGCGGATTTTTGGCGCCAAATTATTTTTTTGGTATATTTTTATAATATATAGAGTAAACCGGTTCCTTCTAGGTAAGCGTGCTCCATCCTAGGCTATGCCGATGCTTAACATCAGGCAGGATGTAGTCAAACGCTAACCTATTCCTAATTAAAAAAAAAAAAAAAAAAACGCTGTCGGGATTTTTTGTTTTTAAATAACCGTTTTTATTATTTGAAGCTTTTTTTTCATTTTTCCATATTTTTATGAATACCAGTTAATCTTTCTTTTGTATCGCCTCTGAATTTACAGTGACAAACAAAAACTCATTACCTTTAAATTGTCATATTCGGCACCAAGTTTTATTTATTTTAAGAAACTCAAACAAGTATGGCATTTTTTAACACGTATTGCGCTAAGATCTTAATATTATTCTTCATAAAAAAATATAAAATTCCATTCTTCAATAAGTTTACTACCAATCTCAAATAATATTTACTCTTCAAAATATGAGATTTTCAGTGATAATTTTACACTAAATTATTCGCTATTATGTTAATTTCCAATAGAGGTAGGTTCATACAGAAATTAATTTAAATTGCTTAACTTAAAAGTTATAAGTTTTCAGAATTGTAAAAGGTTTTCATTCGGCCAATAAGCAAAATAATCGGCCGTCTACCAAGGGTTCTAAGTATTCCCTAGAACTTTATTCTAAGTATTTGACTTAACAGTTCATTTGAGTTTTAATCACTTATGTTAGTTTGGTGAACCCTATGTATACTGTAAAACAATTATATTCGCATGTATTTTAATGATAGTACTAATTTACTTTAGTTACTTCGACACTTTGATGAAGTACTGGGTACATAATTATATTAATCTAGCTATGTCATCATTATTATCAGCCTGTATAACATCCACTGTTAAACATGAACCTCCTCCCGAGGATTTTATCTATAGTCAACACTGTCTCTCTTTCAATCTCGGTGGTCGTGGGTTCAATCCCCACGCCAGACAAGAAATTTTATTTCGATCGTTTTATCTAAAAAGAAGACACTTGTTGTTCCTAAAGTCACTAACTACTTTGGTGAGCGCACAAGAAAGTATGTAGTACAGTACCATGTATGTACCATCGTCAGTGAACAAGTTACCCCACAGTTGATATCGAATGTCAAATATAAATACCAACTTAAAAAGATTCTTATAAAACACTACCTGTCATTGTGTCCATAGCCATTTTCAATAACTGTTATTACTGTAAACTCAACTTCGTTTATTTTTTTTTAGTTATTTTGCAATTAAAATCCAAATTTGTTTTAATCATATTATTGTGAAACGATAATAACTGCCGACAAACTGTTCTGCAGTTTGGCAGACTTATTATATTTTATTGTTAAACAGATTTTGAATAAAAAATTAAAAAAATAAAAATAGTGAAAAAACAATTTTTTGTGTCTGTTTGGTTGAGGGACTACCTTCCGTGCCTCGGAAATTACGAGAATGGAGCTAGCTTCCCGCGCGTGGTTTCATCCGCGTAACTCATGTTTCTGTAGTAACTTCATAGTGAAATATAGGCTATAGTCTTTCTCGATAAATAGGCTTAACGCTGAAAGAAGTTTTCAAATTGAGATTAGAGAGATGATTTATGTTATATTCACAGGTGCTGTTCTTTCGTGGGCAAGCGCGGTGGCGGTGCGCAAGCTATCTCTATTGGGAAGAACTGTGACAAGTTCGGTATAGTAGTCCATGAGCTTGGTCATGTGGTGGGCTTCTGGCACGAGCACACCAGGCCCGATAGAGACCGACATGTGCAGATTATCAGAGACAACATCATGCTCGGTAAGTGGAGGACATCATTATTCACCCGTGTCAATCAGCAATATATGAATTAAAAAAGCGGAAAAGTGCGAGTCGGACTCGAGCACGAAGGGTTCCGGACTATTTTCAAGTGCCTATTAAAAAAAACTAAGCTTGTTGTATGGAAGCCCCCCTTAAATATCTATTTGTTTTATTTTTAGTATTCGTTGTTGTAGCGGCAACAGAAATACATCATTTGTAAAAATTTCACCTGTCTAGCTATCGCGGTTCTTGAGGTACAGCCTGGTGACAGAGAGACGGACAGCGAAGTCTTAGTAATAGGGTCCCGTTTTTACCCATCGGGTACGAAACCCAAAAAATGACCTTAGTTACTCCTGAATAACGTTACTGTCTAATAGTGAAATATTTTTTTAATCGGCTCAGTAGTTCCGCAGCTTAGTCAATGCAAACAATCATTCAAATCTTTTCTCTATACAATATTTATTAACTTCAGTCCATAATTTATCTGTACATGGACGGACTTAATGCCAGAGGCTACTCTACGTGTCATACACTAGATCAACGAATATTGGTATAGATATAAGTATAATCATCAGATATTATTATTATGTCCCTAGATATTATAACGTCCACTGCTGAACATGAACTCTCTCGGGAGGAGGCCCCCTCCCGAGAGAGGTTAGTTGCCATAATCACCACGCTTGGCAGGCGGGTTCGTGACTGCAGTATTATGTTGTACCACATGTTATAACAATCGGGACCAATGGTTTAACGTGCTTTCCGAGGCACGGAGGGTAGTCCCTCAATGAACCAGACCCGGAAATAAATTTTAGAATTTATATATATATATATACAAAGATTTTCTGTCCGGCGTGGGGATCTCCGAGATTTAAAGCGAGGCAAAAACCGCTACGCTACGGAGTTTATCATACGGACACGGATATAATATAGATTGGTTGTATTCGAAGTTATTAATCACGAAATGTCTGCACCTGTGAAGAGAAACCCGTAAATTATAATAACGAGCTTGTTGTCATCACAAAGACTGCTTTGGTCTACGATGTTGTTTTTATTTATGTACTTTATTTGTATGTACAATATTGCGTATATTTTAAAAGTAATTTAGCATTAAACTGATTTTTCTTTTTAGATTTTATCTACATTGTAATGATTCCTTTTTTTTTCGGACGGACTTATGTTATTAGACCCGAGGCTTTTGCTACTTCACCGGGCATAAAGGCGAGAAAGAGCTCCACCCTAGACAAATGGTTTAAACACTACAAACTAAGCAACCTGCGCAAGAGGGCGTCCCCTGTGGGAAATGGACCTCGGCCCAGGGCGGTCGCTGACGGGGAGATTTAGGGATTATGGCTTTTAGTTTTTTTAGGGAAGTTTTTAGCAAACTACGGGTCTAATGATTTTTTAATGGTTGACCGTAACAGCGATATCCCGGGATCAAATCGAGACAATGTTGGTCGAGAAAACCATTAACATGGCTTCTGACTGCCGCATTGGTCTAGCGGTAATCATATACTCAAGATGATTACCGCTGGACCAACGCCAAGACCAACGCACCAGTACCCGATAAGCGGTTTAAGCAAACAAACAAACTATTCAGCTTTATATATTAGTATAGATATAGATATACTACAGCAGTAGAATGACTATTATTATAAAATATTTACTGTCATACGTTTTGATAAAGGGCTCGTCCATTAATCCCTTGTTATTATTAATTAATAGTGATGAGGGTGGCTAGCGTTTATTATCGTCCTGGATTACGATATGTATTGACTTATTACATAATACTAAAGGTTTTCTAAAATGGCGACCTCGAGATGGCAGCACTGTGGCGGGTCCAGGCACCTGTAAAATCGTGTTCAATATAAGTTGCGCAGTGCCCATATGCTCAAATATAAACAGTAAAAAAGCGTAACTATGTGAACATGCATAAGGAATTGAAACTTGAAACCGGAGAAGTGAAAAAACCTCTCCGTTTCAGCTCAAGTTTTGTTTCCTATTATAAATTGAACATTACAATTTAATTTTAACACTGAAAACAGTTTGTATTGCAAGAATATGCTTTAAACTTTAACCTAAGTCATGCCAACTGGTAGCTTAAAACACCGTCATTACTCCTATTAGTTGTTGCGTGAAAGAGTAACAAACGTCCTTCGATACAATCTTTCTCGTTTATAATATTAGTATGTATAAAGCTGAAGAGCTTCTTTTCTTGAATGCGCTAATCTCAGGAACTACTTGTCCGATTTAAAAAAATCTTTCAGCGTTAGATATAATCATTTATCGAGGAAGGCTATAGGCTATATTTATAAGAAGTTCCAGTGGGAACAAGAGTTAAGGCGAAAACACATTATTAAAACGCCACGCCATGCCACGTGTCCACACCTGTGCATCAGTACGCGCGTGGCGTCGTGTTGGGTGTTCATAGTGTGATTCTGGTCTATAGAAAACAATACATTTGATTCGGCTCAACACGCGTGGCGTGTCGTCGGGTTTCGTGGCGATTTAATAATATGTTTCCGCCTTTACGCGAGTGAAACCGCACGTAGGACGCTAGTTAATAATAATTTAATAATCCACACATCAAGTCCATATCATGTACCTAATGTGTCATAAACTATAATACAATGACGTCACGAATACAGTAAACTGATTATAATCCAGACCCAGTGGGTTTTGAGTAGTTCGCGACATCACAGTAGCAGATCTATAGAAACAGTTTGTCTACGATAATGATCCTTATTTATATAGCGGCAAGGAACAATAGAATCTATATATGTCATGCAAAATACGTATACTTGACCCAAATTTGTAATAGCGTCTTACCTCAAATCTTAGATAGGAGTTTTGTTACACCGATGACAAATGTACTATTTTGAGAATTGAGACAACTGCCTTTTAAGATTGCAGTTGTTCTTGATGTTTGATGCGATTTAAATGTAACGAGCATGTTAATTTTTTAATTATTATTCCTGACCTTCGTAACGTAGCGGTATTTGGCTCGCTTTAAATCTCGAAGGTCGTGAGTTCGATCTCCACGCCGGACAAGAAATCTCTTTGTAAATTCTAAGATTTCTTTCTAGGCTGGATGGTTGAGGGAGACTCTCCGTGCCTCGGTAAGCACGTTTAGCCGTTAGTCCCAATTATTATAACATCATTTATAACAATCGTATACCAGGGAACGGGCAGCAGCGTTTCCTTGTGCGGTATAACATAATACTGCGGTCACCAACCCGCCTGCCAAGCGTGGTGACTATGGCAAACACTCTCCCTCGGGAAGAGGCCTATGTTCAGCAATGGACGATGTACGGGCTGAATATGATGATGATGAATTTTCCTGACCAAGCCAATGGCCTCTGTACTTTTGATGTTAAGTGGCATATGTCTTCAATTACAAACACAGCATGTTCCAGGACGGCACTAGGCACCCTTAAGTAATTTTAAAACTCAGTGCCTCATCGTCGTGTCGAGACTTTGTCTTTATGTTCGTGAATAATGTGTTTTTAAATTCCTATGTGTCTTGTAATTGCTCCTTGAACAATTAGCCACAAACGAGATTCAGGATTCCTGAACTAAGGGTGATTTTGATTTAAAAATATTAAAACAGTTCAAAAGGTTTCCCTTGTTCACTAAATGAGTTCAGATTGCCCACGAGTTTGATTTTGTCAACTAAGATACAGTTATTTATATTATGTTTATGCTAACATATTCGACAACTTCAAAGTATGTCGAATAAGTAAATAAATCCCATAAATATACAAGAGGATTAGTGCCCTCACCCTAAACCATTACAGAAAATAGATATACCTAAGAACTTGTTGAAGATGTAGCCCCTTGGGATTACCATAGTGGCAGGGTTGTTAAGATGCTCCCCTAGGTTGGGGGATAGAATACACGTTATATACCTTTATAAGAGGCTTTTTTCGGACGAGTATATGTAAGATATTCACGAAACGTTCGCTAGTTTACCGAGATATTTAGCTTATATCACAAACGAACTATGGATGGATATAATTTAAAAAGAACTACATTTAAGTGATTTGAAGTAACAAATTTGCAAATTTCTTGTGTTTAAAATGAGAAGAATAAGTTGTAAGTGAATCAATACTGTCGTTAATTCGTCAATAGTTAGATAAACAAATATTAATTTGATTCATGAAGTTATGAAAGATTAGCATTAAAAGATGATTTATAATGGCGAGTATAACGGTTTGAGTTGTCTTCCAGCAGACCGTGTTCGGAGTCAGTTTAGGCAACGGGCAAGAAGAATTTGTATGGCAATTCTATAAAATACAAATGAATTCAATCCTCTGATTTTCATGTTATAATTTTGAAAAATCCGCTCATAAAAAAAACACAAATTGGTCTGTAAGATTATGAACCCAATACTCATTATCGTAATTTTAGCGACAGTTGCACAAAATTCAATTTAAGCTTGCTTTGTTGGTAGTTTTCAAACCATCTATTGATGCTGGAGTTCTGCTCGCTTTTATGTCCGGTGAAGTAGCAAATGCATCCTGGAAAATTAAATAAAGTTCGTCCAAAAAAAAGGATTAAAATTTGGTTTTGTGTCAGTGTCACATTAAATCAGAGAATTAATTCATTGCTATTATAATATTTTTCTCCTTTTTTAGGGTTCCGTAGCCAAATGGCAAAAAACGGAACCCTTATAGATTCGTCATGTCTGTCTGTCTGTCCGTCCGTATGTCACAGCCACTTTTTTCCGAAACTTTATGAACTATAATGGTGAAACTTGGTTAGTAGATGTATTTTGTGAACCGCATTAAGATTTTCACACAAAAATAGAAAAAAAACAATAAATTTTGGGGTTCCCCATACATAGAACTGAAACTCAAAAAATTTTTTTTCTTAGAACCCATACGTTTCTCTCTATGAATAGGTCTTCAAAAATGATGTTGAGGTTTCTAATGTCATTTTTTTCTAAACTGAATAGTTTGCGCGAGAGACACTTCCAAAGTGGTAAAATGTGTGTCCCCCCCTGTATCTTCTAAAATAAGAGAATGATAAAACTAAAAAAAATATATGATGTACATGCAAACTTCCACCGAAAATTGATTTGAACGAGATCAAGTAAGTAGTTTTATTTTAATACGTCATAAACCGTATTTCAACCGTAAACCGCAATTTACCTTTAATTCAATCAACTATTATTAACATCGATCAGAGTTACAACGAACTACAAGAACGTTTATACTATGTTACTTGTTGTATTCTTGATATCAAAAATAGGTAGGCACTTGCAAGTAGGTACGGTACCCTTCGTGCGAGAGTCCGACTCGCACTTGGCTGGTTTTTTTTTGTTGTCCGAGGGGAAATGCATTTACGCATTCCCATCGCCGCTGCAGCGTATTCGCGCGCTGGCGGTGGGATATGCGGGACTCGCTCTCTCCATAGCGTGGTATGCTAAACTCATACCACGAGGAGAGGACCCCCCGGACACTCTTTCGATCCGCCGTTGGCGGAGGCCGTGTAAGCATAAGCAATCCGACCCATAATATTTTTCTCCTACGGAGATTACACTTCGGTGTAAACACTACACATACAATGCCAGTGACAGTAAAACACTCACGTCCCACATCGATGTCACGTTGTCACGTCACCTCGCATCTGTCACAATGCTCCGGAACGAAAACATAATCTTACTTCCTGCTTACTATTCATGTTTATTTATAAAGATATAGGGGTCAATGTGAATGGGTTATATAATGATTCAAAGGAGACACGAGTTATTCGATGATAAGTGTCCTACTTTTTTTAGTAGTAGCCTATAAGGGTGACAACACATGGCGTGCGTTAAGGCGGAAACATATTGTTAAAACACGACGCGACCTGATGAAACGGGACGCGTGTTGAGTCGAATCAAATGTATTGTTTTCTATAGACCAGAATCACACTATGAACACCCGACGCGACGCGACGTGTTCATAGAGTGATTCTGGTCTACGTGACGTGTTCATAGTGTAATTCTGGTCTATAGAAAACAAAAAAAATTACTCGAGCGCGTGTAACATGCAGATAAAAAACTTAGGTACCTACTGCTGACTGAAATTTCCCTTATAGACAACTGACACTTACAACTCATCTCGTATGCAGCTGTTAGGACACGCAGGTCAACATTAAAGGTGATCAGTAATCTGAGGAATAGCCCCACGTATAAAAGCCTTCTACTATTAATAAATATCACTACCTACATAGTATAAAACAAAGTCGCTTCCCGGCGCTGTCTGTGTCTCACTATGTATGCTAAGATCTTTAAAACTACGCAACGGATTATGATACGTCTTTTTTAATAGATAGAGTGATTCAATAGGAAGGTTTAATTCATCAGCATTGGGAAGCCTGGGCGGGTCGCTAGTACTTATAAAGCACGAATAAAACTGGTTATATCAAACGTTTTAGAATTCTAACAATAAAACCGAACTGACCGTACAAAACAAACTAAATTCAATCGACTAAAGAACTTATGAGATCGTTTCAGATTAATTTCGTTAAACCAAACTATTATTACCAGGTATCAAAACACACGCAATTAAATCTAAACCATTTAACCCCAACCTTAGGGTTCAAAATAGTTTGAAACTAATCCGCTAGTTTAATAGGTCGTTTGTCCAATTTCATAATTGGAAATTGCGCGGTAATCGCGTTATCAACTGGACTATCGCGATATAACTCGACCGCGTAGTAAAGTCATTACGCAATTATGTAATCTAAACTGTACGCCTAACTTCCGAAATAACCAGTATAACAATAGGCATTCCCGGTGTTTCCATTAGAATATAACGCATTGTTTTGTATAGGAATTTCCAAGGTTCAGGGGTTTGTTTAGGAAGTTAATATTACATTAATTTTGGCAATTCAATATTGTATTGTATTTGAATAATGTACAATGTTACTTATTGAATTCCTGGTGGTTGGAATGCCATACAAACACAATAATCACAATCATATGTTATGTTATGTAACATACCATGTCTATAAAGCGAAGGCGAATTATCTAGTGCTAATTCCGCTCAAAAAAATGTGTCTAAATGATGGGATGCCTTTTTGCACCGCTCTGCCATCCGCAAAAGTTATGCACAAGCATGCAGAAAACTAAAAACATGCAAAATATAATATCCAGCCGAAAACCTAGTTTCATACGTAAATAGCCTTCCTCGGTAAATGGGCTTTCTAATACTACAATATTTTTTTAAATCGCCTCTGCAGTTACTGAGATTAGCATGTTCAAGTAAACAAAAAACTCTTCAGCTTTATATATAAGTATAATTATATAACTAGGTGCGCCCCGCGGTTTTACCCGCGTGACTCTGCTCCAGTCGGAGCGTGATGTTTTGTAGCCTATATGTTAATCCAGCGTATAACCTATCCCGGTGCAAAATTTCTGCCAATTCCTTTCAGTAGTTTTGGCGTGAAAGAGTCACAAACCTCCATCCATACTTGTAAGGATAACTTTCGCGGCAATAATATTAGTAGGATAAACCAAGGAATACTATAATTGGTGAGAGACAAATCATGTCTTACTGCTCTAGCCACAATACCAATTGTGAATTCAGAACAAAATCCACCGGTTTGTTCCATTTCCAACTTTCCTAATTAAATTATACTAAGTGCACAAATTTTCATCTTCCTTCATAACGGAATTCTCACAAAATCTCGAGGAAAGGTTAGCAGCTGATAAATTAGGTCCTTACACTACCGAGGAACTAAAGCGTAGACAACTAAAATACCAAGAGAGCGTGCCAAAATCACAGACGTTCTGTCTCGAACTTAACTTCTTCCATTCCAAAATGAACTTTATTAGCCAAACCAATAGTCCAAATTAGATTTTACTTACACTGTTTTGAATTGAAGCGGAAATTGAATTGTATTTTTGGGTGCATAAAGTAGAAATTTGAATGAAAGGCATCCTATTAAAGCTGCCCAAATAGTTAAAGTTGTTGGGACTTTTGGAAGTGAATGGCTGGCGTGTTTTGTGATCGCTTCTTGAATAGAATTTCTTAACATTGTTGTTCCTAAATTTTAGTGCTTACGGCTTTGGGAACGATATCATATAAATTGAACGCAGGCCTTTAATTAAGGTTTACGTTTTCTTTTGAGACTTCTTCCTTTTTATTGGATTATAGAGGTATTGTGTTTGCACTTTGCGCTTTTTAACAAAACTTTTATAGGGGCCTCTAAAACTTTGATGGTCACACTTTGAGAAAGAGGGGTACTGTCGACCTTTTATTTTATTTTCAAATGGTTTTGATGATCATTCAAGTTAAATAGAAATCAGACCTTAATGCAGGGTATAAGACACAATGAGACGTCTAGACTAGGATAGCATGGGAATCCGATATAACTAGAATTAAATCGAAATTGTCGGCTTAGAATAGTTTGATTCCCAGATTGATTATTATGTTATGTTATTGATTACTTGCTGCTAGAAGAGCTTAGCACTCAAAATGAAAAAGTTTTTATTCACATATATACAGGTACCTACAGGTACCTATAAATAGTGGAAACTAATTTTGGCCTATTATTTTATCTGGGGGCACGGCAGTGCCCCCCCAAGTCGAGTATTGCAAAGGTGCACGGCCGTACCTATCTTTTCTCGAAGCAACTCAGCCGATTTTCGACCCCCTATAACTTCGTTGTGGATAAAGATAGGAGCCTGAATTTTCAGTAACTAAACAAGCTTTGTAAAACTACAGTATATTTCAAATTTTATTCAATTTGAACCAGTACTTTACGAATTATAACTAGTCAAAGTTTGGTATTTTCGGTAATTTTGTCACTCGCTCACTACTGACTGACCGATCATCAAAATGTTTAGGCACTTCTAGCAGACGTAGAAGCTTCAAATTTTGAGTATTAGGAGAGTTTAGTGTAAAACTCATGGGAAAATTCCAACATTTTGCAATTTCGGTCTAGTTGTTCAGTTTCATCAACTACATTAATAACTTTGTTATTTCTTATAAATGTATAGGATTACAAAGTTACATTTGCAGTCAGTGAATCAGTGTACATGAATATGTTTGATTTAATGGAGGAATAGGTGTAGATAGGGACCTAGATGTAATTATGTTGAAAGGTGGTGTCTAAGTGGTTAGATTAGTTGTTTCAAAGACCTGGTTTTCTGCGTTCGATTCCCACCCGGGACAATTATTCGTCTGAAATTCAAACAGTTGTACTGAGTCAGGGGGTGCTTTGTTTTCGTGAATCTATTGAGCGGTGAGACCTTCGCGACACAGGGATTAATTTAACAAGTAATAAAAAAAATAAAAAAACTCGTAGGAAAAAAAAAAAAGACAATGGATTGTAAAAGCAAGATAGTAGGTACATAAGTTGTGCTATGAACGATAGGATACTAACAATCATAACAGCGTCTGATGGAGGTGGCTTGCCCGCTTGAGCCATGTCTCAGCAGGAGGCTGCGGTCCCTTGAGAAGTAGGGACCCCGTGTAATCTGGGCGTCCCTGAAACTGGTTATTTGGGCGCAGGAGAGCCCGCAACACCAATTGAGTCGCGAACGCTGCCAGAGGGTATCCCAGATAGGCAACAGTACCTGGGCCCCTCACCAATTGTGGTCGGAGGAGTAACCAGGGGTTTTACTCTCATGTTATGATTAGCATTCCACTGCTATGAAGAGGGCGAGTCCCACATACCCCACTGCCCGTGGCGGAGGAGATGCGTAACATTCTTGCATTCCCCCGGACAAACTTACACAACGGCTTTCACGCTTCCCGTTCGAAACACAGAAAGACGGTCACTTTCTTCCAAGCAACTAACAAATCTTATGTGATATCGAAGGTATACACACAAACCACGTTTTATTAATCTGACACAAACTATATTTATTATAATCATTTTATCAAATATTTTTATACACAGTTTGATGTTAACTAGGTAGCTTTAAATTTACTTATGTACATATTAGCTTGTTCCCTAGTGCGGGAGCTCTCTTAAAAAAAGGCCGTAGTTGTACCAAAATTCCATCAAAAACAGTTCATCAATTTCGTAATTTTAAAAACCTTTGACAGGCTGGAGGCCAGGAGTCCGTGAGTGCCAGTTCATGTTAATCCTCTGTTAAGCTTGATGTTGTAGTTTTCGATTAGGTACATTGACAATATTTATAACCAATGAGAGATAACAATTTTGCGACGAATATCAATAAAGCAAAAAAGTAAGTATACGACGCAACTGTTCTTGTTTCATAAGGTGAGTGTTGCCATGCCAGCTAGGTAGGTACGTGGATATTCATATGTGCGTAAGTTAAGTTATTTTGTAAATAAGGGCACAGAGTTACTAGTCTGGATGGTTTACATCTAATTTAAGTCTACTTTGGAACGATTAAAGCGCAGGAATCATTCATTTGTGAATACAATAGACTAAAACCGGCCAAGTGCGAGTCGGACTCGCGTACTAAGGGTTCCGTACCATTTTTAAGTGCCTACCTTTTGTTATAGATATCGAGCAAAAAAAAGTTGTTGTATGGGAGCCCCCCCTAAATACTTATTTTATGTTTAGTTTGTTATTATAGCAACAGAAATACATAATTTGTGTATTTTTCAACTGTTTAGGTATCGAGGTTCTTGAGATACAGCCTGGTGATAGACAGACAGACAGCTAAGTCTTAGTAATAGGGTCCCGTTTTCACCATTCGGGTACGGAACCCAAGCATTTAATGTCTTGACATGCTTAATATTGTTGCATCAAAGATATCAAGAAAAACCCATAGAGAAATGGAGTGGGCTTTGAGAAAAACTGTAGCTGAAGTTCAATAAGTAGTACCGGTAAAGAAAAAGAGGAACACAACCTACAAAAATTGGAAAGCTCATAAGACAGTGACAGAGTGGTAAAATCCATTGTGGGTATTTTAAAAAATAATGTAAATTGTAAAGCAAAGGGAAAAAGTACAACTATCTACAAAAAGAAATGAGATGCCATCAAAAACATAGGTACTTGTAAAAAAACCCAAGTCTCGTAACGCAGTTCTTTTACCGTAAAACGTTGTGAGATCTATGTAATACCAAGTCGGTTAATTTATTCAGTCCCTACTTAAGGGACCTTCTTTCTTAAGCTATTACGTAATTATCTCACCTTACAGAATTTTATTTTGACCTTATCAAAGTTAAAAACTTTTATGTTATGAATATTAGATTGACTTGGCCATCGCAATAAACACTTGTGAGATACATTCTAATTATATCCGATGGCCAAGTTAATCTATTATTTAAAACTTTAAAGTTTCGAATTTTGATAAGGTCAAAATAAAATTCTGTTAGGTGAGATAATTACGTAATAGCTTAAGATAGAAGGTCCCTTAAGTAGGGACTGAATAAATTAACCGACTTGGTATTACATAGATCTCACAACGTTTTACGGTAAAAGAACTGCGTTACGAGACTTGGGTTTTTTTACAAGTATGTTTTTGATGGCATATTATTTTCATTTATGAGCTTATTTAGTTTGCAATATAACTTCAGGAATGTTTGGACTATTTTTTTGGACGGACGGCTATTTTTAGCCAGAAGGATTTTGCACATAGTACCTTTCGATTTGAATCCAGTGTACGTCAATAATCTTGACCTCTAGGTATTACGGACATAAATTTCATAGCAAGAAATGCAAAATACAGCTCATCGTTTCAGCACATCTTTGAAAAATATTGCGATAGCAATTTATACATTCTAAATAAATAATAAGTTTGAAAATATAATCCCATCTGATGGTGGGGTCTGCTTTTATAATATAATATAAATAAAATTTTCCTCCTAAACATCATAAAAAGTAGGTATATACCTTTTAGCGGTCCCGAGGATATTACTCCAATCTGTTTTATTGATAATTTCAGATGGTAAATATTTTTTCGCTTTGATCATAAATTGTTTTGATCACTACGAAATCATTTTTTGCACAAACTGTATTATATTTTGCTTGTCTATCACATTTTGATTTAGAGCAAGTAAATTTACTTTATGGCGGACTGCTTTTTACCTTTCACTATAATAATATTATAGTTAAATGATATCATTGAAACTTTGATAATTGTCTATGACAAATGCTCAAGCAACACGCGCACCCAATGAGACCAGCCTTATTTGGTTAACTCTTGGAGCTTGCCGATAAAAATAAATATATGTGAAAAAGTACTTAAACAATGTTTTATTCCAGGCCAAGAATACAATTTTAACAAGCTGACAGAAGAAGAAGTTAATTCTCTCGGCCAGACTTACGACTACGACTCCATCATGCACTACGCCAGAAACACCTTCAGCAAAGGAACGTACCTGGACACCATTCTCCCTCTTGAAGTGCACGGGAAGAAGAGACCGGAGATCGGGCAGAGAGTGAGATTGAGTGTCAGCGATATAGCTCAGACCAACCTCTTATATAAGTGTGCAAGTGAGTGAAAATAAGACTTAAGACAACCTCTGTGTTGTAGCGGTATATGTCTCACAGGTCGTTGGCTCGATCCCTGGACAAGAAATCTTTGTGTAATTTCTAAGATTTATTTCCGGGTCCGGCTGGTTGAGGGACTACCCTCCGTGCCTCGGAAAGCACGTTGAACCGTTGATCCCGATTGTTATAACATCATCTGCAAGCGTATACTAAGAACGGGCAGCAGTATGTCCTTGTGTATTACAACGTAATACTACGGCCACCAACCCGAATACTGTCCACTGATGAACATGGGCCTCGCTAGGGAGAATTTTTGTCATATTCACCACGCTAGGCAGTGGGGTTGGTGACCGCATTATTATATTGTAACACGCAATGAAACTGCCCGTTCCCCGGAATACGCTTGTTATAGATGATGTTATAACAATCGAAACCTACGGCTTAACGTGCTTTCCGAGGCAACAGACCCAAAAAGAAATATTAGAATTTACACCATGATTTTTTGTGCTACGTGGGAATCGAACCTACGACCTCCAAGACTTATACGGCTACGCCTCAGAAGTTGTTATTGTGTACTTTCGAGTACCGACATCTTATCTCGTAATGTATCCTAGAACCCCCGTCACCACATTTACATAAGATTGTTTACAACAATTTATATAGGTATACTGATTAAAGATACCGGGACCGTACTAAATTACCTGCTGGCCCAAAGTTTAAAGATAATAATTATGATTTAATATTGTAAACAGGATTCACCTGTACCACCCCTTCCGTGTTCATATAATATGGTTATATTTATGGTGGTTTAGCTAGGTGAATTAACTTTCGTATCGCATAATAAAAATCTTCAAAATAAATCTCTGTTTGTGCTTATTCTTTTAAAAAGTTCAGTAAAATTGCTTTATCCATTAAATTTATTATGAAATTCCGTAAATTCTTATATATTGAAAAGGTTGCCTCAAGATCTTCGTTCTTTGGATAGCGACACTATCGCCCAAATGAGGTTTATCCAATAGGTTTGGCGTCGAACTACCACAAACAAGGGTTAACTAATTGGGAGATAGTCAGCTGGTACTGTTTTACTAATAAACGGTGAATTTCAACTTAATAGCTAACTGTATTAAATAGAGTGCCCAACATTGGCAGTCATCGGTTTGCCAATCTTGGCCCCATTTTTGTCTCCAATATGGTGATGTAATTTTTTACTATTAGCTTTTTACTGAAAGAATAGCGTTAGTACTCTCAAATAGCTGCTCGAGTGGCGAAGTGCCATCTACCAAAGCTAAATAACATTATGATTAATATAGTTATTCTGGCATGACTAAGATCCCTAGAATCATATCACGGGGAAGGGGAAAGGGCCGACAGGACCAGGGTAGCTAGTGATGTAAATCTACAGTATAGGCACTAGATGCCCTTATATTTGGATCCTACTGCCACTTAACATCATGTGGAAAAGTAGGCATTTGCCTGGTCAGGAATAAAATGAATACGATTTTTATCCAGAATGTGGAAAGACCCTGCTTGGCAACTCGGGCTGGTTTAACACCCCTGGGTGGGGCTCTGAGACCGCTCCGGCCACTCCTGAACGTTGTGAGTGGAGGATCGTGGCGACGCATGGAGAGAGAGTTGTGCTGAATATAACGGGTGAGTGGATTTCCATTTTGTAACTTTTATGGCCTTTATGACATCCCTTGTCTCATCATATTGTCAAACCAATTATTACGGGAATGTATATGTTTCTTTTGTTAAAAAGAAGACGTACATTAACTCCGTATGAACGAACAGCTAGCTGGCCCGCGAGGTTCTCCTGCGTAGTATCCGTCCCTGTGAAAAACTCGTCTTAAAATATAGCCTAGCCGTAATCCAATTCATATTTTTAGTAACACTCACAAATAACTTGGCTTTCTATTGGTTAAAGAATTTGCGACTAAGAAACATACGCCAGATTGATGGGCTGCATCTATAAGCTCCAACCTGACTAACAATATATGTTAAGTAGAGGCACACGTTCAGCAGTGTACGTAAAGGCTATTGAAGTAAAGAATTAATAATGTGAACTGTACAAATGTAACCAAAAGCAAATAAAAAACGATAAACCAATCAGAGCCTCGAAACCACGCTAAATGTAAAAAAAAAACTATTTCCTCTCCGAAACCTTGTATAACTGTAAATATGTCAGCAAAAAGCGTCGTCAGGAAGTACATCAAGTGTTTGCCAAGAACGCCCAGCCATTCCCTTCGAGGGCCACTTGAAAAGACCCTGCGTAACATTAACGCTCTAATTTTTGTAAATGCAACAAAATTGCTCTATTATGCTCTAATGTAGATCCGGTCGTTCAATTTGAAAGGTGTAAGCATAATTGAGACAGGCTTTTTGAAGATATTTTCAAAAAAATCGTTGTAAATATTTTAAATATTAAAAACTAGCTTCCGCGCGCGGTTTCACTCGCGTAACTAACAGGAGTTTCCGTAGAAACTTCATAATTAAATATTTTTCATTTTTCGATAAATGGGCTATCTAGCGTAGTTCCTGAGATTAGCACGTTCAAGCAAATAGACAAACAAATTATTTATCTTTATATATTAGTATCTAGACTTCCATTTCATGTGATCGTCTCATAAAATATAAGGGTTATAATTCATCATCTAGGTAAGCATGTATATAATTTTAATTAAATCTACAATTATAATAATCATTAGCAAAAGAACTGTTAAGTATGGCAACATCCATAATGGAGCAGCAATATCGAAACAGAAGTGATAATTAGAATATGTAGATATGTAATGACATCAATACAATCGGGCTTAACGCGCTTGACGCACGGAGGACATTCCCTGGACCAAATAGACCCAGAATTAAGTCTTTGATTTAACACTCAGATTGTGTCATAAGTGGGAATTAAACCCTCATTACCTCCGTCGTGTAAGTCGAGGAATATACCGCGCGCCACGGAGGTTGTTAATAATAATAATTAAGTTGTAGTTAAGTTTAACCCAATATTGAAAGTTCATGCTTTATTCGTAATAACATAAATTGTTTATAGTACCTTTTTACTATTACTTTAATATAAATCTTTGAAATATATGAATCGCGTGAAAGCAATAAATACATTTATTTTATTTTATTGTATTAAGAAGGAACAGTTACAGATATCAGATTTATATAATATAAAGTAAACAACTATATTAATACATTGTGAGTGAATCTGAAATCCAGTTACAGCTGTACACAACACTTGTTTTAAGTTAAATTAGAGTTAAACTAGAGTTTATCTAAATAAATACAATTTGGGTAAAAGGTACAATTAAATATAAGTTAATTACTATAAATATTAATAAAATAATTTTTTGAATTATATTCTTAGCTGACTGTACCTTCAGAATTGTGACATCAATACCAACTCCATAGACATTACTGTCTGGTCGTAATTTCCGTTTCGTTTCACTAAAGTTCTAGTCGCAAAGCTTAAGCTATTTCTATACAGCAGAAAAATGCATCAAGAACACACTGAGAATGGCTGCTTAAGGTTAAGTCACATCCTGTCTAGATTAGTTTGCACAAAATAAATGATGCCTGTCCTTCAGCATTGCCACATCCAGATTGCTTCTTATATTTAATTTCACTTGCATCAAAACGCTTGGGTGATAATTTCTTAGCTTTTTCTGAAGCCCACCATTCTTCAGAAGCCTCTTTGATAGCCTTTCATCATCATCAACAGCCCGATGACGTCCACTGCTGAACATGGGCCTCCTCTTAACAGATCTTGGCAAGCCAGGATCGTAGAGGGATATTGCCATAATCACCACGCTTGGCAGACGGTTTGGTGATCGCAGTAAGATGCAAATGTTGAGCTAATAGATGCTGCTGCCCATCCATCAGCCATATGCCCCTTAGTCGCCTTTTACGACACCCATGGGAAGACATGGGGTGGTCTATTTTCAATTTTTGCCTTTGGTCTTGGGAAACTGCCATGGGTGTGTGAACGAGTAAGCAGATATGTAGAGTCCTAATGTTTAGGTAAATTAGTGTCTAGCGACTACAGCGGCCAGTTCAGCTAGCATTGGAAAATGACTTCATCCTAAAGAACCTGGAACACCAGGACCTACATATTTTATTTTTATATAATTTTATTTATTGTACAGACAAATAAATTTTATTATTTCACAAAAAGCTTGACTACCTTGATTACTATAGGTAGGTGCATGATACTATTCGGCCGGATTGCTTATCGAAGGAGAAGGAGAGTCCGGGGGATTTTAGTGGTGTAGGGTCCTCTCCTCGTGGTATGAGTTAGCATACCACGCTAAGGAGAGGGAGAGTCCCACATATCCCACCGCGCGAATACGCTGCAGCGGCGGTGGAAATGAGTAAAAGCATTTCTATCTGGACAACAAAATAAAAAGGTGGCATATAATATATTGGAAATACCTCATACATAATTTTTATTGTAGTTATCAAAATATTGTGATTTTGTTTATTTTTAATTTGGCATGTCGTTACAATTTTATTTGTATTTAATTCGGCTCTATCGGAAGATCAGCCGCACAGGTATTTAATTCGGCTCTGTCGGAAGATCAGCGCACAGCACTGTGGTATTTTTTTAATACTTTAACTAGCTGAGACAGGTGCCAATTTCTTGCTTGCACAGATTCATATTTTATGTTTATATGTACATTTAAATTAAATGACTGTGTTGTCCGGCAATATGTACCCGTTATAGAAAAAATCTTATTTTCTTTCTTTCTTTCATATGCTATAATATATGGTTATATGATATTGAAATAATGATGAATATATGACATATCTCTTCACATTCAGACAATAGAAAGTAATATTCCCCGCTAACAGCAAAAAATTCTTCAACAACAATCCTTTATGTTAGAAATAGGTCGGTATCTCCTTAATCTATCGCACAGACAAATGGGTGTTTGGACAAGCAGCTATAATCCAATTCATATTGTTAGTAAGCCGCTGTCAAAGGAACTCTATAGCCGCATATTTTTTGTATGACAGGACGCAAATTGATAAAGCGGTACACAATAAGTTTTGTAACTGCGATAGGTATGAAATATAATACGTTTATTGGCTATATTTATCGTCGGAAACGAGACGGAATGCTTCCTTTCTTCCTTTTAAGATGAAAATAAAGTACCAGCCAGTACCAGATGCTATTGCCCATCCATCAGGTGTATGTACGCCTGAGGGTGCGGGTGCTCAGCAGGGCTTACTGCTACTAGTCCTGGAAGAGGGTGTGTAAGGGGTACGATCACTATTACTTAGCTTTCTTTTTGCACACTTTATAATAGTATATTATTTAACTCACAAACAAATAAACACACAAACACTTCTTGTTACAAATAGATTAACAAGAAGCTCATGCCTCAACTCCTCGACAGCACAAATCTCTCTGTAAAATATAATGGTATTGTTGAAATCTAATTTTCGATTAGACTTTAAATTAATTGATTAATATTTTAGTTGCCAGAACGTCATACCGGTCAATCAATGTAGTAAGCGATTAAATCCTTAACCTCACTACAGTACCTTAGTCGCCTCTTACTACACCCGTGCAGCCGTGGGAAGACATATATGGTCTATTCTAAGCCGGAAACCACACGGCACCTATACATATATATGTATATATATATATATAATATATATACATATATATATATATATTTATATATATATATATTGTCTGCTTTACGGCAAATGTTGATCAGGCCGTAATATGCATTAAATGTTGATCCACCTTTAGAGCCTTGTAGCTTTGATAATTTTGATAATATCGTGTCAAACTTCGAATATAAGAATTCCCCTCATTGCGACCCAGTGCCTAACTACGTCGCAAACACTCTAGCTCGTCACCAACTCACACGGCAATTGTTGATTTTATAACCGCCATTTATTTTACACTTTGTGTGACTTTGTTGATCAATATAAACGTTGGGAGATCAACAAATGCCGCGGAAATGTACACCGATGCTGCGGAGCGGCAACATCGCAAGCGAAACAAAAGATAGTTCCATTTCACAATAAATAATATATGAAAGTATACAACACCGCGTAAGTGACAATAGCTAATAAGGTTGAAAATCAAATGTAGCAAATATATTTGATTGCCGTTCAAAACATATGTAAAGAAAATATTTCTTGACATATGAAATCACACCTTATTAGAAACTGTCGCTTACGGTGTTGCAGTATCAACGACGACACGTATCCTCCGTTAAATTATAATCTATCCCGTTGTAAAGTGTCGAGATATTTACTACGGCGTAGTTCCCCCCAGAGGTCCATTGTAGAGGGAAGAGGGCTACAACAGGGTTCGCCCTGGTACCCTGAGGCGCAACATTAGTGATATTATGACATGTTTATACACCCTCATACCATTCAGCATTCGGCACGTGCTCACTTTGGCATTGGGTCATCCATCTAATCAAATATAATTTACATTCAGTCATAACAAATGGAACGAACTTATTTTATTAAATCTGATGGAGTTGCATATGGATATTATCTAGGACGAGAGTACTCGTCAAGACTAATCAAACGAGCCCAAACTCGATGGGGTTGTGTCATTTGATTACGGACTTCCTACGGCCACCTTCCAGCTCCATCATCAGACCATGGATACCATTTAGGACCAAAGTACTCGTCAAGACTAATCAAACGAGCCCAAACTCGATGGGATTGTGTCGTTTTATTACGGACTTCCTACGGCCACCTTCCAGCTCCATCATCAGACCCTGAATACCATTTAGGACCAAAGTACTCGTCAAGACTAATCAAGCGAGCCCAAACTCGATGGGATTTTATCGTTTTACTAGCTGACCCGGCGAACTTCGTACCGCCTAACAGTCAATGAATGTCGTGTTACTCTTTAGCTGAACTAATTTAGGCTTTGATGAACGTAAAACAATGATACAAAATAATGTATTTATATAGATAGAAACAAAAAAGTATTTTATTATGATGAATGATGATAAAAACATACATACAGAATGAAAAAAAAAAAAAAAAAAAAATTAAGTACTTCAAACTCATGTCAGAAAAAAATGATTGAAAACTATGTTGTGCAGATTGGGAAAAAAAAACTCGGATTAATTCATTAATAGGATTTTCATTCAAGCACTTTGTGGTAAACGACATTCTTTGTTTTTTGGACAGGCGCAAGAACAAATAAAGCGGATGGTTTGCCGACACGTGAGCATGCCACGTACAATTGACCATGAGAAAAACATGCATTTTCTAGATTGAGGCCACAAATAGTCAAGGATTGACCCTGTGATTTGTTGATCGTCATGGCGAAGGCAAGACGAATCGGGAATTGAATTCGTTTAAACTCAAAGGGCATATCCATTGGGATCATCGGAATCCTTGGAATAAGAACTTCCTCATCTTTAAATTTTCCTTTAAGTATCGACGCGTGAATCACATTGCTCATCAGTTTTCTTATCACCAAACGCGTTCCATTACACAGTTTTGGTTGGTTTAAATTTCTAAGCATGATGACTACCGAGCCAACTTTAAGTTTTAAATTGTGCGGTGGTAAACCAGGCACATCCAAGGAGTTTAAAAATTCAGTTGGATAATTAGTGGCTTCTTCATCGTTTGTTACACAGTCGATAGATTTGAATGAATACAGAGTACCTACGATTTGATTTTGAATTATAAAATTGAGGTCATCTACATCTTTATTTTTAGCGGCCAAAATTGCTCGCTCACTTAACCATTTAGTATTTTTGTGGTTAGCAATGATATTCGGGAATACTTTGTTGATAAGCTCGTCTTTTGATGATACGAAATTGCAAAAATTTGGAGGAAATGAAATCAAACCGCTCGATTTGTCAACAGGAACACGGCCATTACCGATAGTCAGCAATTGCTTCGAGAAATCATCAGCAGATAGATCGTTCAACAATGCAACTCTCATATTTACAGACAGTTGAAGTTTCTTTACATATCGCCACAGATTTGATGCTTTGAGGCAAGCGTTTATTTCGTCGGCAGCAGTAGATCTTGGAATGACTGGTAGTGTTTGTCGGAAATCGCCAGATAGTAAAATCATTGCACCACCAAAACATCTCGAGTCATTGCGCAGATCTTTTAATGTTCGGTCTAGTGCTTCCAATGCGCGTTTGTGCGCCATTGTGCATTCGTCCCATATGATGATTTTTGATGCTACTAAAACTTTGGCCATTGCGGAGTGTTTCGAAATGTTACATGTCGGTTCTTCAGTAGTTTGAAGGTTTAATGGCAATTTCAACGCTGAGTGAGCCGTACGGCATCCGTCTAACAATGTGGCCGCTATTCCAGAAGAAGCAATTGATACCGCAATTTCGGATCTTGCACGTACAGTGGCCAAAATCAATGACATGAGGAATGTCTTCCCAGTTCCACCGGGGGCATCCAAAAAAAATAAGCCGCCATTTCCATCATCAATTGCATTAATCAATGTATCATAGACTTCCCTCTGCTTAGGATTCAACAGAGGTACATTCGTTTGAACTGATTGGATTAGTTCATGTGGATCATATTCACGTTCACGTTCCAATTCTCTATTAAATGCGTCATTCATTCCGCGATCTGGCGCTGGCATTCCTAACCTAACTAACAAACTGCCGCACATGAGGTAACACATATCTTCGATCAAGAGCAAAGTCTGGTTATGGATCTCCTCATTCACCTCAAGATCGGAATTTCTTGAGCTGACGCGAATTCGATGTAATATATCTTCTGACATGTTATCTTTGTATTTGTTCCACAGGTCACGTGGGTTCGATGGGAAGCATGTTGAAATGATGATAGCAAATAATGTGCGTATCTGACTTGGAGATGCAGAAATAATTGCTTCAGCGATTGTCGTGTCCCAATGAGTATCGTTTTCAAGCAAATTTAGCTCTTGACATGCTGCACGAAATGTGGGGCACACGATACCATTAACAGTTCGTAGTGATTCAAATGATGTTGGCCCTCGAACATGTACCAGCAACAACCGCAAATAGAAACATTCATCATTCTTCGGATGAACTGTGTAAATACGACCAAGAGCATCAGTAGAACGCATATCTGGATGACCAGGAACTGCATCGCCTTGCTTCCGACGTTGAAATTTCTTAGATGTAGCGTTCCAAGTGTAAAAACGTGGCATTTCTGAGTAAAGCAAAGTTCGTGCGAAGAAACTGGTCAGTGTTGTCGCTGGAGGTGTTTCGGCACGTTGAGCAGCATTCGACGCTGTGAAATATACTCTCTGACCGTTCTCTAGATGCAACCCCAAATGTAAAACAGTGGGATGACGTTCGTGAATAGGGAATGAAAATATACGCCAAATTGCTTCATTGCAGTTCACATATCTACCAACTTGATAGCGCGTGATTTCATCGTTGGTATTGGATGTTTGGATACCAAAAACCGCCATGTCGCTCCCTTTCGTGACATATTTGCAAATGTATTTAATTGACTTGACCGAATTGCAATACTCAACATTACAATGTGCTTTGAATGTTTTGGAAAGAAGTGGCGAATATGGAACAATCCAACTGTTGTCAACTACGAATTCGTTTCCTTTCACTTTAGTTGTGATAGTTCTACCATTATCATCGGGCGATCGACGCCGATACAATGGATAAACATCGTTGCCTGTAATGGTCTCTGCCGTCAATTTTCGTGGATACCGTTTGGAACACTTGCCGTCGACCATGCACGGTGATTGTCGGTTGATAGTGCCACACGGTCCATGAATCATATTCGTGACTACAACATCATGTAGGTCTGGATCGGTTTCAGGAGCAGGAATCTCCGCACATATGATGTCATCTATTTGATCTGGCCGAATTCTTTCGACTAACCAAATCAGAATGTGAGCATGCGGTAGGTGTCGTTTTTGCCATTCGATTGAATACATCCAGCATCGAGTATTCCCAAAGACGTGTTGCTTAACAATGTAATTCATTAGTGACCGAATTTTTTGCCTGAAAACACGTGCGGTGATGTCGTGTCGATCACTTGATGTTTGTCCGGGAAGCAGCAATTGAATAATTTCTATCCATTTCGGATTACATGTAAATGTAATGAATAGATCTGGCCGACCATAATGACGAACATATGTCATTGCATCTTGCGCATATTCATGCAAATGACGCGGGCTACATGTATGTCGCCGGTAAAATAGTCAATCGACCAACATTTTCTGAATCTCCTTCTGTGCTAATTGCATCGCGTAAATGGATATACTCTTCCGAACGCAATTTAGCTTGATTCAACCGAATGAAAGTCAGGCGCTCCGTTTCGATTTTAACGTACATGTCAACGCAATATTGTTGAAGCAGTCGACGAAATCGCAACAAATAATTGTCAGAATTTTCACGAATCATCAAACGATATGCGTAATAATTCATCGAACTAACCTTCTTGGTAGTTTCCTCACCTGAAACAAAAGCAGTAAAAATTGTATTTTAGAACCCGTAATAGGTTAACGACTCTTACAGCTACTCTCTACTAAATTAGAAATTACAACTTTTTTGAGTACTAAAAGCAAACAGAATAAAATGTATATCAAGTTAAAATGAAAACAACAATATTGATCTTACCATTCAATGGATTAATCATTTTGATATTAAAGTGATATCCATCGTCTCCTTGCCAAAACATCAGCGGGTATTGTAACGCGTCATATGAACGGTGTGTTTCATATATTCTTTGTAGTTGCCCAGTATTGCGTCGTGTAAGTACAATGAAATAATGAAATAATGAATTTATTCAGCACTTAGGTATTTACATACACTTGTACTTGTCAAAATCACAATAACAAAGAAATATAATTAATAGGTTATTATTCTTATTCTATGAATAGAACTACTTAGGTAACTATAACTAACAAATGCAACCTGTGAGTGCTGCTAATTGTAGGACATTACAGACAATTTACTCCGTCTGTCCGTGTGTCATTAATTCCTCTACTCATAATTAGTTAATATTTACATAAAAAAAAATTTGAAAGCATACAATTAAGTGACACACACTTGGGGGCACCCTTATGGGGTTAGGACCACAACCCAGAGGTGCCACTGATATTAAAGTCAGATTTGTGGATATAAGAGGAAGTGATCGCTGGCACGGCCTACAGGCGCTGGATCACAGGGCAGGGGTAGGGGTACAACGCGGTCCTCGCCGGCGAGAATCCTACCCTAGCTAACCTGCAACCTTTCACTAGCTACCTAGGTGGACGACCATATCACGTGTTTCCAAGTTTTCACCAACAATCAGGATTGCCACTTCATCGATTGTTGGAGCATTAAATGTGCGTTCATGTGTTCCAGCTGGTCTTTTATCTGCTCTGATCACAACTTTATAGTCATCACTTGGCATGCGCTCTAAAGCAGTCTTGAACAGCCTGACCAATGCATGATGTTCATGAAGCATTTGCTGCAGATCTTGGAGAATTGCTCTTTTCGTAGCTGTGTTGATCCCTTGACGCCGGTCAAGTTGTTCTTCCATATTGCCCATGAAGTATATTTGCAAGAATTTATGCTGTGCATCTTCTATAGGTTGCAATGATCCAATGCGATGGCAAATCTGGCCTTGAATCTGTAAAGTCAAAACCATAGTTATAGTTAGATTTACAAACTTTTTTACAAACGCTTTTTTTTTTCAAATAATAACATGCCATTTTTATTTCAGAGACAAATACAGAAATCTAACAAACTACATTCCAGATTTTTTTTACAATGATAGAAAATAAAGTTTTTAACGTAAATTACCTTAAATGTTGGATTATATCCGTGTTCTTCGATAATTTCCGCCCCAAATGAAGTCATTTGGAAACTGACATTGTATTTTTGAGTGTTCGCTAGAAAATGTCGTGATTCTAGTGTTTCGCCATAAAGCAGGGAGCACAATGGCTCTGGTGGCGGGACCAATAAAGGCAATTTCACTTTACCACTAAGGCAGCACAAACCAGGCGTTTCACCAGCAAACTTCAATGCTCCACAATGCTGGCAAACAACGTCCATTGGACCAATGCAAACTAAACGATGCAAGCTGTAGTCAATGGTGCAATCATACAGAAACGCTGCTCGATTCAAATCAATACTTGAACCATTTCCTCTTGCACTTCGAAGATTATTCCTCTGTTCATCTGTACGATAAGCTCGACGATTTCTCGTTTCTAACCTAGCCGTTTCACGGGCTGCCTCTCTTTGCTCTTGTGTTTGAGAAGCACGAATTAAGGCCCTTCTTTGGTCCATACTAACGCGGCGCTGTTCTCGTGCAATTTCTCGTTCTCCATCAAATAATTGACTCGCGATATTCCGTTGCCTAATTGCATTACGGCTTCGCTGGGAAAGATTAGATCTTCTAGGACGCGGCATTGTTATTAAAATGTGCACTCGCATAAAACCACCAAATATAATAACAGTGACTGAACTTTCGAGACATAGACAATAGCTCAAAGAGTATATTACCACTACGTATGAATAGCTTATCAAGAAAAATCATAGACAACCTATAAAAAGACATTTACGATTGTCAACCTGTAGATTTTTTTTCCTTTACCAACTGATTTTTTATTCCCTAAATTCCGTTCCTTTCCGATGATTTTATGTTTTTATTGTAGAATAAATCTTAGGTATTATTTTCGGGAATTAAAAATTAAATAATTAATAAATACAGTATATAACAGTACCTGAACTTTGTAGACATTTTACAAAAAATAAATTTCTGAACGCACACATGATGTTTTCATAAAAAAATAAAATTGTGGCTTAAAGGTCTCAGCAACCAGGCCATAAGCTCCAAAAAAAAAATAGTTGTTACACTATTTGAAAACAAATGTTTGACATGTAATAAACAAATCAGCATCTATTGAAATGATTAATTATTCCTTACACATATCGAGTTTTCATTGTTTTTAAGATGTATTCTGCTATTCGGGACGGAAACAAATCCAACAAATCAAAAACCATGGCAATCGGTCCAGCCGTTCTCGAGTTATAAGTGTTGTAACAAACACGACTTTCTTTTATATATATAGATTACGGACTTCCTGTGGCCACCTTCCAGCTCCATCATCAGATCCTGGATACCATTTAGGACCAAAGAACTCGTCAAGACTAATCAAACGAGCCCAAACTCGATGGGATTGTGTCGTTTTATTACGGACTTCCTATGGCCACCTTCCAGGTCCATCATCAGACCCTGGATACTATTTAGGACCAAAGTACTCGTCAAGACTAATCAAACGAGCCCAAACTCGATGGGATTGTGTCGTTTTATTACGGACTTCCTACGGCCACCTTCCAGCTCCATCATCAGACCCTGGATACCATTTAGGACCAAAGTACTCGTCAAAACTAATCAAACGAGCCCAAACTCGATGGGATTGTGTCGTTTTATTACGGACTTCCTATGGCCACCTTCCTGCTCCATCATCGTCCCTGTATACCCTGGACCCTGGATACCATCTACAGACAAAGTACTCATCGAGACGATTCATACGAGCCCAAACTCGATAGGGTTATGTCGTATTATAACGGAGTTCCTATGGCCACCTTCCAGCTCCATCATTAGATCAGCTCCATGTCATCATAATATTGCATTGTCACGCCATATACATATTATGCGTGTAAAATTTTTACTCAATCGGAAACCGGAAAGTGTGTCTTATGGAGTACCAAGCTCCTAAGTCCTATTCTACATGCCCTAACTTAACACTGTCTTGCTTTCATCATAGCGTATAGATTGCGAAGCGAAGTGGCAACAGCGCATAACAAAACCAACCAATCATGGCAAAGGTGACCTCTGATTGGTCCATTTGAATCAGATCAACAATAGGAGCGGATTTGTATAAATAATGCAATGAATAGTTCTTATTTGTGTCGCTAGAGGGTCAGCAATTGTTGATCAAATTGGAGCCACAATTGTATGCCGAATCATACATTAGATCAACAAAAACTGTTTTGATCAACAATTGCTAACTGATCAACAATTAACTGATGCTACAACCCGTCTGATCAACATTTGCCGAATGGGTATATCTATATATGTATATATATATATAAACCTATAACCAATCATAACTTCTTATGCGTTTCTATCATTACATACCTATCCAAGGTAAATTATAAAAACAATAGGCATGAAAAATAAAAAAATCTATTAAGTCCGTCAGTTAGATTACCAAAAAATATTGGACACGTATTTTTGTTTTCGTTCCTCAAATTACGATGGTACAGCGCAGCGCGCTGAAATTTTGTGGGACTTCACTACTAGGCACAATTTTACCTAGTAGTGTCACAAGGGGGTCTTGTGACGTCTCCTGTACTTTATAGTTTGTTGTTACTCTGTATCTTTGTCATTTTTAGGGTTCTGTAGCCAAATGGCAAAAAAACAGAACCCTTATGGATTCGTCATGTCTGTCCGTCCGTATGTCACAGCCACTTTTTTCCGAAACTTTAAGAACTATACCGTTGTTACTTGGTAAGTGGATGTATTCTGTGAACCGCATTAAGATTTTCATACAAAAAAAAAAAAAAAAAAAAACATTAAATTTTGATCATCAAACAGAAGCAGAATTTATGCATCCGCTTTATCTTCGGCCTCCGGAAATACGACCATGTGTCGGAGTTTCGGCTGCGGTTAGGGTGGCTGCCTGTTCGGCGGCGTCGAGATTGTCATATATTATCTCTCCTCTTCTCTGTTCTTCACAACTCTAATGCCCCCTCTTACCTCAGTGAACGCTTTGAGTATTTGGTACCTAGGGATAAGCCATGTCGTATTGCTACTTCACGCCTTCTTAAAAATCATCCTCATGTTTCCAGTCGATATGATGGCTCATATTCTGTTCGTGCAGTGCGGCTATGGAATTCCCTACCACAAGCTATTCGTTCTAGCTCATCTATAAATGCTTTTAAAAGAAGAACGAAGGAATATTTCCTATCTCTGTAATGTAATGTATAAATATATAAGTAGTCTATTATAAATATGTAGGTATTTTATTTAAGTATGGTATGTAAGTATTAGGGTGTATGTTTATCTTATTTTTATTGATTTTTTCATTTTATTTTATATACCGTTCAGGTATACATAAATTGTTTGTTGGTTGTACACGGTAATGCCCTATGTTCACAATTTTTTTCTCATACTCGGGGTTTGCTGGAAGAAAATTCATAAATGAATTAAGCTCGCCTTTTTGCTATTTGTATTTCTGCATAATGTATGTATCTTTTGTGTTTCTATGTGTGCAATAAAGAATAATAATCAAACATCAAACATTGATCAAATTTTTTTTTTACGTCAAATCCATTCGTGTGTGGTCTCTATGGATAGGTCTTCAAAAATGATATTGAAGTTTCTGAAATCATTTTTTTCTAAACTGAATATTTTGCGCGAGAGACTCTTCCAAAGTGGTAAAATGTGTCCCTCCCTCTGTAACTTCTTAAATACGAGAATAACACTAAAAAAATATATGATGTACATAACCATGCAAACTTCACCGAAAATTGGTTTGAACGAGATCTAGTATGTAGTTTTTTTTTTAATACGTCATAAATCGTAAACCGCAATTTAACTTTCATTAGATCACCTAAAATATTTAAAAAAAAAACCATTTGATTTAATAAACATACGCTTTTTTATTCTTGATATCAAAAATAGGTAGGCACTTGAAACTGGTACGGAACCCTTCGTGCGCGAGTCCGACTCGCTCTTGGCCGGTTTTTTTGATTTGATAAATAAAAAATACGCTTCCAATATTTTTTAGTAATCTTACTGACGGACTAATTATATTTATTTGTGTTAGTGCCAATTTTTTAAATTTATTTTTAAATTTATCGTAGACGCCGTCCATTCTGTAGTTAAGCAAACATTGCGAAAATTAAGTACGTATTAAGAGGCACGAACTTCGTAATTAATAAGAAATTTGCGAAAGCAATTATTCAGTATAATTGAAAGTGACATCTCAAAGAAAATATTTTTTCGTACCGTCAGTAAATTCATTATGAATGGCCACTGCACTGAGTGATATTAATTGTGCCAAATTAACTTATTTGGATAGGGGCTCTGTATAATTATGAGTTATGATTGCTTAATAGCGTCTGTTTTTTGTCTTAAAAAAATGTTGGAAAGTCATTTGATAAATTTGAATACAGAGAATTTTTTGTTGTTGGCAGTCTGCGAAATGTTTTTTGGTAATTCGTTAGATATAATAAATAATATAATAATAATAATAATAAAAACTTTTATTAAGATAACTAGGATCCAATTGGTTAGTAGTACAATAACTTATAACTAGTGTTAGTAACAATACAACCTTAATCTACTCGCCCCCTGCCCGACCCATGAATCGATGTATCAATAGTCATGTGAGCAGTAATACATCGATTCATGTACCGACAGTCAAGTCTACCGGCTATCATACTTAAAACGCTGTTGCGACTAGCCCGCACTCTGCTCAGCATCGACGCGCACCGCTTGCGCAGAGTAGCGTAGAAGCAATCGATGCGCGCCTCAGCAAACATACGTGAAGCACTACAGTGGCGAGGCAGCCGCAACATTGTTCTAAGCGCATTATTGTACTGTACGCGCAGGGCACTGTACGCTCTTTGAGTATAGACTGCCCACAGGCTGCAGGTGTAAAAGGATGTACAGAAAGCTCTGAAGAGAGTGATTTTTACCTCATTAGTACATCGCGCAAACCTGCGAGCAATCATGTTTGCTCTAACGGACAGTGCCCTACGTTCACGTTCAATATCCGTGTCGTCCTTAAGGTCTTCGGTAATAAGATGTCCCAAGTATCTGAACTGATGTACTCTAGCCAACTCATTTCCATTCAGTTTTATAGGGGGCACTCTAGAGGGACACTTAGTACCAGCCTTAAAGACAACATACTCGCTTTTCTTCACATTATACATTAAGCCGTGACCATCTGCGTAAGTTTCACAAATTTGTAACAATTTGCTAATGCCACAAACCGAGGCGCTCAGCAACACCATGTCGTCCGCATAACTCAGATTATTAACACATACATCATCTATGCGACAACCGACATGCTGGACGCTGAGCTCCCCAATTAGGGCATTTATATACAAATTAAAGAGTCTGGGAGAGCTCAAGCCACCCTGCCTAACGCCACATTCCAATTTATATGAATCTGAAAGGGTGCCCGCCCACCGTACACTATTACTTTGATTGCTATACCAGTACTTGAAGATATTCACTAGTTCACAAGGTAGCCCTGCCTCTTGTAATTTTCTCCACAGAATATAGCCACCCTGCCTAACGCCACATTCCAATTTATATGAATCTGAAAGGGTGCCCGCCCACCGTACACTATTACTTTGATTGCTATACCAGTACTTGAAGATATTCACTAGTTCACAAGGTAGCCCTGCCTCTTGTAATTTTCTCCACAGAATATCATAACAGACTAAGTCAAAAGCTTTGCTCAGATCGAGGAAACAGGCATACACAGGTGTGCCCCTGTGGGTATAGTACCTGACAGTATACTTCATGCACAATATGGCAGTTTCCGTTGACAGCTGTGATCTGAAACCAAATTGATTGTCATGCAGAACTATAGATTCAGCCAACTGTGCATCCAGCACACTGTCAAGCACCTTAGCCACCACAGTCGCTAAAGATATCGGCCTATAGTTATTTTTGTCGGAGATGTCTCCAGTTTCATTTTTAACGATGGGCACTACAATCGTTTTCATTAACTGTTCCGGCAAGTATGAGTGACCTATACATAACGAATAAAACATAGCCAGTACTCGTGCAATATGTGGTCCGGCATGCTGCAAATGCTCAATACTAAGTCCATCGTGGCCAGGAGACTTTCCCCTTTTCATTTGTCGATTCGCTTGAGCTACTACTTTCGCTGTAATCTTTAGGTTCAACTCCACCCCCTTGGACTCAGTATTGAGCACCGACGCTGATGGACCAAGTGGTGACCTAACAAAGAAGTGCTCTTTAAACGCATTAGCTATGTTCCTAGGATCTGAATGGCCCCCAACACTCACGGGAAGGCCAGGCTTACAGTTCAATTTTCTAGTGTCTTTCCAAAAACTAGAGAAATTCTTATTTGTACACGATGTCGCTAACCTATCCATTTTAATTTGTTCTTTATGATCTTGACACCACTTCAAGCGTGATTTAAAAATCTTTCTGCTTCCGTACATCGCCTCATATATTATTCCTGACTTTGGCTTGCCATGATCAACCCAGTCCTGAAACATTAGCTTGGCCTTCCCGTGAGCTTCACTCACATGCCTGTTCCACCCCATTACACACCTACCTCTATGTTGCCTGCTTCCCAGATATGTAGCCCTTGCAGATTCACGGAGGGCGGCCACTATATTACAATACATATCATCCAGTAAAAGTTTATGATTCTGGTTACAACATTGTTTGTCCCCACACTTAATAAAGTCATGTGGAAAATCAATAAATCTCAATTGTTCATGACAATATTCCCTGTAATCATGTATTTGATTCAAATTCCTATTGCCCCACCTTACTTCGCTATTTACATCAAATTTATTAGCATCATACAAGTTAGATACAGGACTAATGGCGTCAAACTTACACTCTAGGTGTAGAGGAAAGTGATCCGACCACAATGTATCATAGTTAACACGAACATCAATGACAGCCTTAAATGCAGACTTTGTGACCAAGCAATGGTCTAACCAGCTTGACGTCCCATGAGCGTCACTTATGAAAGTATAGGAGCCTGAATCCACACCTAACTTGTCCACATCTACACAAACCAGTTCGTGCTCGGCACAAAAAAGAGACAATTCGCTGAAAAATAATCCACCAGGGTGGGCATTAAAGTCACCTAAGACAAACACAGATTCAACAACCTCACTGTCTATTATAGCACTCACCAGTCCCAGGCATTCCGTAAAATCCAATGTATTTTCAGCCCTCTCAGTAGGCATGTAAACACTCATCACTAATATGGTCCTATTATTAGATAAGATTTTGATAGCACAAACCCTTGGATTAACACTGTGTATCACTGATACCTCACTGAAAACACTTTTCCGCCACAAAATTTCTACTCCTCCAAATGGCCTCCCGACCAGCATTCCTGCCGAGGTGTCCATTGCAGATGTTCCAGTGCTTCCGAAATCTCCATCTATATTGCCTAGGTACGCTATCTCCTCGGGCAACAGCCATGTTTCCTGTAAGGCTATAATATCACAACTTCTGCACAGATCCGTAATACTTTCATTTGACCGCTTGACATTTTTGCAGTTAAAACTAACCATATTATATGTATTGTCACTATCCATTAGTTGGTTGTTAAATAAAGATAATTATGATAAATTTACCACCTGTCCGCGATGGACCGAACTGATACGGGTAGTAGCAGGGAACCAATAGATGCAGGCCGCTAACTATCGTTTCCACTGAAAATCCATGAGGGAGGCCTTGGTCCAGCAGTGGACGACTACAGGCTGATACGATGATGTTGATGATATCAAATTTTATTATACTAGATTCAAAACATAATATTTGTTGTTGATACTACGACTTTGAGAAAACAAACTCATATAAACATATGTCGGTGGACGCACTCCGGGAACGACAAGCGAAGAAAACAATCGCCAGTAATATCATGCACATTTGAATGCAGTAGTGTAAGTTCTATTGTTGCACATCTCCACCTCCGCTGTTAACATTTTAAGTAGATTGCTGAGATAGACAATATCAGCAAAGTTAAACTAAAACTTTATAATTGAAACACAATAACACGTGCTTATCTCTTGTGAGTTTTACTTCACAGACATCGACGCCGATCTGTCAAACACAACTAAACAATCAATACTTAACCTCCTTCTAAACTAGATGGCGCCACTTACGTGAAATTAACTATTTTAATTATCATCGTCGTTTCTGTGTTAAATAATAATTACGAAAATGCTTCGTTACCGTATTTATTACTTTAGATAAAAACTATTGGTAAGTATTTCACAATTCACCGACTTATAGCGAACTAAATAGTTTCCCGCACGCGGTTTAAACTCGCGTAGCTCCCGCTTCCATCGGAGTTTCATAATTAAATATAACTTATTTTGCTCCTCGATAATGTAGCTTTCTAATGGTGAAAGAATTGTTGAAATCAGTTCAGTAGTTCCGGAGCCTATTCAATGCAAACAAACAATTAAATCTTTCCTCTTAATAATATTAGTATAGATAAATATTCCGCTTCATGTCAAATCACATTAACCTTATCATTTCACTTCACTATCACTCGCGCACCAAGCATTCCTTACCTTTTTAAGCGCCTACCTGTTGACGTTATTGACAAAAAAAAAAGATTTTTATATGGGAGCCACTTTTTTTTTCCGGGAGTTATTGCATTTACGCATTCGGGTATAGAGGCGTCCCTACTCTTCATGAGTCAGCCTCGAATGGAGTGGGGCTCATGTGACCCACTCCCCGAGGCCGAGCCTAGGGCGGTAGGCGGCGGGCTTCGGCCCGCCGCCGACGGCCAACACGCCGTCTGCAGAGCGGGTGGGGGGAGGAATCTTCTTCCCTCTCCCGCTCCGCGGTCTCCTTCTGTGACATAACTTGTCTACAGAAGGAGGCAACCGCCTAGGTATGGGAGACAAGCTAAAAAAAAAAAAGTTTTTGTTGTTATATCAGCAACAGAAACACATCATTTGTGTTTCTGTTGCTGATGTTACGGTTCTTAAAACACAGCCTGGTGATAGTCAGACAGCGAAGTTTTAGTAATAGGGTCCCGTTGTTACCCTTCGGGTACGGAACCTTAAATATGAGGTCTAAACCAATCGTTAAAACAATCCCTTTATGGAGGTGTTCAGACTACCGGTGTGTATAATAAAAATATTTAGTTTAAGTATTTACAACGAGTTTATAATTAAAAACAAAGAAGATATTTTAGAAATGAACAAGCAGAGAAAATTATTAGAATGAAGTCACTTACTAGGCAACCATATCCACATGCGTGCGCAGAACATTATTGTTATAAATATCACCACAATTCCCCCCTGCCAGATCGTAACTACGGTCGATAAATATTGGGGAATCTTACTAATCTTCCGCTCCTCGTTCTTTTCTCTTCGTCACTAGTTTTTGTAGTGGTAATAGTTGATGATGGAGAACTGTTCTCGCCCTCTCGCATCATGAAAGCAGGTTTAAGTCTGTCAATCGAAACATTCGTCCCTTTTCCTTTGACTTCAATAGTAAAGTACTTTGGTTGTCTTTGAATAACTTTGTAAGGTCCAGCATAAGGTGGTTCAAGGGAACTTCTAACGTAGTCACGACGTAGAAAGACGTGTGAAGCTGTGTGTAGATCTTGAGGGATGTAGAATGGAGAAGAAGTGTGCCAGGAAGTAGGTCTCGGAGTAAGTTTAGCCATGTGATTACGAAGGCGAATGGCGTATTGTGTAACGTCGGCTGCGGTGAACTGATCTGTTGGTGATATAAATTGACCTGGCAGTCGTAAAGATTCGCCATACACAAGATCCGCAGGCGTAGCTTGGATATCTTGCTTCCAAGAATTACGCATGCCGAGGAGCACTATAGGAAGAGCTTCAGTCCATTGAGAAGTGGAATGACACATGATGGCGGCTTTAAGTTGTCGATGTAGTTGCTCGACGATACCGTTAGCAGCAGGATGATAGGCAGTGGTTTTGAAATGATGAGCACCAACCAAATTTGTGAGGGCATTGAAAAGATGGCTTTCAAACTGTCGACCTCGGTCTGTAGCATTGCGGGGCAGTGGTCCAACTGTTCTGTCCAACTAGTTGGACCATGGGTCATTACTAGGGGCAGTTGTCCAACTTTAAAAATAGTTGGACCACATCACCTTTTGATAGTTCCGTGGTCCAATCATTTAAAAAATATATGTGTGTATGGTACCTACTGGTTTACGGTTACATTGAACCGCTTTACAATAAAATAACAAAATTAAAGTCGGGTGACAAATTTTTAAACATTATTTTTTTCAAATTCAAATTCAAATTCAAAATTCATTTATTCCGTAAAAATGGTTACATTTGTTTGGAATCGTCATATTTTTTCCCTACCGTGCAGTGTGTGACGTGGCGACTACTGAGAAACACTGCCAAAAAACTCAGTAGAACCCTCTTTTTTTAAAAATTATATTATATCACAATATTTTATTAACCTAATTACAATATACTTTATTTTACATTGAGATTAGAGCGATTTAATCCCAAGCATTTTTGTCACAAAGATAATCAGAAAGTTTATAATAAGCCCTGCTGCACAATTTGGCTTTAATAGTCATTTTAAACTTATTTATAGACAATTCTCTTATACTATTGGGAAGTTTGTTGTAGAACCGTATACATTGCCCCATAAAAGAGTTACTTATTTTGCGGAGACGGCTAGCATGAGCCACAAGATTATGCTTATATCTAGTATTTACACTATGTGTGTCGCTTTTTTTACAAAATGAGTCAATATTTTTATGTACATATAACACATTCTCATATATATATTGTGATGCAACGGTTAGAATATTTATTTCTTTAAATTTTTCTCTTAAGCTTTCTCGGGGACCCAGTTTGTAAATAGCCCTTACGGCTCTTTTTTGCAATATGAAAATGCTATTTATATCCGCGCAGTTACCCCAAAGAAGAATCCCGTACGACATAATACTGTGAAAGTAACTGAAATAAACTATTCTAGCCGTATCAACATCAGTGAGCCGTCTAATTGTTTTTACAGCATATGCTGCAGAACTTAATTTTCCTGACATTTTCTCAATGTGTGGTCCCCATTGCAGTTTGGAGTCAATGGTGATACCTAAGAACACAGTGGTTTCCACAGGGTCCAAGCCATTTCCATTAATATTTACATTGGTGGAAACCTGTCTAACATTGGGTGTTGAAAACTTGATTACTTTAGTTTTCTTATCATTTAAACAGAGATTATTAACATGAAACCAATGAACTACTTTAGAGAGTGCATCGTTAACTTCGTCATAATCATGTACTTTTCTATTAATTTTGAATGTCAAGGAAGTGTCATCCGCGAACAATACAATCTCATGTTTATCCCTTACGTAGTAAGGTAAGTCATTTACGTATATTAAAAACAGAAATGGACCCAGGATTGATCCCTGTGGAACTCCCATTACAACTGGTGATCCCGGAGATAGTTTGCCATTAATATCGACCTTCTGAATTCTATTACCCAGATATGAAGCCAGAAGTTCGAGAGCCTTATTTCTAACGCCATAGTGGTGTAGTTTCCTGACAAGAGTCTCATGGTGCACGCAATCGAATGCTTTGGACAAGTCGCAAAATATTCCTAAGGCATCTTGCGAATCCTCCCAAGCCGCGAATATACTTTTCAGTAAATGTATTCCTGCATCCACAGTTGAGAAACCTCTGGTAAATCCAAACTGCTTTCTGTGAAGTAAATTATGTCTATTAAAATGACTGAGCAACTGGCTAAGCATTATCTTTTCAAATATTTTACTAAGAGTGGGCAGTACTGAAACAGGTCGATAGTTCGAAGGGTCTGAACTATCTCCAGCTTTAAATAACGGTATGATTTTACTATATTTCATCAAGTCAGGAAACTCACCAGATGCGACACAACAATTGAATATGATAGCTAGATGTGGAGCTATAGCAGTAATTATTGAGGCATTGGGAATTATATGTGGCAGTGGGAAGCACCAGGCATACAAAAGTTGATGTTTGAATGTCCCATTGAATTTAATAAAGACCCTAAGTTTTTACCAATCTCATCACTGAATATTACAATTTGTGACTTAATATTTAATTTCTCAGATGTGGTGCATTTATTATTAGTTTTTTGAGTATGGTTTACAGTTGTAGATTTATTAGGCTCAATACATTTATTGATTTTACATTCATTTAAAGAAGTTACATTTTCTAGCGAGGAATGGTCAAGAGAATGATTACATGATATGCAAGTGTTATTATTTGTAAATGAATTGAAACGTTCGTTATTATAATTGCCTATGTCAATTAGCTTATCCATTGCTAAAATATACTCTTTAATTTGTTTTTCTGACAATTTATATTTGTTTGATAGTGAACGGAGAGAATCTTGCAGCCGGTCTATTTCACATTGTTGAGTTTCCAATTCAGTTTTATGTTTCAAAGATGTGTTTTTGAATTTAATAGAATATGCTTTCATTTTTTCTACTAAGTCTAACCTTTCCCTAGTTTGATTCTCATATTTAAAAAAGAATTTATGTCTCTTAATCATTTTCTGTGATTTTTTAATAAATTTGTTAATTTTGCTATATTTCTTTATTTTGGTTTTGCTACAGTCATTAACTGCCATAGATTTTCTTGTGATATGGCTGTTAGAAATTAGGGATGTAACAGTAGGCTTGTTATTAGCTGTAACAGATACCATAGTAGGGGCTTCCGCTATCAACTCATCATAAAGGGTTTGGTTCTGCGAGGTCAACAAAGTATTATTGGATGTTTCCAACTGTGACTTTAAAGAAGTTATTTCAATATGAGCATCATAAAGATCTTGTTCTAGAACACTATTCTTTTTAAGGAGGGTGTCATATTCTAGGTGGCAGTCATCAAACCTGTCTATGATGTGTTGTAGTGTATCCCTGGAGTCAATGGCGTCAGTGTATTGTAAATATAGCTGGGCCATCTGACTTTTTAATAGTTTTACTTGATCTAAAGACTCTGACAACACTTTTTCATTCTCTTCCCGTTCATTGTCATACTGATCACACAACTGTTTGGAGGCTTGGAGTTCCTTCAAAACCTTTTGGAGCTTGTCCTCCGCTTGGCGAGCCAAAGCCCCACGGGTAGTAACGCCAGACATAGTTATTGTTTATTATTATAGTTAGCTTAATACAAAATTAATTGTGTGAACAGACAACTTGAGGTCTTTAGAGGTTTTACAATGTCTTACAATATTCAACGAAATTTATCTTAAGCATGACCTACAGTAATATCACCTGAAATCAGTTGTAGCTGAATTTCTCGTATATAATCTTTATTATCAATTTGGGCATTTCGTCTTTTGTGTGCGATTTCGCTTGATAAAGTTGTAAAAAATTCTAAAACATTTAATAGACGTAACATTGTAATATTTTTTCCATTAATGCACCGACTTAGTTTTGCATGTGAGCTGACTAAAATGTTATAAGTCCTATGCCTCTGGCTAAATACGCTAATAAGCTGAGAAAATTCGTCAAAATTTCCGTCGACAAAAGCGGAAGTGTTAAGGGAAGTCGAAAAGTTCTACGGGCAGCTCTACGCTACTATCACCAAGCCTGATTTTAGTGCTGCTACAGACCCAAGAGCCAAACTGACCCGACACTATACCGAGGATATCCCGGACATCAGCCGGTACGAGATAAGCATGGCCCTGAAACAGCTAACGAACAACAAGGCGCCGGGTGAGGACGGAATCACATCAGAGCTCCTGAAAGCGGGTGGATTACCGGTACTTAAAGTCCTTCAGAAGCTCTTCAATTCCGCCTTGCTCGGAGGCACCACGCCTAAAGCATGGAACAAAAGCGAGGTGGTGTTGTTCTTTAAGAAAGGTGATAACACCTTACTAAGGAACTACAGGCCCATCTCGCTTTTATATATATATTCTTTATTGTACACACAGAAAAACAAGTAACAATACATTTTTAACAAAGAAACAACATGTACAAAGGCGAGCTTAATTCAATTATGAATTATCTTCCAGCAAACCTTTCAAGGACAGAGATATATAATAAAAAGTCACCCGACTTTTGAGTCATGTCTATAAGCTGTTCTCCAGGGTTATTGCGAATCGTCTCGAACGAAGGCTTGATGACTTTCAGCCTCCCGAACAAGCCGGATTCCGAAAAGGTTTATAGTACCGTAGACCACATACATACGCTGCGGCAAGTAATACAGAAGACCAAAGAGTATAACTTGCCGCTCTGTTTAGCGTTTGTGGACTACGAGAAAGCCTTTGATTCAGTCGAAACATGGGCCATACTTGAGTCTCTCCAGCGATGCCGTATTGACTATCGTTATATCGAAGTGTTGAAATGTTTGTATAGAAATGCCACAATATCAGTCCGAGTACAAGAACAGAGTATGAAGGCGATTCCACTAAATAGAGGCGTAAGACAGGGAGACGTTGTTTCTCCGAAACTGTTTACGACCAGTTTGGAAGACACCTTCAAACTTCTGAATTGGAAAGGACTAGGCATCACCATCAACGGCGAATACATCACTCACCTTCGATTCGCTGATGATATCGTGGTCATGGCAAAGTCGATGGAAGAACTCAGTACAATGCTCGAAGACCTCAACCGAGTCTCCCAACGGGTAGGTCTTAAAATGAACATGGACAAGACGAACGACGAGGCCTTATGAACAGGCTCAGAGTCGCTCAACGAGCTATGGAGAGGGCTAGGCTCGGGGTTTCTCTACGAGATCGAATCAAAAATGAGGAGATACGTAGAAGAACGCGGGTTACCGACATAGCCCAACGGATTAGTTCGTTGAAGTGCCAATGGGCAGGCCATATAGCACGGAGAACGGATGGCCGTTGGGGCCGAAAAGTTCTCGCATGGAGACCGCGGATCGGCAAGCGTAGCGTAGGACGTCCACCTACTAGATGGACGGATGATCTGGTTAAGGCCGCGGAATCGCGGTGGATGCAGGCCGCTTCAAACCGTAACAACTGGAGATCTATGAGGGAGGCCTATGTCCAGCAGTGGACGTCCTACGGCTGAAATGATGATGATGATGATGATTGTAAAAAATAAAGTTTAAAAATTTGTCACCCGACTTTAATTTTGTTATTTTACTGTAAAGCGGTTCAATATAACCGTAAACCAGTAGGTACCATACACACATATATTTTTTAAATGATTGGACCCCGGAACTATCAAAAGGTGCTGTGGTCCAACTTTTTTTAAAGTTGGACAACTGCCCCTAGTATAGACCCATGGTCCAACTAGTTGGACAGAGCAGTTGGACCACTGCCCCGCAATGGTCTGTAGTCACTCGAGTAGGACAGCCAAATCTAGCAATCCAGCCAGAAACTAAAGCAGTAGCGCAAGCTTCAGCGGTGATTTCTTTAAGTGGGTATGCCTCAGGCCAGCGAGTGTATCTATCAATGACAGTGAGACAGTACCTGAAATCTAAAGAAGGGGTTAAAGGTCCTACAATGTCTATATGAATGTGTGAAAATCGAGATGATGGAATTTGAAATGGTGAAAGAGGTGATTTAGTATGACGTGAAACTTTGCATGACTGGCATTTTAAACATTGCCTTGCCCACTCTCTACAATCTTTGCGTATCCCTGGCCAAATGAAGTGTTGAGTGACCAGTCGCACTGTAGCTGTATTCCCAGGATGATGAAGATTATGAATAGAGTCGAATGCTACTCTTCGTAAAGTTGGAGTAACATATGGACGAGGTTCTTGGGTCGAAGTGTCACAGAATACAGGTAAGTTGTTACTCTTTTCAGATGCTATTTTCTGTAGTTTGAGAGTAGAGCCTTTTAAAAGGAGATCTTGCAGTTCTGAATCATTGTCCTGAAGTCGTGCAAGTTCTTCAAAGTTAATGGCTGCAGAGATTTCTTCAACGCGTGACAATGCATCAGCCACAACGTTCTCTTGACCAGGTAAATATCTTATGTCAGTAGTAAATTGTCCGATGAAATCAAGGTAACGAAATTGTCTGGGCGAACAACTATCTCTGTTGGTTTTGAAGGCGAAAGTCAGTGGCTTATGGTCTGTGAAAATGCTGAATGTTCTAGCTTCGACCATGTGTCGGAAATATTTGATACCTTCATATACTGCTAACAACTCACGATCATAAGGGCTGTATTTCTTTTGAGCTGCGCTTAATTTGTGAGAATAGAAGCCAAGTGGTTGCCAGCAGTCATCTTTTCGCTGTTGGAGAACGGCTCCTAAAGACGTTTCAGATGCATCTGTCACAATCGCCAACTCCGCTGAAGTGTCGCTTTACTTAATGAGGACTTGCAGTCATCAAAAGCTTTTAAAATTTCAGTGGTTATAATTACTGGGTGCGAACCTTTAACTTTTGGACCGGCAAGTAAGGCAGTCAAGGGGGCTTGAAGTTGAGCAGCGTTTGGCAAAAAACGACGATAGAAGTTTACCATACCCAAGAATCGACGTAACTCCTATGATGGGCTTTGATACGTCTGCAATTGTAAAGTTCCAGCTGTAGATTCTACGGAGTCCCAAGTTCAATTGCAACTGTAGTGGCCCATATGTATGTATTTCAGTATTGTTTGCAGCAATTAGATGGTAATTGGATTTGACACAGCGCGTTTTGACGATGGATCTTGGAAAAACGCATAAGTCTGATCCTGTATCAACAAGAAACTGCATCTTTGAAGTAAGGTCGGTAACAAAAATACGGCCTGTAAAAGTGGGGCAGTCGTTGGCCGCTACATGCGACCGCCCTTCTTGTTTACCGAAGTATAAGTGCAGGGCTGCTTACATTTCTGGGCTTTATCTCCGTATGTGTAGTGGTAAAAACAATGTGGATGATTAACGGGTGGCTGTCTTGGTCTCGAATGGGATCGATTTCTTCGATAGTTAGAGAAACGTGAACGTGAGCGTGACCTTTGATCATTGTTATTTACATGCGAAGTAAGTAAGCTCACTTGCTTTGTCAGCTCGGCAACTTGCTTGGACAGTTCAGTGATTTCCACTTGATTATTAGCGGCAGCTGTGGTAGAAGCTACTTGAGGCGTGACCGGAGCTATTTCGTTCACCCTGTCAGCAATTTCGGCCAGTTTCTCGACCTCTAAATCAGTGATTTGTGAAGCTATCACTGTCTGGATATTCTGTGGCAAACGGCTGGTCCAAATACTTTTAATAAAATCTGACGTACCTGATGATCCGGCTAAATTTTGAAGATGTCGTAAAAATTGGGACGGTTTACGATCGCCAAGCTCTTCATGAATTAAAAGTTGTTGTATTCGTTTTTCATGCGATGCGGATAGGCGTTTTATTAGCTCCGATTTTAATTTTTCATATTTTTCTGTCTCGGGAGGGTTAGTAATAATGTCCTTTACCTGAATGGCATAAGTAGTTTCCAACTGGGCGGTGACGAAATAAAATTTTGTTGCGTCACTTGTAATTCTTGACAGTATAAATTGGCCTTCCAGTTGCGCAAACCACAAAGCAGGCTCTTCTAGGCAAAACGGTGGACAGCGTAGCGGCATCCCAACTCGAGATACTTCCCCGGAGATAGTCGGTGCCATAGTAGATGGTGCGTCTTTACAATCGGTGTAACCATCCGATTCCGACATGGTAGTGAATACGTTACGTGTTGTTTTACGGGGTCACCAATGTGGAGGTGTTCAGACTACCGGTGTGTATAATAAAAATATTTAGTTTAAGTATTTACAACGAGTTTATAATTAAAAACAAAGAAGATATTTTACAAATGAACAAGCAGAGAAAATTATTAGAATGAAGTAACGGTTACTAGGCAACCATATCCACATGCGTGCGCAGAACATTATTGTTATAAATATCACCACACCTTAATAAGTTAGAACGTGAACAAATGTCCCTCAGTTCACATTATCGTTACCTTTATGCATTCCCGGGCTTGTCACATTTCTGATCCAGTGAACACTGAACATTGAACATTGAGACTATCAGCCGTTCTGCGGAATTATTCCGATTCTGATTTATTACGGGCACGACGTTTGCTTGATTTAAATTATAGCCTGTTACCTGGGTTTATCGTCGCTTTATTATATGTCCAACACTAAATTTAAACAAATAACGGAAATACAGCGGATAACTCCACGACGTCATAGTCACAGTCGAAAATTATTTATTCATATAGACACATTTAAAATATTTTGAATCATGTTCTTATGATCCGTCCCTTTCTTTTTCTACCACCAGTTCTGGATGTGGTAACTCTGAGAAGATCTAAAAAGAAACTCAGAGGAATCCTTTTTTTTATAAATTTTATGTTACCTACTAAGAGTAAATGTATTAAAAAAGCAGTATTGTTACAGAGCAACTCACTCCCAAGCAGTTTTGTCATTGACATAATCAGAAATTTTAATAATGATTAGTAGACTGCCGGTTGTATCAAAAACTGACCATCGAGATGTCAATTCGACACAATATAGACAGAACAACGTATTAAACACAATATCATCATCATTAGCACGTATAACGTCCACTGCTGAACATGGGCCTCCCCCCGAGGAAGGGTATTTGCCATAGTCACCACGCTAGGCAGGCGGATTGGTGACCGCAGTATGATGTTGTACCACACAAGGAAACGCTGCTGCCCGTTCCTTGGTATGCGATTGTTATAGATGATGTTATAACAATCGGAACCAACGACTTAACGTGCTTTCCGAGGCACGGAGGATAGTTCCTCAACCAACCAGGCCCGGAAAGAAATCTTAGAATTTACACAAAGAATTCTTGTCGGGTCTAGGGATCGAACCCATGACAAATACCGCTACGCCACGGAGGTGTGTCACTTAATTGTATGATTTTACCAATTGTTTTCTTTATTGATCTACTAAAACCTATAATAATTAATGTGAATTTAAACTTATTTTTGTACTTATTATTGAGTAGAGGAATTTTTGGACATTCTGACGAACGGGTAGTACGTTCGTCAGAATGTCCAAAAATTGTCTCTAATATCCTACAAATTGCTACCTGTTGGTTATCTAGTTTGATTCATAGAATAAGAATAATTGTGTAACATTGAGATTCTGACAAGTACAAGTGTATGTTAATACATAAGTGCTGAATAAATGCATTATTTCATTATTTTTTATTTTAGTTGTGGTTTCACGAAGCACCATTGCGATTGCACGATCGTCCTCTGGTGAAATATGCGTATTATTTTCTTTCCATTATTGAGAACGGTATTTAAAATCACTGATCCCATTATCTCGCTTAAAACAATCCCGCAAACTGACTACCATAAGTAACAACTCTGATACATGCAAATAAATCTCCCTTTCCTTTACGAATATAAATGGATTCCGGTGAATTAATGAATTTATAGGTTCTCTTACTTTAAGTGGCTCGGTCACTGCAGGCTATCAATCTTTGAAGCACTCGCGTTGGGGATCAGCTATCCGGTGTCTAATGTCTTTTATTGTCGTATTAAAGGTGTTGGTACTTTTTTAATTCTTTTTCATTAGTATTTTGTTGGTCTGCTGAGAATCATTTTATATTTAAAGGCTTGAAATAATATTTTATTGTGAACTAGCCTTTTTACGCAATTTTGACCTACTCTTTATTCCACATAAAGGTGTGTACAGATTAAGTAACATGTTGTCAACGTGGACAGTGTGGACGTGTTATAAAACACAAGTTATACACGTCCACATTGTCTAACACTGTTTTTTTACTTTGCAACATATAACAATACTGTACACATTAGAATAACTATGTAATATAACAATATTGTATGACATTTTCGTTGGTCGTTCTGCAGTGCTATTCACAATGTCGACACAAGAGGACGTTTTGCTAGCTGCTGCAGCAACTGTTGTATATATTACTGAATAATGGAAAATAACCTGTTAAATAACTTAATAACATGTTTTATAACATTCAGTCTCCACATTTCTGAAACGACCGCCTGCGCGATGGACCGGCGACCTCATAAAGGTCGCGGGGAGTCGGTAGATGCAAGCCGCTAACGATCGTTCCCGCTGGAAATCGATGGGGGAGGCCTTTGTTCAGCAGTGGACTACAAGAGGCTGATGATGATGATTACTGAAACATGTTTTATAACATCGTTTTGTAACATGTTATGATATATAATATGTACGCATCTTAAGAAACAAAAAACAAAATACCTATGTATTGTGGAAGATACATAAAATGGGCGGTCTGATGGCAATCAGCGATCTTTGTCAAACAACCTTTGAATGAAAATGAAGGGCGGGAAAAATGTTTTAGGTAATAATATAATACTTAGGTAGGTAGGTAATCATAATTGTTAAATGAATTAAAAATAGATTTCAGTAGTTTTTGAGTTAATAACTTTGCAAACATACTTTAAAATCATCTAGGTATCTATACTTACCTATATATAAAGATGAAGAGTTTATTTGTTTGCTTCAACGCGCTCATCTCAGGAATTATGAAGTTTCTACGGGTACGGTTACTTGGGTGAAACTGCTAGTTAAATATAAAAATCAACCACTGTTCGTAAGCTTATCTTAGGTCGAGAACGGCTTTACCGATAAAGATGTTTTTTTTTGTTAAATTCTTTATCTCGGCACGTTTGTTCACACGCAAATACTACTTACACACATTTTAAAGTAATTCCAAAGATACGAGGTAACTTATATTTTACTTATTTTTACACAAAGATAGTTCTCGGTACGTAGATTGAACCCAAGACAACCACTACCGACCACAATATAATTATGAACATATACCTATAATGTTTTAAAATTGAGATTAAGAATTTTGTTACCCACCCACTTTACTCTTCACAAACATACATTCACGCCACTTTTCCATAGGGGTAGGCAGAAACCACTTCCTTCCACTTGCTATTATCTAGACATTCCACAATCGCCTCCTGTACACTCCACTAGCTACACTGAATACAACATGCAATACAATTTATCCACAAATTAAACACGCTACTACGCCAGTGCCTCCATTCAATTATCATATTGAATTAACCGAATAATTGGGAAGCAGATTCTAGCTGTACCTAGTATTACTGATACAATACAGTTGAGAAACTATTTGAGAGTTAATCTGGATCTCAATTGTGTTAATTTAAGTAAAATAACGTACAATCCTTTGGCTCGCTTTAAACCTCGGAGGTCGTGGATTCGATCCCCACGCTGGACAGGAAATCTTTGTGTAATTCTAAGATTTATTTCCGGGTCTGGTTGGTTGAGGGACTACCCTCCGTGCCTCGGAAAGCACTTTAAGCCGTTGGTCTCGATTATTTTTATATATCAAGGAACGGAATGTAGCGTTTCCCTGTGTTGTACAACATAACACTGCGGCTACCAACCAAATACCCTCCCTCGGCAGGAGTCCCATGTTCAGCAGTGGACGTTATATGGGCTGATGATGATGATGAACGTACAATCCTCGTTTTAGAGATACTAACGAAATTTTCTTACAATAATTGGTCCCCCGTAACACAGGGGTCATTGAACAAACTGTTAATTATAGAACTCAGATTGTAATGACATGATGAAACCATGGCTAGGGCGTCGGACATGCGATCATGTGGTCGCCGTTCAAGCATTTTAGCTAGCACGAGGTTTAATGAGAATACTAGTTGTGTGGAAAAAATCTGCTAGTAAATAAACATAAACAACATACAGAACATATTAACGACGACGAATATGCGTTGTTTATTTATTTTTCGTCATTATTTTTTTTATTTTTGTTTATTAATGTTTTCAAATTTACTTTATATGTTACAATTTTTAAAACTCACCAAACTGTAGTGTTTATATGCGAGAGGCTTAAACCAACTTATTTATCTCAAATACATATTATATTCTACAACTTATATATTTTATACTTACTATTGTCGACTGGATCGCGGACCGTTGCCCGATGTGTTTTTAATAGTTAATAATAAATAAAAACGCAACGGTTGAGAAAATATTATCAAATAATATAAAAAGAAAACTATTCAAACTAAAGAGTATTTATGTCGGTAACACTTACTTACTAATACAGTGTTAATAATAATATACATATAATACCAGAAGATACTATTATATCTAAATCACAATACTACGTAACAAGTAGGTACAATAAAACAGATTTACCTGTCCTCATTCAACAAAAATGCTGTAAGTTTATTTTTTTATAAACCTTTCCGTAACTTTGGCACTTGCCTAAACATTTAATTTACTAAATTCGTGGCTGGCGCTTTTGAAAGTTCGGTGGCTCTCGTTTACTTCTTGTGTGTCATTTACGATTTAATATTTACTTTATTCATTTTTTTTATTTAAATATATATTATATATTTAAGTATATGTTGGAGAAATATATTTAAAAATACAAAAAAATATACTAAGTATTATAGTCAAAAAACTATACTTTGCTACTTAGCCACTATTAAAGGTAAACGTGTGTCTATATAAGCTTAAGGTTCAAAATAACATACACGTGTTTTAAAATTATTTATATCGTAGCGTTAAAGGATAAAGGTTGCACTCATTTCGCTTTTAACCTTCACGAACCTTTTATATTAATAGATCTTATATTTATCAGTAAGATTTTATACAAGTTATTTTAAATTCCTAAAGTAAATCTGAGTGGAATGTTTATTTTAAATTATTATTCACTGGACACATGGACTTCCCTTGAAGTGTATTTTTTTTCAAAGATTACTAGCAGAGTTTTGCCGTCCACTAGTATTCTTGTTAATCCCTCGTGCTAATCTAAAATGCTTGTGTTAAGAGTGGGTTCACGTCGGTAGTGCAATGGGTGTTTTGTCATTGACATAATCATAAATTTTATAATAAGTTTTTTTACATAATTTATCTTTGACATATCGTATAAAGTTGTTTGTAGAAAGATCTCTAACATTATTAGGAAGTTTGTTGTAGAAGGTTATACCTACATTGCCCCATAAAAGAATTGCTTATTTTGTGGAGACGAGTAGCGTGCAAAACAAGATTATGCTTAGTTCTAGTATTAACATTATGAGTCTAGCTGTTTTATTAAAATTATCATAATCTTATGAACATATAAAAGGTTTTCATAAAATTGTTATATCGATTTTATCTTTTTAAATTTTTGAGTACTTTACGAAAAATTTTGCCAATTATTAAATTTCAAAATTGAGATTAATAAAATTAGACCACCGGCAGGACTAGAACCTGTGTCTTAAGTTTTGCCCCTAATGCCTTAACCATTCGGTCAAGGTGGAACCCCAACCGGTGGTCAAAATTTATCAATGTTATATTGATTTTGTCTTATCGTACCAAATCTAAGGCCATCTATTGGGCACAACTACAAACTATTTCTAAAGCAATAACTATCTTGGAAGTCAGACAAAAACTGTTCATTACGAACCGAGTGGCAAGTAGAACAAAACAAAGGCTCTTAAGATTTATTGTGTCTCAAATTGGAAGCTTAGTGGTTCAATGTGTGCCCTGAGAGGGTTCTGTTTGTTTAGGAAGCCCCACCTTGTGGATATCAAATTAAAATTTGTAAATCGAATGATAGGATTGTGGTTGTAGAAAATGTATTTAAGTGATAAAAAATAGGTGTCTCAAAATATCGATAGGTACCTACAATATATTGTATGGGTCATAGTTAGCCTTTACAACGTCAAATTTTGGGCCCACTCTAGGCGGTCTTGAGCCATTTCATCATATCTAGGCTTACATGTCGTCGGATATCGTCGACCCTTTTTCTGGCTGGCTGGCAGCCGACGGGTGATCCGGTACCAGCTCAGCCCAAGAATCTTCTTCGAGGCTTGCATACTTTCAAGCATTGTGTTCTATCACGTCGGTCACTTTTATCTTGCCTCTGATTCATTCATTGCGTTAACGATCATTACAATAATAAAGTAGAAACCTAATTGAATTTTTTTGAAGCATCACCTTTCGTTTTAAATTACCCCTAATTTAACCAATAATAAGCATAATATGCATGTATGTATTTATGACCTTTTTAGATGCATTTACAATATACGATGAAACTCGAAAATGCCCACTAAAGGATATTTTTTTTATCTTCGCCAAAACATAATCTTGTTCTTCTCTAAGGAGAAGAACAAGATTATGTTTTGAACTGAACCACATTGGAGTTTTGTAATAGTGTAAGCACTATTACAAAACTCCAATGTGGTTCAGTGCAGGAAAAAACACAACACACAGTTTTGGATGTATGTGTGTTATATAGTCACCATATCTTCTTTGTGATATCACCAATTACATAAAAATGCGATATTTTCTTAATAAGGACTTTATTAACCCTTTCATGCGTAAAATGTAGCTGAGGATCCGTTTCAGCATCTATCATACATCAAATAATATAAAAATAAATTGACATTACAAGCAAAACGCTTTCACATTGAAAAAAATTGAATTAGTTACAATAACTAAATAAACCACTTCAGTCTCAATTTTAAAGTGCCCCAATAATAAACCGAACAACGAAATTCCAAAGTCCGCAGTCATGTCTCGAATATTAAAATGTCTAATTTCCTTAAAAGCTTATTTGAAATCTTCAAAACAAGTTCGGACCAGAAAAATCCCTACTCAAAATAAGGACATCGGGTCCATAAGTTTTCGGTTCAATGCATATCGTTTAGTGGTGGCCCAGAATCCTGTTCCGTCCAAAACTACCAGTTTACGTAGACCCTTTAAAACCAAAAGGATTCTATTATCGTCGGCGTTTCACAAAGATAGAGAGGCCTGTATATTCTGGTTTTCGGAGATCGTAAATTTCGGCTGGCCAGTTTAGCTTGTTTATGATGTTAGGATATATGGGTATTTATAGCTTTGAGTTATATCGAAACTAAAATAGAAACAAATTGATAAAATGGTTTATGACTTCGAAAAGCCTGATAACATTTCTCTCAAATCAGTATTATTTCACAGAAATTTCTTTTCTTTGCATCATAGCATCTACTGTTAAAGCGAAGGAATATATTTTGGAAACATCATCATCATCAGCCCTTATAACGTCAACTGCTGAACATGGGCCTCCTCCCGGGGGAGGGTATTTGCCATAGTCACCACGCTTGGCAGGCGGGTGACTAAACGCTGCTGCTCGTTTCTTGATATACGATTATTATAGATGAAGTAATAACAATCGGGACCAACGGCTTAACGTGCTTTCCAAGGCACGGAGGGTAGTCCCAACCAGTCAACCAACCAGACCCGGAAAGAAATCTTAGAATTTACTGGAAACAAAAAGAAAAACTGGAAACATAATAAATTAAAAATAATCTACTGGTTTCATTATATATGTTAAGAGCTCAGAAGCATAAGCTCGGATATGTCATTATACGTCAGAAATATTTGTCGTATGTGTTTTAAAGTAAGTACACTAGCACTTACGACTAACTGCTTCTGAAGTATAATAGAACATCCATATTTATACTTCTGAGGTTCCGTACCCGAAGGGTAAAAACGGGACCCTATTACTAAGACTTCGCTGTCTGTCACCAGGCTGTATCTCAAGAACCGCGATAGCTAGACACTAGTGAAATTAGGGGGGCTTCCATACAACAAACTTTTTTTTTCCTCGATATCAATGACGGCAATAGGTAGGCACTTAAAAATGGTACGGGTCCCTTTGTGCGCGAGTCTGACTCGCACTTGGCCGGTTTTATGACTATCGTAATTTTCAATGTTGTAAACCTCAATTTTGTTACAGAGATCGACATCCACAAATCAGAAGAATGCCGCTCGGAATGGGTGGAAGTCCGTGATGGTTACATGCCTGACGCTCCAGTACTCGGCAGGATCTGTGGATCTGGCAAAGGACCTATGATGAGGTCAACTGGTTCCAGGCTGACTGTGGTATACCAGCCAGGACCTAGACCGAAACCACATCGAGGGTTTAAAGCGTTCTATGAAGGTGAGTTTAGAAACAAATATAAAAAAGAAATAGTTGGAACTTAAAATGGGAAGTTGGGCCGTAAATAACGGCACGCATCATTACGCTAAAAGAACATAATAAAAAACGATTCAAATGATGATTGCGACATAAAACAGATATTTTAAAGCATATTTTGAAAAAGTTTAAACATAACTTTCTCCAACTAAGTGTTGTTATATGTGAACCGTTAATCAACTAAAACAACACCTAATAAGGACTGGTTTTTCAATTATCATAATAATATAATAATTATTAGAGAAGTAATTTTACTATTTAACCTAGCTCTAAATATAGTAGGTACAACTACTCTACTGAGATTAAATTAAATGTCACGTCCGTAGCCTAAAGCTTTTGCCTGTCAAGTGCGTGGTTCTGAGTCCCGGAAAAATCCTTTTATATAAATTATAGATTACTTTGGTCTGAGTAAATGTGGTACTTGATCCGTTGGTTTTGGTTGACATTACTTAATCCTGAACAATAATCACACACGTGATGCTCATCTTGAGTAGGTTTCTATTTATTATCTTAAAGGTTGTAAGGTTAATAATAGCCTTACCCTTAGCACATCCCTTAGACTCATGCACTGTCTTTAAATTACATTTAAGCGGTGGTGGCCCAATGGCTAGGAAGTCGGACTTGACCGATCGGTTCGATTCCCATCCATTGCACTACCGACGTGAACTCACTCGTAATATCTTAGCACTAGGGGCTAACAAGAACACTAATACTGTGCAAAACCTCTTTAAAAAAAACAATGAGATTAATAAATTTACATCCTGCATCTTAGGCAAAGCTTATACGTTCAAACCATTCGTCTACTCTCTTTCACACATCTGTAAAATAAACGTAGCCTCTATTTATCTACCAACATAGATAATGTGATACAAAATTTGTTTTAGCTGTATGTGGTGGTGATATTGAGGTGGATTCTACTGGTCATTTGGAGTCACCAAATTATCCTGATGACTACCAACCCAACAAACTATGTGTATGGAGACTTTCTGTGCCTCAGGTAAAGATTTAAATTATTCAACTTAAAAATCGAAATGCTATAAAAACGGCAGTAGATAATGTAAAAAATATTTTTTCAAACTCTTTCGCACTTATAACTTAGTCTGTTTAATAGCCAAATGTTTAATGTTCTGGCAAAAATAAGTAGCCATTTTTGAACATTACTGAGTAGTGCTCCCTTTAGTGTGGTTGTTTTATAGGTAACTAGTTGCACCCTGCGGTTTTACCCACGTTACTCTGCTCCAGTGGGTTGGAGCGTGATGTTTTGTAGCCAATATGTCAATCCAGCTTATAAACTATCCGCTTGCAAACTTTTAGCCAAATCGGTTCTGTAGGTTTTGCATGAAAGAGTAACAAAAATAGATCCATACATTCTTACAAACATTCGCGATTATAATATTAACTAATAGGATTTAATTCTCACGTAATCTTTGCAGGACTACCAAGTAGCTCTTCGCTTCCACTCGTTCGAGGTTGAGAACCATGACACGTGTTCCTATGACAAAGTGAAGGTTCGTGATGGTGACTCTATGGACAGTCCACTTATCGGCATGTTCTGTGGCCACAAGATTCCTCCTGATATCAGGTCAGCATGAATAAGGTTCTACAGTAGACTTATTAGTAAATATGATTAACTTAATATAGCTAATTTGATTAACTTAAAAAACTGAAATAAATTCCTAACCTCATCTCATAAATACATAGGTAAGTCACAGTACCTAGATAAGTCTCTTTCCTTCCATTTATTCCTCTTTTTAAAAATGATATTTTTTATATAACATAATAAACGTAGGTAATGGGCATATGATAATAACTTTTAAGAACGCCGTAAAACAACTTTAGTTACACAATTATTATTTTCTGACTGAATTTACAAAAAACTACTCAATAAATTTAATAAAAAATCAAATCGTTCTTCTATGAATCTGTTCAAAATTTGTTCTTTTATTCCCCATTATATCGGCTACATACCTTATATTAACATATCTCTAAATACGCCGTTAAAAGCTATTGCACCAACTGCCCCATTCCAGGTCCACTTCCAACAAATTGCTGGTGATCTTCGAGTCTGACAGCACGGTGCAAAAGGCGGGCTTCTCCGCCACCTTCATGAAGGAGTTCGACGAGTGTGCCTCCATAGAGCACGGCTGTAGCCACTCGTGTGTCAACACGCTTGGTGGCTATGAGTGCGCCTGTGATATCGGATACGAACTGCATTCAGATGGGAAGAAGTGTGAAAGTGAGTGTTATATTAGTTTTAAATTTATTAATATGTGCTATTGCCTGCGACTTCGTCCGCGTCGATCTATTCATTTTTTTGTATTGGAACTATGATTTTATTTTGGATTTTTAAAATTCCATCCTCACAATATGAAATGGTTTTTTATTGATCTTCTTGGGGTGGTTTTTTTAATAATCCTTTCTGTTGGGATGAATACGTCATATAGTACATAAACCCTACAAATTTTAGATCTCTACAATTAGCGTTCATCATCTGTCAATCAACCATTCAGTACAAAGCGTTTTATTAACATGGAAAATTTATTTAAATTGCGCTTAAAGCATTTGTTACTTAATTACATTTCATGTCACATCCATGATTCTAATGATTGAACACTGAAAATTGAAAATTTGTTGAAACATGCCTTATGTTTCAACAAATTTTATTGATATGGATTTGTGTAACTTATTTAGACGATCCATAAAAAAACGATGTACTAATTATATCCAAACTTAGTGGGTACCATGACTATTACAAAAGCAACTCTTCAAGAAAATTATTTTTCACAAAATTGGGACTCAGTTGCGGAGATAGTCAAAAAAATCAGGTCGAAAATAAATTTTTATTTAACTCAGATGCATGTGGAGGGTCTCTGTACCTTCCAAACGGAACAATCACATCGCCATCCTTCCCCGAGCTGTACCCACCGTCAAAGAACTGTCTCTGGGAAATAGTGGCGCCTCCACAACACAGGATCACTCTCAACTTCACACACTTCGATTTGGAAGGAAACAATATGTATCAACAGGTAATTCATATTTTTTTATGAAAGTACTGTTTATTATATTTATAGCCGTGTGGTTTTCGGCTTAGAATAGTCCACCCAAGTCTTTACATGGGTGTCGTAAGAGACATATAGCTGATGGTTGGGCAGCAGCCTCTATCAGCTCAAGGATACTCACCGTATTACTACGATCACAAATCCGCCTGCCAAGCGTGGGGATTACGGCAATATCTCTCAACGACCCTGGCATGCCAAGGTCTGTTAAGAGGCATATAATGTACGGCAGTGGACGTAAATGGGCTGTTACGAGACTCTTTATTTTGTTAATTTTAAAGCCTCACACGAAAGGGTCGGAGTACAAACTTGCTCATGAACGATTATGACTCATAACGTCTTTTGAATTTGATTTTTTTTTCCGCGCAACTGGTCTTTAGGGATTATTAAGGCATATCATTTAGGTATTAAATTTTAATAGACCATGAAATTGTGACGTCATAAGTCTATTAGGGTTGTGAGCCCATCGCATCGTGCTTGCAACGGTGGATCCGCCCTGGTCTAATGCAGAGTTGTATTGTCATTTTTGCAGTAATAAATTATACTTGAATATCGTAGAAAAAATGGTAGCAATTGGTTCCTGGTGTGATTTTATAGAAACAAATAAAGAAGAAGTCCTGAATTTGACGCCATCTTCAACATTTATGAAAAGAAAAATATTTATTGTAAGATTTCATTGAAAGATCCCTTCTTTATCCCTTTAAAATTAACTGCTCATTTACAGGAGTGTGAATACGACAGCGTGACAGTACACTCAAAACTTGGAGCCGACGTGTTGCGACGCCACGGCGTGTTCTGCGGATCCGCGCTCCCTCCGCCTGTCACATCCGATGGATCCGTTCTGAGAGTGCAGGTCAGCTTACCTACAATTTTATTTGTGGCTCTAAGATGTTTCCACTTCTGTTAAAGTACTCCGTAGTGGATTTAGATTACTGCCGCACTTCTATCTCCACTAATTTAAAGTGAAAGCTACTCATTAGTTGATTTAGATGATTGTTACACTTCTATCTGTCTTTTCAATGGATACATTTTGCTGTCCATCCTAAGGTTGGCTGTAAGACATCGCAACTAGTGATAAAAAAGCCAATTGTACGTTTTCATGTATCCTTTTGCACGTTTTCTGGTGTAGGTACCATACAGATTATTTTTTTCGGGCAGACATATTATTATGTAGTTAGTCACGACACTTTTGCTACTTCACTGGACATAATGGCGAGCAGAGCTCCAGCCTTAATAAATGGTTTGAAATCTACAAACCAAGCAACCGGTGCAAGATTGTTCCACCTGTGGGACTTGGACCTCGGTCCATTTTGGTCGCTGTCGGGGGATTGAGGAATTACTTTATATTTTTAGGGGAATTTTGTATTTTGGACTTCGGGTCTACGAGAGCATCAGAAGGTTCTTTGCAACTAAGGGTCGAAGGGGGTACAATGAAGAGCATTATTGTATTGTTTATGTGGTTTTCCAAGAGTAGATATATCCATATTATTATCCATAACACAATAATGTAATTTGGCAGAATAAGGATCTTGAACATACTTTCAAAGTATTTGGTCATGTTCCGATGCCCTCGTAGACCCGAAGTCCGAGAGGCCCGCGAAATGTAACGTAGAGTGACAGTTGCACAAAACTCTCCTAAATAAATAAAAGGCATCAAATCCCTTAATCTCCCCGGCACTAACCGAGATCCAAGTCCCACAAGGAACGCACTTGTGCGCAAGTTGCTGAGTTTGTAGTTTTTTGAACCATTTATTAAGGATGGAGCTCTGCTTGTTTTTATATCTGGTGAAGTTATGCCCGGTGAAGAAGTAAAAGTCTCGTGGCTAACGCAACATGTCCGTCCGAAACAATAATGGTTATGAATTCACCACTGTTAACTCCCACAGTTCACGTCGGATGGCTCAGTGCATCGCACGGGATTCGCGGCTGCGTATTACATTGACGTGGACGAGTGCGCCGACAACAACGGCGGCTGTCAGCACGAGTGTCGCAACACGCTGGGCGGGTACGAGTGCGCGTGCTACAGCGGGTTCACGCTCCACCCCAACAACCACGACTGTAAGGAAGGCGGCTGCAAGCACGACGTCACCACGCCGCATGGAACGATATTCAGGTTACTATATACGATAATTTCAGAGAATAATATGCCTATGTCTGGAAAAACAGGATAAACCGTTGTCCTGGTTGGTATAGCATCATCTATTATCATCGTACCTACTCCAGCGAGATGAGTCCATATAACACACCTATAACGATATGAACATGAAACTACGGACGCTAATTCGCCTGCCAATTTTCATCAAATTTTAGTAGTAGTAACAAAATAGGTGACAATGGTAAAACCTTATTTTGGAGAGGACTACGTTTAGCGGTAGACATAAAACAGGCTGAAAATAAACACTAAAAAAGCACACATAGAATACGATGATACTTTAATCCTTCGCTTCAATCTGCTACTGCCACCAAAATTATAATTTTAAACTTGTTCTACAGCCCCAACTACCCAGCTGCATATCCGCCAAGAAAGGATTGCGTTTGGCAATTCTCCACTACGCCTGGACATCGAATCAAGTTGATCTTCCAGAAGTTTGAATTGGAACCTCATCCGGTAAGACTTAACAGATTAAATTTAAAAGCTTCCTTTTATGATCTACTACCTGTTATCCCATGCAGTTTCAACGGAGTGTGAATGGGAGTGTTGAATTGCAGTTGCATGCCCACGCCCCTTAGTTTTGACCCTATGTCTTTGCCCGCGTACCCTATGCGTGCCCACCCACGTGCGTCCCTACGCTTATACCTGTCCCCCTCCTTTCCTATCGCCTATCTCTGCCCCATCCGTTCCGTCGCCTATCTCTGCCCCATCCATTCTTACGCAGTAATTTTCTAGCTCATTTCGAATTCCACAACTAAATTAAATTTACTAAAAGGTATGTACGCGCTCGGTACGGACAATTCTCGCTCATTTTTTGGTTTAATTCTTATCAATATGTTAACGATCATCTGAATATGATGATGCTAGTAAACCAATGCATTTTTTAGCATCATCATACTTAACCTGTACCACATTTGCCAAGTTAGTATCATCAAAACTCAAATTTTGTTTATCAGGAATGCGCATACGACTACGTGACCATCTACGACGGTGCTTCAGCCGATGAGAAGACCTTAGGTCTTTTCTGTGGCAACCGCCTGCCTCATCCCATAGTAGCGTCGCAGAACCAGATGTATGTGGTGTTCAAGTCGGATGCGTCGGTTCAGAGAAGTGGATTCTTGGCTAACCATTCTACTGGTGAGTATTGGTGAACATATTTCATATAGCAGAGCGTTGTAGATTCTGTTACGTTTGACTAACTTTTTTGACTAGTGTCATATACCTAATGTGCCCGTGTGTATGTGTATATTTGAACATATCACCTATATCTTGCTATGGGTGTCGTAAGAGACGGCTAATGGTCATACAACAGATGGATGTACAGCATCTATTAGTTCTAAGATACTGCGATCATTAATCCGCCTGCCAATCGTGCCGTGCCGTGATTACGGCATCCCTCAACGACCTTAGCTTGCCAAGGTCTGTTAAAGAGGATGAAGAGGATGTTCAGTAGTGGTACGTCCATTGCTGATAAAGTAAGAATGTTCCCGAAATTTTGCGAGACTTTTAATTACATGTGACGTCGAGTCCATTGAACTGATTTCTATCAAGCTAAGAAGCTTCAAATACTATGTCATATATTTATCTGCCGCTCAAAAAACTGACAAGAGGCAGATTTCCCATAAAGTCAACAAGGCCTAGTCTTCATGGGGACCATATATCAGGGCAACTTCTTATCAATAAATAATTAAATGACAACTGATCGATTCTAATATGGCCAAGGCGTCAAGACTGTTGTCCTGTCTGCTACGTAATCTATTTAGACATTGTATGTAGGTAACTTCTTACTGAAATATTCAATATGTCTAAATTAGGTATATACCTTCAAATAAATCTATGTTACACTTAGGTAGCCAAAGTCAGCCCTGGTTGTATTCTAAACTGTTTTCAATTTTCCAGCTTGTGGTGGCTACTTAACCGCTACAGAGGCAGTCCAACACTTGTACTCGCATGCCCGTTACGGAGACAACGCTTATGAGTCCAGATCCAACTGCGACTGGAACATAGAGGCACCGAGGAATCATTTTGTTAAGCTGACGTTCTTGACATTTGAACTGGAACCAGAAGCCAGTTGCCGATACGATTTTGTGCAAGTTTTTGGAGGATTGGATGGCAGTGGTGGGAATTATGGCACTTTTTGTGGGACTAAGGTAAGCTTTGATAACCGATTATATTATATATGATATGATGGATAAGTGATAATGTACCAAATGTAGATAAGTGCAGAAATACTTTCTAAGTTTCTTGTTTCAATTAAAATTTTCAACCTTCATTGATTTTGAGATGTTAAAATTAAGGACTACCTACCCAAGAACCAACATAATTATTTTTCATTGAACAAAATAAAACAAAATGTTTGTAAGTAATCTTATTATATATTTTCTTAGATGCCGCCAGAAATAGTCTCCACAACCGAAGCCCTCCTAATAAGATTCCGTACAGACGACTCATTAGTCTTCAAGGGCTTTTCCGCCTCCTACCAGATAGTGAAACCAGTGTGGAGCGAAGAGGACAGTGTGGAGGGGGCCGAATACGATGAAGAAGAGGATGAAACTATGCCTCCTCTAGTGGTGGGCAGGAGGGGCTTACGAGCTCCTTTACAAAGATTCGTCCGCCGCCCCACGTGACGCTGGCCGTTACCGCGACACCCCAGACATCGCCGACCGCACCGTAATAGCAGAATGTAATCGATTATTGGTTACGGTTTTTATTTATGTTTTAGCTGGCAACTTTGTGGCGGTTATGTCACATTAGTTGCTTGGGAAAAAGTTGCCAGCAAATAATTTTGAGCATATTATTATCATTATGCTTTTGTAGGACCAGTCGGAAACATTTTAATTTTATTTATATAAAATAAATAAATCCATTCATGTTACTTATACCTACTTGCGTTATAAGTACAAAATGCGGTCAAATGCTCTTAATTAAAGAAATGTCGGAAGCACTGTTTGAATTATTATTTTTTACGACTGAATAAAAATGTAAATAAAATAATACTTATTCCTAGTCTAATCGTAAGTCTTACTTAAAATAGTGGTTACCAAAACACTACTCGTATTGAACGATTATGGAGCGCTTAATGTTTGCTTAATACGTATCAAATAAATACAATATCTTTTACCAAAGAAATGTTCATTATACTATCTACTCATTAGTTAAAGAAAGCATCTGTTACAGTTTTACATGTATTCAAGTTACATAATATATTAATTAATTAATAGAGATACGCACATAGAATCATTTGCCATTTTAATGCATTTATACTATTATTGTTTATTAAGGTATAGGTACAATTGTAATAATAGAAATAGAATTTGAGACAATATGTAAGTTTAAGCATTAACTTAAGATGTAAAAACATAGTTATTAATAGGTGTTCAATTCATATCAATATTTGAATACGTTTTTCTGTATATTGTATACTAGTAGATAAGCATTTTTCTGAATTAAGTACATTCGCTGTCTATTTTAAAGATACCCGGAGAAATACGCGTCACAGCTATAAAACCAAAGTACTACCAAATATTAGTTAATTGAGTATACCTATATATACAATTAATATACCTACTTTGTGTTTGACATTACTTTGCATTGCATATCCTTTTTCTTTATCGTTACATTATTGTACTTAATCCTACGATTATGATTGTTATTAAACTGTAGGTATATTCTTCTTTATACATTTGTCCGATTTTTTTAATGCATATAATATATTTTACATTATTAAAATATTTACTGTTGTTGAAAACGTTCAAAAGCATCGTGCCAATATCGAATACTTAGTTACTGATATGCCATTGTGTAATTAGGCTAGCATTTTGTAACTTAATTATGAATATTTATAATATAAAATAATACGTAGGAATGTTATTTTTAATAAAATGCAAGGAACGAAAATTGTTTAATTTCAACATTATACCCTTGGAAGGTGACTCTAAACATTTACCTAACTAACACACTAAACGTATATGGGTGACGATATTTACTCCGTCTGTGGGTGGATGCTTTGCTTGTAAGAACCATGATGGTTGATTCATACTAACGCAGCTTCATACACGCTTACGGACGTATTTTTACTAATAAGTGCTGATTGAAATGTTCGTGCGATTCAAACGCATCAAGCATAGCCGTCCGGCTAACCGCAGGACGCGGTTTCGCTTGCGGTCACCGTCGCAAACTCAAGCTTATGGTGGCCGTCAGTCAACCGGAGCGGTTGACCGGCTGCCGCATTACAGTGCGAATAAAAACTACTTTTTCGTATAAGTATCTGAGTACGGTCAGCGCATGGCTGGCCGCATCGCGGCTAGCCGCATAGTGCCTAGGAGGCAGGAGGTTAACCAGTCAAGAACTTAAGTCGTGACTTAGAACTACGTCCTACGAATCCTGTACCAATCATGCCACCATAATGTGTAATTGTTACTGCCCTATAAAAAAAAATCAATGGTTTATATTTTTTTTATTTTAGTAAACACTAGCTTCCCTCGCACGGTTTCACCCGCGTAACTAAACATGTGTAGCCTATGTCATCCAGGGATAGTAAAACTTTCCAACGGTGAAAGATTTTCTCAAATCGGTTCAGTAGTTTCGGAGCCTATTTAGTACAAACAAACAATCAAATCTTTCCTCTTTATAATATTAAGTACAGATTTACCTATATTTTAATACACGTTTAGAGATTTATCATTAGCGTTTTATATATGTTTATACCTACATTTCACTTTCAAATATTTTTTCAGTACTTATCGATAATTTAAATCGGTGTTTTTTTGGATATGGCAACATATCAGTAAACGTCAAATTCAACTAATTGTTTTGTCATTTTAAAAAAGAAAAAGTCAGATCGCGTAATTTATTTATTTCATCTTTTGTTGCGTCTTTTTGACCTAATTACAATAAACAGAATTGAACACGTATTAGATTGCACTTGAATCATATTATTCAATTAAAATGACGGCGTTAGCGTTTAAAGTTAAAAGTAAAAATGGTCAACAAATTCTTAAGGATTTGACCTCTGAAAGTACCGTGGGTGAACTTAAGTCTTTTTTGTCGAGTATATCTGATGTGAGCCCCGAGAGAGTTACTGTGTTGTGTGGATACCCTCCAAAGTCAATAGATACAAGTAACGACAATAAAAAACTAAGTGAAATAGGTTTAAAAACAGGTGAAACTTTAATAGTGGAAGAAAGAGCTGCTCCTCCAAGCATCGCGGCTCAAACTCCTGAAAAGAAACCTGTAGTGAATGGAATAACGCCAACAGAACCTTTAGCTCCTTCTAGACCTGGTATCCTCATGAAGAAGGTGGTTCCTTCAGATAATTCCTGTTTATTCACTAGTATAGGTAAGGTCATATTTTCTTGTAATTTTCTTATCCCACAGATATACTTATCTCACGCCCACATTTTTAGAAAAATCAATATTAAGTTGATGTGAGTGGGAATTTAATACAGTACTCTGTCTTTTAATAAATAATCAGTACAAGCTGGTGTTTAAATGATTTGTTCTATGATACAGTTAATTGTATCTGTTAAGAGTAAATGATGTATGAAGTTATGTCATCATATTATAGGATAGGTTATTATGACAATAGATCATTAGATTTTATGTTACTTTGTTAGATCAATTCTGATATAACCTTAAAATATTTTAGTAAACAAATTATTCTGTATTGTTTGTCATAGTCTGTTATACAGTTGCTGGATTGGGATGTTATTGAATACATTTTTATATATCAATGTTGTTTTCAAATGTTGTAAGAGTAGCACATTGCTAGTTGGTTTCAAAGCAGCAAGTGACACCATGAGCGTAAGCCTAGTCTTATATAAAATGAATAGACAACAATAATAAAAGGCTTTAAAAAAAATGGATTTTGTGTAAAAATGTCTGTGGATTCAAGTTGTTTTTAACGTCAGAAGACATCAGTATTACTTAATAAATTGATAATAGATCAAGGTTACACACACAGATTGATATAATTATCTGTAACAATAATGTTGTGTCACCACACATGGCTCACACCCACACTAACAGTGATCATCATAATCATCATCAGCCCGTATAACATCCACATGTCCACACGTCTGAACATGGGCCTCCTCCCGGGGGAGGGTATTTGCCATAGTCACCACGCTTGGCAGTCGGATTGGTGACCGCAGTATTATGTTGTAACACACAAGGAAATGCTGCTGCCCGTTCCTTGATATACGATTATTATAGATGATGTTATAACAATCGGGACCAACAGCTTAACGTGCTTTCCAAGGCATGGAGGGTAGTCCCTTAACCAACCTGACCCGGAAAGAAAATCTTAGAATTTACACAAAGATTTCTTGTCCGGTGTAGGGATCGAACCTACGACCTCCGAGATTTAAAGCAAGCCAAATACAGCTATGCTACGGAGGTTGTCACAGTGATCATAACAATTTAATTTATATTCCCATATCATAAAATCTTAAATTAGTAATTTTAATATGTGGAGAAAAATAAAGCTTTATTATCATTAACTTTACAATAAGCTTCCTACAATGAGCTAAAGACTTTTTAACAAATTATGGCTCCTATATAGATATTTGTCAGATGAGAGTTGAATCCCATACAAATATTTATCAGGCAAGTAGGTTGGGTCCCATACCAATAAATTTATTAAACAAGAAATTTGGGTCCCATACCAATATTTATCAGATAAAAAAATATTTCGTAGAACAAGAAACTGTAAAATAAAAATAATAATAAAATATTAACCTTAAACAAAATGATGTCTAATAACACATCTTCATTATTTTAATTCCAGGTTTTGTATTAAATGGCAACGTAGATACCTCAGTCCATACTTTAATGAGACAAATAATAGCTATGGAAGTAGCTAGCGACTTAGAGATGTATAGTGAAGCAATGCTCGGGAAACCCAATGCTGACTATTGTGTTTGGATACAACAGCCAAGCTCTTGGGGTGGTGCTATAGAGGTAAGTTTTGTTATTGTTAAATCAAATTCAGTTTGAATCATGAATAAAAATAAACTTGCAGTACAGTTACCATCATATTCTATGCATCCAATGAAACATATCATTTGCATTTTTTAAAATGTTGATTAAATATTTGATAGCAACATAGTTACACAGAAACAACTCAATCCATAAATTGGACAAAATTTTGTTAAGTATGTCATCATATTCCTTAAGGTGGAATGTATTATGTAGTGAAAAAAAATATTCCAATTACATTTTCAAAATCCCTAGTTTGAAAATGAACATGGTTTTTTTTTTCACTACCCCATCTTAATCCTCAGTATGAAGAGCACACAAAAAGTATTTCCTATACAAAACTCATCCTGCTTGTTTAGCTTCTGAGTTTTGTATTTCTATGAGTATGTTAAACATTTTCTATTTTAATTTCTTAATATAAAAGTGCAATTAAAATGAAAAAGTTACTTTGTGTTAGAGTTATTAGATCTAAAACTTCATACAGCCATAAAAAATGACTCTGTTTGGATCGAGTCCTTTCTGTTTAATATGTCTGATAATCAATTGGTGTTATTTTTCAGGTTGCAATCCTATCTCGATTTTATGGACTAGAAATGGCCGTGGTAGACACATTAAATGCAATAATTAATAGATTTGGAGAAGATAAGAATTATGGACAAAGAGTCTTCCTTTTATTTGATGGCGTACATTATGATCCTTTGTATTTAGAACAATCTGATGTAAGTTGTTTTATATTGAATTTGCAATATGTTGTCATCGTCCACCTCTGGTGTTGCTGTATAAGTGACGCTTTAAGGTTTTGGGTTTGATCCCTATGCTGAACAAGAAATCTAAGACACCCTTTGTAGGTCTGGTTGGCTGAGGGACTCCCTCATCACTCTCAGTCATTTGTAAACCATGTTAAGTTGTTGGTCCAGATTGTTGTATTATCATCTATAACCATGGTGTCAACCATACCACGGTGACTACCATGGTGGCAAAACTCTGCCTCAGGAGGAGGCCCATGTTCAGCAGTGGATGTTATATATGAAGTTCATGAAGTTAACAACATACCTACAATTGAACAAAATATATAAATCTCAACTGTTCTTATTCCAGGGCGGTATCCAAACTATATTCCCTGCCGAAGACATGGAAATCTATCGCGAAGCTGAACAGTTAGCTCACGAAGCGAAGTCGTCCCGCCAGTTCACAGACTTAAACAAATTTACCCTCAAGTGTATGATATGTGACACGTTCCTCACGGGGCAAGTGGAAGCTCAGAAACACGCTAAAGAAACTAAACATACGAATTTTGGAGAAGTCTAGCGACTATTGTTGGTTCATTCATTATGTTGGGGGTAGAATCAATTTGTATGGAATAGCAAACTTGTTGTTAGCTTAAATTGGAGACAGTGATGTTTAAGAAATGTTCACGCAAAAATTTGTTCTCCAAACTCTCCAAATACATAATATAATAATTGAATTACTAATTTCGAAAAGGGCACAAGTCATATAGCTTGTCAAAACGACATGAACTCTTTGCATATTTAATTTAAAGTCTTATGTTTTCAGTTTGTAGATTATACATTACTTTCTCTCAGTGTTTCCTTGTGCAATGGTGTAATATTGAAATAGTATCAAAAGTTTTTATTTACTCTTGCAATGAAATAAATAAATCCCTGCATTTAGGACAAATATAAATGCACAGCGTAACTATTTTTTCAGCGTTTGTTTTTTTAACAGATCTTTTTTTAACTGATCAATTCTGATATATAATAGGTTGGGGAAAAAGTTTCTTCGCATTTTTTAAGAAAATTCAAATTTTTTTTTAATATAGTTTATTTACATTTAACTAAAGTACCATTTTGTTCGATAACTTTTTGCCATCTTGTAGGCAGGGACATGATTCAATTGCTATAGAAATTTTGTGACTTCTGATCAGCGGCAGTCCTCTCGTGATGTTAACCTGACACTGCCTAAAGAATTCTGAAGAGACCGAAACAGGTGGAAATCTGAAGGTGCAAGGTCAGGACTATACGGCGGATGGTTTAACACCTCCCAGCCAAACTCTTAATTTTGGCTGAGTGGCTAAAGATGTGTGCGGTCTAGCGTTATCATGATGAAAAACCACACCCCTTCTGTTGATTAATTCCGGCTGCTTTCTCTCAACTTCTTGCTTTAATCTCATCAGTTGTTCGCAGCAGAGTTCAAAATCGATGGTCGTGCCTGGTGGTAACAGCTCATAATGAATTTTGCCCTTGCAATCCCACCACACACACAGCATCACCTAGTTGCGAGTTAACCCGGGTTTCGCCACAGTCTGTGAGGCCTGACCGGCCTTTGACCACGCCCTTTTTCGCACGTTCTTGTCGTACGTGATCTACTTTTCATCACCAGTTATCAGCTTCTTCAAAAATGGTTCGGTTTCATTACTTTACTTCGTAATAAATAATAACAAATGAGTACACGGTTCATTAGGCTTCTTTCAGTGAGCTCGTGAGATACCCAAATATCGAGCTTTTTTGTGTAAACAGTTTTTTTCAAATGCACCAAAACTGTTCTGTGGTCAATTCCCAGTTCTTCAGCTACGTCGTAACTATTGATATGCCGATCTTGCTCCACTTTTTCAAAAATGGCATCCATTTTATCCGTAATAAGGCGACCAGAGCGACGTGCATCTTTAACATCAACATTTCCGGATTGAAAACGCTTAAACCAAATTTGTGCTACTCTCACAGACACTGCAATAGGTCCATAAACAACGCAAATTTTTTTCGCGACTTCCGTTCCATTTTTACCTTTTTTGTAGTAAAATTTTAAAATGTATCTAATTTATTCATTAGATTCACTCATCTTCAAGGTACGAAAAACAAATGAAAATCACACAGTTTCCTAATTTGAATTTGGAATTATGTTTTTAAAAATTTAATCTTTCAATGATACCAAAACCAGCCAGATACAAATAGTATAGCCAAAGAGATTTAATTACAAGTTCATACATACTATAATGCGAAAAGACTTTTTCCCCAACCTAATATTTAACCATTGCATCAAGTTAAGTTAAAACCTTCTCTAGTGTCGTTGTACACCAACTGTGGCGTGTGATTTGCTATTCTAAATACATTTATTCTTACAGTTGTGTCTACTTTTGAGATACCTACATTAAGATGTATTATATTGTATATTTAAATGAATTGCATATTTCTGTTTTTCTTTTATTTTTATTTAAAAACTATCAACATCAATTATATCGTCGGTGTGACCACGTAAGTGACAGTTGTTGATAAGGTGCAATTTCATAGTTCAAAAAATGGTTTCTTTATTTGTGTATTGAAGGACGTAACATCAATGTGCTACATTTGATATTCAACCTTATTTACTATTGTGATTTAAGCGGTACTGCACTATGTTACAAGCATAAGTTTATTTGTTTTTTATAACATGTTTTATTTTATTTACTAGCGACCCGCCCCGGATGTAATGCTGATGTAATATACATATAAACCTTAGTTTATCTATTAAAAAAAAAACGCATCAAAATCCGTTGCGTAGTTTAAAAGATCTAAGCATTGAGACAGACAGCGGGAAGCGACTTTGTTTTATACTATGTATTGATGAATTGAGCAATAAATATTTTTAATGTAATCATGTATTGGGATAGTAAGACTGTCGTTTTATGAGTAGTTAATTGAGAAAATCATTTTTATCTCGTTATATTTATATTTATTTATTTTTGTAAAAAGTAGACACAACCGCCCAGCTAATCTATTTTTTCTTAGATTATAATAGCATCATAATTTTTGAGATATTTCTCTCACATTGAGATTTTTGTTTGCAACTGTAATAATTTAAATATTTTGGATTAAAACTAACTCAAAATTAATTCACAAACTGTACCTATGTAGGTAAGTTAGATAATAATATATATTTGATACAGAAACGCTAGCATTAGTAGAAATACCTTATTCTAAAAGTTATTTGTTTAATAATCATATGCACAAGGAATACAGAAATGATTTGTGATACATAAATTTAACATGTTTGACACCTAAGATGTTCAAATTATAAATGCTATGTCAACTCGTATAACATTCACTACTGAACATGGGCGTCCCACAAGGGTGTTTTTCTATATTCACCACGCTTGGTAAACGGGTTGGTGACTGTTTTATTTTGTAACACTGCTGCCCGTTGCATGGTATACGATTGTTATAGATATGGGGTGGCCAACTTAAGAAGACCTTAAGATTGGTCAATAGCAAACATAATGGTGAATCACGTTTCGAAGTCAATCTAATGATAAGTATGTATTTTTTCAGATTATTTTACGACAAATACTTACATTTTTCGTATTTTTAAACTGAAATGGACTTAAATATCACATTTCTGCCCTCCTTAATGCAAACGCAGTACTTGCAAAATCGCGATTTCGAGATAAACGCGGTAAAAACATCTTTTTATATCTAAATAAGAAGTCCATATTACATGACTTTTAAAGTGAAGTGATTAGGGTCCTGAAATGTCATTTTCGCAAAAAAGGAAAAATCGCAAAAATGACGATTTCTGCAAGTACAATTACCAGGGCAGATTTACTATGTAACAATTCGATTGATCATACATTTGAAACAAGTTGTTTCACTCTAATAACTGCCGGGATCGAACAGGCGATCGCGTTTGACCGGTTGGCCTCTCCTGTTATAGATAATGTTATAACAATCGAGCCAACGGCTTAACGTTCTATCCGATGCACGGAGGATAGTCGTCAATTGCTATATAACATAATATGTTATATTATTACAGATGCTCAATGAAATTAGCACCAAAGTAGTTACTAAACTTAATTTTAAGACAGAGAGAATAATAAATAATGATATCGTTATAAAAAAATGCTGATTCCGATATATTAATAATACAAAGTTCTATTAATAGTATTAAAATAATTTGAATGGGATTTGTAAATGAATTCATATTTTTTATACGTAAGCCTCAAGCCTTTGTTTTCTTGGGCTGAAATAATAAAGTTGCAAACACACGCTTAATTCAATTTTGTAGTTTGTATTTTTAACACACAGGGGTGGATCCAGCCCGCAAAAAAGTCGCAGCCACCCGAAAATCGGCGAAGTGCGAGCAGGAGTACGAATTCGGGCCTTTATTCGTCCCCACTTGAATTTGATTATTTCCTTTTATACGCACATCATGACACGACGTAACAAGTGTATTAGAGTTGTGGACATGCCCATCTTGCCCACAAGGGTGGATCTACCCTTGTCAACACAAAGTTTATCTAATGAGGCGGGAATCATTTCGAGAGCTTAAAAGCATAAGGTCGGATGAACCATTATACGTTCGAAATATTAGACGTATGTGCCTTTATCGAAATCTGCACTTACGACCAAATGCTTCTGAAGTAAAATAGACATGCGGCGTTATGATTCTGAGCTCTAGATTTTATAACATTACTTCTGAGTAAATTGACTACTCCGTAAAAGAAATACAAATATTTGTATTTCTTTTATATTGGAGCTGCGAATTACTTTTCAAATTGGTACCGTAAATCGTTATAATAGTGATGAAGACTAAAACAATGTATTTTGTCCGTCAGTTAGATTACCAAATAACATTGGACACGTATTATGTTTTCGCTCCTCAAACAAGAAATGACGAAGATACAGCGCCTTGTAATTTCTTGTGACGTCACTCCTAGATAAAATAGTGACGTCACAAGCCCCCCCTCTCCTGAACTTTGTAGTTTGTTGTTGCTCTGTATCTTTGTCAATTTTTATTGATTTGATAAATAAAAAAATACGCGTTGTAATCTAACTGGCGGACTTAATAGATTTTTTTAATCGTCATCCCTGAGTACTGTGTTGGTTTACACATTTCAATGTTGTCATACACGTGCTTACAGTTCTTTTTATATGCCCTAAGATAATGCCTGTTATAATATTTTTTTCTTGATTGAACTTTATCAATATTATTGTAACCTCTTTTTTTGTCATCTTGTTCGTATGTATTTGTTTTACTCAACTATCACAAGAGCGAATAATGTAGTGTATGTAAATTTATTTTTATGTACATTTGTTTAGTTAATATCAATTGTAACTTATTTGTTTAATAATGATTTACTTGATTTTAAATGTTTATTTTATTTTATTTTGTTTTATGATTTGCTAGCTGTCTAACGCGGTTTCACGGTCGTGTTGCTGTTTCATGTTCATATATAATATAGTTACACATTCAGTTCCGAATGCGAATCCAATGCCCATAATCCTGCCCACGTCTAAGAAGCCCATTTTCAATCGTTGCTCCATCAAGAATTGTTTTCATGGCACACGTCATGAAATCCAAACACGCGGGCGTGTGTTGATTTTCGAATTTAAATGAAACTACTGCGCGACTTTCCGCTGTGCAGCCAGGTCCCTCTCCCCTACTGGGCACACTAGATGCTTAGTGTGGATTACGTTATGTTATCTACTCATCATATCTAATGTCATCGTAAAGAAATAAAAATAAAGCTTAAACTTTTCATATCTGCGTTCTTTGTAAAAAAATATTCTAATTTACTATGGTCATAGGGTCCCATTATCCTAATGTGCCCACTGCCCAGGGCCTCTAATAGATGAAAGACAATCCTGTGTGTAGCGCCTGTTTCCATGGGTACTTAGACATAAAGTATAGCCTATTTTACTCCTAGATAATTTAGCTATCTACTGGTAAATTAAATAACTTAGAAATCGATCCACTAGTTCTTTTTAATCTTATGTAAGTAATATTAGAATTGAATTTCAAAACAATTGTGCCGCGAAGTTTAAAGTTATATGAATTCTTATGAAATAAGGTTAAAAAGAGCTTGATCAGTAATAAAATTCTGTTCCACAACTTCTGCCAGCGGCCGGCCTTTAATTTAGATTTAAAAAAATACAAATCTTCTCACTTCATAATATAAGTAAGTGACCTGAGTAGTTATAACCGCACATAATGGAATAATTTATTACCGTTAGTTTACGGGGATAATCACAAAGTTGACCGGGCGATTTGACATGTAAAATTGAAAGTATCAGAACAGTAGGTATATTGCTTATCCATGCATATACTTACTAAAAACAAAAGATTTATTATCTCTGCTATTACTCAATAATAAAATATATAAAAAGGATCTAAATTGACTCCGCGCGAGACGCGTTGACTGCTAGTTCGTTTCGCCAATTGAACGCACCGCGGCCGGCGGCGCTGCCTTTGTAAGAAAATATCCACATTTTTATGACACACGAGGAGAGAAACAAACAAAATACACTTTCAGACATAAAAACAGACTTAACCTGCCCCAATCCAAATTACAAATACACTCATCCAGTCCTATGGTTATGTCCATAAAAATCTACAATAAATTACCAAAAATTATAAAAAATGAGGCTAATATAAATAAGTTTATTAATAAATTAAAAGATTTCCTATTAAATAAATGTTATTACTCTATAAATGAATACTTCAATGATAAAACAAATAATTAATTATAAATTTTAAATGTACCTATCTATATTATTTAAAACATAATAAACATAGAGCATAACTAAATATATATGGAAAATATAAATAATAAATATCTAAAAATATAATATACTAAATATATTTCAAAAACTAGTTTCTAAGTTAATGTTATTAAAAATAAACACAATACAATTAAAAAAAAAAAAATATATATATATATATATATATATATATATATATATATAAATATAATAATAATAATTAATGATTAAAATGGCTGGCCCTACTTCCTCTCTTCCGTTTTTGCTGTGCCCGACAGGGTCCATGTTGGATCTAAAAAATTGATATTATCTGTAACACCTTATGTAATACCTACACGTGGAATGCATTAAAATATTTGAGTTTGAGTTTGAGTTTGCCATCACTTAGTGCGGGGCACTTAGCACACGATGCGTTGCGGCGCCGCACCGCATCGTGTGACATGCCACTTAGTGCGAGGGCACACGATGCGTTGCGGCGCCGCACCGCATCGTGTGACATGCCACTTAGTGCGAGGGCACACGATGCGTTGCGGCGCCGCACCGCATCGTGTGACATGCCACTTAGTGCGAGGGCACACGATGCGTTGCGGCGCCGCACCGCATCGTGTGACATGCCACTTAGTGCGACGGCACACGATGCGTTGCGGCGCCGCACCGCATCGTGTGACATGCCACTTAGTGCGAGGGCACACGATGCGTTGCGGCGCCGCACCGCATCGTGTGACATGCCACTTAGTGCGAGGGCACACGATGCGTTGCGGCGCCGCACCGCAAAGATTTCACCGTATCGGCGGGCACCAGAGCGGTGCGGCGCCGCAACGTTGTTATGTGCATACAATATTTATACGTGATCGTGTAAAGTCAAAAAAAAAAAGTTTTCGCTCGCTGCATCGAACTGTTTTGAATTTGAGTCATTGATTGCAAATTGCAATAGTACCAGTAACCTACAAGTGAGTACCTAAAATTTTCGAAAATCTAGTAAGATTATTGTTTTGTCTTGGCTATTGTATCGATGTTTGGGGATCACTAATCTAGATACTAAAAATGTACAACATGATGAATCAAAAACTTTAAAAGATGACAAAAATAATGATCTCGGAGTTTCTTATAGTCTTTCTTCTCCGGGTGTCACACCGTAGGAAGATAGATAAAGACTCTTAGGAAGCTAGGATAGGGTCCGGTCGTCCTCGCAAGGCGTGGCTCGCGACGACGTTTTTATTTCCATTTTCATTGGTGTCCTGAAAAGCTAGACTAGGGTGACAAATAAAAATAACAAATTGATATTTTATTCGATTTATTTATAACACAAATGTACAATATCAATAAATATACTCATATATCGGCTATCATTTGTCGTTATTCTATGATTCACTTTATACAACGTTGTCTCACAACATTCACTAACAGTATTCATGATAACTTAATTGTGCTTCAATAGTATTTCGGCCGTCGGGGTTATCGTCCTAAATACATATGTTTTATTAAAAGAAATCTCAACGGTTTTAGGAACATAAAAAATCGACTCATTTGTAGAAAAATTGGCAAAACTATCAATCGTGCTTTAGGTACCTATTTTACGGATGCCGTCGGGGGGCCGGATTGCTTATGCGTACCCGGCCCCCGCCAACTGCGGATCGAAGGAGTGTCCGCGGGGTTATAGTGGTGTGTAGGGTCCTCTCCTCGTGGTATGAGTTTGGCATACCACGCTATGGAGAGGGTGAGTTCCACATATCCCACCGCCAGCGCGCGAATACGCTGCAGCGGCGATGGGAATGCGTAAATGCATTTTTCCCCGGATAACAAAAAATAAAAAAAAGGTATTCTACGGATGAATAAAATCCACTCTGTAGGATTGATAGCTCTGCAGATCGTAGATTGAATCATTCGACTGATCCTTAGAAAAAATATATCTATATAAATAAAAATTAATCACCAAAATGCATGGTACGCGCACTTGAGAACGACTCTACGTCGGATGGGCCACGCTCGCGCCGCCTCGTCGCACGATTTTAGCGTATAGTTAATTTCGGCCACAAATACGGTTGTTTAGTTTTTAACCTATTTAATGAGGCTGGAGCCCTGATCCATAGTAAACTTTCTTTATCTTACGGACATATCGGTTATCAATTGGTTATGCGTGTTCTTCGAGCGTGACACATGCTTTAAAAAAGTGTACTGCAGATCTAAAGTTAAATTTGTAGTTATACCATTGTAAGTAGGATAATGGTTCATTTTATTCTTTCTTTTAAGGTACACTTCCATGGGTCACAGCCGCGACTCGTGGAAGCGTACCCCACACGTTTTTATATTTAATTACTTACCTAAACAGTATTACAACTTAAATTTAGGCGTATACACAGCGTTATTGCTAATTAGAGGAAGAATCGTAGACGTGCCCATAGCTAGTAGAAATATTAGTTAAGTATAGTAAGAAAGTGTCGCCTTGTTGTTCTCTTATTCAATTTATAGGAATGTTGGATCAAGGCGATAGTATCTTAAGAGGTAGGTACCTAGTAGATGTAAGTATAAGGCGCTTTTAAAATATATAAATATATGTAGACCTTTTAAAAGCAGAATCGAATTAAAACAAATGATATTTATTTTTAATAATGCAGCATAAAAATATTAGTTATACTGTAAGCGCTCCCAAGTGTGACTCTGAGTGAAGGGTGAAAGAAGTCAAAAAAAAAGTTTACAGAACTGTTTTTTTTAATGTTTTGAACACTTTATGAAAAAATTTACCTAATACTATTTTTCAAAATTGAGGTTAATAAAATTCGACCACCGGCAGGCATTAGGGGCGTTACCTAAGGTGCAGGTTCGAATCCTGTTAGTAAACACAGTCCTAGTGTTTACTAACATAATCATTGTATATTATATGTTCTGCTGTTAAAAGTAATTCATATATTTTGAACGCACCTTTTACATTATCTGTAGAATCGTGATGATCGTCATATGTAAAAGGAACAATTATATTGTTGTGAAATCCGATCAATTTCAACGCTTAGATCAACTTCAACATTTGCCTGTCGATGTGGAATTTCCTTCCGGATGTTAAATAAAAAGGGATTATTAAGCGCAGGCCACACCGCCAGCGGGCGGGCGAGCATCGTTTCACCTCTGGTACATAGTTCGGTTCACACGCGAGCTCCCGACTCACCTACGCCAGCGATGCGGGCGCAGCTAACGAAATACCCAACGATTCCAGCGAAGCTACTCGTTCCCCTCTTTAGGTTAGGTTAGGAACCCCATAGTGTAGCTCGCCAATATTCTGCATAGTTTGTAGTTTCCTTCTCTCGTTCGCTCGCCCGCCCGCTGACAGAGTGGCCTGCGCTTTAGTATGGTATATTTATTATTTCTTTATGAATCATCACACGATTCTACAAACATCAATTAATCAACACAACAGGGTAATTCTAGTAGACCTCGGAAGCGTAAAGACGTGTTCTATTATCTTCAGAAGCATTTGGTCGTAAGTACCAGTTTACGATAAAGGCACATCCGACGAATGTATCTGACGTATAATGACACATCCGACCTTATGATTCTGAGCTCTAGAAGTAATGTCAATAATAAAATTGAATAGTTTATCAACAACCATTTCTTTGTATTCCTTAACAATTTACAAATTGTTTGACAACTTTACCTTGATTATATAATTTGAACTCTTCTATACTTACAATAGGTATTATTATTTCTTGAAGAAATTTCTAACTAGAATATTCTTTATTTTTTAACTTACACTTATTTTAGCTTTTAAATATTTAAACTTATTAAGGATTCGATATAATAAAAGACGAGTTTATATATTTAAAAGCTCAAGGAGATATGGACAAATCACACTTTTCTAAGCCGATTAAAAATTGCTTATTACTACAATTGCAAATTTGATTAAAAAAACACTTATTTACGAAAATAATTATCGTGTTGTAATTTTAATAACGAATAAAACAATAAAAAAGTTAACTTTGATTTCGATTTCGCTTAAAACTAAGAGTGTCATATGTTACAGCACAAAAATACACTCACACAGATTCATACCAGATATCCAATGGATTACATAAAATAGTGACAGCGATATCGGAGTAGCTAATAAGCAATCAATCGCAAACCGACAAAAAATATGTCACGTAATGTGACATTTTTACCGTGTAGTTTCCGGCTCAGAATTGACCATCCAATGTCTTCCATAGCCAGCAGCATCTATCAACTGAAAGCTAGTTACCAACGTATTCTGATCTGCCAAGCATGGTGATTGTGGCAAAATCCCTTAACTACCATGCTAGCCAAGGTCTGTTAGAAGCAGGTCTATGTTCAACAGTGGACGTTAACGGGCTGATCAAGTCAAGTCGGATTTTTTTGTCGCGTAAGCTCAAGCAAACTTTGTTCTAGAACGTTTGCTTGAGCTTAATACTAGTCGTCAGAAGTATGAAGACGGATGTCAGTCAGCAAAAGGTTTACACCCTGTGAAACGCATTTACAATTGGTGTGTATGTGTGTATATACTTCAGAAGCATTTGGTCGTAAGACAATAAAGGCACATACGACGAATGTTTCTGACGTATAATGGCACATCCGACCTTGTGCTTTTGAAGTCTAGAATTGATTGTTGGTAGTTGTGAATTATAACTACGATTAATTAAAAAAGTAATACGGTTTTATTATTTTTTGATTATATTGATCGTTTGTTAGCTGTTGCTACCTTTTTACGTACTCTCACTGCTGGTACAATGCACTGTTTGATTCAATTGAAAATCCTAACGCAAGCCCTTGTTAGTTAGCACCGTTCCATTTATATAACAGAGATTTACATAATTACTTAGCATATATTTAATGTTACATATATAATTACAATATTTTATAAGAAACTTTAGAGATCTTACTAAATGCAAATAAATGATTTTATTTTCCAACAACCATATTAAATGGTTGTATATAAGGCAGTGATTATTAGTGGAAATGCAACATAAATATAGTTATAAAATAAGACCGGTTATTATATTTTTATACTGTAACATATAATATATAAAAATAACAAATCTAAAATCGGCCTTTTGAAGGCCTGTTACAAATGCTTGGTGCAATTTTTTAACCCCACATAAATGGGGTTAGTAGTAATTAAAACCCACCCTCTGAGTTTAATTTGTAAACATTTTTATTGAATGTTATCAGTATAAATTATTTTCATTAAAATTGTGAGCTCATTTTAATGGAAATAATTTCTTTCTAGACCTCAGAAACATAAAGTCGGTTGTGTTTATACGTCAGAAACATTAGTCGTATGTGCCTTTATCGTAAACTGGCTCTTACGACCAAATGCTTCTGAAGAATATAGTACATGCGTCATTATGCTTCTGAGGTTCTAGTTTTCTCGGCGGAGTTTCATTTATGTACGAATTATTATAGATTTGAAAAATAAGTTTTTATTTTAGTAATATAAGTATTTAGTACTGCATCGCATTCTGGCAAGAGGATGGGATTTAGTTACTAGTAATAGCTATATTTTAAACTCTATTATCTTGTAATAAAGTTTAAAAATTAATGAATTGTAGAAATCCTAATTTAACATAGGATATTTTACACATTAGCTAAATGGTTTTATTATAATAAAACACAATATTTTCCAAATGGTACGCCTTTGTTAGTAAAAAATGATGGTATAGAAATGAAATGTTTTTATTTTATTAATTACATTTTTTTTATTTATTTACAAACATAAAGAATAATTGTAAAGCCCAAATTAAGAAAGGAATCATAATTTTATATCACATTTTTTTTTGTTAATAAAGAGAGCCTAAAAATGGTGTTTAATTTTTTTAATAAAATAAATTATGCAGATAGTTGTGAGACGCTATGTGGGTAAATCTTGTCTACATGTAGATGAGGTTAACCCAAACTTATCCGCGCGCACAGATGAGTTGAACTATCTGTATTAATTTTGTAAAAACGTTTCATTTCATATAGATTTTCTACATAATTTTACTAGCAAAAGCAAATAATCGGCATTTACTTAAAATATCGATATTTTTTATTATTATCACTGGTATTTACTGAGAAAGCCGATTATTTCGATAAGTAAAACTACTTATACCTACTAAATAGAGTATAAGATACATATTTAGCAAGTTTTCATTCATTGTTATGCATGGCATCGCATCAAAATTACTCAAATCCAATTGTTTTAAGAAATTTTAATGTTAGTATTTAATACTCAAGTGAATCTCTTGTGTTATATAATTATGGATGGAGTTAGCATATACATAGGATTATGTAAGGTTGCATAAATAGGAATCCTATATCAAAATCGTGACAGTTATCAAAGCTATATGTATTTTAAAAATATTTGCACATCATATAACTATTTTCTTCTTGTATAATTAAATAATATGGGTATCAAATTGTGTGCAATTTTTTTCTATGTTGGTACAGCGTGGCTAGGGTTAAAGCTATTTAAAATTTACGTTAATCTCTCAATGAACAGAAGTTGATATATAAAATGCTGCCAAAATAATAAAATACGTTAAAAGATAATAAAAAAATGGCAAATTTGGCTTATATATACAACGTTGATACGACAGAGGGGCATTAAATTACGCTACGTTTACTATACGTGTTTTTTATTAATCCGATACGGTATAAAAATAAAAAGCAACCAAATTGAGATTTTTTTTCTTTCATACAAACTAAATAGCTTACACATAAGAGTAAAACGTAACCACCCTTTGTAAATAAATTTCACTGATCAACCCTGTATATATATATATCGATTTTGTTAAATAATTTTACTGAAGTTAGCCATTGGCACAATAAAATTGCTCTTAGGTAGATGGCATAAATACAGTTTAAATATTAAATATTTTTTTTATACTAAATTAAAAATTTGAGAATAATAAATTTGTAATTCTGAAATTTTAAATCAAACCCATATTTGTTATAATGTATTGTTAGTTAGATTAAGTGTTGTAATAAATTAAATATATCTTTGATATAATAACTGATTTACATCCGTTAAAGTGACTTAAATCGTTATGCAAGTTAATAAATACGGGTGTTGTAAGATTAGATTACAAATAATTATTAAGTGGGAGACCGTATTGCCATTGGAATAAAGGTTATAATAATTAGGTCACAGTTGGTTATATATAGTGGGTCCACGAACCTTTTACGTGATATTCCAACACGAAGTCTAATACAAATATTACATATACGTAGTGCAGTAGCAAAGTGTCGTATTATTAAAATTCTTCGATTTTATATATATATATATTATTTACAATTTTTTTTAAATAAACATATAAATAGTTTACTAATTTCAAATTTCAATACTAAACGTATATAGAGTAATTTAAATATTAATGGTATATCGGTGTCCTTGTATCGTGGTATAATAACTTATACCGCGATTCGAGTACATCGATGCAGTCACATATTTCTAGACCTTGAAGCAGGGGTCTTCAAACTTTGAAGCCAGGGCTTTAATGCTTTTTTCAGAATGCTCTAAGGGCCAAAAGCTCTTTAGTTTTTCTGCCATTAACTAAGTCGTATTTCTAGATTAGTCGCTAAGTGCGCGATCGAGTAATAATTATTTTGTGTTTTCTTCTTAACAATAGGACATTGCCAGTCGCGGACCAGATTGAGACACTAGGTGGTCGAATTGATGGCACTGGCGGGCCGGATTTGGCCCGCGGGCCATAGTTTGGAGACCCTTACCTTAGAGGCATTAGGGCGGATGTGACGTAAACTGGCACATACGACCGAATGCTTCTGAAGTATAATAGACATTCGTTATTATGCTTCTAAGGTTTAGATTTATTTTTAATAATTTTTTTTTCGTTTATGAAACTTTGCTACCGCCAAAACGTATTTTATAGTAATCTCTATTAAAATATTTAGGAATGACCATAGACTTCGTCGCTGAACACGTTCCCCGTGTAGTGCAGTACCGTCTACTGCAGTGGCGCTGGTTTGGCGACAGACCACCGCGGCAGCGAGATGCCGAACTTGGTCTCGAGGCCGGTGAGCACGGGCAGCGCCACCTGGTAGCCGCCGAGGTGCTGCGGCAGCGCGCGCGCTTGTTCCATGCCGCTCGCCACGTGCAGCTCCGAGCCCGACGGACGACTGCGAGGACACATAGTGATTTAGAAATACGGATAAACATGTATCGGTGACGTAGGGTCCGTACGACACGATTCCCATCGGCTTTCCTTTTGAAAAATGTGTAATCTATAGGTAATAACAGGTTCTTTCTATTAATCCCTTACTTGCAAGCCGAAAAATACCGAGCTAAATCCTACGCACAATAACATACACGCTATCTCTTTCATTCCCATGACTAGCTCGTAATATCACGAGTAGCGGGAGATGGTACACGTACATCTCATTTGAGCACGTGAAAAATTGTACCAAAATGACAACCGCGAGCTGACAAAATGATGATAAAAAAATGAGCCGGCCCAACACACAATATAACAACATACAATATTAATACTTCTCAGCTTATGGCTTTAATATATATATATGACTGCGATTTAACAGATTTTTGGTTGTGAGACGAAACTTCGATTTCAAAACTAAGTTTCGATAACAAAAAACATGTAATGCAATATTATAAACACCATTATCATACTTGAAAAACACTGTAGAGTACAGAATACTCATATGTCATCAGTGTTTCTTGCATGCTGGAGCGGAAGGCATTTGGTGAGCGAACCTTTCTATACTCCGGCTTTCCTTCTAAAAATACCCACCCTTCGCCACTGGTATGTATAGATTTTTATATATTAAGATACAAGTGTCCGTAACAGTGACAGACAGTGTGTAAAAAGGGCCAATAGGCCAAACAGACTCATGTCAAGAAACTGAAGAAGCCCCGAGAACACCCCCAACACGTTTTGTACATATAAAAATGAATCCCTATTTATTTATTATAGGCCGTACATACTGACGGTGAATTATAAGTCCGGTTTTACACATTCTCCGAATTTCCGAATCTCTTTCTCGTTCGCGAAATTCCGATCCGAATTTCACGAGCGAGAAAGAGAACACCATCACATTCTCATTAGAATTCAGTGCGTTTGAACATTAAATTACGGTAGACATACGTATATGTGTGTAGCGCGCAATTTCGTTTAGGACTCTTAATTTGAATATATGTCGACTAACGAATTAGAATAAAAATTTATAGAATTTATACTGGGGAACTTTGATTACGAGAGATGGAAGATGTGAAAGTGATATTGAAAGGAGAACAACACAGAACACAGAAGAGTGAACGGGGCACTGCACTCCTTTATGAGCAGTCAACAAGTGTCTGAAAAGGCTCGTTTGGCTGTGCATTGTTAGTTCCGACACTGATGTATGGTAGCGAGAGTTGGGTATGGCAGAAGAAGGATCAAAGTAAAATTAATGCAGTGGAAATAAGAGCTTTGAGAGGTATGTGTGGGTTAACATTGAATGACAGAATAAGGAATAGCGTGATAAGAGAACGGTGTGGAGTGAAAGAGGACGTGATTACAAAGATAGAGAAGGGAATGTTGAGTTGTTTTGGTCACGTGGAAAGAATGGATGAAGAAAGATTGACAAAACAGGTATTCATGGCAAGTGTGAGTGGCACAGTCGGAAGGCGAAGACCTCGACGAACGTTCTCTGACCAAATCGGAGACATCCTCGCAAAAGGTAAAATAAGATCCACCCTAAACCGACGTGCTTGTATGAAGAATGTTATGAGAGTGAATGAAGTGAAAGATGTGTGTAGGGATCGTAGCAAGTGGAGGTCCATTGTCTCTGCCTACCCCGCTGGGAAACAGGCGTGAGCTTAAGTATGTATCTATTTGTAGAATTGTTTACTTCTTAATCTATTTTATGGGATTGAAATATAAACCGTTTACCTTTTTTCTTATTTTTTTGGATAACTTTAGTTATAAGGTTATAGTGAGCTAGTGCACACAATACCAAAGCGCCTGCATTAGTAAAGTCGTCATACCGAAGAACGGGGAGAACTGACCCTAAGTGTGAACCGTTCACGTATTTGTATTTAAGTCAAGAGAACGGTCTGTACGGCCTATAAGACTACTTTAATGACCAAAAGTATACTACGCATGACCAGAGCCGGCGTTAGAGGGACCGGCACCGCAGGATTTTAACTTTAGACATATTATTATTTTAGGATATTTTACTTTAGATATTTTATTATTTTATGCAATTGGCATGAATAATAAAAATATCTATTTAGTCCGTGAGTTTGATTACAAAAAAATATTGGACATGTATTTTGTAAAGTTCGTGCGCAGGGATAAGTGAGACGAGCGACTGCTGTCGATACACTCCTTTATTACACAACGTTATGCCTATGCTACCTATGCATGTATTGCTGTGTGCGTGCTGCACACATACATAACATTCCTCCCCCATAGATAATGTTATTAAAAACTAAAACTAAACTAAAAAAACTGCTTGTAATCAACTCTGGGACAGTTGCGACGATTAGGCCGAGATGGAACAGTTTCTGCCGTTTCCGTGTCGATACATTCCGCATCCAGAAAATCATCTTCTACTTCTGTCTGAGCTGGACGGCGCACACCCCGCGTGATTGTCACGTGGCACGGTGATGGCGAGCGCTGACCTTGTTGAGGTGAAGCGTGCGGTGGAGAGGTCAACTACCTCTGCTGCACCGCTACATCGTTTAGTTCCTCCTCGTTCACAGCGCTGTCACTGCCGGAGCCAACCTCGGGTGGTGATGGTGATGACTGTAGCGGCGTTATATCTACAGGTGTAGCCGCAGCAACTGGATCTATTATATCGTTGTCCCAGAGTGGCCTACTTATTCTCCTGTTACCTTTATACAAAAATAATTGATCACTGTGCCTTTTAATTTTATTTAAACTTATACAATCAGAAATAATGTAAATATTTTTTCCAATTTTCTTATCAATTTTGCCTTTACACCAACAATATTTACTATTAGGACCGAATTTCTTGTACATAACTATTTGTCCGGGTATTAAGTTCCTCAATATTCCACCTTTACTTTTAGTTTGCATACACTGTTTGGATTTGACATGATCAGTCAAGGAAATAGACGAAGGCGATGACGGTTTTGGATTCATTATATCTAGCCGCGTTCTCAATTTTCGGCCAAACACTAATTGAGCCGGCGAAGTACCTGTAGTTGAGTGTATGGAGTTCCTATAATCGAACAAATACTTGTAAAGATTAAGCCTGTTTACCATGTCGTTTGAACTACTCATAAGGGATGATTTAATACCTTTCTTGACAATTTTAACATATGATTCCGCCTGACCGTTACTAGAAGGATGATAAACTGATGACGTCATGTGTATTATACCATTCAAATTACAAAACTGCCTAAATTCTTGTGAACAAAAATTCGTACCATTGTCCGTTACAACAGTGTGCGGTAATCCGAACCTAGACATATATTCATACATTTTTTGTATAAGCGCAGAACTAGTGGATGTGTTCATTTGATATACTTCAACCCACTTGGAGTATGCGTTTACTAATACTAAATAATTACGACTGTGCAGAGGCCCGAGAAAATCAAGATGTATGCGGTGGAAGGGCCGCGGGGGGTATGGCCAGGGCGCGGGGGGCGCGCGCGCCGGCGTCGGCCGTAGCTGAACACATACGTCACACGATCCTATCATCCGCTCCAGAGCATCATCTATGCCCGGGAACTAAAATCGTGCGCGGGCTTCTGCCTTTGTTTTGACGATTCCTAAATGGGACGAATGCAACTCGGTAATAACACGATGACGCAGTGATTCGGGAATCACGACCTTATGGCCTCTTATAACACAACCGTTTTCAACAGACAATTGCCACCTACACTGATGATACGATTTTATACTACTATCTACAATCTTTTTAGGCCAGCCATTCTCAATAAATCCCATTACTTTACGTAATGTGTTATCACTATGCGTCGCGATTCGTAGTTCATCCGCGGTGATGGGCAAGTCGCCTTGCACTACAAAACATACGTAAGTCGCACGGTCGCAGTGCTCACCCTGCTCCCGCTCCCCTGCCGCCCCCCGCGATCCTTTCTCGCTCACGGCAGGCAAACTTGCACGGGACAGAAAGTCTGCGCTGTTATCAGCGCTTTTTACATATTCGATTACATAATTATAACCGGTTAAAAACAATGCGTATCTTTGTAATCTGTTAGCGGATACTTCGGGAACGCCGCGGTGTGGTCCAAATATTGAGAGTAGCGGTTTATGATCCGTTCTTAAAATAAATGGAGTTGATCTACCATATAAATATTGATGGAACCTGCGAACTCCGAAGATTATCGCAGTCGCTTCTTTTGAAATTTGCGAATATTTTTTTTCCGCACTATTTAGTGTACGTGACGCGAAAGATATGGGTCTTTCCTGTCCATTCTCATCTAGTTGAGAGAGAATGCTGCCTAACCCATTGGGTCCTGCATCGACGGTTAAAATAAGTTTAGCATTAGGATTGAAATGGGCTAAAACTCGATCTGATGCTAACATCCTTTTAATCTTTTCGAACGCCCCATTATTTCATTCTCCACTTTATCCCTAAGTGCAAAAGCGACAGGATGCGGCCTAAAAAGTACAGGCTTAGAGTTTCCCTTCAATGTCAATTTTACATTGTATTTATTGAATTACCCTAATTTTCCTGAAAATAATTCCGGGTAACTGAGGTGTAAGGAATCTAAAGTATTTTGTGACAAACGACAGTGGTAAACAGGGCATAATTGTAATTTAAATTGTGAAATAAAATCCCTACCCGGGCACCACGAATATGTCGAGGTTCCGAGTACGCCCACCCCATTCCAAGGATATTAGTGCGCGGCCGGCGCATCTTAACTCTTCACCGGTGTAACTTAAAAGTTTCTTTTTTGTTTTGAACAGTGGAATGTTTTTAAAATAATTGTTAAAGGTACTTTGCGAAATAACTGTCACAGCTGAGCCACTATCTATTTCAAACTCTAAATTGATGCCATTTACACACACGGTTTCAATTAGTGGTTCGCCGCTAACAGAACGTATATTAAATAGTTAACGTCATCGTCATCGCCTTGCTCCATCTCCTCAGTGGCCACGTAATTCACTTTGTTGCACATTTTACGCAAATGACCTTTCTTGTTGCATTTTTTACATGTATAGCTAGCGAAACGACATTCCGTCGACTAATGATTGGTATAACCACAGAACACTTCACTTTAGCGCGTTCCCGAGAAGACCGACTGCCAATTTTATAAAGCTGTTGCTCATTGTTGGCGTGCTCGGCCGCGGCGCATGCACTCCACATCTCGCCGGCCAGGCCGCAGCATGCCCACGGGGAACCGGTCTCGCAACGCTTCCTCTACGTTGCTGAACCCGCACTGCCCGTGAGACCATCCCGCATGCACTCCACATCTCGCCGGCCAGGCCGCAGCATGCCCACGGGGAACCGGTCTCGCAACGCTTCCTCTACGTTGCTGAACCCGCACTGCCCGTGAGACCATCCCGCATGCACTCCACATCTCGCCAGCCAGGCCGCAGCATGCCCACGGGGAACCGGTCTCGCAACGCTTCCTCTACGTTGCTGAACCCGCACTGCCCGTGAGACCATCCCGCATGCACTCCACATCTCGCCGGCCAGGCCGCAGCATGCCCACGGGGAACCGGTCTCGCAACGCTTCCTCTACGTTGCTGAACCCGCACTGCCCGTGAGACCATCCCGCATGCACGCCACATCTCGCCGGCCAGGCCGCAGCATGCCCACGGGGAACCGGTCTCGCAACGCTTCCTCTACGTTGCTGAACCCGCACTGCCCGTGAGACCATCCCGCATGCACTCCACATCTCGCCAGCCAGGCCGCAGCATGCCCACGGGGAACCGGTCTCGCAACGCTTCCTCTACGTTGCTGAACCCGCACTGCCCGTGAGACCATCCCGCATGCACTCCACATCTCGCCGGCCAGGCCGCAGCATGCCCACGGGGAACCGGTCTCGCAACGCTTCCTCTACGTTGCTGAACCCGCACTGCCCGTGAGACCATCCCGCATGCACTCCACATCTCGCCAGCCAGGCCGCAGCATGCCCACGGGGAACCGGTCTCGCAACGCTTCCTCTACGTTGCTGAACCCGCACTGCCCGTGAGACCATCCCGCATGCACTCCACATCTCGCCGGCCAGGCCGCAGCATGCCCACGGGGAACCGGTCTCGCAACGCTTCCTCTACGTTGCTGAACCCGCACTGCCCGTGAGACCATCCCGCATGCACTCCACATCTCGCCAGCCAGGCCGCAGCATGCCCACGGGGAACCGGTCTCGCAACGCTTCCTCTACGTTGCTGAACCCGCACTGCCCGTGAGACCATCCCGCATGCACTCCACATCTCGCCAGCCAGGCCGCAGCATGCCCACGGGGAACCGGTCTCGCAACGCTTCCTCTACGTTGCTGAACCCGCACTGCCCGTGAGACCATTGTGAGGCGGTTTCCGTTGAGTGTCTTAGGGGTGAAATGAGTGTCCAACTTTTCCACGATATCTTCGTATGGCACATTCTGGATTTCCTTAGGCAATACCAAATCAGCCGCAAGCTTGTAGGTGCTTTCGCTGAGTGCGCTAAGCAAAATCGCCCGCTTTTTAACTCCCGCTGGATCTTTTGCCGCGTCGATATCATTCGCGATGAACCATTGCGTGAGCCTACATTTCCAAGTCTTCCAGGATTGAAGATTGTGGTCAAAATTACTTAAAATACCGAAATTAGCACACGACATTTTTTTTTTTTTTTACACGAGGGTAGCTCGTCGCCAATGTAAAGTTCGTGCGCAGGGATAAGTGAAACGAGCGACTGCTGTCGATACACTCCTTTATTACACAACGTTATGCCTACCTATGCATGTATTGCTGTGTGCGTGCTGCACACATACATAACATATTTTTATGTTCCTCAAACAAAAAATGTCGAAGATACAACGCATTGATATTTCGTGTGACGTCACTTCTAGGTACAATTTTCCTAGTAGTGACGTCACAAGCTGGCCTGAACTTAATAGATTGTTGTTGCTCTGTATCTTTGTATTTTTTTATCGATTTGATAAATAAAAAAATACGTGTCCTATATTTTTTAGTAATCCAACTGACGGACTAATTATAATATGTTGGTATTCATGCCTATTGAGATGGAAAATGTATTTACTGTTTTTTTTATTATTTATTCGTCGGTGATAAACCAATACAGCGTAAGTGGCAATAGCTAATAAGGTTGCAGATCAAATGTAACAAATTGATATTTCGCTATAACAATATTTCTTCTCTTCTTTCTTCTATTAAAATATTTCTTGACAGATGAAATTATACCTTGTTAACAACTGTCACTTATTACAGTATCGCCAATTTATTAATAAAACATTTTTCGTTAGTACATCTAGGTTTTAAGTTTTTTTTATCATCATCATCATCATCAGCCCGTACAACGTCCACTGCTAAACATGGGCCTCCTCCCGAAGGAGGGGTTTTGCCATAGTCACCACGCTTGACAGGCGGATTGGTGACCGCAGTATTATGTTGTTATACACAGGGAAACGCTGCTGCCTGTTTCCTGGTATACGCTTGTTATAGATGATGTTATAGTACGCCAACGCCTTAACGTGCTTCCCGAGGCACGGAGGGTAGTCCCTCTACGAACCAGACCCGGAAAGAAATCTTAGAATTTACACAAAGATTCCTTGTCTGGTGTGGGGATCGAACCCACGACCTCCGAGACTTAAAGCGAGCCAAATACCGCTAAGCTACGGAGGTTGTTTTTTATTATTGAATCGTAATTATTAGAGATTACATTTTAAAAAAAAGCTAGACAAAACCACATATAGCATGCAATCTTACGGGTGTATGTTACATGACGTTAACGAAATCAATTATTCCTAAGTATAATGTCATCATCATCATCATCATCACCAGCCTGTTGTAGTCCACTGCTGAACATAGGCCTCCCCCATCGATTTCCAGCGAGAACGATCGCTAGCGGCCTGCATCCACCGACTTCCTGCGACCTTTATGAGATCGTCGGTCCATCGTGCAGGCGGTCGTCCTACGCTGCGCTTGCCAGTACGTGGTCTCCATTAAAGTATAATGTAAATAGTAAAAATACGTATACTCACGATCCTCCGAAGTCCACATAGAACAGACGTTGTAGAATTTCATACGTCACCAACGTCACTCCGAACTGCGGCGACGAGCGGAACACACGCGCTGTGGACATTATACACTATTCTAATTGTTTAAAAACAAAAAGTTTAAGAGCGGTATCTATTTTGAAAAAGAAGAAAGAGAATGCGTGATTGAACACGAGAGAATCAGGTAAATATAGTAAAATAATAGCACTAAAACCTAGGGGTTTTAGTGCTATTATTTTACTAATAAAAATAAATAAATAATATAAAATAAATAATAGCACTAAAACCTAGGGGTTTTAGTGCTATTATTTTACTATATTTAGCTGAATGCACGTTTCATAAAAAATATTGCAAATTGGCTTTCTCGTAATATTATTAAATTACAAAATTTACGAGAAAGCCAATTTAATATGAAATATGGTATCAAAGTAAATAAATCAAATAAAATAAAATTATGTTTCAAAATTGAGATGAATGAAATTCGACCACCGGCAGGATTCGAACCTGCATCTTAGGTAAAACCCCTAATGCCTCAAAACCGATTAAGCTACGGTTGAACCACACCGGTCAATCCCTTTATAACACGTCTCTAAGGGGGACGTTAAAATAAAATCGGTACATATTTATACTTTTTTAAATATAAGAATAAGAAAAGAAAAAGGGAAGCCCAAAAAAAAAAAAGATGAATGAGCTCTGTGAAAGATGACTTGTGTAAGAAAGGTGTAAGTATAGAAGATACGTCTAATGGGATGAAATGGAACAGGATGACATATTCCATCGACCGCAGATAATGGGACCAAGGCAGGAGGATGCTTATCAGAAAAAAAAAATTAAGAGAGTAGTTTCATAAAGCTTAAAAATAATAATAAAATATTTACCGACTGCCCCTTTCCAGAAGGCCCTGGCTCCTTCCTCCGCGTATATTTTCCTGGCCGCGTCCAACACTCCGTTGTACGTGGTCTGTCCCGACCGCGCCACCACCTAGCGGATATTCTATTAGTACTTGTACCAAGTAATGTAATAATTGTTTATGCTTTCTTACTAGTTGCGCCCCCACAAGAATTCTAAAATTATAAATTCAAAATTTTAGACTTTCTTTAAAATAAAGGTAGTCTCGTGATACTGACGTGGTTCGCTCGACATAGAGAATTGTATGTTTGTGTGATTGTGTATTAGAGAATATCCTGTTAAGTATCCATATTACTTAGAATATGCATATATAAGGAATCTCGCTGCAATACACTATAAATATAGCATCAAACAAGAATTGCTGACGACGGGATATTAAACATACTCCAGAATCACTTTTGTTTCTAACAGCTCAAAAGCATAAGGTTGGCTGTGCCATTATAAGTTAGAAACATTCGTCGTATGTGCCTTTATCGTACACTGGCACTGTCGGTGCAAGCGCACCAAACATCGCGATGGATGGCCGGCGAACTATGGGCCAGAACCGTGCGTACCGTCTCAAAAATAGGTTTTCGTAATGTTCTATATTGAATATTGTGTTAATGCACATGTCTAACTGAATGTCCAATGCATATTATATAGCAGTTAAAATATACTATTTCTCATTTTTACTATTAGACTAAGGCTTGCAAGTTGACGCTCAAAGTTATGTCAATTATGTAGAACACAATTTCACCAGTATACATGGTCATATTTTCATTATTTTCACAGCAAATTTTTAAGTGTGATATATGGTTAGAATGGTTATGAAGTATTCTATTTAAAAATAATTTAAGTGGACCATTATGTGAAAACTGGGGAGTGGATCAGGTGCATGGAGTTAATTTTACATATTTCATATAACCTTTTATTTAAAAAATGGGCTGCGAGAACTCCAGAAGATAAAAAAAGTAAAGAAGACAAGAAAAAGCTTGTACAAAGTTTATTTCGAAGCCGAATGGGATTGCACGTTGATAAGCCCCGACAAGGAAGTGGAAACAGCAATGACGGCAATACAGCTCGGCGTTTTTTTGAGAACTACTATTGCGCTTCAGAAATTACAGGAGTTGACGAGGAACTTATCAAAAGGTTCTATGTTATTCTTCAAACTTTGGCATCCGGTATTGCTGTAAATCCAGAAAAATTTGGTGAATATACTCGCGCAACCGCACAACTATACGTAACAAAATATATGTGGTATAATATGCCTTCTTCAGTACATGAAATCTTAATACATGGGGAAAGTGTAATAAGAAATTTTGCTGTTCTGTCCATTGGTAATTTATCTGAGGATGCCCAAGAATCTCGTAATAAAGATTACAAAAAATTCAAATTGCATCACGCTAGAAAATGCTCTAGGTCCGCAACGAATCAAGACGCATTTCATGGTCTTCTATTTACGTCAGATCCTTATATTTGAAGTATCAGAAAACCATCAGTCACTATTTCCAAGGAATTGTTAGACGAAGCTAAGAGCCTCTTAGCTATTTAAATAGAAGTAATTACGTACCTACATTAATTTTAAAATATATTTTTAGAGTGGATTTATATCATATTTTTCATTTATTTAAATGTAAGATTTATATGTAATACCTATAAAATGAAAGAAAATAGGTTTAATATCATAAAACTGTAAAATTATAATTCAATAAGTTAAACAAACTATGGTTTAATAATAAAAAAATACATTTTTATTTTTGTTTTATTTTTTAAATATTAATAATTAAAGTTTTGACAATAAATGTGTCACTATTGGATTCTATATACTCTGGAGATACTACGTGCCAAATTTCAGCTATTTACTTCAATCAACAAAAAGTTAGAGATTTTTGAGACGGTGCGGCGGCGCGCGGCGCTGCGCGACACACACTGCGCCGCGCCTCCACCGCGGCACATACGTACTATCTACTTACATATTGTTTCTTCTAAAGGATTATACCGTGTAAACATACACTCCACCGCGGCACATACGTACTATCTACTTACATATTGTTTCTTCTAAAGGATTATACCGTGTAAACATACACTCCACCGCGGCACATACGTACTATCTACTTACATATTGTTTCTTCTAAAGGATTATACCGTGTAGACATACACTCCACCGCGGCACATACGTACTATCTACTTACATATTGTTTCTTCTAAAGGATTATACCGTGTAAACATACACTCCACCGCGGCACATACGTACTATCTACTTACATATTGTTTCTTCTAAAGGATTATACCGTGTAAACATACACTCCACCGCGGCACATACGTACTATCTACTTACATATTGTTTCTTCTAAAGGATTATACCGTGTAGACATACACTCCACCGCGGCACATACGTACTATCTACTTACATATTGTTTCTTCTAAAGGATTATACCGTGTAGACATACACTCCACCGCGGCACATACGTACTATCTACTTACATATTGTTTCTTCTAAAGGATTATACCGTGTAGACATACACTCCACCGCGGCACATACGTACTATCTACTTACATATTGTTTCTTCTAAAGGATTATACCGTGTAGACATACACTCCACCGCGGCACATACGTACTATCTACTTACATATTGTTTCTTCTAAAGGATTATACCGTGTAGACATACACTCCACCGCGGCACATACGTACTATCTACTTACATATTGTTTCTTCTAAAGGATTATACCGTGTAAACATACACTCCACCGCGGCACATACGTACTATCTACTTACATATTGTTTCTTCTAAAGGATTATACCGTGTAGACATACACTCCACCGCGGCACATACGTACTATCTACTTACATATTGTTTCTTCTAAAGGATTATACCGTGTAGACATACACTCCACCGCGGCACATACGTACTATCTACTTACATATTGTTTCTTCTAAAGGATTATACCGTGTAGACATACACTCCACCGCGGCACATACGTACTATCTACTTACATATTGTTTCTTCTAAAGGATTATACCGTGTAAACATACACTCCACCGCGGCACATACGTACTATCTACTTACATATTGTTTCTTCTAAAGGATTATACCGTGTAAACATACACTCCACCGCGGCACATACGTACTATCTACTTACATATTGTTTCTTCTAAAGGATTATACCGTGTAGACATACACTCCACCGCGGCACATACGTACTATCTACTTACATATTGTTTCTTCTAAAGGATTATACCGTGTAAACATACACTCCACCGCGGCACATACGTACTATCTACTTACATATTGTTTCTTCTAAAGGATTATACCGTGTAGACATACACTCCACCGCGGCACATACGTACTATCTACTTACATATTGTTTCTTCTAAAGGATTATACCGTGTAAACATACACTCCACCGCGGCACATACGTACTATCTACTTACATATTGTTTCTTCTAAAGGATTATACCGTGTAAACATACACTCCACCGCGGCACATACGTACTATCTACTTACATATTGTTTCTTCTAAAGGATTATACCGTGTAGACATACACTCCACCGCGGCACATACGTACTATCTACTTACATATTGTTTCTTCTAAAGGATTATACCGTGTAAACATACACTCCACCGCGGCACATACGTACTATCTACTTACATATTGTTTCTTCTAAAGGATTATACCGTGTAGACATACACTCCACCGCGGCACATACGTACTATCTACTTACATATTGTTTCTTCTAAAGGATTATACCGTGTAAACATACACTCCACCGCGGCACATACGTACTATCTACTTACATATTGTTTCTTCTAAAGGATTATACCGTGTAGACATACACTCCACCGCGGCACATACGTACTATCTACTTACATATTGTTTCTTCTAAAGGATTATACCGTGTAAACATACACTCCACCGCGGCACATACGTACTATCTACTTACATATTGTTTCTTCTAAAGGATTATACCGTGTAGACATACACTCCACCGCGGCACATACGTACTATCTACTTACATATTGTTTCTTCTAAAGGATTATACCGTGTAGACATACACTCCACCGCGGCACATACGTACTATCTACTTACATATTGTTTCTTCTAAAGGATTATACCGTGTAGACATACACTCCACCGCGGCACATACGTACTATCTACTTACATATTGTTTCTTCTAAAGGATTATACCGTGTAGACATACACTCCACCGCGGCACATACGTACTATCTACTTACATATTGTTTCTTCTAAAGGATTATACCGTGTAGACATACACTCCACCGCGGCACATACGTACTATCTACTTACATATTGTTTCTTCTAAAGGATTATACCGTGTAGACATACACTCCACCGCGGCACATACGTACTATCTACTTACATATTGTTTCTTCTAAAGGATTATACCGTGTAGACATACACTCCACCGCGGCACATACGTACTATCTACTTACATATTGTTTCTTCTAAAGGATTATACCGTGTAAACATACACTCCACCGCGGCACATACGTACTATCTACTTACATATTGTTTCTTCTAAAGGATTATACCGTGTAGACATACACTCCACCGCGGCACATACGTACTATCTACTTACATATTGTTTCTTCTAAAGGATTATACCGTGTAAACATACACTCCACCGCGGCACATACGTACTATCTACTTACATATTGTTTCTTCTAAAGGATTATACCGTGTAAACATACACTCCACCGCGGCACATACGTACTATCTACTTACATATTGTTTCTTCTAAAGGATTATACCGTGTAGACATACACTCCACCGCGGCACATACGTACTATCTACTTACATATTGTTTCTTCTAAAGGATTATACCGTGTAAACATACACTCCACCGCGGCACATACGTACTATCTACTTACATATTGTTTCTTCTAAAGGATTATACCGTGTAGACATACACTCCACCGCGGCACATACGTACTATCTACTTACATATTGTTTCTTCTAAAGGATTATACCGTGTAAACATACACTCCACCGCGGCACATACGTACTATCTACTTACATATTGTTTCTTCTAAAGGATTATACCGTGTAGACATACACTCCACCGCGGCACATACGTACTATCTACTTACATATTGTTTCTTCTAAAGGATTATACCGTGTAAACATACACTCCACCGCGGCACATACGTACTATCTACTTACATATTGTTTCTTCTAAAGGATTATACCGTGTAGACATACACTCCACCGCGGCACATACGTACTATCTACTTACATATTGTTTCTTCTAAAGGATTATACCGTGTAGACATACACTCCACCGCGGCACATACGTACTATCTACTTACATATTGTTTCTTCTAAAGGATTATACCGTGTAGACATACACTCCACCGCGGCACATACGTACTATCTACTTACATATTGTTTCTTCTAAAGGATTATACCGTGTAGACATACACTCCACCGCGGCACATACGTACTATCTACTTACATATTGTTTCTTCTAAAGGATTATACCGTGTAAACATACACTCCACCGCGGCACATACGTACTATCTACTTACATATTGTTTCTTCTAAAGGATTATACCGTGTAGACATACACTCCACCGCGGCACATACGTACTATCTACTTACATATTGTTTCTTCTGAAAGGATTATACCGTGTAAACATACACTCCACCGCGGCACATACGTACTATCTACTTACATATTGTTTCTTCTAAAGGATTATACCGTGTAAACATACACTCCACCGCGGCACATACGTACTATCTACTTACATATTGTTTCTTCTAAAGGATTATACCGTGTAAACATACACTCCACCGCGGCACATACGTACTATCTACTTACATATTGTTTCTTCTAAAGGATTATACCGTGTAAACATACACTCCACCGCGGCACATACGTACTATCTACTTACATATTGTTTCTTCTAAAGGATTATACCGTGTAGACATACACTCCACCGCGGCACATACGTACTATCTACTTACATATTGTTTCTTCTAAAGGATTATACCGTGTAGACATACACTCCACCGCGGCACATACGTACTATCTACTTACATATTGTTTCTTCTAAAGGATTATACCGTGTAGACATACACTCCACCGCGGCACATACGTACTATCTACTTACATATTGTTTCTTCTAAAGGATTATACCGTGTAGACATACACTCCACCGCGGCACATACGTACTATCTACTTACATATTGTTTCTTCTAAAGGATTATACCGTGTAGACATACACTCCACCGCGGCACATACGTACTATCTACTTACATATTGTTTCTTCTAAAGGATTATACCGTGTAGACATACACTCCACCGCGGCACATACGTACTATCTACTTACATATTGTTTCTTCTAAAGGATTATACCGTGTAGACATACACTCCACCGCGGCACATACGTACTATCTACTTACATATTGTTTCTTCTAAAGGATTATACCGTGTAAACATACACTCCACCGCGGCACATACGTACTATCTACTTACATATTGTTTCTTCTAAAGGATTATACCGTGTAAACATACACTCCACCGCGGCACATACGTACTATCTACTTACATATTGTTTCTTCTAAAGGATTATACCGTGTAAACATACACTCCACCGCGGCACATACGTACTATCTACTTACATATTGTTTCTTCTAAAGGATTATACCGTGTAAACATACACTCCACCGCGGCACATACGTACTATCTACTTACATATTGTTTCTTCTAAAGGATTATACCGTGTAAACATACACTCCACCGCGGCACATACGTACTATCTACTTACATATTGTTTCTTCTAAAGGATTATACCGTGTAAACATACACTCCACCGCGGCACATACGTACTATCTACTTACATATTGTTTCTTCTAAAGGATTATACCGTGTAGACATACACTCCACCGCGGCACATACGTACTATCTACTTACATATTGTTTCTTCTAAAGGATTATACCGTGTAAACATACACTCCACCGCGGCACATACGTACTATCTACTTACATATTGTTTCTTCTAAAGGATTATACCGTGTAAACATACACTCCACCGCGGCACATACGTACTATCTACTTACATATTGTTTCTTCTAAAGGATTATACCGTGTAAACATACACTCCACCGCGGCACATACGTACTATCTACTTACATATTGTTTCTTCTAAAGGATTATACCGTGTAAACATACACTCCACCGCGGCACATACGTACTATCTACTTACATATTGTTTCTTCTAAAGGATTATACCGTGTAAACATACACTCCACCGCGGCACATACGTACTATCTACTTACATATTGTTTCTTCTAAAGGATTATACCGTGTAAACATACACTCCACCGCGGCACATACGTACTATCTACTTACATATTGTTTCTTCTAAAGGATTATACCGTGTAGACATACACTCCACCGCGGCACATACGTACTATCTACTTACATATTGTTTCTTCTAAAGGATTATACCGTGTAGACATACACTCCACCGCGGCACATACGTACTATCTACTTACATATTGTTTCTTCTAAAGGATTATACCGTGTAAACATACACTCCACCGCGGCACATACGTACTATCTACTTACATATTGTTTCTTCTAAAGGATTATACCGTGTAAACATACACTCCACCGCGGCACATACGTACTATCTACTTACATATTGTTTCTTCTAAAGGATTATACCGTGTAAGACATACACTCCACCGCGGCACATACGTACTATCTACTTACATATTGTTTCTTCTAAAGGATTATACCGTGTAAACATACACTCCACCGCGGCACATACGTACTATCTACTTACATATTGTTTCTTCTAAAGGATTATACCGTGTAAACATACACTCCACCGCGGCACATACGTACTATCTACTTACATATTGTTTCTTCTAAAGGATTATACCGTGTAAACATACACTCCACCGCGGCACATACGTACTATCTACTTACATATTGTTTCTTCTAAAGGATTATACCGTGTAGACATACACTCCACCGCGGCACATACGTACTATCTACTTACATATTGTTTCTTCTAAAGGATTATACCGTGTAGACATACACTCCACCGCGGCACATACGTACTATCTACTTACATATTGTTTCTTCTAAAGGATTATACCGTGTAGACATACACTCCACCGCGGCACATACGTACTATCTACTTACATATTGTTTCTTCTAAAGGATTATACCGTGTAAACATACACTCCACCGCGGCACATACGTACTATCTACTTACATATTGTTTCTTCTAAAGGATTATACCGTGTAGACATACACTCCACCGCGGCACATACGTACTATCTACTTACATATTGTTTCTTCTAAAGGATTATACCGTGTAAACATACACTCCACCGCGGCACATACGTACTATCTACTTACATATTGTTTCTTCTAAAGGATTATACCGTGTAGACATACACTCCACCGCGGCACATACGTACTATCTACTTACATATTGTTTCTTCTAAAGGATTATACCGTGTAGACATACACTCCACCGCGGCACATACGTACTATCTACTTACATATTGTTTCTTCTAAAGGATTATACCGTGTAGACATACACTCCACCGCGGCACATACGTACTATCTACTTACATATTGTTTCTTCTAAAGGATTATACCGTGTAGACATACACTCCACCGCGGCACATACGTACTATCTACTTACATATTGTTTCTTCTAAAGGATTATACCGTGTAAACATACACTCCACCGCGGCACATACGTACTATCTACTTACATATTGTTTCTTCTAAAGGATTATACCGTGTAGACATACACTCCACCGCGGCACATACGTACTATCTACTTACATATTGTTTCTTCTAAAGGATTATACCGTGTAGACATACACTCCACCGCGGCACATACGTACTATCTACTTACATATTGTTTCTTCTAAAGGATTATACCGTGTAAACATACACTCCACCGCGGCACATACGTACTATCTACTTACATATTGTTTCTTCTAAAGGATTATACCGTGTAAACATACACTCCACCGCGGCACATACGTACTATCTACTTACATATTGTTTCTTCTAAAGGATTATACCGTGTAGACATACACTCCACCGCGGCACATACGTACTATCTACTTACATATTGTTTCTTCTAAAGGATTATACCGTGTAAACATACACTCCACCGCGGCACATACGTACTATCTACTTACATATTGTTTCTTCTAAAGGATTATACCGTGTAAACATACACTCCACCGCGGCACATACGTACTATCTACTTACATATTGTTTCTTCTAAAGGATTATACCGTGTAGACATACACTCCACCGCGGCACATACGTACTATCTACTTACATATTGTTTCTTCTAAAGGATTATACCGTGTAAACATACACTCCACCGCGGCACATACGTACTATCTACTTACATATTGTTTCTTCTAAAGGATTATACCGTGTAAACATACACTCCACCGCGGCACATACGTACTATCTACTTACATATTGTTTCTTCTAAAGGATTATACCGTGTAAACATACACTCCACCGCGGCACATACGTACTATCTACTTACATATTGTTTCTTCTAAAGGATTATACCGTGTAGACATACACTCCACCGCGGCACATACGTACTATCTACTTACATATTGTTTCTTCTAAAGGATTATACCGTGTAGACATACACTCCACCGCGGCACATACGTACTATCTACTTACATATTGTTTCTTCTAAAGGATTATACCGTGTAGACATACACTCCACCGCGGCACATACGTACTATCTACTTACATATTGTTTCTTCTAAAGGATTATACCGTGTAGACATACACTCCACCGCGGCACATACGTACTATCTACTTACATATTGTTTCTTCTAAAGGATTATACCGTGTAAACATACACTCCACCGCGGCACATACGTACTATCTACTTACATATTGTTTCTTCTAAAGGATTATACCGTGTAGACATACACTCCACCGCGGCACATACGTACTATCTACTTACATATTGTTTCTTCTAAAGGATTATACCGTGTAAACATACACTCCACCGCGGCACATACGTACTATCTACTTACATATTGTTTCTTCTAAAGGATTATACCGTGTAGACATACACTCCACCGCGGCACATACGTACTATCTACTTACATATTGTTTCTTCTAAAGGATTATACCGTGTAGACATACACTCCACCGCGGCACATACGTACTATCTACTTACATATTGTTTCTTCTAAAGGATTATACCGTGTAGACATACACTCCACCGCGGCACATACGTACTATCTACTTACATATTGTTTCTTCTAAAGGATTATACCGTGTAGACATACACTCCACCGCGGCACATACGTACTATCTACTTACATATTGTTTCTTCTAAAGGATTATACCGTGTAGACATACACTCCACCGCGGCACATACGTACTATCTACTTACATATTGTTTCTTCTAAAGGATTATACCGTGTAAACATACACTCCACCGCGGCACATACGTACTATCTACTTACATATTGTTTCTTCTAAAGGATTATACCGTGTAAACATACACTCCACCGCGGCACATACGTACTATCTACTTACATATTGTTTCTTCTAAAGGATTATACCGTGTAGACATACACTCCACCGCGGCACATACGTACTATCTACTTACATATTGTTTCTTCTAAAGGATTATACCGTGTAGACATACACTCCACCGCGGCACATACGTACTATCTACTTACATATTGTTTCTTCTAAAGGATTATACCGTGTAAACATACACTCCACCGCGGCACATACGTACTATCTACTTACATATTGTTTCTTCTAAAGGATTATACCGTGTAAACATACACTCCACCGCGGCACATACGTACTATCTACTTACATATTGTTTCTTCTAAAGGATTATACCGTGTAGACATACACTCCACCGCGGCACATACGTACTATCTACTTACATATTGTTTCTTCTAAAGGATTATACCGTGTAAACATACACTCCACCGCGGCACATACGTACTATCTACTTACATATTGTTTCTTCTAAAGGATTATACCGTGTAAACATACACTCCACCGCGGCACATACGTACTATCTACTTACATATTGTTTCTTCTAAAGGATTATACCGTGTAAACATACACTCCACCGCGGCACATACGTACTATCTACTTACATATTGTTTCTTCTAAAGGATTATACCGTGTAGACATACACTCCACCGCGGCACATACGTACTATCTACTTACATATTGTTTCTTCTAAAGGATTATACCGTGTAGACATACACTCCACCGCGGCACATACGTACTATCTACTTACATATTGTTTCTTCTAAAGGATTATACCGTGTAGACATACACTCCACCGCGGCACATACGTACTATCTACTTACATATTGTTTCTTCTAAAGGATTATACCGTGTAGACATACACTCCACCGCGGCACATACGTACTATCTACTTACATATTGTTTCTTCTAAAGGATTATACCGTGTAGACATACACTCCACCGCGGCACATACGTACTATCTACTTACATATTGTTTCTTCTAAAGGATTATACCGTGTAAACATACACTCCACCGCGGCACATACGTACTATCTACTTACATATTGTTTCTTCTAAAGGATTATACCGTGTAGACATACACTCCACCGCGGCACATACGTACTATCTACTTACATATTGTTTCTTCTAAAGGATTATACCGTGTAAACATACACTCCACCGCGGCACATACGTACTATCTACTTACATATTGTTTCTTCTAAAGGATTATACCGTGTAGACATACACTCCACCGCGGCACATACGTACTATCTACTTACATATTGTTTCTTCTAAAGGATTATACCGTGTAGACATACACTCCACCGCGGCACATACGTACTATCTACTTACATATTGTTTCTTCTAAAGGATTATACCGTGTAGACATACACTCCACCGCGGCACATACGTACTATCTACTTACATATTGTTTCTTCTAAAGGATTATACCGTGTAAACATACACTCCACCGCGGCACATACGTACTATCTACTTACATATTGTTTCTTCTAAAGGATTATACCGTGTAAACATACACTCCACCGCGGCACATACGTACTATCTACTTACATATTGTTTCTTCTAAAGGATTATACCGTGTAAACATACACTCCACCGCGGCACATACGTACTATCTACTGACATATTGTTTCTTCTAAAGGATTATACCGTGTAAACATACACTCCACCGCGGCACATACGTACTATCTACTTACATATTGTTTCTTCTAAAGGATTATACCGTGTAAACATACACTGCATTCTTTTATTATACATCCCACGGTAGGATCCCGAACAGGCACTTACGACCAAATGCTTCTGAAGTATATACTACATACAGTTCATAGGCTTCTTAGGTCTAGAATGTTACTTGTTGAACACTCGTGTAATATTTTAATAAATAATTCGATTTTACATAGGTAGGCAGGCAGGAGCGATTGTGGAATGATGACTTAGCATTTATAGGGGAGTTTCGTGCATGTGTAATACAGAACGGTGGAGCAAGTGGTACCTGCAGGCGGGTCTTGATGACGTCAGCGGGGGTGACGAGCGAGGCGGCGGGGACGCCGGCGATGGCTCCGGCGGCCAGCAGCGTCAGCGGGTGGTTGTAGCCGTTCTCGTCCGCGAACTTCGCCTGCCAACCAAATGTTATTACTGGTTACACCTTGGTTTATAAGAACACCTCGAAGAACATTCTCTGACCAAATCGGAGACATCCTCGCAAAAGGTCAAATAAGATCCAACCTAAACCGACGTCCTTGTATTAAGAATGTTATGAGAGTGAATAAAGCGAAAGATGTGTGTAGGGACCGTAGCAAGTGGAGATCCATTGTCTCTGCCTACCCCACTGGGAAACAGGCGTCAGCTTATGTATGTATGGTAAGGCTCGACCGAAATCTCGGTCTCGACATTCTCGGCTACAAATCCAACCGAGAAATTTGTCTCGGTTCTCGGCTAATTATAGCCGAGATTCTCGGTCATGACCGAGATTGTAACTTTGTTCAGTTTCTTCGGATCGGCATTCAAATTTGACTGCGCGTGACCACGCGCTGCATCACGAAGTCGATTTGTGTAAGTGAGAGTGAAAGAGCTGAATGGTGATGAGTTGAAGTCCCGGCTGGCGAACTGCGGCCGACCGCCTTGGTATACCGTTTTGGAAAAGGAGGCATACTAGAAATTAACAGTGATAAATGGAATTTCGTGAACGATATAATGAACGATTTGCAATGCTTTGAACCAATGTATGGAACCAAGCCACGTTGGATATCTCTGCCGACTCGTCCTGTGTTTCAGTGGTAATACAATGTTAAATGAAAAATCGGCTCCAACACAAAACATTCAGTCCTTCAATGACCAGGAAGATGATAATGAAATTCAAAATCACGTAGAGACGATGAAGAGCAAGCTACTGGATACACTTAATCAGCGGTTTTCATTTGTTAAAAGTTGTTTGCCACTAGTTTCTACAACACTGATCGATCCACGGTTTAAAACTAAATCTAACTAAAAGCGAAGTTAAATCAGCCAAGCTTCATATTATCGAGACTCTTAATGAAAATGTGGGATCAAATTCTCTTGAGAATCTCAAGATGACATTGGCATCTTCAACTAACTCGTCAAACATGGCTGAAACAAATCAATCCAACTTATGGGCAGCTCATGATTCGATAGAGTTGGAGGACGAGCCAATGACCAATGACTAATACAGTTCAAGCTCTGTGATTGAAATAGCGCTAGAAAGCTTTCTTAGCGAGCCGTGACTGCAAAGAAATACTAATATTTTTGAGTATTGGTTTTCGTCACCTTATAAGGTGCTTGCCTGCAGCAAATAAGTTTTTACCTGCGCCGCCTACTAGCGTAGCAAGTGAACAACTGTTTGGCAAATCTGGACAATTGTATGACGAGTGGCGACACTCTTTGATGGGCGAAAATGACGAAAAATTGCTTTTTTATGTTATAATATAATGTTAATTAACTTTGATTATTAAAACAGTTAATTTTGTTAAACAATTTGTAGTGTAGTAAAAAGTTAACAGTATTAAAAAAAAATCACGCTTTGTCTATTCTCGGTTTCGGCCGAGATATTATTTTATTCTCGGTCTCGGTCTCGGCCGAGAACGAAAAACCCATCTCGGTCGAGCGTTAATGTATGGTTTATAAGGTACAGTGAAATACATATGATATCTACGACAGCCTCTAAATAAGATGTAGTAAAAATATAATACAATGCCAACGAACAAAAGCTTAGGCGAGTCAAAAACTGACTTAATGATCGTCTTATTGTACTCTCCAGAAATCCGTGTCTTTTTTTGGATTTTTAAAAATATTTTTGCTTTATTGTTGCTTTTTTGCAATCAGTCATAAACCTATAATCAGATTTGTTGGTGTACGGTGTCACACATTACCCGTACATTATTTAATTTTTTAAAAAAAATTTTTTAACTTCTAAATACAAAATGTTTATTCAAATGAAAAATGTGTTGACATACCTTAACGTGCGCGTACGCAGGGAAGTAGATGGCGCTGAAGGGCACGTCCCGCAGCAGACAGGCCTTGGCCCCCTTGTACAGGCCCAGCAGGCCGAGGTCCTTCATGACGCTCCAGGCGCGGACCTTGTGCCCGCCCGCGATCTCGCCCGCCACTTGTAGACGGATCTTTACGATTTCTAATGGATTCGTGAACACCACTTGAGAAGCACCGGCCTGGAATGGAATTATTCATCATCAGCCCGTATAGAGAGAAAAAGTGTCGCCGTTGAAATATCTTCAAAACAATATTTTTGTAATGAATTCAATTTGTATAAATTACTATCTTCAGCGCGCAGTTTGACCCGCGTATCTTCCGTTCCCGTAGGAATTTCATAATCAAATATAGCTTATAGCGTTACTCGATAAATGGACTATCTAAAATTGAAAGAATTTTTCAAATAGAACCAGTAGTTTCTGGGATTAGGGCGTTCAAGCAGTTTTATACGATATAGTGATATATCATCAGCCCGTTCAACGTCCACTGCTGAACATAGGCCTCCCCCCGAAGGAGGGATTTTGCCATAGTCACCACGCTTGGCAGAAGGATTGGTGACCGCAGTATTATGTTGTAATACACAGGAAAACGCTGCTGCCCGTTCCCTGGTATACGCTTGTTATAGATGATGTTTTTATTTATTTATTTATTTATTTATTTCATATAACAATTTACATTGTATCTGAATATTGATTACAAATAAGTACATTAATTAAAATTAAAATATATGAATTACATTTACATAACAATAATTAGATATTAATTTGATAAGTCAATCATAGAATAAAATAAATTTAAAATTATAAAACATTAAAAACAGTTAAATATAAAGTAAGTCCAGACTTAAATCATTACAATTGTCATTTTTTTTCACAATTATCATTTACAAATTCAGTCACAGAGTAATAACATTTTTTAATTAGGAAACGCTTCAGCCTTATTTTAAATAAATGTGCGTTATATACAGTCAGTTTCAAGTTGTTTGGTAACTTATTAAATAATTCTGATCCCTGATACTCAGTAGAATGTTTCACAATATTTAATTTAGGCGCAATTTTATTTTTAAAAGTCTTTCTACGGGTATTTTCTCTAATTTCTCTTTCTTGCTGAGTTTCATATTTGTGTATATATTTAGAAAAGTTACTCAAGACACATAGGATATATAAACTCGGTACTGTTAGTATATCTAACGTAATAAAATATTCTCTACATGATTCCCACTGTGGTATTTTTACTATGGTTCTTATAGCGCGTTTTTGGAGGACAAATGCTCTTTGACTGTTGTAACCATAGCTATTTCCCCAACACATTATGCTGTATCTCAACTTGGACTCCACCAAACTATGATATACAGCTTTCAGGTGTTTAATGTCAATCAGATCCCTTAAACTCCTAAGTGCATAGCATGCTGATGACAGCCATGAATCTATGGAAGCCATCTCTTGTTTCCAATTTAGACTTGAATCTATATTAACACCTAAAAATTTTACATTATCTGTTAAGTCAATTTTTTTGCCATTTAAGTTTAAATCTATATTTGCGTTCTTTCTTGTTGTAGTTTTAAATAACAGCAAGTTTGTTTTGTTTGTATTAATTATCAGATTATTGGCAGTGAACCAGTTACTTATGGATTTTAAAGTATTGTTAATATTTATTGACAGTGATTCAATGTCATGCGAACTTATTACCAAATTAGTGTCATCTGCAAAAACAACAAGTCTTACTTCGGGTTGGGTATTATATATATAGTTGAGTAAGTCATTTGTAAATATTAAGTATAATATAGGACCTAGAATTGAGCCCTGAGGTACTCCGCGATTAATATTAACTATTTTTGATTTATATACAATTTCTTGATCATTATCGTCAATATTTTTTATTTCTACATACATTCGTCTATTTTGTAGGTATGATCTCATTAGTTGTAAAACTTTGCCTCTTACTCCATAATGTTCCAATTTTGCTACAAGTAAGTCATGATCAATAGTGTCAAACGCGGAACTTAAGTCAATAAACATACCAGCCACTTTCATTTTGTCATTTAAATTACGTATAATATCATTTACGAGAGTATTTATTGCGTCCGAAGTTCCTATACCTCTTTGATAACCAAATTGTCGACTATTTATGACCTTTTCTAAATTAAAATGTGTAATTAATCGACTTTTAATTATTTTTTCAAATAATTTTGATAACGTAGGTAACAAAGATATTGGCCTATAATTTTTTGGATCCGTCTTTGTGCCTTTTTTGTAAACTGGTACCACTTTAGCTAATTTTAGTTGATCTGGAAATACTGATTCTTCAATGCATTTATTAAAAAAATTTGAAAGTGGAGCAGCAAGTAAATCTATGTTTTCCTTGATAGTTGAAATAGGCAAGTCATCATAGCCACTTGAGAATTTATTTATCATTTTAGTAACAATATTTTTGATCTCATTTGGTGTTGTAGATCTAAATATTAATTCAGTTTCAACCTTTTTAGTTGATTCCCTTAGAAATGTTTTAGTTGCCTTGTCTCTGTCGGTAGTATTTAAATTGGACTTATAATTAAAAGTTTCAACGAATTCATTAGCAACTTCTTTCGGATTTTTCGTTATTTTATTATGGATTTTTAATATAATAGTGGAACTAGGTATATTTTTGTTTTTTTTTATGTGGTGGTTTACAAGTTTCCACACTGCCTTACTTGTGTTTTTAGCATTTTCTAACTGACTGGCTATAGCTGACTTTTTGGCCTGATTTATTACTCTTCTAAAGATTCGGACGTATTTTGTCTTATAATTTGTTACGCTTATATTGCTGGATGGACTATTACATAGGATTCTTTTCATTTTGCTTGAAACTCTTACACCTTTTGATAACCATTTGATGACAGTATTTTTCATTGGTTTTATTTTAATCTTCTTTTTTGGATAGGAGAAATGAAAAATCTTGCTAAAGTTTGTTAGAAAACTATTTATACCCATATCGAACCAATTGCTGTTTCTCAGTTTTTCTCGAAATTTAGTTCTGTTCTTCGTATTAAACAATCTTTTTTTTGTAAACACCGTGTATTCAGATTTTTTTGCATTATTAATTTTATCCATAAATAATTCACAAAAGAGCCCTCCATGACCATCTGCTATACCATTATGGTCTACATAACATGTTTCTATATAAGCATCTGGTAAATTTGTCAACATATTATCTAAGCAAGAGCTAGCGTTATTCCGTATATATGTAGGGCTGTTTATTAGATGTCGAAAATTGTAACATTTTAATAGACTTAATAATTCAGTGCTCTTTTTACTATCTGCTAAAATATCGATATTAAAGTCACCACATAATATACAATTTTTATCAATAAAGTGTTCTAACAATTTTTCCAGTCTTTGCATAAAATCGACAAAATTAGAATCTTTAGGATTTCTATAACAACAACAAATGTTTAATCCAGTTTCAATGTCCTTTAAACCACATATTTCAAAACTCTCTGATTTGTAAAATTTTTTAATAGAATCTATATTTTCACATTCTTTGTTGTTTCTTGCTAAAATAAGACTTCCACCCCTTTTTTTGTTTGCTCTCGTGTTATACGACACTAGGTTGTAATTTGGCAAATGGAAAGTATTTGCAGACTCTGAATTCAAAAAGTGCTCAGATATGCATAAATAGTCCAACTTAATATCACAGGTATCTATATATAGCTCAATTTCAGTTTTTTTATTGCTTATTCCACACACATTTTGATGAAATATTGTACAAGTCATTTTATTTTCAACGGAATAATTATTTCTAGCGTTTATGCAGTCATTTAAATTATGTCTTTTTTTATTTTCAAAGTCCCTAATCACGAAAAAGGTTATTTACATTGTCAGTATTTTGTTTAATAGAAATGTTAGAATTGGCGCTTAAAGTTAAGGTGTGTCAGTTGACCTGAATATCTAATATGTCCGTCTGCGTGTAACTATCTATGAGTAAGGGGCGGTTTAAAGTTTCACAACACTTTATATAATTTCCGTACTTTGTTCTGTATCCTATATGCAAGATTTCCTTTAACAAAGATCTACATAAATTTACTGGAAATAACAATTTATTTGGCAGGAATTCCTTATAATTCATATCAAGATAACAAACATTTTTATATTTTGTGCATAAGTAACGTTGTAAATAATTTAATTGATTTTCATTGAGATTAAAATTATATGGTGTTTCTGATACAATAATATTAGTATTATTAACAGTTTTCAAAAAATTACTTAAGCTAAATTGATATTCATGATGCTAAATTGATGTTATAGCAATCAGGACCAACGGCTTAAAGTGCTTCCCGAGGCACGGAGGGTAGTCCCTCTACCAACCAGAACCAGAAAGAAATCTTAGAATTTACACAAAGATTTCTTGTCAGGTGTGGGGATCGAACCCACAACCCCCAAGACTTAAAGCGAGCCAAATACCGCTACGCTACGGAGGCTGTCTATATAGTATACTATATAGTGGTATAATTAAACTATAAAATGTGATACTTACAATACCACCGGCTAAAATTTCCGCATACAAAGGAATATTGCCCTTTTTGTCCGTCAATTTGTCTCGCACCAAGTCGTTCATCTGTTAACGAAAACACAATTATTTCAGGATGACGATTTGATATTTTTATTAAGGCAGGATATTTAAAATACCTTGTGTTATTGTTGAATGTTACCCAAGTGGAAGTAATCTAATTATTTTTTTTGCTGGGTGATCATAAGATAACGTATGGGGTATTAACACAAGTCACAACTAAGTCAATTGACTAATTCTGAGATAAACATTATCAGAGGTATAAAATTATATTTTGACACATTTTGTATGGGAATTCTGTGTTTTAGTGCAAATTTTACTTGATTACAAAACGGACGAGATCTAACTATTCCAGATGAGTGGGAAACTCATAAATAGTAGCTTATGAGTTTCCCATGCCATGACTACAAATTTATATATTAAGGCAACTTTGGCACTTCAGGTATTTAACGGAGAAATTGTCGGAGAGTGGCATTTCTTATCTACAGTTTTAAAGATTATTTATTTTGCAAAAGTAAGTGGCAATAACAGACCCATGTTAAGTCACCATTAGGTCAAAAACATAGAAATAGCCTTGTGAGTATCTGTAATCTAAATTGAATTGAAATTCCTTGTTCTAGTGATACCATTAACTTTTAAGGCTTATTAACAATAGACACGTTGTTGATATTTATGTTCGAAAAATAAACAATTATTTTAGTAACAGTTAATAATGCTATATGTTCAACAATAAATACTGAAAGTGCAAACGTTGCGCTTTAATACGGGACCTTTGACCCTTTCAACGAAATTACCGCGGACGGAGGAGTATGATATTTCGCACAGTTTATATAGAGAAGGAGTGCGAATAGCTATTTTTTTTTATTTATGTTGAAATGTCTACCATTCGTACTAGTGATGTACAAGCCTCGAGGCGTCGAGTGTTATTTCTGAAGCCTCGAGGCGGAATGGCAAGACTCAGTGAGCTCGGTAAGCTCGAGCCTAACCGAGCCGCGATTTTTTGAGCCAAGCCTCGAGGCTTCAAAAGAGTTCGAGCCTTCAAAGGAATTCGAACCTTCAAAAGAGCTCGACCCTTCAAAAGAGCTCGAGCCTTCAAAAGAGATCGAGCATCAAGAGCTCGAGCCTTCAAAAGAATTCGAGTCTCCAAAATTAGAATAAAGTGCACCGTAAACGCTTAATCTATTGTGGTTTACCTCTACTTATTTTCATTCATCAGCATCCATTAAAACTAGAGGGCGGAAAAAGACTAGTGCGCTAAAGAGAAATGGTTCGAGATCGATCAAGCACTCAAAAGCGCTCGTGTCTTCAAAAAGGGGCTCGAGTCTTCAAAAGAGCTCGAGCCTTCGAAAAGGGCTCGAGCCTTCAAAAAGGACTCGAGACTTCAAAAAAGCTCGAGCTCTAAAAGTCGGGCCCCATACATACGAGGCGAGCCCTGTAAACGACACCGAGCTCTAGGCAAAGGGACTCGGACGGCTCGAGACTTGTACATCACTGATTGGTACCACTAGTAAACCCAGATTTTTTACTATACAGGGTTATTTGTAAAACACCAACAACCTCTTAAGAGGCCATTGTACTTATAATTATGAACAAATTTTACCATGATAGGACAAAGGCTGAAATTGCGAAAAGACATCAGCTGTTTCCTACATCTATGTTCGTCAAACTCGTTAAAATGCAGAGAACAGCTTTTTTTTCTCATTTTTTTGACTCACCGTCAGTTTAATAGCTTTTTCAGGAGCCACCCCTATGAGCTGCGGCACCAACCCTCTATACAATCCGAAGAACCCTTCGTGTCTGATGACCTTCTTGAAGCAGTCCCATGAGTTCCTGTACGCCACTTCTCCGATGAACGAGCCTGTGCGCTGGTTCTGCATGCGAGTCTTCACCAAGTCGATGGGGTACACTGCAGAAGCACCGACGGCTGGAAACAAGATTAAAGGGTTTAATACATTTAGTCAGTCAACCTCCGTGGTCTAGCGGTATTCGGCTCGCTTTCAATCTCGGAGATCGTGAATTGGATCTCCACGCTGGACAAGAAAATCTTTGTGTAGATTCTATGGTTTCATTCCGGGTCTGGTGTGTACTTTAAGCCGTTGGTCCCGATTAAAGTAACGTCATCTATAACAATTGTATACCAGGGAACGGGCAGCAGCGTTTCCTTGTGTGTTACAACATAATACAGCGGTCACCGACCCGTCTGCTAACCGTGGAGACGATGGCAAAAACCCTCTCTTGTTCGTCAGTAGACGATAAACGGGCTGATGATAATGATGACCTTTAGGCCTTTTTTTTCAAGAAGCAGCGTTTTTGCACACTACTTAGTATTCTTGTTAGCCTTTCGTGCTAAGCTAAAATGCTTGTGTTACGAGTGGGTTCACGTCGGTAGTGCAACGGGTGGGGATCGATCCGACCACTTGAACGCAAGTCCGACGCCCTAGCCATTGGGCTACGGTCTTAATTTTGATTTTAAATATTACATTTTAATAGGGGAGAAATCATGTTAGCCATTTTATTTTGACGGACATATGTAGTTAGCCACGAGACTTTTACTACTTCACCGGGCATAAAGGCGAGCAGAGCTCCAGCCATATTAAAAGGTTTATAAACTGTAAACTAAGCAACCCGCGCAAGAGGGTGACCCCTGTGGTACATGGACCTCGGCTCAAGGCAGTCACTGACGGAGAGATTAAGGGATTATGACTTAGTTATTTAGGGTAGCTTTGTGCAACTGTCATCTAACAGTTGGCAGGCCTCTCGGACCTCTGGACTGTACCTCTGACTGTAAGTGACAATCAACAGCGGCACACAGGCTCTAAGTTGTTAGGCTCAGGCTGATCCCAGGCCAGGCATTTTTTTTTGTAGTCTTCTCGTACTCTTGGTAAACCCTCGGGCTTAGTTAAAATGCTTGTGTTACGAGTGGGTTCACGTCGGTAGTGCAATGGATGGGGATCGAACCGGCGAACACATGATTACAAGTACGACGCCCCAGCCATTGGATCATTGATATTTTATTTGATACCGCATTTAATTTAATCAGTATTATAAACTTTTTAAGGGTTGGAAAGTAATATTATACTCACCACCAGCGATTGAACCGAGGGTAAATCTGTAGGTGCTCTCCAATATTTGTATTAATACCCCTCGCTCTTCCGGGCTCTGCAACAAACATACAAACGTATTTAACTCGCTATATATAATATATACTTGATCAACGTTACGTTGTTTAATACTTTTATATTAATTAATTGTGGGTTTGTTCACAATACTGGTCTGAGATTTTCTGAAGAGTTACCTAAAACTTGCAGTAGTTTTCGAGTTTATAGCGAATAAATAAGACAGACAGACATTTTATTTTATTTTTTTTCTTTATTTGCCCACCAACAATTGGGTACACTGTATCAAGTTAACAATACATATCCATAATAAATACTTAAGTGTAACAATCTATTACAGGTAAGCACCTCATGCAATACAGATTATATAGTTAACAGTTTAACATTTTACTTTACAATTTAAAATTATGTTACATCATGTGTTATCATTCGGAACCTGCCAAGCGACTCGCAGTTTATATCCACCAAATCGCTATAACTATTTATTAATTTACACAGTCTAGGGACAACGGAATTAGCACCAAGCACGGTCCTGCGGGGTGGAGGCTGAAGGGGTGTTATAGGAGTTCTTGGATGTCTAGCTGGGGCTTTAAATTTTATTTTCTGGAGTAGAGGCGGACAATCTATTTTAAATCGTAGTAGCTTGAATAAAAAAACAGAATCAATGATATTTCGACGTTTTTCTAGTGAGATCATGTTAAAATGAGTAAGTCTTGACTCATAGGACTTTTTGTTTTTGGCCAAACCGGATGAAAATGCTAAGTGCCAAAGAAACCTCTTTTGTATTCTTTCTAACCGTAACTTATGTGTAGAATAGTGGGGTCTCTAGACAGTGCTACAGTACTCCAGGGTACTGCGAACTAGGCAGTTGTACTAGAGTATTTTGGTTTTACTGCGACGGAAGCCAGTTGTGTTTCTGATGACAAAACCCAGCATTCTAGACGCTTTTTTTATAACCATTTCCATATGTGGTACAAATGTCAGTTTACTGTCGTACAAAACACCCAAGTCCCTGATTTCATCCACCCTTCGAATTACCTCAGAACCCATATGATAGACGGAGGCGATTGGATTTTTTTTTCGGAAGACAAAAAACATGCCGGAGGAGTGTGTTTTATAATCTGTAGTGATGATTTTATTTGGAATGTCATATTTATTGATCTTCTTCCTGCCCTTATCCCATATCACTTGGGGTCGACGCAACACGTTTGTTTCTTCCATTCTGTCCTGTCACCCGTCACACGATCACTAACTCCTTTTTCATTCATATCACTCCTCACACAATCCATGCATCCTTTCTTTGTCCTTTACTCCCTCTCCATCCATCTACATGTATACTTAACTCTTTTAATAATATGCGTTTGATCCCTCCTCCCCACATGACAATACCAAGCTAAACGATTCCCTTTCAACTTTTCATTCACTGGCGCCACTTTCAAACTCCCTCTAATATAGCTACTCATTTCTCACTTAATCCTATCTCGTCACACCACACATCCATGTCATATTTATTAATCATCAGGTATAATCGCGATTAAGTGTAGTATTGAAGCGTTTTTATATTTAAGACATTTTGACCAACATGTCCGAACGTGATCAAGTAGCGTTAATACTCCGATTTTGTTTGATAAACTAGCTCCCCGAGCGCGGTTTTATCCGCATATAACCCGTTCCCGAGGGAACTTAATAATAAATATAAAATATTTTTAAATTGGTAAATAAAGTTTACCATATACTATGTTTCAAAATTGAGATTAATAAAATTCGACAACCGGCGGCACTCGAACCCGCATCTTAGGTAAGGCCCCTAATGCCTTAACCAATTAGGCTACGGTGGAACCCTACCAGTCATTGAAATTTATCAATCTCTTTTATAACACGTCTCTAAGGGGGACGTTATAACATACAATATAACATATGTTAACGAATAAAGAAGGTTTCTAATGGTGAAACAATTTTTGAAATCTGTCCAGCAGTTTCGGAGCTACGCAAGCAAACACACCAAATCTTGCCTCTATATAATTGAGTATAGACTAGCGACCCGCCTTGCTAACTACATTGTATGTATTATGAATACAAATCTAACTCTTAAATCATTCTATCTATTGCTTAGAACAGCATTAAAATAAAAATTTTAATTAAAAAATAAAATATTCACTTCAGTAATTTGAAATTTCTAAGCGAACGGAAGACGCAAGCGAGTTCATTAAAAAAAATGAAACTATGAAAAGATTTACTTACTTTTTGTTTATAGCCCAATGCCTCAAGTTGCAAAATAAATATAGTTCGATATAATATATTAAATTGTTTATTTATATTTTTTAAATATTTTTTCTCGACCAGTATTGTATGTAGGTAACGCAAATTTCAAAGTGCTTAGCTGATATTAAATACAGTGATAATAGTATTTAGAGTAAGTAACCATGTACCATAACAATCACGAACGGTGCACCACTTTTTAAAGTCCTTTGATCTGCGCATTGCTTAGAGCATGAAGTTCACGAATAGTTCGGCAGTTTTTGCCCGGTGAAGTAACAAAAGCTTTCTGGCTTTGTATATTAGGTCAATATTTATATTAGGTCCGTGCAAAAAAATATATTCGGTTGTGGTTCAATTCGTACACGCGGTGAATTACCTTACATATACAAAAGTTGCCAGCACATGACACCGCGCATAGACCAATTAAATAATGTGCGGGCGGTAAAAAATCGCTTGTGTAGTGTTTAAAAAAAGCGTTTTCTTTATTGGAGAATAATTAAACCATTATTCAATCTAAGTGATATGGCAAATAGATTAGTCTCATTTCGTGCTGGACCACTGAAATAGCATAGATGTGTTGTTATAGACAGAAAAAATTGTTTTTGTGATATTATTGGTGCCCAGCCTGAAGAGAGTTTGCTAACTAAACTAACTAAGCGACAGATTAGCCAAATGCAATAAGTAATGTTTGTGCGGATATGCACTAGCGGTCCTGCAAGATACTTCTTCGCGCTAAGTTTTAAATACTCCATATCAAGATTCAAAAGGATGAAAATCGATTCTCTTCCAAAAATGTTACACCGTTAATGTCCTCGTGTGTGAAGTTGTGTGTGTATATGTACATGCTATAGTTATTAGATTATGAATAATGTGAATTGCTCTTATAAATATACCTCATAATTTTTAAAGAAACTATATAATCGCTTATCAAGTGATAAGTAACTCAAGTTGTAAAGCACACAGACTCAAAGCATTATTTTTGTGAAATCAATATTTTTCAATGTTGATTCGCGATTAATTGCTTCTCTTATTAATAATTACGATTTATCATTAAGAGTGTAAGTAAGAATGGTTATGTTCACTTAAATAATTTATTTAAAAAGATCTAAATACAATAGGTAATTAAATTTTCAAAATTAATAAAGGCTGTGAAAATTATACAATGAGTTAATAGTAACTAGAAATAGAGTTACTAATAGAGTACCTAAATATAACTCGTGCGAAATAATATGACACCTGCACCACCTATATTTACATTTAAAATGGATATTTCTGGCTTTTGGACCATTTTTCTACCGTCAAAAATATTATTAATTGAACATAATATCAAATTATACATTTATAGGTTTTAAAATCGCCTAAATAAACATTAAAATCTCCCTAACCATCTCCGCTGCTACTTCCGCTGACGGCCTTTTCCTGCGGTAGCAACACCGACTGCCATTCTAGCACCATTCGGACACCATAATGATCTCATTATACTAATCTTAGTAGATTACCTTTTTGACACAATAGTATCATGATGGCACAAAACGTAAAAAATAGCAGACTCGGGCCCCTGACTATAAAAACAATACGCCTACTGCTACCCCGCGCTAGCCGCGCTCTCGTCCTGCAGTAGCGTTAGCACGACATGTATGCTATTCGAAGTAAATTTTTTTTGCTGGTTTTTGTTATGGGATTTTTTATACTTATTAGCTTTTTTTGTTACGTGTGGATGTCGTATTTAATATCTGATTTGATTGTTTTGTTGAACTTTAACGACATTTAAAAATAATTTAAGCTATTATGTTTTACTATGGGGAGACTAATGATGTGGAAGAAGCGAAAGAGGTGTGCCAGAATCGAGACAGAGACACTTGTACTTTTTGTGCTGTTGTCTCTGTCTACCCGTTTGGGAGAAAGGCATAACGATATATACAACAATTTAATATAATTCATTCGTGTCGTTGTTGTTAATTCGCACGAGTTATAGTAAAGTATCAGTAACATAATGCATTTATGGTTTTAAGAAAGTCATAGACAAAAGACGTATTCGGATTATATTAGTAAAAACAAGATTGTTTATGCTCTTTGGTTATTGAAACATGACTTTAGAATTAACCAAAAAAACATTAGGTTAATAAAAGGTATATTGAAATTAAAAGATAGAAACATCATAAACTTTTTATAAACCCCACTTACCAGTAATCGATCCAAAATGTTAATATATCGATAACTCTCTAACATAGTTACCTCCTCCTTTTGAGCAGTGAAAGAAAGAGACAACAGACCTGTCAGTTAGTGATGTTCCCAAATTAAAAAACAACACTTATTCTATATATATAAAGTCTAAATTACACTAAACATACATTTATCTGCTCCTGCGAAACGGTTAGAAAAATACAGTTATTTACCATTAGTACGAGTGGAAAAGAAATGGGTATACTCACAGAGACTGCTTTGATTTCTGCTACGCGTCGGGTTACTTGTTTGAAGTATTGTTCGGGAGTTATCGAATTGAGATCGTTGTAAACGATTCGACTGGAAGAAGCAAATAAAAAATATTTGAAATATAAACAATATACTAATTAGAATAAATTAATTAACATGCTAACAAATTTCATTATTTGATAAAAAATCAAGATTATTGAACAAACTGTGTGCAATAATAATTCCTCATAAATTATTGTGAAGTTATTAAAATAAAACATAAAATTTTTTGTATTATATGAATGATTGATAAAAACCACGATTTAAGATTTTTCAGTTAGAATTGTAATGGAAATTTCAATCAATCAAGTACCCTATTCCATAAGGGCTTATATTTCACACACATTCGAGAAAAAACCAAAGAGTGTATTTATCGCAGCTATCTAGTCAAATCAGCCATTCAATGGGACGGTCAGCCCGCCAATTAAACTCCGACATTTAATTGAATGGCTAGACCAATCGTTAAACTAACATCACTTAATATTTCCCTAGTTGGCTGACGTAAAATCAGATTTTCCGTCAGCCAAACTCAAATGAATTTTAATTTTAATTAAGTAGTCCTGCTAAAATCCATTGGGTTAGGTTAAGGTGTTTTTTTTTGTTAACCACCTAAAACCTGTTGTGCACTCAAATCGTTGAAAGTTATGTTCAACGATTTGGCTAGTTGTCCTTTAGCCATTTCATTGAATGGCTAATTTAGCTAGATGGCTAATATATACTTATAAAGTTATAACCAACCCACTATGGCTTGGAGTGGACGCTACCCAGTTGTCGGGCCCTTCGCCACTGATGACGGGAATTTAATAAAACTACAATTAGAATTCCATAATTATCACAAATTATTCTGTTTCAGAGAGAGTGGTATTTCTAGTTATTATTGGCTTAGCGGTAAAACAGTGGTTTGTAATCTGTTTAAAAAAAATTGTTTCTCTCCATTGTATGACGTATTTTTCATTACCTACTACCAAATCCTAAACATAGTCTTTGGGTTCGGTTTCGAACCCACGACTAGGCTTAAGGCAAGACTTATAACACTAAGCCGCTTACACTGATAATGCGAATAAATCAAACGATAAAACAATCGTACCTAGGTTAAACTAGTTAATTCCAGTTTTAACACGATATCTACTTGATTTGATAAATGTCGATATTGATAACACCGATTGACCACGTTAAATCTAGTTATTTTTGAGTAATCACTCTAAAATATCTAGCCACACAAACAAGAAGAAGCACCTAGCATCCGAAATATAAGTATGGACAACAATTTTTATTATATTCCTATAATTATATACCTACTATAAACTAAGTATACATGACAGTAGCGTGTTTAATTTATTTATTTACTATGTACTTAGTTCAAGACTGATTTCAAAAATTCTTTCACCATTAAAGGTACGTTATCCACGAGTGACATAGGCTATATTTAATTATGAAGTTCCCATGGGAACGGGAGCTGCGCGGGTGAAACCATAAATAATAATAAAATTTCATTAAAATTCATAATAAAAGTGCGGATAAAGGCCTTTTACACTCCAAAATACACTGGGCTACTATTGGAAGACTATTTTACTCAAAAGAAACATATATTTAAAAATCATTTTTTTCGTGAAAGAATATTAAATATTATTTCACAAAAATCTAGGTACTGTTACAGTGAAGGCATATATTTACGAAAAACCTTATATAAATATTTAGTAGGTACATACACACAGATAACAGATTAGATCTATGTGTTAAAGCGGCTGTCAAACTATGTGATATACGGTGGGCGGTGCTGATAGAAGTTAGTTAAAAAATAATTTTACACTTTCCGGGAATGGCACATATTACATTACTAGATTAATAGATTAAGACCACCGGTTGGTTTTGATCCTGCATCTTAGCTTACTTAGTTAGCCACGAGGCTTTTGCTACTTCACCGGTGAAGTCGCATAAAGGCGAGCAGAACTCCAGCCGTAAAAAATGGTTTAAAAACTACAAACTAAGTAACGTGCGCAAGAGGGCGCCACCTGTGGGGCTTGGACCTCGGCTCAGGGCGGTCGCTGGCGATGAGATTGAGGGATGATGACTTTAAGTCTTTTAGGGAGTTTGATGCAACTGTCGCTCTACTTTACAGTTCGCGGGCCTTTCGGACTTCGGTTCTACGAGGGCATCGGATGGTTCTTTGCAAACTAAGGGTCGGGCGGATCTTAGGTTAGTATCAAGACATCTATCTATGTCCCTAATGCCTAGACCATTCGGCCACATTGGAACCCTTAATCGTCGAAATATAAAACTGAAGAGTTTGTTTTTCGTTTACTTGAAAGAGCAAATCTCAGGAACTGGTCCAATTAAAAAAAATCGAACAAGGCCCTCCTCCCGAGCGAGGGTTGTGCCATAGCCACCACGCTTGGTAGGCGGGTTGGTGACCGCAGATGTGTAACACGCAAGGAAACGCTGCTGCCCGTTTCTGGGTATACGATTGTTATAGATGTTGTTATAACAATCGGGTTTAACGTGCTTTCCGAGGCACGTAGGGTAGTCCCTCAATCCACCAGAACCGGAAAGAAATCTTAGAATCTACACAAAGAATTTCTTGTCGGGCGTGGGAGTCGAACCCACGATGATGATAATGACATAAAATCTTGCTTAAACGCTGATATAAGAGACGGACCGTATATAACTGTCTATCATGTTTAATTGATTGGTCTATCAATCAGTACAACATTACTGATACGATATCCAAATGTAACATTATCAGGTTTTACACGCGACAAAACTGCATTGATCATGTTTTATGGCAGACGTTTAGTCATGACGTGAAAACAAGCAAATCGAGATAATATGTATGTAAAAAATAAACTTCGTCACGTCCATACGTGATAGTGATATATGATATTATACGATACGATTATTTCGAAGGATGTAGGACATATTACAGTGCACAGTTAGTACGCAAACACAGATGAAATCTCTATTCCTTTCCTCTTAAATCCGGGGGAACGGTTCTACAGACACGACCGGTAAGAGATCAGGCTTAACGTGCTTTCCAAGGCACGGGTGAACTACCACAAAAAACATCCAGACTTCGGGCTAATACTTAGTTAATTTTTCGAAAAAGATTTTTTGCCCAACATAGGAATCGAAACCGACACCACACTAGTTACGGTCGAATATTTCTAGAAGCAGCGCGAAATCTATATTAATATATAAAGCTGAAGAGTTTGTTTGCTTGAACGTGCTAATCTCAGGAACTACTGGTCCGTTTGAAAAATCATTTCAGTGTTAGATAGCCCATTTATCGAGGAAGGCTATAAGCTATACATTATCATGAAGTTCCCACGGGAACGAGAGTTAGTAATGTTATATTCCTTAAATCAACTTACCCATGAACTTGATGTATCATTTCGCACAACGTAAACAATATATCAACTTCTAACGGTGTGACCTGTGACATCATCTGTGCTGAGTGCAAGAACTCCTCCTTAGTGACTTCCTGGGTTCGATGCCCGTTGGTAGCGTTGAGGTAGACTCGCTTGATGAGCTCCATGTTGTTTAGTAAAGAGGTAAAAGCCATGTAGTAGGGGAAACTTATTTTGCGCTCGCCTTGGGGGAATCCTGACGCCTGGAATAGAAAGAGATGGGAGGTTGAGAAAGAGCGAATAAATAGACGTTTAATTAACTTTAAAACATCAAGATGATTAGATAGACCTCATTTGCAAATATACTACGAAGACCGCATATGTTAATCATTCTTATCGAAAATAAAGTCGTATCTCTGTTATTTATACAACGCCATATGTTTAAATAAAGGGCGGGCCGCCAACGCAACACGCATGAATCCGTGAATTAGGTCTAATGGCTCGATCCTGTCTCAAAAGCATCTGATTCTAAGGTATAAATTCTATAATTAGGTTCAAACTCCTCCAAAACAATCAGGATCCGAAACTAGCATTATGTTTCAGACAACCCTAGTATGGAAGCGTTATAAAGAAACCAAAATATTTTTAATAATAATTAATAACAAGGTGCTTTATCTAGAGTTCGAAGCCGGAATCATTACTCGAGAAGTTATAAAAGGCCCAATTTTTTTTTACTGCATCCCGTTATCATTTTTTTGGCTGTGACATGTATAATAAAGAAGTTACTCACATTAATAACTTTGGTCATCAAATCCTTCGTAAGCAGATGTTTCTTGACCGATAGCATGATGTCCCTAAAGTCTCCAGCACTGATGAACCCTGAACCATCCTTATCGCATTTCTTGAAGGCTTCCACTCCATACTCCTCGTGGAAGTCGTGGAGGAACTGGCTGAACTCAGGGTAAGTTACTAGACGTTTCTTGTCTTTGCCGAAGTATAGACGGACAAATGTGCTCTCCATGTTGAAAGGCAGTTTCTGGTGTAGAGCCGTTTTTCGCATAACTTCCGCGAATTCGTCTGGAAAAAGAAAAAATGAGGAAATTGGAAACTTGCTCTTTTAGGCAGGCTGTATAAATCCATTGTAGGTGACTTTTATCAACAAAAACAATCTAAAGCGAGCGCTCTGAACAGAGGTCCAAGTCCCACAGGGCAGGGGCGCCTTCTTGCGTAGGTTGCTCAGTTGTAGTTTTTAAACTACTAATTATAGTATAAATTGTGCTTCTGACAAGAACAAGTGTATGTAAAAACCTTAAATAATGTTCGTACCAATGGATCAGTTCACTGGAATGGAATGGACCTCTGTGCCGACTGTGATTAGTGCAGCCATATTCTATCTGCTGTCAAATGCTGTCAGATTTTCAAGATAACCAGCAAAATTTGACTGCACCTGTGGCTAGGTGGTTACAATTACAATAGTTGCTTCCTAATTCCTGGTGTTCTGGGTTCGATTCCCACCCAGGACAATTATTTTTGTGGAAAACGTTTAGTTATTGTGAGTCTGGGTGTACAATGTGCCCGTGAATTGTGGTTGTAAAGACTCCCGTGACACAGGGTTTTTTTTTAGCAAAGATTGTTAGCAGGGTTTTTTGCACCCTATTAACATTCTCTCCTCCCGTGCTAAGCTAAAATGCTTGTGTTACGAGTAGGTTCACGTCGGTAGTGAAATGTGTGAGGATCGACACGGCGACCACATAATCGCAAGTCTGACGCTCTAGCCGCTTAATCGACTTGTCTCCCAAGCATAGGAGTTATGTGGAAAAAATCACACCAATCAAGTATGGATGCTCTCTAAAAAAAAATATCTTACCAAAAGCGACCAATCCGTTGCCATTTGTATCGAAGAGTTGGAAGGCGGTCTTGTACAGCGCGTCGGGCACACACAAAAGGCCTTCGAACGCCTGGAACTCGGAGAACGAGATGAACCCGTCTTTGTCCATGTCCACGATGCCCGCAATGAGCTTGACTGATTCCTTGTTGTATTCATCTGAAAGGTGATTAAGATATTTGATCCAGTTTTATATTAACCGTTCTTTGCTGTTGATTCTGTTGAAATCACTTTAAAACTACAGCAGACATATGGTAGTAGTTTAGGGTAAGGAAATGAGGCGAATTTCGGGTAAAACGGACTGTGCTTGGGCCTAGGTTGATTAGATATAAGAAAAATAACAAATACAATTACGTATAACGCAGATAGATGAATTACAATAGTACCGCAATATAGTGTACTGGGGGGAGCAGGGCAGGGCTGCTAGTATATGATTATGCAAGGAATCATCTTTAATTCATTACATAATTAAATAATAACATAATATCGCAATCTTCTACACGATCTGCGCACGAAACAACGTCAATGACTTACGAGTATTGTTATCATGATATATCAATTATACTGTTAAACAAAAATGAATTTTGTCTTCATGTACATTCAGTTGATATTGTCTTATCATACTTCCGTTGTATGTCCCCGAATTTAGACTCCAATTCAGCAACATTGACATGACACGTTAACCGCCCGATTACTGAACTGCGGTATAAGTTACATCACTTGTTACTCTAAATTGTACCCTAACTCAGGAGGATAGAATAGCTTTTACTACGTCAATTCTGCGCTTCCTTTTGAGATTGGGGGGGAAATAATGATGTGATTGCATTGGATATGGACTCTTCATCTTATAGGCTGGTTCATGATAAATATCTTTACTTATATTATAAAGCTGAAGAGTTTATTTGTTTGCTTGAGATCCCTAATCTCAGAAACTTCAGGTCCGATTAGAAAATTGAGTCTTGAGTCGCCCAAATCTCGATGTAAATTGCAAAAATTGCAATACGTTTTTTGGCAGTGTTTCTAAGTAGTCGCCATGTAGGGAAAATATGACGATTCCAAACAAATGAAACCATTCTTAAGTGATAAATGATTATGAACTTTAAAAACTAAGTAAATCATTATCGACATCATCACCCCGTATAATGTCCACACTATCAAAGACTGGCTTCCGCCCTCGGGAGGGCCTTGCCATAGTCACCTCGCTTGGTAGGCGGGTTTTAGACCGCAGTTGCAATTGTTTTGTAAGACACAGGGAAACGCTGCTGTTCGTTGCTTAGTATATGATTGTTATAGAAGAAGCAATAACAATCGGGACCAACGGCTTAAATACCGCGATGCAGAGCACATTGACAACTAGACTAGCTCGAGAATGAAGTCTATCGAGTTGAGTCTACGGTCCCCATGCTCGCTAGGCAGGACTTATTTATACTACTAGGTTTTAACCCCATTACTCAGCTACAGTAGGTCAGAGTGTGATGTTTTGTAGCCTATATGTTACTCCAGCTAATAAACTATCCCGGTACATACTTTCAGCCGAATCTGTTCAGTAGTTTTTGCGACAGTTAGTATGTGTCGGTTGATGTTTGTTACACATCCACCGACACATACTAACTTTCGCATTTATATTGCCACCTTTGTTTTTGTTTTATACAGAACTTTTTACAAAAAGTTGCTAAATACATAGTACTTTTGGGAAATTCAGGAAAAAAATAGTACACATTTATTTTAAATAATTTTTCCACGTGATTTTGCTATTACTGTTTGCTTCAGCCATCGAGGCTAAACCTTTAAAATAATTATAAGAGTCTGAGTCTGTTAGATCCATATTAAAATAAATCAACAATTCATTGTTTGCATACGCCGCGCTGAAAGTGAGTTCAAAATTTTTAAATGGGGTGAATTTTGGTTTTTTCAAAAACTTTACTTACTTTACTTTTTGTACTATATTATTTTTTTATAATATATAGTACATTTGACTGAAATATAGTACGATACTATATTATATGGTATGGGTGGCAACCCTAATTATTAGTAAGGATTTTAAGATGAGTTTGTTATGGCAACTGGATCTGATTGGTTAAAACCACGTGACGACGGGAGTACCTATGCTATTGAGGAAATGCGCAAATAGAAAAGCGCGTGGGAAAAAAATGCGACTGGAAATCTTGCTACACGAGTTTGGGGAATAGATCTAGCTACTCGTTTATGATATTTTCGTTTTCACTCACCTTCTTCGAATAATCCAAGGAACTTTCGGACGAAGTCTTCACTGGTGATGTGCTTCTCACCGTTCTTCTCGACGGTAGCGTACTTCAGGAATATCTCATGAAGCCGGTCTGTGTCCGCCCTTTTTAAATAACCAGCCCCCTGCGGAGAGGAAATTACGAGTTAGTGAACCATTATTTAATTTATACAAATAAACAAAAAATTTAGTGTTTGTTTGTAATGTATAATAAGTTATAATTTTTTTTTACTAAACGATTTTTTAAAGGGCAGGTTACATTACCAAAAATACAATTAAAACATTTTTGTTTGTGTGTCAAATATTTTTGTTATTGAGGTTTAGAGCAGTTGGAACGATTATGACGGGACATTGGTAGATAGCTAATTTTGTAATGTATAAAATAGAAAGTTAATTTTATAAGGAGTAAGTTTGATTTTTTATTAGGTTATTTTATCCGAAAACAACATTATCCCAATTTTACGCGGGTAGCAGCTAGGCCATCATAAAAATGTATGGTAGTCACTGCATATTTGGAAATACTATAATTGAGAAGAATTAATTCTGTGTTCCGTGAAGTGATTAACCAGTAAATTAATCTACATTATGACAAATCAATGATTGGCTGGTAGCTCAGTGGTGTATGTAGTTGCATCGGAGCCCTAGTAGTAGTCCTCTGTGTGTATTTTGTGTTTCTGATTTACCTATGTTTTATGTTTTAACGTCCTTCACGGTATATGGACTAATTTCATTATTGCGGGAATCGTCTTTAAAACATGTATGTAGATACATAGGCATTATAAAAAAAAAAAAACATGTATCTATGCCATAAAGACTAATGTCATAGATACATGTTTTCTTTTTTTTATTAAGTAAAAACTGTAGTGTCAAAAGTTATCCTTCTTTAATGATTTCTTTTGCTAGATCGTTCCTAAGGGGACATTTTACAACATTTACAAGGGAAGTCATATGTCATAGTGGAAGCCCGACTGTAATATTATTAGCTCCCTTATAATGTCTAGAAAATAAATGTTAAATCAACAACTACGTTATCTTGGAAGAACAGGCGGCATATTATCTAAAGATTTTTTTTGGTAGGTTCAAGCTCATGTTTTAATGTATTCGGATAAAACCGGTAGTCGCAAAGATTAGCGAGTTCATATAAATAAACGGTAGCTACATAGCATCACTACAAATGTTATCTATGGTACCTACTGAATGTTCGAAGATTACGCGTCAAAAACATCTGAGGTATACTCTTGTATTAATTCTTTTCCTGACGGAGATTTATCCACGAGGTTTTTGCTAATTCACCGGAAGTTAAGACGAGCAGTGCTCCAGCCTTAATAAAATCTACACACCAAGCAAATAGCGCGAGAGGGAGCCTACAGGGAGCACCCTCTTGCGCAGGAGATAGCATTCCGAGATTTAAAGAGAGACCATTACGCTGCGGAGGTTGCATAGATATGCAACCTCCGTTCATAAAAATATCCCTTTATTCCTTAGCATAACTTTTGAACTACGTAACCAATTCAGCGGATTCTATTTTTAATTTGTTATTTTTTTTAAATCACGATTTGCCTTCGATTTCATCCCCGTTTATACGGAATCGGAAATTTATGTAATGGCAACCCTACTTATAATCATTAACTACGTAGCATAGCCATGACATTATATAATCCGCCATTATTACTTAATCTCATCGTATCAAATAATTCCTACACAAAGTTGTTGATATAATTATTCACTTATTTTAGTTACTGATCGCCGAAAATTCTACAGACGATTTCCAACTCTTACAGCTTTAACGTAAGGTTCATAAATGACTACGCAGACATAGTTTGATAACGATATCTATAGGTTCATGCTTTAGATACAACCACCAATCAAATTTGAACCTTACTACTGAAGTTAAGATACGATTTTCGTTAAATTTAAAACTGATAAAATGAATATAAGGGGTAGCATTGGTAAATTGTGTGTTTCCACCTAATATTTTGTTTTACATGCAGTACCGGATTAAGACTACGTAATGTTCTATTTTTTTTTCGTTCATATTTTAGTTAGCCCTCAGGCTTTTGCTACTTCACCGGGCATAAAATAATTCCAGTGGGCGTACCTATCTTTAAGTTAAGTTTAACAATTTGAACGCCAGACTAAAATCAAGTTAAGGTCAGTGGACTCCGGCGGACATCGTGTGACCGCAATCATGTCAGGTCATTCTAGATGCCTTTAGGCTAGGTTTGCCATAAATGTGGCGCTGACCAGGACAATGGTCTCTCTCGACCCTTAGTTTGCGAAGAACATTCCGATGCCCTCGTAGACCCGAAATCCAAGAGGCCCGCGAACTGTAAAATAGTGCGACAGTTGCACAAAACTCCCCTAAAAAAAACTAATAGCCATAATCCCTCAATCTCCCCGTCAGCAACCGCCCTGTGCCGAGGTCCAATTCCCACAGGGGACGCCGTCTTGCGCAGGTTGCTTAGTTTGTAGTGTTTAAGCCGGGTGCGCCAAAGTTCACCTACATTTTCAACTCCGATAATTGGAAATCCGAAAATGTTCTTCCTAACATTTTTCATCCTAAAAATCACAACTCCTAACTATTCTGTCTCTAATGTTCTTAATTCCGAAGCATTCAACTTCTTAAGATCTGTAGCAATAAACATCTATTATACTTTTATTTGTTTTCCTATAATTTCTCAACATAACCATCTTTTACACTATTATTCAAAGTCATATCTTTTTTGTTTAGATTTCTTTTTATTCATAATTAATGTATATAATACTGATTAGTATTATATACATTAATTTTGCGTAACTTTTACAGTTTTAGTTATTAAGTTATTTTCACATATACAGGGTGTCCCAAAAGGTTAAGTAGCTGGGAAAGGGGGTGACAGGGGTGGACACAATGGTCACTAGAAAAATAAAATAAAAATCCGCTGTGGGTATTTAAAAAAAAATGGCATTTTTTTTAAAACTTATAATTTTACACCTTGTTATTTTTGATGTTGATGTTGATGACCTTGTTGTTATTGAAGATTACATAACAGCATTTTTTTTAAATACAGCCATATTTGTAGGTACAGTTAGCACAAGGTGTAAAATTTTTAGTCTTTTAAAAAATGCCATTTAATTTTTTTAAACACCCAGAGGGAATTTTTTATATTTTTCTGGTGACCCTTGTGACCATCCCTATCACCCCCCTTCCCAGCTACGTAATCTTTTGGGACACCCTGTATATACCACGGTACTATTTATAGTCATTGGTTTAAGTTAAGTTAGAACTGCGACCATAACGCAGGAGCCGAGCGAGCGAAGCCAGAGCCCCGCTCGTCATTCAGTCAAGTTCCAGAAAAGAATCGGTCCTATTCATTATTATTGGTTTAGGTTAGGTTAGAACTGTGACCACAACGATGCCAGAACCGAATAGGACTTATAGTTATTGGTTCAGGTACGGTTAAAACTGCGGTATAAACTCCCAGGCCATAAACATAACCGTAAATGAGTCGTGTTTTATGAATTTCATTCATTTAAGACAAAAATCTGTGAAACGACCTTTAATCATTCTAAACATATATTTTTTATTACACTTGGTAAATGTTTCTTACTGAGTATGAGTGAAAATATTATGGTAATTATGTTAAGGGATAAAAGCGTTATGATAAAAAACAGTAGGAGTTTAAATATATTTACATTAATGATACGGAAACATAAGTGTTATGAACATAGCCGGTAGCACTACAAATAGTATGAATGGAAACTTAAGGACGAAATTTTTTAGGAAGAGTGATCATTCGGATTACAAATCGTTACGAAGAACAATTTTGGGTAAAGAACTTTAGGTGAGCCAATAATAATATGGACCCGTTTAAACCATTTATCTAGGCTAGAGCTCTGACCGCCTTTATGCCCGGTAAAGTACCAACTTACTATGAGGAGGTAGGAGGTAACATTATTATATAGCAAGGAACAACTGAAATAAATTACTTATTTAATAAGAGCCACGCGAAATAAGGGAAAACACCCGCTCCACATGGGTATGAGTTTTTTTTTTTGTTAGCGCGCCTATTCGATTGTTGTTCTTTTTTTTTTATTTAATGATGTGCCGAAACCTTTCTTTCAATGTCAGGCGTGAAATGGAGAATCGTGTCTTAAGTAAAATTAAAGTAGAATATCGCGAATCAATATACTAATTGTGAATCTTCTCAGTAGAAGATTCACAATTAGTATATTGATTCGAAAAAACTTGTTAAGCCTAGTGGCTTAACAAGTTTTTTTAGGCATGGAGGTTACCATCATACTATCCAGACTGGAAAGAAATGTTGGAATATACTCAACGATTTTTGGCCTGCGTAGAGATCGAATAGATGACGTCCGACAATACAAAGACTTTTTGTCCTACGTAAACCGCTTCACCACAGAGGTTATGATGCCCTAAAGAACTGCATAATTAGCTTATTGGTTCATCAATCACTGTCTAGCGTCTACCAGTAGGTAGTTATGACGTTATTGTTCCGTGTCTATGTTAATAAACAAACTAAATGCACTGAAACTTCCAAAGCTTTGTTCCAAATAGGTATTATGTTAAGTAGGTTGGTAACTGGTGAAATGCTGTAACTGTAACCTTGTCCTTGACATTTTCTTACTGTACAGGTAGCTAAGACTTGGTTTACAGCTGTTAGGATAAATAGGTCAACTGCGAGTTGTATGACGCCTCTTACTTCGTATTTGAATGTCGTGACAAATGTACCAAAAATATTTAATCTAAGAAGAAGAAATATCTCAGGTAGTAAAGTAGGTAAAAACTATACTCCCCACGAGTATAGTTTTTTTTTTTCGGGCGCACAAATGTATTTAGCAACAAGGCTATTGCTACTTCACCGGGCACAAAGGCGAGCAGAGCTCCAGGCTAGATTAATGGTTTAAAAACTACAAACTAAGCAACTTGCGCAAGAGGGCGTCTCAGGGAGATTAAGGGATTATGGGATTTTAGGGGAGTTTTGTGCAACTGTCGCTCTACTTTACAGTTCGCTCTCAGACTTCGGGTCTACGAGTGCATCGGAAGGCAGTATAGTTAGTAAAAAGTATATTCTCTGTAAATACGGTAGGTATTTACAGAGAAGAAGAAGAATTTCCATCGTGGTTTTTAGTCGTAAAACAACATCTTACGTTCGTGATTTCATTTTGCTAATTAAGAATATGACTAAATCCGTTAAACATCGAAAACCGATGTTTTACGGAATATCCTCTACGACCGAGCAATTGAATAATATTGGATAGCAAACAATACCTCCATTTTGAATTGAGATATTTTTTCTAGATTCTTATTTATAAGCTCTTCTTTGACCCGGGCGTCAGACTTACGATAATGCGGTCGCCGGTTTGATACCCACCCATTGCACTACCAACATTTTAGCTTAACGCGAGTGGTTAACAAGAATACTAGTAATGTACAAAAACTATGCTAGTAATTTAAAAAAACAAAAACTTCAGCAATATTTTAATATTCTGTATAAAGCGAGGATATTGTTTAAGCTAGTTTTAGAAGGTTTCAGTGGTTTAAATGTAATGGAAATAATATGTATTTCGTTAGTTAATGGGCTGACATTATCGCTGTGCAATAAAATCCTTAAAAAAAAAGAAAAACAAAAAAAAAATTTGAATATCGAAGCAGTAATTTTCAGTTAAATTATTGGCATGCAGACTGAATACCTATTAATTTCACTAAGGCTATATATAATTGATCAATGTATCATGTCCATAACAACAGCAGATAATAACAAAACTCAAGGGCACAACTCATTTGTCTACACTCATGTGCAAATACTTCACAAATATGTAAAATTACATAATCATGTTGCTAACACATATATTGTTACAAATAACTTTGTTTACTATATAAGACTGATAGATAGATAGATACCTAGATAAAAAATATAGCTTATAGCCTTCCTCGATAAATTTAATGGGCTATCTAACACTGAAATCATTTTTCAAAACGGACCAGTAGTCCCCGAGATTGGCCGGTTCAAGCAACCAAACACACAAACTTTCCAGATTTATATATATATATATACCACTTCAGTAACTCAAGTGAACCTATTTACTTGACAAACGAAAAAAATACTTAATGTTACTTACATCATTGTCTATGAAAGAACTGGCCATTTTGAAGATACGTTCCAATTATGAAATTGTTAAAAGCAATTCTGAATGAAAAATAATACGGTACTCAATTTTTATTACCGAATAATCACCTTAAATATGAGTTTGTTGCTGGAATGATTTCATACTTAAAATCATGTTACATTGGAAATGTTGATCTTAAAATACCCTTGGGATCCTCATAATATATATCTTATGTTACACCGGGATAATGTATCATTCTTATGATGAAATTGAATTATAGAAAACATACATACATACAAAAATACAAATATTTTCTCTGTATGATGTTAGTATAGATATAGATCATATGACATTCTCCGTAGCGTATTTGGCTCGTTTTAAATCTCGGAGGTCCTGGGTTTGATCCCTACGCCGGACAGGAAATCTTTGTGTAAATCCTAAGACTTCTTACCAGGTCTGGTTGGTTGAGGGACTACCCTCCGTGCCTCAAAAAGGACGCTAAGCCGTTGATCGCATATCAAGGAATTGTGCGGTATAACATAATACTGCGGTCACCAACCCACCTGCCAAGCGTGGTGACTATGGCAAATACCCTCCCTCGGGAGGAGGCCCATATTCAGCAGTGGACGTTATACGGGCTGATGATGATGATAGACCATATAAATATGTCGATGGACTAAAACAGAAAACAAAATCGACCAGTCGATTGGGATCGTTGGCCATTCCTGGTGCCTACGAATAATTGTAGGTATTAAATAAACTCAAAAAAATATTAAACAGATTTTTAAAATTCTTTCATAATCAGGCAGCTTTGTTATCCATCCATAGTTTTAGGCATTCTTTTTACGAGAATCCCTCAGCGGGAGCTGTGCTAATCGTATAAAATTTAAAATATTGACAGTGTGAATTATAATTAAGTAGGTAAAGTGTGTTATACCTCCGGTCCATACGTTGGACTGGAAATCATTGTATGAAAGCTAAGATTTCTTTCCGGATGTGGTTGCTTGAGGTACTACCCTCCATGCCTCGGAATGCACGTTCTATTATATTCGGATGTACTATTATACTTCAGGAGCATTTGGTCGTAAGTGCCAGTTTACGATAAAGGCACATACGACGAATGTTTCTGACATATAATGTCACATCCGACCTTATGCTTCTGAGCTCTAGAACTGTATACGAGAGAACGAGCAGCAGCTTTTCTCTGTGTCATCATCATCAGCCAGTATAACGTCCACTGCTGAACATCAACAAGAGAGGGTTTTGCTATAGTAACAATTCTTGGCAAGTGATGGGTGACCGCAGTATTATATTGTAACACACAACGAAACGCTGCTGCCCATTCCTTTATATACGCTCGTTATAGAGGTTGTTCTGATGGACCAACGGCTTAACGAGCTTTCCGAGGCATGGTGGGTAGTCCCTCAACCAACCAGACTCGGAAAAAATCTTAGAATTTACAGTCTCGCTCTTGTCTGGCCTGGGGATCGAACCCGCGACCTCCAAGACTTAGAGCAAGACTTATACCGCTGCGCCACAAAGGTTGTCTTTCTCTAAGTCAACATAATCTAAGTAACTCGCCGATAAACATGGTGATTTTTGATGATGAATATGTTTAGAAACCCTTTCGTTCTAATTAAAGAGTTGGCGAATGTGCTGTTGGTAAACAATCAACAAAATATAAACTTGGCACAGAATGCTTATTGATTAGCCTAATTTATTTAAGGTTTAAGGCACACACGTAATAGTATTTTATTACTAGCTGACCCGACAGACGTTGTTGTCCTGTCTTAACAAAAACTGTGTAATCAAATTGCCTTTTATTATTGCGCGTTATAGCTCTGAACTAACCGTCAATGTTATGTCAAACGCCATAAGATTAAATTAAAAAAATATATATTGTCAAAAGTGCTAAGGTTACATTAAAACATTTTATATGGTGATTAAGTATTCTTAATTTGAATTTTCGAAATTTCCGCACCATTTTCTTTTTTTTTTACAGAACAATCTTCTCACAATATCAAACAAAACAAAAAAAAGAATTAGAAAAGTGCCGTGACCAAGGGAAATAGGGATTCATTTTTAAATAAGTCAGTATATTGATAGTTATCGGTAAGACTCGACTAAGGCATAATGGACCGTGGCTGAATGGTCGAGGTAAGTATATAAAATAAAATAAAAAAAGTTTTTATTCACGTAAACCTATTGTAGGTATTTGTAAATAGTCAAAATATAGGGTTTTACACAGTGTATGGCAGAAGTGGCCAATCTGTCGATCACGATCGAACGGTCGATCCCGGCAGCTATTACAGTCGATCCACTTATATTATAGAAATTAGTATTAAATTTCAATATAACTTATTTATAGTTTTAGCCATTATTATAATAATCATTATTAACAGACCTGACTTGTATATCACTAAAATGAATAAACTCAAAAACTACTGCACCGATTTCAAAAAATATTTCACCATTGGAAAGACATTGACATAGGCTATATTTAATTATGAAGTTCCCACGGGAACGGGAGTTACGCGGGTGCAACCGCGCGCGGGAAGCTATTTTTTTCCTCTTTAATAAAGAGGGGAAAAAAGTATACATGTTTATGACGAATAAGCACTAAAACTACTGGACAAATTTCGATAATTCTTTCGCCATTAGAAAGCTACGTTATCCAGGAGTATCATAGGCTATATTTGATTTTGAAGTTCCCACGGGAACGGGAGCTACGCGGATAAAACCGCGCGCGGGAAGCTATTGATTATATTTCACATACCTAATTTGAATTTCTTCCAGAAATATCACCTAGTACCTTTGCCTTTTTATGTAGTATTTAATTTAACAATGCTGTATAATGTCAGTTTATTGTAAAATACATTTTCAGTCAAAACTTTACAACTGATTTTGCTATTGTAAAATTAGGAAACGAAAAAATTTCAATTTGTTTGTATTAATATCATAATTAAAATTCAATAAGAAGCTTGCTTTTATACTTAATGTAACCATTTAATATTTAAACTAATTTAACACTAAAATATTAAAATTTATTCTGAACAAGGGTATTTACATTTATTTAAATACTTGTTTAAAATTGTAAATGAGATAAAAACAAAAAAAAAACATTATTTTTGTTGTTGCAAATTAAGCAACAAAATGGATTCAGAATGAATCATGTAATATTAAAATACATTAAATGTATAATATTCCAGCATTTTTATAAATTTCAATTTGAATGTTAGGAACATATGTAAAAGTATTTATTGGCTTTACATTTTCCTGAAATAGGGCAAATTTTTAAAATGTCAAATTTAAAATTTACTTCTTTAATAACTTTTAAAAACAACTGAATGGATTTCGCTAAAATTCTCCAAAGGGATAGTTTATAATGTTGATTAACATTTACGATACATCACTATGATACATGAGAGCAGAGTTGCAGTCCAACATAGGGCTCAGCTAGTAGGCTGCATTTTATAACAAATTCACACGGGAAAGGGAGCTGCCATATTTCGAAGCTATACTAACGTCTTAACAGGGCAAATGATTGATAACTTGAGTCATACATAACTCTGGTGGAAATTTTTGCTGTCTACCTAATATATTGTCAAATTGTACTATATCAAGTTTATGGCATATCTACATGTAGATAACATAATTTTAGCATTGGAATGTTATAACAATTATATAATAGGTGACTTTAGAGGTTAAGAAAGGTGATTGTTTTTACATTAAATAATTATTGTCTACTAATGTTAAAAGTAGTTTTTTTTATGGTCTTTATGCTGGTGGTTTGTTTAGTTGTTAGCTGTAGGCTCTTGCTAGTTCACGGGACATATTTAATATACGTGATATAATCAATGTCTGTTTGTAAATGTAAGATGATTTTTTTAACTTTAAAAACACTTAAGAAATCATCTTGCTTTTTAATGCATATCTTGAAAACATCAACATCAATTTTGTGGATAAATTAATTTGGTTATAAAACCTGAATAGTCATAGCACTTAGGCCTGTTTAAGAGGTTATATATGCTGAAATGTAATTGCCCAATCAAGTAACTAAGTGTCTCACTCTATGAAATACTTGTTTTTATAAAATAATATCTTGTTAGTCTTTGGCGTTGCTGTCAAGAACAAAATACTGTTGTAATGTTTATGGTTCACTTCTAACAGGGATTTATTTAGTATGGCATGAATCTTAATTCAATGATAGGTTCATGGGACCACTAATAGTACTAGGATTTGAAGACTTGAATAAAGTGGAAGTGGTTATCCTACATTCAGATGTTCACAAGTGGTAAGTACTCATTAAGGTAAAGTAAGGCATAATTAAATCTTAAGTAGGTATTGTAATTAGAAAAAATTGGTACAGAATATTTGATTCTAAAGTAAATTATGATAATACATTCACACACATTTATATAAATGAGTAAATATATTAAAGAAAAATGTTAATTTGCATACATAAATATGTTTTACTATATTTACTTATTTGTTATGAGAATAGAATTGATGTTAGTAATTCAATCATTCGGAAATTTAATACCATCTGTACTAAGAAATTACATTGAATATTAATTATTGTTCTATATTATTTCAATTCAAGGTTCATTTTATCTTGCAATAATAGACATAATGTCCCAATGAATGAGACAACTATAATAAAATATTTCAATAACATCTGATAATGATGACCTATCCAAGAGGTTGTTTGTGATAGGTACACTCTATTTTTCTACACAACAATTTAATGTAATGGCCGATAAATCAATAATAATTGTTATATTTTTATGAATAAATTGCAACAAAATGTTACTCATTCCAAACCATATACTTCGAGACATAAGGCACAATTTACACTGCATATATGCACTAGATAACCACTGCACAAACACATTTTAAAGTAGAACACTTATTTTGTTTTTTAATTGTAAGTTAAAAGTTAAGTTACCCGGTGTGAGAGTGTCATTTTGGTGCAGAGAATCCTACAGAACTGGCATTGGCCATCAGTTCTTTTACGTAATAGATAAGAATAAATATTATCTTGTGTACTCAACCAATATATGATATTTCATATGGTCTTATCATAAACTGGTAAGTTCCTTCATTCAAGACTAACATGTAATTTTATTTATAAATAAGTAATATGAAATTGCAGATTCAAAATTCTGAGATTCCTGGTGAGTAAAATGTGGTATAAGCATTGATATTTATGGTTTATTAACTTTTTTTGTAGCTTACTAATAATATGCATGTCTTATTTCTTATCTTTTTTTGTACATTAGAGGTTAAAGAGGTTAGGTTTGTTATCTAACAATGTCTTCATAAATTCAATACACAGCAAAATTTTAAATATGAAATCATACATGTAATTTTTTCTTTTTAAAGTAAAAAAAAATCTATCAGTGACGGTATAAAGGGGTCACAAAAACGCATAATGACGTATCATTGTAGTTCAAGGACGGACATATCAAGGGCAAATTTTTGAAAATATAAAATGCATGTTTTTAGCGGTATCCGTGTTATGGAATATATATTTTTGGGATGCATATTTTCTATCATAATTGTTATATTAATAAAAACTTACCCACCTCTTGACAGCTGGCCTGAGTAAGTAAAATACTTGACAAGGATTTGTACATTACAGTATTTTTCTGTCACAACACAACTTTGCGGAATAAAAACTGTATTGTTTAACTCGGAAACAATTGTATAAAAGTACGTTCGCCCTGATAACACGTCACTATACATAAAAATATTACAAAATCTATTTTTGTTAAACACGCACAGTGCTCATGATCGTCTTTAGCCGCCCGGCAGTGATTGTGCTAAAAAATTTAGAAGTCAGTTGCTAACCGACTACTGTGTGCAAAAGTTGGCACTTCGTAATTTAGTCGTTTAGAAAATGTACCCTCGCAAATTTTGACGTAATAGTGATGTAGCAGCAACGTAGTGTAACGCAATGTCATAAGCATAAAAAAAACTGTCGCTATGCTAACACACCGCGTAAAATCTTGAATTATATACCTTTGAGCTCCTAAGTTTATTAAAAAGAACTAATATGGGATATCCCATCCCATTAAATAAGATCTACTGATGTCATTTCATAATTAAAAAACTACTTATAATCTTACCTATTTGGTACCTATAATATTTTTACAAACCTCTAACATTATTTGTAAGAATATAATAATATTATATGCCTCGATCGACAGGAACAGCAGCCAAGATCGACCAGTCGATCGTTACCGTATATGTACCTACAATATACAAAGGCTGATCAGGGCTATTTGAATAACTTCCCATAGGAAAACGTAGACTTAAGCGATTTTTATACCTAGTCGTGACAAAAAATAATGTTGAATAAGTATTTTTATCATATCATAAGTTTTCATACAATCGGTCTGGTTTCGGCTCGTTATCTTTTTACTTTCATTGACAACAATTAAATGAGTATCTCGTAAAAAAAAGTCACACCTTTTGTACTTTGTGTACGATCCAGGGCATTATCCTGAGTGCTTATGCCGATAAATTTTAGCAAAATTACGATATCGAATCCCTATTATCCAAAAACTCATACCAAAGTTTCAATAGATTTTATTGTGTGTAATAAATGGGCCAAGGTTTGAATAATATGGATTTAGCTATCGATAAAAAAATTGAAATATTTTTTAAGGTGCAACGCAAATTGGTCGTTAAGTAAGTACTAAAGTACTTATTTAAGTATCTAAAGTACGTGTTTTAATTATGACCTAATGACTTTCAACAAAACCTAGGAAAATGCCTTATGAATGTCTCTCGTCTAATTTTATCCTGTAAGGATAGTATTGATAAACCTTGGCTATTGTAACACGATAATTAAAAAAAAATATATGCTTAGTATACTAAATCGTTTTTGCATAATTGTATACGTTTGTAACTAATTATTGTTTCTTTATAAATCATTAGTTAACTGTTTATTGGCCGACGAAGTAGCGAAGTAGTGTAGCGATATTTTTGTTTGTGCTCTAGAAAAAGTCGGTACATTGCTGTGAATGTCGATAGCATTAGAATTGTATTAGACGTAGTTATGACAACACTATTTGACAGATAGATTATTAATGTGCTCTATGTTTTAGTCTTTTAAACCTATTTATTTACACTGTGTTAAATGTTATTAAATTTAATAGGTTGTACGAAATGACAGTAATAGCTATTATTTACAATGAACAAATTCCTTCTAATTTAACATTTTCTATTAGGTAGGTACCTACTCTTTTTTTCTAAATCCTCACATACGTAGTTTACTAACTTTCCATGTGGGTTCCGTGAGAACTTTAACTTTTATTCAACCATAAAAATAACAAATGAGGGAATGACGGCTTTTACTACATATTCTAGGGTCTAATAATCTAATTTAATAATTTATCTTAATTCTACGGTCTAAAATTTTATAATTTTGTCATTGATCATGAAAGTATATTTATTTCCCGATTGCGACTAAGTAAGAGAAGTTATCTCTTATCTTAGTTGGTCATCCCGTTTACGTCCACTGTTGAACTTAAGCCTCTTGTTTAACAGACCTAGGCAAGCTAGGGTCGTGGAGGGATATTGCTGTAATCACCACGATTGGCAGGCAGATAAGATGGGAGTACCTATCTTTTCTAATAAGAATATTGATAGTTTCACAACAAACTTCTTAATAATGTTAGAGATCTTTCTACAAACAAGCTTAAACGATTATGTGAAAGATAAATTATGTAAAATAGATTATTATAAAATTTCTGATTATGTCAATGACAAAACAGCTTGGGAGTGAGTTGCTCGGAAACAATAGGTACTGCTTTATTAATAACTAGCTTCCCGCGCGCGGTTTCACCCGCGTAACTCCCGTTCCTGTAGAAACTTTATAATAAAATATAGCTTATAGCCTTCATCGATAAATGGGCTATCTAACACTGATATAATTTTTCAAATCGGCCTAGTTGTTGCTGAGATTAGCGCGTTCAAGCAAACAAACTCTTCAGCTTTATCTATTACTAGCTTTTCGCGCGCGGTTTCACCCGCGTAACTCCCGTTTCCGTAAAAACTTTATAATAAAATATAGCCTATAACCTTCCTTGATAAATGGACTATCCAACACTGAAAGATTTTTTTAAATCGGACCAGTAGTTCCTGAGTTTAGCGCGTTCAAACAAACAAACAAACAAACTCTGCAGCTTTATAATAGATATTAGTATAGATTGTAACATCCAATTTATTTAAAAATAATTTCTCTGAATTTCATGCCAGTCCTTCACAGAGTTGCCACGTCCAGAACTGGTGGTAGTAAAAGAATGGGACGCATACGCATCATATGAACATGATTTAAAATATTTTAAATGTGTCTAAGTATATGAATAAATAATTTTTGACTTTTGACTTTGACTTAATAAATGCTTGCTCCATCAGTTGTATGTCCCTTAGTCTATGCTAACCACACGGCGAGAGTATTATCTTGCTTGAATTGAATTGTTAGTATGTAGGTACATATTTACCTACTTACCTACTTAGGCAGACCCCACATTAGGCGTGCACGTTTTTTGAGCGTGTGTCACATGCGGATGGTTGACGGGGTCGGGAGTAGGTACTTACCACACTCATGTCAGCTTCGGCCTGTACAAGTAGGTATGTATTTTAATTGGTAAAGCTTTAATAAATAAATAAATCGATTGATAATAATCTTATGTCGATTGGTCGATACATATTAATGGTGGATATAGGTAGCTAAGCAAATTTAAATATTTTTACCGAATGATTAAGTACTATAATATTTACCTATAATCTACCTATAGATACCTACTAATGTATGAAGCTTAAAAGTTGTTTGCGCCAATCTCAAGAACTAATGGACCGATTTCAACAATTCTTGGAGTTACATAGCCCATTTATCGAGCAAGGCTATATTGGCTATAGGTACCTACTTATCCTTTATTAAGTATGATGTTGCCACAAGAACGGGAGTTACGCGGGTGAAACCGCGCCCGGAAAGCTATTTATGAAGTAAAACTAGTACCTAATATATTTATAATTAAAATATGTTTTTGTAGGTAGAATGCTAAAATATAATATAACGCGGGTATAACGCGTTATATAAAAAGTTTCTAGTGTATAAAATACCTATCTAATATCAATTTTTCTTAAGTTTCACTTTAAGTATGCACTGCAACATCATTCTATGCATCTATAAAATATTTAAGTAATATGATTACCTTCTACACTGTGTGTATACCAAATTTTTGTGTACCATACCTAATAGAATACCTGAGTAGTTTTCTGTAGAATCTTTGTAAAGTTTTGTCGAGGTCGGTTTCACAATTTATTTTCATGAACCAAAAGATTAACTTGCTTAAGTAAAATTTGAACACGTAGAAAACACAAGATTAAAAAAAATAAAGAATTAACTAGCGGTCACCGACCCGCCTGCTAAGCGTGGTGACTAAAGCAGTGGCGTAGCTTGGTGATCAAGGGAAACCTGAAACAAACAAAAAAACTGGTACCTGTTTAGGTTTAGTCAATTCAATCAAATCATGTGTTAAAAAGGCAATAACAGGATTGCTAAAAAGGTTTTGGGGTCCCTCTGAGCTCGGGGCTCCGAGGGCACTGCCCCGCCCAGCCCTTCGGTAGCTACGCCTGTAGAATATGGCAACACCCCCTTTGAGGGAGGTCCATGTTCAGTAGTAGACGTTATACGGGCTGATGATGATAGCGAATCTTATTAAAAAAACCGGCCAAGAGTTTTATCATTCTCTTATTTTAGAAGTTACAGGGGGGGGGGACACACATTTTACCACTTTGGAAGTGTCTCTCGCGCAAACTATTCAGTTTAGAAAAAAATGACATTAGAAACCTCAACATAATTTTTGAAGACCTATTCATAGACACCACACAAGTATGGGTGCGATGAAAAAAAATTTTTTGAGTTTCAGTTCTATGTATGGGGAACCCCAAAATTTATAGTTTTTTTTCTATTTTTGTGTAAAAATCTTAATGCGGTTCACAAAATACATCAACTTACCAAGTTTCACCATTATAGTTCTTATAGTTTCGGAAAAAAGTGGCTGTGACATACGGACGGACAGACAGACAGACAGACAGACAGACAGACATGACGAATCTATAAGGGTTCCGTTTTTTGCCATTTGGCTACGGAACCCTAACTAGCTTCCCGCGCGCGGTTTCACCCGCGCAACTCCCGTTCCCGTGGGAACTTCATAATTAAATATAGCCTATGTCACTCAGTGTGAATGTAGCTTTTCGATGGTTAAAGAATTTTTGTAATCGGCACATTAGTTTTTGGGTTTATTCATTACAAACATACACAAACAAAAATACAAATCTTTCCGCTTTACAATATTAGTATAGATAACGAAACAAACGGGTGCCCATCTATACTAATATTATAATCTATACTAATATTATAAAGAGGAAAGATTTGTATATTTGTATGTTTGTTTCGAATAAACTCAAAAACTACTGAACGGATTTCGATCATTCTTTCACTATTAGAATGCTACATTATCCCTGAGTAACATAGGCTATAAAAGTCCACCTGTGCAAAGCCGGGGCGGGCCGCTAGTAATAAATAAATCCCGATAACTAGACGAAATTGGGAAATTCAAATTCCCAGCAACAACTGGGATTTACAATGTAACATAGCCAATACGCCGTTGTGATAAACTAGAAAAGCCTTTTTGTGTTGAACAAAGCTTATTTTGCACCATATTAACTTCACATAAAGTTCAAATTAGCGTGGTTATTGTGGGTAAGTTTGTACCAGTATTTTGCTTGCAGTGCTTGCTCGGAGCGAAATAGTGATGTAGGTAGACTTGTTTGTAAGTTTGTAGGCGCGACCAACAGAACGCTAACGAACTTATTATTCGAATTTGGCACTGTGTACCGCAAAACTGAATGTGGTGGAACATACAGGCCATTGTAACTACACGTACCTATAGTTTTAATATCTCGTTTTCATAAAGTACTAGGCTTCTCGCGCGCGGTTTTATCTGTGTAGCTCGCTATAGATATATAAGTATATCGTATGGATGATGATGATGATGATGATAGATCATCATCATCATCATCATCTATTCTTATAATATGGTTGGGGAAAAAGTATTTTCGCATTATAGTATGTATGAACTTGTAATAAAATCTCTTTGGCTATACTATTTGTATCTGGCTGGTTTTGGTATCATTGAAGGTTTAAATTTTAAAGAACATAATTCCAAATTCAAATTAGGAAAATGTGTGATTTTCATTTGTTTTTCCTACTGTCAAGATGAGTGACTTTAATGAAGAAATTCGATAAGTACATTTTAAAATTTTACTACAAAAAAGGCAAGTCGCGAAAAAAAAGAGAGAGTGAGAGTAGCACAAATTTGGTTTAAGCGTTTTCAATCGGGAAATTTTGATGTCAAAGATGCACGTCGCTCTGGTCGCCCTATTACGGATAAAATGGATGCCATTTTTGAAAAAGTGGAGCAAGTTCGGCATATCAGTTGTTACAACTTAGCTGAAGAACTGGGAATTGACCACAAAACAGTTTTGGCGCATTTGAAAAAAAACTGGGTACACAACAAAAGCTCGATATTTGGGTACCTCACGAGCTCACTGAAAGAAACCTAATGAACCGTGTACTCATTTGTGATTCTTTATTACGACATAATGAAACCGAACCATTTTTGAAGAAGCTGATAACTGGTGATGAAAAGTGGATCAAGTACGACAAGAACGTGCGAAAAAGGTCGTGGTCAAAGGCCGGTCAGGCTTCACAGACTGTGGCGAAACCCGGGTTAACTCGCAACAAGGTGATGCTGTGTGTGTGGTGGGATTGGAAGGGCATTATTCATTATGAGCTGTTTCCACCAGACTGGACCATCGATTCTGAACTCTACTGCGAACAACTGAGGAGATTAAAGCAAGAAGTTGAGAGAAAGCGGCCGGAATTAATCAACAGAAGGGGTGTGGTTTTTCACCATGATAACGCTAGATCTCACACATCTTTAGCCACTCAGCAAAAATTAAGAGAGTTTGGCTGGGAGGTGTTAATGCATCTGCCGTATAGTCCTAACCTTGCACCTTCAGATTTCCACCTGTTTCGGTCTCTTCAGAATTCTTTAGGCAGTGTCAGGTTAACATCACGAGAGGACTGCCAAAACCACTTGTCGCGGTATTTTGATCAGAAGTCTGAAAATTATGTATGGATAATCCAGTCCCTACCTACAAGATGGCAAAAAGTTATCGAACAAAATGGTACCTACATACTTTAGTTAAATGTAAATAAGCTATATTAAAAAAATGTTTTGAATTTTCTTAAAAAATGCGAAGAAACTTTTTCTCCAACCTATTTATTATACAGAGGTTAAGTTTGTGACGTTGTAGGGGGTAATCCCTGGATCTACTGAACCGATTTTGAAAATTCTTTTACCAGTTGGAAGCCACAGCATATGTGAGTTAAAATTAAGGTTTAACGACCCGCGCGGTTTCACCAGCGTGGAACGGGCGTGGCTGTTTAGCCAGAACAGTGTAAGTCCGCTACATATAAACCTTCCCCTTGAATAACTATCTATTCGCATCATAATCCGTTGCGTAGTTTTAAAGATCTAAACATGTATACACAGGGATAGACAGACAGCGGGAAGCAACTTTGTTTTATACTATATATGTTGACGTTTTTATTCGGTTCTAAGATTTCTAGACGGAGGTCTAGAAATCTAAGAACCGAATAAAAAACGTTTATTGATAATGAAGACGAATCGATCGTTGATACTTATTCTATGTGTATGTAAATACAAAAAAATCTGGACTAATAAATTAGTTTACATTTCTACGATAATATTATTAAATAGAATGTACCAATGTCGTTATGGCATGTGAAAGTAGCGTATTATAAATATAATACTTACTTATAATCAAAATCAAACTACGCGGTTCGGGTTCGGGTCTGAAGTATAGAACGCGTCGCGCGCCTCGCCTTGCGTGGTCGACCGGATCCTATTCTAGCTTCTTATGAGTTTTTCTCTATCACTATGTTGTGACGCCGCGCGCCGTCTGTATATTGTTTCTTATTAACATGTACCTACTATGTGCGCTCTAAATATCTATTCTTTGTTTTAACCCGGCGAGCGTAAGGTTGGGTGTGACACACCCAGACCTAGAAAAATCGACCAATATTTTAATAGCAAATTATTAATACGCTTCGCGCGCCTCAGTAGCTGCGCGGGGGGAGATACGGAAGCGTCGACTGTCACTGTTTCAGTCGTCCGTCGCCCGGTAAATGATGTAGACGAGATTGAAGCTGTCAGCGGGTGCATGAAACCCACCTTACGCGTCTTGTAACGAATTTGACCAAACACATATTTTGTTTTATGCATTGTTTTCTTTTATTTTTATATTTTTAACGAACCTTGATAAATATGTACGTTAACTAATAAATTTAAGTTCGAACTGTTAATTTTGTTAATTTCATAAACAAATAAGAATTATGAATTGTTTATATTATTTTACCCTTAAATAAGTTCAAAATAGAAGTAAATATCAGTTCAGTATTCAAGAAAATAAGTATTAATAATAATAGTGTACTAAAACCACACACTCACTATCTGGGTGTGCCACACCCACCTAGCACTTTGTGTTGTATATTCTAACCTTGCGCTCGCCGGGTTAAACACTGTTTGTCAGTAAGTTAATTAAGTAACTTCTTTATGAGAAATAAAGTGTTCTTAAACCGTAAACCTATTCAATTTTGTGAAAGAAAAAAGTGATAGAACTAATATGGCGGTAGCTTCTTGTGCCCTTGTTCATACAATAAAATCGTAAGGATCAAATGAGAACATAGTCTGAATGTTTCCCGCTAAAAATCGGTATGTAGTCACAACTCAGTGCTGCCAAATACAAAAGAACGAATGCAACCAGTCAGTTGAGTCGAGCTTGTGTCCGTTTGTTTTCACACTGTCAAATACAGAATTGACTTCAAGAGGATGACAAACCTTATTGTTAGAGTGACAATGACGACAGAACTAATTTCAGATCAATTGGTCAACTGGAACGGAATAAAACAAGTCGAGCTCAAGCAAATAAAACAGTTTAAAAAACGCAGTCTGGCTAACGACTGGTGTCGGTCGAGTCGTTCAGTAAGATAAAGCTACACACAGACTTGAACTTAAAAACAAATTTAGCCTTCTAGTGCAGCTTCGCCTGCGTATAATTTCTCTTAAAAATTGTATTCACAATTTAAAAGGCAATGTTAGGAATACCTACCTACATCTACTTAAACTAATGTTAAAAAGAGGAAATATTAAATTGAAGAAGTTAATGTAGCTTCAATAAAGGCGGAAACATATTATTAAAACGCCACGCCACCCGACGACACGCCACGCGTATTGAGTCGAATCAAATGTATTGTTTTCTATAGACCAGAAACACACTATGAACACCCGACACGACGCCACGCGCGTACTGATTTACAGGTTGACACGTGGCGTGGCGTGGCGTTTTAATAATGTGTTTTCGCCTTAATACAGTAACAACATTATTGAAATCAAAGTAATGTCGTTACGTGATTAGCCTTTTTCTTTGTTGTCTGTGAGGAAATCTAATTACGCATTCCCACCGCCACTGCAGCGAATCCGCGCGCTGGGATATGTGGGCTCGCTCTCTCCATAACGGTGGTATGCTTACTCATAACATGAGGAGAGGACCCTCCGCCACTAAAGCCCCCCGGACACTCCTTCGATCCGACGCAGGCGGGGGCCGGGTGCTCACGAAGCAATCTTCCGATTAGCCTCCCGATCTTTAATCGGTTTGTAACTTATCGGACAAACCGATTAAAGTGTACCACCCTTAATTTTTTAACTAGCTTCTCGAGCGCGGTTTCACACGCGTAGTTCCCGTTTCGGTGGAAATTTGATAATAAAATATAGCCTTATAGCCTTTCACGATAAATGGGCTATCATTTAGCACTGAAACAATTTTTCAAATCGGACTAGTTGTTCCTGAGTTTAGCGCGTTCAAGCAAACCACCAATCAAACTCTTCAGATTTATTTATAAGGTATTTCATTGATATTATTGAATAAACTTCCATTTCATGTAACAGCTAGAACTTTTCCAGTAGAATTTTTATTTGAAACTAGCTGACCCGGCAGACTTCGTACTGCCTCAATCGATACATACCCTACACTACCCCTACCCTACACTACCCCCACCCTACACTACCCCTACCCTACACTACCCCTACCCTACACTACCCCTACCCTACACTACCCCTATCCTACACTACCCCTACCCTACACTACCCCTACCCTACACTACCCCTACCCTACACTACCCCTACCCTACACTACCCCTACCCTACCTCTACCCTACCCCTACCCTACACCTACCTCAAATCTACCCCTAACTTTGTCTGAAAAATAAAAATAAAATTTAGGGGTGGACTACCCCTAACATTTAGGGGGATGAAAAATAGATGTTGGCCGATTCTCATAGATACCGGATAAGCACAAAAAATTTCATCAAAATCGGTTAAGCCGTTTCGGAGGAGTATGGCAACGAAAACTGTGACACGAGAATTTTATATATTAGATGTAGTAGATTTAAATAGCAAGTAGGTACCTATTTATGTGTCCACGGGTAACTATCAACCAAAAAATCATTTTCCCATCAAACTTTCCGTTTTTTCACACTTGGCGTTATCCTCAAGGGACCCGTTCATCTTCTACGTGATCATTTTTTGATTTTATGGGGGTGTCTTTTATTAATATTCATGAAATATTTGTATTAACATAGCTTTACGCCTTTTAAAAGCAAGGGTAAGCAGAAGTACCTATATCCTTCCATTGTTTCACCATCATATCACAGTATAACATGCATTGCTGAACATGGGCCTCCTATAAGTAGGATTTTTGCAAAAGTCACCACACTTGGTAGACGAGATGGTGACCTATATAATAAAATACAGTAAAATACTGTTGCCGGTTCCCTGGTATATGATTGTTGTAGATAATTTTATAACAATTGAGACAACCGGCTTAACGTGATTTACGAGGCAGGAGGGTAGTCCCTCAATCAAACCGCCCGGAAAGAAATTTTACATAAAGATGTCCGGCACAGGGATTGAACCCATTCCCTCCGAGATTTGAAGCAAGCCCTTTACTGCTACGTCACCGAGATTGTTTCGATAGGTTAAAATTTGGGTATAATATGAGGCGGATTAAACCTTGAGAGCGCCGTAGACAAGCATTTCATCGGCGCCCCTATTTTATAAATAACTAGTACTAGTCAAAATTTGATCATTATAGTTGGCGTTACTACTTTATTCCGACTTATAGTAGCCTCAACTAAAGTTGCTGTTCCAGCGTCTATTCCGCCCGCGCGCCCCTTTGTCCCTTCGGCCCCTAGGCACGTGCCTAGTTTGCCTTATGGATAAACCGCTTCTGGTGCTATATTCAAGGTGGAAAATAATCGGTTTTTAATAAATTACAAATGCTATCTATGTCATCTAAACTGGGTGATTTTTTTACCGTCTTGATAATAATAGGGCGTGAAATAGATGTCTTGGGCATAGTTGTTTTATAATTTTTTTACTGGCGTAGAGTGAAAATCGTAACGGTAAAAATGCGTACTACTTAGGTACGCATTTTTACCGTTACGATTTTCAGTTACGCGCTGTTTAGCTCACTCTTATCATTCAAATGTGATTGCAGCCTAGGTGTATACCTATTATATCTAACTAAACGTAATTACCTAATTAGGTACGTATTTTTATCGTTACGATTTTCACTCTATGTCAGCAAAAACATAAAATAACTATGCCTTAGACATCTATTTTACATACATATCACGCTCTATTATTATCAAGACGGTAAAAAAGTCACCCAGTATTTTAATACGTTAAGCAAAAACTATTTATCCTTTTTTACGAAAATTGCGCGGACGAATGTGTATGAAATGTTGTACACTTATCAATATCTATACAAAGTATTGTATAGATATTGATAAGTGTACAACAATTAGTAAATAGTTCTACATCTATACAAATATATCGTCGGCTTATTAATTCATTAACTGCAAAAAATCACTAAATACGTTTTTATCTATAGTGGACTTCTTTTGACACATTCTACAAAAGGCAAAAACTCACTAATTTCTATGTAGTCAATTTTTTGGCGTTACGGCCTTGCCATTAAATCCATAACAGCAACTTTGGAAATTAGGCATTTACAAAAAATCACTAAGCTGCACAAGTTATTTTTATTAAATAGATAATAATGGGCTTGGCTGAGGACTAAGAAAATCTATTTAGTCCGTCAGTTAGATTACTAAAAAATATTGGACACGTTTTTTTTTATTTATCAAATCAATACAAATTGACAAAGATACAGAGCAAAAACAAACTATTAAGTTCAGGAGAGGGGGGCTTGTGACGTCACTATTAGGTAACATTGACGTCACACAAAATTTCAACGCACTGTATCTTAGTCATTTTTTGTTTGAGGAACGAAAAAAATAAGCCGGGAGCACCTGCCGCAAGCTGTACGCCGGTGTGATCCGCTCCATGGCGCTCTACGGCGCCCCCATTTGGGTCGACGCCCTGAAGAGGCGAAACATAGCCCTGCTGCGACGTCCGCAGCGGGTGATGGCCATCAGGGCGTCCCGCGCCTACCGCACGGTCGCGTTTGACGCGGCCTGCCTCCTTGCGGGGTCCCCTCCGTGGGACCTGAAGGCGGAGGTTTTGGCCGCCGCGTACCGGCGGAGGTGTGAGGGGGCGCGTTCTGGCCGCGACCCCTTCCCGGAGGGTGTTGCACGGTGGCGGACTGAGATCCGTCGCCAAACCCTCCGGAAATGGCAGGAGCGGCTAGAGGCCGCGCCGCGGAGCGGATTGCGTACGGTGGAGGCGATTCGGCCCCATCTAAAAAAGTGGGCCGGTCGCCGTCACCTACCACGTTGCACAGGTAGTAACAGGCCATGGCTGCTCCGGCCAGTACCTGTGCAACGTGGCGCAGAGAGAGCCGGACACTCGCTGTCACCACTGTGACTGTGCCGACGATACGGCGCACCACACGGTGGTGGAGTGTCCGGCGTGGGCCAACGAGCGGGAGGAGCTCGTTGGCGTGGTGGGAGACGACCTCTCGCTGCCGACCATCATTTCGAAGATGGTCCAAAGCGAGAGGTCGTGGGAGGCGGTTGCCTCCTTCTGTAGACAAGTTATGTCACAGAAGGAGGCCGCGGAGCGGGAGAGGGAAGTAAATCCCTCCGCCCACCCGCTTCGCAGACGGCGTGTTGGCCGTCGGCGGCGGGCCGAATCCCGCCGCCTACCGCCCTAGGCTCGGCCTTGGGGAGTGGGGAACATGGGCCCCGCTCCCTTCGAGGCTGATCCATGAGGAGTAGGGACGCCTCTACACTCCGGGCGTCCTGGGCACAAAAATCCGGAGCATTCACGAATGGGCCACTGTAAGTGTGGCCCTGGAGATCCCGCGGTACCATATTGGCCGCGGGTGCCGTCGGGGGGCCGGATTGCTCATGCGTACCCGACCCCCGCCAACGGCGGATCGAAGGAGTGTCCGGGAGGTTTTAGTGGTGTAGGGTCCTCTCCTCGTGGTATGACTTTAGCATACCACGCTATGGAGAGGGCGAGTCCCACATATCCCACCGCCAGCGCGCGAATACACTGCAGCGGTGGTGGGAATGCGTCAATGCATTTCCTCCCGGACAAAAATTATTGACCGTGTGAAGGGTGACAGGACAGAATGGAAGAAACAAACGTGAAATAATGAAATAATGAAATAATGAAATTTATTCAGCACTTAGGTATTTACATACACTTGTACTTGTCAAAATTACACTGTATAAGACTAAATCACTAAAGTATCACTTAAGTAGCTAAAAACATTGTTATAATTATTTGATCTTACAGAATTTTTAATCAGACTGTCCGTCTGTCGAGCGTGTTGCGCCGACCCCAAGTAATATGGGATAAGGGCAGGAAGGAGATCTTATAATTAATTTATCACTTCCTCCTCTCTTGTACCTGGCCGCGCCCAACATGGTCCATATTTTGTACTGGTTTTGTCTTTGTAACAACTTATTATACATATGGTGTGCAATAAATGAATATGAATAAATTATGGTCAAGTCAAAGTCAAAGTCAAAGTCAAATATCATTTATTCCGTAAAAATGGTTACATTTATTTGGAATCGTCATATTTTTTCCCCTACCGTGCAGTGCGTGACGTGGAGACTACTGAGAAACACTGCCAAAAAACTCAGTAGAACCCTCTTTTTTATAATAATATTTTATTAAATTTATACATAATTTTCTATTTTACATTGTAATTGGAGCGACTCAATCCCAAGCATTTTTGTCACTAATATAATCAGATATTTTATAATAAGCCCTGCTACACAATTTGGCTTTTATAGTTGTTTTAAATTTATTTATTGACAATACTCTTATATTATGAGGAAGTTTGTTGTAGAACCGTATACACAGCCCCATAAAAGAGTTACTTATTTTGCGGAGACGACTAGCATGTAGCACAAGATTATTCTTATATCTAGTATTAATGTTGTGTGTATCACTTTTTTTACTAAATAAATCAATATTTTTATGTACATATAATAAATTTTCGAAAATATATTGCGATGCAACGGTTAGAATATTTATTTCTTTAAATTTTTCTTTCAAGCTCTCACGGGGACCAAGCTTATAAATAGCCCTCACGGCTCTCTTTTGCAAAATAAAAATGCTGTTAATATCCGCGGAGCTACCCCAAAGAAGAATCCCGTACGACATTATGCTGTGAAAGTAACTGAAATAAACTATTCTAGCCGTATCAACATCAGTGAGTCGTCTAATTGTTTTTACAGCATATGCTGCAGAACTTAATTTTCCTGACAATTTCTCAATGTGTGGTCCCCATTGCAGTTTGGAGTCAATGGTGATACCTAAGAACACAGTGGTTTCCACAGGGTCCAAGCCATTTCCATTAATATTTACATTGGTGGAAACCTGTCTAACATTAGGTGTAGAAAACTTGATCACTTTAGTCTTTTTATCGTTTAAACACAGGTTATTGACACTAAACCAATTAACTACTTTTGAGAGTGCATCATTAACTTCGTCATAATCACGCAATTGTCTATTAATTTTGAACGTCAAGGAAGTGTCATCCGCGAACAATACAATCTCATGTTTATCCCTTACGTAGTAAAGTCATTAACGTATATTAAAAACAGAAATGGACCCAGGATTGATCCCTGTGGAACTCCCATAACAACTGGTGATCCCGAAGACAATTTACCATTAATATCGACCTTCTGAATTCTATTGCCCAGATAAGAGGTCAGAAGTTCGAGAGCCTTATTCCTAACGCCATAGTGATGTAGTTTCCTGACAAGAGTCTCATGGTTCACGCAATCGAATGCTTTGGACAAATCGCAGAAAATTCCTAAGGCATCCTGCGATTCCTCCCAAGCCGCGAATATACTTTTCAATAAATCTATTCCCGCATCTATAGTTGAGCATCCCTTCGTAAATCCAAATTGCTTCTTGTGAAGCAAATTATGTCTATTAAAATGACTGAGCAACTGGCTAAGCATAATTTTTTCGAATATCTTGCTAATAGTAGGAAGTACAGAAACAGGGCGAAAATTGGAAGGATTTGAACTATCACCTGATTTAAATAATGGAATGGAATGGTCGAATTTCTATCCCTGGGCGACCACAAATATATATTTTTTTTAATATTCAACATTATTTCATTTATTACAATTGTTCAATACTAGTCAAACTGTAGTGTTTATAGGCGAGAGGCACTCGTTTTGAAACCAACTTATACATCTAAAATACATATATTCCAACACTCATATATACCACAAAATAATTATCTTTGTCTAAGTTGTTTTTACCTTTTTAACGTAACCCTAAAAAATAACTCGATATCAGAACCAAAATATTCCAATCCAATTTTATTCAACAGCCATGATTTCTATTTTATATATCAAAATATAAAAACGAAAATACACCCGTGTCCAATCATCAAACGTAGTCACAGATTAAGCTTTGCGTCCACTGAAGCGTAACATTTCATATATTTTACACTACACTACATTGTTTGCTCGATTAGAGTAGGATAGAATGCCTATAGAAATACTCGTGCGTCATGCAACGCACTTTATTTACCTGTGCGAGAAAGAGAGGGTTGACTACCCTCTCTTTCTCGCACAGGCGAATTAAATGCGTTGCATGGAGATTGAAGGCATTTGATAGTTATTGATGCATAGTAAAATGACGTCATTTTTGTATTTTACTGCAAATATATACTAATATATAAAGCTGAAGAGTTCGTTTGTTTGTTTACTTGAACCCGCTTACCAGAGCAACTACTCGTAGGTACAATTTGAAAAAAAAAACAGTGTTAGAAAGCCAATTTATCAAATAAGCCTATAGGCTATATAAAATTATGAAGTTCCCTCGGAAACGGGAGTTACGTGGGTAAAACCGCACGCGGAATCTAGTAATAATATATAAAGCTGAAGTTTGTTTGTTTGTTTACTTGAACGCGCTAATCTCGGGAACTACTGGTCCGATTTGAAAGTTGTTTTTCAGTGTTAGATAGCTCATTTATCGAGAAAGGCTATAGGCGATATTTTGTAACGGAGTTACCATGGGAACGGGAGGTACCCGGGTGAAACCACGCGTGGAAAGCTAGTTTATGATAATACGCTTCAGTGGGCTCAGCCTTTTATATGGCTGATTTGTTAGGGATTTGTGAAAACGATGGAAAAATAAAATAGTTTAATATGTTATTGTTCGTTGTGAGGTTTTATTTAAAAAAATATATTCGCGTACGTATTTTTAAATTGCTGCTTTTATTTTAAGTGCATTGGTATTCAGGCGTTATGGGTGTAGTTGTGCGTGCGGCTCTGAACGGTTGTAGGGTTTATGGAGGGCCTCGTTGATCTTATTCGTAATATGTCTGTCTGTTTCTCTGTTACATGGGTTTAGCGGTTAAGTAATTTTTTGACAACTTATAATTTTAAGAATGAATGATAAGCCAAACATACGAAACGCTTTGTTAACTTTTAGTTTTTAATCCATTGTAAAACCAAGATCTCGAATATGATTATCGCTCTGCAAACTGATACCATGTAGCCGATAGTTTATCCGACCCGCCGGAGAAGAGTGCGCCCGCAACGCGTCCCCCCTCGCCCTCCCGACCCTTAGTTTGCTAAGAACCTTCCGATGCCCTCGTAGACCCGAAGTCCGAGAGGCCCGCGAACTGTAAAGTAGAGCGACAGTTGCACAAAACTCCCCTAAACTAAAAGCCATAATCCCTCAATCTCCCCGTCAGCGACCGCCCTGAGCCGAGGTCCAAGTTCTACAGGGGACGCCCTCTTGCGCAGGTTGCTTAGTTTGTAGTGTTTAAACCATTTATCAAGGCTCTGCTCGCCTTTATGCCCGGTGAAGTAGCAAGCCTGGTGGCCAACTACATAAGTCCGTGCGAAAAAAAATAAAAATAGCCAATAGTCGAATATTCCTCAGTAGTTACGGAGCCTTTTCAATGCAAACAATCAAATCTTTTCTCTTTATAATATTAGAATAGAAGATTAAAAATTGAAGTTCAGAAAAATATAATATAGTACTGATGTACAGTTTTATTTACTACTAGCTGCGCCCCGCGGTTTTACCCGCGTTACTCTGCTCCAGTGGGTCGGAGCGTGATGTTTTGAAGCCTATATGTTGATCCAGCGCATAACCTATCCCGGTGCAAAATTTCAGTCAATTCCGTTCAGTAGTTATATAAAAAAGTTTAAGCATGAAAGAGTAACAAACATTCATTCATCCATACTTACAAACTTTCGCGTTTATAATTTCAGTAGGATATTGTGTTTTATATCATTTTTTAACAAGATAATAATTAATATGGATTTATTTTAACATCAAAACTGTCTTGTGTCAAACCATAAAAAGCGGCATTTTGCTTTTTAAATCTACTCATTTAGTCCGATTATTAATAAATAAATGTTTTTTTAATTATGTAAGTTACACTGAATCTTTTTGAAATCTCATATTTTTGTTGGTTCAAATTTTATTCTATAATGGTTGCACCTCATTCTACTCTCGTAGCGCGTAGCACGTTCGTAGAAGCGTAGCTGATATATCGTGTGTTCTACGCTTCTCTGTAATACTGTAATATAAATATTCTTTGTCGAGTCTATTCTTTATTTTACTACATTCCACAATGTGATAGTAAAGTCATTGAGCTGAATCTTAATATTATTATAATCTAAATTTTCAATAGGTGAAGAATCATTAGGGTAGTCTTGACATTGTCGTTTAGAATTCATTTTTTGTTCCAAACACAAAGGAAAAACTAATATACAATGCCATTAAGGTAAAAAGCGGCTCCTGAGATAGTGTTTCTAGTATATCATCATTATCATCAGCCTGTACAACGTCCACAGCAAAACATGGGCCTCCTCCCAAGGGAGGGTATTTGCCATAGTCACCACGCTTGGCAGGCGGGTTGGTGACCGCAGTATTATATTGTACCACACAAGGAAACGCCGCTGCCCGTTCCTTGATATACGATTATTATTAATGATGTTATAACAATCGAGACCAACGGCTTAACGTGCTTTACGAGGCGCGGAGGGTAGTCCCTCAACCGACCAGACCCGAAAAGAAATCTTAGAATTTACACAAAGATTTCCTGACCTGTCTGTATTTTTTATTCGGATTGTAAAAAACATTACACAGTCCAAATAAAAAATATCTTAAAACTAATATCACCCTATATATATATATATATATAATAGCACCCTATCGCCGGTGCTACGACGGCTAATAAACCACGCCTATCTGCTAGACAAGGAACGTCTCCATAATTTCCCTCTCGCTCGCGCGCGCGATCGTTGATGCGAAACCGGATCGCGCCGTTTGCGCAGCCCGAACGTTACAAGTACTTTCGCTGATAAGCACAGGCGACTACGGTCTACATTGCTACGAATTATGTCTCGCATGCGCAGGACTCCTCCAAATACACCGACAACATACAGCAAGATTACTCATGTGGCGTCCGACTCGGATATTCTGCTGCTTGATAAGGATAACCCTATTGATTCTGTCAACATCAGTACTAGAAGCAAACGCCGGTGCCCTGAATCTTCGCCAACCAAGAATGAGTTTGAGGAATTTAAAAAGGAAATCTCACAGATTCTAAATACGTGGAAAAGTGAACAAGAAATGAATATTACAAAATTTATGAATGAACAAAACTCGTCTCTGTCTAAATTATTATCTGAAATAACAGAACTTAAGCTGCAAAACAATGAATTACATAAAACAAACTTGGAAATTGAAAAAAGTATGGCGTTTATTAATGGGCAGTATGATGACATAGCTAAACGAATTGAGGGAATACAGAGAGAGAAACAGGCTTGTATGGAAAATCTGAGAACGCTAGAGGCAAAAACTCAAGATCTACATCAATTATCCAGATCGTCTTCGGTCGAAATACGAAACGTTTTACCAAGCAAAGATAGTGAGTCTGCGACTGACCTGACCGATACCGTTATAAGGGTAGGCACCACGATAGATATGCCTATAAATGCGTCTCATATACGGGACATATACCGTCTGCCAGGGAAACCCGGTACCCCGAGACCAATTATTACGGAATTTATGTCTGTACAATCTAAACTCCGTTTTCTAGCGCAAGCGAAAGAGTTTAATAGGAAACACTCGAACGATGAAAGACTTAACTCGCAGAAGATTGGCTTGGGTGGCGACCGACGGCCCATTTATGTTGCAGAATATTTGCCCGCCAGCTCAAGAAAGATCTTCTCGTCTGCTAGAGAGTTTGCAAAATTGCACAACTACAAATTCTGCTGGACCTCAAACGGCAATATTTTCTTGAGAAAGATTGAAGGTGCCAAGCAAATATTAATAAAGTCTCTGCAAAGTCTACAAGATTTAAGTGAAGTGACGCAATGACTTTTTACCACAATTCCGCAATGTCATACCATCTTTATTATTTTTTTATATCTAACACAAACACTCCACAACCTACAACACATACGTAAGTCAATTACTTTATTATTATTTATCCACTGCCAGTTATTTGTACCAGGTTTCACTCATCATAACATTACTCGTCATATAACTAGGTGCTTATTAGGTAGCAAAATGTATTGTGTTTCAATAACAAAGAACATACTATTTACAAGTAATCTGGACATTTGTCTAGGTCATATTATGCGTCTGTTAATTTTCATTTATAATGACTAATTTAAATATAGTGAATCAAGAAATTGATTCTATTAGTGTATCTAAATCATATACATGTGAACCTATAAACTGTCTGCAATATATTAAACGTCCCCTGAAGGGATTAAAAATATTACATTTTAATATTCGTAGTGTGAGTAGGAACTTTGACGAGGTATCTACATTCATGGAGCTTATGGGCTTTTACTGCGACGTACTTGTACTATCGGAATGTTGGATCAATAAATTATCGCAACTTCCCACTTTAGAGGGTTACAACTCTTATTATACCATAAATAATTATAGTCAAAGTGACGGTTGCGCGATATATATAAAGTCATCAATTAAGGCAACTGTGACTGAACCTACTTTTGCTGAAGCGAATTGTCTTATATGCCGCATAGATAATATCTCACTTATCGTGATTTATCGCTCTCCATCCTACCGAAATATAAGTAAATTTATAGATAGTTTAGATGCTGTACTCGGGGCATCCACTCAAACTGTGGTATTAATGGGAGATATCAACATAGATATCAAGTCCGGGAGCGCAGACAGAAATTCAGATGAATATTTATCCTGTACAGCCGCCCACGGGCTTTTACCCGCCCATCTTTTACCTACCCGCGGTGCAAATTGCCTGGATCATGTGCTCTTGAAATCTAATCATGCAGCTACCACTCTAGTAATTGAATCAACAATTACTGATCACTTTCCCGTGCTTCTATTTTTACAAACTAACAAGAAATACTTAAGCATCCCTCGCACAAGATATAAAATTAACTACAAGCTAGTTTTAGATGAACTAAACAGTATCGATTACTTACCCATCCTTAGTACCACTGATCCAAATACTGCTGCAAATATGTTGATAGATAGCATCTCGAACACCATAGCAAAACATACGCAGAGTTTCACGACCTCTAGAAAACGACGATGTCTCAAACCCTGGATAACGCCAGGTCTGTTACGTTGTATAAGGCATCGTGATCGTATGCACAGCAAGCTTAAGAAATCAGCCAATAATGAAATATTAAGGATATCATACACGAGATACCGTAATTACTGTAATTCGTTATTGAGAAAACTCAAGCAAGCATATAATAAAAGTGAGTTTGAAAGGGCTAAAAATTGCCCCAAAGCTACGTGGGATGTAATTAAAAAGGTATCTGATCTTAATAATAACTCTAATCACCCGAATGAGCTACTACAGCTTTGTGATAATCCAAGAACATCCCTTAATTTTATAAACAACTATTTTTCAAATGTAGGGCAAAAACTAGCAGCCAATATACACCCGGTCTCAATAGATATGCTCCCTCCCACATGCTTATTAAACTCAAGTAGCTCCATGGCGTTATTTGAAGCATCAGAAAAAGAAGTCGAGAACATAATTCACAATCTGAGATCGGACTGTGCTCCTGGATGGGATGATATCCCCACTAATATTATAAAGAGTGCTAGTGATGTATTGGTACCTATAATCACTCACATTTGCAATATTTCGATCTCATCTGGTGTTTTCCCGAATGCTTTTAAGAAGGCTTTAATCCACCCTGTACACAAGACTGGGCGGAGTGACGATATCAATAATTACAGGCCAATATCTATACTGTCGGCTATGTCAAAAATTCTTGAACGCATTATTTGTAAGAATCTTATCAGTTACCTTGAGACTAATGCTATTCTTTCCAAAAACCAGTACGGTTTTAGGGCAAATGTGAGCACTGAAGATGCAGTTATGGATTTATCTCAACACGTAGTTAGAACGCTTGACAATAAAAGAAAGAGCTTAGGCATTTTTCTTGATCTAACTAAGGCGTTTGATACCGTCTCTGTTCCCCTTTTGCTGAGAAAGATGGAATGTATAGGCATCCGAGGTATAGTACTAGAAATGTTTAAGGATTACCTATGTAATCGAACTCAAGTGGTTAAAATTGGTCAAAGTCTGAGTGAAGAGCTTCCCATCTCTTATGGCGTGCCTCAAGGCAGTATTCTGGGTCCCATCCTGTTCCTGATATACATCGATGACCTGTGTAAACTTCCCATAGAGCATTGCAAAATCTTCACATATGCTGATGACACAGCTTTGGTTGTTGACGGATTGGATTGGGCCCAGTGCCACCACAATGCTGAACGAGCGCTTTCACGGGTAATGCAATGGTTGACTTGTAATTTGCTAACACTGAATATCAACAAGACAATGTACGTACCATTTGCAATTAGGACTCATCTTTGTCCACCACAATCGTTTTCCCTTAAAGCTCACTCATGCAAACCATCAGAGAACTGTAACTGTCTTACAATCACCAAAGTAAGCAGCGTAAAATATCTCGGCGTACATATAGACCAGCATGTGAACTGGCACAGGCATATAGAGATACTTGCGAATAGAATGCGTAAAATGATTTATATATTTAAAAAGCTACGTGGGTCTGCTGACAAGGATACACTTAAAATGGTCTACTATGCTTTGTGTCAATCTGTATTAAGCTATTGCGTGCCTGTTTGGGGAGGTGCTACAGAAAATGTTTTTCTCCGGTTGGAGCGGGCACAAAGAGCAGTCCTCAAAGTTATGTCCTTCAGACCCATTAGGTACCCGACTGGCCAACTTTATTCAGAGTGGAAACTGTTAACAGTGAGACAACTGTACGTGCTTCATTCTGTTATGCGCAAACACCCCCAACGACCACTTTCCGCACCTTTAGGCAGAATAAAGTACAAAGTCTTCCCTCATCTACCCCATAATACCTCTTTTGCAAACAGACAGTTTTCTAACAACAGTTCTAAATTATATAATAATCTAAACAAAATATTAGATATTTACTCAAAAAATAAGCACCAATGTAAATCTTTATTAAAAGACTATTTGCAGAATTTAGATTATCTTAAAACAGAGGACCTGATACGAGGACGATTGGTATAGTGGTTTTTATAAAAAAAAATCATATACATATATTACACTTATACGCACCCTAACACACACACACACACACACACACACACTTACACATTCAACAAATAATTCTATAGGTAACAAATATAAATTGCGGTCAACCAACTTCTTTAAAATTATCAATATAATGTCATTAAAAAAAAATCCTATCACTAATATTGTCATTTGTACACTAATGTGAATAAAGTAAGGCTAATATAAGACAACGTATACGGGTAGGAGCGCTGTCTTCTGAAATACAGGTACATACACCTAGTTCAGAGGCCAGAGTTTCTTGTTGATGTGTATAAAATTCTAAGCCCATATTTTGTTTCTGTAAAGTGAAAAATTTTTGGGACAATAAACTTATTATTATTATTATTATTTATTATTAATAATTTCGACCTAAATTGTAACATAACACGATGTGCTGTACTACATAAACTAGATTAAAAAATATATTAAATATATTTCGATATATTAAATTTTCAATCTTAATAGTTACTTGTATAGGTTAAAGCGAAATATTTTTCCTTTGTTTTATTACTTGTTATTTTTGGTTCAGTAGCTAATTATATGTAATTTAAAATATTATAGTATAAACACAAATTTTGAATAAGCTTGAAGACTAAAAAAATATACTTAATTAGTCCGTCAGTTAGATTACTAAAAAATATTACTGTTACTATTGGCCTGCATCATCCCACTGCTGGACAAAGGTGACCATGACTTCCAGATCTTTCGATCCAGGGCTAAAGTAGGCCACTGGTCGTTTGTTTTGTCCAGTTCGACGCCAAATACGTTTTCAATATTTTTTGGTACTCTAACTGACGGACTAAATGGTTTTTTTTTATTATTCATGCCTATGGCCTGTCTTCTACGAACAAACTAGTTACAGTAGGTATATCTATATGTATCCAAATATAAAAGATGGAGATTTTGTTTGTTTTTTTTTTGCTTGAACGTGCTTATTACAAGAACTACTGGGCGGAAATAAAAAAAAATACTTCAGTGTAAGCTAGTCCATTTATTGAGGAAGGCTATAATTAAAATCAAAATGGAAACGTTTATTGATAAAGTAGACGAATCGATCGTACTTATTAGGTATAAGTCAAATACAATGATAATGAAACCAAAAAAATAAAAAACAATTTTGACTAATAAATTAGTTTACATTTCAACAATAATGTTATTAAATAAAATTTACCAAAGTTGTTATGGCATGTGATAATCGCTTATAATTAAGTTCAACCAGCGCGGGCTTCGATCGGGTCTGAAGCATAGAACGCGTCGCGAGCCTCGCCTAGCGAGGGCAACCGGACCCTATCCTAGCTTCCTACGAGTCTTTCTCTATCTACCTACGGTCTGACTCGAAAGGGATAATATAAGTAATATCCCTTTCGAGGGAGGCCTTTGTTCAGCAGTGGAAGTTATACGGGCTGATGATAATGATGGACTGATTCAATGGACCAGGTCCTGGACCAGTGACCAGGATGACTCGTCAATATAACGAAATGCCAAAGAGCAATTACAAAGTAATTTACATTTTTGACCAAAATATTTGCAAATATATGTCTGTGATTATCCTCCATTCCGAATTCAGTGCGGATCTTACAGGTCCTTAACTCAAAGACTACCAGTATTGAAATGACTTATTTTAAGATCTTAATTTTTGTTATTACTTTTCTGTTTTGTTTGTTTTTACTGAGCATTTTTAGTTTATTTATAGACACAAGAAAAAAAAACAAAATCTGTTGTTCTATTTTTGAAAGCAAAATCATTTCCTGTAACAGTAGGTATACACGTCCCAACCGCATTATTTGAAATCTAAGAAGCGAGTGGAGCTCAGAATAATAGAAACTTTACTAACATCATAACTCAACCTTTGTACAGAAACTTTGAGAGGCGAGGCTGCCAAATTCGATTTATTTATCTCCCGACCTCGGTAAGGGTGCGGTCTCATTGCTTGCATTAAATATTGAATTATTTTAAGAGCGGGTGTACAGCTAGTGTAGTGTCCTACCACAAGAGTGAGGATTAGGAACAGTTACAGCTTTATTGTTACATATTTTGGTAGGGTTGTCACAATAGGTTAAGGCAAATTAAATAAAATATTTGTTAAATAGTTTTATTATTCAGTATAATAAATTACGTAACAAATTACTTACTCCTAATAATTTTCTTTTCACAATTTTTGTTTTTATTGATTTATTGTTTCTTTTAATTGTATGTTTTTATATTTGCTCCTAAATCTAAAAAGTAGCACTAAAGTAACATGAGAGGATCAAAAGTAACGCTAAATGTTACCTGTAGCTCTCAGTGGGACCACTCCCTAAGATCCTAGTGTGTCTAAGCGTCTAGCATAAAATGAAATAAAATTTAGTTTGCATTGTGATATGCTTTAAAAGCTAAAAAGCAGAATCTTCTTATTTTCAAAGAAAATGTAAGTCGCGCTAGAGGTAAGGGCAATCTTACATAAGTAGTCTGATAGTCTGAAATATTAAATTTGGCTGCAAATAGTATTACTATAAAAATAAATAAAATTGAAGTGTCCGTTTGTATGGAAACAATATCGGGTTTATTGCAGGAAGGCGATGAGAAGAACACACTATTTTTGTCTGTCTGTCTATTTGTTCCGGCTACTCTCAGAAACAGACGAATCGAATTCGACGGGACTTTCATAGATATAAGTTATTAGGTATAATTTAGGTTACTTTATATTTTCTCTGTCTATTTGTTTGTCCGTGTATTCCACCTCATCTGCAAAACGTTAATATCGATTTCCACTTTCCTTGTTAGAAAGCATACAATCATTATTTTACGCTGGTAAAGTCGGGGAGCAGCTATTATTATCTCAAAGATATTTAATTTTAAAATTATGTATTGTAAAAAAAAAAACAACGTCTGAATCAGAGAAGCCTTTGACCTTTTTTTTACTCACAATACCAACGTTATTTCAGCATCCAGAAAAAAACATACTCAACAAATCACAAAAGAGATTCCATAGCTATAAAGAAAAAAATAAATAAAAAAGCAGGCCAAGTGCGAGTCGGAATCGCGCACGAAGCGTTCCGTACCACTAGGTAAACAACATTACACTATATTATAACCTGGTGCCGTTTTTAATACCGGGCAAAAAGCGGCAAAAAATCACGTTTGTTGTATGGGATCCCTTAAATATTTATTTTACGAGTATTTTGTTGTTATAGCGGCAACAGACCCTCCCGACCCTTAATTTGCTAAGAACCTTCCGATGCCCTCGTAGATCCGAAGTCCGAGAGGCCCACGAACTGTAAAGTAGAGCGACAGTTGCACAAAACTCCCCCTAAGGAAACTAAAAGCCATAATCCCTCAATCTCCCCGTCAGCGACTGCCCTGAGCCGAGGTCCCTCTTGCGCAGGTTGCTTAGTTTGTAGTGTTTAAACCATTTATCTAGGCTGGAGCTCTGCTCGCCTTTATGCCCGGTGAAGTAACAAAAGCCTCAGGGCTATCTACATATGTCCGTCCGAAAAAAAAGAAAAAAAAAGCGGCAACAGAAATACATCAATGGTGAAAATTTCCTGATGACAGACAGACAGACTGTCTGACAGACAGCGATGCCTTAGCAAAAGGGAACCGTTTTACCCTTCGGGTACGGAGCCCTAAAAACGAATGTCATTTATAGCCATAAGCACGGGAAAGTCGAGCCGTCATACCGCACTCTGTCGTCACTATCGGCCGTAAACCCTTCAATGCATACAAAAAACTTCATTTTCAATATTGAGCCGGTTCGTTGGCCAATATGTTCCTTCCGGGCACTTCAGGCTAGGGTTGGGTCGCTAAAACATATTTTATACGTGAGAGTTCGTGAGGGTTTAACGTAGGTACCCAGTTTATAGTCAGACTATCGCCTACAATTTGCGGATGACCTAATTCGGGCAGTTTTACAATGTTATCTGTGCTTACGAATTTTAAGCTCTCGGACAGCAAAAAAAAAAACAAAAGGAATCCCATTGAGCGTGTATTGAAATAGACTTGTAATTTATCAGTAAAAAACAAAAGAATTCATAGAGCACGTAATACCTATATATATATAATAACTTGTATTTTATAGGTTTCGTGTTATCAATACAAATAAATTGATATGACTTTTTTATAGCCTATTTTAGGTGATTTTATGTTCTGGTTATTTTAAATTAACTTCTAAAATGCGAAAGGGTCTTCAAATAACTGGTATTAAGCGGTCGTAGCCCAATGGTTTGGGTGTCGGACTTGTGATCTTGTGGTCGCCGGTTCGACCTCCACCCATTGCACTACCGACGTGAATCCACACAAGCATTTTAGCTTAGCAGGAGGGGTTAACAAGCATACTAGTAGAATGAACAAATCTGCTATTAATCTTTTGAAAAAAAAATAAGAAAAGCATGCTTATCTATTAAATTATATGTTTTGTTGTATCGATAATATACTGCCCTCCTATAAAAACAAAAGGATAATATCTTTATTGTACAGAATTTAGTCCACTAGTTTAATTATATGTAAAGATAGATAAATGCTATATGTGACATAAAAAAAAAGATTAAATCAAACGAAGTCTATCGTTTATCGAAGTATTCCTATAGTATAGTTTCAAAACCTATTACTCGTTTTTAGGTAAACATTAGTGTTAATAAAAAGTTTTGAAGATAAATTGAAAACCAACACAAAATTCAAATCAAATCAATCAAAATTTACGTGTAAACGTTCTAAAATGTTTTAAAAACCGTTTAAAATATACGAGGCCCCAAAGATACATTATTAATACACAAACAATCTATTACGGTAATTCTAATCTTTATTAGGGTTCATAATATCTTTGTATCGACACATTTTGTGGCGTCCTGTGGTCCTAAGGGCCCAATTTTGGCGAACATTACCGCTATTTATGAGAAGCTTTAAAAGCTATCGGAGAGTAATTTATAAACAGGTTCATCAACAAACATACAACAAATATGGACGCTAGACAACAAGAACTTCTCAAACAGTGAAGTCAACAGGGCTAGTGTTCATCAACATACGTACAACAATTATAAACAGGTTTTGTCTCGTCCAAATCATTGTTTATACTTTATCAGAATTGTACAATTTGAAATTGAGGAAAAAATTGAATCTAATTGGCTTAAGTCAAAGATAAATTATGTAAAAAGGCTTATTATAAAATTTCAACGACAAAACTGCTTGGGAGTGGGTTGCTCTGAAACAATATTACTGATTTATTAATAATTGCAAAATAAAATTTATTAAAAAAAAAGGATTCCTCCGAGTTTCTTGCCAGTTCTTCTCAGAGTTGCCACGTCCAGAACTGGTGGTAGGAAAAGAAAGGGACGCATCTTAAGAACAAGATTTAAAATATTTTAAATGTGTATGAATAAAGAATTTTTGACTTTGACTTAAGTCGTGTTTGTTTTTTTAACACTGAAACTTGGAGGGATCCGTATCCGTCCTTTATTGCAAAATATAAAATAACACAATACATTTTAACTGATTACAGCTTAGGAGATAGGAGTTACATATAATTCTATTTTGTAATCCCCGCCGATTTCGCTAAAAGCGATCTCTTGCAGGTAACCCTTTGCATTTGTTGGACCAAAAAGTAAAATAAATACGTTAGCTTAGGGTGTACAAAGGGATAGGAAATATTTACACGTAATATGATTGAAATAAGGTTGTTAATTTACTGAAAGTTTTAAAGTAGAATGTTTGTTATTTCAAGTTTGTAGACGAGATTTTATGCATTGGTATTGTTCTATGGATCCAAATAATGTAGACATGGCTGTACAAGCGTGAAACTAAATAATTTGTTATTAAGGTTTTGTATTAATAATTAAATCATGTAGGTATCATGAATTCCAGAATGTATTATGTGCTCCCAAGCTGTAATAGGGTGAATATAATGATAATTTTATTAAATTTTATATTTTTGTTACAGATGGTAAACTTCTTTAATATTTAGGACATATACGTATTGAAATTATTCAGAATGGAAACGAATATTGCTCCTAACGCTATGGTGGTCACGCCACACCATTTAGCAACACAAAGTGCTATAAAAATATTGAAAGATGGAGGAACTGCTATAGAGGCAATGGTCTCGGCTGCAGCTACTATATCAGTGGTCTATCCTCATATGAACGGCATAGGTGGAGATGGAATTTGGCTAATAATACCTCCACATGATGATCCAATTGTAATTGAAGCTTGTGGCGCTGCTGGGTCCTTGGCCATCCCAGAATTCTTCAAAGATTTTCAGAAGATTCCTTACTATGGCCCAAGATCTGCCACAACAGTAGCAGGAACCGTTGGCGGATGGGAAGAAGCTTTAAAATACGTAACCGAATGTGGTTACCAAAGAATGTCTGTCTCCAAGTTACTTTTTGATGCTATTCAATATGCTGAAAATGGCTTCCCAATAACAAAATCACATCATAATGGCCTCAAAACTTTGCAAACTACAAATAAAATGTCCCATGATTTCAAAAAAGTTTTTCTTCCAGAAGGCAGGATACTGAAAGTTGGAGAAAGATTTTTCCAAAAACAACTAGCGAACTCACTAAAACTATTGGCTGAAAATGGACTAAACAGTTTCTATAAAGGCGAATTGGCGAAATGTATTATTGAGGACATAAAGTCGTTAGGAATGCCTATCACGGAATCAGATCTTGCAAACTACTCCCCGGTTAGGAGAGTTCCTTTACGATTATTACATAGTCACGGTGAAATATTCAATGCTCCGCCACCGACCCAAGGTTTAGTTTCGCTATCGATTCTCGGAGTACTAGACAAGTTAGGCATTGATGGCAAGCATGAGGGTCAATTTATACATACTGCAGTCGAGGCTACTAAACAAGCTTTTCAGTTGCGAGATCAGTATATAACGGACCCGAATGATATGAAAATTGATCCCAAATCATTGTTATCGAGCCAAGTGTTGTTTAAAATGGCTAAAGATATCAATTTTGAACATGCCTATAACATCGGGAAAGGAAAAGGTCCCGGAGACACGATTTGGATGGGAGCCATGGATAGTAAAGGGTTTTCGGTGTCTTTCATTCAAAGTATTTATCACGAATTTGGAAGTGGTGTTTTACTTCCAAAAACTGGAATTCTTTGGCATAACAGAGGTGTCGCTTTTACTTTGGAGAAAGACCATATGTTGTCGATAAAGCCTGGGAAGAAGCCATTTCATACCTTGAATCCTCCTGCCGCCCGTTTAAGGGATGGTCGTGTTTTAGTATATGGAACCAGGGGAGGTGACGGTCAGGCACAGACTCAGGCAGCAATTTTTCACAGATACGTTATTCAAGGGCTAGAACTACAGGAATCGGTGTCAGCGCCCCGGTGGTTATTTGGAAGGACTGTTGGTGACAAAAACGATAAACTCAAGTTGGAAGGTAGATTCAAGGAAGACACAGTGAATTATTTGAAAGAGCGGGGTCATGCAGTTGTGGTTTTGCAGGATTATACTGAAAATATGGGTCAAGCTGGAGCTTTAGTCAGGCGTTCTGATGGGATGATGGAAGGTGCTTATGATCTTAGGAGCAATGGTAGTGCTGCTGGGTTTTAGACTTCCATCATTTATATTCAAGACTTATCTTTAAGCTGCATAATATACTCAATTTGATAATAAAATTAGAAAGGCTGAATAAAACGTAATTGAAGTTATATAACTAGTCTAAAATTAACTATAATTATGTAAATGACGAATTCTACAGTAGAGTTACTTAGATAAAGATGTCTAGATAATTCATATAAATTATCTCTGTATATTCTTACTAAACAAAGGGTCGTATATAATCGCATGTCACATTATAATAATAATTGAATTAAACTTTGCCAACATTCTATTTATAAATACTGGTTGCATAGCATAAATTGATCGTCGAGTGAAATTTCAAAAGACAAGAGAATATTTTTTGCGAAAATGAGAGACAAATGATTGAGTACCTAATAGGGCTTCTAGGTGGTTACTAACAAATAACCTCAACTTATCCCGTCGGAGTTGGACTGCCTTGTGTCGGGATTCCAATACTTTCCTTAATTGTATGTACAATCAGCGTTTTTGATGAGCAGTCATTCATCTATACTATCTAGGTATACGAATTTTATAATCGTGTTAAGTTTGTGAAATATTTGTGAGGTTGTATGTCAGGATTTACTGAACCGATTTTGCAAATTCTTTTACCAATTAAAAATCAACATTATTTGTGAGGGCTATATTTTAAATCAAGGTTTCTACGGGAACGGGATACACGCGGGTGAAGCCGCGCGGGACAGCTAGTATCAAATATTGATAAACGATAAAATGTACTACATTTATAAGTAACACGCTTCCCGCACGCGGTTTCTCCCGCGTAGCTCCCGTGCCCGTGGGAACTTCGTAATAAAATATAGCCTATAACCTTCCTCGATAAATGGACTATCCAACACTGAAAGATTTATTGAAATCGGACCAGTAGTTCCTGAGATTAGCACGTTCAAACTAATCAACAAACTCTGCAGCTTTATAATATTAGTAAAGATAATAATATGAAATCTTAATATATTCTTCTCTTCTATCTCGAAATGAAGCTAACAATATTTCGAATAAAAATTCATGCCTGTCTTAGGACATTAATTTATTAAATGTTTTAAACACATAATGGAAAGTTTACCTTATAATATATTTCAAAATTGAGATTTATAAAATTCGACCACCGGCAGGACTCGAATCTTAGGTAAAGCCCCCAATGCCTTAACCAATTAGGCTACGGTGGAACCACAGCCGGTCAGCGAATTTATTCATCTCTCTGTAACACGTCTCTAAGGACAGGCATGAAATTGATATTTATGTTTGTAATTAAATGTGGCATCACGGACATATTTAGATTTTGTGTAAAAGAATCTCAAACTCCTTTCTTTTCACTCCTTATGTAGGTTATTGTGTAAATTCATTTGAATAAATGTTATAAAATTATAGTTTATCATTTTCCATATTTATTATTGTATAATTATAATCTCATTTATTGCTGTGATTTAAACTTTTTTTTTACTTTCTATTTTATATTGTTCTGGTTAGTCTAGGTCTAGGTTTGTTTTTTATATTTTATTTTATGATCTAAATATATAAATATTTACAGTACAATCTTTTTCGTTTGACATTTTATCAAAAAGCGGCCGTAGCCCAATGGCTAGGGCGTCGGATTTGTGATCTTGAGGTGGCCGGTTCGAACCCCACCCATTGCACTACCGACGTAAACCCACTCGTAACACTAACATTTTAGCCTAGCACGAAGGATTGACAAGAATACTAGTTAAATGCAAAACTCTGCTAGTAATCTTGTTTAAAAGAAAACAAAAAAAACTCTGACTTTGGCAAAATTGTTTAGGGCTCTCCGCAAAGAACATACCAGAAAAAGTTAGTTGAAGAATCTCAAAACTGCGTTTTTACCATTTTGTGAACCAATAAACCAGAACAAAATAATATGTAAGATAGAAATGCCATGGTTTTACATTAATAATTCTACAAATATAATTTTATGGACTTAACAAGTCCTTAAAAATATATGAAAACGTATGCTTTTATGCTTATAATTCAATATTAACATTATCTTTTGTAGCTAAACAGGCACTTTATTCAATGAATAGGACAGGTAACCAACATCTGTGGAATAAATTTAACTGATCCTTAACGCGTCAGTTAAACTTAACTATAGAATAACAAAAATAAAACACACATTGACGTTTAAGACATTATTAAAATGTCGTAGTCATATTTGTCAAATATTTTAGTGTAATTGTACTCATTCTAACACTAACGTATTACAAGTTGTCTCGTTTCCACATATTTAGCATAAACACTATGTTCACGGACTACCCACAGATAGTAAACTAATTGATAGCATAGCATTGAAAAATTGCTTAATCTAACGATAAATAGACAGGAAGGTTTAATAGTTAAGTACATATCTGTTGGTTAATCACAGAATAAAATATTCAGCCTCTAGTTATGTAATGACTTAGGACGGGTATTTCACCGAGAATTCTGACGGAATATAGTGTTTATTATCAGTTATATTTTTAGATTTTTTATTTGCCCTCTCCCTCCATTCCTTCGCCCATGTCTGTAATACTGGCCCTAAGTTCATGATTACCCGTCTCCCCCTATTTGTATGTCCATGCCTATCCACCCGTTCCGACGACTATGCATGCCCGCTTCGTGCCCATACCGTCAATTTCAAACTTTGACAGGGTTGAGATAATTGTTCTGAGGCCAATATACAGGGTGTCCCAAAAGATTACGTAGCTGGGAAGGGGGGTGATAGGGATGGTCACAAGGGTCACCAGCAAAATATAAAAAATTCCCTCTGGGTGTTTAAAAAAATAAATGGCATTTTTTAAAAGACTAAAAATTTTACACCTTGTGCTAACTGTACCTACAAATATGGCTGTATTTAAAAAAAATGCTGTTATGTAATCTTCAATAACAACAAGGTCATCAACATCAACATCAAAAATAACAAGGTGTAAAATTTTAAGTTTTTAAAAAAATTCCATTTTTTTTTTAAGTACCCAGAGCGGATTTATTTTTTATTTTTCTAGTGACCATTGTGTCCACCCCTGTCACCCCCTTTCCCAGCTACTTAACCTTTTGGGACACCCTGTATACATAGAAGTCACTGTAGTAAAAACAAAAAAAAATAATAAATTAGAACCATTGAGATAAAACTGAAACTCTCTCTTCTAAGTTTAAAAACATTTTTGGTGCTGTTAAATCAAATTTAAAATTCACGAGCACTCTTGTATTTAAAAGAAGTTTAAAAACTATGCAGAACTCTATTGTCTCTGAAAACTTTTAAAAGAAAGTGGAATTGGTAGAATTAACAATCCTGAAGCAGTTTTAAATTAGACAATCTCTTTGAAATATTATGTGGTTCATTCTGAGCGGTGCTCGACAATAATTCACGTTTATTGGAAAGATAAGAACGAACAAAGAAAGGATGTAAATCACAAAACGAAGCTTAGAGTAATATTTGTTTTATGTTGGTAATATTTTTATGGGTTTGAAATTACTTTCCCCATTTTTTGGGAACAGCTCCGTCTATGTTTTGAATAAGTTACTTGTGATTCTTTATTTAAAAAAGAACATTGTTTTAAAAAAACTATATAAAATGATTTAAATAAAAAAACGATTTAATTTAATTTTGATTTAATGTATAAAAGTGGATAAAAGGAATCCGTTACTTTAACCAAATACATAGCTCGAACTACTCAGCATCAGCCCGTATATCGTCCACTGCAGAACATGGGCCTCCTCCTGAGGGAGGGTATTTACCATAGTCACCACGCTTGGCAGGCGGATTGGTGACCGCAGTATTATGTTGTACCACACGGAAACGCTGCTACCCGATCCTTGATATACGATTATTATAGATGATGTTAACAATCGGGACCAACGGCTTAAAGTGCTTTCCGAGGCGAGAAGCGTAGTCCCTCAACCAACCAGACCCGGAAAGAAATCTTAGAATTTTCACAAAGATTTTTTGTCCGGCGTGAGGATCGAAGCCACGATCTCCGAGATTTAAAGCAAGCCAAATACCGCTACGCTACGGAGGTTGTCCCTGCTCGAACCACTAAATGCGCTGAAATTTATCATGAGGATAGTGACGTCGGTATCCGTTAAGACAGCAATTGTCCTATTCACTGTGTAATTCACTTCCTAAAAGGATGAAATGTGGGTCTAAAGTGTGTATGAAGTCGCAGCTAATTCACCATAAAAACAAACAAACCTTTGCAATATTTTCAACAACGCTTTAATTATTCCATCCCTTCTAATATCAACGACACTACTTACCAACAATCCTCTATATCAGGGTTTCTTAAAGTGGGGTCCGTAGCATTTGTATCAGGGGTCCGCAGTAGGTCAGTCTTGTCGAAGACAATCCCACAATTTATTCGATATCATTGAGGCCAAACAGCAGCACCCTTCTCATTAACTAAGTATTAATTTTCAGGGGTCCATGGAATTTTTTAAATTGTGAATGTGGTCCGTGACTGCTAAAAGTTTAAGAAACCCTGCTCTATATCTACAAAGCTCTAAAATCACTCCAATGAACTGAAACTATAGGGCTCCAACAATACGTGTTACAGATATGAATCCTATACAGAATTGATTGTGGTAGGGACCTCCTATTGTGCGCGCCAGTTGTACTGTGGGTAATTTGAGTGGGCATTGTCGAGTCAGATAATGCTGGCAGATATGTTTGAAAGGAAGCCAGTGAAGTTATCGCTTTTTTGCATTTGGTTCAATGATACAGTTGTAGCAGTATTATGCACTGTGCTTGGAGTTAAGTAGTGCAATAGTTAGAATTGGAATAAAAACCATTTAAAGGACAAAAAACCAATAAATTTGGTATTTTTTATATTGTAATTTTTTAAATTTTGTATGGAAGTTTTGAAGAAGTATGAACATTTTATTTATTTCCGTGATATTTTTTATCTGACAATTGAACAATTTGGTCGTGTGATTGAGAAAATCAAGCAGGAAAAAAGACTAAAGCAGCCGTGCCCCTCGTGCTAAGCTAAAATGCCTGTGTTACGAGTGGGTTCACGTCAGTAGCCCAATGGCTAGGGCGTCGGACTTGTGATCATGTGGTCGCCGGTTCGATTCCCACCCATTGCGCTAGATAATGATGTTCAATCTCATTAATTTTGCACTTAGCACCTTTGCCGTCCCAACGATATTAACGCTAATAAAAAACTGGCACTAAAGCGAGAGAAAAGAAAAAAATAATAAAATGAATTCCTTATTCAAAAATCCATTCCCGTTTTAATGGCCGGCGCTCTATAACAGGAAAATTGGCATTTTTTTCTTTGACTAGTTACTATGATGTACGTGAGCACCCAACGAGATCAAGCGCCAGTTGATCTTGTTAGTCGATTCTCGATATCCAGGTCATTTTGACGTTCATCAATGCTCTTTTTTTCGTACAGGACCGGAGGTTGGTTCTTTTTACTTTTTTATCGTTTGTGTTTTGGATGGTGGCCTGTTGTGTTCTGTGAGTCGTATATAATAGGCTATTTAGGTAATTTAAGTTGGAGGAAGCCACAAATCGGGTTGTTTTTTTTCGTATATATGTCACTGGAATGTAATAAGAATCGTAAGTTTATCAACTGTTTAGCTTGTTGTTAAACTAACGAGGTTTCAAGTGGTTAAAAAGAACCTAAACCTCAATCGATGGATTTCGACAGGACTTATGAAAGTCGAAGTTGTTTTGTTTTGTTACAACAGTAGCATAGTCTCGTTTGGTTTTTCATCATCATCATCCAGTGCTGAACTTGAGCCTCCTCCCGAGGGAGGGCTTTGCCATAGTCACCACGCTTGGCAGGCGGGTTGGTGACCACAGTATTATGTTGTAACACACTAAGAAACGCTGCTGCCCGTTGTTCCCTGGTATACGATTGTTAAAGATGATGTAATAAAAATCGGAACCAACGGCTAAACGTGCTTTCCGAGGCATGGAGAGTAGTCCCTCAACCAACAAACAACACGGAAAGAAATCTTACAATTAACACAAAGATTTGTTTGTCCGGTGTGGGGATCGAATACACGACCTCCGAGATTTAAAGCGAGCCTTTTAGTTTTCTAGTGGAGATTGGTGCAACTGTGGGTATTCGAGGGTACCGGAAAGTTTTTTTGCAAACAAAGATTTTGAGCGTGGGGAAAGAGCGTCGCGTTCGCAGGTGCACGCTTGTCCGACGGTTCAGATAGAGTAGTTTCGTGATGTTAGTCCCTAATAGTATCTGTACTGCTAGTTGATAATTTGCGATCTCATCGTATGGGTCGTCTAGGACGTCCCAAGGCCGACGGTGCTTACGATGATTATTGCGGATGCTGCAACAATGAAAGGGTTTGGGTGTTGATTCTTCTTTTATCCACTGGTTGACGGAATGGAGTTGTAAATTGGATTGTAAGTTGCGGTTACGAATGAAAAACGGTGCCTGCACAGTTTTAAAGGGGTACAAACTATTAGCCGCGGTATAGGCAAATAAATTTCTCGACTGCAGTATAATGTTGTAGGACACATGGAAACGCTGCAGCACGTTCCTTGGTATATGATTGCTTAAACTGCTTTCCGTAGGTACTGCAAGACCCAAAAATCCAAAAGTAAATCTTAGATTTCACACATAGATCTAGTCGATTGCAAGAGGGCTTCAGATTCAAGAGCCGCTAAACTTATTCGTAAAGCGAAAATTAAACCGCAAAAAAGAGAAATAATTATTAAGTAGGTTAAACATAAAATTCACAATACAACACTGTTATAATTAACCTAACCTAAATTATCTTTTGATCAGAATATTTTCTCATTAACAACAATCCTAAGTATAATAAAGGCTCGAATAACATCAAAGCGCAACTTTGCCATAAAACAAAGTTAAGCAAGCTATCTTAGATGAGCGGTGAAGCGAACTGACTGATTAAAGTGTGACACAAGTTGATGAGCTGTTTAACTACAAGTATTAAGTAACCTATCCGAAATATTTGAGGGGAAATGTGGCTGATGTAGTAGAAGCCTTTTCTGAAGATTGTAGCGGCAATTACAGCCCATATGGAATTCAAAAAGACTCTTAATGACTTATTACTATTCATCATCATCAGCCCGTATAACGTCCATTGCTGAACATGGGCCTCCTCGCAAGGGAGGGTATTTGCCATAGTCACCACGCTTGGCAGGCGAGTTGGTGACCGCAGTACTATGAAGCAACACACAAGGAAACGTTGCTGCCCGTTCCCTGGTATACGATTGTTATAGATGATGTTATAACAATCGGGATAACGTGCTACCCGAGGCACGGATGGTAGTCCCTCAACCATTCGACCCGGAAAGAAATCATAGAATTTACACACAGATTTACTGTCCGGCGTGGGGATCGAACCCACGACCTCTAAAATTTAAAGGGTGCCAAATACCGCTACGCTACGGTGGTTGAATAATAAACTTACAAGTGAATAATACATTTGCACTTAAAAAGTGCTATTATTCATTAGACCATTTTTTTTCATCCCACCATCTCGGAAAGAGTATTTTTAATCTTCAATATCTGAGTGGAAAAGCCGTTTTTATTCTCTAGAGGATAAAGTAAATTGAATTTAGAACATCGTGTGCACTAAGTTTGTGAATTAAAAAAGACATTAAACCTATTTACTGCTACCTCTATGGTGCCGAATATATCATACAACTTTTTTTTAATTTGTTAAAAACTCAGACTCGGAACCTTCTTGGTGTTCTTTTTTCAATTTGCTTTGTACGAGGTTCTTTACGCGGCATTTTTTCACGTCATTGTTAAACCTTATATTAAAAACAAGAAACTTGAAAACAAGTGAAAAAACTAAAATGAGTGATTCTAGCGACGAGGAAGTTTGTTTGACGCCAACAGAATTGACTGAAACTGTTAATAATGCGCATTTCCTCGCTGAGGTGGAATGAAAAGTTACGTGTTGCACTCGAGTGCAAAGATTTTTCACCTCGTGCTCTTTTGATTCCCTCGCTAACGATCAGGACTCGCTGCGCTCGTGATTCAATTTTAGAATCCTTCGCTTGCTCGGTCATCAAAATTGACCACGCGGTTAAAAAGCAACTTTGCACTCTTGTATAACAAATAACTATTATTACACAACTTTATAAAGATATTTGTTTATTTCCTTACTGTCTTTGTTTCCTTCCTGTAATTTTAAATTAAAAACTGTAATACTTTAACGATAATTCTGTAAAACTTTTATAATACTGTTTTATGATAAATTATGTTTATGTTGAAATATAAATAGATATGTAATGTTGTGATTATTGGCAAAACATAGTGCACCGTACATGTTACATATGTTTTACAAATTATTTTGAATGTTAGTGTTCCGTACCCGAAGGGTAAAAACGGGACCCTATTTAGTGCTAAGACTTCCCTGTCTGTCTGTCACCAGGCTGTATCGCAAGAACCACGTTAGCTAGACAGTTGAAATTTTCACAGACGATGTATTTCTATTGCCGCTATAACAACACATTTAAAAAAATTAAAATAAATATTTAAGGGGGGCTCCCATGCACTTTTGGATATAAACATCATTTTATATGAGTCAACTAGCCTATTATATAAAGCTGAAGAGATTGTTTGCTTGAAGGACTTAATCTCTAAGGTCTGATTTGAAAAAATATTTTTGTGTTAGATAGCCTATTTATCGAGAGGCTATATTTCATTATGAAATCCTTATGGAATCGGCAGTTACGCTGTCGGAAACACGCGCGGAAATCTAGTATTAATATATAAAGTAATTATATCAAATTACTGTCATTCATCGAGAAAGTATTCAAATTTAAAATATTAATTGCATCTCAAGTGGGAAAACCAACTACCACTTTTTTTTTTGTTGTCCGAGGGGAAATGCATTCCCACCGCCGCCGCAGCGTATTCGCGCGCTGGCGGTGGGATATGTGGGACTCGCCCTGTCCATAGCATGGTATGCTAACTTATACCACGAGAAGAGGACCTACACCACTAAAACCCCCCGGATACTCCTTCGATCCGCCGTTGGCGGGGGCCGAGCTCGCATAAGCAATCCGGCCCCAACCAAATACCTCTGAAACAATTAAAATAATATAACGCCGATCAACGGGTTTATTACAAAATTCCGCTTAACCCGACAATAACAATAATTCTCCACATATTATTATGAAAGCCTTAACATAGTTGTAGTTACAATACATAGTGCCATAAACAAGGGTTAATACAGTGCCGGCCCAAAACTGTCAAACTGTTTCAGTAGGGTGAACTGTGACTCTGCGAACTTGGCGATACAACTTAATACGTATCTAATAAACTTTGGGTCTGAACCGAAAGGTCGTAAAGAACCCTCTGTTTGTGTAGTTGTATTTTTCTGGGAGTTTTATGTTTACGCTTTATGAGTGCTTGCAAGGTAAATAGTTTGTGACGCTTGGAGAAAAATGGTAAAAAAAAGTATTGGTTTCATTTCCGTGAAATGATTATTTGACTAGCTTGCCGCGTACGGTTCTGTCCGCGTCACTCCCGTTCCCGTAAGAACTTCATTTTTTTTCAGATTACTAGCAGAATTTTGCTGTCTACTGGATTTTGTTAACCCCTCGTGCTAAGCTAAAATGCTTGTGTTACGAGTCGGTAGTGCAATGGGTAGGGATCGAACCGGCGACCACAAGATCACAAGTCCGACGCCCCTAGCCATTGGGCTACGGCCGCTTAAATATAGCCTATATAAATTACTCACGGATTACGTAGCTTTCTAATAAGAATTTTTCAAATATGACAATAAGTTCCTGAGGTTAGTGCGTTGAAGCTAACAAACAAACCTTTCAGCTTTATAATATTAATGAATTTATTCAGTACTTCTGCTATACTTATATACACCGGTTCTTGTCAGAATCACTATATTACATTATTATTCTTATTCTATGAATTAAATAAATATCATTACATAGTATAAAACAAAGTCGCTTCCCGCTGTCTGTCTATGTATGCTTAGATCTTTAAAACTACGCAACATATTTTGATGCGGTTTTTTTAATAGATAGAGTGATTCAACAGGATGGTTTATATGTATGATATAAACCTTCCTGTTGAATCACGCATTGCACCCGTGCGAAGCCGGACGGGTCGCTAGTATACGATTAATTTCTCATGGAAGTTGCCATTAATATAGCTGGAGCCGTGCTCGCCTTTATGCTTGTTGAAATACCAAAAGCTTCGTGGCTTACACATGGTTGCTAGAAAAATGGTAGTCACGACTGAAATACTGTTTCTGTTGTTCCAAGAATAACTAGCATTTGAAAACCTACATGAATTAAATTTAATACATGATTTTAAAAAAATGTCTAGGGTTTAAACCCAGCCTATAATTGAAACCAGGATTTATTCAGCCAAAAACAATCATGATTAAATTTTTTTTATAATGAAATAATAATGAAATAATGAATTTATTCAGCACTTAGGTATTTACATATACTTGTACTTGTCAAAATCACAATAACAAAGAAATATAATTAATAGGTTATTATTCTTATTCTATGAATAGAACTACTTAGGTACCTAACTATAACTAGCAAATGCAACCTGTGAGTGCTGCTAATTGTAGGACATTTACTCACAGACAATTTGACAATGACAATTAACTCCGTCTGTCCGTGTGTCATTAATTCCTCTACTCATAATTAGTTAATATTTACATAAAAAAAATTTGAAAGCATACAATTAAGTGACACACACTTGGGGGCACCCTTATGGGGTTAGGACCACAACCCAGAGGTGCCACTGATATTAAAGTCAGATTTGTGGATATAAGGGGAAGTGATCGCTGGCACGGCCTACAGGCGCTGGATCACAGGGCAGGGGTAGGGGTACAACGCGGTCCTCGCCGGCGAGAATCCTACCCTAGCTAACCTGCAACCTTTCACTAGCTACCTAGGTGGACGACCCGGAGAAGAAAGGGAGAAAGAAACTCCGGGATTTTTTTTTTCGTCATCTTTTTTAGCACAGTGTGTCCATTTTTTTTTAAATATATGTTTTCTTTACAATATTTCATTTAAAGTATAATATGAAGCATGTGCGCTAATGCACGCTCTAGACGTTTTCATAGATATAGCTAAATAGTGATTAAAAATCCTCAAGCAAAAAGCAAGCAAAAGCCTCATAAACCTCTAGCACTTGAAAACGGAGGGCGCATCCACACACATTACCAAAGAACAAGCCATGTGAGAAAATTATCGTCTTAAGCGGTCACACACTAATGTTTTAACAACCATCTCAAATACAACCACCAGCAAGCCGACCAGCCACCGCAAGCAGCACCCGTTCACGAGTATGACATGTGAGCACACAGCCATCGTCTCCCTCGCCATATTAGAGGGAAGGAGGCGACCCGACTCACATCGCCACCGCAAGCAATGACAAACAATGGGAGCATGACGAGCACACTGATAGCAACATTTGAGGAATCACGTTTAAAAGGAGAGGCAAAAGTTAGACTCAGCATAGCATGTTCCGAAGTACATCAGAGTATACAATAATAACATTGGCAATAAAATAATAAAAAATACAAAACATCCAATAATGTAAGTTTGCGTGTGTTACACCGCTAGCACCATGCAGTTTTATCATTAATATATTCATTTATTGTGTAATAACCTTTTTTCATTAAGGTAGTCTTTACATGAGTTTTAAATTTATTGAGTGGTAACTCTTGCACTAATTCCGGTAGTTTGTTATACATACGCAAACTAAGCCCTACAAACGAAGAATCAGTCAGCACACAATTTGTGTTTATTTCTTGTATTTTTTGTGTGCATGTCGCTTCTCTTTTGATATTGATTTAAATTTTGTCTATATGAATTAAATTTTCATAAATGTATTGAGAAGCAACCGTTAATATATCTGGGGGCACGGCAGTGCCCCCCCAAGTCGAGTAAGAAAGAAAAAAAAAAAAAAAAGATGCACGGCCGTACCTATCTTTTCTCGAAGCAACTCAGCCGATTTTCGACCCTCTATAACTTCGTTGTGGATGAAGATAGGAGCCTGAAATTTCAGAACCTAAGCAGGCTTTGTAAAACTACAGCATATTTCAAATTTCATTCAATTTGAACCAGTACTTTAAGAATTATAACTACTCAAAGTTCGGTAATTTCGGTAATTTTGTCACTCGCTCACACGTGATTGACCGATCATCAAAATGTTTAGGCACTTCTAGCAGACGTAGAAGCTTCAAATTTTGAGTACTAGTAGAGTTTAGTGTAAAACTCATGGGAAAATTCCAACATTTTGCAATTTCGGTCCAGTTGTTAAGTTTCATCAACTGCATTAACAACTTTGTTATTTCTTATAAATGTATAGGATTACAAAGTTACATTTGCAGTCAGTGAATCAGTGTAAATGAATATGTATGATTTAATGGAAGAATAGGTGTAGATAGGGACCTAGATGCGATTAAGTTGAAAGGTGGTGGCTAAGTGGTTACGTTAGTTGCTCCAGAGACCTGGTTTTCTGCGTTCGATTCCCACCCGGGACAATTATTCGTCTGAAATTAAAACAGTTGTATTGAGTCAGGGGGTGCTTTGTTTTTGTTAATCTATCGAGCGGTGCGACCTTTGCGACACAGGGATTAATTTAACAAATAAAAAAAAAATCGAAGGAAAAAAAAAAAACTCAATGGAATGTAAAAGCAACTGTGCTATGAACGATAGTATACAAACAGGCCGCGGCCCCTTGAGAAGTAGGGACCCCGTGTACTCTGGCATCCCTGAAACTGGTTATTTGGACCCAGGAGAGCCCGCAACACCATTTGAGTCGCGGACGCTGCCATAGGGTATCCCAGATAGGCAACAGTTCCTGGGCCCCTCACCAATTGTGGTCAGAGGAGTAACCGGGGGTTTAAGTGTTTTTCTCTCAAGGTATGATTTGCATTCCACTGCTATGGAGAGGGCGAGTCCCACATACCCCACCGCTCGTGCGGGAACGCCGCAGTGTCGGAGGAGATGCGTAAAATTCTTGCATTCCCCCCGGACAAACACTACGGCTTCCACGCTTCCCGTTCGTCACAGAAAGACGGTCACTTTCTTTCAAGTAATTAACAAGTCTTACTGCGATATCGCAGGTATACACACACACCACGTTTTATTTATCTGACACAAACTGTATTTGCATATTCATTTTATCAAATATTTTTTACACAGTTTGATGTTAACTAGGAAGCAAACTAAAGCTTTAAATTTACTTATGTACATATTAGCTTGTGGCCGCGACTTTGTCTCTGTGGAAAAGTTGCTTTGACCCGCGACATAGATAATAATTTCCCTAGTGCGGGAGCTGTCTCAAAAAAAGCCAAAATCGGACATGTGCCAAAGTTACATTAAAAACAGTTTAGTAATTTCTTTATTTAAAAACCTTTGACAGTGAGGCCGTGAGTGCCATACATAAGTTCATGTTAATCCTCTGTTAAGCTTGATGTTGTAGTTTTCGATTAGGTACATTGACAATATTTATAATGAATGAGAGATAACAATTTTGAATAAGGATTAATTTTAAATGACGTTTGACGAGTGCGACGAATATCAATAAACCATAAAAAAGTACACGACGCAGCTGCTCTTGTTACGTATGGTGAGTGTTGCCATGCCAGCTAGGTACGTGGGTATTCATATATTCGTAAGTTAAGTTATTTTGTAAATAAAGGCACCGAGTTACGAGTCTGGACGGTTTACATTTAATTTAAGTCTACTTTGGAACGATTAAAGCGCAGGAATCCTCCATTTGTGCATACAATAGACTAAAACCGGCCAAGTGCGAGTTGGACTCGCGCACTAAGGTTTCCGTACCATTTTCAAGTGCCTACCTATTGCCGTTATAGATATCGAGCAAAAAAGGCCGCAAAAAAGTTTGTTGTATTGGAGCCCCCCTTAATTATTTAATTTATGTTTAGTTTGTTAATATAGCAACAGAAATACATAATTTGTGAAAATGTCAACTGTTTAGCTATCGCGGTTCTTGAGATACAGCCTAAATCCGTTGTAGGTATTCAAAAAAATTATGTAAATTGTAAAGCAAAGGAAAAAAGGTACAACTATCTACAAAAAGAAATGAGATGCCATCAAAAACATACTTGTAAAAAAACCCAAGTCTCGTAACGCAGTTCTTTTACAGTTAAAAGTTGTGAGATCTATGTAATACCAAGTCGGTTAATTTATTCAGTCCCTACTTAAGGGACCTTCTGTCTTAAGCTATTACGTAACTATCTCACCTAACAGACTCTTAAAATGATCTTATCAAAATTCAAGACTTTTATGTTATGAATATTAGATTGACTTGGCCATCGCAATAAACACTTGTGAGACACATTCTAATAGTATCCGATGGCCAAGTTAATTTATTATTTAAAACTTAAAAGTTTTGAATTTTGATAAGATCATTTTAAGAGTCTGTTAGGAGAGATAGTTACGTAATAGCTTAAGACAGAAGGTCCCTTAAGTAGGGACTGAATAAATTAACCGACTTGGTATTACATAGATCTCACAACTTTTAACTGTAAAAGAACTGCGTTACGAGACTTGGGTTTTTTTACAAGTATGTTTTTGATGGCATTAATATTTTTAAACAAATCTCTTAGGGAAGTTCGGGCACTTAGTTGGTAAATAGATCGAATCGCCCGTTTCTGTAAAATAAATGCCATCAAAAACATACTTGTAAAAAAACCCAAGTCTCGTAACGCAGTTCTTTTACAGTTAAAAGTTGTGAGATCTATGTAATACCAAGTCGGTTAATTTATTCAGTCCCTACTTAAGGGACCTTCTGTCTTAAGCTATTACGTAACTATCTCACCTAACAGACTCTTAAAATGATCTTATCAAAATTCAAAACTTTTAAGTTTTAAATAATAAATTAACTTGGCCATCGGATACTATTAGAATGTGTCTCACAAGTGTTTATTGCGATGGCCAAGTCAATCTAATATTCATAACATAAAAGTTTTGAATGTTGATAAGATCATTTTAAGAGTCTGTTAGGTGAGATAGTTACGTAATAGCTTAAGACAGAAGGTCCCTTAAGTAGGGACTGAATAAATTAACCGACTTGGTATTACATAGATCTCACAACTTTTAACTGTAAAAGAACTGCGTTACGAGACTTGGGTTTTTTTACAAGTATGTTTTTGATGGCATCTCATTTCTTTTTGTAGATAGTTGTACCTTTTTTCCTTTGCTTTACAATTTACATAATTTTTTTAAATACCTACAACGGATTTAGGCTGTATCTCAAGAACCGCGATAGCTAAACAGTTGACATTTTCACAAATTATGTATTTCTGTTGCTATATTAACAAACTAAACATAAATTAAATAATTAAGGGGGGCTCCAATACAACAAACTTTTTTGCGGCCTTTTTTGCTCGATACCTATAACGGCAATAGGTAGGCACTTGAAAATGGTACGGAAACCTTAGTGCGCGAGTCCAACTCGCACTTGGCCGGTTTTAGTCTATTGTATGCACAAATGGAGGATTACTGCGCTTTAATCGTTCCAAAGTAGACTTAAATTAAATGTAAACCGTCCAGACTCGTAACTCGGTGCCTTTATTTACAAAATAACTTAACTTACGAATATATGAATACCCACGTACCTAGCTGGCATGGCAACACTCACCATACGTAACAAGAGCAGCTGCGTCGTGTACTTTTTTATGGTTTATTGATATTCGTCGCACTCGTCAAACGTCATTTAAAATTAATCCTTATTCAAAATTGTTACCTCTCATTCATTATAAATATTGTCAATGTACCTAATCGAAAACTACAACATCAAGCTTAACAGAGGATTAACATGAACTTATGTATGGCACTCACGGCCTCACTGTCAAAGGTTTTTAAATAAAGAAATTACTAAACTGTTTTTAATGTAACTTTGGCACATGTCCGATTTTGGCTTTTTTGAGACAGCTCCCGCACTAGGGAAATTATTATCTATGTCGCGGGTCAAAGTAACTTTTCCACAGAGACAAAGTCGCGGCCACAAGCTAATATGTACATAAGTAAATTTAAAGCTTTAGTTTGCTTCCTAGTTAACATCAAACTGTGTAAAAAATATTTGATAAAATGAATACGCAAATACAGTTTGTGTCAGATAAATAAAACGTGGTGTGTGTGTATACCTGCGATATCGCAGTAAGACTTGTTAATTACTTGAAAGAAAGTGACCGTCTTTCTGTGACGAACGGGAAGCGTGGAAGCCGTAGTGTTTGTCCGGGGGGAATGCAAGAATTTTACGCATCTCTTCCGACACTGCGGCGTTCCCGCACGAGCGGTGGGGTATGTGGGACTCGCCCTCTCCATAGCAGTGGAATGCAAATCATACCTTGAGAGAAAAACACTTAAACCCCCGGTTACTCCTCTGACCACAATTGGTGAGGGGCCCAGGAACTGTTGCCTATCTGGGATACCCTATGGCAGCGTCCGCGACTCAAATGGTGTTGCGGGCTCTCCTGGGTCCAAATAACCAGTTTCAGGGATGCCAGAGTACACGGGGTCCCTACTTCTCAAGGGGCCGCGGCCTGTTTGTATACTATCGTTCATAGCACAGTTGCTTTTACATTCCATTGAGTTTTTTTTTTTTCCTTCGATTTTTTTTTTATTTGTTAAATTAATCCCTGTGTCGCAAAGGTCGCACCGCTCGATAGATTAACGAAAACAAAGCACCCCCTGACTCAATACAACTGTTTTAATTTCAGACGAATAATTGTCCCGGGTGGGAATCGAACGCAGAAAACCAGGTCTCTGGAGCAACTAACGTAACCACTTAGCCACCACCTTTCAACTTAATCGCATCTAGGTCCCTATCTACACCTATTCTTCCATTAAATCATACATATTCATTTACACTGATTCACTGACTGCAAATGTAACTTTGTAATCCTATACATTTATAAGAAATAACAAAGTTATTAATGCAGTTGATGAAACTTAACAACTGGACCGAAATTGCAAAATGTTGGAATTTTCCCATGAGTTTTACACTAAACTCTACTAGTGCTCAAAATTTGAAGCTTCTACGTCTGCTAGAAGTGCCTAAACATTTTGATGATCGGTCAATCACGTGTGAGCGAGTGACAAAATTACCGAAATTACCGAACTTTGAGTAGTTATAATTCTTAAAGTACTGGTTCAAATTGAATGAAATTTGAAATATGCTGTAGTTTTACAAAGCCTGCTTAGGTTCTGAAATTTCAGGCTCCTATCTTCATCCACAACGAAGTTATAGAGGGTCGAAAATCGGCTGAGTTGCTTCGAGAAAAGATAGGTACGGCCGTGCAACTTTTTTTTTTTTTTTTTTTTTTTCTTTCTTACTCGACTTGGGGGGGCACTGCCGTGCCCCCAGATATACTTTGGATATCGGCAGATTTGCCCCAAAGTAGAATTCCATATGATAAAATGCTGTGGAAATAACTAAAATAGACCATACGTGCAGTTTCTACGTTGGTCAGTTGTCTAACTTTCCTAACAGCGTAAGCAGCAGAGGTCAACTTTTTGGCCAAGTTCGACACATGAGCATTCCATTTTAAATGTGTATCCAGCGTTATACCTAAGAACACTGTGGAGCTAACAGTTTCCAGCACTACATTATTGAGAATTAAATTAGGTCCAGTATTTTTCACATTGGGCGTAGTGAATTTTATACATTTAGTTTTTTTTGCGTTTAGCACCAAGTTATTTACAGTAAACCAATGAGTTATATGTGTGAGTGCACAATTAATAAAATCGAAATCGTCAATATTACGTTTCACTTTAAAAATAAGTGAAGTGTCGTCAGCAAAGAGTACAACATCACACAAGATTAGAAAGACATTACAAAATTTTGGCCTACAGAAAAAAACAAAATAATGTGAACAATTAGAGATAAGTTTTATATTTCTAAGAGGCGCAGATGGTTTTATTTCTTTCTGTTACTTATGCCTGGTGAAGTAGCAAAAGCCTAGGAAATAACTAAATAAGTGCGTGCGAAAAAAAAAAAAACTATTAAAAGGACTTGCTTACCTTAATTATTTATTTATTTATTTTATTTATTTGGCTTACCAACAATTGTTTACACCATAAAATATTAAATACATTCATCATAATACATTACTTGTGTAACAACCTCTTACAGGTAAGCACAGCATGCATTAAACTACTTAGTTAAAGTTAAGATTATGACAAAATAGAAACACATACAAATATGACATTGTGAAAATCGAATTAAATTATAGGTACCAATTAAATTGAAAATTAAAGAATAAATTAATACAGTGCTAAAATTGAAATTAAATTAAATAATAATAAAAAAAGGAGTAAATTTTTTTTTAAAACTAATTCTTTTGAGTTTGATAAGTGAGTTAGCGTATAGGTCAACCAGATCACTGCAACTATTTAGTAATTTACACATGCGAGGGATAGGAGAGTTGGCACCAAGCACCAAGCACGTGGTATCCTAGCGGGGACTCGGAGTTTTACCCGACTCAGCAACTGCGGACAGTCAATTTAGGATCGTAGAATTTTAAATAGAAAAACGGAATCGAGTATATCCCTTCTCTTTTGTAAAGATACCATCTTAAAATGGGAAAGCCTGTCATTATACGGTCGTATTTTTTTAACTAGACCGGACGAATATGCTAAATGCCACAGGAACCGTTTTTGTACTCTCTCTAGCCTTAATGTGTGTGTTGCATAGTGTGGTCTCCATACCGTACTACAATATTCCAGCACACTTCGGACAAGACAATTGTAAAGCATGATCTTAGTCTTGCTACTACGAAAACAAGTGACATTTCTTAGTACAAATCCCAGCATTTTCGAGGCTTTTTTTATTACATTTTCAATATGGGGTATGAATGTCAATTGCCTATAGAATAAAACTCCTAGGTCCCTAATATTCTCGACTTCCTGGATTGGACTTTGAGATATGTGGTAGTTGGATAACATTAATTTACTTTTCCTGGTAAATTTTGCATGGTAGCATTTCTTTACATTTAAACTCATGTCATTGTCCTTACACCACTCTGCCAGAACATCAATGTCACGTTGGAGCAACTCAACGTCAGCGTCAGATTCAATTACTCTGCAAAATTTTAGGTCGTCAGCATACATATAACATTCCGAGAATTTTAACATATGAGGGATATCGTTGACATAAAAGTTGAATAAAATAGGACCAATATGGGATCCCTGGGGAACACCGGATGTGATCCCGTAAAAGTTTGACTTGTAGCCATTAACGGCGACATAAAAAGTGCGATTTTCAAGGTACGACTTCAACCAGTTACGAAGACAGCCGGTGATGCCATATGCAGATAACTTTTGTATGAGTTTGTTATGGGGGACAGTATCAAAAGCTCTACTAAAATCTGTATATATCACATCCACTTGTTTAGCATTATCAACGGCGGCCATTAGAGTCTCAGTAAACGCTACCAGATTAGTGCAAGTAGACCTGGAACTTACAAAGCCGTGCTGGGAGCTGCTGAGATAAAGTCTCAAGTGTGACTGTATACATGGGCAAATCAAAGATTCGAAAACCTTGGCAAATATAGACAAGATACAAATTGGTCTGTAGTTACTTACATAAGTGCTATCGCCGGATTTATATATTGGTACAACCTTAGCTTCTTTCCAAACGTTAGGGAACGCTCCTAATGCAAGAGACCGATTATATATAAGTAACAGAGGAGCTGTCAGGGATGAGGCGCACATGGAGATAAAAATAGGAGGAATACCGTCCGGGCCAGCACCTTTTTGACGGTCAAGAGACTTTAACTTATTAAGCAAAGTGTCGTGCTCGATCTCTGGGGCCGACAAGGGCAAGCTGTAGGCTGCCATGGTTTTCAAGAAATCTGTAGAAAGAGATAAGTTGGTATTCTTTGGGCTACTATACATAGAAGAAAAACGTGTAGCAAACATTTCGGAAATATTAGTTCCATTAGAAGAAGATGTCATGCCGTCGTTCATAGTAAGAGGATAGGAACTAGTGCCTCCACGTTTCTCTTTCATATAGGCCCAAAACCGTTTGGGATTATTGGTGATATCAGATTCCGGGTCACTTAAATATGTATTGTAACAGGAAGTAGCTATAGCTGAGCACCGTTTACTCAACAACTTTAGTTCAAGCTCATCCATAGGGTTCCCATATAACTTAAAACGAATACGTAACTTTTCTTTATCTCTCAGGGCTCTTATTAGTTTTTTGTTGAACCAAGGAGGATGTGTTTTACGTTTATGTGACGACGTGGGGGCATGCTTTTGTATTAAACTCTTAATTTTATTATAAAAAATACTAACCATTTCATTTACATCTTGAATCCCGTCAAACAAATAGTTCCAATCAATGTCATCCAAGTGCTTACACATCATATTATAATCTAATTTGAAAAAAATCGTTCTCTTATTATTATTATAGGGAAGCCTCGAGTCATTGTCTGATTTAATATGAATTTCAATTGGGGGATGTAAAGTATCAACAATACTTAGAGGGTTTTGAGCGGCAAATACGCTGCCTGTGGTTAAGCTAGTCAATACAAGGTCTAATATTCGCCCTGACTTGTTCTTAATATTATTAAGTTGAATAAGTTTGTTCATATGAGTGAAATCCGTTAATAGGTGACCCATACCCGGGGGTACGTAATCGTTATCTAACTCACTTACCAAGCTCCAATTGATGTCGCCCAGATTAAAGTCGCCTACTATACAAGTCTGCAACCCCGATTGTTCAAACAAAGTGTTACAGGAGTCAAGAAAGTGTTTTAGATTTGAGCGCAATACAGGTGGAGATAAATAAATTGCGCATAGAGCTAGTTGACGAACAGATTTTGCGATGGAAATGTCAATAGTAACCCATAGGTCTTCACAATGAGTTTCCCATTCAAACATGCGCTTTGAATGTATTCTTTTTAGAACAGCTATCAACACACCTCCTCCATCTTTTTTCCTGTTATCTCTGTCCCTTCTATAAACTACGTATCTGTCATCAAATAGCTCTGAGCTCAGTACAGTGTCATTCAACCAAGTCTCTGATAATATAACTACATCGTAGGTTTCGCAAGACATTTGATGATAAAAACCTCGTCATTTAGTGCGTAATCCTCTAGTATTTTGATAATAAATCCTTAAGTTATTGAATTTTTTTTCACGTAACTACAATAGCATTGACCTATAAATATGGAAAAAATTAAGCTAGTTTATCTAAATTATCCTTATTTTTAATCAGAATGTGTTCAGACTCCTGTACTTTCCGCATAAATATGCGGCCACCTCGCACCCAGACAAACTGGTATCCAAGTTCCTTAGCCTTAATTCTGGCGGCAGCATGAAGTGCCTTATTAGTGGTAGACAGGTGTTCCGTAATGAAAATTGGGGTCTTCGGTCCGGCGTATCCAAGATGAGAGGTATTCAATTTATTATCAGAATTTGATTTATTAAATTTAATCGTGGCTGCGAGAAATTGGTCACGAGTACGAGGAGAAGCCAGTTGTACCACTATAGATCGTGGTCGAGAATTAGTAGGGCTCTGCTTGGCGACTCTAGTACAGTACTTAATGTCGCTGTCCACAATGCCGCTCCCCACCACTTAAGATAATTGTGATACAATCTGCAATAGATTTTCTTGTTTTTTTTTCCGGCAAACATTGGATTTCTATATTGTTTGCACGAGTTTGTTGTTCGAGTTGGTTAACACGTGAAGAGATATCATTGATACACATTTTCATCTCTAAGTTTTCTTTATGCAATTCCTTCACGGTATCTTTGGACGCAGCATATTCCTTCAAAATATCCTCCATTTTGTCCATCTTATCCATCTGGTCTTTAATAGGTTGCAGTTCTCTATTTACCGTTTCAGTAAATTTTGACAAAATTTCTGTCTGCTCCTTCTTAACAGCATCTTGAATGAGTTGCCGAATATCATCCCACGACAAAGTGATGTTGTCCGTCTCAGGCGGAGAACCAAGAGCTTGTCTTTTATTCCCCCTGGTAGTTGAGACATTACGCAGAGGAGTACTATCCGACTTACTGATTTTCGGACCAGAGTTTATGCATGCCGGGCATTGCCAATCATTCGGTACATTGTAATTTTCCTTTAAAGACAAGCAAATATAATGATACGTTTTGTGACACTTGATACAAGTAGCATATTTCTCATTAGCTACCACTTGATCACAACAACCCCATGAAAAGGATGTACTTGATGACATAGAAGACTGCTCCGCCATAACGCTTCAGTAACCAGGAATTTATAATGATGCAATCAATCAATGAAAGTATAAAAACAATCTCACCCAGCGCCTTTCACAGTCCGAATATGATTTACGCTTTAATTATCACAGTACACAGTAGAATTAAAAAAAAAATATTATCTGTTATCATTTTTAATCAAAACTGTATTTTTAAATTATTTATACAGTCTCATAAAACCATTTAAAAACACAATTAAACAATAATAAGTTCCAAAAAATTTATTACACTAGTCTCCAATTAATTTACTTAATCCTCAAAATAACGTTTCCCCAACACCAGCTTCAGTATAAAAAGGCAATGATTCCTTATTTGTCAAGCGTCGGCCTAATTTGAACAAATGGTCTTAACACCGAAATTAAACTTGCAATGTAATGAGACCCGCATTCGTCTTCATTTAACTAATGCACAGCCTACCACAGACAACCTCCGTGACGTAGCGATATTTGGATGCTTTAAATCTTACAGGTCGTGGGTTCGAATCCCATGCTGGACAAGAAATCTTTGTATAGATTTCTTTCCGGGTCTGTTTGACTAATTGACTACACTCCGTGTCTCAGAAAGCACCCTAAGCCGCTGGTCCCGATTGTTATAACATCATCATTCTATAACAATCGTATACAAGGAAACGGGCAGCAGCGTTTCATAGTGTGTTACAACATAATACTGCGGTCAGTAACCCGCCTGTAGAGCGTGGTGACTATGGCAAAATCCTCCCTCGGGAGAAGGCTCATGTTCAGCAGTGGACGCTATACAGGCTGTTGATGATAACATTCTATGTAATAACAATTATGTACCCTTTCGGGCACAGCATCCATTTTTCTTGGATTATCCAAGAATAATACCCATATGTTACCAACAAAGATAGGTCTGCCTACCAAACTCCTAAAAACCATTCCTCATCGCGTTCATAAGTTGTTCGTTCGGTGTAATAACAATTCTACTCGTGACATTCATTTGTCAATGTTTGCGTCACTAAGATTTTGTGAAGCCAGCAGCGAGAAGTAATACAGAAGAAACATTTATTGAACGCACATAATACACAACACATAATACACATTAAAAGTTAATTATATTATATACTGGGTGACTTTTTTACCGTCTTGAAAATAATACGGCGTGATATGTAAATGAAATAGATGTCTAGGGCATAGTTATTTTATCATTAAATATTTTTGACGATTTTCACTCTTATATCAGATAAGAGTGAAAATCGTAACGGTAAAAATGCGTACCTAAGTAGTTAATTACACGCAATTTCGCTCACTCTTTTTATTCATGTGTGTTTTTTTTATTTATTTTTGTGTGATTGCGGCCTAGGTATTAAAGGAACCTATTTTATGATTATGCACGCGCACGGGTGTTTTTCTTTTAAATAATTTATGAGATTTTCGAAACTCTAATTACTGAACTACGAGTGCAAATATACTGTGGTCTATAGATTATATTCCTCTTACTCAACATACCATGTTTTTATCAAGTTATGCGCGTACATACATTTTGGCGGTTCATTTTTATTTACATGACCTTATTTGTTACTGTTAGTTGTCTTTCTATTACGTGTACCTTGAGAATTTTTTTATTCGTCTAACAGATAGTCTAGCTGTAAGAGTAATTAATTAAAGTTGTTATCGTACTGGAAATGAAACAAGAGTTACTTAACGTTATGAGATTATAAGCAAAAGAAGTATTTTCCGTTATAACATTTTAGTATACATTTACCTTTATACATATAGAGCTTAAATCTCGGCTGTCGTAGGTTCTATTCCCATGCCAGACGTAACATCTTTGCGTCAATCAAGGATCAATATCTTTCCGGGTCTGGTTGTTAAGGCGCTATCTTTCGTATTTCGAAAAGTTCGTTACGCTGTTTTACTAGGTTGCATATTATACCAGGCTGCGGGCAGCAGCGATCACCAAGGTGTATTATAATATTGTGGTCACCAACCCATTAGATAAGCGTGGTGATTAAGGAAAAACTTTCTCATATATTTTAAGTAATCGGTGAATCTGGACAAGTTACCGAAACGTGAACATAGGTATTAATATTATAATGCTTTTTTCTATTCAATTAAATAGTTTACAGTTTTTTATTTAAAAAAAGCTTTTGAGTCTCGGAGGTCGTAACTTCAATCCCCACACCAGGCAAGAAATCTTAGAGTAAATTCTAAGATTTCTTTCCGGGTCTAGTTTCTTGAGGGACTATCCTCCGTGCTTAGGTAAGCACATTAAGCCGTTGGTCCCGATTGTTATAACATCATCTATAACAAGCGTATGATGATGATGATGTCCTCCACGACGTGTCCGTCGATGGCGAATCTCTGCTATGTATTTCTATGATAGGCGCGGATATGTCTCGCAAACCCAAATTTTGTTTTAAATACTCTGTCACATGTCACGCAGTATAGTTGGCCACAAAGGTTATATTATGTATAGTTGTATACGAGCTTTGGCTTCGTTTTTTGAAGTTGACGTTTAGCATCCAGGTTCACAAGGCGTGTGGCCTCGTATTGCTCAGTAGCCTTATGTACAGTCCTACTTAAATTTTCTACACCTAATGTGAAACAAATTGATACGAATGTGCAAATAAATGGTATTCGGTTGGAGCCAGTGGAGTCAACTGTCTTTTTGGGAATAACTATTGACTCCAAATTGCAATGGGGCCCACATATTGCGAAACTATCAGGAAAACTTAGCTCTGCGGCCTATGCTGTTAAAACTATGAGACGACTCATTGATTTGGATACTGCTAGAATGGTTTACTTTAGTTATTTTCATAGCGTAATGTCTTATGGAATTCTTCTGTGGGGAAACTGTGCGGACATTGACACAATTTTTGTACTACAGAAACGAGCTGTAAGGTCTATATATAAACTTTGTCCGCGGGTTTCCCTACGGGAGAAATTCAAAGAGACTAATATTCTTACAGTCGCATCACAATATGTCTATGAAAACCTTTTATATGTTCATAAGAATATAGATAGTTTCAAGAAAAAAAGCGACACTCATAATGTTAATACTAGATCTAAGCATAATCTCGTTTTACATGCTACACGTCTCCACAAAATTAGCAATTCTTTTATGGGGCAATGTATACGCTTCTACAACAAACTTCCTAATAATGTAACTAATGTAAGAGATCTTTCAACAAACAAGTTTAAACGATATGTCAAAGATAAATTATGTAAAAAGGCTTATTATAAAATTTCTGATTATGTTAATGACAAAACTGCTTGGGGGTGAGTTGCTCTGAAACAATACTGCTTTATTAATCATTGTAAAATATAATTTTAAAAAAAAAAGGATTCCTCTGAGTTTCTTGCCAGTTCTTCTCAGAGTTGCCACGTCCAGAACTGGTGGTAGTAAAAGAATGGGACGCATCATAAGAACATGATTTAAAATATTTTAAATGTGTCTATTTGAATAAAGAATTTTTGACTTTGACTTTGACTCCATTCAGTCCGATGCCGTGCCAGTTTCTCCTAGCCTTCACACGCAATGTCACTTGCAGACAGGTGGCGTTTAAGGACATCCTTATAGCGTAAGAATTGACCCCCCGGCCTACGCTTTCCCGTAACAAGCTCAGAGTAGAATACCCGTTTATATACAGAGTAGAATACCCGTGATACATACAAAATGTGTTACTTTAAAGTCTACATTATATCTCATCGAGTATTCAAAGGGGTTATATCCCACTTTGTGAGCTGCCTTAGCTCAGATAACATAATTGAACTAAAGTATCTTTTGTTACCATTAACTTGCTTTTTACACGTTTTCTGTCTAGAAAAAGCTTTGCTAAGTCTGAATCACTAAAGGATCTCTCTTTTTGTATTTTCCTGTTCCAATAATGAGTTTGCCTAGTTTAAGAGACTGTTGAGAATAATTCTAAAGCTCAGAAGCATAAGGTTGGATGTGCCATTATACGTCAGAAACATTCGTCGTATGTGCCTTTATCGTAAACTGCCACTTACGACAAATTGCTTCTGAATATAATAGTAGATCCGTCCTTACGCTTGTGAGGAATAGAATTATTGAATGGTTACAGACAGGGTCAATTCAATTCAATTCATTTTTATTTGCATAAAATGTGGTTACAATAAGATGGTTATGAAGATTAATAAGTACAAAACACACTTTGGCACAATATGTGACATACAAATATACATTCCTTATACATAAAATCCATGCATCAATTTATCACCAAGTTATTAACAGTTAAACAAATTATCCATTTACTAAAAATCGTAGAAAAAGTTAAAAGTATCAATAAATTTTAAAACCTAATAGTCAATGTGTATTTTAAAATCTAAACCTATATGAATTAAAGTAGATAATATTCGATTTCAATAGAATATTTTTATTGTTTGCATTTACATTGCATTTCTAACCGTATATGAGTGACATGAATACTTTTTCAGAAATTCGCGAATTGAGTAAATATTTTCATCGATCAACCAATGCCGCAAGGAAGAGCAAAATTTATGGTATGGTTGGTCAATTATGGGTTTAGGTAAAGAGTTGAAGATGAGAGGGGCCATATATACACAACTGCGACGAAATATTTCTAGTCTTGGAACTGGCATTTGTAATGACAAATGAGTAACTTTTCTCTTGTTAACATTATTTTTTTGTTCGAAAAGTAAAGGATTGGATTTCACAAATTTCGATATTTCGTAAATATAAATACTTGGTACAGTTAATAGACCTTGTGCTTTGAATATGGGTTTACACGACTCAGACCATTTAATATTAAATATAGCACGTATACACTTTTTTTGAGCTATAAATACCCTCATCATGTCCACTGAGTTACCCCAAATTATTATGCCATAACGTATGAGTGAACAAATATAAGCGTGATAAACCATTATCGAGGTTTGCTTTGAAGTGATATTTGTCATTTTCTTAAGAGCATACACAAAGCTATTTATTTTTTTGCAAAGGCTATCGATGTGCTCTCTCCATGTGAGATATTCATCTATAACTATTCCTAAAAATGTTGTGTTTGGAATTTGTTCTATTGGATGGTTACTACATGTTATATTGCATGGATTGCCTTTACCTTTGTGTGTTCTAAATTTAACTATTTTAGTCTTATCCAAGTTAATTTTAAGATCATTTTCCTCTAACCATTCCATAACAGCATTAAGTGTTTTATTTACTTCTGTTTCAAGATTGACTTCGACTTTGGAACTGATGACTATTGTAGTATCATCTGCAAATAAGACACATCTATGTTGGTCTAGTGCTTGAGGAAGATCGTTTACATAGATAAGAAACAATAAGGGTCCTAAAATACTTCATTGTGGCACGCCAATTGTCAAATTGTTTCGTACATCAGAGTCATAGTTCTCAATACTATTGGTTGCTTTGTTGTACTTACATATTCTGGTCAATTGACTTCTATTACAGAGATATGATTGAATCCATTTTAATGCTATACCTCTAATGCCGTAATACTCTAGTTTAGTTATTAATATAGAGTGATTTACTAGATCAAAAGCTTTACTTAGATCTAAAAACAGGCCAATTGTTGGGATTTTATTATTAATATTATTAATTATCATTTTTACTAAATTATACGTTGCCATTGTCGTCGATCGATTTTTCCTGAAGCCATATTGTTCATCCGTTAACACTTTAGAGTGATCTAGAAAACCGATCAATCTTTTATAGACAATTTTTTCAAATATTTTGGATATAATCGAAGTTAAAGATATAGGTCTATAATTATTTTTGTCTTTTTTTGAACCTTTTTTATGTAATGGTTTAATAATAGATACCTTAAGCTGTTCAGGAAAACAGCCTTGTTCTAAGGACATATTAACCAGATAGGCTAATGGGCGTGCTATATATTGTGATATATGTTTAATTAGCTCGGTGGTAATATTGTCGTAACCTGCTGCTTTAGTATTTTTTAAGGAATGTATTGTATTATAAATTTCTATATCTGTTGTCGGTTCCAGAAAAATACTTCTATAATTATTATCTAATTTTACGTTCTGACAAGTTTTATTCTTGATTTCACTTTCTTTCTTTACATTATGAATGAAATGATTATTAAGCGTGTTGGCAATAACGTAACCTGATGTGGCAGTCACTGTACCATCAGATATCTGATCAATAAACTTGTTTGGAGGATCATCACTAGTAACTTGTTTAATAAGGTCCCAAGTAGCTTTACCTTTATTTTTAGCTAATGAAATAAGTTTTTGATTGCATGTAGACTGTAGTTTATTGATACATCTCTTCAGTATTTTTGAGTAAGTCATGACATTTCTTTTATTTTCATTTGTTTTGTTTTTGTAATATTTGTATCTTAATACTCTTTTTCTTTTACAGCTTACTTTAATCCCTTTAGTAATCCACTTCAGTTTACTATTTCTATAAGTATTTTTTATCTTGATAAGAGGAAAACATAATTTTAAGAATAAAGTCAATATATCGTGAAAAATGTCAAATGCGTCATTAAGTGCCATATATTTCTGAAAAAGTCAATTTGCTGATACAGTCAATAAATTTATTTATATTTTCCTTACACATGTCAAACTTAGTTATATAGTATGTCATATTCATATTTTTAACTTTAAAATTTAGAACTTGTGCAGTATTGTGGTCCGATAGGCATAAATTATATATATTATATCCAGTTGCATTTGAAATATTGCTTATAATATTGTCAATACAGGATGTTAACCGTGTTGGTAATTTAATGTGATACTGCAAGCCGTAATTAGAAATTAAGTCTGTCATTTGTTTAGATTTACTGTCTGGTTTTAGTAAATTAATATTAAAATCACCTGCAATTATTAGTTTACTTTGTTTATGTTGCAGTTTGATTAACGTTTTTTCAAAATTCTCAAAAAATACATTAACGCTAGAATTGGGAGTCCTATACACACACAGTATAATAATGTGTAAGTCATTAAGTTCAATACCACAAACCTCGAAATGCTTCTCAATACTCATTTGTTTAATGTCTTCTAATTCAGTATACCGCAGATGTTTCTTGCAAAGTATACAAGTACCTCCCCGACGTTGTGCTTTTCGTGCATAAATAGAACATAATTGGAAATTATTAAGTTTCATAAACCTTTCTTCCCCTTTCTTAATAAAGTGTTCACTCAAACAAATGACGTCCAAATTAAGATGAGATTCTTGCAATTCTTGGATAGCTAGGTCTAAATCAGGTATTTTGTTTAGTGCTCCAGCAATATTTTGATGAATTATTGTGAAACTGTTTAAATGTTGGTTACTAACATTAGCTCCGAAAAAAAATCTCATTCCCCTCACTTACTGTCATCTTATATTTTTTATATTTAAACATATTTGGCGATTTATTTTTATCAAAAAGCCACTTTTACTATTTTTAAGTTAATTTAGTTACGGAGCGGATTTGATCATAGACGCGCACTCAGAACCGGTCATGAAGGTCTTAAGGCCTCGAGTAGCAAAAGTGTAGAAGGTCCCTTGGCCATAAATTATTTTACTACAAGATATATATAGATCAAGATACAAATCGTCGTGATAGGTATTTCGAATTTACTACTCGTAAATTCGAAATACCTATCACGACGATTTGTATTTTACGAATTGCTTAATTGGAGTGAACAAACATAGATGACTCATTTTTTCAATATTTAAGAACAATATAAAGTAATGCACATAAAGATAGACCAAGCGAAAAAACAAGTTATTTACTAGTTCTTACTCTTCGGAATTTGGAAGATTTCTTTGTAGTCTCAAATGTGGTAGCCCTTCTATTGCGGAGGCCCCGGAGCGGTAGTATCGGATGCCGTGCCTTAAATTCAGCCGTGGTTGCAGTATAGAAATCTTACTAATTAGAATTACTCATTAGAGGTTTGATACTAGACCAGGTATGATAATTTAGATAATACGCAAAGATTTCTTTTCCGGAAGACTTAAAATTAAGACTTAAACCGGTATTCCACGGAGCTTGTCTCATCCGTATTATTCATCGACAGTAAACCAGGAATATTCATCTAAGCATACAACAAACATTTTTAACAACTAACAAGCTAAAGTTGAAAATACTCAATTTGCAAAGTCAGTGGTTGCTAACTCAATTTAAACAGGGAATTTCTCTGTTATTTGAAGAACACTGCAGCGTTGTATAAGTTTTAAACTAATCGGACTTCAGTGGTCGACATGCTACTTTGTACGGGCTTAAAGTTTTGTGTCTTTATGTAAATACCGGAGTTTACGTCATCTGTTTAATAAGTTAATAATAGTGTAATTATTTATGCCATCAAAAACATACTTGTAAAAAAACCCAAGTCTCGTAACGCAGTTCTTTTACAGTTAAAAGTTGTGAGATCTATGTAATACCAAGTCGGTTAATTTATTCAGTCCCTACTTAAGGGACCTTCTGTCTTAAGCTATTACGTAACTATCTCACCTAACAGACTCTTAAAATGATCTTATCAAAATTCGAAACTTTTAAGTTTTAAATAATAAATTAACTTGGCCATCGGATACTATTAGAATGTGTCTCACAAGTGTTTATTGCGATGGCCAAGTCAATCTAATATTCATAACATAAAAGTTTTGAATTTTGATAAGATCATTTTAAGAGTCTGTTAGGTGAGATAGTTACGTAATAGCTTAAGACAGAAGGTCCCTTAAGTAGGGACTGAATAAATTAACCGACTTGGTATTACATAGATCTCACAACTTTTAACTGTAAAAGAACTGCGTTACGAGACTTGGGTTTTTTTACAAGTATGTTTTTGATGGCATCTCATTTCTTTTTGTAGATAGTTGTACCTTTTTTCCTTTGCTTTACAATTTACATAATTTTTTTGAATACCTACAACGGATTTAGGCTGTATCTCAAGAACCGCGATAGCTAAACAGTTGACATTTTCACAAATTATGTATTTCTGTTGCTATATTAACAAACTAAACATAAATTAAATAATTAAGGGGGGCTCCAATACAACAAACTTTTTTGCGGCCTTTTTTGCTCGATATCTATAACGGCAATAGGTAGGCACTTGAAAATGGTACGGAAACCTTACTGCGCGAGTCCAACTCGCACTTGGCCGGTTTTAGTCTATTGTATGCACAAATGGAGGATTCCTGCGCTTTAATCGTTCCAAAGTAGACTTAAATTAAATGTAAACCGTCCAGACTCGTAACTCGGTGCCTTTATTTACAAAATAACTTAACTTACGAATATATGAATACCCACGTACCTAGCTGGCATGGCAACACTCACCATACGTAACAAGAGCAGCTGCGTCGTGTACTTTTTTATGGTTTATTGATATTCGTCGCACTCGTCAAACGTCATTTAAAATTAATCCTTATTCAAAATTGTTATCTCTCATTCATTATAAATATTGTCAATGTACCTAATCGAAAACTACAACATCAAGCTTAACAGAGGATTAGCATGAACTTATGTATGGCACTCACGGCCTCACTGTCAAAGGTTTTTAAATAAAGAAATTACTAAACTGTTTTTAATGGAACTTTGGCACATGTCCGATTTTGGATTTTTTTGAGACAGCTCCCGCACTAGGGAAATTATTATCTATGTCGCAGGTCAAAGTAACTTTTCCACAGAGACAAAGTCGCGGCCACAAGCTAATATGTACATAAGTAAATTTAAAGCTTTAGTTTGCTTCCTAGTTAACATCAAACTGTGTAAAAAATATTTGATAAAATGAATATGCAAATACAGTTTTTGTCAGATAAATAAAACGTGGTGTGTGTGTATACCTGCGATATCGCAGTAAGACTTGTTAATTACTTGAAAGAAAGTGACCGTCTTTCTGTGACGAACGGGAAGCGTGGAAGCCGTAGTGTTTGTCCGGGGGTAATGCAAGAATTTTACGCATCTCCTCCGACACTGCGGCGTTCCCGCACGAGCGGTGGGGTATGTGGGACTCGCCCTCTCCATAGCAGTGGAATGCAAATCATATCTTGAGAGAAAAACACTTAAACCCCCGGTTACTCCTCTGACCACAATTGGTGAGGGGCCCAGGAACTGTTGCCTATCTGGGATACCCTATGGCAGCGTCCGCGACTCAAATGGTGTTGCGGGCTCTCCTGGGTCCAAATAACCAGTTTCAGGGATGCCAGAGTACACGGGGTCCCTACTTCTCAAGGGGCCGCGGCCTGTTTGTATACTATCGTTCATAGCACAGTTGCTTTTACATTCCATTGAGTTTTTTTTTTTTTTTCCTTTGATTTTTTTTTTATTTGTTAAATTTATCCCTGTGTCGCAAAGGTCGCACCGCTCGATAGATTAACGAAAACAAAGCACCCCCTGACTCAATACAACTGTTTTAATTTCAGACGAATAATTGTCCCGAGTGGGAATCGAACGCAGAAAACCAGGTCTCTGGAGCAACTAACGTAACCACTTAGCCACCACCTTTCAACATAATCGCATCTAGGTCCCTATCTACACCTATTCTTCCATTAAATCATACATATTCATTTACACTGATTCACTGACTGCAAATGTAACTTTGTAATCCTATACATTTATAAGAAATAACAAAGTTATTAATGCAGTTGATGAAACTTAACAACTGGACCGAAATTGCAAAATGTTGGAATTTTCCCATGAGTTTTACACTAAACTCTACTAGTACTCAAAATTTGAAGCTTCTACGTCTGCTAGAAGTGCCTAAACATTTTGATGATCGGTCAATCACGTGTAAACGAGTGACAAAATTACCGAAATTACCGAACTTTGAGTAGTTATAATTCTTAAAGTACTGGTTCAAATTGAATGAAATTTGAAATATGCTGTAGGTTTACAAAGCCTGCTTAGGTTCTGAAATTTCAGGCTCCTATCTTCATCCACAACGAAGTTATAGAGGGTCGAAAATCGGCTGAGTTGCTTCGAGAAAAGATAGGTACGGCAGTGCACATTTTTTTTTTTTTTTTTTTCTTTCTTACTCGACTTGGGGGGGCACTGCCGTGCCCCCAGATATCTAAAACTAGCTTAATAACTAATTAAATATAGCTTAAAGCCTTCGATTCGATAAATAGGCTATCTAACACTGAAAGATTTTTTAAATCGGTCAAGCAGTTCCTGGGTTTAGCGCGTTCAAGCAAACAACAAAGTTAGCTATAATAGTATAAGATATAATTATAAACAGTATCTTGTGATCGCTCAGTGGTCGTAACGACAGTTGCACAAAACTCCCCTAAAATTCTAAAAGTCATAATCCCTCAATCTCATCGCCAGCGACTGCCCTGAGCCGAGGTCCAAGCCCCACAGGGGGCGCCCTCTTGCGCAGGTTGCTTAGTTTGTAGTTTTAAACCATTTATTTATTTATGGCTGGAGCTCTGCTCGCCTTTATGCCCGGTGAAGTAGCAAAAGCCTCGTGGCTACCTACGTATGTCCATCCGAAAAAAGAAAAGTGTCGAATTCGACCATGATTAAAAAAGGTATTAGCATTTTGCACTCCTTTGCACTTATAAACTATAAGTGTGCGAAATTTCATGTTTCCACAACCGCGCAATTTTCGTAAAATTGGGTACAAGGTTTTGGCTTTACGTTTATACATTAAGATAAATCTTTATTAGTTTAATTAAGGCTCTAATAAACGTAGTTTTAGGACAGACTGTGACATGACGGCGTTTTCGTGTTAACAAAATCTTATATAATATATTGATGGCCGCGCTTCAGGAACGGCAAGCGAATTTTATATTGTAGTTTTATCGCTATCACGGATGTTCTTTTCTTTTTTTGCTTTTTCAGGGGTTTTACCCCCCACAGACAATTTTCTCAATTTTTCTTTATAACTTGTTATAATTATGGCCTGCCTACTTACATTTTTGTTTCCTTATTTTATATGGTACCTGAAATAAGCATCGGTATATACAACATTGCATGTGGTCAGACTTCAGGGAACGATGTCCGGCTGCGACGCGTAACTAATTTTCGAAACCCATGGATTGTTTGTATTTACAGGGTTATTTTTAAAACATTAACAACCTATTAGGGGGTGAAAGTACTGAAGATTATTAAAAAAAATCAGCTGTTCTATACATTTATGTTTACATACCTCTACAAAATGTATGAAACAGCGGATTTTTTTTCGCGATTTCTGTTTTGGTCCCATAGTTAAAGTTGCTTATAATCATCAGTACTTTTACCCCCTGAAAGGTTGTTAATGTTTTAAAAAAAACCCTGTATATGAAACTTGCTAAAAGAACTGAGTCATTTTCGCAACCTATAAAAGATTAACCGAGAAGTTCACGATGATTACTGGTCATTCTTTTTTTTTTGTTGTGCGGTGGGTAATGCATTGACGCATTCCCACCGCCGCTGCAGCGTATTCGCGCGCTGGCGGTGGGATATGTGGGACTCACCCTCTCCATAGCGTGGTATGCTAAACTCATACCACGAGGAGAAGGCCCTACACCACTAAAACCTCCCGGACACTGCTTCGATCCGCCGTTGGCGGGGTCCGGGTACGCATGAGAAATCCGGCCCCCCGACGGCACCCTCGGCCAATATGGTACCGCGGGATCTCCAGGGCCACACTTACAGTGGCCCATTTGCCCAATTATAGGGACGCCCGGAGTGTAGAGGCGTCCCTACTCCTCATGGGTCAGCCTCGAAGGGAGCGGGGCCTATGTGCCCCACTCCCCGAGGCCGAGCGGGAGAATTACTGGACCTGGTGTTCTGTGTTCGATTCCCACCCGGTACTTCTATTAGTCTGAACCGCGAATAGTTGTTCTGGCTCTGGGTATACGGAAGGTATTTGAAGTAAGTTTTTGTAAAGATCTCCACGACATATTAATTTATTTGCTTAAAAACATGTTAGTAAAAGCAGCCGTAGCTCAATGGCAAGGGCGTCGGACTTGTGATCTTGTGGTCGCCGCGCCGCGGCCGGTTCGATCGCCACTCATTGCACTACCGACGTTAACCCACTCGTAACACAAGCATTTTAGCTTAACACGAGGGGTTAACAAGAATACTAGTAGACAGCAAAACTATGCTAGTAATCTTTTAAAAAAAAAAACTTGTTTAAAAAATGTTAGTATGACCACCAAATGCAAAAAAAAAACAACATCAATCTCAATAAAGAAAAACTGTTGGACGTTTAGAGTTTTGTTATAAACAAATTTGTTGTAAACGATTAATGAATTAATGAATAACAGCCATACGCTAATTTACATACAATATCATATTTATATTTAGTTAATTACAAATTAAAATTCAATCCTTTTAACTAATTAGGGTGAAAGTGAAAATGGTTATTTACATATCAATTATTTCAAAATAATAATAGTTAAATAGACTACTGCATAATGATTTTAATTAATTAATTATGTTACTACATTTACATACTACTACATTTTAGAGTACCAAATTGCTGATTGGGAATTGTAGGTACTTTATAAATGGTAATTTGAACAGATAGTTCAACTCATCTGCTTTTTTTAATACTAAGTGTAACCATATCATTATAAAGTACAGTAGGTATATGTACACTGTTATGACATGGGTAAACACTTAGTTCACTAAGTTTAAACTAGATGGCGCTGAACAATTATGATAAAAGTCGCTATAGAGATTTATTGACACTTACAGGCATCTTAGTACTAAGATTTTGTTGATAACACACACACATATGACTTAACCCATACATACCCATAGTAACTATCTAAAAGCTATAGTAACAGTGTATCAAAATTGTAATCACTATCTTAAATTATCTAACTAGTCTGCGGTTGCCATAAATATTTTGGCTGACCGGGACATTGTTCAGAGCGGGGAGGAGGGGGGAATAAGTAAAACAATAACACGACGTTGGCCGGGACACCGGGAAATGACGCTCGAAACCGGGACATGTCCCGGCGTACCGGGACATATGGACACCTTAAACTAGTTGGTATGTTAAGCGATTAAGTAACGTTAGTGATTTTTTAAATCATTCCACAGGTCTTTACTAAGCATTAAATACAACGCGGAAGACTATCGTCGAGCTGGAACATATATCAATATTCTTCATCGTTCCTGCCTTGCCAAGGTCATAGAGGAGGCCCATGTTCAGCAAGGGACGTAACGGTAGTAAGTAAGCTTTATTTAAAACAAAATGGTTAGCCATATTATAATAGCATAACTTCTACAATTTACTTGCAACGAATACTTCAAAATTGTACACGAAAAATAGTTTATTAACAGTGGCAGGTATAGTAATACCATAGTACATTAAGAATAGTAGGTTATCTTCATACAAAAAAATTTGGCCGCCGCCGCTTGATTGTAGTCTTGTACGCACGCTCTTTCACGTTATCGCACGCGTTCAAGTACTTACGAACGCCCACTCTATTGGGCACTTTATTTATTTAGCGCAGTTTGTTTGTTGCAGTGTGTCAAATAAAGGAAAACGATATTGTATTGTAGATTTTTTGAATTGAATATGTTTTATTTTTGAAATGTATTTTATTAAACCTATGAATTGGTAAAACATTTCACTATAATAATATAATGTAAATCAAAACCTTGTGCTGCCGTAATATTTAATCCTTACTAATATTATAAACGCGAATGTTTGTGAGTGTGAAACTACTGAATGGATTTGTCTGAAACTTTGCACGGGGATAGTTAATAAGCTCGATTAACATATAGACTATAAAAAATCACGCTCCAACCCACTGGAGAAGAGTAACGCGAGTAAAACCACGGGGCACAGCTAGTTAAAAATAAAAGGGACGACCCTATGCGTTAACGAAAGAGTAGGCTATTAACTCGCCGATCAGCCTAAGATAACCTACTGTTCTTAGTATACTGTGGCTATACGGTTGGCAAAATGTACAGTGCAATGGGCACCGACTCAAAGTTCACCTGGTGGACCGCAAATAAGTCGGGCGGCACCGATTGTTAGCTCGGACTCCGTTCACTGCACGTTATTGACTTAATTCGCAATATTTAGTGACTGCCCCGTTTGAATACGCGTTGAGGGCGCTTGTTGACTATTACGTAACACCGTAGAACACCATAGTATTAGAACTATTAATAGGTCAATGCGATTATAAATGATAAATGAGGTATATGTAAAAGTTCACCCATCACCACAATCGAGTCATATTTTTATTAAAAAATTAAATCTGTAACATTAGAATTCAAAAAAATATATGTGGATGTAGCTAACAAAAAAAATTAGGATTTAGGTTTTTCGGATATTTTCCTTTATGTGACACGTGTTAAACGTTGCTTCATGACAAATTTCAAGATTCTAGGGCGACTGGAAGTACCCTTTGGGTTTTGGTTCCTTGCGAGTAGGGAGGAGTAAGGATTTTCTTTTTTTTTCTTTTGAGGTACGAAACCCTAAAACGAAGAAGGCAAGAAAAAGTTAACATCTGAAAATTATTTCTACACCTGCTATCGTGATCAAATATTAAATGTAATACCTAATTGTTAGGGCATGCAAAAACCGGGTCGTTTAAAAAAACCATTTTTTTCGGAGTTTTTGTTTACAAAACCGGTGAAACCGGTTAAATCGGTTTTTTCGGGTTTGTTTTTAAATTTTTATTAAATAAATATGTGTGTAAAGAAATGAAATGCTGAAGTCTAATCAAAATATGTATTTTTTACGGATTGAAATAAGCTACAGCCTACAACTACTAACAAACAATACAAAAAGTTTATTTTCTTTATACATAAAATAGAATAATAATCATAAAGCTTAATAATTAACTAAGTTTTTGTAGCCAGCATTGTCACTAAAATGCAGTGAAAATAAATTGATATTTATGTATCGCTGGTTTCTGTTAGAAGTCCACTCATCTAAAGTCTCAACTCATCTAAACGGCGAATCTCACTCCATCTGACTTCAATTCCTCTAATTCTTTTATAATTGATTTTCTTAACTCGCCATTTGCTTTTATGACTATATTTTTGATACTATTTGGTGAGCTTGGCAATTTGTATCCACTTTTGATAAAAAGTTTTTTAAGCTAACAAAATGTTTTGGAGGGAAGGCCATCCAAAGCAGCCATCTTTGATACGACGTATTCAACAGAATGTAATGTTGTGAAAAAATGTGTAATTTTTGGCTTTTGAATTATTATAATTTTTTTTTTTTTTTTATTAAGTTTCGACATTCCAGTCACTCCATATTTAGACATTTACGATCGTGACAAATTTGGTATTACGCTAAACTTCAACACAATCACGCCATAATCTCGTCATTGTCTCAAGGGAAATTACGATACACTATTGACATTCCCTTGTACCGTTTGTAAATTAGCAGCATTGGTAGTCCAAGATATCTTACTGGCTCATGAGACTTTCTCTCGTATTCAAGAACATTCTTCATTTGAAATCATACCGTCATTAAAGTTCTAACACCACATAGAAGTTTTTTTTGGCGGTTACGACATTTTGATGAAACTCACATCGTCCAATAGAGACCTGTAGCGACATCTACAGTAGCCGCACAAACTACGAGACGACGAGCAGCGCCATCTAGCATCTAACATCACAACTAACCTGTATCGCGCAACACAAGTTTACAAGCCAATTCGAACATTTACAAGTTCTATACAGCAACAAGTGATCCGGCAAAGAAGATCTTCCTTTTATGTGGAGAAACAACAGTTTCTTTTCAGACCTATAAAAAAATAAAAAAACTGGTATATATATATTTAGTCTTCCAAACCAATTTATGTCACGGCGGCGAATCTCTAAGATTTATAATTTGTGCATAAGACATATAAGTAAACATAGGCGCACTCTCTAGGCCTTTATTATCCAAATCGGATAGGACGGTTCTACTGACACGACCGTTGACAGATCAGGTGCAGGACAAACAGCTTGGCACGGATAGCGTACCTGACCCTCACCAACGGCGGACGGAGAAGTGTCCGGGGGGTTTTAGTGGTGTAGGGTCCTCTCCTCGTGGTATGACTTTATCATACCACGCTATGAAGAGGGCAAATCCCACATACCCCTTCGCCGGCGCGGGAACGTTGCAGCGGCGGAGGGGATGCAGAAATGCATTTCTCCCCAAAAAAAAAGGACAAACAGTTTAATCTACTCGCTGAGGCACGGAGGAACCACAAATAAGTTTTCGAGAAAAACAACAATATTTTGCCGGTCGAACATATTACCTACCAGACCAACCTGAGCCAACAGTTAAATAATGTCATATGTGGACCTTACATATGAAATTATTTCACTGTTGGCTCAGTGGTCAGTGAATAAACCTTTAAAACCTGGTGTTCTAGTTTCAGTTCCTACTTGGGATACATTTTTGTGTGTACTATAGGTAGATTCTCTGAATCTAACAGTGCTTTGTGTCACTGAATGATGCGTTTGTAAAGTCCCCAGGACACAGACATTTGTACCACTAGGGCGAGAAATATCTGCAAAATAAGTGCAAGTCGGACTCGCGCACGAAGGTTTCCGTACTATTGACTAGGTAAATCACGTTTGTTGTATGAGATGCCTCCCAATATACCGTAAACAGAACGGAAGGTACCGAACCATAAAAAAATAACAACAATAATCTATTCCTTTGTCACACAGATATTAATAAATAATCAAGTAATGTTGGCAGCAGCCTTAATATATAGTTTCATTAAATTAAAACGTCGCTTGCAGCTGTTGTTATCAGAGGGAAGTAATAAGCAATGCGAAGTCTATCAAGTCTCCTATTTTAATTAATTTGTCATTATGACAACAGTACAACTGAAAGAGACTACTACTTGTAGATTCAGATTCAAAATTATTTCTAGATCTCACAAGCATAAAGTCGGATGTGACATTATACGTCAGAAACATTCGTCGTATGTGCCTTTATCGTAAACTGGCACTTACGACCAAATGGTTCTGAAGAGAATTGTACTTTCGTCCTTACGCTTTTGAGATCTAGATTTATTTAAAAATTTACTTCAACAGCCCGTTTACGTCCACCGCTGAACATGGGCCTCCTTTAAATACCTTGGCAAGCCAGGGTCTTAGAAATAAAAAAAATAACACAAAATTTTATTAAGCTAATGACATAATTAATTATTTTACCTTGAAATTGGAGCAATTTAATACCAAACATTTTTGACATAAAGATAAATAATCCGAAACTTTATAATGAGCCCTGCCAATTTGTTGTCTTATGTTTAGATGTAGTCAGATATCACTTCATTAATGGGTACACAGTTCTTGTGTTGTATTTTGTACTTGCGTGGTACTCGTTTGATTGGTGATTCAACTAAAAAATTCGGCTGTAGGCTAATGTTTAATGGAATCATAATCGTCATATCAGCCTGATGTCGTCCACGTCTGAATACAGGCCTCCCTCACCGATTTCCAGCGGGATCGTTTGCTAGCGACTTACATCCACTCTTCATCACGTCGTCGGTCCATCACGCTGGTGGTCATCCCACACTATGCTTGCTAGTACGCGGTCTCCATTCGAAAACCTTTCTGCCCCATCATCCGTCAGTTTTGATAGCTATCTGCTGCGCCCAATGCTATTTAAGCGTTGAGCTATGTCAGCGACATTCATTCTCCAGTAGACCTCTTTATTTTTGATTTGATTACACATGGTAATGCTAAGCATAGCTCTTTCCACAGTTCGCTGAGCAACTTTGAGATATATTGGTAGGAATTTTGCTAAAATAGGTATTTGTTATGTTATGTTATATTATAATTTTTTTACCAATTATATTAAACCCACTAGGCCAACAAGCCAGTTAAAAATAGCATAAATTCCACGAAGTAGTATAAAGCGCAGTCCAACACCAGTAAACAAATTGCTCATTAAATGTACTAGAGTGCACTCTAAAGCCCGCTACACTTTAACCCTATCTTTAACCGCAGCAAAATCAAAACGTCAGAAATGCACCGTTAAATGTTCAGCCAGCACAGCACGGAAACAATTCTAATAACAGTTACCGTGGCCAATGTTACTCGTAAAAACGTATGGCAAACGCGTCGATGCATTCGCTTCAAACCGCGACACAGTCTAAAATAATTCCTTATAATTCTTTGACACACTGTTGGTCCGTTTTAACATTTTGTTGGTATTATTTTAGACTGTGGATTGTAAAGTGAGATTTTACCGATAGTGGTCACAATAATACCCCATTAGATGGCGTTTTGATGTTATTTGCTAACGTGCACGCGAATCGGTAGTTGCATATAAATGGAAATTATCCATGATTGGCGAGATTATTTCTTTTGAATTTAGTTGTGAAAAGGGTAGTTAGTTAATGATTTAATGCGTTTTCCTTTGTAGTCAGGTTAACGTATTGGCTATAAATGTTTTAAAGTAGTTTCCGTCATGCTACCTAATAAAATTTTAGACCGCAAAATATAATTTGCTACGTATATATTAAAGTATTGTTCATATTTTATATCGAGGGGTGAAAGGCTATTTGTTTGAAGCGACATTTTGGACGATATGGAGTTATATATATATTCGGATTCAGCGAATTTTTCTGCGTCGTCTGAGCCGGGTTTCGTACAATTCTGAGCACTTTTATGGCGCTTAAAACAATGCCATTTTAGTGCATAATTCTCAAACATGATGTATGATCAGACTTCAAATTTGCCATATTTTTTTAGTATATCATTTAAGCTGTATACAAAAACAGAGAATCGGATCATAAGCCGTTATTTCCTTCCTAAAATTTTAGTTCGATGGCAGATAAATCGTTTTTCGATGTAGCTATCTTTAGATGAAAAGTCCCTTCAAACATTTTGCTTACGACTACTTACTCTGTGCAATGTCGCTTCAACCAATTTGCCGTCAGCCAAATTCATTAAGACATGTCGTCGGTTCAACCCTTTCGCTACAACTGTTTTTCACTCTGTTTAGAACAACCAAGTTATATAACTCCTTTCAAAATCTGAGACATCAAACAACTCTTTAAGAATGTTCATCGTTGCTTAAGCCAACTTTCCTGAATCGTTAACAAAACCCAAAACCCAAACCCAAATTGGTAGTAAAACCAAATAGCCTATTCCTATTATTATTGAGTAACGTCGATTCAATCATTTTGCTTTCTCCTGCATAAGTACTGTAAAGTCACTTAAACCATTTTGCCTGCTGCTGATTAGTGACAATGTTGGAAGTTGAATCATTTTTCTTTACTCTAAAAATAAGGCGATACAGATCATTTTGTATTAAGCGACAATTTATCTTATACTCATAACTGTTTTTTAATTGAAAATTATACCAAAACATTCAGGGATTTTTTTTCAATAAAAATTTGCGATCCCCATTATAGAAAGAGCACTAGTTTTTTCATACCGATTTTTTTTCCAAATTTTGAATCTTTAAATGGCTCTCCTGTAAAGTTCGTAAAATGTCGCTTCAAACAAATAGCCTTTCACCCCTCGATATAAAGTCCGGTTTGACTCACGTGTAGTAGATTTTTGGCAATTTCTCGACTACGGTTTTGGCTCTAACCGAGAGAGAGCCTTCTTCGAACGAGCTTTTTGCCCCTCAGTGTCGCGCGGGTCGTATCACCAAAAATCTATACGTGAGTGGTACACATATTTATATTATTATCCGGTTGTTCTCACGATTTGTCATCATCAGTTCGACTAGTTTCCGTTCCGGTATACCTATGTTAGTTGCCGGGCGCTGCGCCGTCGAGTCGACTACTCCTTGGGAATGGTCCTCGGGGTGTTCTCGAAACTAGTCGGACATATCCGATGATGACAAATCGTGAGTACAACCGGATAGTTAATATAAATATATTATGTATTATACCCGAGTCAAACCTGACTTTATATAAAATATATATATTAAAGTATATTTAAACTTATTTAGTTTGTATATTTTATACTGTTTTATATTAGTTACTACATTTAATACATTGCGACTTTTTCTCTAAACATTCATGGGAGGTATCATTATAATGTTAAAGTTCAACTCACTGGTCGTGATAGCAGTTTCTATTAATATAGCGAGTGTCTGAAGTATAGGCTTAACGTAGTTCAGATATGACGCGCATGTTGTACAAATTGCATTGATAGTACTTTACTCTTTACCTTGTAGATATATAAAATCTAAAAAACGTATTTGATATAAGTAAATATTTAATTATATGATGATAAAAATGGCTAAAAAATTTTGCTTACGAACATTTTAAGTATTTATTTAATCTTTAAACGATTTGACATGGGCAACATCACCGCTGATGCTTAAGTGTCGACTTACCCCATGGGTGAGATATTTATAGGGTGATAAAAATTGATAGTGGTAAACTCACCCTGCAGTAGATGAATGTGGGTGAGTTTACCGGTATCAATTTTCAAAGGTGAAAAGTCAACCATGGTAGATATATTTATAGGGTATGGGTGATTTTGTGTCCAGGAAGCATTTTAAGCCGTAGGTAATTGTTATATTAATTGTATACCAAGGAACGGGGGGACAGGAACACAGAGAAACGCTGCTGCGTTTCCCTGTGTATTACGACATAATGCTGCGGTCACCTCTATGCTCGGTGAAGTAGCAAAAGCCTGGTGGCTACGTACGTATATCCATCCGAAAAAAAAACTGCGGTCACCAACCCGCCTACCGAGCCTGGCGACTATGGCAATAACCTCCCTCGAAAGGAAGTTCAGTGGTGGACGGGTCGATGATGACAAAAAATAGGTAATATTGCTAACAAAATCACTCGTAATTGCAGTATTTCTCTAAAATAATAATCTATTTACTTATATAATCCTCTTAAGTAAATTCTACAAGAATGAAAAAAGGCTTACTACTTCTTATAATTGCCAGGTTCCCACGCGGCAAACAAACAAAAAGCGATACCCAAGACTTTCTTTCAGAAAACTTAAAAAAAATAAAACTTTTTGTACAACTCCATATACGTAAAAATATAGGCTCAATTCAGACAATGTAATATATCCCAGTCTTAAGACCCGAAGTAGACAACTACACCTGTTTTTGTGGTTACACAGGACGAAGTTTACTTATTTGATACTTCAGCTGAACAAACCTGATATTCGTGTAAATACAGCCTTATTCTTATGTAATAAGGTTGATTTTACAGTGTGAATTCGCTGTTCTTTTGGTAGCAGACAATAGGCAAGTTTCTTACAACTCGGAGTGAACTAATCTGCTAATGGTAAAGAAACTTGGTACCATTTTGGGGAACGAATAGAGGATAACTTGGGTTCGATCTACCGTGCAGAGATGAGGAAGCAGAAATTAATGTGCAACTCCCGGAAAATAATAAGAATCGTAAGTTGATCATCCTACTAGTTAGTTGATTCATTTTCTAGTAAGTTGATAAACTAATGAGGTTTGGTAAAAAATAACCTAAGCCAATAGAGTTCAACAGGACTAATTAAAGTTGAAGTTTTTTTCTTTGTAGCAAAGTCTCATTTGGTTAAGTCAAGTGTCATAAGAATTTACTGGAACTGGCAACTAAATTTAACAATGTGAGAGGCACTTGAATATTGATCAGCTTACGATTCGTATTAGTCCGTTAACATATATAAAGACAAATTTTCCAGTATTAAGCATCGCAATGCTTTGGCATAAGATGATTAATAAAAAGGTATTTCTAAACCCACAAAAACATTAAAAACTCGAGGGCATGTAACGATAAGACTATGACTTATACATAAATGCCTTCATTACTTTAGGGTTAATGTAACGTCCGGGAGGTTTTAGTGGTGTAGGGTCCTCTCCTCGTGGTATGACTTTAGCATACCACGCTATGGAGAGGGCGAGTCCCACATATCCCACCGCCAGCGCGCGAATACGCTGCAGCGGTGGTGGGAATGCGTCAAAGCAATTGACACCGGACAATAAAAAAAAAAAAAAAAATGGTTAATGTAACGCATTTGAAAAAAAATAATGAAAACGTTTATTGATAAAGTACACGAATTGATCGAACTGACTATAAATCAAATACAATGATAATGAAAACAAAAAAGGAAGAAACAATCTTGACTAATAAATTAGATGACATTTCAACAATAATTATTTTCTAATAAATTTCCTATGTAATTGTTAGGTACTGTGTTATAGTAGCTACATTAACTTAATACATTTTATTTTATTTATTTATTTGGGATTAACAAAAGGTTACACTATTAAACTTACAACTACTATAAAAATGAATTTGAGTAAAACTACACCGTTATCCACGAAATACATATAAAAGTGTGACAAACTTAGCCCTATTAACCAATTAAACATTTTATAAGAACATATGCAAGAAATAATACTTAAAAAGAACAATTAATTTCGTTCTGTGGATCTTGGGATCTAAGGTGTTATTAAATCATTTCTTGATGAAGAAACGGCCATGCTACAACGATCTAGTAGTATTAAATTGACATTTTGATATTTTTTTCATCAATATTTTTGCATCGTTAAGGCTGAGTAATGAATACATTTGAATCAAAGTCATAGTCACATTGACAACCTCCGTAGCGTAGCGGTATTTGGCTCGCCTTGAATCTCGGAGGTCGTGGGTTCGATCCCCACACCGGACATGAAATCTTTGTGTCATTTCTAAGATTTCTTTCCGGGTCTGGTTGGTTGAGGGACTAACCTCCGTGCCTCAGAAAGCACGTTAAGCCGTTGTTCCCGATTGTTTTAACATCATCTATAACAATCGTATATCAAGGAACGGGCAGCAGCGTTTCCTTGTTTGTACAACATAATACTGCGGACACCAACCCGCCTGCCAAGCGTGGTCCTCGGGAGGAGGCCCATGTTCAGCAGTGGACGTTGTATGGGCTGATGATGATGATGATAGTCACATTAGCCTCCAGGTTATTAAAACAAAGCATTGATGATCTCTCTCTCGAATGATAAATTTATATAAAAACAAGCTGCGCCCCGCGGTTTTACCGGCGTCACTCTGCTCCAGTGGGTCAAAGCGTGATGTTTTTAGCATATACGTTAATCCAGCGTATAACCTAACCCGGTGCAATTTCAGCCAATTCCGTGGAGTAGTTTCGGCGTGAAAGAGTAACAAACAAACATCCATCCATCCATCCATCCATACTTACAAACTTTCGCGTTTATAATATTAGTAGGATGGCATTAAAAACTTGTTTTAGAACATAAGTTGATGTATTGCTCGTGAAAACGTGGCGTAATGGTTTAAGCCGAAGGGCGTGGGTTGGACAAAAAACCGTTGTGTAAACTCGAAAGCCCGTTAAGCCGCTGGTCTCGATTGTTATAACATCATCTATAGCAATTATATACCAGGAAAAAGACAGCAGCAACTCCTGTTTGTTTACGTATTACGTAACACTGCGGTTACCAACCCGTCTGCCAAACGTGGTGACTATGGCAATACTTAAAATGCTTCCTCTGGAGGAGGCCCATATTCAGCAGTGGACGTTGTATGGCTGAAAATGAAATTCTATTTTAAATAGGCTAATTTAACACTGAAAGCATTTTTCATAACGGAACAGTAGTTCCTGAGATTAGCGAGTTCAAGCAAACAAACAAACTCTACAGCTTTATATATTAATATAGATAGAAGTATGGATTTGGCAATACGAAAGTTATGGTTGTATTTTCAGATCATATCATAAAAACAAATCTCATAAGATTATCGTTTTAATAATATGGAACATATTTCAATCTTCCGATTTCCTTATTTGTCGAGTTTCCGGCAAAATTTACATTCATAAATGTTTGTGATCATACATTTATGAAGTTGTTTCGGAGAGTATTGGATTACTGAATAAATAAGTTAAATCTTGTGACAGGAAATACGAGATTCGTAAAAGAAATGTTTTACTTATTGAACGAAAAATAAAAAAGAATAAGACACTACTAATATCATAAATGCGAAAGTTTGTATGTGTGGATGTATGTATGTTTGTTACTCTTTTACGCAACAACTACTGAATGGATTTGGCTGAAAGTTTGCACGCGGATATTTCATAAGCTGGATTATTATATAGGCTCACAAAATATCACGCTTCGACCCACTGGAACAGAGTACCGCAGGGCGCAGCTATTAAAAAACAATGTAAAATGTCGTATTAATTGAAACGTAACTTATAAAATATGTAACAATAAAGGTAAGTATAAAATATTATTAAAATTGGAAGTCTCGTTTTATGAACAAAGAGATTACGTAACAGAAGACCGACTACATTATATTATTTAAACATTTCCTTGAAATAAAATATGGCGCTGAAATGAGACGGGGGAATAAGACGCCGCCGTCATACGTCACGAAACTACTTGTTACATAGAACGTAAATAGTTGCGATGGACGTAACTGGATATAAATTAACTTCTCGTTACACAATCTCCGTGGCGTAGCGACATTAGTGTCGGAGGTCGTGTGTTCGATCTCCATGCCAAAACAAGAATTATTTGTGAAAAATCTAAGCAAAAGTCATTGCCATTCAGCTTGGCAATGCTGCCAGCATTCAGGGAACGCTACCCAGTGGCTGGCGCCACTGGGTAGCGTCCTCTGAATGCTGAATCACGAATTTTAGAATCGTTTTTTAGTTATATGCCATTAAAATGAACATTAAATCGTATTGACACACACTTGGCACCCTTGAGTGGTAAGGATCATAGGGTATTACTCAGACTTAACGAAATTCACTACTGCTCACATAGTAAGTTAATTTATAGCTGGTTAATTTTGATGTAATGGCTGTATGCTTTGCTCTGCATTTATTTTACATATACAAAAAGTTACTGTTATCTTTTAACTATTAATATATCCAATTCCATAATTTGGGTTTAGAGTTTGGGGTACATGTATGTAAGTTTTAACTAATTAGTAAACTAGTGGAGTAACTTTGTCACAGAATAATAAAGTTGATCAATACCTGACTTCAGAAGACTGAAGTCCGTATTTATTTAAGGGGTCTAAATTATTTGTTCGAAAGTAGTAATCAAGTCAGCCCTTTTGTATGCATGTGAATATTTGAATGGATCCGGAAGAAACTTCACATCTGAGGTATACCGAGGGGTTTCGTGTACATTAATATTTTAGTTATTTAATTATTTATCGCCATGTTTAACCGTTACGTTGATACAGAGTTTGCTACGGTCGTAGAAACTACGAATACGTACTACGCCGTAGTAGGCGTAACGTTTTAAATTTAGTAGTTAAGAGACAAGTTAGAATAATACTACTTTTATAAAAATTTATACTACTCATGTAGAACAGCTTTAGTAGAATAATTACATAAAATATTAACAAAACGAGAAACTATTTCGCAAACGAGCTTTGTTCGCTGTAATTCAGTTATTCGTCACTAGTTTTAATGAAACTCGTCGCCGCTATATATTGTTGAGCAAAATGACAATGTATTAATTATACACTAACAAAATTATGTTATAATATTGTTTGGAAATAAATTTCACTTTCAATTTTGTGTGTGACCACATTTACTATTTGAGGTTTTGTTCTTCGTGTAAAATAAAAACAACTTCTTGAGAGGGTTTCTTCTATTTATTTCTTGCTCCAGTTTCTTACATTTGTAGGGATGCCCGCCGTCTGTATCGATCGGTTCGGAACATCCCTCTTTTATACAAATCATTAGGCAAATCTTAATTAGCTCTGATTGGTTGACCAATCAGAGAGCCGGAATTACTACCAATAGGAGACAAGGTGAATTTTACTATCCTAGGTCGAAACTTTACCGTAAAGTAGACCTAGGCTCGATTTAAGATAATTTCACCTTATCTCCTATGGTGTTTCCTTAACAAACAATATAAGTTTTTATTTAAAAACTATAAACTAACTACAAATTAATCATTAAATAACTAATAAAGTATATAAATATACAAACAAACAATTATCACAACCAAAGCTATGGCGCGAGTTACAAATTTCTATGTACAACTTATAACAATTTTATAAAACACTATTTTTGTCTTTATCTTATTATTTACCATTATATACATTACTTTTAATAGTTTTATTCAATACTCTAGTCACTAATGAATCGGTTAACACCAAAAATACACTTAAGGAGTAATAACTATTGTCAGGAAATCGAACACAAAGTTTTACACTTTATAACGCTAAGCTTTTCGTCTATTGACTATCGTAGCACACTGTTTATATTGTCCCGCACGTCACTCCCGCCGTGCGACCGTGTCGCATCTTCTCTCGGTGCGGGCTCGATGTCTGTAGGTAGAGGCAGGACCACCAGCTTCCTTACAGGCCGACGTAGCACTCCTCCCTTGGTCCGCACGTCCACGGCGCGTACCACGTTGTCTGGGCCGGGGTATGTAGCGATGATTCGGCCGCGGATCCACACGTTGCGCGGTAGATTGGGGTCGACTATCTGTACGAGGTCGTCGATCTGCACCGCCGCGCCTCGACCGTGTGGCTCCCGCCGGTGTTGAAGCTCGGGAAGGTACTCCTTCACCCAGCGCGCCCAGAAGATGTCGGCGAGCCTCTGTGCGGCTCGCCAGCTGGATCGGGAGATGGCGTCCTCTTCGGTGAATGTGCCTGGCTGTGGCACGCGTCCGGAGCCTCCCAACAGGAAGTGGTTGGGAGTCAGGGCCTCGGGATCCTCCTCGCTGACTGAGACATGCGTCAGCGGGCGACTGTTGACGGTGTACTCCGCTTCAGTAAGCAGAGTGGTGAGCACCTCCTCGGTCGGGTGGCGCTCGTGCAGCGCGGCTGCGAGCGCTGTCTTCACGGAACGCACCATGCGTTCCCAGGCTCCGCCCATGAAGGGAGCCCCGGGAGGGATGTAGCGCCAGCGGATGGTCCGCTTCGCTGCCTCCTCAGCCGTCGCCTCGTCGATGGAGCGCCGCAGCTCCTTGTCTGCAGCCCTCAGGTTGGTGCCGTTGTCCGACCAGATTTCGGTAGGGCACCCTCGGCGAGCGAACATCCTGCGAAGTGCCATTACAGCGGAATCAGTACTAAGTGAACCGGCGATTTCTAGGTGTACAGCCCGCGTAGTGAGACACGTGAAGAGCGCCACGTATCTCTTCTGTCGATCTCTCCCGACGGTTACGGAGAGCGGGCCGAAGTAGTCGACCCCGGTGTAGGTGAAAGGCCTGCTGTGGTGTGCTAGGCGACATCCAGGTAGGTCTCCGGTCCTCGGGTGCGGTGGCTGCTGTGTCTTCATTCTGCAGTACAGGCACCTTCGTAGTAGTGATCTAGCGGTGGGGCGTAGACGCAATACCCAGTATTGCTGTCTACACTCGTTGATGGTAGCTTCCACTCCGGCGTGATGTAGTTGTCGATGTATAGACTGTATCCACAGTCTCACTGTCGGGTGGTCGCCGTCGATCACCATAGGTTTCCTTACAGCTTCTGTGATGTCCCGTACTGCTCTAGGCGACTTTCTTTAGGTATTTGCTTCTGTAGTTTCAATACCTCGATGTCGTCCGCGAAGGAATCTTCCTGTGACGACCGTATAAGTAATTCTTCCGCTATTTTTAATTCTTCTGCGGTGACCGGAAGAAACTTTCGTTCTGATAACTGTAGTGTTTTCTGTACTATTTTCTTTCTGTTCGCTGTGTTTTCTTTTTTATTGTTCCAGCTCGGATCATTTTCTTTATTCTTTTTTGTTCTTCTGTAGTGTACACTTTGTTCTTGAGGTGTACATAGCCGAATGAATTGAAGTACACGCGCTGTGGAGTAACGAAGTCGGTTCCAGTTCGAGAATCTCGATGGATCAGGTAAGGCTTCTGATAGCTTCGGTCTTCGTTTCTCGCTCACGTGGTGTACCTTTTCTTCACCTGAGGTCTCTTCTTTTACAGGTGATGGTGCTTCGGACGGCCAGGTGTCCTCGGGTGCGCATAGGAAGTCGGGTCCCTTGTACCATCGGTGTTCTTTGTCGAAGGTAGGTGGGGTATCTCTCGTAGCGTCGTCCGCCACGTTCAGCTTCGTAGGTACCCATCGCCATTCGTTGACCTTGGAACTTTCTTCGATCGCCGCTAGTCGATGAGCCACGTAGGGTTTGTACGAACGCGAACCCGTCCTTATCCATGTGAGTACTGTTCTACTGTCGGTCCAGAAGGTTTTGCTGTCCGGTTTTCTCTCGTGTTCTTCTGTGACTGCTTCTGCGAGCCTCGTGCCCATGACCGCTGCTTGTAGTTCCAACCGTGGTATCGAAGTCAACTTGAGCGGTGCTACTTTCGCCTTGGCCATGATGAATGATAAGCTGACCTCTCCACTCGGTGCTACTGCCCTCCAGTATAGTACCGCAGAGTACGCCGACTCGCTGGCATCGGTGAGGACGTGAAGTTGTAACGATACGGCGTCGCTGTAGCTCACGTAACATCTTGGTATAGTTATGTTCTTGAGATTTCTTAGGTGAGCCATCCAGATCTGCCACTGCTCCGCCAGGTCTTCATCGATCTCATCGTCCCATGATGTTCCTCTGCGCCATACTTCCTGGAGTAGTTGTTTCGCTTTGATTGTGACCGGTGATGCGAAGCCAAGCGGGTCGAATAGTGACATTACTATGCGGAGAGCTTCGCGTTTTGTAGGCTTCTTTCCTTCCACAAGCGCTGTAGGTATTCGTGTCATGTCGAGGTTGAACGTAAACTCGTCGGAGTTGGTCTTCCATATGACACCTAGTACTCTCTCCATCTTCTCTTCGTGTCTATGTAGCTCCAAGTCTTCTGTTTGACTGTCTTCTCCTAGGGTTTTCAGAAGGGCTTGCGAGTTAGACTTCCATTGTTTCAGTTCGAAACGAGCTTTACCGTGTACTTCTCGGACCTCTTTAGTGATCCGTGTCGCGTCTTCTATCGTTCTAAAGCTGTCCAGGTAGTCGTCGACATAATGTTTCTTTATTATAGCTTCCGCTGCTTCTGGGTTGGTCTTCGCATACGTTTCAGCGTTCAGGTTCTTCACATATATTGCCGTGGATGGTGAACTCGATGCCCCGAAGATTAGTGATGTCATTCTGTACTCTTCCGGAGGCTTTTGATCTCTTCTGTCACCTCTCCACAGGTAACGTAGCGCGTCTCTGTCTTCTGTTCGCAGCTTGACTTGCATGAACATTTCTTTGATGTCGGCGGTGACTGCCACTCGGTGCTGTCGGAACCTCATGACGACTCCTGGTAGCGACTGTAGTAGGTCCGGTCCCTTCAGCAACATGTCGTTGAGGGCGACCCCCTTGGTCTTGGCTGCGGCGTCGTGAACTACCCTTTGCTTGTCCGGTTTCATGGGGTTGATCACTGCGAAATGTGGTAAATACCACGTTTTATTAGTAGTCTTCTGTGTTGGAGCTGGCTCCGCGTACCCCTTGGTGATGAGAGCTTCCATCTGTTCACTATATTTTCTTTTCAGCTCCGGATTACGGTCGATTTTCTTCTCTATGCTGTAGAGCCTTCTTAATGAATTTTCATAGTTGTCGGGAAACGATATTTCTTCTTTTCGCCATAGAAGCCCTGTCCGGTATGTCCCCTCTTCTGTTTTAACTGTAGTCTTCTGTAGGATGCGTAGCGCTCGTTCCTCGGGATCTGTGTTCGGCCTCTTGGGGTTGATACACAAGGCGTCCGCTTCGAAATACTGTTTGACTAACTTCTCTAGGTCGTCTTCCGGTCGGTCGACTATGTGGGACACGAAGGCGATGTTTCTTCCGAAGCTCCGTGTCTGGCTGCCATGTAGTACCCATCCGAGAGATGTTAGTGATGCTACCGGTTGACTTCTGCTCCCCCTTCTTACTTCTGTGGCGAGCAGGAGATGCCAGTTGTCTTGACCGATGAGTAGTTGAGGCTTGGCGTCCGCGTAGGTGAGGTGACGACTGATATCCGCCAGGTGGCCGCACTGTTCCACTAGCTCCTTAGGAACCCGCTGCGATGCCACGTGGAGGCTCTTAACTGTTCGTGCTTGTATTTGCTTCTGTTGACCGGTGAGTCCCCTCAGCTTCACTGCGACTCTTCTCGATGTCGACTCTGATGTCTTCATATCGTTGATGGTTTCTATTTTCAGTGGGTCTAGCGGTCCCGTCGCTCCTATCTTGTCAACGAGGTCGCTGTCTATCAATGTCACTGTTGACCCGTCGTCCATCAGCGCGTAGGTGTCGACTGCTCCCCGAGGCCCCTCCACACTTATAGGAAGGATTTTCAGGTACGATTGTTTCTTCTCGATTGTCCAGGTGGAGTTGATTACTTCTGGTGCTTCCTTCTCTTCTGCCTTTTCTATTTTTCTGTAGTGCAGCATCCTATGGTGTGTGTTCTTGCAGTCGTCTACACCGCACGGCTTGGCTCGGCAGTTGTGAGCTTTACTCCTGAAGCGAAGGCACCTGAAGCATAACTGTTTCGATTTAGCTATATCCCATCTGGCGTTTTCATTTTTCTTCTTAAACTGTTCACAGTCGATCGCTATGTGTCCCAGTTCTTCACATACTGGACACCTCGGTGTATACGGTTTCTCTATAACGTTGTTAATCTTCTGGGTCCTCTTCTGTACGGTTGTGGCTGGTGCGTATGCTGCCACCGGCTCGGGTAGCGCATACGGTCCGCATAGCTCCGCTTCTCTCCTGAAGAACTTCTCTAGTTTCAGAAGGTCCGGATCCTCTCTCGGCTGCGTCGCTGAGAAGTCGTAAAATCTGTAACGTAAGGTTGGTGTGAGTTTATCTACCACTGTTTTTGTAGCTTCCGGGTTGTAGAGGTAGTTGATGCAGCTGAGGGTTTTCAGTGTGGCCACGATGTTGGAGACCTTGGTGGAGAATATACAAATGTCGCGCGGCGACTCTGTGAGGCGAGGTAGTGATCGTAACGCCTCCATCTCCATCATGGCGATCGACTCTGGTCTTCCAAACCGCGACTCCAGGGTCTTCATGATGTCTGCTGGATGTGTGTTGGTGATGAGAAGACCCTCGACTGCTTCCCTCGCCTTCCCTTTCAGATTTCTTCTCAGTCGATTTGTGTTTTCTATAGCCGTGAACGTATCTTCTGTTTCGTAGTATGCAGCGCGGAAAGGTAGCCACTCTTGATGTGACCCATTGAAGAATGGTAGTTCTATAACACGTGGTCGCTGTCCTGTGTTGACAGCCCGTACTATGGCTTCAGCCAGTGCGGAGTAGTCCTGTCGCTCTCCCGCCGGTCGCTGATGCCGTTGATGATGTTCTTCTACAAACTTAGTTGGTGGACTTCTATTTTCTATTATATCTCCCGCCTGTTCCATCGGTCGGTTAGCGGGAGCCGGTCTGTCGGTTTGGCTGTTCAGCCAGGTGTCCACCTTCTGGTTTGTTTCTTCATTTTTCGAATAAACTGTAACATCATCATCTTCATCGGTGTCCTCAGTTTCCAGGGCGGCGAGGCGTACAGTGGCAAGCTCCACCTGTAATTTTAATAATTCTTCTTTAGCTTTCGCTATTCTATGCGATTTTGATTTTGTAGACATCCCCCCTCCCCCCCTCTTGCTCGGAGGGCGAGGGTCTAGAGGTCCGCTCGGCAGCGGCGGACCTTGCACTATTTTCTTCACTACGGATGCTTCGATATTTTTGACAGCGGCGGGCGGTTTCATAACCGCGTCCACCGGTACAGTCGGCGCAGCGGACGCGGTTACAGACGAGGCGATGAAGCTGGGCGTCTCGGAAGGATGGGTGGCCGCAACGGCGGCGGCAGCGGCATTGGCGGCGGTAGACGCGGCGGCAGAAGCGGCGGCGACGGTCGGCGCGGCGGCCGGCGCGGCGGCCGGTGCGGTGCGGCGAGCTGTGGCTGTGGTTGCGACGGAGGACTCCACGGAGGTAGCCGTGTCCTCCGTCGTCGTGGTACCTCCCGTAGCGGTAGTACCGGAGGACGTCTCGGCGCTAGTAGTTTCTTCTGATCCCGACCGCGGCTCCACTCGCTGCTTACGCCCTTTTCCTTCCGAGCGTGTGACTGGCATGTTGTTCACGAAGAATTATCCGGCTTCAAAGGACCATTTAATGTGTGTGACCACATTTACTATTTGAGGTTTTGTTCTTCGTGTAAAATAAAAACAACTTCTTGAGAGGGTTTCTTCTATTTATTTCTTGCTCCAGTTTCTTACATTTGTAGGGATGCCCGCCGTCTGTATCGATCGGCTGCTGCTTGTCTCTCGCACCCGAAGGGTGCGGGTAGATGGTGTCAGGGCTGTTGCCCTCTGACCATGATGCTCTGCGCTACGTGTAACGACACGTAGGTCCTGTGGATGCTAACTACTACTACGAAAAATAATAGTCGATTAGTATGGACGACTCGGGAACGTAGACTTATATTATGTTAACTACGTACTGTGGAACTAACTACTATTAAGGAAAATAATAGTGGATTAGTATAGGCGACTCGGGAACGTAGACTTATAATATAATAACTACATCCTGTGGAACTAACTACTACTACGGAAAATAATAGTGGATTAGTGTGGACGACTCGGGAACGTAGACTTATAAGTAATACCTATACTAACTACGTCCTGTGGAACTAACTACTACAAAGTTAGTTTTATACATAAAATCATTATTGTGTAGGGTTATCTACTGAGTCAGGTGACTCATTAGACACACCGAAGTACTCCCGGTGATATGGGTGCTCGTGACGCGTGGCCCACTCGGGCGGCCTGCTGTGGAGAGGAGCGATCCCTTGAATGTGGTGATGTTTAGACTTGTCAGCCTTCCGGAACATACCTACGGCGAGACGTCGAACGAAATCATCGAGCCCCTCGTGCTGTAGTCCGTCGGCGATCGTCTTGTTTCTCACGTAGTATGGAGCACCTACGATGGTACGCAGGGTGCAGTTCTCCTGAGCTAGGAGTCTCACCCTGTTGCTGTTTGAGATAAACGGCAACCACGCAGGTGCTGCATACGTGAGGCGGGATCTAATGTAAGTTTTGTATAAACCTAACTTTGTGCGTAGGGACATCTTTGATAGAAATAGAGGGTTGAGTTTACCTCGAGCTAACCTCGTCTTCGCGATCGTGTCTTTGACGTGCGACTGCATGCTCAGCTTGCGATCTATGGTGACTCCCAGGTACTTGATTTTATTTAACCAAGGTACCGATTGTCCCTGTAAAGTAATGGGCGGGGGTAAGCGCTTGTTACCAAAGATGATAGCTTGCGTTTTACCTACGTTCATTGACATCCTCCATTTGGCGAGCCAGTCAGGTAGCTCGTCCAGAGCGGTTTGAAGTAATCTCGCCGCTCTGCCGGCATTCAGTGAGGAGGTGTAGATGGCGGCGTCGTCGGCGAACAACGCCAACTGCGCCGGCTCAGCCACCGGGATGTCGTCCGTGTAGATGTTGTAACACGTCGGGGACAGGCAGCTGCCCTGCGGGACTCCCGATCTGATAGGGCGGTCGCCCGATGTGCAGTCTTCGACTGCGACATGGAAAGACCTCCCGCTCAGGAAGGAAGCGAGCACCTTGGTTAACCTAACTGGTAACGGGGAGGGAAGAGTGGTTATTTTATATAATAGGCCATCGTGCCAAACCTTATCAAATGCCTTCTCCATATCTAGGAAGGCGGCGGCTGTCTGTACGCGGCGGTTGAGGCTGTGCGACACATGGTGGAGTACTCGGATCAGCTGCAACGTTGTCGAGTGATCGTGGCGAAACCCGAACTGTTCGGGTCTCGGCGTGAGATACTCATTGAGATGCTGTAAAAAGAGTCGCTCAAACACTTTCGACAGTGTGTTGAGCAAGGTGATCGGCCTGTGGTTTTCAGGCCTCCTCAGGTCCTTCCCGGGCTTCGGCAGCATGATGACACGACCTGTTCGCCATGCCGCAGGGAAATATCCAGTACGCAAAATGCCATTAAACAACCTGGTTACTGTAGCTACCGCTCGATGGGGTAGCCGTCGTAGTGCGTTGTTCGGCAGGCGGTCCGGTCCCGGGGCCTTCCGCGGGTTGGCGTATGAAATCATGCGCCTAACCTGTTTGGGGGAGAAGACAATTGGTGTATCGTCGGGGGCGAGGGGCTTAGCTAAGTACGCCCTCACGTGCTCTTCCACTGCCGTCGTGTGGGCGGCATCTCGGCTCGGGAATGGGGTGAATTGCTTCTCGAGCGATTCGGCGAATATCTCCGCTCGGTCCGCGGCCTCGAACCGAAGCAATCCGTCGGCTGCAAGGAGGGGGCGGACCGGGGGTCGTTCACCCGACAGCTGTCGGCACAACCTGTGGACTGAAGGCGTATGATCGCTTACTTCGGTGATGTGCTGTTCCCACGTCTTATCAGCGTGGTCGTTGAGTGCTAGACGCACCTTCTCGACCACTCTGTTAAGTGTGGTTTTCAGCGCAGGCTCTCTGGTGATCTGCCATCGCTTCCTCAGCCTCCGTTTGTAATCTATAAGATTACGTATGCGGTTCGGGATCGGCGGCAGGTCGTTGGTTCTCGGCTCGATGGTGGACGACTCCTCCAGGGCTGACTTCAGGCACTGTGTAAGATTATGGTTTACCTTATCGACCTCTTCGGGTGTAGATACCGGGCTCGTTGTCACGGTGTCATGGACTATCTCGGCGTACTTATCCCAGTTAACGTTTGTGTGCGTCTTGGGATAAGCAACTCTCGTGGGCGGGCTAGTAATGGTCAATAAGACCGGGCGGTGATCTGAGGGGAGATCGAGCAGCACCTCCTGCTGGATGGTGGTCCTTAAACCACGGTGTAGTACCAGATCGATGATCGAGCTCGAGGTTACGCCATTAGGTAACATGGCGTAATGTGTTGGCTCATCGGGACCATCGATATAGTAACCGTGGTTAATGGAATCGGCTAAAAGCAAGCTGCCAATACGATCAGAGTAGTGACAGTACCAAGCGGTATGCTTAGCATTGAAGTCACCTGCCATGATCGTAGGGATGTCGGAGCTCAGGATCTGATGCACATCGCTGGTATCTAGAGTGATAGTGGGCGGGCGATAAACCGCAAACAGCCTTAGCCTCTCACCGGCGACGCTAATCAATACCCCTAGGGCGTACATTGAATTAAGCTCGATGTGTGGAATGTGTTGGTGCACGATGTTCCTCCTCACGAACACCGCTAGTCCTCTGTAGGCGCGACCCCCATCAGTGACTTCCTCCTTACGGTAAGAAATATGCCATCAAAAACATACTTGTAAAAAAACCCAAGTCTCGTAACGCAGTTCTTTTACAGTTAAAAGTTGTGAGATCTATGTAATACCAAGTCGGTTAATTTATTCAGTCCCTACTTAAGGGACCTTCTGTCTTAAGCTATTACGTAACTATCTCACCTAACAGACTCTTAAAATGATCTTATCAAAATTCAAAACTTTTATGTTATGAATATTAGATTAACTTGGCCATCGGATACTATTAGAATGTGTCTCACAAGTGTTTATTGCGATGGCCAAGTCAATCTAATATTCATAACATAAAAGTTTTGAATTTTGATAAGATCATTTTAAGAGTCTGTTAGGTGAGATAGTTACGTAATAGCTTAAGACAGAAGGTCCCTTAAGTAGGGACTGAATAAATTAACCGACTTGGTATTACATAGATCTCACAACTTTTAACTGTAAAAGAACTGCGTTACGAGACTTGGGTTTTTTTACAAGTATGTTTTTGATGGCATCTCATTTCTTTTTGTAGATAGTTGTACCTTTTTTCCTTTGCTTTACAATTTACATATTTTTTTTTAATACCTACAACGGATTTAGGCTGTATCTCAAGAACCGCGATAGCTAAACAGTTGACATTTTCACAAATTATGTATTTCTGTTGCTATATTAACAAACTAAACATAAATTAAATAATTAAGGGGGGCTCCAATACAACAAACTTTTTTGCGGCCTTTTTTGCTCGATATCTATAACGGCAATAGGTAGGCACTTGAAAATGGTACGGAAACCTTAGTGCGCGAGTCCAACTCGCACTTGGCCGGTTTTAGTCTATTGTATGCACAAATGGAGGATTCCTGCGCTTTAATCGTTCCAAAGTAGACTTAAATTAAATGTAAACCGTCCAGACTCGTAACTCGGTGCCTTTATTTACAAAATAACTTAACTTACGAATATATGAATACCCACGTACCTAGCTGGCATGGCAACACTCACCATACGTAACAAGAGCAGCTGCGTCGTGTACTTTTTTATGGTTTATTGATATTCGTCGCACTCGTCAAACGTCATTTAAAATTAATCCTTATTCAAAATTGTTATCTCTCATTCATTATAAATATTGTCAATGTACCTAATCGAAAACTACAACATCAAGCTTAACAGAGGTTTAACATGAACTTATGTATGGCACTCACGGCCTCACTGTCAAAGGTTTTTAAATAAAGAAATTACTAAACTGTTTTTAATGTAACTGTGGCACATGTCCGATTTTGGCTTTTTTGAGACAGCTCCCGCACTAGGGAAATTATTATCTATGTCGCGGGTCAAAGTAACTTTTCCACAGAGACAAAGTCGCGGCCACAAGCTAATATGTACATAAGTAAATTTAAAGCTTTAGTTTGCTTCCTAGTTAACATCAAACTGTGTAAAAAATATTTGATAAAATGAATACGCAAATACAGTTTGTGTCAGATAAATAAAACGTGGTGACTATGAGGCCAATGTTCAGTAGTGGACGTTTTACGGGCTGATGATGATGATGATGATGAATCTGATTACATGGGATAGTAATAACATCCGATTTTTTTTTAAACATGTTTAGTATATAAAATTGTGAAATGTAATTACGTATTTAATCAAGCCGATTTATAATTGCACTGCGACTGGATGCTGGATGGTTCATTACTCTATACTAGACGCTAAAAACTGGACCCTGTCTGTCTTTTTGTCACTGTTTGTCACGAGACTGAAGAAGCAACTGCCGAAAGGTACTTATCAAAGGAAAGGTATTATAGATATCGCAGTAAGACTTGTTAATTACTTGAAAGAAAGTGACCGTCTTTCTGTGACGAACGGGAAGCGTGGAAGCCGTAGTGTTTGTCCGGGGGGAATGCAAGAATTTTACGCATCTCTTCCGACACTGCGGCGTTCCCGCACGAGCGGTGGGGTATGTGGGACTCGCCCTCTCCATAGCAGTGGAATGCAAATCATACCTTGAGAGAAAAACACTTAAACCCCCGGTTACTCCTCTGACCACAATTGGTGAGGGGCCCAGGAACTGTTGCCTATCTGGGATACCCTATGGCAGCGTCCGCGACTCAAATGGTGTTGCGGGCTCTCCTGGGTCCAAATAACCAGTTTCAGGGATGCCAGAGTACACGGGGTCCCTACTTCTCAAGGGGCCGCGGCCTGTTTGTATACTATCGTTCATAGCACAATTGCTTTTACATTGCATTGATTTTTTTTTTTTTTTTCCTTCGATTTTTTTTTAATTTGTTAAATTAATCCCTGTGTCGCAAAGGTCGCACCGCTCGATAGATTAACGAAAACAAAGCACCCCCTGACTCAATACAACTGTTTTAATTTCAGACGAATAATTGTCCCGGGTGGGAATCGAACGCAGAAAACCAGGTCTCTGGAGCAACTAACGTAACCACTTAGCCACCACCTTTCAACTTAATCGCATCTAGGTCCCTATCTACACCTATTCTTCCATTAAATCATACATATTCATTTACACTGATTCACTGACTGCAAATGTAACTTTGTAATCCTATACATTTATAAGAAATAACAAAGTTATTAATGCAGTTGATGAAACTTAACAACTGGACCGAAATTGCAAAATGTTGGAATTTTCCCATGAGTTTTACACTAAACTCTACTAGTGCTCAAAATTTGAAGCTTCTAAGTCTGCTAGAAGTGCCTAAACATTTTGATGATCGGTCAATCACGTGTGAGCGAGTGACAAAATTACCGAAATTAACGAACTTTGAGTAGTTATAATTCTTAAAGTACTGGTTCAAATTGAATGAAATTTGAAATATGCTGTAGTTTTACAAAGCCTGCTTAGGTTCTGAAATTTCAGGCTCCTATCTTCATCCACAACGAAGTTATAGAGGGTCGAAAATCGGCTGAGTTGCTTCGAGAAAAGATAGGTACGGCCGTGCAACTTTTTTTTTTTTTTTTTTTTTTTTTTTCTTTCTTACTCGACTTGGGGGGGCACTGCCGTGCCCCCAGATAATTAGGTATCGCGAAACGTTCGTTGATCTTTAAGTGAGTTTCACTTACTAGTAGTACATCTACTTTCCTTTCCCTAAGGAAGTGGATGACTAGGCGGCGCTTTCTCCTGAGACCTTGGGCGTTCCAGTGAACAACACGGAGTGTACTACACATGCTGGCTGGAAACTGTGACGATCGCGGATAGGATGGCCTTATGTGCGGCCGATCCCGGGGTAGTCTTAGTAAGATTATTGCATAATGCCTTGAGGGCATCAGCAATATCACCCTTTGGGGAGGGTGCAGGTACCTTTGCAGGTGTGGCAGGCTCCGAGGTCGCGCTGGGCTGAGCGGTAGTCGTCTTCTTCTTGGGGCCCCTCTTTTTCTTAAGAGGCACCCCTCGTTCTGTGGGGTTGTTCGCAGGGGCCATAAGAGACCCCTGCGCTGTGTTAGCTACCTCCCTGTGCTGTACCATTGGTGCAGCTTTGGAGGTAGTTTTGGCAGCTGGGCCGGCTCTCCTGTTGCGCACCTCCTTCTTGAGAAGGGGGCACGAGGAGTGGCTGGCCGGGTGGTCGCCTCCGCAGTTAACACATGACGCGCTTTGCTCGCGAGGGCGTGGGCATTCGTGGGCTCTATGGGGGCCTCCGCATCGCACGCATGCCACAGCCCTGTGGCAGTTATGCGATGAGTGGCGGAAGCCCTGGCATCGGTGGCATTGGGCGGGGCTCTTTTTGCCCCTCCAGGCTTCGATACGCACTCCCGGCATACACAACATCTCATTGATGCTGTATATTCCCGGGAGAACGCCCGGGGTGCGCTTTAAAAGCGCGAAGAATAGGCATCCGGGGCGGCCAGCCTTGGCGCGAATACGTTTGGTGGCTTCCACCTCGTATCCCCGTTCGTTGAGGTCTTCCTTGATAGCCTCAGGATCGGTGTTGTAGGGTAGCCCACGAATGGCCACCTTTACGCTACGCTCCTGCGGCAATGTGTACGTATGCCAGTACACACTATCGTCGGCCTTTTTTAAGTCCGACATGTACGCCTGGACTACGCGGAACTCGTTTTCGTCCTGAGGGGAGAATTTAATACCCTCTCCCAACGGACGGGCGTTAGGGGTCTTACCCAGTATGGCCTTGATGGCCTTAAAATGAGTCGACCAATCTGGGAGGCGATCCACCACAATGGGTGGGCAGCGCTCCTTGGGCGGCGTCGGCGGGGTAGCCACAACCACTTGCGGTTGCGGCCTCGGTGGTGTCGGTGAGCGGGGCGCGGGTGCCGGCGCGGCGGCGGCCACGGCGGCGAACGTCGGGCCGCGGCGCCCTTCGGCGACCGGCGATCGGGATCGCGACCGTTGACCCAACGGCGGCGACGGGGATCGCGATGAGGTCGGCGTGTCGTCACGCCGGGACCTCAGAGGGCGATAAGATAAATCCCGACTAAGCGGGGGTACCTTAGAGCCGAGCGAACACACTTCTGGCAAGCTCGTCAGCTGACTTGGTGGTGGTGGCGGCTGGCTCGGCGGCTGGCTCGGCGACTGGATCATCGGCTCGGACGCTGGGCGATGCGGCGGCGGAGGCGGCGACGATGGCTGGGCTAGAGAGGCGGGACACGCGTATCCGAGGGACATCGCGACCAACTGGCTGCGATCCTCCTCGGATAACTGGCTACCTGTCGCGGTTGCACTCTTTATTTTCATAAAGAGGCTTATCCACTGGAGCAGGTCTTCGGTGACCGCTACACCTGCCGCCTTGAGTTGGTTGTAGGTCCTCTCGGCGGTAGATATGGTCGACATGGCACTCGATGTCGATGTCGTGGATGAGGCGGGCGATGACGGCGGCGTGTAGTCCATGTCTTCTGATGAAGACGCCATCCTGAAACAGGGAACTGTTCAGTTGTGCTCCCGCTGGTGCGTGTTAGAGCGCGCAAACGGCGGCGAGCCCGCGTTCCCCCGCAACTCAACCCGGGTACACCACGTGGTGGCACGGGTGAGTCGCGGCACTCGAACGAGGGCTACGTCGGTAACAATAGTTTGCGCAACACCGTAACACTACACCAACAACATGGGAAAAGCACTATGTGTGAGCACTCGTGCGCGTGAGCGCGGGAAATAGATCGCGATCGTTAACGGTCGGCAAGAGCGAGCGCGCGAAACACGACTACACTCAACGGCCGCTACGGGCGAACTTGTATCGATCGGTTCGGAACATCCCTCTTTTATACAAATCATTAGGCAAATCTTAATTAGCTCTGATTGGTTGACCAATCAGAGAGCCGGAATTACTACCAATAGGAGACAAGGTGAATTTTACTATCCTAGGTCGAAACTTTACCGTAAAGTAGACCTAGGCTCGATTTAAGATAATTTCACCTTATCTCCTATGGTGTTTCCTTAACAAACAATATAAGTTTTTATTTAAAAACTATAAACTAACTACAAATTAATCATTAAATAACTAATAAAGTATATAAATATACAAACAAACAATTATCACAACCAAAGCTATGGCGCGAGTTACAAATTTCTATGTACAACTTATAACAATTTTATAAAACACTATTTTTGTCTTTATCTTATTATTTACCATTATATACATTACTTTTAATAGTTTTATTCAATACTCTAGTCACTAATGAATCGATTAACACCAAACATACACTTAAGGAGTAATCTGGGGGCACGGCAGTGCCCCCCCAAGTCGAGTAAGAAAGAAAAAAAAAAAAAAAAAAATGTGCACTGCCGTACCTATCTTTTCTCGAAGCAACTCAGCCGATTTTCGACCCTCTATAACTTCGTTGTGGATGAAGATAGGAGCCTGAAATTTCAGAACCTAAGCAGGCTTTGTAAACCTACAGCATATTTCAAATTTCATTCAATTTGAACCAGTACTTTAAGAATTATAACTACTCAAAGTTCGGTAATTTCGGTAATTTTGTCACTCGTTTACACGTGATTGACCGATCATCAAAATGTTTAGGCACTTCTAGCAGACGTAGAAGCTTCAAATTTTGAGTACTAGTAGAGTTTAGTGTAAAACTCATGGGAAAATTCCAACATTTTGCAATTTCGGTCCAGTTGTTAAGTTTCATCAACTGCATTAATAACTTTGTTATTTCTTATAAATGTATAGGATTACAAAGTTACATTTGCAGTCAGTGAATCAGTGTAAATGAATATGTATGATTTAATGGAAGAATAGGTGTAGATAGGGACCTAGATGCGATTATGTTGAAAGGTGGTGGCTAAGTGGTTACGTTAGTTGCTCCAGAGACCTGGTTTTCTGCGTTCGATTCCCACTCGGGACAATTATTCGTCTGAAATTAAAACAGTTGTATTGAGTCAGGGGGTGCTTTGTTTTCGTTAATCTATCGAGCGGTGCGACCTTTGCGACACAGGGATAAATTTAACAAATAAAAAAAAAATCAAAGGAAAAAAAAAAAAAAACTCAATGGAATGTAAAAGCAACTGTGCTATGAACGATAGTATACAAACAGGCCGCGGCCCCTTGAGAAGTAGGGACCCCGTGTACTCTGGCATCCCTGAAACTGGTTATTTGGACCCAGGAGAGCCCGCAACACCATTTGAGTCGCGGACGCTGCCATAGGGTATCCCAGATAGGCAACAGTTCCTGGGCCCCTCACCAATTGTGGTCAGAGGAGTAACCGGGGGTTTAAGTGTTTTTCTCTCAAGATATGATTTGCATTCCACTGCTATGGAGAGGGCGAGTCCCACATACCCCACCGCTCGTGCGGGAACGCCGCAGTGTCGGAGGAGATGCGTAAAATTCTTGCATTACCCCCGGACAAACACTACGGCTTCCACGCTTCCCGTTCGTCACAGAAAGACGGTCACTTTCTTTCAAGTAATTAACAAGTCTTACTGCGATATCGCAGGTATACACACACACCACGTTTTATTTATCTGACAAAAACTGTATTTGCATATTCATTTTATCAAATATTTTTTACACAGTTTGATGTTAACTAGGAAGCAAACTAAAGCTTTAAATTTACTTATGTACATATTAGCTTGTGGCCGCGACTTTGTCTCTGTGGAAAAGTTACTTTGACCTGCGACATAGATAATAATTTCCCTAGTGCGGGAGCTGTCTCAAAAAAATCCAAAATCGGACATGTGCCAAAGTTCCATTAAAAACAGTTTAGTAATTTCTTTATTTAAAAACCTTTGACAGTGAGGCCGTGAGTGCCATACATAAGTTCATGCTAATCCTCTGTTAAGCTTGATGTTGTAGTTTTCGATTAGGTACATTGACAATATTTATAATGAATGAGAGATAACAATTTTGAATAAGGATTAATTTTAAATGACGTTTGACGAGTGCGACGAATATCAATAAACCATAAAAAAGTACACGACGCAGCTGCTCTTGTTACGTATGGTGAGTGTTGCCATGCCAGCTAGGTACGTGGGTATTCATATATTCGTAAGTTAAGTTATTTTGTAAATAAAGGCACCGAGTTACGAGTCTGGACGGTTTACATTTAATTTAAGTCTACTTTGGAACGATTAAAGCGCAGGAATCCTCCATTTGTGCATACAATAGACTAAAACCGGCCAAGTGCGAGTTGGACTCGCGCAGTAAGGTTTCCGTACCATTTTCAAGTGCCTACCTATTGCCGTTATAGATATCGAGCAAAAAAGGCCGCAAAAAAGTTTGTTGTATTGGAGCCCCCCTTAATTATTTAATTTATGTTTAGTTTGTTAATATAGCAACAGAAATACATAATTTGTGAAAATGTCAACTGTTTAGCTATCGCGGTTCTTGAGATACAGCCTAAATCCGTTGTAGGTATTCAAAAAAATTATGTAAATTGTAAAGCAAAGGAAAAAAGGTACAACTATCTACAAAAAGAAATGAGATGCCATCAAAAACATACTTGTAAAAAAACCCAAGTCTCGTAACGCAGTTCTTTTACAGTTAAAAGTTGTGAGATCTATGTAATACCAAGTCGGTTAATTTATTCAGTCCCTACTTAAGGGACCTTCTGTCTTAAGCTATTACGTAACTATCTCACCTAACAGACTCTTAAAATGATCTTATCAAAATTCAAAACTTTTATGTTATGAATATTAGATTGACTTGGCCATCGCAATAAACACTTGTGAGACACATTCTAATAGTATCCGATGGCCAAGTTAATTTATTATTTAAAACTTAAAAGTTTCGAATTTTGATAAGATCATTTTAAGAGTCTGTTAGGTGAGATAGTTACGTAATAGCTTAAGACAGAAGGTCCCTTAAGTAGGGACTGAATAAATTAACCGACTTGGTATTACATAGATCTCACAACTTTTAACTGTAAAAGAACTGCGTTACGAGACTTGGGTTTTTTTACAAGTATGTTTTTGATGGCATAACTATTGTCAGGAAATCGAACACAAAGTTATCGTAGCACACTAACTGTTTATATTGTCCCGCACAAATTTTTTACTTTTAAACTCACAGTCATAGTTGTTTCCTTTTTTATCGGAGAGGGCTAGTCTTATGTACCTTTCCACAGGGAGAGGATATATGAGAGAGAAAAGAATGAAAGAAAATGCATGTATTTACGGCACATACAAGGAAATAAATAATAAAAAACTGGTCAAGTGCGAGTCGGACTCGCGCACGAAGGGTTCCGTACCATTTTCAAACGTCTACCTGTTGTCGTTATATCTGTTGCCGGTATAAAGTACTGGACCGATTTTAAAAATTCTTTCACCATTTGATTGCTACATATTCATTGATTAATATAGGCTATATTTAATTATGGAGTTCCCACGGGAACGAGAGTTACACGGGTGAAACCGCGCGCGGGAACTAGTAGGTTATATTTAAGACGAGGATCAGGACATAATATGCAGGTGATAATGCATGACATCTAGTGACTGTATAAACTTTATAGCTGTGCCCCGCAGTTTTTCTCGGGTTACTCTGCTCCAGTGGGTCGGAGCGTGATTGTTGGTAGGTTATATATTAATCTGGCTTATAAACTATCCCCGTCCAAAGTTTCAGCCAAATCCATTTTTGCGTGAAAGAGTAAAAAAAAAAACTGGAAAAATACTTTTACATAGAGGCATAATTAACTTCAATAGATAAATAGACACGGGACATAGTGCGTAAAAGTCACCAACGCATTTAATCCTATTACCATAAATATCCTCCGAAACGTATCGAGTTACCATCTATTTCCTACAAGACGTAAAGTTTAAGTCTCGATGGACATAATACTTGCATGTCGCTGTCACAATTGCCGTCTACAATTGATTCTCTAGTATATACAAGTGTTGAATATAAATTTAGCTTCATGGCAACTGGAATTTGATTTGTGATTTTATGGCAATAGGAAATATAAAGTTGGTTTTATAGGTTAGGAGTGAATGGAACTTTGTATTCGAGTTTAGTTTTGTTATAGAGTAAGACAACCTCAGTGGCGTAGCGGTATTGGGATCGCATTAAGCCTTGGAGGTCGTGGGTTTGATACCCACGCTGGACAATAAATCTTTGTGCAGATTTCTTTTCTGGATCTGATTGGCTGAGATTGACGATGATTGGCGTTAAGCCGTTGGTCCCGATTTTTATAACAGCATCAGTTTTAAGTTTTTATTATATTTGTTATCATGAGAATAACACAAAATGTCGGAATTTTTCATGGGCGATGATACACGTAGGTATAGCTTGTTTGTAATAAAATAATTGATTTTATTTGATTAATGTATCGGCCTTTTTTGATTGATGTATTAATTGCCCTCATTTATTCTTTCTTCGTAGCGCTATTTGGCTTGCTTTAAATCTCGGAGGTCGTGTGTTCGATCCCGACGCCAGACAAGAAACGTTTAGAAAAATTCTAAGATTTCTTTCCGGGTCTGGTTGGTTGAGGGACTGCCCTCTGTGCCTCATAAAGCAAGTTAAGTCCTTGGTCCTATATTAATCGTATATCAAGGAACGGGCAGCAGCGTTTCCTTGTGTGTTACAACATAAGCCTCCTCTCTAGAGAGGGTTTTTGCCATAGTCACCACGCTTGGCAGGCGGGTTGGTGACCGCAGTATTATGTCGTAATACACAGGGAAATGCAGCTGCCCGTTCCTCGCTAAACAATTGTTAAAGATGATGTTAAAGATTTCTTGTCCGGTGTGGGGATCAAACCCACGACCTCCGAGGCTTAAAGCGATACATAATAATATGCCGCTACGCCACGTAGGCTGTCATTATCACAGTAAACTACTGATACCATAAACCCAATAAAAAATAAACCGGAGTTTTTTTTTGAGTTTCTTTTCCGGGCCGTCCACTTAAGTAGATAGAGAATCCTGCAGGTTAGTTAGGCTAGGATCCTCGCCGGACAGACCGAGGACCGCGTTGACCCCTGCCCCTGTCGTGTGATCCAGTGCCTGTAGTCCGTGCCAGTGATCAAGTCCTCTTTACTTCTAGCTTCAGCGGCGCCCTGAGTCGTGGTCCTTACGACTTAAGGCAGGCGTGTGTCGCTTAAATTTAATAGAATTTGGCTGAGGACGTCTGATCTCGCCACTTGACCGGTCATTGCACTCTAAAATATGCTATAATAATTATTATTTTATTATTTTTATTTATTAAATGTTTGAATAAAATAAATATAGCAAATAGATATTAAAGTTAATATTAAGAGCTTATTTAATAACACAAGACTGACAGACTTCTAGCGCACCTGAAATAAATTTAAACATAATTTAATAGTAAATGTTACCTATTTATAATTAATTTTATATGCATTGTGAATTTTCTTGACAAGTACAAGTGTATGTAAATAGCTAAGTGCTGAATAAAATCGTTTATTTCGTTTAATATAAAATAAAGCACTAAACTAAAATAGCATTATGTAGACTAAGCCATTCACCCGGAAAAGTAAACGCCACTCTTTCAAACGAGTCGTGCCTTATTCATGAATGTTGATGCACTGAAAGGAAAGTTAAACAGATAACTTCTCTACAGATTCATCCGGAGTTTATTTTAAACTGGCTGAAAACTGCACGTGAACGAATCGATGGACATTTTAGTATGTACTTAAGTTTCTTTTTGCATTACATTTTGCATAATGTATGGATGGTAAGTACGAATGGTCTATCGATTTTTACCGTTTAACAAGACTCTTGTATCTTCTTTCAAACTTACTCAATAAATGATCTATTCAATATGAATAGAAGTTGTACTGGGAGTTACAGAATCGTGGCGGGGACACTTAATTTTGAGCACGATACTGAAATATTATATACAATACCTACTTTAATATTCATTGCTTCGAAGTATTTCTTTTCTTTTGGAAAATTATAAGACAGAAATAAAATTGATTGAATGGAATTTTTGTATAAAACAATATTTTTTTTGGTACAATGAGCCCTGATTCCTTAATCCTTGCATAGTTTGAAAATATACTAAACTAGCGACCCGCCCCGGCTTCGCACGGGTGGGTACAATACTGATAATTATACTACATAATTTCTTGAAACCTCTAACAAACGGGCGAAATTTAGTCAAAACAAACAGAAACAAATTAATATAGGTACCTACTAAAACTCAGTGAAATAAGTAGGTGGGTATACTTTTATCGTATACCTATACTCTTCAGGACTAACAATACAACAAACACTAAATAAATAGGTATTCAAGTATCTATCCATCATAGTTACAACGAACACAAAACAAAAAAATTGCCCTATAATTCTTAAGGATCGAGCGCGCATAATCGCATTCGGCCTACCTCCGTAGCGTAGCGGTAATTGGCTCGCTTTAAATCTCGGAGGTCGTGGGTTCGATGTCCACACCGGACATGAAATCTTTGTGTAAATTCTAAGATTTCTTTCCGGGTCTGGTTGGTTGAGGGACTACCCTTCGTGCCTCGGAAAGCACGTTAAGCCGTTGGTCCCGATTGTTATAACATCATCTATAATAATCGTATATCAAGGAAGGGGCAGCAGCGTTTCCTTGTGTGTTACAACATAATTCTGCGGTCACCAACCCGCCTGCCAAACGTGGTGACTATAGCAATACCCTCCCTCGGGAGGAGGCCCATGTTCAGCAGTGGACGATATATGGGCTGATGATGATGACGACCTACTAAAACTCAGTGAAATAAGTAGGTGGGTATACTTTTATCGTATACCTATACTCTTCAGGACTAACAATACAACAAACACTAAATAAATAGGTATTCAAGTATCTATCCATCATAGTTACAACGAACACAAAACAAAAAATTTGCCCTATAATTCTTAAGGATCGAGCGCGCATAATCGCATTCGGCCTACCTGCGATAACTTCTAAGTTATTCATTTAAAGTATATAGTGTAGGGGTAAAATAATCTGCATGAAATGCTTAAGAATATCAACTCATTTAAAATGATAAGGATAAATATTGAATCCGTCTGATTAGCTTTACAATTACCGCATTAGAAATTATCATTTTTCTAAGATATAATGGATATAGCCTTGAACCTTGAAAGATAGACATATGCTATCACAGACTTTTTTGTAGATCTAAAAGAGAAGAATATTTCCACCATACATTGTTTTGTTATATCTCATAGGGTTTAGGCAGCGTTTTCGTTGAAAGCTCCCAAATGGCTCAATTTTTTCCGACACCTCTGACAAATATCAATATATATTAGTCAAATGTACACATAAACTAAACAAATCATATACGTAAACCTTCCGGAAGAATCGTTCTATCGATTGGTAATATCCGCATGAAAATCGATGTAGTAGTTTTTGAGTTTATCGCGAACAGACAGACAGACGCGGCCGGGGACTTTGTTTATAATATGTAGTGATGTAGTGATAGCGGTCGCCCGCGGCTCCGTGCGGATGTCGGTTACCGCTGCAAAAAGCCTACCCAGGAAAGACACGGTCAGCAAAATGATTCCCAGGTCAATTCACAGACACCGACACAAACATCGACGACGCAGTCATTATCCGCAGGCTGCACAGATTGTCTTTCTGTGGATGTTAAAGTTGTTAATGATGAAAATATAATTAATGATGTAATTAATAGGCAATTTAGGGATTATGCATTTTAGGCATTTTCAAATGTTCAAGAAAATATTAATAGCGTGTAATATTCTAGCTCTGAAAAGAACTGTTGTTTAGCTCTGAGAAGAACTGTTGATTAGCTCTGAGAAGAATTTTTGCGTAGGTGTAGTTTTAAGAACGAAACCTAAAAAAAATTGCACGAAAATTATAAGACTTCGCAACGGGCCGTGCAGCGTTTAATTTCGCCATAACTTCAAAACCAAACGTCCAATTTTAATCATTCAAAGACCAAATATTATCTACATAAACTGTACTTAGTGATGAAATAATTTATTTTGATAAGGATTTATAGCATGAGTAAAATAAACGCGTTTAAATGTAGTCCAAAAAAAATTCAAGATTTCATAATAAAAAAATGGTCGTTGTGCCTCACTCGACATAGATAGGTATAGTGTGTTGTGGACTTTTTTGTAGATATTTATAAGATCTACAATTAATTTGAACATTTTATGGTTCTATCTTTTATAGTTTAGGCAGCGTACGCAAAATAAGTAACTTTTCTGGTTGATTTTTTATACCTTGTGTCAGAAAAACCCAAATATCTTATGGAACCCTATTTTTTTCCAAAATAAAATTTAGCCTATATAATGGACGTACGTGGATAATGTAGCTTTCGAATAGTGAAAGAATTTTTGAAATCGGTGCAGTACTTTTTGAGCCTATTCATTACAACCAAACAAACAAACAAAGTTTTCCTGTTTATAATATTAGTATAGATATATGAATTTTTTAATTCGTAATATCTTTTGAATGGAAAGTCCAATTTAAATAATTTAAAAACTATTTTATAGGTAGGTAAATGGTCTTGACCATAAAATAATTTATTTGGATAAGGATTAATATAAACACATAAATAGCATGGTTTGAATTTGGTTAGCATTTTCATTAATGTTTAAAATGAAAAAAGTTGTTGTAGTGACATAACTACAATAGTTGGACATATGCTACCGCGGAGTATTTTGTAGACATTATGATGTTCTTCAATATTGTTGTACATTATTTTGTTCTATCGCTAATAGTTTCGGCAGCGCATTCGACGAAAGACATTTTAAGACTCATTTTTCTACACCTTCGGTTACATTGTTCAAATTTTACCAAGGATCCCTAATTTTTTTCAAAATGAATTGTAGCCTATGTCAAATTGGAAAAATGTAGCATTCTATTGGTGAAAGAATTTTTTAAATCGGCCCAGTACTTTTTGAGCCTATTCATTACAAACATACAAACATACAAAAATAGGTACAAATCTTTCCTCTTTATAATATTAGTGTAGATAATGTTTTAATTAAAGTATTGAATTACTAGCAGTTCTGTGCGGTTTCACCCACGTAGATCCTGTTCCCGTGGAAACTTTAACTTAAAATATAGCCTCCGACACTCACAAATGATTTGGCTTTTTATTGGTATAAAAGAGGAAATTTAATAGTAGATTGTTTATCTAGGGAGCAAACAACTATTTTAAAGGCGAGAGTGTTGTGTTGTGAAGTTTTTTTGAATCCAGAGCGGAGCGAAGGATTCTAGAGTAGAATCCCGAGCAGAGCGAGGGATTCTTAACTAGAATCCTGAGCGCAGCGAGGGATTAAAAGTATGTCACTCGAGCTTAAAATATTGTTGCTCCCGAGGTGGACACTACTTTTTATCAAGAAATATCTATGAGAAAATAAGTAAGTGCAAATGAACAGCAATATGAACAAGAATTTATTTACGTACAATGAAGAACCATAAGACATAATAATACTTTCACTTGAGGAAGACGCACTCATTTTTTATAATTCTAAAATCTGAATATGAATTAACTACGAACGAAAGCAGAATGCATTTAATTTCGCGCGTTGTTTATTTTTCATCAACTTTTTTTAAATTTGGCGCGCTCGCACTTTTTCAGCCAGTCACATATTCAATACATTGTTCCCGCATGGTTTGTGATTCACCTCTTTGCTGATTGAAAAATTATTAACAATATCCACATTCCAAATTCAAAACAATTTTGGTCCCTAAGGGATTAATAAGCTATTTTGGTCCCTGTTTACGAGGACTAAACTAGCTCTTTTTGAATAGATGTGATAAAAATGCATTTACGCATTTTCACCGCCGCTGCAGCGTATTCGCGCGCTGGCGGTGGGATATGTGGGACTCGCCCTCTCCATAGCGTGGTATGCTAAACTCATACCACGAGGAGAGGTCCCTACACCACTAAAACTCCCCGGACACTCCTTCGTCTCCACTCCCGGCGGGGGCCGGGTACGCACAAGCAATCCGGCCCAAGGGATTACCCCCTACAACGTCACAAACTTTACCTCTTTATAATATTGTTATAGATAAACAAAGTACTTCCAGATCAATTTGATGAGCCTTCAAAATATATTAATTGCGTTAAATTCCTTTCTGCTGTATTTTAAAATACATAAAATTTAAGCTCAGAAAATATTGAACAAAATACTTACTTACATTCTTTTTAAAATACCGAAGGCAGTACAATGTACAATTGCAGCTGCATTTTAAAATAAAATATATGAACAGTTGTCAGTATTCATGGAAGGAGAAACTCATGTATCATTAATTGTACGCGACATCGCGAAAACAAACGAAATTGTGAATGTCTGTGAGGTGGTTTAAGAGAAACGATCGTGTGACGATTTGACTGCAATATTCCTAATCAATTACTAGACATCAATTAATACTGGGCGTCTGTAGCTCAATGGCTAGGGCGTCGGACTTGCGATCATGTAGTCTCCAGTTCAATCTGCACCTATTGCACTAACGATGCCCCACTCGTAACAAGCATTTTAGCTTAGCACGGGGGTTAGCAAGAATATTACTAGTATGAGCAAACTCTGATAGTAATCTTATTTTTAAAATAAACTGTTACTTATATGTCAACACGGCACAATAACACTTTTTTTTTCGTACTGACATATGTAATTAGCCCTGAGGCTTTTGCTACTTCACCGGGTATAGCACAATAACACAATCACCGAAAAAGTTAAGTTAAGTATTACGTTTAAATATTGAGTTTCAAATGGAGTAATTAAATGTTTAAATTCTATTTTTTTAATGGTGTTCAATGTTAGCATGCACTGTGATCCTTTTACGTGTTCCCCAATTCCAGTTTAAAAAGTTTCCATCTCTGTGAATACAAATAAACGACACAGACAAATAACAAGGAATGTCACTTTTTTATGTTTATCTGTAAACATCTTTAGCTATGGTAGTTAAATATCTAATCACAAACTTAAAACTAGTAAAAGATGGCGCTGAAAAGACGTTATTGTTTATGACCGAAACAATAATCTCAATAAAAACGTCAAACTTTCTAACTTATTATTGCGCTATCTCCAAATCTATTTAATTGGACATTCCCTTTTCTATGTCCGTACTCTTCAAATGCAATACATGCATTCAATTCTATTTCCTTTTCAACTGAATCGATATCGCTTCATTATCGTCACTCCGAGGTCTCTGGAGGCTTCTGAAAATGTTTAACAATTCAATCGAGCGTCGCTCACAGTTGTTAATTGGGGGCGATTTAATGAATATCAATTGACCGTGAGGGGGCGCTTCGGGCGTCACGATGGGCCCCTCGACCGATAGCTCAACTACTATTAACAGCTATTTTCCAATGTGAGACGAATTGATGCCTATGTGCGACAAAGATACACTAGAGTGTCTGTTGCATGCATGCACCGTATAGGTACTGCACGCATTTTATACGGTACATGCAAACCAAAACAAAAAAAAAAAACTGTCTGTTTATTCCATCCAATCTCTGGAACAGCTGGACCGATTTTGACGGGAATTTACTGGCAGATAGCTGATGTAATGAGGAGTAAATTAAATAACTTTTATGTTAAATTCAACGCGGACGAAGTTGCACAGCTAGTCTATACTCATGTTCTTAAGAGGATAGATTTATTTTGTTGTTTGAATAGGCTAGTTGACACTTTTTTGAAATAATTTTTATATGGTTAAGAATGGTTTTACTAAATCATATAAAAATATGCATTTATTTGAGATCTAGAAAGCACTAAAATAAATATTTTACAGTTGGCTTGACATTTAGAGATGAAAACGATGTCAGCCATGTTGGTCTATATACATTATCTGTGTTCGAGATCGATGACGTCATGACTCAGAAAGTATAATTGTAAAGGATTTTTAACTAGATGTAAGACGTCACAAAATAGTTGACAGCGTTTTCAGATGTTAAAGACATAGACAAAATAAATAATTTTCATATTGAATTTATACAAACATATTCAAGTTTTTTGAATAGAAATTATTCATTAATTAACAAACATCATTGTAACATAATTTCATATGTGTCAACTGGACCCTGTTATGCAGAAAAGATCCAACCAAAAGGTAATAAAGCATTGGTTGGATCTTTTCTGCATAACAGGGTCCAACTAGCCTATTGAATAAGCTTCGAAACTACGGAACCGATTTCAAAACTTCTTTCACTATTAAAAAGCTACTTCATCCAGGAGTAAAATAGCCTTATAATTATAATGAAGTTTTAACGGGAATAGGAGTCACGCGGATGAAACTGCGGACGGCTAAGGAGTGGAATTCTCTGCCGTGGTCAGTTTTTTCCGGAACGCTATAATCTGGCCATCTTTAATGCTACAGTGAACAGACACTTTTTAGGCAAGCGGTATCATCTTAGGCCTTATCTTCGCCTTCCATCAAGCGAGATTATGGTCAAACGTAAGCCTGTATCTAATAATAAGATAAAAAAAACTAGTTGAGATACAGTGGCTCAGTGGAATAGTAGCTCATCATCATCATCAGCCCGTATATGCTGATTTTCCACCAGAGTGGCGAGACGAGACGAGGCGAGAAGAGAATTGAAATCGCACTGACCCTTTTCCACTAAAATAGCCATCGAGAGCTCGCGCGTGACCGCCGCGCCGCCCGTAGTCTTGTACTATTATGACGGTATTCTCAGGTAATAACACAGTAATAAGTAGCAATGAGCAACAATAAGCCTCTCGTGAGAAGCGTGTTTCTGTTGCAAAGTTAATTTATTCTCTATATCGGAAGCAATACGGTTCATTTTTACACAAACAAATATTTCAATTCACGCCTCGCCTCGTCTCGTCTCGCCACACTGTTTCCACCAAAGATGCGATGGGAGAGGATTGAAAATTTGCCATACAAATTTCAATTCTCTTCTCGCCTCGTCTCGTCTCGCCACTCCGGTGGAAAATCAGCATAACTGCTGGATAAGGGCGTCCCTCGAAGAGGGTGTTGCTATAGTCACCACGCTTAGCCAACAGATTGGCAACCGATTATGTACAGCATATACATAGGTTAACACTGCTGCCCGTTAACTGGTATTCGATTGTCATAGATGATGATCAGACACTTTCTAGGCAAGCGTGTATCATCTTAGGCCTTATCTTCGTCTTCCATCAAGCGAGATTATGGTCAAACGTAAGCCTATATGTAGTAAAAAAAAAAAAAAAAAAAATTCGGTTCGGTATCGTCGGCTTTACGAGCTTTCCAAGACACGGAGGGTAGTCTCTCAACCAACCAGAGATGGAAAGAAATCTTTTAATTTGAAAAAAAAATCGTCCAGAGCGGGACTTGAACCCTGAACCCTAAAATTTAGCGATACTAAAATTATCAATAAATCAAATAATTGAATTTTATTTAGCACTTAGGTATTTACACACACTTGTACTCGTCATAATTACGATGTAAAAAGAAGTAACTATGCCACCAAAACGTAACTTGCAAAAAAAAACCAAGTCTCGCAGCTAATTTATTTTACAGTAAAAAGTAGCGAGATCCATAAAATACCGAGTCTGTTAATTTATTTAGTCTCTACTTAGGTCCACGTGTAGATTTATGTTTAATTTCTAGCGTCAGTGGCTTGTGGTAATTAAAGTTATTTTTCAGTGCAAAACAAAGCTAATGCTGTGATAGATTATAACTGGCATACAACCAGATATTTAAAAAAACGGCTTTATATAATAATGAAATAATAATGAAATAATGAATTTTATTCAGCACTTAGGTATTTACATACACTTGCACTTGTCAGAATTACAATGTAAGAAGATAAATTAATTAAAAAAAAAAAAAACTATAACTAACAGATAATTCTTACTCTATAAAATATCCGACTAGGTAACTTACAGTAGTAGGTAGGCAATAGCAAATCTACAGATTGCGTAGTCCGTCCGTCTGTCCTATGGCAATTTTTGCAATTAACCAATCATTATTATTATAAGAAGAAATTAAAACCGCATCCAAATTGCAAGTGGTCACATTATATCTAAGTGGCACACACCTGAGGGCACCCTTATAGGGTTTAGGACCACGACCCAGGGTGCCACTGAAGTAAAAAAAAGGTAGATATAAAGAGGATATGATCACAGGCACCGACTACAGGCACTCAAATTACAGGGCGGGGGTAGGGGCGCAACGCGGTCCTCGCCGGCGAGAATCCTACCCTAGCTAACCTGCAACCTTTCACTAGCTACTTAAGTGGACGACCCGGAGAAGAAAGGAAGAAAGAAAATCCGGGGTTGTTCTTTTTCGTCATCTTTTGTTGTGTTTTAGTATCTTCCATTTTTTTTTTATCATCCTATAATTATTAATAAACTAGCTTCCGCGCGCCTTTTTAACCTGTGTAACTCCCGTTTCCGTGGGAACTTCATATTCACTATACTCTATAGAGTATAGGCTATAGCCTTCCTAAATAAATTGGATAAGTACTAAAATATTTTTTTAAATCGGACCAGAATACTCTTTCCATTTCTTTATTTTCTCGATGACAGCTCCTATGGAAAACTTGAATGGGTGTCTTTTTTACATTACGTATGCATTATTTTTAAAAAATATGACCCTTACACACGTACAAGGTTATACCTACCGAATCGAAACCGATAGGGATGGGGCTATCGATAAACGTAACACGATAACAGAACCGATATTTTTTTACAAAGTGTAAGAAACGTTTAGTTTCTTACACTTTGTAAAAAAGTATCGGGTCTTATTACTGCCGGATATATGTGCAAATGTATTAACTAAAAATACACAACGAACGTATGGATAATGTGAAAAACTCAGCCAACAGAAATGTAGTGACTAGCACGACCGTCTTGTTGCGAGTGACAGATTATAACAAACACAAAATGGCGGTGGGCCATGAGTGTTCCCACCTTGAAAAAATATATTTGAATGTTTTTGTTGTATTTGTCGTTGTTCAAAATATAATAAATATATGCGATCGATATCACTACTTGTTTGGTTACAACACTAGAACTATCAAATTAGAACTGTCATCGAGAAAATAAAGAAATGGAAATAGTATAGTTCCTGAGATTAGCACGTTCAAGCAAACAAACAAACTCTTCTACTTTATATATTAGTACTAGCTTCCCGCGTGCGGTACCCGCGTAACTCCCATACCCGTGAAAACTTCATAATACTATAAACCCTATAGCCTTCCTCGATAAATAAACTATCTAACACTAAAATAATTTTCCAAATTGCTAGGGACTTGTTATCTTGTGGTCGTCAGTTCGATCCCCACCCATTGCATTACCGACGTGAACCCACTCTTAATACAAGCATTTTAGCTTAGAACGAGGAATTAACAGGAATACTAGTAGACAGCAAAACTCTTATAGTAATCTTTAAAAAAGATAAAGGTTCATTAGTTCCTGAGATTACCGCGTGCAAGTAAACAAAGAAACAAACTCTGCAACTTTATATATTAAAGTAAAGATAAGATAATATGTAATTTACTTGCCGTACGGTCTTTATAATTAATAAGTATATAAATAGAACTAAGGAAATGAAAACCAGAAAGTTTCCGAACGCAACTTTTCCTGTCATCAGAATAATTTAATATTTCTGGTCATTTTTATGTCATCCTTATTAATTAAAATGTTGAATTTTCGTTAAAGGTAATTTTATTTTTGTTCTAACAATATATAAAGTTTCTAATGAGGTTAACGACTTAATATAAGGTTAAAATACAATTTGTTGTATGATATCTTTAGATATTATAAATCCTATATTTATACTCAAACCATTGCAACGGTATTGTGCGTATACAGGAACGAAATCCCAACGGAAGAGAGTACTGCTACTAAGATCTGAATAAACACCAAGTAGGATATAAGTGAACTACATTTAACCAAGAGTGTAAATATCTATAACGGCAACAGGTAGCTTGAAAATGGTGCGGAACCGTTCGTTTGCGAGTCCGACTCGCACTTGACCAGTTTTTATCATAGTTTTCTTCCGGTCCTGGTTATGGTGGTCTGATACCCTACGTTCCCTTGAACGAAAAACATTGGCCTCCGGTGTCAGATCATCTTCTATGAAAATCTTATACATAATTACCAGGGAACTTCTAAGCCACGCAATGGATTTTTATATAGCTGATGATGATATGGTAAAGTAGAGGGGTAGTTGCACAAAAGACCCCTTAAGTACTAAAAGCCATAATCCCTTAATCTCATCGCCAGCGATCGCCCTGAGCCGAGGTCCAAGCCTCACAGGGGGCGCTCTCTTGCGCAGGCTGCTTAGTTTGTTGTTTTTAAACCATTTATTAGGGCTGTAGCTTTATCCCGGTGAAGTAGCAAAACACTCGTGGCTAAATAAGTATGTCCGTCCGAAAAAAAGGAAAAAAAAAGAAGATGATGATGATATTATTATAGTAAGAATATAGTACACACTTTTTTTCTTGCATCTACACTTGATATTCAAATATAATTATATACTAAGTAAATTTACATCAATTCTACTAATATTATAAACGCGAAAGTTTGTAAGTATAGATGGATGGATGTTTGTTACTCTTTCACGCAAAAACTACCGAATTAATTTTGCTGAAAGTTTGCAAGAGGATAGTTAATAAGCTGGATTAACATATAGGCTACAAAATATCACGCCCTGACCCACTGGAACAAAGTAAAACGGATCAAACCGCGGGGCGCAGCAAATAATTTATAAGTAAGACACGTTAAAACTAAATATATCTATTTTTGATATCATTTTAGTAATACATTTCTTAGAAATATCGAATGTTTATTTGTAAGAACTGTTTCCACACAAAATTTCCTTGTGGGGTAGGTACTATTACCATAAATTTTTATTGGTGTTGCGCGCCATTGTTACATTAGCTTTTATTTCTACGCTTTTACGGACGAGAGAACAAGACCACAACCAGAGTATTATGAAAATAAGAATATTTTTGGGATTCCTATTAGGGAGTAAATGGTAATAGGATAATTTGGATAGTTAAGTACATTTCAAGAGGGTGGAGGTTTCCTGTTTTTTGTTAAAATTATCTGCCATAAGTACGTTTGATAAATAATGAGCCTGATTATGGTGGGTAGGCTATTTGTTGTGATGGAAAATAAACTTAGTAAATATAGATATTTTTAACCACCATCATCAGCCTGTATAACGGCCACTGCTGACCATGGGCTCCTCCCGTGGGTTTTTGCCAAAGTCACCACGCTTAGCAGGCGGTTGGTACCTGCAGTATTATTTTGTAACACACATGAAACTGCCCGTTCCCTGGTAAACACTCGTTATAAATGATGTTATAATTATCGGGACTAACGGCTAAGCGTGTTTTTCGAGGCACGGAGGATCCTCAATCAGATCCAGACCCGGAAATAAATCTAAGGTGCAGTGGCGTAGCTAGGTGGGCAAGGGCCCCGGCGCATAGCTTCAAGAGACAGCGAGTTGGCTGACCCGCTCTTTTCAAAGCTTAGGTCAGAGGGCCCCCTGACGTCCGGGGCCCTGGTGCACTGCAACACCTGGCCCTGCGATAGCTACGCCACTGCTAAGGTGTTACACAAATATTTATTTACAGCATGGGAATGTAAGACTGGCATGGAGACATATATACGGAGGTTGCTATTAACAGTTAATATACAAATCTTTGTGCAAATGGTCAAACGCAAGCCTATAATTAAAAAAAACAAAAAAAAATCTAAAGTACCTGCAGTATCTATATCTTCGTCCTGCCCTTATCCCACATTACTTGGGGTCGGCGCAACACGTTTGTTCCTTCCATTCTGTCCTGTCACTCGTCACACTATCACTTACTCCCTTTTCTTTCAAATCACTCTTCACACAATCCATCCATCATTTGCTTTGGCCTTCCTCTCCCTCTCCATCCATCTACATGTATACTTAGAATTCTTTTAGAAACATGTGTTTCATTCCTCCTCTTCATATAACCATACCAAGATAAACGATTCCTGCAGTATTTATATATGCGGTATAATTTATCAACAGTTCATGTTGAGATGCTTTGGTCGCGTGGAAAGAATGCATGAAGAAAGATTCACAAAACAGGTATACATGGCAAGTGTGAGTGGCACAGTCGAAAGGGGAAGACCTCGACGATCGTTCTCCGACGAAATCGGAGACATCCTCGCAAAAGGTCAAATAAGATCTACCCTAAACCGACGTGCTTGTATGAATAATGTTATGAGAGTGAATGAAGCGAAAGATGTGTGTAGGTCGTAGCAACTGGAGGTCCATTGTCTCTGCCTACCTCGCTGGGAAACAGGCGTGAGCTTATGTATGTAGTTCATACGTTTATTCAACTACATTTTGATCTAAGTATAAATTGGTTAAACATATACAAACGCTTACTTATCAGTCAAATACTATCGAACCGCGCGCAGACGATAGGACGAACTTCTTGGTAGTTAAACTGCTCACTATCTGCGACAAAGATCTGGCTCAGTGGTTACGGTAGTTGCTTCTGGGACCTGGTGTTCTGGGTTCGATTCCCACCCGGGACATTTATTTGTGTGAACCACAAATAATTGTTCTGAGTCTGGGTGTACTTTGTGTCCGTGAAATGTATGTTTGTAAAGTCCCCCGCGACACAGGGATTTATTTCCCTAGTGCGGGAGTTGTCTTTTAAAAAAAAAAAAAAATTACTTTAGTTCAGCTAGCTAGCGTCCTTTCAGCATCAAACATACCTAACTTCACACAACTATACATCGACTACCACTTATAAACCCGAATTCCTTACCGACTTTCCCTTATTCTCACTAAAAGCGATAAAAATACACACATTTTGCTCAATTAACGCCTGCTACAGATAAGCGGGGCTTTAAGCGCTTCAATACAACTCAGATAAGGCGCCGCCATTATTTTTCTCATTAGTCCGAACGCCGCGATAACACTGCCTATTACCCAACAACTCAGAAGTACAGAGTAACATGTGGAACAGAGGAAATGAGCTGTAATGTACTGTACTATAGTGTAGTGAGGTTAAAATTATAATCCCTGTCAATTCATGATAAACTGGCTGAATTAGAATTACGAATAACGAACAATTTTTATGTTTAAATAAATAAAAATGAATAAATACTTCAAGCTTGATGTGGTTTTAAGTCAGATTTAGAATTATTGTTAATTTTATAAAAAGTGGAATTAATATTTATAATCGAAGAGTCAGATTTGTACGGTCGAAGGTGTTAGAGTTGGGGCGTGAGCCCGTTGCAATTTTATCTATAATAAGCAGGGTTTGTTTGTATTGAATAATATAGAATTATAAAGTGTGCCTTATTTCATTTAAAAAAGTGCTTAGTCATAGAGATCTTACCCCTCACACACCCTCTTCAAGGACTAGCAGTAAGCCCTGCCGAGCTACGAACCACACTCGCAGGTCGTAGGCGTTACAGTATTGTATCAGCCTGCTTACAATACTGTATCGCAGCAAGATGGTGAGTATCATTGAGCTGATGTTAGATGCTGCTGCCCATCCACCAGCTGTATATCCCTTATTCGCCTTTTACGACACCCATAGGAAGATATGGGGTGGTCTATCCTAATCTGGACAGGAGAAGGTTCATATGCATAAACACGGTAGAATGTATATATAATACTAGTTTCTCGCGCGCGGTTTCACCAGTGTAACTCACGTTCCCGTAGGAACTCCATAACTAAATATAGCCTATAGCCTGCCTGGAAAAATGGGCTATGTAACACTGAAATCATTTTAATAATCGGACAAGTAGTTCCTGAGAATAGCGCGTTCAAGTAAACAAACAAATAATTAAGCACAAACTCTTCAGCTTTCTATATAAGTAGAAATTTATATATTATAAAGCTACTGCCGCCTTTATTTAACGTGTCGTTATACATTTAATAAAAACCTGTTATTTTTCCATTACAAATACACACTCCAATTTAATTTGTCCGTCGAAATACTTATGGTCTGTCTAAATAAAAACATACTCAAAGGATAGAACTTAGACTATTCAATCACAGATAAAAAATAAAATTGTATTTTCATACCTGACAGCTTTAAGGCTAAAGCTATACAAATAATATTATATGTAATTATAAATTAATTTAACATATTATATTAATAAGCTTAAATATGTTTTAAATATTTACAAATAACTGTAGTTAGGTTACGTATAGGTTTACGTGAATAAAAACTTATTTCATTTTAATTTTTTATTTATTGGTATATATTTTATATTTTAGGTTAACATTGAATGACAGAATAAGGTATAGCTTGATAAGAGAACGGTGTGGAGTGAAGGGGGATGTGATTACGAAGATAGAGAAGGGAATGTTGAGATGGTTTGGTCACGTGGAAAGAATGGATGAAGAAAGATTGGCAAAACAGGTATACATGGCAAGTGTGAGTGGCAGTCGGAAGGGAAAGACCTCGACGAAAGTTCTCTGACCAAATCGGAGACATCTTCGCAAAAGGTCAAATAAGATCCAACCTAAACCGACGTGCCTGTATGAAGAATGTTATGAGAGTGAATGAAGCGGAAGATGTGTGTAGGGATCGTGGCAAGTGGAGGTCCATTGTCTCTGCCTACCCCGCTTTGAAACAGGCGTGAGCAGCTTATGTATGTATGTAAGTATAGATTTTAGAATAAGCCTCTGCCTCTGTCGTTTACTATCTGTACCCGAGGTGTGAATTGCTTGACTAATCTTTTTCCCTTATTGCTATAGATTAAAAGATAATAGTTATAATAGTCTGTCTCTTATTTTTCTCCCGAGTATTTCATTAATGACTCAAGAAGTATATTATTGATATTAATAGCCGGTTTATCGTCCAAATATAAAGGGATGATAGGGGGGAGAAAATTATGCCATAATTAAGACGATATTTTGTACGCTTACTGCTAATTGCGAAGAAAAAATATGTCCTGCAAAGATTAATTTCCTCTAATATTGGTCATGGTAACAAAGAAAGGGTATAAGACTTCGTGGCGTAACGGAATAAGACTCGCTTTAAGTTTTGGAGGTCGTAGGTTCGGTCCCCATGCTTTGTGTAAATTCTGAGATTTTCTTTACGGGTTTGGTTGGTTGAGGGACTACCCTTCGTGCCCCGGAAAGCAAGTGACGATTGTTGTAACATCATACATAACAAGCGTATACCAGGGAACGGGCAGCAGCGTTTCGCTGTGTCCGCTCAAAGGTACATTATAATACTGCGCGCGGTCACCAACCCGCCATCAAGCGTAGTAACTATAGCAAAACCCTGTCTCAGGAGGAGTTAGCCCATGTTCAGCAGTGGACGTTATACGGGCTGATGATGATGGTAGCCTACACGAACCCACGACCTCCGTGACTTAAAGGGAGATTTATACCGCTACGCCAAAATAGGTTCTCTACGCCATTGAGGTTATGTCTTTTATCATCATCAGCCCGTATATCGTCTACTGCTGAACATGGGGAGAGTATTTGCTATAGTCACCACGCTTGGCAAGCGGATTTGTGACCGGAGTATTATGTTGCACCACACAATGAAACGCTGCTGCCCGTTCCTTGATATATGACTATTATAGATTATAACAATCGGGACCAACGGCTTAACGTGCTTTCCGAGGCACAGAGGGTATAGTCCCTCAACCAACCAGACCCGGAAAGAAATTTGAGAATTTACACGAAGATTTCCTGTCCGGCGTGGGGATCGAACGTACGACCTCCGAGATTTAAAGCGTGCCAAATACCGCTACCTTACTGAGGTTGTCATTAATATTACATGTATAATCATAATATGTATCACCATAAAATTTCAAATGGTGTCACGGTAACAACGTCTCCCTTCTTATAGCGCAATCTCATCAAGCCATCAGTGAATTGTGGATGGGTTACGGGCAAAGTTAGCTCCTTGGGGAACGCCGCGTGATGGTGTGTTTGCCTATTATTGTGACAGATTTATACGTCAACCGTGACTGACAAATGTGACAAATGACAGGTCAGATCCCAGAGGTCTGCGGATTATATAGAAAGGGAATACTATGATATTATAATTTTTGACAACCTCTGGTATTTCGCTCGCTTTAAATCTCGGAGGTAGTGGGATCGATCCCCACGCCGGACAGAAATCTTTGAGTAAATTCTAAGATTTCCTTCCGGGTCTGGTTGGTTGAGGGACTACCCTCCGTGCCTCGGAATGCACGTTAAGCATTTGGTCCTGATTGTTATAACATCATCTATAATAATCGTATATCAAGGAACGGGCAGCAGCGTTTTCTTGTGTGCTACAACAGAATACTGCGATCACCAATCCGCCTGCAAAGTGTGGTGACTATGGCAAATACCCTCCCCGGGAGGAGGCTCATGTTCAGCAGTGGACGTTATACGGGCTGATGATGATGATGATAATTTTTCGGGTTCGTAATATTTAAAAGGAAAGATTGATAGTTTATGCTACTCGTCTCTTTTAGCAGTACAGTTTCTGGCTACCCTAAATGTCCCTATGGGTGTATTAAGAGGCGACTAAAGCACAAAAATGTGACAGATGGACGTTTCTTGTATGGTTCATAATGTTTGTCCTCTTCAATTTTTTTTTCGTTCTGTTGTATATTTGTTGTTTTAGCAACAGAAAGACATCATCAGCGAAAATTTCAACTGTTTAGCTATCACGGTTGGTCGGATCCAGCTTGGTGACAGACATATAGGCAGCAGAGTATGTCCATATTTAAAATAGTAAAATCGGGACGCTTTTCCTAATAAATGGGTCCCGATTATCCTATTTAGGTATGCATGTGACCCTAAAAACCATATTAATAAAAACGCTTTGTCCTGAAGGACTGACTGACTGATAGATTAACGATTAGCGGCTAAAGACCTAAAGGCTGTGCCTGTAGGCCTTTAGCCGCTAACCGTAGATACCTGAAACTTAGAGGTGTTTTATTTATATCATGTAGGTAGGCATTCGTTTAGATTTTTGGAAATTTGCCCGTAAAGGATTGAAACCCTTTTCAGTGGTATAGTCTGTATGGAGAAAACAAAATCTTCGCGTGCCAAGTTGCGGTCAACAGCTAGTCCGTACTAATATATAGAAAGGAAGAGTTTGTTTGCTTGAACGCGCTAATCTCAAGAACTACATTTGAATTTGCTTTGATTTGATCTTTCAGTGTTAGATAGTTCACTTATCGAGGAAGGCTATATTAAAGCTATATTTAATTGTAAATCATTTATGGGAGCTACACGGGTATAATCGCGCGTGGGAAGCTAGTTAATCATATTTTCGTAACAATCAATAAAATACAAACAATTACAGTACTTACAACGGATTACACTTTCAGGCGTAACATGCTAAACGTATTTTCGCTTACTTTAATGTCTCTCTTACTCGTAAAACCTCGTATTTTACTTACTCGTACTATACTGGGAGCAAGCAGTATTTTGCGGCATACAAAATGTTATTTCGAAGCACTCAAATTCCGTCGACCACTATACGCACCACGTTTTACTGCCCCGGACGTACCCGTATGTAAAAATACCTAGTTATGGTATTCGTGTTAAAACGACCGAGGAATACTAAGTGAGGCTTGAAAATCTGCTTGGATTGTGAATATGAAAGACTTGGAAAGAATTAATAGCATTCGTGACACATGGTTAAGATATGCAGTTAAAAGGATGCGGAAACTTAATTTATTCTTGTGTCATTATCAGCGACATCTACAGTAACGGTAACTACAAGAAGACTAACAGCGCCTACCTCGCTCGGCAAAGAAGATCTTAATTTTCTGTGGAGTAATCCCACCAGCCATTCCTGTACAGATTAAAATCTGTACAGGAATGGCTGGTGGGATTACTCCACAGAAAATTAAGATCTTCTTGAATGGTTGGTATAATGGTTGGTATATTATTACGGTCTTTTGACAATAGATCAACGTTCGATCAAAGATCAACTACGTTCAGTAGTAAACTGGATGCAGTTTACTACTGAACGTAGGCCTGACTTGACAAAGATATTGCCACAATCACCAAGCTAGGAACCGACTGTATATGCCCAGTGAAGTAGCAAATGCCTCCTTAGCTAGGAGGCATTTGCTACAAACATGTCCGTCAGATAAAGTATGAAGTCAAACGTTGTTGCCCGTGACTTGTTATACGATTGTCATAATAATTGGGACCAACGGTATAACGTGTCTTCCAGAACAAACTAGAAAAAAATGATTTTAAGCCAAGATTTGTGGAGCGCCGCCGTGGGAATCACTCACGACGTCCAACACGTAAGGCTAAACTTGTACTGTAAAGCCACTGAATAATGGACAAAGTGATTATATACCGCCAATAAATGCTGCCAGCCTTCTGGGAACTCTTCTGGTGGACATCGATGCGGAGCGTTTTTTTGATGCCCTCTAATATCCCCCCTTTTTAGGGTTCCGTAGCCAAATGGCAAAAAACGGAACCCTTATAGATTCGTCATGTCTGTCTGTCTGTCCGTCCGTATGTCACAGCCACTTTTTTCCGAAACTATAAGAACTATAATGTTGAAACTTGGCAAGTAGATGTATGTTGTGAACCGCATTAAGATTTTCACACAAAAATAGAAAAAAAACAATAAATTTTGGGGTTCCCGATACAAAGAACTGAAACTCAAAAAAAAATTTTTCATCGAACCCATAAGTGTGGGGTATCTATGAATAGGTCTTCAAAAATGATGTTGAGGTTTCTCATGTAATTTTTTTCTAAACTGAATAGTTTGCGCGAGAGACACTTCCAAAGTGGTAAAATGGGTGTCCCCCCCCCTGTAACTTATAATATATGTATATATTTATGCCTTATATGTATTTATTTATGTATTTGTTTATGTATTAATATGTAAGTTTATTTTTTATAATTAATTTATTCTTCATAGTCTATATTATTTCATGATCATCTGTATTTTGATTTCCTAACCCTACACACTATTCTTGTTCTCTATTTGTTTTTTCCTTTCGCGGGTCTGCTGGAAGAAATTTCATTAGAAATAAGCAGTACCTTTGTACTATGTTTCTTGTATTTTAATATTTTTCTTTTTAATGTTATGTGTGTACATAAAGTAAATAAATAAAAATATGATGTACATTACCATGCAATCTTCCGCCGAAAATTGGTTTGAACGAGATCTTGTAAGTAGTTTTTTTTTAATACGTCAAAAATCGTAAACCGCAATTTAGCTTGCATTCAATCAACTCGAATATAAAAATATAAAATAACATTTCATTTCATAAACATACGCTATTTTATTTATTCTTGATATCAAAAATAGGTACGCACTTGTAACTGAAACGGAACCCTTCGTGAGCGAGTCCGACTCGCACTTGGCCGGTTTTTTATCCTATCTTATTTTACTTCTATTCTTAGTTTTAATTATTTTTGCCAATAAATTGATAATGATGTTAAAAACCGGTGGTGGTGGAGCAGGATTAAAAAATGATTTTATGAATATAAAAAAAAAAATACTGAAATCCTGAGTTTATTCAAATTAAAACTATATGGCTTAAAGCGACACTTGCATCGATACCTACCTGTCGCCTTAAGTCTTGGAAGCCGTGGGTTCGATCCCCACGGCGGACAAGATATCTTTGTGAAAATTCTAAGATTTATTTTCGGGTCTGGTTGGTTGAGTGTCTACCCGTTGGGCCTCAGATAAAATCGCTAAGCAGTCCCGATTGTTATAACATCATTTTTTACAATCGTATACCAGGAAACGTGTTGCAGCAAACGTAATATTTCGGTCACCAACCCGCGTCCTAATAAACCCTCCCTCGGACAGAGAGGCCCATGTTCAGCAATAGACATTATATGGCCTGAGGATGTGTAAAATAATGATTAATTATATTATTTTTATAAAACCTTGAAAAAATATTAATATTAATTCTATGTTATCAAAATGAAACTACTCACTGCCAAATCAAAAATCTTTCTTCAAAATGAACTAACTAGACTGCAGTAACTGAATTCAAGAACCTTGAGTGATTTCTGCAAAGAAATAAGAGGGGAAATGTGGGCTGTCTTCATTTGTCATTATTAACGGACTGCGGTTTACTCCATAAAACCTTTATCCTATAAACTGAAAGTTCGTAATGAGGATAAGTCATAGTGCAGGGTGCACACAATCGGATATATACAGGTAATTGGAATTATTGGATAATAATAACTAGCTGTTCATGTCCGTGACTGACATTTCCCGTGGACTTTCCAATTTACCTTTAATAAAAACCTTGTCGTCATAATTATAAATATAAATGACTAGCGGCCCGCCCCGGCTTCGCACGGGTGGACTTTTATACCCTACCCCTGCCCTACCCTACCCCTGCCCTACCCTACCCATACCCTAACCCTACCCTAACCCTACCCTACCCCTACCCTACCCCTACCCTACCCCTACCCCTACCCTACCCTACCCCTACCCTACCCCTACCCCTACCCTACCCCTACCCTACCCCTACCCTACCCCTACCCTACCCCTACTCTACCCCTACCCTACCCCTACCCTACCCTACCCTACCCCTACCCTACCCCTACCATACCCCTACCCTACCCCTACCCTATCCCTACCCTACCCTACCCTACCCTACCCCTACCCAAAAATCCTATGTCCTTCTCCCAGTTCTTAGCTACCTCCCTACCAATTTTCAGCCAAATCGGTTCAGCCGTTCTTGAGTTATAGCTTAGTAGCTTTCCGCTCTCAGTTTCACAAGCGTAGTTCCCGTTCCCGTGGGAACTTCATAATAAAATATAGCCTATAGCGTTTCTCGAACTTCCTCAAACTATCTAAATTTGTTTTTTTTAATTAGTCCAATAATTTCAGAGGTTGGCGCGTTCAAACAAACAAATAAAAAGATTCTTCTGCTTTACTTATATATATATTAGGTATACTAGCGACCCGCCCCGGATTCGCATGAGTGCAATGCTGATGTATTATACATATGAAACTTCCTCTTTTATTCTATCTATTGGAAAAAAAACGCATCAAAATCCGTTGCGTTCTAATAAAGATCTAAGCATACATAGGTAGTGATAGATCCAGTTACCGATACTAACCCTGAACGGCCTCACTCGCCTCGCGGTATAACTCTCGCTTTATGTCTAGAAGTTTAGGTCGTGATTTCGACTTCCGTGTCAGATGAAAAATATTTGTGTTAAATAAAAGAAATGGCTTTTCCCCTAGTATAAATTCTAAGATTCCAGGTCTTGAATAAAATCATCTGAGACAATCATAAGTGCAAGGAACTGGGTAGCAGCGTTAGACAATACTGCGGTCTCAAACCCGCTTGCCAAACGTGGTGACTATGCTATAATCCTCATGCCAAAGCCCGTATAACGACCACTGCTGATCAAGTGCCTTCTCCTGAGTTAAGGTTTCGCCACGGTGTCACCAAGGGTTAGTGACCGCAGTATTACATAATACTCCCTCAACCAACCAGACCCGGAAAGAAAATCTTTGAACTTACACAAAGCTTTCTGGTTCGGCGGCACGAACCCACGACCTTGGAGACTTAAAGCGAGATTTAACTTAAGCTTTAGACTTATATAACTACGCGTCGGAGGTTATCCAAACGATAATTACTATATACCACTGTTTATTCTTATATTATTCCGTACCTTCATTATCTTCGTATCTCAAGATTCTCATCATCTTTAATCGTCGCCGACAGCTCGAGTAATGAGAAAAATAATGATGAGCTTCAGCTCAAAGGCTTAATCAACACCAACAACTGGGGCGCACCGGCTCTTTTCGGTCTAGACTAAGGCGAATTTTGTAATTAAATTGTACTAGAAAGTTGCTTGATGATTTAATCAACGTGTTGTAAGATGTTATAGAATAGGATCGACGTTGTTTGCTGCGTAATGTATTAGTGTTTCTTCACCAGAGCTCCACCATCTTTATAAGGGCCACTCACCAGGCCACTATAATACATAACTGTCATTCCCTTCGCTACTATAATTGAATGACCAATTTCGAAAAGGCCAACACCCATAGAAAAGCCATACGAGTTCTGCCCTTTTCCAAAATGCATATTCAATTATAAATTGTCAATATAAATAATCTTGGTCTGGTTGGTTGAGAGACTACCCTCCGTGCCTCGGAAAGCACGCTAAGCCGTTGGTCCCGATTGTTATAACATCATCTATAATAATTGTAAACCAAGGTACGGGCAGCAGCGTTTCCTTGTGTGGTACAACATAATACTGCGGTCACGAATCCACCTGCCAAACGTGGTGACTATGGCAAAGACCCTCCCTCGGGAGGAGGCCCATGTTCAGCAGTGGACGTTTTACGGGCTAATGATGATGATGAATATAAATTAAATTAAAATCAACTATCTTATCATAAATAAATGTTACTGGCAGTATATTTGCAAAGTACATTATATTACATGATAATGTATTATGGCTCTCGTAAATAGGGCGCAATTATAGGCTTTGCCCCTAATATTGCCTGAAGGGTTGAAGCACTTTAGACGAAATGGATATCCTCGATTTATTAAGATGTGTAATATATTATCCTAATCTGTGTGTTCATCGCTTTATGTTGGTTTCTCTGTTACATGTAATATAATGTTTTACTTTCTACTTTACTTCATCTTTTAGCCGCCACGTCACGAACTGCACATGAAGAAAAAAATATGACGTCTGGAAATCAATGTAACCATTTTTACGGAATAAATGATATTTGGATATTGTTTTTTTTTTATCAGCCCACTTACGTCCACAGACAACATTTACGTTAACAGACCTTGGTCACGATCTCTTAAGATGAATTGGTGCGTGATAACATATGGATCTGGAAGTGTCTTGGGTTGCCAGGATCTGTTTAGAGGAATTCGTGCGCGATGACATATGGATCTGAGAAGTTTCTTGGCTTGCCAGGATCTGTTAAGAGGAGTTGGTGCTTGATGGCATATCGATCTGAAAGTGTCTTCGCTTGCCGTGGGACTTTACAGATCCATAATAATATGTCATCACACATCAATTCCTCTGAACACATCCCGGCGAGCCAAGACACTTCAGATCCAAATGCCATTACACACCAACTTCTCTTAACAGATCCTGGCAAGTGAAGGCATTTCTCAAATCCATATGTCATCAAGTATGTTAGTGCTTGCTAGCATATGTTAAGAATAGTTGGTGCGTGATGACATATTATTATGGATCTGAGAATTTTAATATCGTTTTATTTTTGGTATGACAATATCTCCTGTTCAAAGGAGAAAAATGCTCGTAAATAAATTGCTCTTCCTTTTATGTCAAAAATAATACAATACCAATATCTACACTTAAAATAAGTCACAATTTCTTTATTCCGTTTTGTCGAGTACCTAAAAACATTAGAACAATTTGAACATTTCTTCTTATTTTCTAAGAAAGGTAAAAATAGGATAATGCCTACCTTTGATCCATTCGAGCTTTAAACTCGACACTGGAACCTTTGACTCTGTGTCTGGGCTAAAATGTGAGCTTATGCGATCATTAATTTTAAAGAGCATTTTTAAAAGAATATAACAAAACAATGGGACAACACAGGCTAGTTCACGTAGATAACAAAACAATAAACCCAAGAAATCCTAAAATTCATGTATAATTTTTTAGTTAAGCTAAATTTAGTTATGGTGCCTGCCACGTTGGTGTAGCGGTAATGTGTTCGACTGTAAATAACGAGGCCCCGGGCTTAAACCCCGGGTTCAAGATAAAAAAGTGTTTCAAGATGTTTTTATTAACGAACACGAAGTTTGAAAGTTGTTGTACTTCTTTTTACTCTTAGATTTCTTGCCCTGCGTGGATATCTTACTCATAATCTTTTATCTGTTCTTTGGTTGTCATGAAATTGACAAATATTATTTATTTATTTCTAAAATCTGATCGTTCAAACTATAATTGTCACGTTGAACGACAAGTATTGAGCCTATTTCCAACACTTACCTAAAGCCAGACTTACACTGCTAGTCTACGCATGCATGTTATTCTCAGAAACTCCACATGAATCAGCAATGTAACCTGTCCATATTACACCACACACCAAACCTAAGCGGGCATAGGAACTACAACCGCTACAATCCTGCCAGTAAATCTCGTAAAAAGGATTTGCTCTGTTGTATTCGACGATTCACCGCAACGCTGGTACGAACCTAACTAATAATTCAAACGTGTTTAGTCTCGGCCGTTAACTTGGTAATGGCTAACTGGGTTCCTTCGCCTTTATAGTAACAACTGTTGTTTGAAACCACGTGGTTTTCTTGTTCATTGGAGATTCGTTTTGTTTAACAGGAAATTTAGAAAAATATCTCTAGACACTCTAAACGGCATATTCTTGAAGCATCTTATCGATACTAATTTATATATGCAGAAATGTTTATTTGATTACTTGAACGCGCTAATCTGAAAATTTACTGGTCCGATTTGAAAATTCTTCCAGCGTTAGATAGCCCATTTAACGAGGAAGGTCATATGCTATATTTAATAATGAAATTCTTACGAGAACGGGAGTTTCGTGGCTGAAACCGCGCGCGGGGCTAGTACGTTACATAAGTATATATGTTATAACAGTAGATAGTATCGTATGTAGTATAATTACTTTAGTGTAGAAATTTCTATAAAATTCACATAAGTCAGCCATTTTGTAAATATTGTACTAACTCTTTGTCTACTAATAATTTGGGCTGAACGTTAGCGTCTACTGAATAGGATAATTGGAATCCTAATTATACTTTAGGTTAGGCTTTCAACGGTGCCTACTTTCAGATATAGGATAATTACCCAAATTTCTGTATATATAGAAGACTTGTAAGTAATCTGCTCGATATTCAGGGTAAAACAAAATAGTAGCTAGTTCACACGATATTACAATAAAATTAAAATCTTATTTTTATTTTTTTGTATGTTATACGGTCTGCAAATGTAAAAAGACGGCCCAATTTCCATAAAAACGGTAAATAATAATAATTGGGATATTTAGCACAGTGCAGTTACTGTAATGATGAGAATTTAAAAGCAGATATAATAATTAAAAGTCGGTAGCTATCCGGCTCCGGACAAAATATCCTTGTTCAAAATCTAAAACTGATTTCTGGGTCTGATTGGTCAAAGATCTACCTTCCGAGATTCGAAAAGCATGTTAAGCCATTACTCCCAATTGTTATAACATCACTTATGACATTCGTATACCAGAGAACGAGCAGCAGCATTTCCCTGTGTGATACGACATTATACTACGGTAACCAACCCGCCTGCTCGGGACAATAGCAAAGCCTCTCGAGGGGAGCCATGTTCAGCAGTGGACGGTATACGGGCTCATGATGATGATGATTACATGTATAATTAGACTGATTTATTAACTAAACCAACACTTCCGTCATACAAAATTTGCAGGTCATCTCGAGATGACTAGTTAGACCAACTGCATAAGGTCTTTGCATACGTAACGTGATTTATGCCGAACGGAACGGGACGACATTTTGGAAACATCGTTCCATACAATATGTATGCGAAAGTGCATACGGAACTTGTGTACACAGAAAGGCCAGTAAATCTTCGACTACGATATTCTAACAGCACCGGCCAAAAGGTGATGGAAGTCGCTTTTGGGTCCTGGAGATTCTTCTAAATTACAAGCCTTTAAGTTGGTCGGCAGACTGTATTTATGATTGTTTCTGTAAATTATTCAAAAATGATTATCCATAATACATTCGTCTTCTTTTCAGTAAATCCACTAACTCTCCGAAGTGGTCAGCAATCTGGCGCTAAGTTGAGCAAAAAGCCAACACCGCCGTTGAATCCGATTTTCGGAGCAGTTCGGGCCATATTCGACCACTCCAAAGCCTATATTTAATAAACAAAAAAAAACCTCTAATTTCAGTGTGGATTTTTAAAAGTTATGTTTTTGATGGTGTAACATATTTATTTTGGGCGAATCGTCTACCGCAAAATAATATTATTTAGAATTGTAAATTCGCCGGTTTCGTACGAATCATCATCTAAGCAGGAAATGAAATATATGACCAGTAATCTTCTGACTATTGAATATTTCTATAAATACTTAAAATATCCTTATATCACTTCCGTATTTCAATCAACTTGAGTGACTTCAAATAAATACTTTAGTATATCGCGCTTTTTCTCCAGAAGGGGACGGTTAACTAAAATTCGTTTCGTCGTGTCGTTTCCTGTAAACGAGACATCAATCCATACAAATAAATAAAAGTGTATATTTGTAATAGAAAAATAACCTGTTTTTACTAAAAGTATATGCAGCATAAGCATAATATTTAATTTAATTTTAATCTGTCTGTGTGTCTGTTTGTTTTGGCTAATCTTGGTAACGGCTGGACCGGTTTTGACGGGACCTTCACTGGAAGCTAATTTTATAAGGTAAACTATTTTTTTTTATTTTGTCAGTCTGATTGTTTGTCCGTGGTTTCCGAAATATTTCATGAAGGTAGTACCGATTCACTGAGGGCGGGACTTTCATTGTTAGATCTATATCTATACTAATATTAAAAAGAGGAAAGATTTGATTGTTTGTTGGTATTGAATGGACTCCAAAACTACTCGATCGATTTGAAAAATTCTTTCACCGTTGGAAAGCTAGACTATCCCCGGATGACATAGGCTATATTTAATTATGAAGTTCCCACGGGAACGGGAGTTACGTGGGTGACGTTTATAAAATCCGAATTTTAGGCGGTAAATAAAAGCTTGTTTTTTATTATATCTTAATTTTTATTCCTGGGGATAATGTATTACGTATTACCTCCCCCCATAGCCCTCGTCTTTAGCAATGGTACGCCCTTCTATATATACGTACATACGAAATCCTAACGCTATCGATCACGTACAAGGAAACATTTACTAATTAATTAAAAAACCAAACATTACTTAAAAAAGGAAACAGATTGGTATTTCGAGATAATTAAAGTGGATACCAAGTTATTAAAATCCCTTTTTTGTTCTTAATACTGGTAAACAATTGAAAATCGATGGTACTCTAAACAAAAAGCTCTTCTATTGAACTCCAACTTCCCTGTAGCGTAACAATGTGGTATAGTACTGTTCATTCACTGGGTACTGTGTTATTGTTACTACTTTAATAGTCTAGTATGGTAGGAGCTTTGCAAATAAATGGCTCCCTTTTTCAGCCCATTAGGGGTTGAATATTACAAAAACCTTTCTCAGTGGACATACATGTCACAAAAGAAAGCCACGGTCGAAATATCACGTGTCTAGTTTCAGTAGTTTTTCCTCGGTGGTGTTGTTAAATCAGCCAGTTAGTACATGTTACTTTATATGTATTGTAGATATAGTCAGTAAAACGGTCTAATTGAGAGTAAATCAATTGAATTCGACCTGTGTTTGCGTCGGTGTAGATAGCCAATCTTATCAGAGTTTGACCGTCACGGCCGAAATCGTTTGGGACAATAGGATTTTTTTTATGATCGTTTCTGCAAACAAAAAAACTGAAAACGATGGCAGGCATAAAAGTAGCAACAAAACACCACTAAGGTAAGCTAAAGTTAAACCTGTGCTGTGAGTCTGTCTTTAACAAGTTCAAGGCCTCCCTTACAGCGTGAACGATTGCTAGTGGCCTGCATCCACTGACCTGTGATCTTGATTAGGTCGTCAATCCATCCAGTAGGCGGTTCTACAACGCTGCGCTTTTTGCCTTACCGTCAGTTCTTCGAGTAATGTGCTTTGCTTTCTGCCACTTTAGCCACGAAGCAGTTAAGCTATGTTAGTGACCGATCCTTCTCTTGTGTATGTCTATGATCGTACAGGGAAGTGCTAAGCATTGCTCTTTCTTCAGCTCGCTTGAGTTTTTATGAGGCACACTTATTATAGACTATATTATTATGCGAATAATACCTACTTGTAGAACATTTGCAAATATAGAAACAATTTATTTAATTTTATTCTTAGGTCATCATTAGTGAATATGTCTTCCCTTTTATAAGTTTAAACACGATTAAGGGATTAGAGATGAGACGCTTTAGATTCATCTCGAGATTGTGGTTGTGTTATAGTGTGCCACGTACTCGTGTGAACTGTCGTGGATACATTTTTACCATTTACGGATAAAAATCGCAAGGTTTTCTTTTCTGATGATTCCCAAGGTTTTTGCTACTTCACCGGGCATAAAGGTAAGCAGTACGTCTTATTAAATGGTTTAAAAAATCCATACCAATCTACCTGTGTAAGTATTTTATAGGACGAGTTTTGTGCAACTGTCGCTCAATATTACAGATCGCGGGTCTCTCGGACTTCGGGTCTGCTAAAGCATCGGAAGGTACAGCATCAAGTGTATTAATACTGATAATTTCGTTGACAAATCTGTGCTACAAATGTGACCACGATAGTAGTATATTAAGTAACTATTCAAAAGGAAATGCTGCTAGGATTCTAAGAATACTGCCCAGTAGCACTGATTTACAATAGATTTAATGAGTTACAAATAGTTCAAATACATTTTTTTTTATTTACTTCATGTACACACATAATATTAATAATATTAAAATACAAGAACGGTAGTACAAAGGTACTGCTTATTTCTAATAACATTTCTTCCTTAAAATTTTGTCGTATATGTGTCGAAAAAGATAACCCACTTCGCAAAAACCAAGTTGTAAATCAAGTCATAACACTCACAAACCAATATGATATAGCCATTTTTCTTATCGCTAACCTGTCAACATCGTCGGCAGTACATTACTGTATTTGCTTAGATAGTGACTTAAAGTTCGCGACGACGCCCCGTAATGGATTTCTGACGTTGAAATAAATGATAGATCGCCACACGATGTATTACCTGGGTGAGGTGTGGTGCAAATGTTTAGCAGTGGACTATAAAAGGATTTTATATAAATATAATGTTTTTATGTCATATGTAACGTTTTTATTAGGTGTTTTTTAAATTATCTTGCTTGTGTCCAAGATTCGTACGTCTGGAATAATTACTTACCCCGATATTGAATCATTCTTCATTGGTGCTCCGCTTTTATTGATCATAGATTGATGATATACAGGGTTATTTTTAAAACACCAACAACCTTTCAAGGGGTGAAAGTACTGATGATTATAAAAAACTTTTACTATGGGACCAAACCTGAGATCGCGAACAAAAAATCTGCTCTTCCATACATTTCAGGGTCAACTTTTATCTCCCAAAAGGTTGTTGGTTTTTAAAAATAACCCTGTATATCTTCATAAATAAATAGGCTATGTAACACTGAAATAAATTGTATAAAATCGGACTGATATTAAGAAGAGATTAAAATAGATTTGATTATCCTGAAATTAGCGCTTTTCAGCAAATAAACAGGACGGTAAGTAAAATAAAAAGAAAGAATAACTTTCTACAACAAAACTTCTCCGTTCAGGTTTCAAAATTAAGATATCTTCAGAATTGATAGCCAATTGATGCTTTATTTCATATCCGTAACAAAATTTCGATAGCCCAAGCCGATTACGTTTCACACGCTCTTACTACGGTTCTAACAGAATCGTTAATTCCAAAACAACTATTTAACAGGTCATCATCATCATCATCGTCAGCCCGTACAACGTCCACTGCTGAACATGGGCCTCCTCCCGAGGGAGAGTTTTTGCCATAGTCACCACGCTTGGCAGGTGGATTGGTGACCGCAGAATTATGTTGTAATACACAGGGAAACCCTGCTGCCCGTTCCCTGTTATACGCTTGTTATTGATAATGTTATAACAATGGGACCAACGGCTTAACGTGCTTTACGAGGCACGGAGGGTAGTCCCTCAACCAACCAGACCCAGAAATAAATCTTAGAATTTACACAAAGATTTCTTGTTCGGTGTGGGGATCGAACCCAGACTTAAAGCTAGTCAAATACCGCTACGCTACGGAGGTTGTCATTTTTGCGCAGTGGAAGCGTTCTGGGCCCATTTAACAGTTAAGCAACATAAATAGTAGGTTTATAACAAAAAAGGTTCTTCAGAGCTTAATAAAGAAATTTAAGAGCCTTCTTATTACTATTATAAATTCTATCAGTACCATTACAAGTCAATAGCTCGTTTTATACGCAGGGTACCTTATGACTGCCCATTTTTCCACCATTCTAATCTCAAGCTACCTACGATGGTCATTTTTCAGAGATGTAACGTGCCTTTGAACAATTTTCTATAGATCGAACCGGAGTATGAGACTTAAATTCTAAAGGTATTATGTTCAATATCCGCCCAAATACGCTCGCAGAATGAAGTTGGTATGCTTTATTTTTAATTAATTGAGCTATGCGAAGGTTACACCATGATTTGTAGTTGTTGTTGATACTCAGTGAAATTATTTATGTATGAGCATGGTGATTATGGCAATACTATCTTCGAAGGAGGTTTATGTTCAACAGGCTGATGATGATAAACATGATAATAAAGGGTGGATGTCGCTTAGACTTTGGTCGGATTCTTGGAAGTAAATTTTAGACCTGTTACCTTTAAGGCATCTTACTATAATGTCTACATTTCTCATTTATCGCACGACAGACGGACAGCATGATTAAGATTCTGTAAGATCAATTAATTTTAACAATGTTTTTAGCTACTTAAGTGATAATTTGGTTAGATTTAGTCTTATACAGTGCAATTTTGACAAGTATAAGTGGGTGTAAATACCTAAGTGCTGAATTAATTTCATTATAAAGGTAAACAATATCAAAGGTTACGAACACGAACTACCACAGTCCTTGTCCGCGAGAATTCTGACTAAATTATTCTATCTGCAGCTATTAATATGTTGTTAGTTATGTTTAAAAATTTACATTTAAAATTTTATAAGGAAGACGCGTGACGTCATCTTTTATAAATTCCACTTTATGTTACTTTAGATATAATTAAGTCATCTAGAAAATAATATTTTTAGGAACAATATTAATTTCATCTTACAGGTAGCGTTAATGAAACGTTGTTAAATTATTATATAAAATTGCCTTCTCTATTCATATTTGTACGTAAAAATAGTACAGTCAGCATTAGAAGTCACTGATTATCATAATCACTTTACACAATTATCTAAATCCCTTTTTACGAAAAAACCAAATGAATGATCATAGTTCAAAATTAAACTCTACTTTGTCAAAGATCTTTGCAAACTAGTGATTGTGAAAATCTGAATGTGGCCATCGACTTTTGATGCTGACTGTACCTACATGTTCGGCATAAGAAAATCATCTGTAGGTTGCCGAAATAAATCCATTTGGAATAAACTTTTCTTTCACGTAGACATTTTGACTCACTGTGATAGATTGTCTCAAGAGTTTTATTGATTTCAGAGACCGATAAATAATGGCAGTCGTCTTTGACTTAATAGAATATTAATATATGAACTTTTTATGTGTAGTTTGTGGTTTTCTTTTTCTGTTACTTTTTTCCGTTTGTTATTGATGGAATAGCTATTCGTGTCGCACGTTTCCGGTGAAAAATCGTACATTTTTCGTAAGTTTTAGCAATGTTTGTTCATAGGGCTGATGTTACAATTCCTAGATAAACTGACAGACATCAGATTTTGATATATTGGATATATAGATAATGAATATCTGTAGTAAAAATTAACATAATTCGTCAGTTCAACTTACCTGTGGCTAAACACCGATTTTTAGGGTTCCGTTGCCAAATGGCAAAAAACGGAACACTTATAGATTCGTCATGACTGTCTGTCTGTCTGTCCGTCCGTATGTCACAGCCACTTTTTTCCGAAACTATAAGAACTATAATGTTGAAACTTGGTAGGTAGATGTATTTTGAGAACCGCATAAAGATTTTTACACACAAATAGAAAAATAACAATAAATTTTGGGGTTCCCCATACATAGAACTGAAACTCAATTTTTTTTTTCATCGAACCCATGCGTTTGGGGTATCTATGGATAGCTCCTCAAAAATGATGTTGAGGTTTCTAATGTCATTATTTTCTAAACTGAATAGTTTGCGCGAGAGACACTTCCAAAGTGGTAAAATGTGTGTCTCCCTCCCTGTAACTTCTAAAATAAGAGAATGATAAAACTAAAAAAAAAATATTTTATGATGTACATTGCCATGCAAACTTCCACCGAAAATTGGTTTGAACGAGATTTTGTAAGTAGTTTTTTTTAATACGTCATATATCGTAAACCGCAATTTACCTTTCATTCAATCAACTCGAATATAAAAATATAAAATAACATTTCATTTCATAAACATACGCTTTTTTATTCTTGATATCAAAAATAGGTACGCACTTGTAACTGATACGGAACCCTTCGTGTGCGAGTCCGACTCGCACTTAGCCGGTTTTTTTTAAATTATGAACGGTCAGAATCTGTAGTTGCTACTACACCAGGCATATACCTAGGCAACTAGGGCTAGCACCTTATCAAATGGTTTAAAAATTACAGACTAAGCAACCTGCGCAAGAGAGCATCCCTGTGGTTCTTTGACCTTGGCTCAGGACGGTCACTGGGGGAGATAGGAGAATTACGACTTTTAGTTTTTGAGGGGAGTTTTGTGCAACTGTCGCTGTACTTTACTATTCACAGGCCCTTGGACTTCGGGTCTAACAGGGCATCGGAAGTTTCTTTGCAAAAAAAAAGAAAAACGTCTATACAAATTATCTTTATCTAGCAATTATCTAACTAACGATCTAGTTAATACTGGTGGTTATAAAAAATCTTTGCGCCAAAGGATGGGGCGCGAATTAAGTTCTGTTTTATGTCTAGGCTTCGAGACTGCTTCGTAAACCGTAGAAGCGTAATGAGGCACTAAGAACTGCGACTGCTCAACAAATTGATGCGGTATTGCAGATATTAAAGTTGAAGAACCCCAAAACACTCAGGGGTTCTGAACTGGCTTATGATTTGGGAAAAAAACACTCTTACTTAACACTTAAATTTATTAAAAATTGTAGCGGTTACAAAACTTATACACCGTAACATGAGTTAAGTATAACATGGTTGCTTGGTAGTATGCTTGTGTATGCTAATTACATAATAGATCGATATTGAGTTACAGATGAATTGATCAGCGTCATCTAGTGATCAAATGAATAATAATTTACCAGTCAAATATTAGATTGGCCAAAAATGCTGAGCGGTGACATCTAGTCAAAACGTTATGAACTACTTTGCCTTTCATGATAATTATTTTATTCGCAGCAGCAGCGGGAATATAAGACTTCCTCTCCCTTGCGATGTTATAGCATAACAAAGCAATATAAATGAATACATCGAGGAGAGCGCTTACAGACTAAAACCTCTCGGGTGTTTCTCTACTCTGCCAATCTAATAGACTGGAACTTTTGAAAGCCATTGTAAGGTATTTGACGTAATCTATCTATATATATATATATATAAACTAGCGACCCGCCCCGGCTTCGCACGGGTACAATACTGATACTTATACTACGGAATGTCTTTAAACCTTTAACAAACGGGCGAAATTTGGTCAAAACAAACAGAAACAAATTAATATGGGTACCTACTAAAACTCAGTGAAATAAGTAGGTGGGTATACTTTTATCGTATGAAATACCTACCTATACTCTTCAGGACTAACAATACAACAAACACTAAATAAATAGGTATTCAAGTAGATACTTGAATACCTACTTATTTTTTGTTTTGTGTTCGTTGTAACTATATGATGGATAGATATCCCTCATAGTTACAACGAACACAAACCGAAAATTTGACTTATAATTCTTAAGAATCTACAACTAGTTAGTGACGGTGTCCATGGATTTATCAGAAATCGTAATATTTTAATTTCGCCATATCTTTTAAACCAAACGTCCAATTTTATCTACATAAACTGTTCTTAGTGATGAACTAATTTATTTTGATAAGGATTAATTGCATGAGTAAAATAAACGCGTTTAAATGTAGTCCAAAAAAAATTCAAGATTTCTAAATAAGAAAATGGTTGTTATGCCTCACTCGACATAGATAGGTATAGTGTATCTCGGACTTTTTTGTAGATATTTATAAGATCTACAATTAATTAGAACATTTTATGGTTCTATCTTTTATAGTTTAGGCAGCGTACGCAAAATAAGTAACTTTTATGGTTGATTTTTTACACCTTGTGTCCGAAAAACCCAAATATCTTACGGAACCCTATTTTTTTCCAAAATAAAATTTAGCCTATGTTACTTGTGGATAATGTAGCTTTCGAATGGTGAAAGAATTTTTGAAATCGGTCCAGTACTTTTTGAGCCTATTCATTACAACCAAACAAACAAACAAACAAAGTTTTGCTCTTTATAATATTAGTATAGATGAATCCCTATTTGCCTTGGTCATCCCATCACTCGTGAACTGGTAGACCAATTTCGCTAATTTGTCTTTTGTTGTGTTTGTTATAGTCAGGAGAAGGATTTTATGAAATAAAAAAATAAGTAAATTGCGCGGAAAATGAGAAAATTTAAGAATACTGTTTTTTTTTAAAGATTACTAGCAGACTTTTGCAGTCTACTAGTATTTTTGTTGACCCCTCGTGCTAAGCTAAAATGCTTATGTTACGAGTGGGTTCACGTCGGTAGTGCAATGGGTGGGGATCGAACTGGCGACCACAAAATCACAAGTTCGACAGCCTAGCCATTATTTACCCACCGTATTGAATTTTCTAATGTTATCTAAGTCCTCTTGACAATATAAACTGTTTTAATGTAATTTTATGGCGTTTGACATAACATTGACAAATTGCTGCTCTTAGTGCACATTTTGGTTAGTTTAAAGCAGGGATTCCCAAAGTGGTCGTTCTATCGTATCGTTCTATTGACCTAAGACAGAATGAAAAATAACACACTGCTAGCTGTTTTAAGTTAGCGGACTATTATGAATAAGGGGATTGATCTTAAAACTAGGTAATTTGACCATGGGGTCTGAGGTAACAGTTCATTTTGGAAAAGGCATCACTTGTCCAAAATAGTTTGGGGATCCCTGGTTTCAAGCTATCACGCCTAATATTAAAAGTTCACTTTAATGTAGAGTTTTAGTTAAGACAGGACAACGTCTGTGGGGTCAGCTGGTATATATATATAAAACGAGAAGTTCCCACTGACATATAAGTAGATGCACGCACAGCCGTAACCGCTAATGGAAACGTGAAATTTGGATTATTTTCTAATTCAAAATTTGAACACACTAGGAGATTAAAAAAAGGGTGCCCTAAAGGGCAGAGGGATTGCAATTTTGTATGAAATCATTAAATTAGCAACGATTTTGATAAAACTTGAGATTCATGCTCTTAAATACATTTCATTGAATACGTATTCACGGTTTGGAATTCATCCTCAGGGTGCAAAATAGGGGTTAAAGTAAAGTTAAGTTTCTATGGAAAATACTTAAAATCTACTCCAATTTCTAATAAATGTATTATCCAAGCTCCTAAATATAAGTAACAGAACAAGTGTTTTCTGGTTCTTAAAAAAGCATCCCCAGGAGTAGTAAACTAGGAGTGAAAAGTATTAATAGTTGATAATATTTAAAAATTTTGATTGTTTCTTTGCATTGAATAGACTCAGGAATTACTGGAGCGATTTCTAAAATTCGTTCAGTGTCATAAGCTATATTTAATTATGAAATTATTATGGAAACGGGAGATATGCATATGAAACCGTGCGCGGGAAGCTAATAATATTTTATTATTATATGTTTTGTTTAACTTCAATTTGAATGGAGTGTTTTTAGGTTGCCTTATCTTTCAAAATAAATAAAGTAATTCCAAAGCATATTATTATACCGTATTAACATAGTATCATGTGTTATACTGGATGGCACATATTTTGCTAGCACTTTATTCACAAAACTAGCCAAGTACGAGTCGAACGTCACACGAAGGGTTCCATAAAACTGATCAGGGGTACTAAAAAGACTTAAAGAAATTGATTGGGCTTTGCTAAGCTATGTATTTAAGGCGCGTTTACTGCTATTTACCTTATTTATTAGGTACCTAAGCACAGAGCAACAGTGCGTCTTTACTCGTCTAGGATAGTTATATGAATTTTACCTGTGGCTATGTGGATAGAAATCCAGAAACAGAAGAAAATCAGTAGTTTAAAGATTAATTTACATGGCTTGAATTTCACATTTATGTTTTTGATAGATCTGGGGGCACGGCAGTGCCCCCCCAAGTCAAGTAAGAAAAAAAAAAAAAAAAAAAAACGTGCACGGCCGTACCTATCTTTTCTCGAAGGAACTCAGCCGATTTTCGACCCCCTATAACTTCGTTGTGGATAAAGATAGGATCCTGAATTTTCAGTAACTAAACAAGCTTTGTAAAACTACAGTATATTTCAAATTTCATTCAATTTGAACCAGTACTTTACGAATTATAACTAGTCAAAGTTTGGTATTTTCGGTAATTTTGTCACTCGCTCACTGCTGACTGACCGATCATCAAAATGTTTAGGCACTTCTAGCAGACGTAGAAGCTTCAAATTTTGAGTATTAGGAGAGTTTAGTGTAAAACTCATGGGAAAATTCCAACATTTTGCAATTTCGGTCCAGTTTCATCAACTGCATTAATAACTTTGTTATTTCTTATAAATGTATAGGATTACAAAGTTACATTTGCAGTCAGTGAATCAGTGTACATGAATATGTTTGATTTAATGGAGGAATAGGTGTAGATAGGGACCTAGATGTAATTATGTTGAAAGGTGGTGTCTAAGTGGTTAGGTTAGTTGTTTCAGAGACCTAGTTTTCTGCGTTCGATTCCCACCCGGGACAATTATTCGTCTGAAATTCAAACAGTTGTACTGAGTCAGGGGGTGCTTTGTTTTCGTGAATCTATTGAGCGGTGAGACCTTCGCTACACAGGGATTAATTTAACAAGTAATTAAAAAAAAAAAAAAAGTCGTAGGAAAAAAAAAAAAAACAATGGATTGTAAAAGTAAGATAGTACATAAGTTGTGCTATGAACGATAGGATACTAACAATCATAACAGCGTCTGATGGAGGTGGCTTGCCCGCTTGAGGCATGTCTCAGCAGGAGGCTGCGGTCCCTTGAGAAGTAGGGACCCCGTGTAATCTGGGCGTCCCTGAAACTGGTTATTTGGGCGCAGGAGAGCCCGCAACACCAATTGAGTCGCGGACGCTGCCAGAGGGTATCCCAGATAGGCAACAGCACCTGGGCCCCTCACCAATTGTGGTCGGAGGAGTAACCAGGGGTTTTACTCTCATGTTATGATTAGCATTCCACTGCTATGAAGAGGGCGAGTCCCACATACCCCACTGCCCGTGCCGGAACACCGCAGTGGCGGAGGAGATGCGTAACATTCTTGCATTCCCCTGGACAAACTTACACCACGGCTTTCACGCTTCCCGTTCGAAACACAGAAAGACGGTCACTTTCTTCCAAGCTACTAACAAATCTTACTGTGATATCGAAGGTATACACACAAACCACGTTTTATTAATCTGACACAAACTCTATTTATATGATCATTTTATCAAATATTTTTATACACAGTTTGATGTTAACTAGGTAGCTTTAAATTTATTTATGTACATATTAGCTTGTTCCCTAGTGCGGGAGCTGTCTTAAAAAAAGGCCATAATCGGACATGTATTATGTAGTTGTACCAAAATTCCATCAAAAACAGTTCATCAATTTCGTAATTTTAAAAACCTTTGACAGGCCGGAAGCCAGAAGGCCGTGAGTGCCATACATAAGTTCATGTTAATCCTCTGTTAAGCTTGATGTTGTAGTTTTCGATTAGGTACATTGACAATATTTATAACCAATGAGAGATAACAATTTTACATACGGATTAATTTTAAATGACGTTTGACGAGTGCGACGAATATCAATAAAGCATAAAAAAAGTATACGACGCATCTGTTCTTGTTTCATATGGTGAGTGTTGCCATGCCAGCTAGGTATGTGGATATTCATATGTGCGTAAGTTAAGTTATTTTGTAAATAAGGGCACAGAGTTACTAGTCTGGATGGTTTACATCAAATTTAAGTCTACTTTGGAACTATTAAAGCGCAGGTATAATCCATTTGTGAATACAATAGACTAAAACCGGCCAAGTGCGAGTCGGACTCGCGTACTAAGGGTTCCGTACCATTTTCAAGTGCCTACCTGTTGCCGTTATAGATATCGAGCAAAAAAGGCCAAAAAATAGTTGTTGTATGGGAGCCCCCCCTTAATACTTATTTTATGTTTAGTTTGTTATTATAGCAACAGAAATACATAATTTGTGAATTTTTCAACTGTTTGGGTATCGCGGTTCTTGAGATAGAGCCTGGTGATAGACAGACATACAGCTAAGTCTTAGTAATAGGGTCCCGTTTTTACCCTTTGGGTACGGAACCCAAGCATTTAATGTCTAGACATGCTTAATATTGTTGCATCAAAGATATCGAGAAAAACCCATAGAGAAATGGAGTGGGCTTTGAGAAAAACTGTAGCTGAAGTTCAAGAAGTAGTACCGGTAAAGAAAAAGAGGAACACAACCTACAAAAATTGGAAAGCTCATAAGACAGTGGCAGAGTGGTAAAATCCATTGATGGTATTTAAAAAAAAATGTAAATTGTAAAGCAAAGGAAAAAAGTACAACTATCTACAAAAAGAAATGAGATGCCATCAAAAACATACTTGTAAAAAAACCCAAGTCTCGTAACGCAGTTCTTTTACCGTAAAACGTTGTGAGATCTATGTAATACCAAGTCGGTTAATTTATTCAGTCCCTACTTAAGGGACCTTCTATCTTAAGCTATTACGTAATTATCTCACCTTACAGAATCTTATTTTGACCTTATCAAAGTTCAAAACTTTTATGTTATGAATATTAGATTGACTTGGCCATCGCAATAAACACTTGTGAGATACATTCTAATTACATCCGATGGCCAAGTTAATCTATTATTTAAAACTTTAAAGTTTCGAATTTTGATAAGGTCAAAATAAGATTCTGTAAGGTGAGATAATTACGTAATAGCTTAAGATAGAAGGTCCCTTAAGTAGGGACTGAATAAATTAACCGACTTGGTATTACATAGATCTCACAACGTTTTACGGTAAAAGAACTGCGTTACGAGACTTGGGTTTTTTTACAAGTATGTTTTTGATGGCATATATATATATATATATATATAAATATACCCACTTTGAAGCATACAATTAATGTGCCTATAAATAGTAACTCTAGTTCAATATTGTGGTTTAGGTATAGGTACATATTAGCAACTGAAAATGGCTTCAATTTCGTGTTCGTGGAAGTTGGTGTGTAGTTTTGTACCTAATTATAGTTCGTTTGTTCTGTGTACATGATATTTGAATTATTTATTTTAAACGTAAGTTATATACGCTATATATGCAGTATTAAATATACTGGGTGATTTTTTTACCGTCTTGAAAATAATAGGGCGTCTATGAAATAGATGTCTAAGTAACATTTATCTTATCATATTATTTTTTTACTTTTTTTGTTTGATTGAACACGATAATCTAAGGAATAACGGGTCCGATTTGAAACATTATTTTATTGTTAGATAGCCCATTTATCGAGAAAGGCTATAGGCGATATAGATATAGAAAAACCGTGGGCGGGAAGCTAGTAAATTATATTAGTACTAGCGACCCTCCCCGGCTTCGCACGGGTGAAATGTTGATGTATTATAATATATTATGCTATGGGCTATCTAACACTGACATAATTTTTCAAATCGGACCAGCAGTTCCTGTTTTTAGCGCGTTCAAGCAAACAAAGTATTCAGCTTTATACTGGGAGACATTTTTTACCGTCTTGAAAATGATAAGGCGTAATATGTTTATGAAATAAGGCATAGTTATTTTATCATTTATTTATTATAACTGACGTGGAGTGAAAATTGTAACGGTAAAAATGCATACCTAATTAGGTAGTTACGCTGTTTTGCTCACTTTTCATTCATGTGCGGCCTAGGTAGGCACCTACTTTATTATTATGCATGCGCTATGTAGGGTGTATTTCAAGTAATTTATAAGATTTCAAAACTCTAATTACCGAAATACTAGTACAAATATACTGTGGTCTATAGATTATATTTCACTTACACAACACACCATATTATTATCAAGACGGTATAAAAAGTCACCCAGTATATTAGTATAGATACCGATTTTAAATAATGCCGTATCCAACGTGAGTTTTGTATGTCATTGTGGTTGTTGGTATCTAAGGCATAGCTTATGACGATGCTGAAAATTCATTATTTTCTCATTAGACTGTAACTTTACACCGCGCTGTACTAATGAAATTTCCTACAAAGTCAACATTTATTAAATATAGTTTGAAAAGGAAAAATCTTAATTAATAACTTTATTATGAAATGCTAGTACATCGCAATAAATTACTGTGAAATGTGATATTTTCTTTAATGAGAAATTGAATTGACAATTAGCGTTGAAGTATTTTTATATTTTGAAAACTAGCAGGCTGGTGCCTTTCCACTCGTGTCTCCGTGGGAACCTCTTCGTAAATAGGCTAGTTGACATATATAAAATTATGATACAATGATGTGAATTTCTAAAAAAAATTGTCATATGGAATCTGAATATAAAAAATTCTGTTCAAAAAACTTGATTGTGCTTGTATAAACTTAATATGAAAATTATTTCTTTGGTCTATGTCTTTAACTTCCGAAAACGCTATCAGCCATTTTGTGATGACATACGTCTCGTTAAGAAACATGAACGCGATCCTTTACTATTAGACTTTCTGAGTCATGACGTCATCGATCTCGAACACAGATAATGTATATAGACCAACATGGCTGACATCGCTTCATCTCTAAATGTCAAGCCAATTTTAAAATTTATTTATTTTAGTGTTTTCTAGATCTCAAATAAATGCCATATTTTTTTCTTCGTCTATTAAAACCATTCTTGACAATATAAAAATAATTTCAGAAAAGTGTCAACTAGCCTATTAAGCCTTTGACACACCCAAATAATGTGGCTTTCTGTCAATCAAAAACAACAGTTATTTCCAACAACTAACAGTTCTGTCAATTTTAATAGATTATAAAGAATAATGTTATAGTTTTGTTTTCTCAAAATGTCTAATGTTCCATTAAACTTTCTTTTTCTTTCAATGAACCGTTTTACTATTTTACCAATGAACATTTTGTGTCTATTGTTTTCGGCAGATGAAAACGATAAACACAAAATAAAAGAATTAATCCATCCGTTTACGCGTGATGCGATGTCCAACAGACCCCCCTTACCCACTGGGCACACTGAGCACCTGACCAGGGCCCCGCGATGGTTTAGGGCGTCTTAGTCCTACTCCAAACGATAACCGATAGCCACTCTAAGGACTAATCGTAGATGCTTAGTGTGGATTACGTTATGTTATCGACTCATCATATCTAATGTCATAAAGAAGTAAAGATAAAGCTTAAACTTTTCATATCTGTGTTCTTTGTAAAAAAAATATCTAATTTACTATGGTCATAGGGGCCCCATTATCCTAATGTGACCAGGGCCTCTAATAGGTGAAATTCGGCCCTGATAACCAAGGGTAATAGTGATTCATTTTAATATAATAACATATGGATTGAACCTCCGTCACGTAGCGATATAAGTCTCACATTAAGACTAAGAGGTCGTGGGTTCGATCTCTACTCTTGACAAGAAATCTTTTTGTAAATTCTATAACATTTTCCAGGACTAGTTGGTTGAGGGACTACCCTCCGTGCCTCGGAAAGCATGTTAAGCCGTTGGTCCCGATTGTTATAACATCATCTATAACAGGGAATGAGCATCAGCGTTTCATTGTGTGTAACAATATATTAATGCGGTCACCAACCCACCTGCGTGGTGACTGTGACAAAAACCTTCCCTCAGGAGGAGGACCACGTTCAGCAGTTCACGTTGATGAAGAAGTTTGGATTTAAATGCTCTGAAGATTTGACCTTGACACAACCACCTCGTACCTATAGACTATGTAAATTCCACTAACTATATAACCGATCATTATGAAACTTTGTACACGCAATCTTGGAGGTATCGGAGAAGAGTGCGCCCGCGAACGCGACGCGTCCCCCCTCGCCCTCCTGACCCATAGCTTGCAAAGAACCACCAGATGCCCTCGTAGACCCGAAGTCCGAGAGGCCCGCGAATTGTAAAGTAGAGCGACAGTTGCACAAAACTTCCCTAAAAACTAAAAGTCATAATCTCTCAATCTCATCGCCAGCGACCGCCCTGAGCCGAGGTCCAAGCCCCACAGGGGGCGCCATCTTGCGCAGGTTGCTTAGTTTGAAGTTTTTAAACCATTTATTAAGGCTGAAGCTCTGCTCGCCTTTATTCTGGTGAAGTAGCAAAAGCCTCGTGGCTACCTACGGAAGACCATCCGAAAAAAAAAAAACTTGGAGGTATTAGAAGTAATATAGAGACATTGGCTTCTAGCCGCGGGTAAAAGCTAATTAACTATAATAACAATAATTCTCTGAAAATAATTCTGTTTCATCATTATTTTCTAGTCAGCTGGTAGATCGACTATTTGTTCTTGGTATTGGTACATTTACCGCTAAAACATTATTATCAGTAGAAATTGCGATCAAAATTTCAACACGCAATATTCTAGTTGTAATAACCAAAATATTCGGAAATAACTGCCCACAATACGTAATAACCAAATGCCACAGTATTTCACAAATGCCTAAGTATTTTGTGGTTTTATAATTGTAATTTCATCAAATAGATTTACAATACCTAGCCTTTGTTTTATTACTTAGTTTTAAATAGGACAAAAATGACAACCTACGTAGCGTAGCGGTAATTGGCGAGGTCGTGGGTTCCATCCCCACACCGGACAAGAAATCTTTGTGTAAATTCTAGGATTTCTTTCCGGGTCTGGTTGGTTGAGGGACTACCCTCCGTGCCTCAGAAAGCACGTTAAGCCGTTGGTCCCGATTGTTATTCCATCATCTATAATAATTGTATATCAAGGAACGGGCAGCAGCGTTTCCTTGTGTGGTACAGCATTATACTGCGGTCACCAACCGGCCTGCCGAGCGTGGTGACTATGGCAAATACCCTCCCTCGGGAGGAGGCCCATGTTCAGCAGTGGACGTTATACGGGCTAATGATGATGATGAGGAAAAAAATGAAATCTCTTTCGAGTAGATACTAAAGCTTCGCTTTAAATCTTAAATTTAATGGGTTATATCTAATCCATCCATCCAATCTTTGTGTAAAATTCTCTCGTCTGGTTGGTTGATGACTAGCCTTTTTTTTTTGTTGTCCGACAGGATATGCATTGGCGCATTCCCACCGCCGCTGCAGCGTATTTGCGCGCTGGCAGTGGGATAGGTGGGACTCGCCCTCTCCATAGCATGGTATGCTAAACTAATACCACGAGGAGAGAACCCTACACCACTACAACCCCCCGGACACTCCTTCGATCCGCCGTTGGCGGGGGCCGGGTACGCATAAGCAATCCGGCCCTTGATGATTAGCCTCCGTGCATCGGATAGCACGTTGAACCGTTGGTCTCGATTGGTATAACATAATCACAGAAAATGGATAAATCGTATGTCTATAAACCCACTTCTTGAATTACTCTATCTATTAAAAAAAACCGCAACGCCCCCCGCGGGTTTACCCGCGTTCCTCTGCTCGAGTGGGTCGGAGCGTGAACATAATAGTATGCTAATAAATAGTCTATAAATATATCGTGATTCCCGCGCCTCCAGTTCCTGTAGGAACGTCGTAATTAAATAAAGCCTTTCTCAATAAATTGGCTATCCATCACTGAAAGAATTTTTCAAATCGGTCTAGTAGTACCTGAGATTTGCGCGTTCAAGCTAAGAAACCAACTATTCAGCTTTATTATTAGTTCTAAACTAATAATAAAGCTGAATAGTTTGTTACTGTTACTCCATTAAATACTTAAAGTGCGAATGTTGCGCCTTAATTTATGTTACTTTGGACTATGTGATTTTTGTTATCTTTGATGTTTTGTTTGATTGCCGAATAAATATACAGTTCTCAATTTACACAATTACGAGTCGAGGTACTGTGTATAAGAAAAACATATTATAGAAAATTTGTTACCACGCTTTATAAAATATTTTATGTCATAATCATCATCATGACTCCAGAAATTACTATATTTTGATAATACACTTTGTTAACATTTAGACGGATTGTAATCGAAGCACATGGAGTAAAAAGGGCGTTAGGCACCCAATGTCCATTTTAATATTATTCATTTTATGCAAATTATTGCGCCATCTAGTATCACATGGCAAAAACTTATTGTGATTAATTGATTCTAGATGGCGTGATAAATAATAATTCGATATTTTTTTTTTTTAATCTTTAAAGCACACAGATATGTTTAAACTTTTTAATAATGAAACCAAATGAGTGGTGTGATTTAATTTTAAATAAAAATGAATCTTTAGACACCTATAGCTATTATTTATGCCTTCAAAACCTTTTAAAATATGAACGCCCAATCAATTTATTTTATTTTTTATTTTATTTATTTTGAAGTTTCTTACAATCTGAAAAAAAATATAATACTAGAATCTTATAACTTAGTCTTAAAGTTCTAGAGATTTATCATAATTCATTTAGAATTTATAATACATCTAAAAATTTAACTTCAATTATCTCAGAACTCACACTTTGGTATAACGCCCTTGTTGCACCCAATGCTTCGACCTATAGGTTAGTATAAACGCTTATCATTTTGAATGGCTAACCGCAATTTAATTGAGTCGATCATTTACAGTTATTCTGACAGAATTTATTTTCAATTACAAATACAGCACGTGATTTAAATAAGTTTTAGTTTTTTGCCCCTAAGGGTTTTATATTTATGTACAATTTGGCTAAATGTGAACCGCCGTGTTGTAAAACGATAATATTGATAATCTGGCTTTGTTGACAAGCCTTAATACTAAAAGGCCAATTTTTTACCGGTAAACATATTATTATGTAGCCATGAGCTTATCTGCTACATAAAGCCCAAAAATTTAGTCATTTTTTAAATGGCAATGTAGTACCCCTAAATAAAAACATTGTTTGCGACAAATGTACCCCACGCTGTTTGTGCTCGGTATGTTCGGGTACAACCAACTGAGAGTAAGACGGGAATTTACGCTTGTCTCGTATCTGGTTAGGTTACTTCGTGACATTGAGCATAACCCAGGAGTACTGCAGCGCCTGAGTTTGTGTGTACCAGACCGCTATGTGTGGAGGCGGCGCCGCCCGCCGCTGCTGGCCGTGCCGGTTGCCAGGACCAACCTTCTCTCCAAAGCACCATTGACCCGCGCAATTCGTGTTATTAATGACCTTCACACTAGGATTGATGTGTTTATATGCAATTTGAGTGAATTCGCAAAATTTGTTGTTTATTTAGTGTTATGGTGTACATTATGGAGTACCTAAGGCTATTTGTTGTTGTTTCTTTTATTTTTATTTTTTAAATATTGTATTTTTAGTTCGTAGGTTATTGTTACCGAATTGTTATTTTTCTTCTTCTCACTTAGTTTTTAAGATTCGCTGAGTTTTTAATAGTAATTAAGGTAATTTTAAGACCGCGCTATCGCATTAGGTGTAAACCTGTAATGATAGTTGTAAGGGAGATTTTTAATAAATAAAAACCTACATCAGAAACATAATATAATTCATACTCTCAGATAATGTTTCATAAGGAAAGGGGAATATTGTGGCCGAAAGCTAGTCAAGGACAGTTACATATAAAATGAGATCATTTCCACGCGGCATAAATTACGGCCATCAGGCAAATGACTTTGAGGAGATTATACAATTGGCTGAAACCGTAATGGATAGTTCTACTTCCCGTAATGAGATACAACATTATCTACACTGAACATCATTGGTAGCTTAATGATGAAACGGCCGTAGCCCAATGGCTAGAGCGTCGGACTTGTGACCTTGAGGTCGCCGGTTCGAACCCCACCCATTGCACTACCGACGTGAACCCACTCGTAACTCAAGCATTTTAGCTTAGCACGAGGGGTTAAAGAATACTAGTAGACAGCAAAAACGAATATCGAATAATATATTTCTACTAGTCCTACAAATGCTACTAATATTATAAACGCGAAAGTTTGTAAGCATGTATAGATGCATGTTTGTAACTCTTTCACGCAAAAACTACTGAACGGAGGCTACACAATATCACGCTCCAGTCCACTGGAACAGAGTGACGCGGGCAAAACCGCAGGGCGCAGCTAGTTTTAGATAATTGTATCCTCTTTTGTGGTTAATCTCACGCAACAATAGAAACTCTAAATTGGGAGACCTGGTGACTCGAAATACAGTCCACAAGCCAAATTGCAGCACCAGTCTCACACAATACAAATATATGTTAAATGATGTTATTGAAACATTTAAACTATCAAGACTGTTGTCAGGTCGCGTCGCGTTTTAAAAATATGTTTCCGCCTTAAATCTTGTCTTAGACATTCTCCGAATTATAGTATAGTAAAGTACTCCTTAAAATTCTTTGCGTGTTTATAAAAACGCTGAAACAGTTTGCCAAAACCTTTGTTTTATACTTTCATAATTTAACCTTATAACTTAGATTAGAATTATCAAGACGGTATCTAATAATTTAGACTAGAATTCTGACCAAAAAGACGAGCGCTCCCGATCAAAATCGATAATAGTCCAAAAGGCTGTTTGCCTTTGAAATTGTCTTACATAATGCTTATAAAAGTGCAGTGTACACGTGCCACGAGGAAGAAACGACCCGTCTCAGGTCGCCGTGATATAACACGAACTCGGAACGATGCAACTGGGAACAAAGTTTGTCGGCCCCAATTAATTACCTATTTACCGTTGGAGCCCCGGCTTATTGTGTATTTTAAAACATGCCACCTATAAGGCAAGTGTGATTGCAATGTTAATAATTTATAATGAAACTAAGCTGTTTCTACAGCCAGTTAAAGTATGGCGACCGATAGTGTAATTAATGAAACGAATGAACTTTTATTGCTGTGGGTATATAGTTGGGTGATCAGAAAAATAGGTGAAATATGGACTTCAAGATACGTGCTTTCACCCGCGTCTCGCTTGTTCCCGTGAAAACTTCATAATTAAATATAGCCTTTATTACTCAGGGATAAAATAGCATTCTAGTAGTGAAAAAAATATCAAAATCCGTCAAGTAGTTTTTGAATTTATTTGTAACAAACATACACACAATAATACAAATATTTCTTTTTAAAAAGAGGACTGTTTTATTATTTTTATTGACCAACTAGCGACCCAATCCCGGCTTCGCACGGGTACAATGCTAATGTATCATACATATAAACCTTCCCCTTGAATCACTCTATCTATTAAAGAAAACCGCATCAAAATCTGTTGTGTAGTTTTAAAGATGCGACTTTGTTTTGTACTATGTTACCGTTAAGAAGCTACACTATTACCGGATGACATAGGCTATATTTAATTATGAGTTTCCCACGGGAGCGGAGGCTACGCGGGTAAAACTAAGCGCGACAAGCTAGTAAATTTATATACTATAGACATGGAATAATAATAATAATAATAATTTATTTTCCAATAATAATTTACACAGTTTTACAAGTTATATTTTAAGTAACACCAAAAATTTGATAACAGTAATATAGAGCGGATCCCTGACTCCCAAACTAGGTTTATACCTGTAATATGGGAATCAGTGTTCCTCCAACATTTATTAGGAAGGTACATGTTATATTATTATATAAGAAGTGGCGGCTTATAAAGTATGTGTGTGTGTGCATGTGTGTGTGTGCGTGTGTATGTGTGTGTATGTGTGTTTGTGTTTGGGTGCGTGAGTGTACGTGTGGCAGTGTGTGGAAGGCATGGTTACAGACTGCACGCTTGGTGATTGGATTGTTAATCGCAGTATAAGGGACTTATTACACTTATTCAGCTTAATTCAGCTTATGTCCATAGAAAACGACGGTTTTGTACGGGATGCGTACGCGTCTCCCACAAAACTGGCGTAATTAGTGTAAAGTAAAGTAAAAGTAAAATACTCTTTATTGTACACCAGGAATTATACAAAATAAATTGTGCATAATAATGACAAAGTACAAGTGGCGGTCTTATCGCTGCTGCGATTTCTTCCAGACAACCTCAGCACGAACTTGTTAGAGAGAAATCAGAGCTGGGTAGTATGGGTGTAGCAACATAACTTAAAAAAACTAGGTAATAACACACCTAACTATAAATACTAACTATATAATCACTAACCTATATAAATATATATATATATATATATATATATATATATATATATATAAATATATACAAATTAAACTATAAATATATTATATCAATAGGTATATTTATTTTAAATGACATGTCTAGCATAGCAATTAAACGTGTTACGGATTCCCAGATACGACCAAATAATGGTTAAATAACAGCTTTTTAAAAGTATGATTTGATTGAGCACGTCTAATAGTAAGCGGCAAAGCATTCCAAAGACGTACTGCTTCAGCGGTAAATGAGTTGCTGTATGCGTTGGAGTTCTGTACCGGCACTTTAAGTCTCAGGTTCTCCGATGAACGCAAACATCTCAAGTGTGTGTCATGGAGGAACTCAAAACGTTCTTTAAGATAAGAAGGGGAAGTATGATTGAAAAGTACATTGTAAAGTAAAGATAATATGTGAATATTCCGGCGAAGGCGAATAGGAAGCCACTTGAGCTTAGTGCGATATTCAGAAATGTGGTCATATTTACGTAAACCAAATATGAACCGTATACAATAATTTTGAAGTCGCTCAAGTTTATCTAATTGTGCTTCAGATAAATCAAGATAGCTGACATCGGCATAGTCGAGAATGGGAAGGAGGAGAGATTGTGCGAGCGTAATTTTAGTGGTAGTAGGGAGAAAGTTGCGAAGCCTACGCAAGGCACCACCTGTGGCAAATATCTTTCTACCGACTTCTTGTAGCTGGAAGCACCAGGATAGGTTCCTATCAATATAGACTCCCAAATTTTTGACATGATCACTGTAGGGAATTGTCGCACCGTTAAGCATCACTGGAGGAAGGAGTGACCAATTGACTCGAGAGATCATCCTGGAGCTACCAATAATGATGACTTGTGTCTTAGCAGGGTTTACTTTTAGTCCGTACCGTATACTCCAATTAGATATTTCTATCAAATCTCTGTTAATGTTATTGATAGCTGCTGGTATATGATCTAGTTGGGCCTGACTGTAAATTTGTAAATCATCTGCATAAAGGTGGTAGAAAGAAGTGAGTTTATTAGAAATTGAATTTATAAATAACGCGAAGAGTAGAGGAGACAGCACGCCACCCTGCGGCACACCCACTTCTGTATTGCACCATGACGAGACTGCGTCTTGAATGCAAATTCTTTGACGGCGGCCAAACAGGTAATTACGAAACCAATCAGTCGCAGTTGGAGATATGTTAAGTGATCGGAGAACCCCAAGCAGGATGTCGAAATCCACTGTGTTAAAAGCGTTACTAAAATCTAAAAGAGATAGTACAGTAAGCTTTCCAACATCCATGCCTGACCTTATGTCGTCAGTTATTTTTACCAATGCAGTAACCGTACTATGACCGGGACGGAAACCTGACTGTAAAGGATTAAGGAGAGAGTTGGCACAGAGGAATGAGCTAAGTTGATTTGTAACTAATCTCTCAAGGACTTTGGAAAAAAAAGGAAGGATGGAAATAGGACGGTATTCAGAAAAAGATAAAGGATTAGGTTTTTTGGGTAAAGGAATTATATGGGCTTCTTTCCACGCAGAAGGAAAGTTGCCACCGGAAATGGAGTAGTTTAAGATATGACATATGACTGGGAGGATTTCATCAAGGATAGGAATGATCATATTACGGCTAATGCAGTCACTGCCTACTGCATTGGATGAAATCGACAGTATGATCTTCTTAACATCCCAAGCAGCAAACTGTTTGAAATTAAATTCTGAGTAATCCGGGGCTGGAAGCAATGACAGTTGATGAAGTGTATTGATTAGTGTAATTAGTCCCTAATGCGCCATCTTTGAGAAAAACAGGCATCGCAACCATAACCTAATGCCTATTCCACAACTGCCGATCGTTATAAACAATAATAATATTTAAGACTAGCTGCGCCCCGCGGTTTTACACGCGTTACTCTGCTCAAGTGGGTCGGAGCGTGATGTTTCGTAGCTTATGTGTTAATCCAGCGTATAACCTATCCCGGTGCAAAATTTCAGCCTATTCTGTTTCGTAGTTTTTGCGTGAAAGAGTAACAAACATCCATCCATCCATACTTACAAAATTTCGCGTTTATAATATTAATAGGATTATGGTGGGTAATTAAACAAAAAATATTTAATTTTCAGATATAAAATGAGGGCTATTCACGGTTCTACCTCATTTAAAATAAAGTTTAAAGTTAATAAAATACAATATACAGCATTTTAAAGGCTATTCAAACAATTTTAAATTATTACTGAAATTATGAAACTGTGTAATACCAGTTATTAAGACGTCATTTCGCTAAGAAATTATAAATAAAGTTTTCATGAGTTATATTTTTAATGAAAGCTATTATATTTGTTTCGCTGCGTATAAGTTTTATAGTCGACAGTAATTAACACGCGATGCTTAGTTAATTTAACATGCAAACAGTGAACTTAGTCTAAGGAAAATTGTTTACTACCGTGTGAGGATAGCACAGGTTTCGTATTTTATTCGTCGTTTTTGTAGGACTTTAACGTTCACAGAATATTGGTCTCCTCTTATAGACTTTGGCTAGCCAGGGTCATCAAGGAGGGGATTGCTTATGCGTACCCGGCCCCCGCCAACAGCGGATCGAAGGAGTGTCCGGGGGGTTTTGGTGGTGTAGGGTCCTCTCCTCGTGGTATGAGTTAGCATACCACGCTATGGAGGGCGAGTCCCACATATCCCACCGTCAGCGCGCGAATACGCTGCAGCGACGGTGGGAATATGTAAATGCATTTCCCCCGGACAACAAAAAAAAAAGTGTCGTCAAGGAGTAATTTGAAATTAGATTGGATCAAGGGATCACGTTGTCCCATACAAACTCTGCCTCCTTTTTCACCTCCTTTGGGGTAGAATTTTTACTCGATACCTACGTCTTATAAACAACACACTTGGGCTAAGCTAAAAATAAAATGCTTGTGTTACGAGTGGGTTCATGTCGGTAGTGCAATGGGTGGATCGAACCGGTGACCACATGATCGCAAGTCCCATGCTCTAAACATTGGGTTACGGCCGCCAGAAGTACAGATTACTGCTAATCTGTACTTCAAGCGGCCGTCACCCAATGGATGCCGTATAGATTACTATAAAAAACATTAAGTAGGTAGGTAATATAAGGGCCGGATTGCTTCGTGCGTACCCAACCCCCGCCAACTACGGATCGACGGAGTGTCCGGGGGTTTTAGTGGGGTAGGGTCCTCTCCTCGTGTTATGAGTAAAGCATGCAACCGCTATGGAGAGGGCGAGTCCCACACATTCCGCCGCCAGCGCGCGGATATGATGCAGCGGCGGTGGGATTGCGTAAATGCATTCCCCCCCGGATGACAAAAAAGAAAGGTAGGTAATATAAATAATTTATAATCAGTTAATCTACGAAACACATTTAAAATATTTTAATATAAAAATTTATTACATAAAATATGTGTCAATAATTTCTTATGCTAAGCGAAACGAACTTTTCGAAAATAGTATTTTGGTATCAATAGTACAATCAAGTTAATACGGTATTTGCTAGTATTATATTTTCAAAAAGTTCGTTTCGCACCATGTTTATCATACAAATATTAAATATGATGCATCTTAAACTAGTGCTCAAATCGTGAAACAAAAACTTCAAATTTTGGATTAAATAAAATATTCAACCCTCGTAGCAATTCAAAATAATTGCAGAAGAAATAAAGAAAACGCCGCACCCTGCTAATAAATTGTACTTTTAATAGCATTTTTATAGCCACCAAAAACTATTATTGCACAATTTTGAAGTTAGTCTGCTAATCAAAGAAATGGGTTTGTTCCAACGTATTTCACTGAAAAGCTACCTCCTTTTTTACAAATTTGAACTGTATGGCTACGTACGTAAGGTTCATTTCACGTTTAATGTAAAAAATGAGGATAATTGCAATGAAATTGCGCTAAATGCATAGAATTGTTGCGTTACAGACATAAGGCGGCGAAAGATTAATTTATGTGATTGGATAATAACTAGTGTTTATTTCATTTATAGTACAGTTAGATAAAAAATCAAATGAAAAGTAATATAAATAACTGGTAACACCTTTCGGATGATGCCTTTGTTTGTTGATTATATCTATTCAAACAATGTTTCATATAATATATTCATTACTTTGTGTACGAAAGAAAATAGAACAAATTTATGTTACCCATCAAACTGTCACATATGTATAGGAATTAAAGTAATTTAAATATGTTGTATTGAAGATGTCAACTGTTAACTCTAATAATACATAAACATTAGTTTGGTAACCTTAATGTAACCTTTAATCGAATCAAATGCTTCGAAAGCATTTGACTCATATTCAAATTATTGTAACCTATTTGCTTTGTATTCTATACTGTATCTGTTCTTATCTCTTATTTTTTAAGCGACAATAGAAAAGTTCATATAGAGATCCAACATATAAAACACTTTTACAATAAAACTCTTTTCTTTCTAACTGTACCTTTGTCATACGACTTTACTTCATAACACTCGGATTCTTTGAGGGCGTTCCACGGACAGTAAAAATGTTCTATTTAAAAGATTACCACACTATAGGAAATATAAATGAAGTGGATGAGTGTCTGGCGGTGCCGATTTTAATCCAAAACCTGATCGGCCAAAACATTTTAAACCATAAATGGTCGTGGAAAGGAACATTTTTTAGACAAGCCTTTATTGTCTTTTTATTGACATATGTGTTTTTTGGAACCATGGACGTCATAAAAGACGCCACTGACGATATCTCCGTGCAAGGCGAAGGAATGTATACGTTAATAATAACGGGAGTTTTCATACCAAGATATTTGATCTATTTGAGCACTCGGGAGCAGCTCCGAAAAATATATTTAATGGCTAAAACGACTCTGTTACCAATCATAAAACTAGACTCAGAAAAGAAGATGTCAGATCTTTTGAAAAAAATTAAGTTGGTAATTATTTTAATGTTTGTGTCCATTTTTGGCCCAATATCCTCGTATTTGGTAACTGCTTTATGGCATAATCTTCAGGGGGACCGTGTTACATTGTCGAAAACTACGTCAATTTTGATGCCAATGGAAACTCCATATTATGAAGTTGGTTTAATCATTCATGCTATATTTTTCTTTTATATGGCATTTTCGTTGTGCGTGGAAGATTTATGGTTTGTAGTACCAACGTATTTCTTCACGTCGAGTTGTGATGTTTTGGTAAATAAATTAAAAGTCGATCCCAAAAGACGTAATGAAACTGATTCCGATTATGCGACGCGTCTGAATGAACACCTGAAATCTATGATTAAGGACCACCAGGAAACTATGAAGTAAGTTTTGTAATCTTAATCTTTAACAGCCTGTTTACGTCCACTGTTGAACATGGGGCTTGACTCTTAACATAACTTGACTAGTCAGGATTGTTGAGGGACTTTGCTATAATCACAACGCTTGGCAGGCAGATTGGAGATAGCAGTAAGATAGTAACCTTTAGCTGTTAGATGGTGCTGTCCCTCCACCAAGTGTATGTCCTTAGTTGCCTCTTAAGCACCCATAGGACCATTAAGGATACGGCTAAGAATAGACCACCTATTCTTTGCATCTTGCATGACGGTTTGTACTGCAACTTTTTAATTGTATGATCACATCATCAGTGTTATTAGTGCACCACGCTTTAAAATACCACAATCATGCAGTCTCATCCTGTACTTAATTTACTGAGACTATCGGCCTTTCTTACCAGGGTAAAGCATAAGGTATTTAATTCTTCCGTCTTCATAGCGGTCATATGCTGATCATACGAGGACGGAATCTACCCACTTAAGTTCCCCGGTTGCTCCTTTGAACGTCAGTAATGGCACCGGGAATTCCAGATGTATGACATCTGGTGCAGTAACCAATGGACTTACATGATTTTATGAGATTGGTACACAGGAATAACTTGGCTTTAAATATTCAACAGTGGTATACAAGAGAATACTTCTTGGCTTTCGAAGAATTGTTCTTGGCTTTAAGTATTGGCTTGAGTATGTAGTGTCTCACTGTCGTAGTCTCTATTGCTATGGTGATAGAAATCATCAAAGTGATACTGACTTTCCCATGGAAATTCTCATAGTCTCAAGTGTTGTTCTTGCATATAGGAATAAGTGTATTTGTCTTATTAACTTTTTATTTTACAGTTATTTCAGTGCCTTAAGAGAACTTACTAAGTTAACATCAATTATGCCTTTGGTTAGTGTTCTATTAACTTGCTGTATACTTATGTTTTTGATGAGTGAGGTAAATATACCAATAATTTTATATATTTTATATGATTCATATATATGTTTAATGTAATTGATTCACTTATTATTATTGATTTATACTGTGATAATTATAGTTAAATTAAAACGGGAAGGTATGCGTGTCAGTGACATGACTTAGTGATAATATGCGTCCTAAGTGATTATATTCGATTATCGATTTTTCCTAAATCGAGTCTATACCTTGTAAAGAAATCACAAAGAAAACACAAAAAGGTCTATGCTTCCAAAATAAAACATAATTTTAGTATATACTGGGTGACTTTTTTACCGTCTTGATAATAATATCGTGTTTTGTGTTTTATTCCACTTGGAATAGAATCTATAGACCACAGTATATTTTTTCTTGTATTTCGGTACTTAGAGTTCAGAAAATCTCATAAATTATTATCATAATTAAAGGCTGCAATCACACATAAATGAAAAGAGTGAGTGAAATAGCGTAAGTATCTACTTAGTTACGTATTTTTACCGTTGCGATTTTCTCTCTGCCAGAAAAAAAAATAGTTTAAAAAAACTAAAAAAACACGCTTTTATAGCTAACCGAACTAAAAAATAGAAAATAATTTTTAATTTCAAAGGGTTTATATAGCAGTAGTAGAAGATCGAACTATCAATCAGAATTTATCACCTCAAAATAAAATTATAATAAAGTTTATGTTATTAAATGAATAATTTAATTTAGGTGCTTGATAAAGTAAATGTCACAATCATTCTATTGGCAACTATCTATGAGAGGAGAGTTATGAAAAGTGGTAAAATGCACCCCACGCTTTTAACTCTGAATTGAATTATTCTGTTAATAACTGAAACTTTATTATAATTTTATTTTGAGGTGATAAATTCTGATTGATTGTTCGATCTTCTTAGTTTTTTTTAAACTATTTTTTTTATTTTTTGTTCGATTTATCAATTAGTTATTTGTTGACATGTGGTATTGGAATTTCTCACAAATCATTTCGCAATCTCATCATTTCATTCAAAGCTTCACTGTTGAATGGAGTCTTTCCTGTTAACTTAGAACAATCGAGTTCTTCAATCCGAATACCGTCTAAAGATCTTACACGACTAAGTGCTACATAAGCTTGTCCAGCAGCAAACAGTCGCGAGCCTAGATAAATGACTGCATGATCGACTGTACAACCTTGCATCTTGTGGACGGTCGAAGCCCAACTCAGGATTAATGGCAACATTCGTCCCTCAGCAGTTCCATAACTGTATTTCGCTGGGAACTGAATCGTTAATCCTGGCGGTCCTAATAAGGATAATGGGAAACTGTTATCAAATTATTGCATTGTCATCGGTCCTTGATATGTATGCAAAGAGATCAAATTAATCAGACTTCTGGAAACTGGTGAAAATTAAGTTCAAAGATTCCGTATCTATGTATGTAACAAAGATACATACATACAACCCAAGCTAATAAAAGCGTGTTATTAAAAAAATATAGGTATAATAATATGGCGTTAAGGCATAACCTCAGACATTTATTTCATATTCGAGTACATATCACGCCCTATTATTTCAAGACGGTAAAAGTTTCATAAGTTATTAGCTTATGGCGGTTACAGAGTTAGAACTGTAAGCATGAATATGGACAGTTACTTGTTGGCTTGATCAAATGTTAATCAATACTATTAAGTCGGCGCCATATATTTTATATCTTTTGTTGATTATGAAGAAAGTTACACTACTAAGATGCAAAAGTGGAATTAAAGAAGAACAGAACTGATGTATTTTTACTAAAAAAGTCCTGTGCTTTGCTTCGATTTACGCAAAAACTTTCCGATGTCATCGTACACCGCGACAGTTGCATAAAGTCTTTTAAGAAGAAAAAAAATCCCCAAAAACTCTTAAAGGATTTTTTATAACTGTTAAATTGTTTTTCCTGTAGAATCCCATAGTATTCTACGGGAATATGGATAGGATAAATATATCTTTCCATTGTAGTCATTAAATTTTAATTATTTTGTTTGTCTTCTTGAAGGATATCGAATGGAGTTTTCTATCAAATTTCGTACCAGTGGTCATGGAGAATACCGCAATAAATATGTTTGGTGAACTGGTGAAAAGTAAGGTTGGTCTGGTTTATGATTTCGAAAGTCCCAAGTCTAAAAGTCTAAAGTCTAAAAGTATACCCACGAAAACCGCAAACATTGGCGTAATTGCTCAAGAAATGTATCTCGAAAACATATCCTACGTTTCTGAGATATCGTTCTTCTGAGAAACTAATTTTTGAGACAATTCCCTGACTAGGGAGGTTATAATCCCTATGTTGTGGTGACTGTAGAAACACAAAGCACACCTCAGTTCAGACCAATTATCTATGGTTGACTATATGGTTGCTTAAAACGAAATTCTTGCTTTGTTGCTTCTACTGTTGCATGTTGAGTTGCTTGATATTCTTACACCAGGTCTAAGTACTGTAAGCGTAGGAACGCGCGGGCGCGGCAGCGGGTACGAGCGCGGAGACTTAGCGATTTCGTGTTCACATTGGCCGCCAGATGTTTGCGCGAGTGTGACATGTTGTCAGAGGTTGAGATTACGGAGTTCTAGGCTGTATAGCGCTTATTTAAACTCTTCTAATACTGAAATACTTGATTTAAACATTTGATCGTTTCCAGCGACAAGTTCATACTAAGTAGTTGATCTTACCTGACGTCGCGAGTGAATCGCGCGCTCCAGTACTTAGACCCCACGTGCGTTTTGTACGTGAACACTTATATATTACGCCATATGCTTGATATTTCTTGACCGCGCCAGCATAGGGGACACTAAAGCGGTGACAATAATAGTATGATCTCATTTTATAATTTCAGGTAACAGAACTAAACATGGCGCTTTTACAGTTTGACTGGCCAAGCTTGCATACAAAAGATAAAAAGAGTTACCTGGTTATAGTAACATACATGAATAAAGAAGTTTATTTGAAGAGTGCTTTGTCTAATGAATTGTCTGTACTTACTATGAGCTCGGTAAGATTTTATTAGTAAAACATTATGATTTTTAAAAAACTTCAAAAACTTCATCGAATCACTCTATCCATTAAAATCGTATCAAAATCCGTTGCGTAGTCTTAAAGAACTGAGCATACAAAGGGACAGATCGACAACAAAAAGCGACTTTTATACTATGTATGTAGTGATTACATAAATTGTTTTATATAGTTTAATAATGATTGTTAGTTCAGGACTAAAATGTTTTACTTGAATATGTCGAGTAAATTATTTATTCAACATACTCGAGCGGGAATTTCATTTTTTTAAATTTAAGCTAAAGCTCAAGAAATATCTCGCTGTGTCGCGAGTGAACAACAACTTTACAAACACTGTTCACGGACACAAAGCACATCCAGATAATAATTTTCTCGGGTGGGAATCGAACCCAAAATACCAGGTCTCAGTAGCCACTGCCGTAACCACTGAACCACTGGTGAAGTCAAGAAGTAATCCTGAAGTATCCTTCGGTTATTCAAATTGAAAAATTCCATCGATCTTGGTGTCATAGGTAATGAATTATTTTTTATTCTATTTATGTACTAGTATATTAAAATGCGTATTGATATTGCAGGTCTTTAAAGCAAGCTACCAAGTTTTCGCAGTTTTGAAATCTATGGACAACTAGATAAATGTTTTACTGTAACAAACTTTAAGCCACTACATGCACATCTAGAATTGGACTTTCCCATAATATTCAAACTTTTTGTTTAATTATTAGACTTCTCCTGAAATAGAGAAATAAATACCTCTTTCGTGGCAGGTTTTACATTCGTAATAATATGTTAACAGCTAAAAGTAGCTATAACTAGACTGGGAATCAAACCCAAATCTCGTAAGCAACTATCGGTATTATTGACCTACATCGAGTAGGTCAATTAACAAATATCTAAGTGATATACTTAAATGTAGAAAAAATTAATAGTTTCACTTAATGCTTTCCACACATCAAATAGTATTAGCACGCTTGGTTTGAAAAGAAAAGCCAGTGTATTATAGAAATCAGACATCGAAAAAGGACAGTTAACATCAAATAAAAGGTAACACCAAGAAAAATAAATTCACAAAAATCAACCTTGTATCTAATAGGTTAAGGTGCAGGGTGCTCTCCGTGGCACACTTTATCAAAGATTGCTGCCGTTTTTTCTCTCTATGTCCTAATTTTTTCGACAGTTATTGAATGTTTGGGTTGGTGGAGCTTTGAATAAACTTATGACTTCTGCATAATTTTTGAACTTTTATTTGAAAAGAAAGGATGTTGATATAACATTGTATAAAAAAGTAGCATACTTGAAGTTTTAATGGTTATTATTTCTACTAATATTATCATCATCAGCCCGTATCAGGGTATTTGCCATAGTCACCACGCTTGGCAGGCGGATAGGTGACCGCAGTATTATGTCGTAACACACAAGGAAACGCTGCTGCCCGCTCCTTGATAAACGATTATTACAGATGATGTTATATGAATCGGGACCAACGGGGACAACGGAGGGTAGGACTACCCCCGTGCCTCGGAAAGCACGTTAGAAAGAAAGAAAGAAAGAAAGAAAATACTTTTATTTACGGCACATACAAGGAAATAAAACATAAGACATTGATTAACACTATTACATACATGCACCATAAATGGGAACAGGCTTCAGCATTAAGCTACGTCAAAAATCAAAAAGATCATTGCGCAGCGCTGGTATTCTAGCCAGCCCCAGTTTTGACGCCACGCATGCCAAACGTCAAATAAAAATATATAGAAAAATTATATTTACCTAATTATTATTATTATTATTAATACAATATTCCATTTTAATTTTAATTGTAGAGCCAAATAAATAAATAAATAAACAAGTTTCATCATCAATTTGAGATTTTTTGTTGAAACGTAAACAAAAACTTAAATTAAATAAAAATAAAAAACCAAATAAGCAATAACATTAATCAGAAAAATAATAGCGAATTGATTACAAACAATATAAAAAACATAAAATTCTATTGTCATAAAATTAAGAATTAAAAACAAATTTTAATCTGTGCACCCCGGCTACTCGAAGAAGCGTCCCTACGCACGGCGGGAGTTCAAAAATTCAAGATGTCCTCGGCTAACTATGTCACGCAATGCACTAACTTTTTAGTTCTTTTGAATTAATAAAATAATACATGTGTACAATGATTTTTACGTGTTATAATAATAAATAGTTGTGAGTGTAATGTGTGTTTGTTCCGAATTGGAGTGTATATTTGTATAAACATGGTGTAGTGTACATTTTGTGGTGTATTTATCTACATTTCCAAAGTTACTGCTATACAAAGTTCACATCCTTCGCCGCAAGCCTAAAATAATTAAAAGCATACCGCCACCTTCCAGTCCATAGAGACATAATTCCAGGTAAGTTTGACTATCTATGCAGGTTTTTGTTGAGAAAATAGGTATAATTTCAACTTATCCTGGAATGTTTTGGTTGATTTTAAGCATCGTTAAGCAGACTCAACCAACCAGACCCGGAAAGAAATCTTAGAATTTACACAAAGATTTCCTTTCTTGCTTGGGGATAGAATCCATACCCTCCGTGATTTAAAGCGAGGCAAATACCGGCTACGGAGGTTGTCACTTGAGATAGTTTGTTTTCTTGAACGAGATTGCTTAACATCTACAGGTCCGATTTGGAAAATTATTTTAGTGTTAGATTGCCCATTTATCGAGGATATAGGCTATATGTCATTATGAAGTTCCTATAAGAACGTGAGCGAAGCGAGTGAAGCCGCGTGTGGTCAACTTCTATTATATCAAAATGCAGTAGAAAACTCATCCAAATTTCATGTTATATGAGATAGTTCAACTGCTGAACACGGCTGGTGTTTAGCAGTCGACTTTCGAACTATGTTGTATTTTGGACAGGATAGAAACAATGATATTTTGTTTTGGTAAATATAGAAAGTTCTTGGCTTCCTCTATTTCTTGATTTGTATTGCTAGGAAAAATACCTGAAATTGTACTCAAACATTTACGAAGAGAAAACTGATTTAAAACGTGACTCAACTTTAAACCATTTAAATAAGAAGTTTGTAACTGTGAACCGCTTTCAACTGGTCTCAACCCATTCAGTTTGGTTTGATCGCGATCGGTTCAGTGCGCAGTACCGTGAAAATGCTTTACGATCATTGCCACCCAGCATTTACAGCGGAGTTAAAATTCCCGTTGACTATACTACACTTTTCGTTACTGTGGTTTCTCGAATTCATGTTACCAAGGGATGTGTCTCGAATTTAGACGTACCCTATAGCCCTGTGCATATTGTAAACTATATTGTATTCGCGAACCATTCACAATTTAACTTTTGATAATCATAACGCCACCAAGATCGAGAACTAAGATCTTACAGTAAATGTAAGTTCTGTATAATAATCTGATAGATGATATCATGATAAATTACATTGATAATTTGGCCTTACTGTTGTATTGGATCTTGGAGTAAGTAACGTTTCTTTTGCTACTTAATAATTGGATAGCGATGGTGGAGTGTGGTTTACAGCTTCCAACAATAACTAACTTACCGTGAATGTCGTAAGAGGTCACTAGGGGACATACAGCTGTTAGATGAACAGCAGCATCTATTAACTCAGGGATACTTACCATCTCACTGCAATCACTTATCCTACTAAGGATAGTGATAATGGCAATATTCTTCAACAACCCAGACTTGCCAAGGTATGTTAAGAGAAACCATGTTCAGCAGTCGACTACTTTCTGTGGTGTACATAAATAGATAGGTAGTGAGGATTTGTAGCAACTACCACAATTTTACAAAGCCATGAGGCTATTACTACTTTATCGGGCATAAAGGCGAGCAGTGTTTCAGCCATAAAATACCGTCACCAAATCCCTTAAATTATTCTGGAGATTGCGCTTACTGACTACACAACCCTAGTCCTTCTCCTTTTTAGTCCATTCGCCGTATATGTTTGCACATGTTTTAGTCATAAGGCTAACAATCGCAAAATATATTTGTATTCACAATTTATGCTTTGTTTATGTTTACAATAATATCCATATTAAACAAGCTAATAATGGTTAAAAACTCAAGCATACATCGTACAAAAACTTTGCGACATCGCGTTAATATCTTTAACATCCCGTAGTAAGGGAACTCCAGTAATCCCGCGGGTAAACGTGGTAATTCCAACTCTTTCCCACAGCGGAGACCATACATGTGATGATTGAACTTCGCTACGTGGAACTGGTACCAATAAATACTGCATTCTGAATGTTATTTTAAATTTAAGATATCATAGTTGAAGAAAATGGGAGTTTGGGAAATAGGTTAGGAACTTTGTCGGTATTTTTTAACCTGTTTTATGGAGAATATAATACTGTCACCAACCCGACTGTTATGCGTGATTACAAACCTACCTCAGGGAGACCCATGCTCAGGTTGTGGTTGATGATAATGATGACAATGATATAAAGACGTGAGTGGATGAAGGTGATATGACCATACAATACGACTACAGATCTTAAGCCTTCCATTTAAGGCTTTGTCCTATAAAGCCTACTAAACTAAATTCCTACTTAACACCTAATTTTCAATAGTTAAACTTGAGGAAAAAAATGAATTTTGAATCAGAATTGAATGCTTCCATACCATTAATATTTCAGGTTATTTACACAACTTGGAGTCATAGTTAGCATTTTATACTAAAATCAGTTTTGTAGCAATTTTTCTCAAAGAATTAAAGTAAAATTTTAACCTCGATTTAATCAAAATTTTAATTATGTGACTTATTACATTCTTTCGTCCTTTTTCTCGTTTTCATATGATAATGATTTATTTAATACTATCGTAACATTAAAGTTACAATATTATACCTATAACTCTTAGACTTTGAGGCCCAGGTGCCCAGCATTTCTTAAAAGGATATCAGGTTCCTGGATTTCTTTTACAGATTCCTAGCACAGGAGTCGGGTGACCGATTGTGTGAGTAAAAAAGCTGTCTCTTATCTCGGCGAGATCCTTAAAAAGTAATTTTTTACCGCTATGCCACGGAGGTAGTCAGTAAGAAGGGGTTTCTTATTGATATATGCGGTGATTTGTTAGTCCTTGCTTACTCAGCAAAATTTATAATAAAATTTAAAATATATAATATTTTTCCATATACATTTAAAATTAGTTTAGTTTTTTATTTTATTTTGGTGAGTTGTTTATTGCAGTAAAAATGTTTCGATGGTAGTAATACTGTATATTGTCTTGCCGCTATTATCATCATCATCATCATCAGCCCGTAACACGTCCACTGCTGAACATAGGCCTCCTTCCGAAGGAGGGTATTTGCCATAGTCACCAGTCTTGGCACGCGGGTTGGTGACCGCAGTATTATGTTGTACCTCACAAGGAACCGCTGCCGCCCGTTCCATGATATACGATTATTATAGATGATGTTATAACAATCGGGACGAACGGCTTTCTGACGCACGGAGGGTAGTCCCTCAACCAGACCCGGAAAAAAATCTTAGAATATACACAAAGATTTCTTGTCTGGCGTCGGGATAGAACCCACGACCTCCAAGATTTAAAGCGAGCCATATACCGCTTTGCAACGGAGGTTATTATTATTCATCAAAAGCCCGTTTACGTCCACTGCTGAACATGGGCCTCCTCTTAACAGACCTTGGCAAGCCAGGATCTTACAGGCATATTGCCATAATCACCACGCTTGGCAGACGGATTGGTGATCGCAGTAAGATGTTAACCTTGAGCTAATAGATGCTGCTGACCATCCATCAGCCATATGTCCCTTAGTCGCCTTTTACGACACCTACGGGAAGACATGGGGTGGTCTATTCTAAGCCGGAAACCACACGGCAGCTATTATTATTAGCAACGATTAAAATAATCACAGTGTAATATCTAGTATAATAGACAAAGGAAGTCGCGATAATAATCTACAACTAGATACCACACACTAGTACCAATAAACATGGCAAAATAGATGTTACACTTGGCATATCATATAGATACAAAATATGAGAAACGTTTTCAGTTGGAGCGTTTCGTTTCCCAACGATTACCTTTTTCACGGCGACAAATAGAAAAATATTTTAATTAAACGAGCGTGGTTCCGCATTGCTATCGTATTCTTTTAAATTTATATGTTTCTGTTTGTTGAGTGGAAATTTGTAATTAGTCAGGCTTATGCTAGTTGATGAGGCGTGCCCGCGGTACCCAAAAGAGAGTACCCTCTTTTTTGGGTACCGCGCCACAGCCAGGAAGACATGCCATAAAAGACATGACATAAAAGACATGGGACGGGGAAAGAAGCACCCGTGGGGTTTTTAGTGGGTTTGCTATCTCCGCGACACAACTAGCGCGCCGTGATTTTCTTTGAGGGAGTTTTACGAGTCTCACATACCTTTTGCTGATGTGGGAAACACGAGTTTGTGTTGCATTTGTAATTGCACAAATTTCGCGCGAGAGCCAACGGACAGGTAATGTATTATACCCTAGTAAAAAAATAAAAACGCTTTTGCTAGTTCACCGGACATAGAATTTTATGTGTTATAAATTTTGTGCAACGCATAGTTTTACGACGCACATTATCGTTTAGCAGGATTTAGATGCATTTTAATATAATATGATTTACCTTAGGTATTTATTTTATACTGTTTGTCCAGGTTCGTCACTTTTTAGCGTATTTTATTTTTCGTATATATTATTAACTAGCGACCCGCCCTGGCTTCGCACGGGTGTAATGCTGATGTATCATACATATAAACATTCCTCTTTAATCACTCTATCTATTAAAGATAACCGCATCAAAATCCGTTGCGTAGTTTTAAAGATTTAAGCATACCTATACATAGGAATATAGGGACAGAGAAAGCGACTTTGTTTTATAGTATGTAGTGATGTATATATTTTTTAATGTGTAATTTCTTTGTGAATGTATTGAATAAATTATTTTCATAAATAAATTCAAAAGATATATTAAGAGAGGCCCATGTTCAGTAGTGGACGTAATCGGGCTGTTAAAGTAGTGTAAGACCTTAAACGGCAGTATTAAATTATCTCAAGGAACCCTGAAAATACGAAGTAAAATTACGTCACAAAAAATGTTCACTGCGTTAGCTCAGTAATGAAATTAACAGTCCCCGTTGAGTTTAGTTAATTTCACTTGTAAGGGAACTCCGGACAACTGTTATATTTCATTGCCGGAATAACACCTGCGTTACGGGGAAAAAATTCCAAGATTTTTTTTCGGTTATTTATCTACTGAGTTTCTAATTGAGCCTTTGTTTAAACGAAGAGTACTTTGGTGTAAGTTTTTTATTGTAATTATTCCGGGTTTTATGTTTTAGAATTTTCGTTTCTTTATCTTAGTTATTACTATACATCATTATTTAACAACTTTAAGAGTTAGATTTATGTAACATTGTAATAGCCACTTTTTTTTTGTTTGGGTGGAAATGCATTTAAGCTTTCCCACCGCCGCAGGATATATGGGACTCGCCCTCACCATAGCGGTGGTATGCTTTACTCATACCACGAGGAGAGGACCCTACACCACTAAAATCCCCCGGACACTCCTTTGATCCGTCGTTGGCGGGGGCCGGGTAACTCTCAATTTTTAAGTATATCGATTACAAGTCTTTACTTATAAAGCCTTAACCCTATGGTTTGTAAATCATCATTATTTTTCGGACGAATCTTATGTAGTTAGCCAGAAAGATTTTGCTACTTCACCGGGCATAAAGGCGAGCAGATCTCCAGCCTAAATAAATTGTTTAAAAACTACAAATTAAGCAACCTGCGCAAGAGAACGTCCCCTGTGGGACTTGGACCTCGCCTCGGCTCAGAGCGGTCGTTGACGGGGGGATAAAGAGATTATGACGTTTAGTTTTTGAGGGGAGTTTAGTGAAACCGTCGCTCTAAGTTACAGTTCGCGGGCCTTTCGGTCTACAAGGGTATCGGAAGGTTCTTTGCAAACTAGACGGTGTATTGACAGTCACAATATCATGGTAAAATTTATAAAACAAAACCTTTAATTCGATTGGTTCTAAAGGAGTTGTAATAGCATAATGTCTGTTAAACAAATCTGTATCCAATGTCATGAACCTATGTCTGAGAAGATCCACAGTAGCTACATTACAAATTGAATTGTATCTACGTACCAATAAAAGACGGAGACTCGGTAACAATTGATTTATCAAAAACTGAAACCAATCAACATTTAATTTTACATTATTATTGAAGGACCACGTAACACAAATACCAGCAAACGTATCTGTCACGTGGTATATGAAACAACATCGTTATTCACCACGTGACAGGTATGACACGAGGCCAAGGTCTGCGGGGGGAAAATTAAATGTCTCTAACAGATATTCATGTTATAATAATATTTTTATGAATATGTAATACATCACAAAATCTTACTCGTAAATAATCTGCAATACCGCGTAAGTGACAATCTTATCTAATACTAATGTATATAGCTGTAGAGTTTGTTTGTTTGCTTAAGTGCGCTAATCTCAGGAACTACTAGACCGATTTGAAAACGATCCTTGAGTGCTAGATAACCCATTTATCAAGTAAGGCTTTATTTAATTTTGAAGTTTCTAAAGTAATGGGAGTTATCTGGGGGCACGGCAGTGCACCCCCAAGTCGAGTAAGAAAAAAAAAAAAAAAAAAAAAAAAATGTGCACGGCCGTACCTATCTTTTCTCGAAGCAACTCAGCCGATTTTCGACCCCCTATAACTTCGTTGTGGATAAAGATAGGAGCCTGAATTTTCAGTAACTAAACAAGCTTTGTAAAACTACAGTATATTTCAAATTTCATTCAATTTGAACCAGTACTTTACGAATTATAACTAGTCAAAGTTTGGTATTTTCGGTACTTTGTCACTCGCTCACTGCTCACTGCTGACCGATCATCAAAATGTTTAGGCACTTCTAGCAGACGTAGAAGCTTCAAATTTTGAGTATTAGGAGAGTTTAGTGTAAAACTCATGGGAAAATTCCAACATTTTGCAATTTCGGTCCAGTTGTTCAGTTTCATCAACTGCATTAATAACTTTGTTATTTCTTATAAATGTATAGGATTACAAAGTTACATTTGCAGTCAGTGAATCAGTGTACATGAATATGTTTGATTTAATGGAGGAATAGGTGTAGATAGGGACCTAGATGGAATTATGTTGAAAGGTGGTGTCTAAGTGGTTAGGTTAGTTGTTTCAGAGACCTGGTTTTCTGCGTTCGATTCCCACCCGGGACAATTATTCGTCTGAAATTCAAACAGTTGTACTGAGTCAGGGGGTGCTTTGTTTTCGTGAATCTATTGAGCGGTGAGACCTTCGCGACACAGGGATTAATTTAACAAGTGATATAAAAAAAAAAAAAAAGTCAAAGGAAAACAAAAAAAAAATGGATTGTAAAAGTAAGATAGTACATAAGTTGTGCTATGAACGATAGGATACTAACAATCATAACAGCGTCTGATGGAGGTGGCTTGCCTGCTTGAGCCATGTCTCAGCAGGAGGCTGCGGTCCCTTGAGAAGTAGGGACCCCGTGTAATCTGGGCGTCCCTGAAACTGGTTATTTGGGCGCAGGAGAGCCCGCAACACCAATTGAGTCGCGGGCGTTGCCAGAGGGTATCCCAGATAGGCAAAAGTACCTGGGCCCCTCACCAATTGTGTTCGGAGGAGTAACCAGGGGTTTTACTCTCATGTTATGATTATCATTCCACTGCTATGAAGAGGACGAGTCCCACATACCCTACTGCCCGTGCCGGAACACCGCAGTGGCGGAGGAGATGCGTAACATTCTTGCATTCCCCTGGACAAACTTACACCACGGCTTTCACGCTTCCCGTTCGAAACACAGAAAGACGGTCACTTTCTTCCAAGCAACTAACAAATCTTACTGTGATATCGAAGGTATACACACAAACCACGTTTTATTAATCTGTCACAAACTATATTTATATAATCATTTTATCAAATATTTTTGTACACAGTTTGATGTTAACTAGGTAGCTTTAAATTTACTCATGTACATATTAGCTTGTTCCCTAGTGCGGGAGCTGTCTTAAAAAAAGGCCATAATCGGACATGTATTATGTAGTTGTACCAAAATTCCATCAAAAACAGTTCATCAATTTCGTAATTTTAAAAACCTTTGACAGGCCGGAAGCCAGAAGGCCGTGAGTGCCATACATAAGTTCATGTTAATCCTCTGTTAAGCTTGATGTTGTAGTTTTCGATTAGGTACATTGACAATATTTATAACCAATGAGAGATAACAATTTTACATTACGGATTAATTTTAAATGACGTTTGACGAGTGCGACGAATATCAATAAAGCATAAAAAAGTATACGACGCATCTGTTCTTGTTTCATATGGTGAGTATTGCCATGCCAGCTAGGTACGTGGATATTCATATGTGCGTAAGTTAAGTTATTTTGTAAATAAAGGCACAGAGTTACTAGTCTCGATGGTTTACATCAAATTTAAGTCTACTTTGGAACTATTAAAGCGCAGGAATAATCCATTTGTGAATACAATAGACTAAAACCGGCCAAGTGCGAGTCGGACTCGCGTACTAAGGGTTCCGTACCATTTTCAAGTGCCTACCTGTTGCCCTTATAGATATCGAGCAAAAAAGGCCAAAAAATAGTTGTTGTATGGGAGCCCCCCCTTAATACTTATTTTATGTTTAGTTTGTTATTATAGCAACAGAAATACTTAATTTGTGAATTTTTCAACTGTTTAGGTATCGCGGTTCTTGAGATAGAGCCTGGTGATAGACAGACAAACAGCTAAGTCTTAGTAATAGGGTCCCATTTTTACCCTTTGGGTACGGAACCCAAGCATTTAATGTCTAGACATGCTTAATAATGTTGCATCAAAGATATCGAGAAAAACCCTTAGAGAAATGGAGTTGGCCTTGAGAAAACTGTAGCTGAAGTTCAAGAAGTAGTACCGGTAAAGAAAAAGAGGAACACAACCTACAAAAATTGGAAAGCTCATCATCAAGTGACAGAGTGGTAAAATCCATTGTTGGTATTTTAAAAAATAATGTAAATTGTAAAGCAAAGGAAAAAAGTACAACTATCTACAAAAAGAAATGAGATGCCATCAAAAACATACTTGTAAAAAAACCCAAGTCTCGTAACGCAGTTCTTTTACCGTAAAACGTTGTGAGATCTATGTAATACCAAGTCGGTTAATTTATTCAGTCCCTACTTAAGGGACCTTCTATCTTAAGCTATTACGTAATTATCTCACCTTACAGAATCTTATTTTGACCTTATCAAAGTTCAAAACTTTTATGTTATGAATATTAGATTGACTTGGCCATCGCAATAAACACTTGTGAAATACATTCTAATTATATCCGATGGCCAAGTTAATCTATTATTTAAAACTTTAAAGTTTCGAATTTTGATAAGGTCAAAATAAGATTCTGTAAGGTGAGATAATTACGTAATAGCTTAAGATAGAAGGTCCCTTAAGTAGGGACTGAATAAATTAACCGACTTGGTATTACATAGATCTCACAACGTTTTACGGTAAAAGAACTGCGTTACGAGACTTGGGTTTTTTTACAAGTATGTTTTTGATGGCATAATAATTTCCCTAGTGCGGGAGCTGTCTCAAAAAAAGCCAAAATCGGACATGTGCCAAAGTTACATTAAAAACAGTTTAGTAATTTCTTTATTTAAAAACCTTTGACAGTGAGGCCGTGAGTGCCATACATAAGTTCATGTTAATCCTCTGTTAAGCTTGATGTTGTAGTTTTCGATTAGGTACGTTGACAATATTTAAAATGAATGAGAGATAACAATTTTGAATAAGGATTAATTTTAAATGACGTTTGACGAGTACGACGAATATCAATAAACCATAAAAAAGTACACGACGCAGCTGCTCTTGTTACGTATGGTGAGTGTTGCCATGCCAGCTAGGTACGTGGGTATTCATATATTCGTAAGTTAAGTTATTTTGTAAATAAAGGCACCGAGTTACGAGTCTGGACGGTTTACATTTAATTTAAGTCTACTTTGGAACGATTAAAGCGCAGGAATCCTCCATTTGTGCATACAATAGACTAAAACCGGCCAAGTGCGAGTTGGACTCGCGCACTAAGGTTTCCGTACCATTTTCAAGTGCCTACCTATTGCCGTTATAGATATCGAGCAAAAAAGGCCGCAAAAAAGTTTGTTGTATTGGAGCCCCTCTTAATTATCTGGGGGCACGGCAGAGCCCACCCAAGTCGAGTAAGAAAAAAAAAAAAAAAAAAAAAAACGGTGCACGGCCGTACCTATCTTTTCTCGAAGCAACTCAGCCGATTTTCGACCCTCTATAACTTCGTTGTGGATGAAGATAGGAGCCTGAAATTTCAGAACCTAAGCAGGCTTTGTAAAACTACAGCATATTTCAAATTTCATTCAATTTGAACCAGTACTTTAAGAATTATAACTACTCAAAGTTCGGTAATTTCGGTAATTTTGTCACTCGCTCACACGTGATTGACCGATCATCAAAATGTTTAGGCACTTCTAGCAGACGTAGAAGCTTCAAATTTTGAGTACTAGTAGAGTTTAGTGTAAAACTCATGGGAAAATTCCAACATTTTGCAATTTTGGTCCAGTTGTTAAGTTTCATCAACTGCCTTAATAACTTTGTTATTTCTTATAAATGTATAGGATTACAAAGTTACATTTGCAGTCAGTGAATCAGTGTAAATGAATATGTATGATTTAATGGAAGAATAGGTGTAGATAGGGACCTAGATGCGATTATGTTGAAAGGTGGTGGCTAAGTGGTTACGTTAGTTGCTCCAGAGACCTGGTTTTCTGCGTTCGATTCCCACCCGGGACAATTATTCGTCTGAAATTAAAACAGTTGTATTGAGTCAGGGGGTGCTTTGTTTTCGTTAATCTATCGAGCGGTGCGACCTTCGCGACACAGGGATTAATTTAACAAATAAAAAAAAAATCGAAGGAAAAAAAAAAACAACTCAATGGAATGTAAAAGCAACTGTGCTATGAACGATAGTATACTAACAGGCCGTGGCCCCTTGAGAAGTAGGGACCCCGTGTACTCTGGCATCCCTGAAACTGGTTATTTGGACCCAGGAGAGCCCGCAACACCATTTGAGTCGCGGACGCTGCCATAGGGTATCCCAGATTGGCAACAGTTCCTGGGCCCCTCACCAATTGTGGTCGGAGGAGTAACCGGGGGTTTAAGTGTTTTTCTCTCAAGGTATGATTTGCATTCCACTGCTATGGAGAGGGCGAGTCCCACATACCCCACCGCTCGTGCGGGAACGCCGCAGTGTCGGAGGAGATGCGTAAAATTCTTGCATTCCCCCCGGACAAACACTACGGCTTCCTCGCTTCCCGTTCGTCACAGAAAGACGGTCACTTTCTTTCAATTAATTAACAAGTCTTACTGCGATATCGCAGGTATACACACACACCACGTTTTATTTATCTGACACAAACTGTATTTGCATATTCATTTTATCAAATATTTTTTACACAGTTTGATGTTAACTAGGTAGCTTTTAATTTTCTTATGTACATATTAGCTTGTGGCCGCGACTTTGTCTCTGTGGAAAAGTTACTTTGACCCGCGACATAGATAATAATTTCCCTAGTGCGGGAGCTGTCTCAAAAAAAGCCAAAATAGGACATGTGCCAAAGTTCCATTAAAAACAGTTTAGTAATTTCTTTATTTAAAAACCTTTGACAGTGAGGCCGTGAGTGCCATACATAAGTTCATGTTAATCCTCTGTTAAGCTTAATGTTGTAGTTTTCGATTAGGTACATTGACAATATTTATAATGAATGAGAGATAACAATTTTAAATAAGGATTAATTTTAAATGACGTTTGACGAGTGCGACGAATATCAATAAACCATAAAAAAGTACACGACGCAGCTGCTCTTGTTACGTATGGTGAGTGTTGCCATGCCAGCTAGGTACGTGGGTATTCATATATTCGTAAGTTAAGTTATTTTGTAAATAAAGGCACCGAATTACGAGTCTGGACGGTTTACATTTAATTTAAGTCTACTTTGGAACGATTAAAGCGCAGGAATCCTCCATTTGTGCATACAATAGACTAAAACCGGCCAAGTGCGAGTTGGACTCGCGCACTAAGGTTTCCGTACCATTTTCAAGTGCCTACCTATTGCCGTTATAGATATCGAGCAAAAAAGGCTGCAAAAAAGTTTGTTGTATTGGAGCCCCCCTTAATTATTTAATTTATGTTTAGTTTGTTAATATAGCAACAGAAATACATAATTTGTGAAAATGTCAACTGTTTAGCTATCGCGGTTCTTGAGATGCAGCCTAAATCCGTTGTAGGTATTCAAAAAAATTATGTAAATTGTAAAGCAAAGGGAAAAAGGTACAACTATCTACAAAAAGAAATGAGATGCCATCAAAAACATACTTGTAAAAAAAACCAAGTCTCGTAACGCAGTTCTTTTACCGTTAAAAGTTGTGAGATCTATGTAATGGTATTACATTTTTATGTTATGAATATTAGATTGACTTGGCCATCGCAATAAAAACTTGTGAGACACATTCTAATAGTATCCGATGGCCAAGTTAATTTATTATTTAAAACTTAAAAGTTTCGAATTTTGATAAGATCATTTTAAGAGTCTGTTAGGTGAGATAGTTACGTAATAGCTTAAGACAGAAGGTCCCTTAAGTAGGGACTGAATAAATTAACCGACTTGGTATTACATAGATCTCACAACTTTTAACGGTAAAAGAACTGCGTTACGAGACTTGGGTTTTTTTACAAGTATGTTTTTGATGGCATTTAATTTATGTTTAGTTTGTTAATATAGCAACATAAATACATAATTTGTGAAAATGTCAACTGTTTAGCTATCGCGGTTCTTGAGATACAGCCTAAATCCGTTGTAGGTATTAAAAAAAATTATGTAAATTGTAAAGCAAAGGAAAAAAGGTACAACTATCTACAAAAAGAAATGAGATGCCATCAAAAACATACTTGTAAAAAAACCCAAGTCTCGTAACGCAGTTCTTTTACAGTTAAAAGTTGTGAGATCTATGTAATACCAAGTCGGTTAATTTATTCAGTCCCTACTTAAGGGACCTTCTGTCTTAAGCTATTACGTAACTATCTCACCTAACAGACTCTTAAAATGATCTTATCAAAATTCAAAACTTTTATGTTATGAATATTAGATTGACTTGGCCATCGCAATAAACACTTGTGAGACACATTCTAATAGTATCCGATGGCCAAGTTAATTTATTATTTAAAACTTAAAAGTTTCGAATTTTGATAAGATCATTTTAAGAGTCTGTTAGGTGAGATAGTTACGTAATAGCTTAAGACAGAAGGTCTCTTAAGTAGGGACTGAATAAATTAACCGACTTGGTATTACATAGATCTCACAACTTTTAACTGTAAAAGAACTGCGTTACGAGACTTGGGTTTTTTTACAAGTATGTTTTTGATGGCATATCTTATACCGATATATAAAGCTGAAAAGTTTGTGTTTGTTTGATTGACTGAACTTATTTCATGGACGGAGAGCTGACAACCGAAACGGCCAGGTAATCTGATCATTCATAAAAATGATTTATCAACTTACCTCGAGCACTCTAAGCATAAAAACGTCGACCTGGCATTATTCGCGTGGTGGATGTGAATGTTATGGGGAGGGGAAAAAAATAAAAAAAATATTACTTTTTATGCCAAATGGTTTGCCTACCTCCCCAAAGCACACAAAAAAAATCTGGCGTCATTTGGTTGGTGGAAAGGTATCGCCAGGCTTAATTATAGTGAGGGAAAAAAATATTATTTTTAGGTATTAAGAACAAGGCTGGCTTTTTTTGAGCTTAAAGTTCCCAGAGGCTAGGAAAAAAAGCCAGCCAATAATAGTGGTAGAAAATTTATATTTTAAATTGGATTTTGCTCGAGAAAGAGCTAAGGTGCATGAAATAGAGCGCGTGGAGGGGATACACGCGACGACGGCGTCCGTGCTATCTCGCCCTTTTTTTTGTTTCCCATTTTCCCATTCCCACCGCCGCTGCAGCGTATTCGCGCGCTGGCGGTGGGATATGTGGGGCACGCCCTCTCCATAGCGTGGTATGCTAATCTCATACCACGAGGAGAGGACCCTACTAACCACTAAAACCCCCCGGACACTCCTTCGATCCGCCGTTGGCGGGGGCCGGGTACGCATAAGCAATCCGGCCCCCCGACGGCACCCGCGGCCAGTATGGCACCGCGGGATCTCCTGGGCCACACTTACAGTGGCCCATTTTCCTAATTATAGGGACGCCTGGAGTGTAGAGGCGTCCCTACTCATGGGTCAGCCTCGAAGGGAGTGGGGCCCATGTGCCCCACTCTCCGAAGCCGAGCCTTTTTTTACGGCCAACGCCCCGTCTGCGGAGCGGGTGGGCGGAGGGATCTTCTTCCCTCTCCCGCTCCGCGGCCTCCTTCTGTGACATAACTTGTTTACAGAAGGAGGCAACCGCCTCCCACGACCTCTCGCTTTGGACCATCATTGAAATGATGGTCGGCAGCGAGAGGTCGTCTCCCACCACGCCAACGAGCTCCTCCCGCTCGTTGGCCCACGCCGGACACTCCACCACCGTGTGCTGCGCCGTATCGTCGGCACAGTCACAGTGGCGACAGCGAGTGTCCGGCTCTCTCTGCGCCACGTTGCACAGGTAGTGGCCGAAGCAGCCATGGCCTGTTACTACCTGTGCAACGTTTTAGGTGACGTCGCCGTGAACTAAAACGACCCCTGACCTGATTAAATCTCCACCTGAAGAATTTATCTCTCACCATAACTGGCGCAAAAGCAAAAGGTATTTAAAAATCCTTGCAAAAAACTGAATATAGTTACCCAGACTATCTGATAGTTAATGGCTATTCTTAGCACAGACGTTGACAAACTTACGACTGGCGAATAGTCTTGCGACAGATTAGTCGTCACCCGCCGTTAGTCAGGGCTTAGACTAACGAGTTGTAAGACTACGAAATTTAAAAATAACTTTGAAGTGAGAAAAAATTAAGTAAATGTAGTTGGGGATACTTGGGAATAGTATTTGATTCATCATCAGCCCGTCCACAGCTGAACATGGGCCTCCTCCCGAGGGAGGGTAGTTGCCATAGTCACCACGCTAGGCAGGCGGGTTGGTGACCGCAGTATTATGTTGTAACACACATGGAAACACTGCTGTCCCATTCTCTGGTATACGCTTGTTACCAACTAATATTTATATGCAGATATCATTCAGATACCACGCGTGGTGACGATGGCAAAACCCTCTTCTAAGAAGGTCCCCTGTTCAGTAGTGGACACTATACAGGCTGATGATGATGATGATAATGAATTTTCGAGTTCCTCACAATCGAATCGATATTATATTTCACTTTTTGTTGTTCATAAAGCCACTTAATAAAACTACCAAACGGAAACTAATCTATTAATCAAAAAGCTAAAGTCGAAATATTTCGTTAAAAGGGTATGAAAAATGTCCCCTGACTTTCACTTCAGAAAGGTCGAGGACTAAAGGTGTACAAGTAATGGTATTCTGTTGTAGTATCAAAGTTAGGGTACGAACCCTGTTTTACGAAACGAGGTGTTTCGTAAAACCTTTCAAACAGAATGACCATGCTTTGACTTCTCGTCAACGTATGGTAAAGTAAATTTTGCAGTAATTATAAATTCGCTTCAAAGTTTCGAATGATTTATGAGAATGGATAATTTATTAATATTGATCATGAAGGTTTTAAATTAAGGTGTGAGAATAACAAAGTACACAATTTTTTTTATTATCTTTATTTATTGAAAGCAGTTGTCCGCGTATATTTTGATTTCTTTATACTAACTTTGCCATCGCTTTTCATTAGTGGCGGAATTTTGAATAAATACTTTCATATTTCTATCAACTTCCAAGTTCCTCTACCATCTTACAATGGTTAAAGCTAGACAACATCCGTGTCGTAGCGATATTTGGCTCGTTTCAAATCTCGGATGTCGTAGGTTCGACGAGACACGCCGGACAAGAAATCTTTGTGTAGATTCTAAGATTTAATTCCGGCTCCGTGTTTCGGAAAGCACGTTAAGCCGTTGGTCCCGATTGTTATAACATCATCTATAACAATCGTATACCGGGGAACGGGCAGCAACGTTTCCTTGTATGTTACGACATTACATTGCGATCTGCCCGCCTGTCAAGTGTGATGATTATGGCAACATGGACGTTATATATGGTGATTTCAATTTGGGGGTGTTTAAAGCCCATGATACTATTTAAATATTCATAAGGAAATGACCGTTTCAGTCAGAAACGTTATTTAATTTAATTTTCAAAAATAGAAATCATATAAATCACCTTATAAGAAGAAAAGTTTTCAACAGTAATAAAAGTAGGTACAGTCTTCCATATATTTAGATAGCATAGATAATAATATCACATCTGAAAGAACTGGTATTATAACCATTATTATATATTTAATTGTGATGAAATAGATAAAAGTAAATCATATCTATTGTTAATGAAATACATAACAATAAATCATATTTATTGTGCCTTTACTCATGGGCATCTCTTGTGAATTTCTTTTCCTTTTTTATGTTGGTGATCGAAGTAATAATCAAAATCGCTTTCATCGTTTTCATTTTTCCAAAAGCTTTCTGTGTCTTGATTTAATCAATTGACAACATTGATACGAACATGATGACCTTGCACTATTCGAGTTGTGCCTTTTTTCATTAACAATATTTCGATTTGCAATTTATGTAATTATTTTTAATCCGAAATCTGACTAAGGGAACCGTTGCACTAGTAATAGTGTGTAATACAGTTGCTACTTAAATGTAATAAGTAGAAATATTTAGTACCTACTACGATATACTTATTAAATATGTCTCCTTCCTACATTTATTTTGCCTGACTCTACAAAATCTCACACTTTTATTAAAGTAAATTTCGTCAAAGAACAATAAAACAGGAAATTACTTCAATATATCTCGGCCTAACTCTATTAAAAATCAGGGTTGCCACACGTTACCTTTTGAACAATTTTTCTGCCATATTTTTTTAGTAGTAAAAAGATCTAGCTATGCTGCACGGTTTTACTTATAATCATGGGTCATAGGGCGTAATATTATATTCTAATACCTTCGTGTTATAGCGGTATAAATCTGGTTTTGTCGCAACATATTATTATACATGTTAGAGTTGGTCTATTAGGTGGAGGTGGTGACTCCAAATATGGTCTCTCTGAAGGTGACAAGGATCGTCGCGTATTATGCAGGGCGCCAGTAAAACGATGACTCATTGTATATTTTACTTTATTTGATGTTAACTGTTACAAGTGCGATGCAATAATGAACTAACTCGTGCGGCGTGCTGCCTTATAAACGATTCTCCCCACTCTCCCCACCTTGCGCGTTCAACGTAAACAAGTGACGTAATATTTTGCTGCAAGCCGCACGTGTTGTTTTTACTTAACATTTTAGACTTAATTCTAGTGTATTACGTTACAATATTCGTACAGTTAATTATTATTAATCAAAATAATGAATCAATAGTTAACAATAATTTAAATCGATTAAATCACAAATAAATTAACAATAGTTTATTGCTGCGCTATCACGGCCATGCTGACAAGCAGCTCGTGCTCGAGCTCGTGGTATTATCTTCCTGAAATAAGAAAAGCTTTGCTAAAGTGTAACATTATTATTATTATTATTTTTTTTTTTTTCAACTTAGACTCAGAGGCTTAAAAATAAGCTTGTTCTGATTTAAGTTCAGTTGACAAAATCAGAGGCCTTAATTATAGCTTGTTTCAAAAGTATTGAGGCCAAGAAACGTTTGCCAAGCTCAGAGGCTCTAGGCTTGGTTTGGCATTAGTTCCAGACCCAAAAATATTTGATGAACTCAGAGGCTATTAAGTGGCTTGTTTTGACAAATTATTTTTATTTTTTGTTATTTGCTATCACGGTTCATTCAAGGTTCGGGTCTGGCACCAGCCTTACATGTTCGTGAGATATCACGGTATTTTTCTGACCAGGACGAAGACTCTGTACTTCGTATCGATCATTATCAAGATTTTTTACAATTTGATATGGCCCTAAGTACTTGGGGCCCAGCTTGTTATTAGACCATTGAGTATCTTTACAAAGCACAAAATCTCCTGGCTTTAATAATTTGACTTTAGCACACTTGGAATCGAAACGTTCTTTGGTTTTAGAAGACTGTTCGGTCATTCTGATAAAGGCATTTGCACGGATAGCGTCTCTATCAATAGTATTAGACAAAAGGCACATCTGTTCGATAGATGGAGCAGATCCTTGTTTACCGATTAAAAGCTCTAATGGGGTATATCCAGTTGACTTACATTTTGTGCTGTTTATGGTTAATTGTAGTTCACCAAGTTTCGTAATCCAAACTCTAGCTTGATTTTGAGAAATTACAGTTAAGTGATCTTTTAATGTTCTCATCATTCGTTCTATTTGCCCATTGGCTCGAGGGGTTCCACGTGCAATAGCATGATGTTCTATATTGCCGTCTTTAAAAAAAGATTGTACTTCAGTCCCCATTATGGCAGATTCCCGATCCGAAATAACTCTTGATGGAGTTCCAAAGAGGTGAATTAATTCTTGGAAATATTTAAGTATTAAGTTTGAACTTTTGTCTTTTAATGCACGAATAAATGTAAATTTTGTAAAAGCATCAATTGCTACAAAGGCATAAGCTTTCCGCGTGGCTCCGCTTAAGTTACCCATTAAATCAACATGAATGGTTTGGAAAGGTATATTGTTTTTTTCTATGGGATGAAGGCATATTTGCTTTTTTCCCGTATGTCCTTTTCCGATTTTACATGGAAGACATTTATCACAAAAGGAACGAACCCTTTTGGTCATGTGTTTAAACCAAAACTGTTCCCTGATTTTTTCTAAAGTGCGTTCCCAGCCGGCATGTAACAGAGTGTCATGATAACGATTAATCAATGGAATCACAAGTGAGTCGGGTATCAACGTACGGGTGAGAGATCTACCGCTTTGGGTTTGAATGGTTATCATCAAAAGGTTATTTTTAAGGCGATATTTTTTATCAAAACTTTCTTTATCTTTAATTGCGTTACGTATTTTTGATAATTCAGGGTCTCTTTCTTGTTCTACGATTATCCAAGATGGGTCTTTTGTGAGAATGTTAATTTGAAGGTTTCTGCTAAGAAAGTCTACATGGGCCATTTGTTCTCCTTTACGGTAAACAATGTTAAAATCAAAATTTTGTAAAAATGCCCACCAACGATGGACTCGTGGGGTTAGTTCTTTTTTTGTACTAGAAGCTTTAAGTGCGTTACAATCTGTATGGATGGTGAACTTGCGTCCGTAAAGGAAATGCCGAAAGTGTTTGAGGGCCCTTACTACAGCCAGTGTTTCGAGCTCATAGGAATGATATCTTTCTTCAGTATTAGTCGTACGCATGCTGAAATATTCTACAACTTTTTTACGGTTGTTATCAACCTGTATTAGCATAGCCCCTAGCCCTTTAGAACTGGCATCAGTGTGGACCTCTGTGGGTAGATCTGGATTAAATATGCAAAGAATAGGTTCGGAAGTCAAGAGTTTAATTACGCTTAGTCTAATCCTTTCGTGGTTTTCAGTCCATTCAAACTTAACGTCATTCTTTGTTAGTTTGTACAATGGTGCCATTAATCGAGAAAAGTTGGCAATAAAGCGTCGAAAGTAGCTTGCAAGACCATTAAATTGTCTAAGTTGTTTCAAATTTTTTGGGGGTTCTAAATTTTTCAAGGCACTTACTTTTTGGGGATTGGGTCTTACTTGACCATTTTCAATTATATTACCTAGATATTCAACTGATCGTTTCAAAAATTTACACTTGGATGGGTTAATGGTAAAACCTGCTTCTGAAAGTCGTTTAAGTATTAAGTCCAGTTGGTCAAGTCCTTCTTGTTCACTACATGATGGTATTAGTACATCGTCCATATAAACTAAGGCTATTTTGTCCTTGTAATCCCCTAAAGCGGCATTTATAGCACGCTGGTAGACTGATGGGGCATTACATAACCCAAATGGCATAGTAACATATTCGTATTGCCCATCAGGTGTAACAAATGCCGTCTTTTCAATAGAGTCTTCTGAAATGGGAATTTGGTGAAACCCTGATTGCATATCTAAAGTTGTGAAATATCGGGATTTGCCTAGTTTGTCGATTTGATCCTGAATTAATGGAAGTGGGTAATGGTCTCTGACTGTGTTGGAGTTCAGTTCCCGAAAGTCAACGCAGAGACGATCATCTCCGTTTTTTTTTTTTACTAGTAATATAGGGCTTGCGAAAGGAGAACAGCTCTCTCTAACTATGCCTTTAGATTTTAAGTCTTCAATAATGTTCTTAACTTTTTCTTTTTCTACAGGGGCCAGCCTGTAGGGACGTCTTTGAACGATGCGGTTAGGATCCTTAAGTCTTATAGTAAGACTACCTGTTATTACTCGTTTTGTTTGATTAAGGATAAAAGATTTCGAATATTTTTCGATAATAGTTTTAAGGGGCTGAACGTTTTTAAGATCAGTGTCTAAAGAATTGAAAAGATGTGGCGAGATTTCACAACTGAAAATGTGTTTTTCTCTTTGTATAGAAACACCTTGGCTTGTAATAGAAACTTTCAAACCTGGTACATGTAACGAATCGATTCCAAGAATAACGTCATAATTCAGGTTGTCAACAACATGCAATTTTATTTCAAATGTAACATCGTCAAGTTTTGCTGTTGTATCAATTACTTCATTTGAGATCATTGAGTTGCCAGAGAAGCCGCTTAATTTAATTATTTCAATACTACGTTTCCCTCTTACAGATCCAGCAATATTACTCTTGACGAGGGAACATTCGGCACCTGTATCAATTAAACAGTTAAGAATTATATCACCTATTTGGAGTTGCTTGTGGCTGGGTGTCGAGCTCTGTACACAGTTCACGCTGTGCCGTGATGAGGGTGATGCTGCACTGGTTGTGGCTGTGATGGTTGTTGCTGCGGGTTTGTTCTTGTGCCAACAGCGGTCGGAGAGATGTCCGGGTTTTCTGCAATAACTACAGATTTCTTTGTTAGAGTATGCTGTAGTCTTTGAACGGCAATCCCTTGATTTGTGTCCAATTTTTCCGCAATTATTGCATTTAACCGGGTCAGTATATCGCGGTATTTTAGACTTTGGAGCCTCATCCTCAGTTGTGGTAAAATCAGCAGGTCTCTTTCGGTAATTTGCAAGCGTGGCAATCAATTCAGCCTGAGATTGGGGTATGGACCGTAATAGTTCGGCTTGGTAGAACTTTGGCCTGACTCCGGATATAACTGCTTCGATTATTAAATCGGTTGGTGCATTCGGTGAAATTCTGGAAAATAAGCGCCAAGCTTCAGTCACGTATTCAGCATATGATTTGGCATTATAAGATGTGTATTCTCTGAATTTATTGACGTAAACAATATGTCTTGTTTCGCCACTGAACTGGGTAATTATTTCCTTTTTTATGTCTACCCAGGTAGCCAAGGAATGTGCTTGAGCATCTGCCCAGTCTTTGGCTCGTCCTTTCAAGCTGGACAAGGCCTTCATCATAGCAATAAATTGTGAACATCCACGAAGGCTTATTAATGAATCGACTTGTATGCACCATTCCTCAATAGTTAATTTATTCTCATCAGGGTCATAATTAGGCAGGTAGATTTCGTTCAGTTTGTGGCTATTTTGCGAATTTTGTGAATTATGGAATACCATCCTTTCCAGTAATTCAATCTGCCTCCGGAGAAGTGACACCTCATCGTTGTTCCTGTGACTTGATGTTGTCCTTAAGACAGGTGAGTATTGTCCAGGGTTTTCTTCTTCGATATATGGGCGGGTAGTAGGCTCTTCATTCCTCTCTTCTGATGTTAGAGTTGGTCTATTAGGTGGAGGTGGTGACTCCAAATATGGTCTCTCTGAAGGTGACAAGGATCGTCGCGTATTATGCAGGGCGCCAGTAAAACGATGACTCATTGTATATTTTACTTTATTTGATGTTAACTGTTACAAGTGCGATGCAATAATGAACTAACTCGTGCGGCGTGCTGCCTTATAAACGATTCTCCCCACTCTCCCCACCTTGCGCGTTCAACGTAAACAAGTGACGTAATATTTTGCTGCAAGCCGCACGTGTTGTTTTTACTTAACATTTTAGACTTAATTCTAGTGTATTACGTTACAATATTCGTACAGTTAATTATTATTAATCAAAATAATGAATCAATAGTTAACAATAATTTAAATCGATTAAATCACAAATAAATTAACAATAGTTTATTGCTGCGCTATCATACATGATTTTATAACAATCGAGACCGACGGATTAACTTGCTATCTGAGGCACGAAAGGTAGTCCTTCAACCAACCAGATCCGGAAATATAAGTATGAAGTTTACTGTGTGTCTCATAAGAAAGCTCAAAGTCGCTCAGCGAGCTATTGAAAGAGCAAGAGAGCGCGGCGTTTCCCTGCTTGATCGAATAAAAAATGAAGAGATCCGCAGGAGAACGAAGGTCGCACACATAGCTCAACGGATTAGCAAGCTGAAGTGGTAAAGGGCAGGACACAGCTCGAAGATCTGACGGCCGATGGAGCAGAAAGGTTTTCGAGTGGAGACCGCGAACTAGCAAGCGCAGCGTAGGGAGTCAGTGGTTGCAGGCCGCAAGCGATCGTTCCCGCTGGAAATCGATGGGGGGGGGAGGGGCTATGTTCAGCAGTGGACAACAACAGGCTGAAGATGATAAAGTTGAGGTTAACAATTTTAAAGCCAAATGGTACAATTTAGCTGTTTCCTTAGCCTCATGACTTAAGGATTCTTCTATGTAAAAGCTGTGCAGACATTGACATCATTTTTGTATGTTTCTCTCAACCACCAAGACCTGGAAAGAATTCTTAGATTTTACACAAAGATTTCTTGTCCAGCGTAGGATATTCTACAGTTTTTTTTAGACCCATTTGTGCTCAATTTCATGTTTCTAGATCAAGCGGTTTCTGAGAAGATTGGACTTTTATTTATTTAGGTTGTAGGTACAAAAAGTGACCCCTATACATTAAAAACTTAGGCTTGCAAATAAATTGTGCGATGATCGACAGTCAATATGTTTCATAGATGACAAATAGCCGAACCCAAGACCTCCAAGAGTTAAAGCGAAACTTATGCTGCTATTCCACGGGGACCAAAATACATACAATAAAGACGAAGAACATTTTAAATTGAAAATTGATGTCGTTAATACGGTATGTGTTGTGTGAGCGCCGTTCATGACGCGATACGACACGGCCGGTGCGAGAATTTACATGTCGGACCTAAAAGGGTTTCCTGCGTTACCGTTAAATGCGACTCGGTATGCCAGGCACTATACCGCAGTCTGCGGTAAGACATACATTCGAACGATATTTATGTAGCACTTGGTATTTCATTACACAAGCTAAATATCACAAATTTCATGAATCAATTGGCTCGCTTTAAATCTCGGAGGGTTCGATCCCCACGCCGGAAAAGAAATCTTTGTATAAATTATAAGATTTCTTTCCGGGTCTGGATGGCTGAGTGACTACCCTCCGTGCCTGGGAAAGCACGTTAAGCCGTTGGTCCCGATTGTTATAACATCATCTATAACAATCGCATAAGTACCAGGTGACGGGCAGCAGCGTTTCCTTGTGTGTTACAACTAATGATGTGCCGGATCGTCAAAAATATAGATCCGCGGATACGAATCTGAATACGGATATTTGGTGTCAAGCTCCGCAGATACAGATACGGATACGGATCTTAATTTTCTTACACAATCGGTGGCATTGTGATTTTAATCTAACATTCAATGATTTTTAAACAAGTAAACTAGTACTGCGTGACGCCTACAGTGTTAGCGTCACGCAGTACTAGTTTACTTGATTAAAAAATCATTGAATTCGAATTTAAAATATTACGAAGATTTAAATTTTGTTTTCTTAATAAAAAGTGATCTTATAACTTTTTATAATATTGATCTCATTAAAAAGCTAGTTGATTTAGCATTAGCATCTTGGAGTTATATACTATTGGTATTACAACTAACTACGGCAAAGTTTGCAACATAAAGCAGCCAAATATCTGATTAAAAGAAATAAAAAAAAAATACTGTATTGAATTTAAATAGTAATTTATTGCTACCTATTTAAGGCGAAGAGTAAGGCGCACTAGCGACGCCAATTATTGCTTTAAATTGTTAGCTACTAAACCAAATCTATTTTAAATCATTGTGGACCGTCAGAATCTCGGCCATAAACGTCGCTAGTGCGCCTTACCCTTCGTCTCAAAGAATTTTATATATATAAAATTAATAAGGTTAATAAATCCGTAAAAGATCCGCCAAAAAGTAACGGATACGGATCTTTCTTCTGCCTCGGATATCCGCGGATACGGATATCCTGCACATCACTAGTTACAACATAATACTGCGGTCACCAACCCGCCTGCCAAGCGTGGTGACTATGGCAAAAATCCTCCATTTAGAGGAGGCCCATGTTCAGCAGTGGACGTTATACGGGCTGATGATGAAAGATTTTCTGGTCCCATACATTTCTTTCGAAAGATTGGTGTGTGGACTTTTATGTGGCAACCCTAAAAATATCATCCCTGTCTCTATCAAATTGTGGGGATGGCTGCAAGATGTTTGCGGTGAATCTTGCCCTATTCACAAGATTATATTCGAGACAAAGATGCTGGAATCTTGTTCGCACTACGACTTTGTAGCGACACCGTTTTACAGTTATTTATTCTAAGAAATCTTTATTTTTTACAAGCTTTTATTTAACTTGTAATGTTTGTATGTGTATGTAATTTGTTGGGGTGGAATCTTGCAAATCAATTTTGAAGCAGATGCCCTCAACCGATTGAGCTGAAATTTTGCAAGCCTATGTATATCGCGTAACAATGCAATAATATAGTACCATGGAGCTGATCTGATGATGGAGTCGCAAGGTAGCCATAGGAACACCTGTACCTATTGAACAAGATAGTCGAATTCGGGCTCGTTTGTTTCGTTTTTATGAATACTTTCCATTGCACATGATGACGAGGGTCTGATAAGGAGCAGTAACATTGCCACTGGTACGCCCTTAATGCAAGCGCTAAGATAGTCGATTATTATTATGGCCATTCAGCGATGTCAGGTTAACGTATTTTTATTTATTTAGTATACAGTGCACTGCTACAAAACAATCACAGTCCCATCTATGTCAGAATTATATTTGAATAATGACGTAAAAGAAGCAAATTACAGTTCGCAATTGAATCGTCATAAAAAAATGCTTTTTTTAAAAATAATTAAGACATACAACAAACGCAGCGTTTTCAAGCCAAGTGCGCACTCCCAAAATCTCAAAGTGACAAGCGTCAACATTTATCAGTGTCGCGCGACAAACGATAGCAATTAACATTCCGCAAGCATTGTTAGCGACTGCAACTATTGTAGTGCCGAGGTGTGGCAGACGTCGCATGATGAATATGCGGCTTTACTGATTGTTGTTTACATGTGGTTTATGTCAATTTTGTTATGAGGGTGGATTTTTGGTTTTTGAATTTCGCGTGGAAGATTAAGTTTTATTTATTTGTATATATTTTTGATTAGTAACATTTGCATACACTAAAACATTGTCATCAAGCATTAATTACGGTCGAGTAAGAAAAAAAAAAAAAAAAAAAAGGTGCACGGCACGTCGTTTGCTTCGAGAAAAGATAGCTTTTCTCGAAGCAACTCAGTCGATTTTCGACCCTCTATAACTTCGTTGTGGATGAAGATAGGAGCCTGAAATTTCAGAACCTAAGCAGGCTTTGTAAAACTACAGCATATTTTAAATTTCATTCAATTTGAACCAGTACTTTAAGAATTATAACTACTCAAAGTTCGGTAATTTCGGTAATTTTGTCACTCGCTCACATGTGATTGACCGATCATCAAAATGTTTAGGCACTTCTAGCAGACGTAGAAGCTTCAAATTTTGAGTATTAGTAGAGTTTAGTGTAAAACTCATGGGAAAATTCCAACATTTTGCAATTTCGGTCCAGTTGTTCAGTTTCATCAACTGCATTAATAACTTTGTTATTTCTTATAAATGTATAGGATTACAAAGTTACATTTGCAGTCAGTGAATCAGTGTACATGAATATGTTTGATTTAATGGAGGAATAGGTGTAGATAGGGACCTAGATGGAATTATGTTGAAAGGTGGTGTCTAAGTGGTTAGGTTAGTGGTTTCAGAGATCTGGTTTTCTGCGTTCGATTCCCACCCGGGACAATTATTCGTCTGAAATTCAAACAGTTGTACTGAGTCAGGGGGTGCTTTGTTTTCGTGAATCTATTGAGCGGTGAGACCTTCGCGACACAGGGATTAATTTAACAAGTAATAAAAAATAAAAAAAAGTAGTAGGAAAAAAAAAAAAACAATGGATTGTAAAAGTAAGATAGTACATAAGTTGTGCTATGAACGATAGGATACTAACAATCATAACAGCGTCTGATGGAGGTGGCTTGCCCGCTTGAGCCATGTCTCAGCAGGAGGCTGCGGTCCCTTGAGAAGTAGGGACCCCGTGTAGTCTGGGCGTCCCTGAAACTGATTATTTGGGCGCAGGAGAGCCCGCAACACCAATTGAGTCGCGGACGCTGCCAGAGGGTATCCCAGATAGGCAACAGTACCTGGGCCCCTCACCAATTGTGGTCGGAGGAGTAACCAGGGGTTTTACTCTCATGTTATGATTAGCATTCCACTGCTATGAAGAGGGCGAGTCCCACATACCCCACTGCCCGTGCCGGAACACCGCAGTGGCGGTGGAGATGCGTAACATTCTTGCATTCCCCTGGACAAACTTACACCACGGCTTTCACGCTTCCCGTTCGAAACACAGAAAGACAGTCACATTCTTCCAAGCAACTAACAAATCTTACTGTGATATCGAAGGTATACACACAAACCACGTTTTATTAATCTGACACAAACTATATTTATATAATCATTTTATCAAATATTTTTATTCACAGTTTGATGTTAACTAGGTAGCTTTAAATTTACTTATGTACATATTAGCTTGTTCCCTAGTGCGGGAGCTGTCTTAAAAAAAGGCCATAATCGGACATGTATTATGTAGTTGTACCAAAATTCCATCAAAAACAGTTCATCAATTTCGTAATTTTAAAAACCTTTGACAGGCCGGAAGCCAGAAGGCCGTGAGTGCCATACATAAGTTCATGTTAATCCTCTGTTAAGCTTGATGTTGTAGTTTTCGATTAGGTACATTGACAATATTTATAACCAATGAGAGATAACAATTTTACATACGGATTAATTTTAAATGACGTTTGACGAGTGCGACGAATATCAATAAAGCATAAAAAAGTATACGACGCATCCGTTCTTGTTTCATATGTTGAGTGTTGCCATGCCAGCTAGGTACGTGGATATTCATATGTGCTGAAGTTAAGTTATTTTGTAAATAAGGGCACAGAGTTACTAGTCTGGATGGTTTACATCAAATTTAAGTCTACTTTGGAACTATTAAAGCGCAGGAATAATCCATTTGTGAATACAATAGACTAAAACCGGCCAAGTGCGAGTCGGACTCGCGTACTAAGGGTTCCGTACCATTTTCAAGTGCCTACCTGTTGCCGTTATAGATATCGAGCAAAAAAGGCCAAAAAATAGTTGTTGTATGGGAGCCCCCCCTTAATACTTATTTTATGTTTAGTTTGTTATTATAGCAACAGAAATACATAATTTGTGAATTTTTCAACTGTTTAGGTATCGCGGTTCTTGAGATAGAGCCTGGTGATAGACAGACAGACAGCTAAGTCTTAGTAATAGGGTCCCGTTTTTACCCTTTGGGTACGGAACCCAAGCATTTAATGTCTAGACATGCTTAATATTGTTGCATCAAAGATATCGAGAAAAACCCATAGAGAAATGGAGTGGGCTTTGAGAAAAACTGTAGCTGAAGTTCAAGAAGTAGTACCGGTAAAGAAAAAGAGTAACACAACCTACAAAAATTGGAAAGCTCATCATCAAGTGACAGAGTGGTAAAATCCATTGTTGGTATTTTAAAAAATAATGTAAATTGTAAAGCAAAGGAAAAAAGTACAACTATCTACAAAAAGAAAGGCTTATGTTTAACTTACCATCAGATATAGTAAAAATGATCACCAAAATTAAACCCGCATTTTAATGTAAAATTGTAACCAAAGTTTTAACATTTCGCTATCGTATTTAAGCAAAATGACTCCAAATAAATCATTGTTAACCCAAAAGTAGTAAATGATCACCAAAAGTACCTAAATGTTTTACTAATTTACTATTCGGTTCTGGCACTCGCAGGCCGTTGCCGCGGCACCGCTCGCTTCGCTCGCTCGGCTCGTGCGTTGTATGGCCGCAGCTCTAACCTAACCTAACCGATTGTCATTTTTCATTGATTTTATTAAGGTAGAAATAGCGCAATAATTTGCTCGCTAAGATTTGGTGATCATTAACTACATTTGGTGTTCGAATACAATTTGAAGTGCAGTCGTGACTAAAATAGCTAGTACTATTATAATTTTAGACTTTATTTTTCTGGTGTCAAGTATATATTTTTGGTGGTCATTATATTTTATCCCAAAAAGATATGAGATGCCATCAAAAACATACTTGTAAAAAAACCCAAGTCTCGTAACGCAGTTCTTTTACCGTAAAACGTTGTGAGATCTATGTAATACCAAGTCGGTTAATTTATTCAGTCCCTACTTAAGGGACCTTCTATCTTAAGCTATTACGTAATTATCTCACCTTACAGAATTTTATTTTGACCTTATCAAAGTTCAAAACTTTTATGTTATGAATATTAGATGGACTTGGCCATCGCAATAAACACTTGTGAGATACATTCTAATTATATCCGATGGCCAAGTTAATCTATTATTTAAAACTTTAAAGTTTCGAATTTTGATAAGGTCAAAATAAGATTCTGTAAGGTGAGATAATTACGTAATAGCTTAAGATAGAAGGTCCCTTAAGTAGGGACTGAATAAATTAACCGACTTGGTATTACATAGATCTCACAACGTTTTACGGTAAAAGAACTGCGTTACGAGACTTGGGTTTTTTTACAAGTATGTTTTTGATGGCATAGTTATTCCATCTTTGATAAAATTAAGATCATCTGGACAATAAGTAGATCAATTATTCCTTTATTCGACAAATAGGATTGCCTCTTGCAAATGCCACCCGTAGGACAGGAAATGTATTTTCAGATTCGTGCGCGAGTCCGACTCGCACTTGGCCGGATTTTTATTTATTTATGTATGCACTTTATCTTTCCACTTTTTTTTTCTTTTTACCCTGACATCGATGACATGGTTCCTAAAAACAGATCTTTGTATGTATTACAGTTGTAACTGTGTTCATATTGACCGATCTAAAATGTCTCCGAACACAGACTAATTCTTACGCGCATTTTTACCCACCTAATGAGTTTTTATCTTCCGTGAGTGATGACCAACATAATTCAGACCCAAGTTAGGCCGCCTCAGTAAAACTAATACCACTGTATGAAACTAGTTAGTACTATGGACGGAGATAGTTATGGTCTCGGCATTATACACTGGCCCCAGCTGTGTCATTAGCTGGCAGTTTCAAAGTTTCACTCGTGGCTGGAACAGCAACTGTGACTCAGTAAACTTATTCAAAAAGACGCTTCACTACCTACTTAGAAGTAGATATTTTAAGGGCAATATGTATGTTATTGCGCTTTAAATCTCGGAGGTCGTGGGTTCGATCCCCACGCCGGACAGAAAATCTTTGTGTAAATTCTAAGATTTCTTTCCGGGTCTGCTTGGTTGAAGGACTACCCTCCGTGCCTCGGAAAGCACGTTAAGCCGTTGGCCCCGATTGTTATATAACATCTATAACAAGCGTATACCAGTGAACGGGCAGCAGCGTTTCCCTGTGTATTACAACAAAATACTGCGGTCACCAATCCGCCTGCCAAGCGTGGTGACTATGGCAAAACCCTCCCTCGAGAGGATGCCCATGTTCAGCAGTGGACGTTGTACGGGCTGATGATGATGATGAATGTATGGATGAGGTTTGCCGCGTGGTTTCCGGCATAGACCCCCCCATATCTTACTATGGGTGTCGTCATAGGCAGCTAAGGGACAAACACTAGATGTATGGGCAACATCATCTATCAGCATTGCATTTTATTTGTGGAAATACCTTGTTTCTTTCTGACATTTACGTGTCTTTGTGACAGGCTTATGACCTACACAATTAATATCCAGACGACCAGATTCGATTCCCGAATTGAGTACAATTCGTTAGGGTTCCGTACCTGAAGGGTTAAAACGGGACCCTATTACTAAAACTTCGCTGTCTGTCTGTCACCAGGCTTTAATTCGAGAACCGCGATAGCTAGATAGTTAAAATTTTCACAGATAATGTATTTCTATTGCCACTATAACAACAATTACTAAAAATAAAATATATATATTTCTTAAGGCGTTCTCCCATACAACAATTTTTTTTTTTTGCTCGGTGTCTATAACTTCAACCGGTAGGCACTTGAAATTGGTACGGAACCCTTCGTCATCATGTTTCCGTTAAATTAAAAGAAAACAACAACTATAAAGAAGACTAATAATTACTGAATACTTTTAATTTAACTAATTTATGACTGTTCTATTTTCGGAATCATGACATACTGAAACTTGTTTTCGTCGAAATAAATAATTATTTTTTCTACTTATCATCAGCAAATACAGAAAATATGCCTTGATTAAATAAGACGGTGTATTTCAAGCACAAAATCGGATTTCTGTAATACAAATTAAAACGACAAATTTATATTCCATCTTTTACAAAATCAAGATCATCTGGACAATAAGTAGATCAATTATTCCTTTATTCGACAAATCTCAGATCTCGTTTATTGAATAAGAAATCGTATCTCTGCCTCATTAATTTGATTTCATCAAAACATTTGAATATATTAAAGACAATTGTCAAAAGACCCTGAATTATTTCAGATCAAATTAATAAATACCTTTCAAAAACCTTATAAATTATGAAGCAAACATAATTTGTTGGCGATTGTAATTTCATTTGATTCGTCAAAGAGAAGTCAATGACGGAAATTAATTTCAAAGGACATATTTTCATATTTATTTTATTAAGCCACCCGTAGGGCAGGTAATATATTTTCAGATCGCTGTTCTTTTTACTCGGGAGTGCGAAACAAAATGGACAGGAGGAGTTATGCGGGTGAAACCGCGCGCAGGAAGCTAGTCTGTCTATAATTTTATTAAGCTAAATCTGCACAAACGAGTTTTGTCAAAGGCGCAGGATTCCTTGTGAACCCACAAAATGCTGAGATAACTTGGTCCACTATTAAGTGTGACGGATACAAAATCAGTTATGGAAGTGCCATATTGTTGACATGAAATTAAATTAAAACGTTTATTGATAATGTAGGCGAATCGATCGAGCTTATAAGTCAAATACAATGATAATGCCAAAAATCTTGACTAGTTGATAAGTTTACATTTCAACAACTATTATTATTAATATTATGTCATTTGATAGTTATAATATTACGTATTATAACGAATTAAAATCAGCCAGCGCTGGTTGAATTCCTCGCCTTGCCTCCTACGAGTCTTTCTGTATACTACTGTACCTTGTGACACTCGGAGTAGAAAGACTATAGAATACTCCGGAATAGATACGATATTTTTGTACACAAAAAACAGGCTATGGTCTATTGTATGTAAATTGCTTCCAGTACACATGCCATCCTTTAAACAGTAGGTACAAATTCAAATTCAACAGAACACACATCAAGTTTACACATAAAATATTTATATTATTATTTGCCGTATGATTTCAGGCTTTTCTGTTGGTCGCAAGATACGACTAAACGACAAATAGCTGATGGATGGGCAGTACATCTATTAGGTCAAGGATACTATCCATCTAACTGTGACTTAATGGCAATATCCCTTACAACCAGGGTGGCTTGCCAGAGTCTGTTAAAGAGGAGGCCGATGACATAAACGGCCTGATATAAATATCCAATAATTGTTAACAAAAAAAAAACCGACTTCAAACAATAAACTAAGGGTTTCCTGAACTGTCCTTCGTTCTCACCATCAGACCCCTAATGACAGTCACAACCCATATAGGTGTAAAGTTCTCATCAATATCAATAATTTAAAAAAAAAACTTTAACTAACGCATTAGTCACCCCTACGATTTTTGAAAGTTCCCCTTGATTTCTCTGGTCCTTCTTTGAAATATCTTCTTTCTAACAAAAAAAGAATAATCAAAATCAGTTCATAAACAACGAAGTTATCCGCGAAAAAACATTAAAAAAAAATTATTTGGTCGAATTGAGAAACCTCCTTTTTTGAAGTTGGTTATACAGAAAGTAAGGCCCGGATTCCTCTGTCGCTGACGTCGGTCGCGTACCGTCAGTCGCGTAGCGCGCTGACCATCAGCGCCAATGAAAACATCCGTATTGCGATACTGACCGCTCCACGGTACAGGCGTCTCCAAGTGGATTTGTGAAATACTTACCTCCACACTACTTACCATATTATTGAATTCGGGAAAAAGTGCTTTATAAACTTGTAACCAAAATTTTGCTCTGGCATCGCGATCTTTGTAAAGTTCATTCGATAAATCCCACAATGCAGGACGTAGGCGCACCTTGGCAATCACACGTTCGGTATCAATGTTCATGGTGGCGGGCGACTGTACGCGCGTGTGCCGACGGTCGGGAACAGAGTGAGGACGCTCATAGCGTTCTATAGCGCGTCAGTCGACCGACGAACGCGGCGCTGACGAGCGAGACCGACGCGCGTCATCATCGGCGCGTAGCAACTCGCGCGCCGCTGATGTCAGCGTCACAGTGTGGTGCTTCATAGAACACAACGTATATTCGTACGCGCGACCGACATCAGCGACCAACATCAGCGACAGAGGAATTCGGGCCTAAAGCTTCTTTTTTTGGCATGGTTTTAGACTTTATATCTTCGTGATTAAACTGGGGCAGTGTACAAAGAAAATAGATGGGAGTCGTGACCAGAGTAACGTGTTGCCTCAACTCGGTACTGGAGTGAGGTGTTATAAAAGTTAGTTTTATTTTAAAATCCCTACTTATATAAATGCAAAAGAAACTACGCTTTCATACTTAACTAAAATAACATGAAATATAATTGGGTAAGACTTAGACTCTAGACATAGACAACCTCGATAACGTAGTAGTATAAGGAGGAGGCTTAAGTTTCGGAGGACGTGGATTCGATTCCTATTCCGAAAAAAGGGTATAAAACCAAGAATTAAGAAAGATTTCGGTAAGAAAGGTTTCTTACCGAGTATGGTTGGTTGAAGGACTAGATTCTGTGCCTCGGAAAGTACTTACGTTAAGGCGTTAGACTCGATTATATATGTTAATACTAGATCTAAGCATAATCTCGTTTTACATGCTACACGTCTCCACAAAATTTGCAATTCTTTTATTGGGCAATGTATATGCTTTTACAACAAACTTCATAATAACATTATTATGAAGTTTGTTGTTATACATCTCTTACATAAGAGATGTATAAATTATGTGAAAAGGCTTATTATAAAATGTTTGATTATGTCAATGACAAAACTGCTCTAGAGTGAGTTGCTTTGAAACAATACTGCTTTTTTAATAATTGTAAAATAACATTTATTTTAATAAGAGGATTCCTCTGAGTTTCTTGCCAGTTCTTCTCAGAGTTGCAACGTTCAGGACTGGTGGTAGAAAAAGAAAGGGACGCATCATAAGAACATGATTTAAAATATTTTAAATGTTTCAATGTCTATATGAATAAAGTATTTTTGACTATGACTTTGACTTTGATTATGATTGCCTTATTTGTGACAATCGTATACTATTTAAAGGGCAGCAGCGTTTATCTGAGTATATGCTGTACACAACACTGTGATCTGCAACCCGCCTACCATACGTGGTGACGAGGGCTCTTCGAGGGAGGGCCATGTTCAGCAGTGGACGTAATATGTATGAAATAATTTAGATTTTTGTAGACAGTTTTTTTTTGTAACATATTTATGTGACTGACCCGGAATAGGCACAAAGAATATAAATTCTATTTAATCCGTCAGTTAGATTACCAAAAAATATTAGACACGTATTTTTTATTTCGGTCGTCAAACAAAAAATGACGATGAGACGCGCGTTGACATTTCGAGTGACGTCACTTCTAGGTACAATTTTACTCAGTACACGTGTTGTCTTAAACCTTCTGCCCTGAACTTTATAGTTTGTTGTTGCTCTGTACTTTTGTAAATTTTTATTGATTTGATAAATAAAAAATACGTGTCCAATATTTTTAAGTACACTCATTGACGGACTAATTACCTACGAACTGGGTCCCTGAGAAAGCTTGAGAGCAAATTTTTACCTAGTACGTGACGTCTCAAACCCCCTCCCCTAAACTTTAGAGTTTGTTGTTGCTGTGTACCTTTGTAATTTTTTATTGATTTGATAAATAAAAAAATACGTGTCCAATATTTTTTAGTTATCTATATTTTTTTAGTCTACATACCTATTAGCCCTTATAACTGCTGAACAAGGGCCTTTTGCAGAGGGAAGGTTATGCCATAATTACTACTAGTTGGCTGGTTTTGGACCAAATTATTAAGAAGCAACACACAGAGAAATACTGCTGCTCGTTTCCTGGTATAGCACTGTTACAGATTATGACATAACAATTTGGACTAACTGACCTTCCGATGCCATCGTAGAAAAAGTCCGAGAGACCCATGAACTGTTAAGTAGAGCGACAGTTGCACGAACTTGCCATGTTGTTGTTTGGAGGTACAAATAATAATGGTAATTGTCGATGGGATAAAATATAATGACCACCAAAAATATATACTTGACGCCAGAAAAATAAAGTCTAAAATTATAATAGTACTAGCTATTTTACTCACGACTGCACTTCAAATTGTATTCGAACACCAAATGTAGTTAATGATCATCAAATCTTAGCGAGCAAATTATTGCGCTATTTCTACCTTAATAAAATCGATGAAAAATGACACGTTGGGTTAGATTAGAGCTGCGGCCATACAATGAATGCGGCCAGAACCGAATAGTAAATTAGTAACACATTTAGGTACTTTTGGTGATTATTTACTACTTTTGGTGATCATTTACTACTTTTGGGTTGACAATGATTTATTTGGAGTCATTTTGCTTAAATACGATAGCGAAATGTTAAAACTTTGGTTACAATTTTACATTAAAATGCGGGTTTAATTTTGGTGATCATTTTCCATTTTTTTCTGTTATATGTTACTATATCTGATGGTAAGTTAAACATAAGCCATTGTCGATTAGACATTAAAACACCTACAAGTTTATATTTTTTAGTCTTCATGCCTTTTCGAACTGGAAACGTCGCTAGTTACATCGACCTTATTTACACACTTCGTAAAATATCTATCTCACCTATCCTTTCTCTTATCCAATGTGTGACATTAATAGTGAATTATATTATATCCTCTAAATTTGTCTGCCATGTTTGAAATCAGTCAAATGGGACGTTCACTTCATCATCATTAACTCCATCTCTACTGGGTATTAGCATTAACTGTAACATGCTAACAAATATCATTATACTAGCAACATGCGCGCGGTTTCACCCGCGTTGCTCCCGTTCCCGTGGGAACTCCATAATTAAATACAGCCTATTAAATTCTTCGATAAATGGGCTATTTAATACTGAGAGAATTTTTCAAATCGGTCAAGTATTTCCTGAGATTCGCGTTCAACCAAACAAACCAATTTTATTCTCCAACGCCAATATTTTTTGGTAATCTAACTGACGAACTAAATAAATTTATTTTATTCTTCATGCATATTCTTAATTAATCATAAACATGATTCACAAGAATCGTTCTAAAACCAAAACCAGTAGGTATACATAGCGTCACCGACCAATAATATAACATAATGAAACTTAATTAAACTCAGCATAATAACGCTTAACATGAAATTGCAGAGATGGTCAGACATAATTTAATATACACAATCCATTAGTCATTATTTTGATGTAGGTACGTTTGTTGGATGTGTGTTTAATTATTACTAATGGGAGATTCGGGTTATGGTTTGTGTATTTAACTCTCTTTGTGCTTTACATGGATTTAATGGACCTAATTTCGTACAACCTCCGTAGCGTAGCGATATTTGGTTCTATTTAAATCTCGGGCGTAGTGGGTTCGATCCCCACGCCGGGCAGAAAATCTTTGTGTAAATTCTGATTGAGGGACTACCCTCTATGCCTCGGAAAGCACGTTAAGTCCCGATTATTATAACATCTTCTATAATAATCGTTTATCATGGAACGCGCAGAAGCGTTTCCATGTGTGTTACTACATAATACTGCGGTCACCAATCAATTAATACTTTCCCTCGGAAGAAGGCCCATGTTCAGCAGCGAACGTTTTACGGGCTGATAACGATGATGAATGGTGATTATTGAATCATGTGAAAAAATCTTTTGAGTATTTTGTCCATCAAAGTCATCGATTACTTTTATTGTTTAACAATGAAATAGATCCAAAACATAACAAATTCCAGAGAAATGATTTTGTCGGAAGAGTTTGTTATATTGTTATTAAATCCACTTATACTTATATCAACATATAAATAAAGAAACAGTCAACCAACATTTTCATTTAATTTGTTTTAAAGCAATGAATTCATAAACAATATACCTACCTAATTTAATTTTATTCACGATTAAATTGATAACAAAATATGTTTAGAACTAGACACGCAATGTTTATCAAAACACTGACTATGTCGCATCCGGGGAATAATGGAGGGTCCCTAAACCAACAGACCCGGATAAGATCTTAGATTTAGGTTCACAAAAATGTCTTGTCCAGCGTGGGGATCGAACCCACGACCCCCGAGACTACGCCAAGGAGGTTGTCGTATAAATTAAAATAATAAATCGAATACTAGCCTAGTATCGAAACTACAGGCTACTTCGAGAGTGCGTCCCTCATGTAATATACGTAGCGGCTTACGGCGGGGCCGCAGTATTTAACTTGTGTCTGCTCTGACGTCACAGGCCCTTACTGCTGCCCACAACCATGCTAATTGACCCTAAACATATATTGTGATGCTATAAGTCTACACAAATGAAACTACATTGCATTTATCTTGTTTTAAAATGTCATTGTGTGTATGTGTAGTGTTTGTTGACACCTGTACCTACCTTTTTTTTTTTTGTTGTCCGGGGGGAAATGCATGGACGCATTCCCACCGCCGCTGCAGCGTATTCGCGCTCTGGCGGTGGGAAATGTGGGATTCGCCCTCTCCATAGCGTGGTATGCTAAACTCATACTACGAGGAGAGGACTCTACACCACTAAAAACCCCCGGACACTCCTTCGATCCGCCGTTGGCAGGGGCCGGGTACGCCCCGTAAGCAATTCAGTTCCCCGACGGCACCCGCGGACAGTATGGCATCGCGGGATCTCCAGGGTCACACTTACACAGTGGCCCATTTGCCCAATTATAGGGACGCCTGGTGTGTAGAGGCGTCCCTACTCCTCATGGGTCAGCCTCGAAGGGAGCGGGGCCCATGTGCCCCACTCCCCGAAGCCGAGCCTAGGGCGGTAGGTGACGGGTTTCGGCCCGCCGCTGACGGCCAACACGCCGTCTGCGGTGCGGGTGGGCGGAGGGATCTTCTTCCCTCTCCCGCTCCGCGGCCTCCTTTTGTGACATAAGTTGTCTACAGAAGGAGGCAACCGCCTCCCACGACCTCTCGCTTTGGACCATCTTTGAAATAATGGTCAGCAGCGAGAGTTCGTCTCCCACCACGCCAACGAGCTCCTCCTGCTCGTTGGCACCTGTACCTACCTGTTTTAAAAATAATTATATCTGTACCTGTTCTAGAAATCAACCTTAAATATAATAACAGCGCAGCGCTACATTTATACTTATTATTATAAAGAAGTTTTTGTGAGTTTGTGATAGTAATCTCTGGATCTTCTGAACCGATTTTGAAAATTCTTTAACCAATAGAGAGCCACGTCTTTTGTGAGTGTCATAGGCTATATTTTAAATTAGTTTAAATATGTGGATAACTTAAAGCTTTTTTTTCGAAAATCAGGGCATTATTAGTTTGCCTCGAATAATACTGCTGTTGAGTGCAGTATTGTTATTGGAGCGATGTCAAAACACAAGAAACATACCCTGGAAGGGATACCGAAATAAAAATAAAAAAAGTAAAGCAAAGGACCTTATCGGTCGGTCATACTGCAGTACCGCGCAAATGACAATAGCTGATAAGGTTGAAAATCGAATGTACCAATTTGTTTTTTTGCCCTTAGCAACACCTATTAAGAAAATATTTTTTGATGGATGCGAAATTACAGCTTATTAGCAACTGTCAGTTACGCTGTTTCAAAATCACTGACGTTATATAACTATTAAGCATGATTATGAAGCTTGCATCGGGTGCATAAAACGAATAGTTTCCGTTTTAACTTGTGTCCTCTCATATGGTTCTAACTCTGTTTTTAGGGTTCCGTAGCCAAATGGCAAAAAACGGAACCCTTATAGATTCGTCATGTCTGTCTGTCTGTCTGTCTGTCCGTCCGTATGTCACAGCCACTTTTTTCCGAAACTATAAGAACTATAATGTTGAAACTTGGCACATAGATGTATGTTGTGAACCGCATTAAGATTTTCACACAAAAATAGAAAAAATAACAAAAAAAAATGGGGTTCCCCATACTTAGAACTGAAACTCAAAAAAAAAATTTCATCAAACCCATACGTGTGGGGTATCTATGGATAGGTCTTCAAAAATGGTATTGAAGTTTGTAACGTCATTTTTTTCTAAACTGAATAGTTTGCGCGAGAGACCCTTCCAAAGTGGTAAAATGTGTGGGGGACACACATTTTACCACTTTGGAAGGGTCCCCCCCTGTAACTTCTAAAATAAGAGTGCTAACTTCCACCGAAAATTGGTTTGAACGAGATCAAGTAAATAGTTTTTTTTTAATACGTCATAAACCGTAAACCGCAATTTACCTTTTATTCAATAGTTAGGCACTTGCAACTAGTACGGAACCCTTCGTGCGAGAGTCCGACTCGCACTTGGCCGGTTTTTATGTGGAAATACAGTCAAAAATAAATGAAAATTTACTAGCCGCCTAAACTCCTAACTCCCGATTCCGCTAGTTTATAATTAAATGCCCCACTTTTTCACCTTCTTGGGGGTTGAATTTGACAAGATGAAGCCACGGTCCTAACGTCAAGTGTCTATCAGTAGTTTTGCCTCAGCGTTGAGTCAGTTAGGACATGTTACTTTATATATAGGTATAGATAACGTTTTTTATTCAGACAAAATGCGTATATTATTAAATAAGTATTTATGTGGAAAAAGTTGTTGTAATTACTGAGAACAAAATACTCCGCTTTACCGTAACTCAATTAATTTCGATTTCTTTTATTTCAATTCGACTCTTAATTTTTTTAGAATCTTAGCAGAAACTAGGTATTTCTTTTTTATATTCATCTAAAGATATTTGTTAAGCTACAAATAATCTTCCATCCCAAGATTGAACATAAAACATGGCCACAAACACACAGTACTGCTAACAGCTTTCTATATCCCAACTAGGTCGAACTTCAGGTAGGATTCAACTAGAACTAAAGTGCTTATTCATGCAAAATTAATGTACCGAAATGAATTTGGCGTGCCGTTTGAAATCAGGACTATATACCTGCCGGTCTCAGTGTAAGTTATTGACGAATACAAAACGTGTGCGTAAGTCCTAAACTTACCTAATAGCTCAAGGCAAGTAGGTGATGTACGTCGTACTAACGTAATTTGGGACAAAGTTAAACGTTTGTTGAAGTAATTATACTCGTATGAAGCTGAAGAGTTTGATTGTATATTTGAATGCGCTAATCTCAGGAACTACTGATCTGATTTGGAAAATGCTTTCAGAGTAAGATAGCCTATTTATTAAAGAAGGCTATAGGCTGTTTAATTATGAAGTTAACGTGATACCGGGTAAAGTAAAAAAAAACTAGAAAAATCTAGAGAAAATTCTAAATACCAGCCCGAAATAAAAAGATTGGGTAAAAGTTAGTAGTTGGTTTGGCACATTAAGTCATGGGTGCCAATACTCTCAATAATATGTGAAATCTTCGACCAAAAAAAACATGAATATATACTTCCCCTATTACGCCCTATTTTGAATTAATGGGTCATATGGTGTCAGATCATTAGGAAATAACAATATTGAAGTTCAAAAGCCACCGTAATCGTCGAAATCTGATATATCCTGTGTGGTTTGAAGGTACAGTCAACAAAAGAGATAGGTTTACACTGTCAATATGTAATAATGTTCATAAATATGTTTTTGTCAGTACAACAGCCGGTATTTATTTATGGGCAAGAGTTCGCTGTTAGGTGTGTTCAAATATACATAAAAGTTAAGTCTTCTCATAAACGTGTACATATAAATTTAAAATGTGTTTTACGGGGTGTAAACCTATCTTTTTTGCTGACTATACATATGACGTGACACTAGACTGACAGACAGGTCATTAGCTAATCCGCAATAGATTTCAGTTGCGATATTTTGTATGTATTATATTAATCATATTTAATTTTGTATAACTGACAAGTGCAAGTATATGTAAATACCTAAGTGCTGAATAAATATCGTTTAATTCTTTTAATTCGACTGTATGTGTGTCGTAAAAGGCGATTAAGGGACATATGGCTGATGGATGGGCAGCAGCATCTATTAGGTCAAGGTTGACATCTTACTGCGATCACCAATCCGTCTGCCTAGGGTGGTGATTATGGCAATATCCCTCTACGTTCCTGGCTTGCCAAGGTCTGTTAAGAGGAGGCCCATGTTCAGCAGTGGACGTAAACGGGCTGTTGATGATGATGATGATGATGATGTATGTATTAAAATCTCTAAAATTAAAAAACCTCACGTTAAAACACCTCCGCCCAAAATAACAAAAAAAAAATCCTAAGGAAATACAAAATACCAATCGGACTAAATATCTCATGTTTAAAATATGTATAGCTATAACACCAAAGTTAGATTCACACACATTTTAAATACCAAATGGTCAAAACACCTAAAACTGTGCATCATATTATAGTTGCAGGTTTGAACCATGAGTTCCAACTTGGTTTGAGAGCACCGGTCTTATTGCACAATTCTCATTGTGTCCGACATTTTTCGGGATTCTCTATTAATTACAGAGTCTTTTAAAGTGATAGTGATCGCTTGCTTCGTAAAAGCTGGAGTAAAGGCAAAATGGACATTATAAACGAAGCAATATTGCTGGAGTATTGAACGTAGTTCTTGATTTTCGATTTAAGCCTGAGTTGGTGAATATGGGTCTCGTATCATCATGGGATTTCATTTCTCTGGGTTTTTTTTCAGTGAAATTTTATTTTTGAATTTGATGATGATTTAAGTTATAAAATATATGATGTACCTTTAAAAACAGATGACAGGCCAAGATGGTTTTGTCATAGTCACCACGTTCGGAAGGTAGATTGGTGAACGCAGTGTTATGGTGTAATATGCAGGGAAACGCTGCTCTTTTTAAAGATGACTAGCTTCCGCGTGCGGTTTCACACGCGTAACTCCCGTTCCCGTAAGAACTTTATAATTAAATATAGCCTACAGCCTTTCTCGATAAATGGGCTATCTGACACAGAACGATTTTTTCAAATCGGACCAGCATTTCCTGAGATAAGTGCGTTCAAGTAAACAAACTCTTCAGTTTTATATATTAGTATAGATTGGTAATGATAATAGGCATCAATACTTAGTATTTCCGGGTTTTCTGATTCACAAAGGTTAGTTCCTCAGCCAACCAGACCCGAATCTTTGATTTTACACACCTATTTTTTATCGAACCCACGACCTCCACGATTAAATGCCTTATACTGTTAGGCTGCAGAAGTAATCGAATACTTAATATTTTCTGAGATAAACAGTTACCGTCTTATTAATAAAAATGGCCTACTCCTTGCTTAATCCGAAGTTACGTTTGGTTTAGCTAATTCTGGTGTAACTAAGTATTAACTTCGTTTTCATAACGTTATTAATAAACGTGGACTAAGCTCGGACTAGCTATACATTCGTTACGCCTGGTTTAACGGACAAGCTATGGCAACACCGTTGAAATTATAAATAAAAAGAATGAACTAGCGAATGAAATAAAACAAATTACAGTGATAGATGACAAACGATGTATGTTTCTATTATCTATGTACACATTACACTTGTACTTGTCAGAATTACAATATATGAAGATAAAATAATAAAAAAATTATAACTAACAGATAATTCTTACTTTATAAGATATCCGACTAAGTAATTAACATGGCTTTAAAACGTAATCGCTCAGTTAACTGGGATGAAGAAGAAAAGGTAAGTAATTCCGATCCACCATTCTACTTTTGATATCATACAATTATAGCTGCCATGATATTTTTCATTTATTATCATTTTCAATGTTTCAGCAATTATTTCGCACAGTTTTAAAGGACTACGTCCATATCATTGAGAACAAATGCCTCAATACAAACACTAATAAATATAAAATTAAAGCGTGGGAAGATGTCCACAAAAAGTTAGATATGTTTCCTGCTTTCCGACTTGGTAGCATCTTTCCGTAATAGTAGACTTATAAAAGGTAGCTCGTAGATTTATAGAAGGTAGCTCGTAGTCTTGTAGAAGGTAGCTCGTAGTCTTGTAGAAGGTAGCTCGTAGTCTTGTAGAAGGTAGCTCATAGACTTATTTATGATGGCCCATAAACTTTACAAAGGTAGCTTCTAGACATATTATTAAATCAGGGTATAATATACGTTTTCTACTTCTGCATTAGTATCTATTTCAGTGTTAATTATTGTAACTATCATTTTCAGCAGAGTACAATTAAGTTTCACTAACATTTATTTTACATTTATAGGTTTAATGCCTTAAATTTTCGTCAAAGAGAATTAAGCCAATTAAAAGTGCAGTGGAAGGCTATGAAAATCAGTGCTCGCAAGACTTATAGCAGTTACAAAAGTGAAATAATTAAAACGGGGGGTGGGTCAAGGCCAGCAACTCCTGATGAGTCTGTAATGCAAGTCAAAGACTTGATGAATCCTGCAGAGTTGTTGAGAGATTTTAATCCTTATGATTCGGATGGGCTTGTGAGTAATCTAAAATTATTTTATGGTTTTCCTAATAATATTATAGTAGACTGGAGTACATACAAAAAAAAAAACAAAGTACCTAATTGAATACTATTTATTTTAAATAGGTGCAAATTTCTTTACCAAATGAAGAACTGGCGAGTACGAGTGGCACATGTGCTGTTATATCATTGCATGTGAGTTAATGTTGTCATCAAATAAAAATCTGTATAATAAACACTAAACTGAGTAACTGTAGCCTAACTGAAGTAAAACCTATTGCGCTGCAGTGTCCGGCAGTTGAAGGCTTTAATTCCTACATGATAAATGTGTAAATATGAAGATGTCTTTATGGAATATATTATCAAATTGCACATAAAGAGTTAACAGTTTTTATTATTTTCAGGACACAAATACAATGTCATATGTAGTCAACTGCCTACCAGATGACATTGATACTGACAAGGAAAATCAACAGGTGTCTGTTACTTACTTATTATCATATGATTATTTTCTATGCTGAAGATATTACTTACTAGTTCTCTTAACTTATATTACTCATTTTAGGATCACAATATAATAATAGATGAAATTCCTGAACAAATAGATGCACAGAAATGTACTCCAATTGTGGTAAGTTTACAGCAATGAGTACCACTGAATCAAAAACCAAAAATATGTTTCCACTTAATATATATATATATTTTTTACAGAACTCTGAAGAAGACACACTCACGGCGACTCCGCTAAAGAATACAACAAAAGTTAAAGGAAAGGTTTGTATAGAATTACTTTCTCTTCTAGTGGATATAATTCAAAATTTATCTGTAGTTTTATAATTATTTTATTATGTTTTTACAGGTTTTGAAACGAAAATTTATAAATAAAAATACTCCAGGAAGTGTTTCTAACATTAGAAAGGTATGTACTTGTTTAATACTGTTTTGGTTCAATAACCAATATAAAATTAAAAAGTGAGTTTCTGGATTCAAGATTAATATGAATATGTTTTGTTTAGGACCATGACTATGTGACGGCTATGATAAGCCACTCAAAAGAGCTAAAAGAAGAGGAACATAAAAGGCGCATGGAGATGGCTGAAGAGAAACACGCTATTGAAATGAAAATACATCAGGAAAAATTAAAGTGTGTTATATTAGAGAGGGAAATTTTAGAATTAAGAAAGAAACATGAAGAAGATTGAGCGCCTGTAGTTGGTGCCAGTGATCATATCCTCTTTATATCAGTGGCAACCTGGGTCGTGGTCCTAAACCCCATAAGGGTGCCCTCAGGTGTGTGCCACTTAGATATAGTGTGACCACTTGCAATTTGGATGTGGTTTTAATTTCTTCTTATAATAATAATAATTGGTTAATTGCAAAAAATATCACAGGACAGATGGACGGACTTTGCAGTCTGTAGATTTGTATGATTTGCTATTGCCTACCTACTACTGTTAATTACTTAGTCGGATATCTTATAGAGTAAGAATTATCTGTTAGTTATAGTTTTTTATTATTTTATTTTCTTACATTGTAATTCTGACAAGTACAAGTGTATGTAAATACTTAAGTGCTGAATAAAATTAATTATTTCATTAAATAATTATAAAAGTAAAGAAATGTATTTTGTATTTCCCTTTTGAATTCACTTTTCATCAAAATATAGAGAAAGGTGTCAAATCATTTTGAGTGCATAGAAATATTTGAAACTTGAGATTTTTTATACTTACGTTATATGCTACCGGAGATATACGTATAAAATCGACTCACACATCCACTTTTGTTATTTTATATATATACAATGCATGGTTGTTATATATACTAATGGATTTCATATATACCTTTACGGGGCACAATCTACCCGTAGTACTGCTGAGCAACTTGTAAACCATCAATTTGAAAAAAACACTAAATTTATTTTTATTTAAGAAAACTGATGTTCTTGAAGTTGTTAAGGTTCATCAGTAGATTGTGGCCCTTAAAGGTTACTAGTTATTTATGTTACACGTTGTAAATATAATTCGAATTAACAGAAAATAATAGAAACAGAAAGGCATTTGGTTTTTTTTAAAGATTTTATTGCTCATAAGTCAGGCTAAATATTACAAATAAGTATATAGTTACATCCATAGACTCACGCCTGTCTCTCAGAAGGGTAGGCAGAGACGACGAATTTTCACATGCTACGATCATTATGTAGACACCTCTTGTACCTCCTTACCTTTCATTACATTCCTCCTACATGTATGTCAGTTTAGAGTACCTACTTTTTACCTACCGTTGAGACGACTTAAGGCTGATAGAAGAAATTAATGAGGTTCAGAATCAGCTGGAATACATTCCAACAATGAGGCGTGTTAAATTATACAAAATTCGTAAGAATCCACTGGAAGAACTCTACGAAATTGAATTTAAATCGAAGTATAGGTTTTCTCGATCTACGGCCGTTTATATAATTGATATGATAAAAAATGATTTAGCTGGTGATGTGAGAGGTGGTTTCATTCTATACCATTCAACAGATTCAAGATGACGCAGGAGATATAAGTGGCATGAGTCAGCCGACAATATCACTGTATGCAAACAAGTTGCTTTAGCATTGGTGGCAAAAAGAGCTCAATGGATCAAATGATGCAAGAAGAAGAATTTTATTCAATTTGTCGATTTAGACAAGTGATTGGAGCCATTAACTGCACACATATTCAAATACCAAAAGTCAGTGGAAATATTGGACAATACTACATAAACAGGAAATAACATAAAAAAAAAAACAAAAATTAACCCACACATGGACCATACTGACCAAAGTTAATTCCTCATGACTACATAAAAGCATTTTAAATTAAAAATTAACCCATACATGGTCTATACCGACCAAAGTTAATTCCTCATGACTCTTCACAAAGGCATTTTAAATTAAAAAATAACCCATACATGGACTATACCGACCAAAGTTAATTCCTCATGACTACACAAAGGCATTTTAAATTAAAAAATAACCCATACATGGACTATACCGACCAAAGTTAATTCCTCATGACTCTACACAAAGGCATTTTAAATTAAAAATTTTGATTGATAAAAGCTGCCCGTGCCACATTTCCTCTCACATTTCTGTTTATTATTTGGGTCACTGGAACATCTCCATCATGTTGTTCTGCTTCTTCAACTTCGATGAGGTCTTGCCTATGCATTGCAATATTGTGCAAAATTGCCAATGCAACAATATAAAGTTTTGTATTGTCTAATTTTGTTGTAAATCCATGGAGTAAACAACGAAACCTTTGTTTCCATACTCCAAAGCATCGCTCGACAGTGTTGCGCGTTCGTATATGTGCATAATTGTACATATCCTCTTTTTCTGAATTTGGATTTAAAACAGGAGTAAATAAATAAGGAGTACAAGCATAGCCTGAATCTCCTAATAGCCTGCCTTTAAATTCTGCCTGTTCAAATCTTTGTTTCAAGCGGCATTCATTGAATATCCTAGAGTCATGGGTGCTGCCTCTCCAATGTGCCACTATATCCATGATCTCTAAACGAGCATTTGACACAACCTGGAACAAATTACATAATATGAGTAAACTTTATTATAAGACAAATTATATAGAAACTTTATATATTACTACAGTTGGGCTTCATACCACACAACTTACTTGTACATTAATTGAACTGTATCCTTTCCTGTTTATGTAGTATTGTCCAATATTTCCACTGACTTTTGGTATTCTTATATGTGTGCAGTCAATGGCTCCAATCACTTGTCTAAATCCACATATCGAATAAAATTCTCCTATCACATTGTTCTGTTCTGCATCATTTTGTGGCATTTTGATCCATTGAGCTCTTTTTGCCACCAATGCTAAAGCAACTTGTTTGCATACAAGTGATATTGTTGGCTGACTCATGCCACTTATATCTCCTGCGTCATCTTGAATCTGTTGAATTCACAAAATATAAAAGATTTATAACATAACAAATACCCAGAAGAAGAAAGGTTGTTGAATATAATTTATTGATTGTCCAATTCTTACCTCTCCGCGTGCCCAAGATCTTATTGCACTTAAAACTTTCATATGGGGCGGTATGAAACCACCTCTCGCATCACCAGCTAAATCATTTTTTATCATATCAATGATAAAAACGGCCGTAGATCGAGAAAACCTATACTTCGATTTAAATTCAATTTCGTCGAGTTCTTCCAGTGGATTCTTACGAATTTTGTATAATTTAACACGCCTCATTGTTGGAATGTATTCCAGCTGATTCTGAACCTCATTAATTTCTTCTATCAGCCTTAAGTCGTCTCTAAAATAGTCCCTATTCATTTTAATTTAATTTTACCAAACAATATTAAGTACACTAAAGACAAACACAATCTAACCTAAAAACAGCTAGCTGTCAAAGATAGGTTACTCTATGCTTAATCCGTCCTTAAACAAGGTATACCTATGGTTTAACTTTTACACCGAGACTAGAGTCGAATTAGCTTAATCACTCCTTAGTCCGTGTTTATTAATAGTGAAATTTGTTAGTACCGGGTTAATGCTTAGAGTAAAGTTAATCTTTCTTTAGTCCACGTTTATTAATAAGACAGTTACGGTTGAAGACGTTTGAAGTGCTTCTGATGTTTGACGGCTCAAAGTCTGGTAATTTAATTCATGTTAAGACGTCAATCGCTAAGGCGCTTGGCGCTTATATGATGAATCTGGATGCTGTGTAAATGAAGCATAAGTCGGTTTACTGTTCTTTTAGTTGTGATTATTTTCAATCAATTTATTTATTAAGGATTACTAGCAGAGTTTTGCAGTCTAATAGTATTCTTGTTTACCCTAAGCTAAAATGCTTGTATTTTTTATTTTATTTTTTTGTTTTTTTTCTTAACAAAGACAACTCCCGCACTAGGGAAATAAATCCCTGTGTCGCGGGGGACTTTACAAACATACATTTCACGGACACACAGAACACCCAGACTCAGAACAACTATTTGTGGTTCACACAAATAATTGTCCCGGGTGGGAATCGAACCCAGAACACCAGGTCTCAGAGGCAACTACCGTAACCACTGAGCCACCAGTGCAGCATTACGAGTGGGTTCACGTAAGTAGTGCTATGGGTGGGGATCCGGCGACAACAAGATCACAAGTAAGACGCCCTAGCCATTGGGCTACGGCCGCTTTCTTTAATGCCACCGATTACTTCTTCTTATGTTCATAAATCTAACTTTAATATAAGTGACACCACTGGGCCGTGGTCCTAATCCCTTAAGGGTGTCCCCCGGTATGTGTCACTTAATTGTAGGTTATTACCAAATTTTCAATATAGATCCACTAGTTCCAATAATAATTAATTAACATGAATATAAAATTATTATTATGAGTATAGGATTAACGACCAACTAACGGACGGACGGGCTACTTTATCTGTAACATCCTACAATTAGCTACCTGTTAGTTACCCAGTTTAATTCATAGAATAAGAATAATAAATTAATGTAACATTGTGATTCTGACAAGTAAATACCTAATTGTTGAATAAATTAATTATTTCATTAAATAAGTTTTCTAATCGGACCAGTAGTTCTTGAGATTAGTGCGTTAGAGCAAACAAATAAATCAACTCTTAAGCTTTATATATACGAGTATGTAGGTATAGATTTAATAAGGCTCGAGCCCTGCTCTCTTTTATAACCGGTTAAGTAGCAAATTTCTGTATGATCTGTGACTCAGACATACAGTCCGTCCAAAAAAAGTTTTAATTTAAATAATATTATACTTTTCGACTTACCCCTTTCGGCCTCTAAAAGCCTTCTCTGTTAATTAATGGGCAAGTGTTTGTTATAGTTATTGCTATTATCTCGTGGTTTAATATTCTGTTTGAGTCACGTATGCTAAGGTCGGATGATTTAATGGTTGTTGCATATTCCGATAAAATGATATGAGGATATTATGAGCTTAAGGGAGAAAGTGATGGATATTAGATGGCTGATTAGCTGAAACTGTGATGAGCAAATCTGATGTACTAATATTGTGGTAGCCTAGTTTGCAAGGTTTCGTTTGATGTCAATTAATAGCAGTTTGGATTTCAGTTAAGAATAGTGCGTGGACTAGGTTCAAATATGTGATAAAATTGACTTAAAACTAGAAGAAAAATTGATTTGTTTTTTAAGATACCGCTCTAAGGAATTAAATCTATGTGTCACTGGAAACTTGGTCCGCACGGAATCGAACTCAGAATACCAGGTCTGAAAAGCAACAGCCACACCTTAGCCAACAGCGCAGTTATAAAAAGAATTTATGTAGAGAACAATAGTGCTCTAAAGACATAAATATGTATGAATATCATACAAAATAAATTATATTAAACAAAATACATACATATACATAATAGAATTTTGGATAAAAAGAAGTAGAAGATGTATTTTTAGTAAAAAATATTTATACACCAGAATTAAACTTTTCAAACTTCTAAATAGTAATATTAATAACCTCATTAATAGAAAATAAGCGGTAGTAATATCAACCAACAAACTAATTTTTCATTTCATTTTCATTCCATGTCCATGAGTCAATGCCAAGCTAGAGTTTAGAGAGACATTACGGATTGGTGATGGCAGTAAGATAGTAAGTAACCTCTATTCTAAGCCGGATCATACAGAAATCAAACGACGAGTGAATAACAATAATATTGTTGCACTAGCTGCGCCCCGCGGTTTTACCCGCGTTACTCTGCTCCAGTGAGTCGGAACGTAATGTTTTGTAGCCTATATGGTAATCCAGCGTATAACGTATATCGGTGCAAAATTTCAGCCAATTCCGTTCAGTAGTTTTGGCGTGGAAGAGTAACAAACATCCATCCATCCATACTTACAAACTTTCGCGCTCATAATTAGTAGGATTACTTTTGTTCTAACTTTATTAGTCCGTATACGTCCACTGCCGAATATGGGCCTTCTGTGATGTTGGAATTTAGCTTGTCAATGAAACAGCGTGTTGTACGTCAGAATACGTGTATTGTTCCCCACTAATCAAACTTACATCTACTTATATACTATGTAGTGGGAGAAGGTGTGACACACAGTACACCTCCCCAGTTAATTAAAAAAAAAAATGTTAATTACCTAAACCATTTTTTTTTTTTTTTTTACATTTATAATCATATATGCTTATTATAGGGCAAGTATAACTAGTAAATATCCTTTAATAAAACCAAAAAGAGCATGGATAAAAACAAAGTTAATTTAAGTGTACAGAAAAAAAAAAAATGTTGCTTTAGAAATTAAGTTTACATACAAAAATATCATTAGGTTATTAATAAACGTATTTAATTTTAATAACATTTGTGAGTGTTGTAATTTTAATTTGCCATTAAGTATTTATTTTAATGTATTTGAATATAAAAATAATAACCAAACATGGATAAAAGCATTTTTTTTTTTTTTACTTCCACTGTAGTAATCCAGCAAAACAAATACAAATGGAATTATTTTTGAAATAAAATAGAATATTATTAATTACATCGAAATATCAGTACCAAAAATGAGTATGAAATTAAATCAAGCTACTAATTTAATTAATACAAGTTACTAAGTTAATTTGTGAAAGAACAAAAAAAATTTTTTAGACAATATGTCAATAATATTAGCAGATCCAATAATTGTAATCAACATTTTAATAAGCAGTATATCATTCAGTTAATTCAACAACAAATAAAATATTTATTTTTATTAATTTACATTATAATTTTATGTGTTTCCTGAACAAGATTATAATTAAATGTTTATTGATATAAGTTATACAAGTTGTACATAGGTACATTCATTTAAACATTATAAACATAATTACACAACATTGCATATTTTTGTGAACATGTCATAGATATCAAATAAGTTGTTACTACAAAACATACAACAATGTATTAACAGTATACTCATGGTTAGTTATAAAGAGTCGCAACAGAAAGTATCATATTTCATAACGCTGATTATAATTTAATCAAGAATTGTGCACAGGCACTCATACCTATCGACATAGAATACTTGGAAATGTGAATAAATGCAACATAGCGTTTTCGGTTGGCCTGAATAACAACAGTACCCTATTACGTTGTTACTACCTACAGCTTACTTATACCTACAAAATTATTTTTAACTCTACTTGTTCACGAATTTAAATGATTTGAAATTTACTTTTGGATATCGTAACAATATGCAAATTTTAAAGATTTTCTGTTTCGAATTACAAAGTTTTAGTACCTATAAATAAATTTTAACTATCTTTTTTTTTTTTTTTCATTAACTCTGTATTTATAGACACACAATACATACGATCCAATATAACAAAATTACTGTACTCACGCCAATAATTTTTAAAATCTACGTCATCTTCCTTTACTAAATAATTGGGTATGTAGATAGATAACAAAACGATACTGCTATAATATAATGATATTATTATATTAATAAAAATAAACTTAAAAAATAGTCACTACTCAAAATACGAAAAATTCTACATATTTTGCAAAAATAACATGTAGTAAGGCATGTATAGCAAAACAAGAAGGTTTAGTTGCAATTGGCAAAATTAGATTGACAATAACATTTTCATTTAATTAACAGGAGTAAACCAATTTTATTTTTCCCTATTTTATTTCGACTTTGTTCTTTTGTCTTTTTTTTAAATATAAATATTTATATTGTTAAGTATTTAATACTTTTGCTTAAAATCCCAACTTCAATAATATTTAATACACAACTATTATTTGCGATTAATAAAAACAAATTAAGTTATATTTGCAAAAGGCATGATAAGTAGGTATTTTTACTTTTATTCACTCATAAACTAAACTATAGTTTAATTTTATAAATTAATCTAAATACTTTGAAACGCCATTGGGTTGTTACAATAAAATTTTCCTTGAAAAAATAAAATATACGAGTATATGACCAATTTATGTTATACCAGTCATAAGAAGTTAGAACTAAAATTCAACAATAATGCAGCAATGAACTTTGAATCGAGATATTTTATTTTTGTTAAGTAGTTTATAAAATAATAATATTAATTTTATTAATGCAGACAACAAGTTATTGTTCGTAAAGTTGATACATTCCTACTGTTTAATATATCTAATAAAATGAAAAATCTCTTACTCAAATAAGAAAATATAGCTCAATTTTCTACTATGTAACGTTTAATCTAAGTACTAAGTCTTATTATAGAAAATACCTTAAATTTAAATGTCCTTTCAATAATAAGGTAAGTATACCTTGATATGATGTCATTAGTAGTTAGGCAAGGAAGTGTCCTATGCTTTGTCTAGTCAATTATTGTCTTATTAATATAGATCACTTTTACAACCTACAGTTAAAGTGTCATAGTTTATAATAAAAAAGAAAAACCTTTTTACGTAAATATAACATCTCTTTAGTGATTTATAGTTGTATCGAAATGTTTGCAAACAAATATAGAATACCACGGCGCCTGGTTTTTTTCTTTCCAACTCATAGTCTGTTTCAAGAGACAATCATTTATAGAGTAATACTCAATGTTTCTCAATTCTTACACTTGGATGGGCCCATTTTATAAAATAGTATTTACCTCATTCAGTAATCGTTTTGTACTTCATTTGGTAGGTACCTAATTATTTTATATTTAATTATACCTAGGTATGTACGTACGTATGTATGGCCTTTTAAATTAAATATTCATTGATTAATCCATTCATAAGGTGATTTTACGTTTTAATTATACTTTATATTTATTCATTTATTCCCTTTACCATTAGGGGGGTACACATTTTGTATATATGGTCTGGCAAGACTCTAATAATTATTTATCACCTTTCATTTATTTTATAAATTAATATTAGGGTAATGATTTAAGACTATATTTTTAAGTATGTCTCCAATATCTACACAAAGGAAAACTCGTTCGCATCATGATCAGATAAAGGACCTACACCCTATTTTTATGTGTACCACTTTATTATATTATAATAATCATTCATAAACCAAACTCAAAATTCCAAAACAAACCAAAATGAATGTTAAAAGGGATTTGACTACCTTTTGGTTGATCAATCCAAAGGCATATCAAAATCTTATAACATTTTCAAAACACTTTATTATCTCACGACACAAAACCATTATTTTCAACTAAAAATCATTACTATCAATTCACTTCTAATTCCAAACTCATACTTTTACGTCCAACAAAACTGTACCTAATTGAAATCATTTTACGATAACAAAAAGATTTTTAATACAGCTACATCCAAATAAAACCTTATCAAGACTCTAACGATTCGTCTAATTTATAGAAACACTTACCTAATTGCATACTTAGAAAACAAAAAGATTTTTAATAAGCATTTTCTATATAATTTACTACTTTTATCATAAGCCAATTCCTTCTCAATAAACTAATTACTTTATTAATCTGTGTTCTCTCAACACTATGTATAGTTTATACCATCAATAGGTATATTTCAATAGGTATGTTTTTACCTATTTTGAATGTCAGGGGAGTAACAATTTGTTAACGATTTTGTAAGTTTAACTGATTATGAACTTGATGATGCCTATGTATTTTGTTTTGTTTTAGTTTGGAAATAAATTTATTATTATTATTATTTCTGACATTGAGTTATTAAACGGTATTATTCCTTCAAGTTACCACGTACGAATGTAATAGATATTAAAATTTATATTATAAAAATAAAATTCGTCACACACCGTGTAACGCCAAAACCTATTTTAAAATACCAAATCTTCGCCTATAATTGGATATAATTAATTACCTACAACACGTCTGCGCACTTTATAATAATGTTATTTGAATATTATAGTACTAAAATTGAAGTACTTTTTTATTTATACGTAAATCAAAACATAAATATTTGACTCATGGACAAATTATGTATATTAATTGTTTCTAAATATTTTACTAAATTGTAATTATTAAATGACCAAGTTAATTTAAGTTAATTGCTACACATTCACTGATTTCCTCTATTTCTTACCTTCATTTATTTAGTTACGTATTATAGCAAATAAAATCAAAACATAACGTTATTTTGTAATGGTATGGAAACATCATATTGAAAACTATTTCATCGGATAAATCAGATATTTTATCTTATTTATTGAATATTAAATTGTTGCAAAATAACAAACAAAAAAAAATTTTTTTTTTTTCCTCAAAAAAAATTATTATTTCTAGATATTTTTCTCAAAGAATTATATATATAATTGACTATCATTTGTCTTTCTAAAAATAATATATAAGATTATATTTTATCAGAAATTAGCTTTATATTCTACTGAATATGACTTTAGAATGCATTTACATAATACTTATGGTATGTTATTCATGAATTCAATAAGATAACCTTTCATAAAAATAAAAAAAACTAAATTTTTATACAAATAAAATTACTTACAAAATTGATGTGGCTGAATTAGCAGCCTGGCCCTTGATTTGTGGTGTTCTTTTTTTTTTTCGTTCGCCGCAGGTGTGCGTTGTGTAGTAAAATTTCGTCGTTCTTCATTGTCACGCAGAATGAAATCCTATATTTTCCATTTTAAAAACTGCCGGGGAAATGGTTCGTCATCTTTTTCTTTCATATTTTTCCGAAATATTCTGGACTCCACTGGATATTCGAGATAGTCAAATGCAACGCAGATTTTCTTCATTTTTTTTTTCATCCATAATTAAAATGATACTTCCTTTTTCTTCCATAATTAAAAATCTTCTTTATTCTACGCGTACGTGTTACTTCTTTCTTCTATAATATGATAACGTTTCATAGCTTTCTTATAAACTCACTTTAGTCTTTAGCTCACTCACTCATAATTGTCTTAGTCCGGGTAAATTTTCTCAATCTTCAATATTGTTTTTTCTCATCTTTATTCTTGATTTCCTTTTTTTTTTTGTCAGTCCGTGTATTATTAAGTCATCTTCGGTCTTCTTAAGCCATCTGCTTTTTCTTATCTTTATTCTTGATATTTCTTCTTTTGTTTTTTGTTTTTTTTTTTTTTTTTTTTTTTTTTTGGTCGATTCGGTTATTATTAAGTCACTGTCTTTCTTCTTAAGTCATCTTCAGTCAGGTCCTAGCCAGCACCGCCCAGTTGGTATGGCAGCACTGGCAGGGTCGCCATGTGATGTTGGGATTTAGCTTGTCAATGAAACAGCGTGTTGTACGTCAGAATACGTGTATTGTTCCCCACTAATCAAACTTACATCTACTTATATACTATGTAGTGGGAGAAGGTGTGACACACAGTACACTTCTCTTAACAAACCGTAGCAAGCCAGGGTTGAAAAAGGATAATGCAGTAATCATCACGGTTGGTGGAATTGTGCTCGCAGTAATATATGTATATATAACTAGTTTCCCACGCGCGGTTTCACCCACGTAACTCCCGTGCCCGTGGGAACTTTACAATTAAATATAGCTTATGTCACTCACGGTGAATGTAGCTTTCCAATGGTCAAAGAATTTTTGACATCGGCACAGTAGTTTTTGAGTTAATTCATTACAAACATACACAGTAAAATACAAAAATACAAATCTTTCCTCTTTATTATATTAGTATAGATATAGATTAGTATAGATATCTTTGAGCTGTTAGATGCTGATGCCTATCCGGCTGTATCTCTTCGTCACCGCTTACGACACGGATAGGAAGATGTAGGGTGGCCTATTGTAATCCGGAAACCACACGGCTATATTGTTACACACGCTTAATAATAATCCAGCTTAGAGCAATAAGGTTCTAAAAATATGACAACAACAGTTACGTTGCTAGGCAACCGGGATTTGAAGGCTCACCACAGCCCACGTGACCAATCTCATCCACTACCCGGATTATCTACACTAATATTATAAAGAGGAAAGATTTGTACCTATTTTTGTATGTTTGTAATGAATAGGCTCAAAAAGTACTGGGCCGATTTAAAAAATTCTTTCACCAATAGAATGCTACATTTTTCCAATTTGACATAGGCTACATTTCATTTTGAAAAAAATTAGGGATCCTTGGTAAAATTTGAACAATGTAACCGAAGGTGTAGAAAAATGAGTCTTAAAATGTCTTTCGTCGAATGCGCTGCCGAAACTATTAGCGATAGAACAAAATAATGTACTACAATATTGAAGAACATCATAATGTCTACAAAAAACTCATATGTCCAACTTAGTTATGTCACTACAACAACTTTTTTCATTTTAAACATTAATGAAAATGCTAACCAAATTCAAACCATGCTATTTATGTGTTTATATTAATCCTTATCCAAATAAATTATTTTATGGTCAAGACCATTTAACTACCTATAAAATAGTTTTAAATCTATCTATATATATAAAAGAAAGTCGTGTTTGTTACAACACATAACTCGAGAACGGCTGAACCGATTTGGCTGAAAATTGGTAGGGAGGTAGCTAAGAACTGGGAGAAGGACATGGGATACTTTTGGGTAGGGGTAGGGTAGGGTAGGGTAGGGGTAGGGTAGGGGTAGGGTAGGGGTATGGTAGGGGTAGGGTAGGGGTAGGGTAGGGTAGGGTAGGGGTAGGGTAGGGTAGGGGTAGGGTAGGGTAGGGGTAGGGTAGGGGTAGGGTAGGGGTAGGGTAGGGCAGGGTTAGGGGTAGGGTAGGGGTAGGGTAGGGTAGGGGTAGGGGTAGGGTAGGGGTAGGGGTAGGGTAGGGGTAGGGTAGGGTTAGGGTATGGGTAGGGTAGGGCAGGGGTAGGGTATAAAAGTCCACCCGTGCGAAGCCGGGGCGGGCCGCTAGTGTAATATAAAAATAATATCCGTATTCTAAATATGGAACATTATATATTTTGTTTTATTATATTTTACGGTGGTATGGGCATGGAAACTAAAAAAAACTATTTAGTCAAAAAATATTAGACACGTATTTTTTTTTTATTCCTCAAACAAAATATGACGAAGATACAGTACGTTGAAATTTTCGTGTACTTCTAGGTACAATTTTACGTTATAGTGACGGTACAAGCCCCCCAGCCCCGAACTCTATCGTTTGTTTTTGCTCTTTATCTTTGTCAATGTTTATTGATTTGATAAATAAAAAAATACGTGTCCAATATTTTTAAGTAATTTAACTGACGGACTAAATAAATTTGTTTAGTCTTCATGCCAATTATTAGTTTGAATTATTATTATTTGATATGTTTGCCTATGCCTTGTTCTTCTATCTCTTCTTCGTTTATTATAATATGGTTTTCCAAAATACTTGCATGAGGTAGTGTCAAGTGAAGTGTTTACGTTAGTGATGATATTTCTGCGATATCATCATCATCATCATCATCAGCCCATCATGGGCGTCCTCCCAAGGGAAGGTTTTGCCATAGTCACTACGCTTTGCAGGCGGGTTAGTAACCGCAGTATAATGTTGTTAAACATAGCGAAATACTATTGCCCGTTCCCTGGTATACACTTGTAATAGATGATGTTATAATAATCGGCACCAACACCTTAATACGCTTTCCGAGACATGGAGGGTAGTCATTCAACACCAGACCCGAAAATAAATCTTAGAATTTACACAAAGATTTTTCGTTTAGTGTTGGGATCGAACCCACGACCACTTCGCTTCGGAGGTTGTTTAGTTACTAGTTTAATAATAAATTTTTCGCCTTTTTTTTCCGCTTAAAAACCTCGTGACTGACATACGACCGTCCGAAGATTATATAGTTTCTGTCCACTTCCAATACAAAGTAATAATATGCAACAACGAGATTACATACAGTTCAACAACGAAATGTTGGTTTGAAATCGGTTTTCTCTAATCCAAGGGTAGCAGAAAAATTGCCAATTTTAAACTACAAATAAATTTAATTTAATTTAGAGCTATCTACTAACAAATATAAATGTTGGTGTTTATTTTACTAAGCTGTCTATAACAGAGATACAGCAATACATGGAAACGACTGAAAGAGGTACATTTAATTACGGTAAAATGATAAAATATTTAATTGAAATTTTAAGAGACGATTTATATGAATATAGTGCGATCATGTGGTCGCCGGTTCGATACTCACCCATTGCACTACCGACGTAAACCCACTCGTCACACACGCATCTTAGCTTAGCACGAGGGGTTAACAAGAATCGGATTAGAAATACTATGATTCTTAATGCATGCCTTTCATCCGTTCAGAGGGTGAAACTACTGATAATTATAAACAACTTTTATAATGGGACCAAGCCTGAAATCGCGAAAAAAATCTGCTGTTCCATACATTTATGTTCACTTACCTCGACAAAATGTATGGATGGACAAATAGAAGAACAGCTGATTTTATTTTCACGTTTTTAGGGTTAGTCCCATAGTAAAAGTTGTTGATAATCATCAGTACTTTCAGCCCCTAAAAGGTTGTTGGTGCTTTAAAAATAACCCTGTATCCTACTATATATATTATATACAAGGTGTAACGGAAAGGGTATATATATAGAAAGAGCAAGGCTTCGTTGGATCATAACAAACGATATGGCAAGAGTTTCAAAACAAAAAAAAAAAAATATGATCATGCAAACAAAAATTAAAAATGTGGAACCCTTTATACAGAAATACCTAGAGTAGGAGGTTTACTTTTACTTGCAAATAGTTCGTTGACATCGATCAGCTGATTGAGTGCTAGTGACGTATTTATTTTAATTTGAAAAGTTTGGTTTGGTATCTATGAATTTAAAAAAAATCATTACTTCCGGACTTATAAAGATAGAATTAAATAACCCTTGCCATATCGTTTGTTATGATCCAAAGAAGCCTTGCTCTTTCTATGTATATGTTACGGCTAAAGGTAGGTGTGAACATAAACTTGAGATTAGCCGGCTAAGGCTAGGTCTAGCCGACCACATGCGGTTAAACTTAGATCAACCTCTATGAGTCCCTGTTCAACTCCATTGGTTTAGGTGTAGGTTTTTTTTTTTTTTTTACCCTCCCCAACACCTTTTTGTGCCGTGCATAGGTATTGTTTAATTTAATTAAAACCTAGAATATCACGATGCAAACGAACATGTTATTGAACTTTAGCTGCTTCTCGAAGATAAACCTAAGTTTAGCCGGCTAATCTAAAGTTTATGTTCACACCTACCTTTAGCCGTAACATATATACCCTTTCTGTTACACCTTGTATAGGTACTTCACCACATAGCATTAAACGAATTCGCTTCCCAGTGTCTGTCTGTCCCTATGTACACTAAAATGTGTAAACTACGCAACGGATTTTGATGTGGTTTTTAAACTGATACCTAGAGTGATTCAAAATGACGGTTTCTATGTATAATACCTGTTAATTAAGTATCTAGTTTAATTCATAGAATAAGACTAATTGTGAAACATTGTGATTCTGACAAGTACAAGTGTAAGTAAATACCTAAGTGCTGAATAAATTCGTTATTTCATTACATCAGCATTGCACCCTTGCGAAACCTAGTGTATAAAGCATAAGTTTCGTTATTCAGTCTTGATTGCTTTCATGTTTACGTAGGTCATATGCCTATAGTACAGAATCAACGTGAACCCTGTTAGGGCACAGGTATATTTTAAGTGGTTTATACAACTAACATTAATAACTAATTGTATAATTTATTGTTATACCTATAATTAATAATTGCGAATAATTACTTTAATTATTAAGTACTTGCTATTTGTAAATTCCATTTCCATGTGACTTGTTAATATTTATGTTTAAAATGTATATAATATAAATAAGTTAATACTTCATAGAATCACATACAGATATACGTCTGAATATTTTTTTACTATATAGGTAAGTATTTTGAAACTAAAAACAAGTGTACAGCTCAAAGTAGAATAAGGGTTTATTTAATAACTAGCGGCCCGCCCCGGCTTCGCACGGGTGGACTTTTATACCCTACCCCTGCCCTACCCTAACCCTACCCTACCCCTATCCCTACCCTACCCCTACCCCTACCCTACCCCTACCCTACCCTACCCCTACCCTTCCCCTACCCTACCCCTACCCTACCCCTACCCTACCCCTACCCTACCCCTACCCTACCCCTACCCTACCCCTACCCTACCCCTACCCTACCCCTACCCTACCCCTACCCTACCCCTACCCTACCCCTACCCTACCCTACCCTAACCCTACCCTACCCTACCCTACCCTACCCTACCCTACCCCTACCCCTACCCAAAAGTATCCTATGTCCTTCTCCCAGTTCTTAGCTACCTCCCTACCAATTTTCAGCTAAATCGGTTCAGCCGTTCTTGAGTTATAAATAGAGTAACTAACACGACTTTCTTTTGTTTTTAAGATGTATTCTGCTATTCGGGACGGAAACAAATCCAACAAATCAAAAACCATTGCAATCGGTCAAGCCGTTCTCGAGTTATAAGTGTTGTAACAAACACGACTTTCTTTTATATATATAGATTCAACAACTTCTATATGTAACTATCAGATTACTATACGTAGTTATTTGTAGTAAAAAAAAAACTTCTTAATAAGGCCTTACATTGAAGTGGCCGTTCCACTCGACGCGTTGTTTTACGTTTTCATTTTGATCAACCAGTATGTTGATCCAACTGATTTCGTTTCTGTTTTTAAGACAACTAATAATCTTATTCTTAATTGTTTTCATAGATTAGTATTATCCTTTTTTTCTTGTCCGGTGGGAAATTCATTAATGTTACGCATCCTCTCCACCGCTGCGGCGTTCCCACCCCGGCGAAGGTGTATGTGGGCCTCGTCCTCTCCATAGTAGTGGTATACTAAAAAGTAAACATACCATAAGGAGAGGGCCGTACCCACATACACTCCCCGAGTACTCCTCCGTCAGTACTTTTTATCATTAGTGAGAGATCAGGCGCTGGACAGCTTACTATGCTCAATGAGGCATGGGTGAAGGTGTTTCTAGAAAAAACAAATATGCTCCTATCCATGAAGAAAATCAGAAGATCTGAATCCTCAAAACGGAGATCAGTATACCATTGCACCATCACCGATAGTCAATAACAAGTAGTTTCAATTGGATACCACAAGGAGGATCCAGATCTTCTCATTTGATTTACTTGATCACGGAACTTCGGTGGTAAATGTCACACAATATGCCGCTAGACCAACAGTAATGTCGTTATAACTTGCTAAATAGATCTACGTTTCAGATTTCAATTCACAAAACAAACATGCATACTTTGAAAAGTTTCATAATACTACGAATGTGAGATGAATTTTAGATACTTCTCTCCGAGTATATCTGAAATGTGTATTTGACCTAAGTTGAAGTGAAATTAGCATAGCTACGTCTAGAATAGTTGTGGAACTTAGACGGCACTTTATATACCAGTCACCTACCTATGCACGACCAAAGTGCCCCCCATAAATTTGCAAGGCGTAAGTTTAAATGGCGATCACAAAGACGTAGGAATATGTGAAGAAAGGACTCATATTTTTAATTTAAGTACTACTTAAATGTTTCTTACCAATCGTTGAATTTATCACGGTTCTGTTTTTCATGTATGCAATGATAAAATTTTAGGAACCCAAACATAATCAGTGAGTTCATAGTTTTTATCATCTTGTTGTGAGTTTGAGAGGTGGAGCATTACGTTATTATAGAATCATCATCACCATCTTTCTGCCCTGCTCCCATTGTATGAGGTCAGCGTAATATGTAATCCTTTTCCATTTTCCCTATAGACGTCTCTTCCATACCCCCAACTTTCTTACATCATCTTTCACATAGTCCATCTATCTTTTCTTTACCTTCCTCTTCCAACATATCCATCCATCTTCATATTCAGAATTCTTTTTGTCACATTTATTTATTTTACTTATTTATGTACAAACACACAAGAAACAAAATGAAAAAAAAAAATCATACATAAGGAAAGAAATTGTACAAAGGTACTGCTTATTTCAAAAGAAATCTCTTCCAGCAGACCCGCAAGAGGAAAGGTGAAGAAGAAAAGACGAATAGTGTGCGTAGGTCTCAAATAAACAAACATACTAATATTTACATATATAATTAGATACATACATATACAGATAAATATAAACTACATACTATACTACGTTATATATTTTATAAACTTAGGATGAGATAGAGAGATAGTACTCCTTGACTCGTTTTTTAAAGGAAACACTTGAGTTGCAACTTTTTATTTCGAGTGGTAGGGCGTTCCATAGCCTGACTGCTTGAACAGTGAAGGATCCGGAATAGAAAATGGTTTTATGGAGAGGAATGCAGAGGTTGTAGCGGAGATGTTTGTCATCCCCACGCATAACGTGGCGGTACCATGCTCAGCGATTAAAATTACCTAAAAAATTACCTTATAGAATATCACAGTTAAATAATATTAGGTGTGGTATTCTCTTTAGCCCTTATGCGATATGCGATCCTGTGAACCTTACTTTAGCTCACCAGAGACTGTATAGGATGAAGGAGAGTATTAAACAAAATATTTTACCCTGTCTACGAATAAGTAAGAAATGTTAAAAAACGCATTTTTTTACTGAATCGTAAAATTACTTATTTATACAAGTTTTATATATTATATATTTTATAGTATTTTAATGTGTATTAACAGCCCCTTAAATTAAAATAGTTAAGTTTAGGTATGTACCGCCGACTGATCTCGTTGTTCTGTTGGTAAAGTGGAGTTTGGATGAAGACACTTTTTAACGTAGGTCCTCCTTACCTGTCCGTTAATAACGTCTGGATCATTATTTGTTTACACCACAACCGAATCTACTACAAATTCTGACTGATCAGAGGTATCAGTAAGAATTTGTAGTAGATTCGGTGCTAATACCAAGCCTAGGTCAGTATTGTAAAAAGCCGAATTGGCGCATCTAGTAAGGCTTTACATCGCTTCGCAACTTTTCCCCGAAGGCGTATATTTCTCTATACTGGTGTCTGAGTCTAATAAAGCGGTCACAGTCGAAGCAAGATTAACAGCGTCTCTTTATTATTGTTTGTGTAACGTTGCGTGTATAATGGTGGATATGGAAAAATATTGTCTCCTGGGATATTGTTGGGAAATATATCATTATATCGGAGGATTTAATGTAGTTGTTAGGTGCAGTGAAATTGATTTGTGGGTTTATGTTATTTGAATGTTGTGAAATATATTTGTTAAAGATATTCTTATTTAGCTGTACGTGTTATACCTACGTAGCTTGATAAAATTATCAAGCTCAATTTACCTGTTGTTCCAAATTTAGAAAGTAATGGAAATATATAGCAACTGCTGACGGATATACTGCTCTTTATTTAATAAGATTGCTTTATTCTTCTTCTTCTTGTACTTTAACAGCCGGTATGCGTCTTCTGCTGAACATACTTCCTCTAAACAACCCTTGGAAAGCCAGGGTCATTGAGGAATTGCCATAATTACCTCCTTTGGCAGGCGGATTGGTGATTTCAGTAAGATGATAAGTAATCCATCCATCCATCAGTTGTATAACGTTTAGTTGCCTCTTACGCCACACATGGAAAGATGGTGGTTATCAATTGAATTGACTTATTGATGGAATTGTTTTTACCTATATAAAATAAATATCATTAGTATATTTTAATAATTAAAACAATTTTTGTGTTTAATTTAATGGAAGAAATGAACTTAGAATACATTTGGCTAGATATTTTTTAACAGTCCCAACACAAAAATTAACACAGAACCTTGCCAAGCTAAAAGCCATAACAATATATTCAAACAGTCCTTAATGCAAAAACTGGTCACCCAAGAAAAGTGGGTAAAAAATACTGGTCCCACAAACCCTTTTTCAATTTCGATAATGGAAAACATTTAAAAAACACCCGATACCCGAATATTGATACCATAAAATACGTTTAAACAAATTATTGGAGCATCACAAAACAAAATTCTATTTCCTGCGAGTTATCTTGCCATCGGGGGCCATTATCCGATGCCTTGCCGAATTATATTTGTGAAACGGGACATCGAGACACGTTCGAATTTTATATTAGATGTTTGTAAAGCAGCGGCTACATTGCACATATGTTATTGTGTATTTACGTTAGTGAAAATTCATTATAACCAACGAAATTCATTAAAATCTAGAAATTAATAGAGTTCCTTCGGATCTCTTAATATTGTTTTTCCTAAAATTCTAAAATGAGTCATTTTAGAAGTAATAAGAGAAGAGAATAGCTTAATTAGGAGAAATGCAGTCAAATCACTAATAATAGATTTCTCCGATGCAAGACGTAAAACTTTTTGAAAAACTTTTTCAGGCTTCAATGAATAATAATTAGGGTTTTTCTTGTACCTATGTTCCTTAAACCTTTTATATGTGTACTTACATTTTTACTAGTTTTGTCGTGGTCATAACTTATTTTTTAATTACATTTTAGAATATCCTTCTCGATTAATTTTCTTCATATAATTTGCCTTCCTGTATGGACATCACCATTAAATATAAAATGTGCTACTTTTTTAGGTACTTGGTGGCCATTCTAATATGAAATGAACTTTTTAAATCGTTTTGAAGATTATCTACATCTATTTTTATATTATGACGAGGACAGATTTGTATTTTTGTATGTATGTTTGTTGCGATTAAACTAAAAAACGAATAAATGGATCTCGATAATTCATTTACCATTAGAATGTTACATTATACCTTACTAACATAGGCTATATTTTATTATGTAGTTCCCACGGAAACGGGAGTTACGCGAGTGAAACCGCGCGCGGGAAACTATTTAGGTAATTGTTTAAAGGTACAAACATGCATTTTCTTTTAGTTTAGTATAAGTAAAGAAAATTCCACTATAGATAGATTATATTATGTTAGGCGTCTCTTTTCTAGTCGTCATCGTCATCAGCCCGTATAACGTCCACTGCTGAACATGGGCCTCTTCCCGAGGGAGGGTATTTGCCATAGTCACCACGCTTGGCAGGCGGGTTGGTACCACACAACGCTGCTACCCGTTACTTGATATGCGATTATTATAGATAATGTTATAACTAATCGGGGTAGTCAACCAACCAGACCTGGAAAAAAATCTTAGCATTCACACAAAGATTTCCTGTCCGGCGCGGCGTGGGCATCAAACCATTCGAACTCTTTTCTAGAATTAAATCAAATTCTTAATATTTAGTAATGAAATCAAATTCTTAATATTTAGTAATGAAATCAAATTCTTAATATTTAGTAATGAAATCAAATTCTTAATATTTAGTAATTAAATCAAATTCTTAATATTTATAATTAAATCAAATTCTTAATATTTAGTAATTGCTTCCACTATGTACGCACCTTAACTCAAAGCGTCACGTGGGACGAGTTTTGTATAAATTAAATGAAAACGATACAAATGAACGAATTTATCATTTTGTACGTGTACCGACTAATATTGAATGTAAGTATTCAGAAGAAAGTAAATTAAAATGGCGGGTATACCGCTGTACATTTACGATTACAAAAAAAAAATATCCTTGACAAATAAAATGGCTTATGTTTAACTTACCATCAGATATAGTAAAAATGATCACCAAAATTAAACCCGCATTTTAATGTAAAATTGTAACCAAAGTTTTAACATTTCGCTATCGTATTTAAGCAAAATGACTCCAAATAAATCATTGTTAACCCAAAAGTAGTAAATGATCACCAAAAGTACCTAAATGTTTTACTAATTTACTATTCGGTTCTGGCACTCGCCGGCCGCTGCCGCGGCACCGCTCGCTTCGCTCGCTCGGCTCGTGCGTTGTATGGCCGCAGCTCTAACCTAACCTAACCGATTGTCATTTTTCATTGATTTTATTAAGGTAGAAATAGCGCAATAATTTGCTCGCTAAGATTTGGTGATCATTAACTACATTTGGTGTTCGAATACAATTTGAAGTGCAGTCGTGACTAAAATAGCTAGTACTATTATAATTTTAGACTTTATTTTTCTGGTGTCTAGTATATATTTTTGGTGGTCATTATATTTTATCCCAAATAAAATTATCATAATTTTCTGACATATTCCTAAAGCTTCATAGCTACTATAGCAGACGAACTTATATTAGCACTATAGTTTTAAAAATCTAAAAAATCTATTAAATGTTATTTATGAAATACTAGCTTCCATCGTTTTCCCGTGAGAAATTCTTCTTCTTAGTCGTACACTCTTGACAGAGTGGTCGTGGTAATGTCAAAATCGATGCTTCTCTTCGCCATGGGTCTCTTCTTCTGGTGGAGTGGGAACAATCGTTGATCGTATTCCCTGTGGTGGACTTAATGACGTCTGTCCATCGTGTTGGGGAGCGGCCACGAGATCTTTTGTCCTCAACTTTCCTTGTACCACAAAACGTTACATGGAGTCCTCGTTGCGAGTGATGTGCCCAAAGAATTTAGGATGAGTAATTCACAATTTAATAAATACTTCGGAATAACGCTTTCTAATGATGAAAGAATTTTTACAATCGGTCTTGTAGTTCTGGAGCCTATTCAATGCAAACAGTAAAATCTTTCAACTTCATAATATTATCGTATAGATGAAGATAGGTGTTGCATAGCTAAGCTGAAATTTCATGTAATTACGTTAAATTTTTTTAAAGTTTTTAAGTGGTAGAGCATAGAATTATTACCATAATAATTATATGCTCCATTATTTCATGTATGTACATGAAATTATAGAGCGTGGATATCTCTGCGGTTCGTTGTGTCTGTTGACGCAGTTGTAATCTAAAGCTTTTAGAGTTAAAAAAAATATTTAAATTTTATTCATCATCCATCCAATATATCTAGGTCGCGGATATTAATATGACAAAAACAATAATATGTCAAAACCACGGGTTGTTCAATCTAACACAATACATGTGTACAGTTGATATTTTGCTAGGCGCACTCTATAACTTGCTTAAATATACCCTTTTTTTTGTCCCGCGGTGGGTGGGTGGTCCCGCATTATCTCCGCCGCCGCTGCAGCGTATTCGCGCGCTGGCGGTAGGATATGTAGGACTCACTCTCTGCATAGCGTGGTATGCTAACTCATACCACGAGGAGAGGACCCTACACCACTTAAACAACCCGGACACTCCTTCGATCCGCCGTTAGCGGGAGCCGGGTACGCATAAGCAATCCGGCCCTGCTTAAATATACCCTACGGTTACATATACTCAATGAATGAGCTACTCAAATAGGAAAGTATAATGGAATACCATAGCCAAAAACATTATTAATGTTGTGTTCGTGTACGTATTTAAGGTCGCAAGAACTGTTATGCATCCAGGTGATTCTTGTATAGCAATCGTGAAACGGTTACGATATCAATATAAAAAATTTAGCGGGCTGTACGCTAGTCTGCCGATATCTATACTAATATATAAAGCTGAAGGGTTTGTTTGTTTGATTGTACTCGCTAATTGCAGAAAAAACTTATCCGATATGAAAATTTATGACAGTGTTTGATAGCCTATTTATCGAGGATGGTTATAGGCCATTTAATAATGAAGTCCTTATAGGAATGGAAGTTCATCATCGTCATCATCATCATCAGCCCGTTTAACGTCCACTGTTGTACATGGGCATACATTGTACTGTAACTAGCCATAATGACTCGATACAGGAAATAGTACAATGGATTTGTTCATCATGCGGCTTTACACAGAAAAATATTTGAAATTTAAGTTCCCTTAAATAAATCAGTCAAATATATACAGATTAATTATGTTATTTAATACACCATAGCATTCAACGAATAATAGAGTTCAGGTAACAAGGATTTCTCTGTTATACCGCTGTTTATTCATAAATAATATGTTAAAATAAACTAATGTCACTTCATATGCCGACGACGACATTTCTTATAATTAATCAAGCATAGAGGTCCTTTGTTTTACGAATGTTTATATGAAGTCAGCAATATGGTAGGGCTGCTACAAATCTTTATAATGTTGTCCATATTTATTTAAACGGTCTTTTTACGTATTCCAGTAATGATAATTACTTTAAACTTATATCAATTAAATAGATCAATTGTAAATTAAATATTAAGATAATAGTATCTCACATATTCCAAAGTAACTCAATAAATTCTCCATTTGAGTTCTTTTATTTATATATTTTCACATAATAATAATAATATAATTGATTTTATAAAAGAAAAATAATTTATATCCTAAAATTACCTTAATAATATCATCCAAATATTTTTAAGGAATTTGAATATTTAAATATTAATAATGAATTACAATTACTATGATAATGAAGTAATAATCTTACTTATTAATAAATAATGATTACTACTATAATAACATTTGTTTTATCTTTTATTTGAAGATAATCTTAAATAAATTTATAATGAACTTTGAACATCAATTGGCATTTAGTAATGCAACATATTTGATTTGACAGCCCTATCGATTTGTATACAAAATCTGAGGTACTAAGGGGGTAGAGGGAAGAGGGACGTGGTGCTGAACTATAAGTTTTGAAACAGTTAAAAAAATTGGGCAGTTTTTTAGTAACAATCAGTCTGAGACACAGTTAGTCGGGATTTAACTCTAGAGAGTCAACGTGACCACTCCTGAGTTCCCTGGTATTTGTGAACTGGCGGGCATTCAGGGTCTATCCTGGTCAACTAGTTACAAATACTACGCGGCGGGCTTTTGTACTGGATTTCGAAAGATCCTTGGTGTGTCAGAGAAAACCTTTAGTGTTCTAGTGGATTGCAGTGAGTGTTCGTCAATACAAAATACTACAATTCTATTTTTAGCTATAAAATCAATAGATTAAATTGTGATAAATCTTTATTTTAATTCAAAAGATAAAATTTTGAGAAATCCTTATTTTAATATTATTCATATTATTTGAGATTTGGTGCTTTCTTATAATCTTTTAATTTGATAAATTTTACTTTTCATTTACTAATTTAATATAGATTTAGGTTGTGAAGTGTTGTGCCTATAGGTTGAAGAGTTGGTGAGTAGCGGGGCAGAGGTGAGTCCATTTATATTATGGCTGTTTGCGATATTTAATCGTTATTTTATGTGATTATTTTATAACTATATTTTTGAATGTTTTGTGTTATACATGATTTAATAAGACGTTTAGATACTTTTGACGTATGTATTGAGCAAATCCATCAGTTACTATTTTGTAGTTAACTCTTAACAATCTTTAACTCTGAACCAATTTTATATGATTTATATAAAAAGCATTTCTGATTGTGTCAAAATATTAGCCATTATTGTAAGATTAATCTTGCTTTGCTGGATTGATGGCTGAGTAACACATTCAATAACTAATTACTATGTGTTTTAATTTGAGTTGCAATTAATAGGTATACAAAACCAATTGTATCATTATCCTATTTCTATCAGGTGAGCACTTGTGGCAGCCTTGAGATTACTGTACTCAAAAGAGATGGTTTCTCGTATCTTCGGTAGATTGGGAATGTGCAGTTGTACATAATAAGATTACTTAATATCTTATAAATCTTGATGATATTGATTTAAATTAATCATGATTTTAATGAATGTTTCAAAGATAAACATATTTTTATAGTGGTAATATTTTGATAACATATTTGGAAATGTTTTTCGTATTGCAAGGAGTTGCTCATAACCTTATGTGATATATTTTAATTATGTACAGCAATATTATTTTAATTGACATCTAAATATGATATAACTACCGATGGAATATGTCTGAATTTTGATATATTAATATGACATGATTACCGACACAATATGGTTGAACGCTGACATACATTATTGACATACTATGATTGGCTAACTTGTGATAAAATTCACATTTCAATTAATCCGAAGATAATGAATTGATGGTTGATTAATACTGTTAAAAGTATAACTAATAATTAAAGCTCTTGGTAGAATAACCCACTGAGTTTGTTTCGCCGGGTCTTCTCAGATGGGGCGCGTTGGATCCGGTGGTAGTATTAAGCCGCGTCCATTTTTATATACTTTAATCAATCAAAAGCCTGTTAAATTTATAAATGTTCTAAAGTTATACATAAAGTAATACTCTATTATTATTTTTAATATTTGTAAGAATCTACCTGTTATTGGTTTTCATAAATAAATATGATTTTAATTTATTTTATTTAATAATCCCTAATTAAAGCCGTAACTTGGCTAAATACGGGAGGGTGGCACAGACTGGACGGTCCACATCAAGCGAGGCGGGGAGGCGCCAGCTTTTTAACCGTAACAAAATAATGTTTGTTCATAGATACAAATTACACAGGCTAAAATATAATTATATAAATTCATTCTAACATAATTAACTTTTTGATCAACTATATTACTACTATACTTAGCAAAGCAGTATTTTACATTGCCAACTTGTCTTTTGACTCATATTATTTATATTTTAATATAATACTTTTACTAATTATTATTTTATCATAATAATTTACTTAAATAATTAGATTAGAGTTAGATTAGAATTTTATTAGTTCAGGTATATTTTGGTAGGTAGGTTTTGACTGTTTCCTCATCTCAAAAAGTTCAAGGGTTACTACAAATTACTACTATTTACAATAATAATTACTAGAATTACTACAATACAATTAGTACAATAATAATACACAACGGAGTTAGGGAAAGTTATCGTATATCAATATAAATAATAAGTAGGGATAAAAAAAAACACAACGTAGGTATTCTGATCACTAGACGAATCACGAGCCAAGTTAATTACTTTCAATCAAATTGCATTGCATATATAACGTTTATTTAGCAATTTTTTTAGACGAGCCATATATTTAATCCTTCCCTTTGTTCTAATATTAGGCTAGGTTATGGTAGATAAGTGTGAGATACGTTATTTTTGCTGAGTTTTTAATACATCATGTTTGGCAGGTTACAGTACCACACAAGGAAACGCTGCTGCTCGTTCCTTGATATACAATTATTATAGATGATGTTATAACAATCGGGACCAACGGCTTAACGTGCTTTCCGAGGCACGGAGGGTAGTCCCGCAACCAACCATACCCCGAAAATAAATCTTAGAATTTACACAAAGATTTTCTGTCCGGCGTGGAGGTCGAACTCACGACGTCAAATACCGCTACGCTAATGAAAGTTACGCCAGGGAAACCAAGAGCGGATAGCTTCAATATTAATATAAAACTTCGACATCATATAAAATATGAGAAGCATAACATTCCATATAAAATTATTAGGACAACCATTTTTTTTGTTAACGTTACTAAAGACATACCTCGAGTCGCGTCTTCATTTAATTTCTCCGTGTCTCAAGAGAATTTCATTTTCTTTTTTTCACGTGACAAGTTATTGGAATCGAGTGACACGCTGTGTATTTAAATTGGCGCCGTGACACGACACGTGTTGGAACGTGTGTAGATGAGTATTGGAGTTATTGGGGTTTGTACGATGTTAGTGAAATTGGCCAAGCTAAGCTGATTGTCGGTGAAACGCTGCGAGACAGTATGAGACCACAAATTGGGCTTTATTTTGAACTGATTTATTAGACGGTTCTATATATTGGTATAGTCTGTTGGTTCAAATAGCAGATTTAAATTCATTTAATCCGTAAAAATGGTTAAGTTTGTTTGGAATTTTCATATTGTCTCCCTCTACCGTGTAATGCGTGATGCTTAACATACATTTCCAAATAAGTCAGTAGCACTTTATTGCAACAAAAAAAATGCCATAATACTTTATTAAGCTAATTACAGAATTTGTCATTTTACATTTAAAATGGAGCGATTAAATCCCAACACAAACACAACCACACATAAAGACAATCAGAAACTTTATAATTCACCAATTAAGCTTTAATAGTTACTTATCATAATTTAATTTCAGCGTCTTGTTTTGCTATTTAATTGAATGGCATAATTGTAAAATGTAAAGCTGAGGAACGGTAGTCAAAACGAGAACTAATTGGACTGACCATTCTTATTTTAAGACAACTTCCGCAATTTGGAAATTAATCCCTGCGTCGTGGGGGACTTTACAAACACTATTTACACACACAAAGTACACTTATACCTACTTATACCAATTAATTAATTGGATGAATTATAGATTGTTGTTCGTGTGACAATTGTCTCAATCGAGAATTAAGCCCCAAACTCCAGGTTTGAGAAGCAATAGCGTAACCAATGAGCCACTGATGCAGTCTTATATTTTAAGTTTTAATATTTTTTACTGCAATCAACGCAACTTAAATGTTTTTCATTGTAGAAGCAAAAATTAACTTTCAACAATATACGATAATAAAAACAATATTTAATTGGCAACGTGATAGCTAATATCTGTACCTGAGGGTAATATAAACAAAGAACAATGTAACTAACATAATACATAAGCACCATCTTCCCCTTAGCGATAAGGAAACAGAAGTGAAAACAAAATACCCACGACAATAAAACATAAAACGCCTGAACTCATTCGAAATAATTTGCCAGAGACCGACATTCTTGCTCTTAAAAGAAAATTTGTATCAAAACAATGTACAGAAAGACGGTTCCTTTATTCTCTGTGTTTAATTAAAACTGACTTTCCTAAAATAACTTGATTTAAGAGCAGCTAACAAAAAACCGTACCTTATTGAGGGCCACTCTCTTGAGAAGGTAAATTTTTCAATTATAAAATCGGCGGTCTGCAAGACGTTTTGAGCAAACATTGTTTTATTAAAATGCTAATATTAGCTTAAAGTAGGTACTAATAGTTTGTAATGGACCGGTTGGTGGTTTTCTTCTACAGAAAATGAAGATCTTCTTTACCATGCAAGGTGGTATACCCGGCGGCCCGATGGACTATGGTTTAGAAGTTGTATATGTTCGGATTGGCTTGCGAAATTGTATTGCGCGATACAGGTTAGTTGGGTAGCTAAGTACTAGATGGCGCTGCTCGTCTTCTTGTAGTTCGTTCGGCTCCTGTAGATGTCGCTACAAGTTCAATAATTATTAAATTAATTCTTTACTTACTTTATCTATCCGTTTAGGTCCACAGCTGGGCATGAGCCTCCTCTTTAACCTTGCCAAGCCATTGTTGAGGCATATTGCCGTAATCACCACGCTTGGCAGGTGGATTGGTGAACGCAGTAATATGGGAATATGTATGAGCTGATAGATGCTGCTGCCTTACGACACCCATATGAAGATATGGCGTGGTCTATTCTAAGCCAGATACCGCGCGGCGAATAAAGTTAATATTATATTATTGTTTTTGTTGAATCGACACCATATTTAAGCGATAGCAATTTTTTGACGTATTGTATTGATCGCTTTAACTTAAAGTAATGAATTTTATAAGTAAAAAGCAGATAAGTAATTAGAGTTAATGTAGAACTAATCACATATGTAGATTTTGTTTTTTTTAAGTGCGTAATTTAAAAGTACATCGCTGGCTAACTGATATAGAAAAAGTCATTTTTTATAAAAACTAAAACGGTACAAATTGCGTATTATGCATATTTCAATATAACAAATATAGATCTAATTATTTAATGCATTCGTTAAAACGCAGGGCGTGGCCAATCGCTAGGCACAGAGACATTTGATTAGGAATAATGTAAAGTATAGCGCTTTTATAGTGAATTTTTTATTTTATTTTGGTTCCACAAATCACTTTTCCGACTTAGTATTGTAGATATCATCATAATGATCACGAAACATATAAAAAACGGGATAAAATATAATGACCACCAAAAATATGTAGTTAATGATCACCAAGTCTTAGCGAGCAAATTATTGCGCTATTTCTACCTTAATAAAATCAATGAAAAATGACAATCGGTTAGGTTAGGTTAGAGCTGCGGCCATACAACGAGAATAGTAAATTAGTAAAACATTTAGGTACTTTTGGTGATCATTTACTACTTTTGGGTTAACAATGATTTATTTGGAGTCATTTTGCTTAAATACGATAGCGAAATGTTAAAACTTTGGTTACAATTTTACATTAAAATGCGGGTTTAATTTTTGTGATCATTTTTACTATATCTGATGGTAAGTTAAATATAAGCCATAAAAAACTAGCGTCCCGCGAGCGGTTTCACCCGCGTAACTCCCGTTCCCGTGGGAATTTCATAATTAAATATAGCCTTTGTTACTCAGGGTAAAACCGGCACGGTAGTTTTTGAGTTTATTCATTACAAACATACACACACACACACACAAAAATACAAATCTTTCCTCATTATAATAAAACGAGTATTTGTTGTTCAAAACACTTTTGCGTTGTTCATATCTGTGCCACTAGTTTATACTCTGTGAGGCACGCTCTATGTGTCTAAAGCCAAGGATACACTAGGGGACAAATGTCGTGCGACACGTGTCGCCAGCGACGTTGGGTGAAGTAACACGACATTGTCGGACTTTGGTCGACATGTCTGGCAACATCGCACGACACGTGTCGCCAACTACATCGAATGAAGTACCGCGACGTTGCCGGACTTCGCTCGACATGTCTGGCAACATCGCACCGCAGCCAACAACACTACCTCGGTGGGTGTAATGATATCGATTGCCTTGTGAAACAAAACTTCGTGATGTCGCCAGATATGTCCGGCGAAGCTTCGCGAAGTTGCACGACTTCGCCTGACGTCGCTACGGACATAAGTCGCGCGATGTCGCCAGATATGTCAGGCGAAATCGGCTGGCTTCGCTTGACATGTCGCCAATACATGTCGTGGCACATTTGTCTCCTTATGTATCCTTGGCTTAATAGAGACATTATTTTAACATGTGTCGAAAGTTCGAAACACATAATATAAAAATTATATTCATCATTAATTGTGCCTATCATCCTTTTGCCATCATCACCAAAGAATATTATAGCGATCTGTAGCTCCCCATTCTACTGAAGGTTAAAATATGGGGTTTCACCATTTTGAAAATAAAACTCGGTAATTTCCCCGTAACGTGGGACACCGACGTGTTTTACATGAAAAAGGAACCGTCCTATATGGGAAAAAGCAATATCGTGTTAGTGCTTGTGTTTTGTTTTTGGCTTAAAATTGAAGCGGATAGCGTTTATGAGCAGTTTTAAAATATCCTCCTAATAATCATTGTTACTCGTATGTAGTGGTGGACTGTATATGTTACAGTCAAAACTGATAATCGGTCAAAACCACTTTTGACCGTTTTAATTAATAATTTGTTTGGAATTTGGATCTGGTTGTGGTCACAGTTCTAACCTAACCTATAGAAGTTGGAATCTTGGTGTTTTTTTTAACCTTTGACCAAAAATAAGAGCATCTCGATTCTGGTATTTTATGTGAGCTAATATGGACCCGTCAAAACTATTTTTGCCTGATTTTTGCGTAGTGGTTTTGTCAGATTATAGGTTTTGACTGTAACATTTACATACATCATTAATTAAAATACGATATGGACGAGTATTACTTCAGTAGGTATATTTTTTAATTACACTTATTATGATATGAAAGAACTAAATTATATTGACAACAACAACAAAAAAATAGTGCCGTATAAAATAGAAAAAAATTAAAAAAGAATAATAATTTAAAAGAGTGAAGTTTATATAAGAATAGGTCAAACCTCAGCCAGTCGCCAACAGTCATCATCATCATGGTTAGCATTTACAGTGTCCAGTTTTCTTCCACTCTAGACGGGTTTGAGCCTTTTTCATCTCATTCATGCTGGCGCCCGACTCGGTGCTCGGTCGATCGGCATGCGGGCTCAAGTTCAGGATCCTTCTCGCACATCAGGTTGCATCCATTTAAGCGATGTATCCCACCCTCAAAGTAGTTATATACAACTGTTTTGAACTCATTAGTATTTTTATATCTTCTTTTTTAACTCCTTTTTAAATGTATTGTCGTGGCTTATATTGATTAATATTTTGTAAAATTTTCATTGTGTAGACAGTAAAAAATATATTTGTCAACTTCTTAACAATAATTGAATGTAGCGAATTTAAACTAAAGCTAACTTAATAGATACTTAAAATTCTAAATCTGTTCTACTTAGCTAGATACCTAGAATGCGTTGAGTGGCAATGCTTATCTGTTGTGTGAAGTAAATATCAGCACTATGGAAACAAGCCTCCTGATTAAATGAGCAATGTTCACTGTTCAGCAGTGGACGTTATAGGGGCTGCTGATGGTGATACCGAGTTATATTTTTAAATTATTTCCGCTACAGCTAGCAGTTTAGACCACAGACTATCTGCACTTGTGATAAAACGACACTGTGCTCAGTAGGGTCACTGTAAAGTGTACCAGTTCAGCCACTAACGTACTCCCGTGTTTTACTCTCGGTACTGTGTACGTACGAATTACATTACTCTGTGGTACTGAGTGCCAAAGTATTAAATAATTGGACCAAAGTGACGTGTTTATTCGTGTTCCCCTTCTCTCTCTCTCTCTTATCGGTAATTATCACTAAATTTTAACTAGCTCCGTGGCGCAGCGGTATTGTCTTGTTCGATTTTTAGAAACTCATTTGCATCATGTTTTTCAGGAGTGTTAACAGCTGATTAATTAATTTAAAAATTGAATATTTAAATAATTTATATTTTTATTGTTAACCACCAAATTATTTCTTCTTCTTCTCTTATCTAGGAGTTTTTGGTTTGGGAGTCTAACTCTCTCAGTGCATTCCATTTTCAAATTCGTAAGCTTACGTTATTTTTGATTTAATTTAAGAATTTTTGATTGAATTGTCATGAAAACAAAATAGGGATACGAATCGCGTTAAATTGACTTAATTTAGAATTTCAAAAATAATATTTGAATGATGTCATCTGCAAACCAGGCAGTTAGTAAAGTTTTTTTCTTAATTCAAATCAGATCCGAACAAAAACAAAATTATCCAAGTTAGAAAACAACAGCGCGTATCAGCTGCCTTATTTCGTTATCAAAAATTACGTTGCCGCTACGCCTGAGGACTTCTCTCATTTGACTGACGTCGAGAATATATTAACTTATTTGATTCAACCGTAGAATGAAACTGCAAAATAATATTTCTACCTCCATAATAATATGAAAGTATGTATTAAAAAAAAATAGTGGGGACCGGGAGCCAAAATAATTTATAAATACCTCGCAGCGGCGCTTTTTAAAGCGGCACGTTTTCCGAGTGCTGGTTTTTACTTTGCACAACAGGTAAGCATTGCCATTCAACGGGGTAATGCTGCCAGCATTCTAGGAACCTTGCCAAGTAGAATAGATTTAGAATAGTAGTATTTTATAAGTTAGTTTTATTATTTATAAATTAGCTACTTTTAGTTGTATATTATGTATTTTATTGAAGTAATAAACGCGGTTTACTTATTAAAATAAATGAGTTAATCTTTTTAATCTATAGATTTTTTTAGCTTGAACGCACTAATCTCAGGTACTATTATACCGATTTGACAATTTCCTTCAGTGTTAGATAGTTAATATATTGAGGACTGCTATATTTAATTAAGAAGTTCTGTCGGAAACGCCGGCACGCGGGTGGTTAGTCTAAAAATAATGTAATTACCGATTTCTAACAGTTAAACTTAATGAAACGAAACATAACTGATGAGAGATCAGGTATAGAACCGACCGCTGTACGTGGTCTCCAAGGAAAAAATTAAATAGGTCGTACACCTTAAGGCCCCACATTTTGCTTACGTGTTCCTCGAACGTGTGTCACATGCGGACGATAGAGGGGGTTGCGGGTGACGGGGACTGGAGTTCTGTCTGCGCTCGCGCCGTTCACAAGCTTCATTAACCGCGTTTCTCAACCGTGTGAAATATGCGGTGGATTTTAAAGAAATTGATTGGATTCTTATAAACCGTGATATTTAGTCGTTACCAGTAATTTACACGACGACTTGCAATTAAATACTTTTGAAATTTACCATTAAAATTATATTTTTTTTTTCAAATCATCATCATCATATATAATATATAACGCCCGTATAACGTCCACTGCTGAACATGGACCTCCTCCCGGAGGAGGGTATTTGCCATAGTCACCACGCTTGGCAGGCAGATTGACACACAAGGAAACGCTGCTGCCTGTTCCTTGATACCTATACGATTATTATAGATGATGTTATAACAATCAGGACCAGCGGCTTTGCGTGCTTTTCGAGGCCCGAAGGTAAGTCGCTCAACCAACCAGACCCCGAAAGAAATCTTAGAATTTACACAAAAAAAAATCCTGAAAACCAACGGGCGCCTTGTTGTTATAAGTCATTTTAATTTGTGATTTTAAATGTTAGTAAAATAGTATATGTTTGTTTTAATATGTAATCATTCGATAAGATCGATTATAAAAATCAATCGACAATAAATTTCACTACATCTAAGTATTAAAAACAACTAACCAATCACGATGCTTTTAGTTATTAAGTACATATAGAATCAAATAATACAAACGTTTGAACTTTATTTACTTGATAAAGGTAATAAAACTGGTCGTATGACTGAATCGCCCATGTTGTATAAAGCTTATAAATAAATTGAATTTAATTGATTTTCAACCTAGTCTACTCATAAATAAAGTAGTTTTTGCAGTAACAGTAACCCGGATAAATGAAATGTAGCCGTTTTAAACATAACATTTGAACGGTGCAAACAAATTTGCTTTAAAACGCCCTAATTATTACTAAAGGAATCCATTTATGCCGCTTTGCTTGCTAAAGTAAGCCTTCTTAATTAAATTAGGCGGGTTAATTTATTTTGTGCTTATACCCTGAATATTGATAACACTTTATATTAGGGAAGCTCATTAAAATATTAAGTATATTTTGTAATCTACTTGGAATCCTGTGGGTACGATATTTCAATCTGTCAGTGTATTTTTTTAATATCTCTATTCAATGTGTAATACCAGTGATGACGTATGGATCTGAATCGTGGTCCCTCACTGTGTGATTCAATTTTCCCTCCGTGATGGAATCAGAAATTAAAAGATCTGTAGGACAACGAAAGTCTGACATACGAGTAGCTTAACGGATTTGTAAGCTGAAATGGCAATGGGCAGGACATATAGTTCGAAGAAATGACGGCCGAAGCATCAAAAAGCTGCTCGAGTTTATGGTCTCAACTTGAGACCATAAACTCGCAAGCGCAGTAAAGGACGACCACCTGCACGATGTACCGACACTATAAAGTGGATGCAAGCCGCTAGCATTCGTTCCCGCTGGAAGTCAATGGAGGAGGCATATTTTCAATAGTGGAGAATAACAGGCTGACATGATGTTGATGATAACTGGGGTAAAAACTCTACCTTTTTATTTAAAAAAACTAGAAAGTGATTAAAATAAAACATTACTCTATGTTTTTCTTTAAATTTTAAATATATTTATATATTTGTCGCAGCGAGATGCTGTAGATTAAGAAACTTCTAAGATTTGTTAAAAGATAGCGGTAGTGAGGTCACTCCATCTGTAATGTAATTTCAATGAAACGGTGTCACTGTGTGACAGGTGTGAGTGCGGTGGATATCGTGACAGCATTCTGCCGGAGAACGTGCGCTTGAGCGAATGGCCTCGCAACCTGCATCTATTTCCATCGCTGGTATTTGTGATTATTGTGATTTAAATTTTGTGAAATTATTAAAAGAAGATTAACACTATCAGTTCGTGGTAATAATTCCTGTTTTTTGAAGATGTACGAGGAGGAAGGCTTGCCCAAAAATTACATTTCTGATCGATCTCCGTCATATTTATATCCAAAAATATAAATCTATTACAGATATTAACGATCATACAAAATGGAGGCCACTTATTCCAACATTCGATTAAATTCATCAGACTAGTCTAGATAAACGGCCATTAGAAGACAACAAAATTAGTATAGGTCGATGCTAATCAAGACGTATTCCATTCATTAGTGGTAACGAGAACTTAACTAGGGTCATCCCCAGTGGGCCGCTACCCTAAAAGCTGATGTGAGTAATTTTTGGTTCAAAGTTTAGGTATTATTTGTTTTTCTGCTGACTCTTGGTATTTAAACTTCTTTAATTAAATATTTGTGAAATCTTGCTCAGGTATTTTAATGACTTACTGAATATTATTTTTTGGGACAACCTCCGTAGCGTAGGTGGTTTTACTTGTCGGTGTTCATTTCATAGTTTTCTGTGTTTTTTTGCTTTGAATATTTGCACTCTCCTTTTATGTTGAAAGTATTCTTGGTTTGGACAACCTCCATAGCATAGCGGTATTTGGCTCGCTTTAAATCTCGGAAGTCGTAGGTTCGATCCCCACAGCTGGACAGAAACTCTTTGTGTAAATTCTAAGATTTCTTTCCGGATCTGGTTGGTTGAGAGACTACCCTCCGTGCCTGGGAAAGCACGTTAAGCCGTAGGTCCCGATTATTATAACATCATCTATAAAAATCGTATATCAAGGAACGGGCAGCAGGCACGGAATGTAATCCTTCAACCAACCAGACCCGGAAAGCAGTCGAAGACAAAGATTTCTTGTCCAGCGTGGGGATCGAACCCACGACCCCCGAGATTTAAAGCGAGCCAAATACCGCTATGCTATGGAGGTTGTCCAAACCAAGAATATTTTCAACATAAAAGGAGAGTGCAAATATTCAAAGCAAAAAACACAGAAAACTATGAAATGCACACCGACAAATAAAAGCAAACAAAATTACCAACCGGTGATTAAATGGACCTCCACCAAATATTACAATGAGCTGAAAATGAGTTACAAATTCAAATTTGCGGGCATGCGGCCGGCGACCGCGTCATTTGCAGCGGGTTCCGTATTTGTGTGGTTCTCTATTTACGCCTAGCGAACCCTGATTACGGGCCACTAATGGTGGGGCAGCTGTTATTTTGATTTGTTTATCCGTAGGTACGTGCACTAATAAATGTGTGCCGTGATTAATGAGTTTCAGAGGTGATTTTGGGATTGCATTTGCATGATGACTAGTTATTGATAAAATCGGAGAAGTATGAATATAGGTTTGATATTTAGGTACTTTTTTATAAATTAACTTTATTTCAACTGACCGTTTACGTCCACTGCTGAACGTGGGCCTTTTTTTTTTGTTGTCCCGGGGGAAATGCATCGATATGCCGCAATCCAGCCCCCCGACGACGGCACCCGCGGTCGATATGGCACCGCGGGATCTCTTGGCCACACTTATAGTGGCCCATTTGCCTAATAATAGGGACGCCCGGAGTGGAGAGGCGTCCCTACTCCTCATGGGTCAGCCTCGAAGGGAGCGAGGCCCATGTGCCCCACTCCTCGAGGCCGAGCCTAGGGCGGTAGGCGGTGGGTGCTGAACGTGGGCCTTCTTTAATATCTTGACTAACTATTTATTTATTTTATTTATTTATTTATTATTAAAATACATTTACAATATCATAACAGGAGAGACTCCTTAAGCGACATTGTAAGCTAAGGTTAACTAAGGTTATAACGTAAGCTAACTAAGGTTGTTAAGAAGTGCTTATTGCCATAATCACTTCGCTTCGCAGGCGCGTTGGTGATCGCTGTAAGATGATAAGTTTTCCAAGCTGATTCTAAGATGTTGCTGCCTATGCATCGTGCATCTACGTGCATTAGTCGCCACTTACGACACACATGAATGAAAGGAGTGGTCTATTGTAAGACAAAAACTACACGGCATTTCGGTACTTAAGGTTTGAATTCATTGAATTTAGGCGCCTTGGGCATTTTTAAGTTCGGTAATCGGTATCACTGAACTCGCGACACCCACATTGACGGCACAATAACAAATATACTAAAAGCTATTTTTTTTTAAAGACCATTATACATCATTTCAATCAACACTAAAAGTATGTTTACCATTTATATTACTATTATTCGTATTATGCACTAAAATTAATCGTATTAGTAAATAATTTAAAAAAATAAACATCGTTGTTTTAGTGGCATTTGTCTCGTTTGGTAGTGGGATCGCTCTCATATCCGGAAAATATATCTTCGAGTGAAATCTAGTTGCGGTTGTCTGAGGATGGTTAGAATAGGCCCGGATTGCTTATGCGTGCCCGGTCCCCGAAAACGGCGGATCGGAGGAGTGTCCGGGGGGTTTTAGTGGTGTAGGGTCCTCTTCTCGTTGTATGAGTTAGCGTACCACGTTATGGAGAGGGCGAGTCCCACATATACCATCGCCAGCGCGCGAATACGCTGTAGGAATGCGTTAATGCATTTACCACCGGACAAATAAAAAAAGAAAAAATGTTGGTTAGAATATCTGCAAAAACCGTTTACCAGAGAACGGGCTGCAACGTTTACTTGTGTTTTCCAACCTAATACTACGGTCACCGATCCGAATTCCAAGCACGGTTATAAAAAATATCTCCATAAAGAAATTATATTATTTTACTCGCATATATTAGTAAGTCAAGTTTGTATGAAACTTGAAGCTAAAATTTGAACAAAAGACCTGCAAATTAAAAATAATTTCCATACATTACAACTACAAAGGCTGACCTTTACTCTCCAGTGAACGAAGGGCACTACCCGAAATAAATTTTCGTTGGCGACACAAGATAAGCCTATGTGGGACTCAAATCCGCGACCTTTAGGGGATAATATGGACCGACCAGATAGCTAAACCACTCGACCAGAAAGATCACATTCGTTTTCATTTTAAAACTTATATCTATGGATAAGTTATATCATCCAGTATATTACGTACTTAGGTAGGTTGGATTTATGAATGCTTTAATGTGCAACGAGATTTGAAATACATAAAACACTAGCTTTAACACGCGGCTTCGCTCGCATTGAAAGTATCCTATGTTAATTCTTATAACTCCAAGAATATGTGTACAAAGTTTCATGCGGATCGGTTAAGAAGTTTCCGCGAGAAAGCGTAACAAACAAACTTACATTCACATTTATAACATTAGTATTTTTTACACAAAGATTTTCTGTCTGGCGTTGGGATTGAACCCACGACCTCCGAGAATTAAAGCGAGCCAAATACCGCTACGCTACGGAGATGTGTACCGGTAGTACAACCATAAAAATCAATATTTCTGTTCAACATTTAATTACAGTAATCTATACTAATATTATAAAGCTGCAGAGTTTGTTTGTTTGTTTGTTTGTTTGTTTGAACGCGCTAATCTCAGGGACTACTGGTCCGATTTAAAAAATTCTTTCAGTGTTGGATAGTCCATTTATCGAGGAAGGTTATAGGCTATATTTTATTTTCAAAAAAGTTGGGGATCCGTAAGAAAATTGCGTTTTTGTAACCCAAGGTGTAAAAGCGAAAACCTATTTATGCGTGCGCTGCAAAAACTATTGACAATAGAACAAAATGATGTACTACGGGTTTGTAGGTCTTATTAAGATCTACAAAAAAGTCCGCGAGAGCATATATCTAACTATCATAGTTTAGTCACAATAACCGCTTTTATGTTCATAAAAAAATATTAAATCGTCTGAAGAAAGAAACTACGTTAAATGTATATCATTATATTAATCCTTATCCAAATTAAGCATAATGTTATTAAAGGTATTTATGTAGAAGTAAAATACTTTTTGTTTTATTCCAATCGGACATTTCGTTGAGAAATTATCACGAGTATAAATACGCAAGGAATTGGTACCTAATAAAGAGTTATTTGCCGTAATAGATAAAGCTGAAGAGTTTGTTTGCTTGAACGCGCTACTGGTCCGATTTGAAAAATTCTTTCAATGTTAGATAGCCCATTTGTCGAGGCTATAAAGTTTTTATGGGAACGGGAGTTACGCGGGTGAAACCGCGCGCGGAAAGCTAGTTTTATTATAAGTAACAAAATATGAATTTGTTTTTGACGTCATATGTCAGGACACAACTCCTGGAAATTATAGAGAAAAAAAAACCATTGGCTTCAACTATCGCAAGAACTAAGTGGTTATAATAATATCCTATTATTAAATAGCAAGTCCCCTTTTCCCATAAGACCGAAGATGCGACTAATAGGCTCTCGAGGAGACGCTCCGATGCAATGCCACTGGAGTAAAGCCTCCTGGAGTGGTATTACTTCGCTCTGGAATGGCTTGAATTTAGTTGATTTTGCAAGACTTACTGGGCTTGAATATTGTAGGACGTTTTATTAATTGGACGTTATTAGATTTGAATTTATTATGATCTTTGGTTTTGTGATTATGTTGTGATGAATTATGTTATGTTGCGAATAATTAAGATGAGTTTCCTTGTATGTTACAACATAATACTGCGGTCACCAACCCGCATGCCAAGCGTGGTGACAACTACCATCTTTCGGGAGGAGGCCCATGTTCAGCAGTGGACGTTATACGGGCTGATGATGATGATGTTGTGTTGAAAGTTACTGATATTTTATCGCCATTTTTGGTTCTGACATTGAATCGGAAAGAAGCGAGAGCAAAAATGAAATGAAATCTCCATTTACTTTATAATCTCAAGAGGCGCAAATAGAAGCAGCAGCAGTCATAATTATGGGTTAACTTTGCTATTTTTGTTGTTATTTAGGTATTATGTTCGTAATTGTATCTAATGAACAATTTTTCTTCCTTTCATCATGAACAGATTGCAAATGCAACCCTATTAATATTATTAACGCGAAAACTACTGAATTAATTTGGCTGAAAGTTTGCACGGGGATAGTTAATAAGCTGGATATTTAATATATAGTCTACAAAATATCACGCTCCGACGCACTGGAGCAGAGTAAAGTGGGTAAAACCGCGGGGCGCAGCTAGTTAATTATATAACAACGTAAAATATAATTAAGTACTTATATTTATTTTATACATTATTTGTTATCTGATTAGTTATTTACAGCATGTGGTAAATCAGGTACTTTTTTCAATTAAAATTGTCAGGGAACAGCAGTGTTGTTCTTCCACTATTGAATTGATATCGGAGTTTCATTATTAAACACTAGCTGCGCCCCGCAGTTTTACCCGCGTTACTCTGCTCCAGTGGGTCGGAGCGTGATGTTTTGTAGCCTATATATTAATCCAGCGTATAACCTTTCCCGGTGCAGCCAATTCCGTTCAATAGTTTTGGCGTGAAAGAGTAACAAACATCCAAACATATTAGTAGGAATAGATGTTTAATACATAAATTGTGCTTTCTCAAGGCGACTCTAGTACCTTGCAATACCCAAAAACCTACGTTGCACAAAATGCCTACCCTAACACAGAATCGAAATCCTTTGAATCTGATTCTTTTTACGCTATTAAAAAAGTATTAGCAAAAACTAAAATATCACATCATTCATCATCAGCCCGTACAACGTCCACTGCTGAACATGGGCCTCCTTCCGAGGTAGGGATTTTGCCATAGTTACCACGCTTGGCGGGCGGATTGGTGACCGCAGTATTATGTTGCAATACACAGGAAAACGCTGCTGCCCGTTCCCTGGTATACGCTTGTTATAACAATCGCGACCAACGGCTTTTCTGACGCACAGAGGGTAGTCCCTCAACCAACCAGACCCGGAAAGAAATCTTAGAATTTACACAAAAATTTCTTGTCCGGTGTGGGGATCGAACCCACGACCTCCGAGACTTAAAGCGAGCAAATACCGCTACGGTACGGAGGTTGTCACATCACGATGTACTTATATAGTTATGTATCGTATTACTTACTTTACTACTAAGTACATAAATACACATTTTAGTCCATCAAATATAAAATGTAGGAAAAAATATTGCGAACATTGAAAATGTAGGAAGATTTTTCAAAATGTATGTCACGCTAATTAACCTAATAAACTTGGCAAGACCTTAATGTAGGTGACATCAAAAATATTTGTACACTCTCATTTCTCTATTAAACATTTTAAAAAGTTGAGCTTAAGCATAAGTGAAAATAAATGTAGCTTTAAGGCATTTTTATAACTACTAATCATTTTTTATACGACATTCACTAAATTAAAAAATTATTTATGAGAAAAATTTAACTGAATAGGAAACGCCATAATTGCTGTGGTAAGTCCCATAATGAAAATTTAGTTGCAGCGGAAACATGGTGACCTCACGTATTCGTTGACGCAGATTCGCATCTGTGTCGCAAAATCTGGCAGGAGACATCTAGTAGACACCATGCGGTGGATCCGTGGAGTCGCCGTTTCACATTCCCCTTACTGATACTTGTCAGTAGCGAGAGTGACTACCCGAAGGGATTTCACTTCTAAATGCTTTAGTTAAAAATCGAAACACTTGATAAATATTGTTAAACGATGTAATTACACAATGTTTGCATAGCTGGTAAGCATTGCCATCCAACGGGGAAATGTTGCCAGCATTCTGGGAACCTTGCCAAGAAGAATAGATAAGAGCTATGTCACAGCTTGACAGTTATTAGGGTTCCGTACTCGAGGGATAAAAACGGGACCCTATTCCTAAGACTTCGCTGTCTGTCTGTCACCAGACTGTATCTCAAGGACCGCGATAGCTAGACAGTTGAAATTTTCACAGATGATGTGCTTCTATTGCGGCTATAATAACAAATACTAAAAATAAAATAAAATGAATATTTAAAGGGGGGCTCCCATATAAAAACTTTTTTGCTGCCGTTTTATGTTCTATATGAATAACGGCAACAGGTTGACGCTTGAAAATGGTACGGAACCCTTCTTACGCGAGTCCGACGCGCACTTGACCAGTTTTCTTTAACAGAAGCTATGACGCTCTAAGTGAACTTACCCGTACCAATCTATAAAGCTGAAAAGTTTGTTTGTTTGCATGACACGCGTATCTCAGGAACTACTGGTACAATTGAAAATTGGGTCAGTATTTGTAGCGAAATTGTCAATTTACTACGGGAACGAAAGTGATGCGGCTGAAAAGGCGCGCGGAAAGCTAGTATAGTATAGTATACAATGATCTTCCAAAAATACGATTTGACGTAATAATAAAACATTCATATTCATTATTTTGAAACGATACCAATAATTCATCATCATCATCATCAGCCCGTACATCGTCCACTGCTGAACATGGGCTTCCTCCCGAGGGAGGGTGTCGTCTTAAATCTTGGATGTCGTGGGTTCGGTCCCCACGCCGGACAGGAAATTTTTGTGTAAATTCTAAGATTTATTTCCGGGTCTGGTTGGTTGAGGGACTACCCTCCGTGCCTCGGAAAGCATGTTAAGCCGTTAGTCCCGATCTATAACATCATAATTAATAATCGCATATCAAGGAAAGGGCAGCAGCGTTTCCTTGTATGGTACAACATAATACTGCGGTCGCCAACTCGCCTACCAAGCGGGGTGACTATGGCAAATACCCTCCCTCGGGAGGAGGCTCTTGTTTAGCAGTGGACGTCATACAGGCTGATGATGATGTCGTATATTATCATAATAATGTTATGACCTAAAGTAACGCAGCTGATTCGCAGGGGACAACTGGTTGGTAACAAAATAGAACTTGTAATTTTCATATTTAGTTTTTCGTTCGTTTTGTTGCATACCAATGAATAATGACTACGTTTGGCACAATCCGTTCTATACCAGCTAAATTATTACATGAAATATAAAATTGGCATGTCAACCTGTCGCGGACAGTATATTTTGTTTCAGTTGAATTATTGTACCTACATACAGGATAAAATTCAAATGTATTTTATTGATTTATGAGTTCTAATTTTTCGGTATATAATCGAGATAGATTATTATTCAGAGAATAAGCTTAATTTGATTATTTCGCATTATAAAGTTTATGTTTAATAGAACATATAATAAGCTATGATTGCGCGTATATGCGAGAGTAGACAAAATAAAGTTAATATGCTGTTTGTAAAGTCTAACCCTCGCGACACAGGCCTTAGTTTACCTGATTTGGGAGACGTTTTAAAAAAACACTTTATGCGAAAGGCATTTAACGATTCTAGAACTATAAGGTATTGCTGAAAAGTGCTAAGTGCACTGAAAATGCAATATTTTAGAGGACACTAAATGAGTTACTCTTACATATATGAGATATCGAATACAGTACATACTATATTTACTACTAGCTTTCCCCATGGTTTCACCCGCTTAGATCCCGTTCCCATTAAAACCTTGACTTAAAATATAGCCTGTGACACTCACAAATAATGTGGCTGTCTATTATTAAAATAATTTGCAAAATAGGTTCAGTAGATCTAAAGATTACCCACTACAACCTCACAAGCTATGCTTCTTTAAATTATTAGTAAAGATAAATAATAATAAAAACCCATCAGAATTTAGAAATGCTAGAATAATACACGCAATACAACGCAATAGACTATACCTTACATGTTGAGCCCCATTCTTATCCATACACATCTCCAACAAAGAACAAAAAATGATTTTCACTGAATGGATTAAATTTATATCCCGATAAAACGCAAGTTTACTGACAAGTACCTTTAAAGATAACACCGCTTCAGAGTTAAAGCACAACCAAAAACAAAGTTAATCCCGAAAAATATAAAAAAATAATAAATTAAATATTTAAAACAGCGTTACAAAAAGATAATAAATCCATATTCATACAAAAATTGATTCGAATGATACACCTGAAATCAGTCTTTATAAATAATACATTTGGCTCTCGTATCATTTACATTGGGACAATGAAAATTTGAACTTTTCATTGGGAGCTTTTAATTTCAACTTTTTCAACGAACACTGAAAGTTATTGATCACTGGACCGTATTAAAACGCAAACAAGGACTTCTTCATTTGCATGTCTAAGTAGGGTTGGCACTGTTGGCAGGGGACATACTTTGTTATTTTTAGATAACAGGTGTTATTAATTTTCTTCTGTTTTGTATAAGGTTGTTGGAGTTTTGAGTTATGCGATGTAATATTGTGTTCATCAATATTGGTGATGTTAGGAAAAAAATATATTTTGATATTGAATTTAGCTCTATTGGTTATATAATATATCGTAGTTGTAATTTTGAAATATCCTATGGGTATAAATTCCCTTTTCGACAAATAGGATTTAAAGTACTTACCACAAAGAAAGACTTGGGGTTTTCTTTTCCCTGTTCTTTGGTAAACGATTGTTGTTGATATTTTAACAATTGCGACTTCAACTAACCAGATCCGGAAATATATCTTAGATTTTACACAAAGCTTTCTTGTTCGGCATGGGTGTCCGATGGAACCCATCTATCCCCGCTGTTGCATATGTTACGAAAATTACATGCAAAAGTTTAAAAGTGCAAGCTTAATATTAATAAATAGCTTCTAGCAGCCCTGTGAAATGAATATGTAACGAGTAGATATTAAAATATCAAGTGTTATTTACAACGAGCGGTGCGTGCACGTAAATTATTCAGTTCTGTCGACGACAGGCTAAATGTCGCCGTGATGTCGCAAATGATTGTAATGTGCAGAAGAAAGATTTGAGCTTTATTAATGCTTTCACTTATGATAATTATAACGTCCTTTTATGTGTACATAAAGTACTTAATATAGTTAGCAGAATAAGCCAAGTTAAAGTGGCAAGGGGCTGGCCATATAAACAAAAGGACTAAGAGTCACTAGACGTGTTTTAAAGTGGACACTGCGTCTCTGCAAACATAAGGTAACATGTCCCCTCTCAAGATAGATTGATGGCTTGAAAAGGTAGTCAGAGTAGATTGATTGCGGATGGCGGAGGACCAAAAGTTATGGTGCAAATTAGTGGAGAGAGGAGACATGAGTTCGGACCAACAGTCGGATTGGTGATCGCAGTAAAATTGTGAGTATCCTTGATCTGATTGATGATGCCGCCCATTATATGTATGTCCCTTAATCTTATAACACCCATAGTAAGATATTGGGTGGTCTATTCCAAGCCAAAAACACGGCCTACCGGAGACCACACCGTATTATGTGATCTAGACAAAAATAAAGATGAATATAAAAATGATTTCCTTTGTTATATTCTCATTACATCATTTCACATTAGGATGTAAGACTCTGTCTTTTGGGTGACATAATTCCGTGGTGGGGTCGGGACGATGCAGCAGGGACCGCTTGTTGGGCCGTGACTTAAGAAGCGGCCGGAGCGTACGATGCTGGGTTTTATTAAATCTACCCTAATAATATATCTACTAATTTAAATTAAAATGAAAAATATAAAGTGTATTTACTAATATTAGGTATAAATAAATACATTATAATTATTTTAAAGTTCATCATCATCAGCCCATATAGTGATAACTTCTGAACATGGGCCACCTCCCGAGGGAGGTTTTTAGCATAGTCACCACGCTTGGTCACCGCAGTCTTATGTCGTAATGCACAGGGAAACGCTTTCAGTCTTGGTATACAATCTATAAACACGATCTTATAACAATCGGGACCAACGGATTAACGTGCTTTCCGGGACAAGAAGGGTAGTCCATCAACCAACCAGACCCGGAAATATATCTTTAGTATTAACACAAAGATTTCTTGTCCGGCGAAGGTATCGAACCTGATGACCTCAGAGACTTAAATGGAAACTTGTTCCGCTGCGCCACGAAGGCTGTCTTTAAAGTTATTGTGTATGGAATATAATTGCTGTATGTTAAGAATGATCGGGTGAAAGTTCTTTGTTATTAAAAACGCTTTTAATTCAATAAATTAACAGTTTAGTATGTTTTGTTTAAATAAATTGCGTGGACTTCTGAAGCAATTAAGCAAACTAGCCTTCACTTCGTATGCTTAGATTTTGACTTCTACAAATAAACGTTGGACCCCGTACTTCGCAAATTCTTAAGTCATAAGTCACATTAATATTTGTCCAGATTGGAAAACAATTGCACTGTAAGTTCCAAAAACAAGGCACATTTTTCATTTTGCTTTGAATACTCCGAAAAAAAATTAGGTTGTCGAAAAATGCTGTCTTATCCATATTTTGCTAACATGTTACCAGCATATTCCGATCACCGGCGATAACATGAGTAAAAAAATCTACATGAAATAATAAATTTAAATTTTCCGCGTAAAAAATAACATAATATTAATAGGTATGTATAGAATAATTCAGTCTTCCGCTGCACACTCCACTAAGCGCTCTTTACTTGAGGTCGTTCGTTAGGCACGGCTTACGTCAAGTATACGATCCTCAGAAGACATCTAAAATACTAGCAGACTAGCGAATATGGCGCCTGTCTATATTAAGTTAAAAAGGCTTTTTATGGTACCTAAGTTGTTTGAGTACACATCTTTTACATATTATTGTGCAAAATTAAACGTAAAGGTCCCTTCCATGTTTGTTAAGACATCGTTCGTTCGTATCGACATTCTTTAGATCTAAGCTCGGTACAGACAGACAGCGGGAAGCAACTTTGTAGTATACTATGTAGTGGGATAAAGTTAATTAATTGTTTGTGAGGTTTGTGAGAGTAAACTCTGGATTTTCGGAACCGATTTTGCAAATTCTTCTACCAACAGAAAGCCATATTATTTGTGAGTATCCTAGACTATATTTTAGTCAAGTTTGCTACGAGAATAGAAACAATGCGGGCGAAACCACGCTGGACAGTTAGAAGTTGATATGCTTTGCTAGTACATAATGTATGATTATACAAGGAACTAACACCCCGCACACTTGCCAGAGCTCGACATTCACTTTCGAAGCCTCCCCAAATTCATGAAACTACTGAAAGCCAGTGATGTGCTTTAGTTCGTTTTTTTATTTGTGTAATAGTTGTTTTATTTTATTTAATTATTTTCACTTTCTTAACATTACTTTTTTTTTTCAAATTATTTTCTTTTAATTTCTAATTATTTTCATTTAAACTTATTATTAATGCATGATGTGATTAACCTTTAATTTTAAAATAGCTTTAAATAATTTTTATATAATTTGGTATATTTAATGTGTTCTTGCTGTACTTATGTTAACAACCATTTATTTAAATAAATAAATATGATCTAGTCTATTTTGATTCTGAATAACGTAGCTTTATAATAGTGAAATAATTTTTGAATTTGGTCCATAAGACCCGGGGCATTTATCTAAGCAAAAAAAACTCTTAGCTTTCCAAAAAATCTAATCTCTTTATAGATTAAATTTTGTGATAGTAATAAATAAAACTTTTAATAAAATCTTTTTCCTTATTATCAACTACATGAGTTATATTAATTACAAGCTCTCATTATTGGTAGTGGCAGATTAATGATAAATTTAACTACCAGTAATTCTGTATCCTGAATTCTTTTTAATAATGAGTCTTTTCCGAGTCACGTTGCAAAAGTAAGAGAGTATAAGTTTTGAATAAATATTATTCAATACTTTCTATCTCTTTTTATTATTACTACTAAATGCAACCATCAAATACAGTATTTGGTGGTATAATTTAATAATGAGTCATTATTTTCGCACAGTACTTAGTACTTTATATCTACGTCTCCTTACTGACTGTCTTCATGTCATCTTTCCCGAGTCACTTTGCAGAAGTAAGAGAGTGTTAGTCTCGAATAAACTGGTATTCTTGAATAAATATTATTCCAGGCTTCCTCTCTCTTTTTATGATGACTAAAAAACATTGCTCAATATTAGATTTCACTTCCAAATACTGTGGTTTCCGATTCTTTTCCTTCTAATAAAAAAGCTGTAAGATTAATATCCTGGAAAGATAACAGAGCCTCTCTTTTATTTCCAAATCGATTTCAGCTAGAATCGATTTGAAGAAAGTATTGAGTTGAGTCTGGGTAAATAGGACTACCTCCATGGCGTAACGGTATATGTCTCGCCTTAGATCTAGGAGTCTGGTTCGATTCCCACTCCGGACAAAAAACCCTTGTGTAAATTACTTTTTGGTATTGGTTGGTTGAGGGACTATCACCCGTTACTCGGAAAATGCGTTCCGCAATTGTCATAACATCATCTATAACAATTATTATTGTATGAACTGGATATATTGTGATACCACTACTAAGAATACTGAAATTAAATAATTCCTGCTATGATTTTTTTTCTGTGTAGTATTCGTTATTTTTTATTCCTGTTAAATTATTTGGAAATACAATGTTATACAATGCTATCGGGCACTTTATTCTATTATTATAAACGCGATATTTTAGAACAATAGCTTCAGGTTGAAAAGGCATTCAATCAATTGTTTTACGCTCATGTAAACGCCGTGTGTGTTTAGCTAATTAGTACGAGTACGTTCGGCAGTATCAAGCCTAGTCGCGGGGTCGAGTTCCGGGTCAGGCGAAAAATGTTATAACTAGAAAATTTATCTAGTAATGAAGGCAGGACGTTCACAATTATTTATTCCCTAAAAATAGTAACATTTATTTTCGCTTACCGTGCAGTATCGACGTAGTGACCACTGAAAATCACTGCCTAAAAAACTCAGTAGAACTCATATCTTGAAAGTCATTCCATCTTTTACCCAGATATGTGTCTTCTTCCACGTCTTAGGGCATAGGTTCTTACAAATACAGGGTTTTTCGAAATTAAACCCCCATTGGGATAAAAAAGGGTGGCAGATCTGTATGAAACTCCTATTTTGTTTAGGACACACATCTTCACGTGCATGAATGCAGAAGCGGGTAACAGCTAATTATAATATACCATTGAAACACCTTCACTAAGCACAGGCAATTTAATTATATACACTCTGCAAAACAAGCACACACATTGCATGAAACCATATTATTATTATTTTCTTTAATTAAAACTTGTTTAATATTAGATTTCATTGCTCTAGCATGTGGTGGCCCTCGCGTTCAAGTTTTCATGATAAGTGAATATTATTCGATTGTGGTTTCAGCTGGTTGCAATGTTTACGAAAACAAGAGGTAGGTACTTAGTTGCAGTAAGTATATAAAAATATTGTACACCTTAATTTATTCATTTATGTACACAGAAGATATTATGTGTAGAAAAAAAGAAATAAAATAAACAAACTAAAGGCTTTATGAAGGTAAAAGTTTAAAGAAATCTCTTTCAGAAGACCTACGAAAGATGTGAAAATAAACGAAAGTTATGGTATGAAGTGGTGGTCTACGTAAACCTAGTGTGTAGGTAGATATATATATACAAGGTGTAACGGAAAGGGTATATACATAGAAAGAGCAAGGCTTCTTTGGATCATAACAAACGATATGGCCAGGGTTTCAACTCAAAAAAAAAAAAAGTCAGTATTATTTTTCAAACAAAAAATAAAAATGCGGAACCCTTTATTCAAAAATACCAGGAGTAAGAGGTGTATTTTAACTTGCAAATAGTTCGTTGACATCGATCAGCTGATTGAATGTACTTATTTCAATTTGAAAAGTTTGGCTTCTGGTATCTATGACTTTAAAAAAATAATTACTTCCGGACTTGTAGAGATAGGATTAAATAACCCTTGCCATATCGTTTGTTATGATCCAAAGAAGCCTTGCTCTTTCTATGTATATACCCTTTCCGTTACACCTTGTATATATATACTGGGTGACTTTTTTACCGTCTTGAAAATAATAGGGCGTGATATGTATATGAAATAGATGTCTAAAGCATTGTTATTTTGTTTTTTTTTTTACTGATAGACTAAAAATCGCAACGTTAAAAATACGACCTCCTTTGGTGTTACGTTACGTTAGTGAAAATAGGTACCCATAATACTTATTCGCACTCACATATAAATGAAAAGAGTGAGCTAAAAAGCGTAACTTCGTACTTAGGTACGCATTTTTACCGTAACGATTTTTACATCTTGACAGTAAAAAAAAATTGGAAAATCCAAAAGTGCACAACTCACAATGCTCATTTGTTCGACGAAAAGAAGAAAATATTAATAAAAAAAAAATACTAACATATATATATATAGGTATATAGCACTCTTGTATTATTTGTTCATTTTAGTTTTTCGTTAATAACAATTCAACGACGCTAAATAAGATAACCATTTTCAATACCAATCTCCGCATAGCAGATCTAAAGCTAATAAAAAATTGATTACATTAATTAATTTTTACGGTAGCTATCGTGTTTCAAACGAAAAAAGTGTTGAATGACGGGATTTTTTTTATATTTCTATATTTTTTTCCGGTTTTGTTATCTTAAATCAATTTTTACTAGTGACAGAATTATTCTCCATTAATTTATCTATAAAATGGTGCGCAGATTGAGGGGATTACCAATCGGGAAATTAATTAAATAGTCGCGGAACCGAGGCAAAACGAATTTTTCGGCAGTAGAGCACTCTCTAATGCTTCGCATTATGAGTCGTGCAAAAGATAAAATAACTATGCCTTAGACATCTATTTCAAGTAAATATCACGCCCTATTATTTCCAAGACGGTAAAAAAGTCACCCAGTATTTATACATAAATATATATATATTTTTGTTTTTATACATACCTACAGTGATAAATATTAATACATAGGTACATAAAACACATAATATATTAATATGATTACGAAGAGGACAGATAATAATGTTATTTCATTCGTTTTTTAAAAAGGAAAGAATTATTGCAGTTACGGAAATTAGCTGGAAGCGAATTCTACAATCTAACTGTAAAGACTGTAAACACAATAAAAATCTTATTTATGGGAGGGGAATATAAGTATATACATTTATGTGAACTTATATAGTTTATGTGAAAAAACATTAAAAGCTTCCGACTTTGTTCCATAATAAAATTCCGGCGACACTATCATTTGTGATTCTTAGTGAAGTTGATCGATCCCCACGCCGGACTAGAAATCTTTGTGTAAATTCTAAGATTTTTTCCGGGTCTGGTTGGTTGAGGGACTACCCTCCGCGCCTCGGAAAGCACGTTAAGCCGTTAGTCCAGTTGTTATAACATCATCTATAATAATTGTCGGTATATCAAGGAAAGCAGCAGCGTTTCCTTGTGTGGTACAACATAATACTGCGGTCACCAATCAGTCTGCCAAGCTTGGTGACTATGGCAAATACCCTCCCCCGGTAGGGAGGCCCATGTTCAGCCGTGGACATTAAACCGGCTGATTATGAGAGAAGTTTTTAAAAAAAGATGTTATAAAAGAATCTGTAATTTTAAGTGATACTTTCCCTATTTGAAATATTGCCAAGACGATGAGATCTAGTTACCAAACACTCGGTATAAGGACGCGTAATTTTGATGGGATGATGCGGTGTCAGCATAATGCGATGCTACGCATATTGTACTAGGGGAGAGGACACACGGAGCAAACAGTTGGCAAATAAATTCTAATCTAAACTTAAGTAGCTTTTATACGAGTCTTTGATTATCTGTATTGATTATGATTTGTCATCAGCCTGTATAACGTCCACTGCTGAACATGGGCCTCCTCCCGAGTTTGGGTTTTGCCGTAATCAACACGCTTGGCAGGTGGGTTGTTGACCGCAGTATTATGTGGTCGCACACAAGGAATCGCTGCATCCCGTTCCTTTGTATACGTTTGATTTATATGATAATCGGGACCAACGGCTTAACTTTCTTTCTGAGCACGGGGGGTAGTCCCTCGGCCAACCAGACCCGGAAAGAAATCTTAGTTTATTGTCCGGCGTGGGGATCGAACCCACGACCTCCGAGATGTAAAGCGAACCAAGTACTTCTACGCTACGGAGGCTGTCTTGTGATTATGATTACTTCTTACAAATTTTGATCTTACTTCCTCATTCTACATAATTTCTCAATACCCAGCGACCGCCCTGAAGCGAGGTCCAAGTAGCACAAGGGACCCAATTCTGTGCAAGTTGCTTATTTTGCAGTACTGCTTAAGTGCCCGGTGAAGTAGAAAAACCCTTGCGGCTAACTACATATACTCCATTAATTTAAGGACAATTTTACTTTAATGCTCGTTTTTACCCAAGACGAATATGAATATTTTTGTCCATTTATGGTCCTCTTTGGTCTCTTTTTGTTCTAATGCTTTGGATCCTCAATACCTGCCTGGCTGGTAAGTACTGTAAACTAGATCCCATCGTCAGCGACCGCCCGAGCCGAGGTCCAAGTCCCACAAGGCACGCCCTCTTGCGCAGGTTGCTTAGATTGTAGTGTTTAAACCATTAATCTAGGCTGGAGCTATGCTCGCCTTTATGCTCGGTGAAGTAGCAAAAGCCTCGGGGCTACAAATGTATGTCAGAAAAAAAAACTATAAAGTAGAGCTTTTTTTTTCTGACGGACGTATGTAATTAGCCCTGAGGCTTTTGCTACTTCAACAGGCATATAAAGTAAAGCAATAGCTTCAAAGCTCTCCTAAAATCGTAGAAGTCATCACTCTGCAATCCTGTAGCCTGCTTCCTCTTGTGAAAGTTGCATAGTTTGTAGTTCTTTACCATTTAATATGGCGGGAGTCTTGCTCGCCAAATCACCCCATGAAGTAGTTCACCCGTAGAAGAGAAAGCCTCGTGGCATATTATTTCTGTTCGAAACTAAAATTACTGATTTTACGTATTGCAATATTAATAATTTTAGTTTTTGTCTGTAACGAAAATCATATTTGTTTTAGTAATAGATATATTTAACAATTAAAGTTTAAAAAACACATTGGTTAGATGTCGTCGCGGTGCGGCGGGAACACAGATAATAACAAAAATTGCTAGTTCCGGTCACGGGAAGTGGCGGCGCCACTGACATATATTCATATGTCCACTATATTCCAACAAACTAACATGTTAGTTTATTTCTTATAGCCTGTATTATATTTATTATAAAGTGTGATAATTATTGAAAGAAAGAAAATTCATTTATTTACAGCACAACAATTAGATAAGTAAATGTGCCATAAATGGGTACAGGGCCCCGAGTCTACTATCGTTATGGCGTGTCCATGAACATTCAATGACAGTTCAATGGTCGGTTTTTTTCCCGTTTGGTAATCTACTAATCCAAATGACGTCATAATGGTGTCACTATGACGCCACGATGACATTAGCGTAGTTGAATATTATAACAAATGATACATTTATAAGTTTTGAAATCGCCTAAATAAACATTACAATCTCCCTAACGGCCTTTTTATGCGGTAGCAACACCGACTGCCATTCTAGCGCCGACACCATAGTAAAATCAGTAGATTACTGTTTTTGGCATAATGATATCACGATGGCACTACGGTGGCACAGTACTTAAAAAAATAGTAGACTCGGCCCGCTGGCTTCAGCTTAATGCCACCTCAATAATCTAAAAGATTATTGTGGCAGCGCTGGTATTCTAGCAAACCCCAGTTTTGACGGCACGCATGCCAACCTTCTAGTAAAATAATAATAAAAAGCAATAATACTAACAAATTCATAAAAAATAAAATAAAGATTATTGGAGTTGCAATATTAATATTTCTTTACAAAAGCGGAATTTTAATATTTATAGTTCTTTCTACAGATATGATCATTAACGCAGCCATCAGCAATTTCGTTGCGTCACCTGAATTAATTTGTTTGTTAATATGCATTCAGTTCGGTCGCCACTCATTATAATGTATATTCATTTGTCATTCACTCATTTAAATTTTTACCAGTTAAAATGATTAAGCTTGTCTTTTATGTTTAAGCTGCAAGCTTACATCCGGCATTGGTCCTTTAAAAAAATCTGTCAATTCACCCAATTTAGAACAGAAAAACAATATTATTAAAAATGTAAAGAAAGAATCAGTAGCGCGTAAACCATCATCTTTGTAAATGAAATTACTTGACTCTTATTGCATGTCTAACGTATCACATCTATTTGGAGCATTGTTTATTTTAAAATTTATTGAAACTGTCTTATTTTACAAAACTTTGGATCATTTCGTCCCATAAAAAAAAAACTATATATTTTTTCTTACCTTATAAATAAGTACAGTGTTAAATTCAGAATCCACATTTTTTTAAGTAGTATAATTATACACACATCCTCCGTAGCGAAGCGGTTTTGGGTCGCTTTAAATCTCGGAGGTCGTGGGTCCCCACGCCGGACCGGAAATCTTTATGTAAATTCTAAAATTTCTTTGCGGGTCTGGTTGGCGTTATATAATTCAAATATAAGCTTAACACATTTAATTGAACTCTGTTTAGTAGCCGGTTCGTATAAGTGTAAAAAATAGTTATTATAATGACTATACAAATTACTGTTGCATATTTTTATGCAAATATTATTGTGATTACGAGAGATTTACCTTACATCACTACATAGTATAAAACAAAGTCGCTTTCTCTGTCTCTATATCCCCTATGTATGCTTAAATCTTTAAAACTACGCAACAGATTTTAATGCGGTTTTTTTATTATAGGAATTCAATAGGAAGGTTTATATGTATAATACATCAGCATTGTACCCGTGCGGAGCCGGGGCGGGTCGCTAGTATAACATAATTTGTTCGTAGTTTTACCAGTTCATGTGTCCCAATGCTCGGTGTGTGAGCGGATGTTAATGCGCGCTATTTGAAGTCAGACGTTGACAAATACTGCGCGCCGCCAAACGGTTGGCGTTGTTATCAATGTTCACACTTAGACCTGCTGCCTGCTGTGTAAAATTACACGCCACCGTTTGAACTGTGGGATTGTTGGTCTGAGAGCTGAGTGGAGACTTTTACATTCACTATATTATTATCTTTTATGGATTGTGCAGTTAGTTTTCATGTTTTTCGTAGAAAATACATTCTATGTAGTAATAGATATAATACAGGCTATTATAAATAAACTTACATGTTACGCTGCGTGTGTGACATTATACGCTGCACACATTATTAGTGTGTGATTTTTGATTGCTGATTTTACCCATGTATTTATTAAGATGGTGAGCAAAAATATAGACATAACATATTTTTTTAATTTGAAGAAATGATAAAAAGTAATATAAAATGAAATAGTAACACTAAAATTTAAAAAAAACAATGCTCCAAATAGATTTTTCGATTCGATATGTGAAACAAGATTCAACAATTTTTTTTTATAAGGAAGATTTACTCGCTTCCAAATTTTTTAAACATATTTTAATAATGCTGGAACTTGAATGGGGGTTTAAGAAAAACCGGCCAAGTACGAGTCGGACTCTCGCACGAAGGGTTCCGTACTAGTTGCAAGTGCCTACCTATTTTTGATATCAAGAATACAACAAGGAACATAGTATAAAAGTTCTTGTAGTTCGTTGTAACTTTGATCGATGTTAATAATAGTTGATTGAATGAAAGGTAAATTGCGGTTTACGGTTTATGACGTATTAAAAAAAAACTACTGACTTGATCTCGTTCAAACCAATTTTCGGTGGTAGTTTGCATGGTTATGTACATCATATATTTTTTTTAGTTTTATCATTCTCTTATTTTAGAAGATACAGGGGGGGGGGACACACATTTTACCACTTTGGAAGTGTCTCTCGCGCAAACTATTCAGTTTAGAAAAAAATTACATTAGAAACCTCAACATAATTTTTGAAGACCTATTCATAGACACCACACAAGTATGGGTGCGATGAAAAAAATTTTTTTGACTTTTAGTTCTATGTATGGGGAACCCCAAAATTTATAGTTTTTTTTCTATTTTTGTGTAAAAATCTTAATGCGGTTCACAAAATACATCTACTTACCAAGTTTCACCATTATAGTTCTTATAGTTTCGGAAAAAAGTGGCTGTGACATACGGACGGACAGACAGACAGACAGACAGACAGACATGAAGAATCTATAAGGGTTCCGTTTTTTGCCATTTGCCTACGGAACCCTAAAAAGGGTTTTATAATTGAAAGTGTTTGACAGTACTTATTAATCAGGCACCTTACTATTTGCAAAAAATAATTCAATAACTTCAATATTCAATGTCACTATGCATCAATTGTTTATGGACACTTCAATCAACAATTATTGGTAATTATTAGCACATTAACGTAATATCTGAAATCCTCCAGGATATTTTAATCTCGAATGTGGTTAGCTGGTTTGCATACATTTATTAGTGAATTGGAATTTTGACAAATGGTACGTCAATTACCGAGTCCTGTATTTTCCGCCATATTGAATTACTTTATCTACCCTAAAATAAAATAATCACGGTACGATTTTACGGCAAATCATTATCTTTTGAATAATCCGACGTTTCGACATGGGTTATACCAGTCGTGGTCACGGTTAGACTGATGAGTTTCAGCAACGGCGTCTTCGAACAGCGCGGGTTTAGGCAACTACCCGACTACTTGGTCGTGATAATTTTTGTTTTTGCACTACGAAACTGTCGGTATTTCGTCACACCACACTCACAACGTCAATACCCGTGGGAACTATATTGGTTTTCTATACTTGCAAATGTACTTAATTCGGTTATTATGAATACAATAATATGTACATAATAATATGTAGACGATACTGAAGTTTTTAAACCACTCAATAAGGCCGGAGCTCTACTCGCCTTTATGGTCGGCACAGTAACAAAACATAACACTTATAAAAGCAAATTTCGTGGCTAACTACATACGTCCACTTGAAAAAGAAATATTTTAGGGTAACTGTTTTGTAATAAACCGACGCTTCGACATTGGTTACACCAATCGTGGTCACGGATAGACTGATGAGTATCAGCAACGGCTTCTTCGAATATTTAAACATAATATAATGTTGTACATGATGACATACCAAAATACAAAAATACATATTATCAAATCTTTCCATTCTGAAGATCATTATATCAAATTACTAGCAAACCGCCCGGCGCGGCGTCGCACGGGTGTATATCTGATGTATTATACATATTAACCTTCCTCTCGAATCACTCAATCTATCAAAAAACCAGCATCAAAATCTGTTGCGTAGTTCTAAAGATCTAAGCATACATAGGTACAGACAGACAGCGGGAAGCGACTTTGTTTTATACTATGTAGTGATAGATAAAGGAAAAGATTGAAGGCTCGCAATATCTTTAAATTAATCTGATGATAGATCTTGTAGGTAGATTGTAGAATGCTGTAGTGACTACTGTTAAGGCTTAAAAGCTTTGGGTGTCGATCTAAAGCTCTCGTTGTATGAGTTGTAACGAACTAATCTACCTGAAGGTACAAAACAGTGCTGAGCCGTATAGAAATAGGAGGCTCAGCCTTAACTATTGGAAACCTGAATATTGCTACTGAAGCAAGGATTTAGGCAAGAGATTTAAGAAGCAAAATACATATGCAACCAACAAAGTAATGCTATGCTTCTTATCCAGCTTCTCAGAATTTTTAGTACCTATTAAGACAAAGAAGAACATATTTTTGAGCTGATAGATGCTGCTGCCCATATATCAGTTAGTTGCTTCTTAAGCAAGCTTCACACGGTCCGTGATATCGTGGATGGACGCGGGCCAGCTCGCACGATACACCGTGGGAAGGGTCTCGTCTGTGGTCGCAGAACGTCTGTGGCGGTGCGTTGCCGTGCGTGATCGTCGGCTGTGCGTGATGTTCCGCAGAATCACGCACCGTGGGAACCCAGCTTTACAACGCCCATACACAGATATAAGTGATCTAAGTTGAAAACATTTCTAAAGCTCAAAAGCATAAAGTCGTTTGTGTCGTTATACATCTGAATCATTCGTCGTATGTGCCTTTATCGTAAACTGGCACTTAAGACCTAATGTTTCTCAAGTATAATAGTACATTCGTCCTTATGCTTCTGAGGTCTAGATTTTAGTTAAATGCAAAAGTTACATGCACAACGCATTTGAGCTTTGCTTATCTTCAATAGAAAATTCACATCAGCAAACTTTGCAAAGCAACCGCAACGTTGTGGATAGCGCAACAATGCCACAAAGTGATTGTATTTAGTACACTTTTGCCCTTTCTATCTTTTAGAGAATGTATTTGATGTTGCAATAGATAACCTTTAAGTACTGAGTAAATTGTATTTACAATTCAATACTCTTTTTTGTACACTAAAGGATCAAAGGATATGTAAAAAAAAAAGGCAGCTAGACCAGTTTTACTCTATGTGAGCTGTGGCCTACAAATAAAACGTAAGAACGAAAACTCCACATAAAAAAGATCCGTATAATCATCATCAGCCCGTACAACGTTCACTGCTGAACATGGGCCTCCTCCCGAGAGAGGGTTTTGCCATAGTCACCACGCTTGGCAGGCGGATTGGTGACCCCAGTTTTATGTTGTAATACACAGGGAAACGCTGCTGCCCGTTCCCTGGTATACGTTTCTTATAGATGATGTTATAACAATAGGGACCAACAACTTAACGTGCTTTCCGAGGATGGAGGGTAGTTCGTCAACTAACCAGACCCGGAAAGAAATGTTAGAATTTACACAAAGATTTCTTGTCCGGCGTGGGGATCAAACCCACGACCTCTGAGATTTAAAGTGAGCCAAATACTGCTACGCTACGGAGGTTGTCCGTAGGTTGTACGAAAAAAGATCCGTATGCTGAGATGGTTTGTGGAGTTAGTCTAAGAAATCTTCAAAGTTACACCTATAATGTACGAAATAACTGAAACCTGACTAAGGAGACACGGTCACGTCATGAAAACACAAGAAAAATATGCTGTGAACAAGTGCCTTCCCATGGTAACAAGTAACGGCAGAGGTAGAACTCAAACGATTCTATTCTCTGATATTTGTCAAGAATATCCTAAAGGACATAAAAACTCTTTGACATCTAAAGGTGTTCCATCGAGCAAAAAGTGCCAGTGCCAGTTTTTGTTTTCATATGGACATTTATAGTTAGCCCCGTGGCTTTTACCACTTCACCGGGCATAAAGGCTAGCAAAGCACCAGCCAAGATAAATAGTTTAAAAACTGCAATCTAAGCAACTAAGCAACCTGCGCAAGAGGGCGTCCCCTGTGGGACTTGGACCTTGGCTCAGGGCGTTCGATGACGGGGAGATTGAGCGATGGCTTTTAATTTTTTTTAGGGTAGTTTTGTGCAACTCTCGCTCTATTTTATAGTTCGCGGCCCTCTCAGACTTCAGGTCTATGAAGGCATGGAAAGGTTGCCAGTGCCAGTGCCATGAGAGCCACGTGAGGAAATTTGGGCCTGCGTTACTGGATAAATACTTCTACGCTCGGTTTCACACGCATAACTGCCGTTACCGTAAGAACTCCATAATAAAATTTAATCTATAGCTTTTCTCACTGAAATAATTTTTCAAATTGGACCACTAGTTCCTGAGATTAGTACGTTCAAGCAAACAAACAAACTCTTCAGCTTTATATTATTATATAGTACAGATGTGAAACTAGATTTGCTTTTAGTTACATAAATATAAACATCAGTCGTACTTAGTAATACATTTTAAAACTCTAGTAATAAAATAAAATTCACGTAACGTCGTTTTTATAGAAGAAAATTCTTAGAAGTCTACGTTTGAGAAAATAAATCGACGTAAATAACTCAGTTTTATGTTAAGTAAAGCTTGCTGGTTTAGTTCTCCTGATAGATTGCAGCCATGGCAGCTGTTACTAATCGAAATATTTGAAAATTGTCTTTTAATTTTTTTTATACAGTACTTGTTATTTTTTCATTTGTTCTCTTGTAAAAACACAAATAAGAATCAAATCAATTTTAAGTAAAGCCCCTAATGCCTAGACCATTTGGCTACGGTGGATTCCATCCGGGCGCCAAAAATTTATAAATTACAGGTGGAAAAGTTTAGAGTGATCCATATACATCCTGCCTTCAATTAGGCACACAAAAGTTTCTACATTATAATGTGCATGCATTAGATACCGATCTACTAACAATTGTTTGTTATTAAAAAATATGTATATTATTATTACAAATTATTTTAAAAATGTCAAATTCAATTATATCCAATTCATATTAAAAAAAACCACAAAAATGTCATGTTATTTCAAATTAAGTTAGTTATAGTCAATACTTATAAAATGTCAAAATTAATTACAAATTATTATAATTTAGGTATATTATTATTATGTATCATGAATAGAAAAAAGTCCAAATTAGAATGTCAATACAGAATATTTTAAACCCCTTTGTCGAATTAAATGCTTTTGTCCGCTAAAAAATCATTAATTGAATAATAACACTTCTCTAATAAGAAGGACATCACTTTTTTTAAATATTGTATTATCTTTTATGTTTTCGGGCAATTTATTATATATGGTAGGACCCATACAGAACACACTCTTCTTTAATAAACCTGTGTTGTAAGAGCCGACTTGTAAAAGATTTGACTGCTAACATGTCTTTTTCTGGGATTGCAACATCGGGAATAAGTTGATATCAGTTTCCACAAAGATGGCCATTTCCATAATGTACAATGAAGGAAAAGTAAGCACTTTTAGGGACTTAAACTTTGGTTCGCAACTGTCTGTAGTTTTCAATCCACACATTGCTCTGATGCAACGCTTTTGCGCCTTGAATATATGTTCCCTCGAACTGCAACTACCCCAAAAAATAATTCCAAACCTTAAAGCTGATGCAACCAAGCCGTGATATCAAATGTATCAATCTCTTTATAGTATAATAAAGGCCTTAGATACGACGTCTGTAAGGCAGTGTTTCCCAAACATTGCTCTACAATGGCCCGGTAATTTTACACTACCCCTTCGTGACCCACCTTATACTTTTAAACAATATTAATTAAAAGTAAGGCGGGAATTTTGCGACCGACATGCTATTTTATTTCATGGCCTGTTTTTATTTTTTCGGATGGACTTACGTAGGTTGCCACGAGGCTTTTGCTACTTCACCGGGCGTAAAGGAGAGCAGAGCTGCAGCCTTAATAAATGGTTTAAAAACTACAAACTAAGCAACCTGCGTAAGAGGGCGCCCCCTATGGGGCTTGGACCTCGGCTCAGGGCGGTCGTTGGCGATGAGATTGAGGGATTATGACTTAGTATTTTAGGGGAGTTTTGTGCAACTGTCGCTCTACTTTATAGTTCGCGGGCCCCTCGGACTTTGGGTCTACGAGGGCATCGGAGGCCCGGTACCGAGTCGTGACCTGGCACTTGAAAAACGCAGCTGCTCTAGAGGACCGTAGATGCCATGTATCGATAATGGTTAAAATTACTAGACAAATATCTCCAAAATTGCATTTGGAAGTACGTAAGTTTGGGAGTAAATATTCAAATGATGACGGGCGGTCTCATCGTTTGTATTTAATGTTTTTTACTCTTTTTACACTTTACGGAAAAGCTTACATCCATAATTATATCGATAATCTTAACATTACTTCACAAATATCTCTAAAGTTGCATTTGGAAGTAAATAGTTAAACGATGTCTCATCGTTCGTTTCAATTTTTTTTTTACCGAAACGTATATTCTGCATCATCATCATCATCATCAGCCTGTTGTAGTCAACTGCTGAACATGCCTATGTTCAGCAGTTGACTATGGAAATTAATGAGGGAGGCCTCTCCCTCATCAATTTCCAGCGGGAACGATCGCTAGTGGCCACTGACTCCCTGCAACCTTTATGAGGTTGTCAGTCCATCGTGCACGTGGTAGTCCTTCGCTGCGCTTGCCAGATCGTGGTCTCCACTCGAGAATCTTTCTGCTCTATCGGCCGTCAGTTCTTCGAGGTATGTGTCCTACCCATTGCCACTTCAGCTTGCTAATCCGTTGAGCTATGTCAGCCACCTACGTTCTCGCGCTTTTGTTCTACGTTCTCCTGCGGATCTCTTCATTTCTGATTCGATCACGCAGGAAAACGCCGAGCATAGCTCTTTCCATAGCTCACTGAGCGACTTTGAGCTTTCTTATAAGACACACAGTAAGCGACCACGTCTCAGCTCCATATGTCATCACTGGTAACACACATTGAAATAATGAAATAATGAATTTATTCAGCACTTAGGTATTTACATACACTTGTACTTGTCAAAATCACAATAACAAAGAAATATAATTAATAGGTTATTATTCTTATTCTATGAATAGAACTACTTAGGTAACTATAACTAGCAAATGCAACCTGTGAGTGCTGCTAATTGTAGGACATTACAGACAATTTACTCCGTCTGTCCGTGTGTCATTAATTCCTCTACTCATAATTAGTTCATATTTACATAAAAAAAATTGAAAGCATATAATTAAGTGACACACACTTGGGGGCACCCTTATGGGGTTAGGACCACAACCCAGAGGTGCCACTGATATTAAAGTCAGATTTGTGGATATAAGAGGAAGTGATCGCTGGCACGGCCTACAGGCGCTGGATCACAGGGCAGGGGTAGGGGTACAACGCGGTCCTCGCCGGTGAGAATCCTACCCTAGCTAACCTGCAACCTTTCACTAGCTACCTAGGTGGACGACCGGAGAAGAAAGGGAGAAAGAAACTCCGGGATTTTTTTTTTCGTCATCTTTTTTATCACATTGTGTCCAATTTTTTTTTAATATATGTTTTCTTTACAATATTTCATTTAAAGTATAATATGAAGCATGTGCGCTAATGCACGCTCTAGACGTTTTCATAGATATAGCTAAATAGTGATTAAAAATCCTCAAGCAAAAAGCAAGCAAAAGCCTCATAAACCTCTAGCACTTGAAAACGGAGGGCGCATCCACACACATTACCAAAGAACAAGCCATGTGAGAAAATTATCGTCTTAAGGGGTCACACACTAATGTTTAACAACCATCTCAAATACAACCACCAGCAAGCCGACCAGCCACCGCAAGCAGCACCCGTTCACGAGTATGACGTGTGAGCACACAGCCATCGTCTCCCTCGCCATATTAGAGGGAAGGAGGCGACCCGACTCACATCGCCACCGCAAGCAATGACAAACAATGGGAGCATGACGAGCACACTGATAGCAACATTTGAGGAATCACGTTTAAAAGGAGAGGCAAAAGTTAGACTCAGCATAGCATGTTCCGAAGTACATCAGAGTATACAATAATAACATTGGCAATAAAATAATAAAAAATACAAAACATCCAATAATGTAAGTTTGCGTGTGTTACACCCCTAGCACCATGCAGTTTTATCATTAATATATTCATTTATTGTGTAATAACCTTTTTTCATTAAGGTAGTCTTTACATGAGTTTTAAATTTATTCAGTGGTAACTCTTGCACTAATTCCGGTAGTTTGTTATACATACGCAAACTAAGCCCTACAAACGAAGAATGGACTCTCTGCAGACGGTGGTAATCAGCACACAATTTGTGTTTATTTCTTGTATTTTTTGTGTGCATGTCGCTTCTCTTTTGATATAGATTTAAATTTTGTCTAATATGAATTAAATTTTCATAAATGTATTGAGAAGCAACCGTTAATATATTAATATTTTTAAACAAATTTCTTAGGGAAGTTCGGGCACTTAGTTGGTAAATAGATCTAATCGCCCGTTTCTGTAAAATAAATATACTTTGGATATCGGCAGATTTGCCCCAAAGTAGAATTCCATATGATAAAATGCTGTGGAAATAACTAAAATAGACCATACGTGCAGTTTCTACGTTGGTCAGTTGTCTAACTTTCCTTACAGCGTAAGCAGCAGAGGTCAACTTTTCGGCCAAGTTCGTCATATGAGCATTCCATTTTAAATGTGTATCCAGCGTTATACCTAAGAACACTGTGGAGCTAACAGTTTCCAGCACTTCATTATTGAGAATTAAATTAGGTCCAGTATTTTTCACATTGGGCGTAGTGCATTTTATACATTTAGTTTTTTTTGCGTTTAGCACTAAGTTATTTACAGTAAACCAATGAGTTATATGTGTGAGTGCACAATTAATAAAATCGAAATCGTCAATATTACGTTTCACTTTAAAAATAAGTGAAGTGTCGTCAGCAAAGAGTACAACATCACACAATTTCTCCAAATAATACGGCAAATCATTAATATATACCAGGAATAAAAAAGGACCCAGAATGGAACCTTGTGGCACACCTTACTTAACAGGTAAGGATTCCGAGACTACACCACCTACATCAACGCACTGAACTCTCTGAGAAAGGTATGAAGACATCATATCCAGTGCATCGTCCTTAATACCATAGTGACGTAATTTTAATAAGAGCGAGTCGTGCCGAACGCAATCGAAGGCCTTTGAAAGGTCACAGAATACACCGATGGCATTTTGCGACTGCTCCCACGCATCATATATAGATTTAATAAGAGCGACTCCAGCATCTAAAGTTGAGCGACCTTCAGTAAAACCAAACTGATTCGCGTGCAAGAGGTTTTTAAAATTGAAATGCTTGAGAAGCTGATTAAGTATTATTTTTTCAAAGATTTTACTAAACACTGGTAATATTGAGATTGGTCTATAATTGGCTGGGTCGTCTTTCGAACCTGATTTCAATAAGGGTATGATTTTACTGTACTTCATTTTGTCAGGAAATGTACCAGTATCTACACATTCATTAAAAATAATCATTAGATAAGGCGCTACTATATCAATTATTTCTTTCAGGATTTTAACTGAAATACCCCATAAATCACCTGTATTTTTTGAATCAAAAGCCTTGACTACGTTTATCACTTCCGTTACAGTAACATGCTTGAATTTGAATAAAGAATTACATCCCGGTACGCTACTGCATAACAGTAGCTCAGCCTCACTGGCTGATGAATTTAAAGAACGCGTAGTGGCTATTGGTATGTCAGAGAAAAAAATATTAAATGCATGAGACACGTCAGATTTATTACTAGTAAGTTTATTATCGACTTTTATTTCTAACAGATTATCCCGGTTAAAAGTCTTGCCACTTTCTTTATTTATTATTCCCCAGGTGGTTTTTATTTTGTTACTGGAGTTTTCTATCTTATGTCTAATATGATTGGCTCTAGCAATGCTACAAACTATTTTAAAAGTTTTAGAATACTTTCTTACATGCGGTGGTATGCTAGTTATACCACGAGGAGAGGACCCTACGGACTCAGACTTGATTGAAGACTATATACTGCATATTACATTTTGAAATTGCGGTTAATAAATTTAGACCACCCCGGCGGGATTCAAATTTATATTATATCATTCATTGATCTGCTAGTATATTACCACCAGATCAATGAGGTCGTCACGTTGCTTTATATCAAGATAATGTATAATAGAAGAACAATAGAGTTTTTGTGGGTCAGTTTACGGCGTCATAAAAAGAGCTATTTAATTTGGAGTCGACTTTGGTTCGGGTGTTAATCGGATAGAATAAGAGTTGGCGACTGTTTTTTTATCAGTTTAAATGGTATTTTTCTACTTATTCGAGATAAATGTATAGCAGTACTGTTTTTTGTTGTTTAATGCAAGGACGAGTCGAGAAAATGCTTTTTTACCTTTTTTTTTTAATAGAATTTTAATTCAAGAAGTTAGTGATTTTTTACTTGCGCTTCGCATTGATCTGAACTCTTGGTTCGGCGCCTTACCTCACTCTCAAAGTATGCCGCTACGCTTTTTTAAGAGTATAGGAACAGATAATGCACTATAATATGCTGCGCAAATAACTAATCACATTGAACTACATTTTACTAAAAGTATTCATTCTGAAATTCCGTCCACCAGTGACTGCCTAGAACCTGATATCGGAGACGGAGCTGCTTCGACCTCTTGAACAGGTTGTTTAGTTAGCTTGTAGTTTTCAAATGAATCAGTAAAACTGAAGCCTTACTCATTTTATGGCCTGTGAAGTAGCGAAAGCCTCGTGTTAGCCACGAGGTCAGCCTTCGTGTAAACTAATGTCGAAAAAATAGTAAAAACAAAACTAATTTCCTTTGAACGAGTTTATCACTGCCCATTTTTAAGAGGTTTTAATTCAGGCGTACCATAAAGCAGGAGTACCCTGGGAGTCTGAGTCCGTAGGGTCCTCTCCTCGTGGTATAACTAGCATACCACCGTTATGGAGAGGACAAGTCCCAAATACCCCTTCGCCGGCGTGGGAACGCCGCAGCGGTGGAGGGGATGCGTAACATTAAAGCATTTGCCACGGAAAAAAGAAATATTATAATTCTAGCAGACCCGCTCGGCTTAACTTGCGTAGATTCTATTCCCATGGGAACCTCATCTTAAAATAAAGCCTGTGTTAGTCCTGGATATTGTAGCTACATAAAGATGAAAGAATTTTTAAAAAGATTGGACAATTAAAAATCACAATTTTTACCTCTATATAATATTAGTATAGATGATAAACTACATGGTTATTTATTTTTGTAATTATGATAAATAAAAAACAACTTAACAGACAACCTCCGTAGCGTAACGGTATTTGGCTCGCTGTAAATCTCGGAGGTCGTGGGTTTGATCCCCTAGCCGGACAGGAAATCCTTGTGTAAATTCTAAAATTTCTTGCTTCTTCTAAAAGCCGCTGGTCCCGATTGTTATAACATCATCTATAATAATCGTATATCAAGCAACGGGCAGCAGCGTTTCTTTGTGTGGCACAACATAATACTGCGGTCACCAACACGCCTGCCAAGCGTGGTGACTATAGCGAACACCCTCAGTGGCCCATGTTCAGCAGTGGACTTTATACGGGCTGATGATGATTACAGACTAAATGAGCGATAATAAAAACGAACGCTAGCTCTTAGTTTATTAGACTCGCTGGAATCACAGGGCGACTGTTCCCAGTAATATTTCCAACGTGCCCCGTAAACTTTCTAAATCGTAAAAAAATGAGTAGTTTCATGCGCCAGTTAGCTAACGAACCTTGGGAATGCGAGTGGATTCGAAATGCTGAAATTTAAAAAGGTAATGTGGAATGTATTATGCTATAAATCTGTATGAGTGAGTAAAAATGAGTCGGAAAATTATATAGAGTCGTTTGATCCGAGTGAATAACTAGAATTGACGCATGTTTCTGTGCGAACTTTATCTTCTACTAGCGGCAAAATATAATAAAAATCTTTGTTATTTTTTTTTTTAAAGATTACAACCTGTATTTTGCTGTCTACTAGTATTCTTGTTAACCCCTCGTGTTAAGCTAAAATGCTTGTAATACGAGTGGGTTTACGTCGTCGGTAGTGCAATGGGTGGGGTTCGAACCGGCGACCTCAAGATCACTAGTGCAACGCCCTAGCCATTGGGCTACGGCCGCTTAATTAAACAAGTATTTAAGTTTTATTTTAATTATATTTTAGTGTTTACGTCTTAGTTTATTATTTAACTATATTTTGTCAAATAGCTATTTCTGTCTATATTAAGTTAGAAGAATTGTCATTATTTAGGTGGACCATGAGTATATACTCTGTTGGACTTTTATAGCCTATGTTACTCAGGGATGATGTAACAATCTAATGGTGAATTATCGAAATTCGTTCAGTAGTTTTGAGTTTATTCGAAAAATAGTATATACTAGGTGCGCCCCGCGGTTTACCCGCTTTACTTTGCTGCAATGGGTAGGTTAGCGTTATGTCTGGTAGCCTATATGTTAATCCAGCGTGTAACCTATCCCGGTGCAAAATTTCAGCCAATTCCGATTAGTAGTTATAGCTGTTCACTAAACATAAAAAATGTATCTCTTTAAATAATTATATCATATCGCCGGACACTGAAATACCGCATAAGTGACAGTCGCTAATAGGGTATAATTTCGTGTGTCAAAAAATATTTTCTTTTATTTGTGTTATGAAGGGCATAATATCAATTGGCTACATTTCATTTTCAACCTTATTTATGTATTGTTACTTATGAAATAAAGAATTTATTCAGCACTTAGGTATTTACATACACTTTTACTTATCAAAATCACAATGAAAAAGAACAGTAATTAATAGGTTATTATTCTTATTCTATGAATAAAACTACTTAGGTAACTATAACTAGCAAGTGCAACCTGTGACTGTTGCTAATTGTAGGACATTACAGACAATGTACTCCGTCTGTCCGTGTGTCATTATTGCCATTACTCATAATAAGTTCATATTTACATTAATTATTTTAGGTATATATTGAAAATTTATAAAAGCGTACAATTAAGTGACACACACCTGGGGGCAGCCCTTACGGGGTTAGGACCACAAGCCAGAGGTGCCACTGACGCAGCACCACCGACGATATGTAGGTATACCTTACATATAGTACTCGGTTACATGTCTGTCTCCGAGGCAAGCTAAATCTCCAGTTATAAATGATCCAACTTTTAATTGTACGGAGCACTTCTGTTGTAGGCTTGTTAGACGACCGGTCGCCAGATGGGTCTAGTACTTTGTTTACTTTTATAAGTTTATCTAGTGAGTGACGTGGATATTAAAATTTCGTACGTCATGGTCTTAATTGAAAAGTTTAACTAACTAGCAGTGCCCACGACGTGAAATAATGACTGACAATCTTCATGCCCCTCTTTCCCCCCCTACAACCCTTTTTCGCTACAAAAAGTAACCTATGTCCTTTCTCAGGTTTTACACTATCTGTGTACCAAATTTCATTAAAATCGGTTAGCTAGGTATTACATGAAAGGGCGACAGACAGACAGACAGAGTTACTTTCGCATTTATAATATTTCCAAGGAAGGATATATTTTTAAACATGGAAAATTTAATTTTAATTCTATACTAATCGATACAACAACCTCCTTCGCGTAGCGGTATTTGGCTCGCTTTAAATCTCGGAGGTCGTGCGTTCGATCGCCACGCCAGACAAGTACTTATCTTTGTTTAAATTTTAGATTTCTTTCGGGGTCTGGTTGGCTGAGGGACTACCTTCCGTGCCTCTGAAAGCTCTCTACCGTTGGTCCCGATTGTCATAACATCATCTATAACAATTACATACCAAGGAACGGGCAGCAGCGTTTCCTTGTATGTTACAACATAATACTGCAGTCACCAACCCGCCTGCCAAGCGTGGTGATTATGGCCTCCTTTGGGAGGAGGCCCTAGTTCAACAGTAGACGTTGTACGGGCTGATGATGATGAATGACACTTCACCACTTAAAAGACAAGCACGGCTACCTTAGCCTTAATTTTATTCAGCGATCATTTTAATCACTTGAACCTTTGAAATGCCATAACTGTATGTTAAAATAATCTGTGTGTCTATCCTTAAAACCCATGGGATTGACATAACCTCATTCTGATTTCCTAAGTTCAGTTCTATTATTTTTCAAGTTCAATATATTCTATGGAACCGTTTGCATTAGTTAGACTTCTGTTTCTAGTCATTATCAGTTACCTATGTAGGTATGCTAGAAAATACGAGGTGATCGTTATTCTGGCTTGTTTCATCGTAACGCTTGATAACTCACGTGTTGTTCCTCATTAAACTCTACACTCACTGGAAAGAGAAATAATCAAGTCTATGTTTTATAGACACAAATATGTCTACATTGTTTTAGTATAATAGGTACTTACGCGTGTGGTTTCCGGCTTAGAATAGACCATTCTATATCTTTCTATGGGTGTTATAAGAGGTTATTAAGGGACATACATGATGAATGGGCAGCAGCATCTTTGTCACCAACTTTTTGATAAAACGCATAAAGTTCGAAGGTTCTTTATGCATTTTGTCGGAAAAAAGTAAAACAACACATTTAAACCTTATCGCAAGATCCTTTCCCTTCTTAAGGAAATATTTTCTAAAATGAAGTTCTTTTTACAAATTTCTCGTAACTAAGACTACAATTCGTATTTATAATATTTCAAGATTTTCCAACTAAACTAAATTTTCCAATTAAAATCCAAAAGAACAAACATAAGTCGATGTGTTCAAAGAGCAAATTCACAAGAATGACATTAAACCTCATATGCATCGTTAAAAAAATTGTTTGTTGTGATATTGGTTAAAATATTTAAAAAGAGTTTTTAATGTGTTATTTTGATTATTAGAAAATATTCCACATGTATATTTACTATCTACACTATCATTTTGTGTAACTGTAAAGATGTATACAATAAATAAGTAAATAAATAATTTAACGTATTTAACAATTCCAAGGGGTACCAGGCAAATTTTGTGGGACGATACACCACACCATGGATACCACAATCGACGCATCGACATTCGACGCGACATCGCATTGCGTCGTATCCTGCAGTTCTGTTTTGGCTTCCTCTTGATGGATTCGCAAGTGGTTTCTAAACGCATCAGCAGCAATACTAAGCCCGATATGTACAGTAACGTTCGGAAATTCGCAAATCACGTAAACAATGAATAGTCCTCGAACATACGTGAGGGTAAACACATAACTACAGATTTGAACTGCTAGGTCAACATGCCCGTGTATCCGATACTGCGTAAATCTTCGATGTGGGGTCAGGAAAATGGCGAATGGGGAAAGAAAAGTTGATTTGATTTATTGCAAATGAAAACTTAATGGACCTATACGAATCGATCGTTCAACTAGTATTCATCAGATACAAGGATATGATTAGGATAATATTTTTTAACTTATACTTAAATTTAGTTTACATTTTATTGATTTAATATAAACATAACATAAAGTATCATACAATATACCTATGTTAACCGTGTGAATCTATCTGTTAACTCTTTGGTCAGTGTAGCCACTAGCCAGCTTAGGAATTTTACAGAATAGATTAAGTCTTAAAAACTATTTTGGTGATTTTGAGTAAAATTTATTTATTTATTTATTCTTTATTGTACACATGAAATTTGAGTAAAAACAATAATTAAAGATGATGTACAATGGCGAGCTTAACTCATTAATGAGTTTTCTTCCAGCAAACCATTTTCAGAGTGTAAAATTAAGGTTAAATGGGCAAGAACAGTGTACACGACAGACTTAAGATAAAACAATAATAATAAGAAGAGTAGATTATTATATATATCCGACTAATACATATGCATACTAATACATAATAATATATACATACATACATCCAAAATATAACATTATAAACAATAAACTAATACATATTATAAAACTACTAATGTGATAGATAATGTTCTTTTATTCTTTTTTTAAATACGTCAATAGATGAACTTGCACGAATTACATGTGGAAGAGAGTTCCAAAGGCGTACAGCGCGAATGGTGAAAGAGCCATCAAAACGGCAGGAGGTGTGTAAAGGCATTCGAAGAAGAAGAGAGGTAGCTGTACGTAAAATGTGTAAAATTTAATAAAAAAAACTTTAGAAATACATAATTTTATGTGTGTGATGTGAAATGAATACCGCATTACTTGATATTTAAATACTTACATGTTTATGACTAGACACACAAAGGTTAAAGCCTATTAAGTTAAAGACGGCCTTGTGTACGTATTTCGGTTTGGAAATTAATTTTGGCATCCTATAAGGAAAATCAATTTAAAATACTAGTGTTAATAACTGTTCTTCGATACCATTCAAAGAGATAATAAAAACAAAGTTATGTTTTTAAAGTCTTAAGAGCGATTCGATGTAAGTCTCTGTCAGTTACAAATAAAAAAAACTTTTGAGTATAATAATCATCAACAGCCACAACAGCCAGTTTACGTCCACTGTTGAATATGGGCCTCTTCTTAACAGCCCTTGGCAAGCCAGGATCATTGAGGGATATTGCCATAATCACCACGCTTGGCAGACGGATTGGTGATCGCAGAAAGATGTAAACCTTGAGCTAATAGATGCTGCTGCCCATCCATCAGCCATATGTCCCTTGGTCGCCTTTCACGACACCCATGGGAGGACATGGGGTGGTCTATTCTAAGCCGGAAACCACACGGCAATAATAATATGAAGGTTGAATTATTTGCTTTGGAGGTCACATTAGTTGCTTCTGAGACCTGATGTCCTGAATTCAATTGGCCACCCGGGACTGACGACTATAGGTGTAAACTATAGATTTATGTAGTTTTTCTGGATGTCCACTAATTATGTATTACTCAAATTTCTCTGCCATACTTGTCTATTTTCCTAAAGCGGCAGTTGTTCGTTTAAGAAAGAAAAGAAGTTACACAAGTCAAAGTAAAGAAACAGTAAAAACTTTATATAGATAGTAAAACATTTCATAAATTTTAACGTAGACGCAGATGGCATGCGTAGTTCATAATTTTACTTAATACGCTTTAAGGCTCTTTAGGAGTTTCCGTTTACATTTTTTTAATACTTTCAATTAAAATGAAGATCTTTATTAGCACACATGTTCAATTTTTTTATACTAAAATATTTCTCTTTTTCCCATTAACACGCACATATGTGAAATTATAGATTGAAGGTAAATATCAGCTCAGGTAAATGTTAGCTCACTTTCTTGCTGAAATAGATGTCACGTATCTTGGGCGCTTATGATGGAGCCGGATCTTGTAATATTTTATATAATGGTGCTAAAAACACAGCAGAATATAAAATATTATGTAGTTGCATAATTTTTTGCGGCCGCGTGGTGGCAAATACGTGCATACGCGGCGGGTGGTGATGTGTAACTAAGCGAAGTACGGCGCCAGCGCTACACATATTTTTCAATTGAGGGTAGATGGATATTATTGTACTGATCCTAACCTGATTGTACTGATCCTGACAGATTAATTGTATGCATTCGCATAAAATTAATCTGTTGCTACTTTTACTAGAGATGGGTTGGATTAGTTAAAAATGATACCTAATGCACCTAATCCTAGTATTTTAAATACCTCTTCCATTTACCTAATCATAATATTTATTCAATATAGCTGGCTTGTTACCAATATTATGTAGGTATCGTATGTGGATTACGTAGGAAATATTCAGCATGATCATTCCTGTTAAGTAATCGGGAAGTTGGCATATGAAAAGTTTATAATATGTTTTCACTCGTACTAATCATAAATTATGGTTGAAATTGAAGTACTTTCGAAATTAAATTTATAACAATTAATATTCTAGGTTGATTTTTATTAATTATTCCATTCATGGTAGAATTGAGAATTAGTCGAATAGAATATTGTAATTCACTTTTATTTTACTAACTTTGATATCGATACTAAATTAGATATATGCCATATTGATTACGCCTTTAGCAATGTCAGAGTATTAAAAAAAAATAAGGAATGTAAAATTGTACTCTATGTAACGAATATTTTGTACCATACCTAATCCTCGACGCTTTTGATTAGGTACGGATTCGGATCGAAAAATACCTAATACACTAACCTATTCTAATATTTATGCCTCACGTCTAACTTTTACTGCTTAGTATAACTTCTATACCAAAAACCTAATACCAACTAATAAAAAGTTTTGTACCAATATTTTTTACATAAATACATTTATTTATCCAACAATTAATTCATTTTAGTTTTATACCCGATTTATCTTATCTTGATCAAGATTCTGACAAAGAATAGCAATATACATAATTGTTTATTTCGTTTTTATCACATTATAAATTATCTGAAGTTTATTTTAGCTTTATGTCTGCTCAATTATAAATTTTGCGCGGTTGAGCATTGCGATGGTGTTTCACTGATGACACAGAAATGCTCACCACTAATCAGCAATTCATAGTACTTTTTTTGTGCAATACTATGTATTAGAAGACGAAATAGATAAACTTTCTGTAACTGTTCATAAAATGTTATATTCCTCCCCCTTACTTTGGTTTATCGCCAATTTACCAGCTCCACCTTTTCGTCGCCAACAATAAATATGAGTTCAAACCGATCTGCGGCATTGCGTGCCGTGGCAACTTAACGTACCTACTATTAGCAACAAGGCCTCAGTGTTTCTAATGGCTGAATGAAATTTATGAAGAATGCAGTTATGTGTAGGTAAAGAGTGCTAGTTTTTGTGCAAATTACGAAAGTAAACAAATGAAGAATCTGATATAATAAAAAAGAAAGTTTAATGTAGTCACTTCTTGAGATCTTTATCAGATAATTCAAACAGCATCGTCGAGTTTACTAAAGACTTCAATAATTGTCCCGAATTATTTTGCTACTTGCTCTTACTTACGTTGGAGTGAAGGTTTTTTATTCGTGTGTGTTATTAATAGAGACTCCTGATGAAGTCTCCTATGAGCCTGAATGACGTCCACTGCTAAATATGGGCTTTCTCCTGAGGGAGGGTATTTGCCAAAGTCACCACGCTTGGCAGGCGGGTTGGTGACCGCAGTATTATGTCGTAATAAACAGGGAAATACTGCTGCCCGTTCCTTGGTATATAATTGTTATAGATGATGTTATAACAATCAGGACCAACGGCTTAACGTGCTTTCCGAAGTACGGCGGGTAGTCTCTCAACCAACCAGACCCGGAAATAAATTTTAGAGTGTGAGGTGAGGTGAGGTGTGAGGATCGAACCCACGACCTCCGAGATTTAAAGCGAGCCAAATACCGCTACGCTACGGAGGTTGTCGGACTGGAGACTTACTGATTCCTATTTATGGCTGGATATTATTTATAATGAAACTATGCTAAATCACTACAAATCATAAGGATTCTCAATCGAAAAGTGAAATTAAACAGGTTACCGTTTTTTCAATATGTGCTAAACAATTACAAACGTCAAAGTTTTCTGACAAACTGCGAGCTGTCAGATGTCATTTCGACATTTTTAAATCTTTGTCCTTAACCATGGCCACTATGGCTTCATCACATTATATAAAATCAACTCTAAATCGACTCTTAAACTATTTATCGCTAATTTACCAGCTCCACCCATTCGTCGCCAACAATAAATATGAGCTCAAACCGATCTGCGGCGTCGCGTGCCGTGGCAACTTAATGTACTATTAGCAACACAGTATCATGTATGGAATATGTTACGCTTGTATGGGACTCAGCATTGCGTACTGTGTTTCTGTTGGCTGAAACAAATGTATAAGGAATGCAGTTATTTTGCATGGATTGCAGCTGTTTGCTATGTTTATTCTTTGTTGGTGATATATTTAGGTATAGTAGTATATTTTTATTGGCATTGTTGTAGTCAAAGATCCGAACATACATCAACTGTCACCGAGCGGATAATAGAATGAAACATCTTTTATAATAATTTAAGTATATTTAGAAAATATATTAAAAATGGATTGGCTTTAAAAATCATGGCCAGACAATTTTTAATTATTATTTTTGTAAAATGTTAAAAAGATTTAATTAAATTAACGCAAAAAACAGCGCTTATGTTGTTATAATTTTGTAATTATCCAATCAAGTGAAAGTAACTGTCATCTTCACACCTTTTTGTACCTGGCAACCCATTAGTTCGTCCAGGTCCAACCTTTTTAAGCTTAACGTGCTTTCCGAGGCACGGAGGCATATGATATATATGTGAAGCTTGCGCGCGCGACATGCTTGCCGCGCGCATCCCCCACCCTACCTTAGTAATAAATCAGTGTTCAAGCAAGACGGTTGTTTCTCTTTCCGTTCCCGCTCTGCATACGTATCATTGGCGACGAGGTGTACGAACGAGTACCTACGCGTAGACATAATGAACGCGTTTCTTGGAAATCTGTCTTCATTTGACCATAAAACCAGCGAATGGCAAATTTTTAAGGGTAAATTAACGCAGTTTTTGAAGATTAACGGCGTTAAGGACGATGTGAAGAGTGGAATATTACTGTGTCATCTTACGGAGGAGACGTATCGTCTAGTACTCAACCTAGCATTTCCAAAGGACTTGGAAACGCTGAGCTTTACTGAATTAGTTGGATTACTCGACAGCCATTTCAAGCCAAAAGTGTGCTCGTTTGTGGACAAGGCGAAATTTTTTGGTGCCAGCAGAACAACAGGCGAAACCGTTGGAGAATGGGCGGCGCGATTAAGAGGTCTGGCGACTTACTGCGACTTCGGCACCGCTCTAGAAACGAATTTGAGAGATCGTTTCGTCCTCGGCCTGAGTGCAGGTCCAGAACGCGACAAGTTGTTTGAGCAGAACCCGTCGACGCTCACGTTGTCGCGGGCTATTGAAATGGCGGAGCAGGCAGCCTGTGCCAAGGAGGCAAAGGCCTTGTTAGGCAGCAGTTTGGAGGCCATTTCTATCAAGGAGGAACCAGTATACCGCGCGAAGTTCCAGGGTCAAGCTAGCCGGGGACGTGGCGCAGGTGGTGCTGACGCAGCAACCCGCCGCGATACCGATCGTTGCGAGGTTTGCGGCATGAAAAATTATAGTGGTGAAAAGTGTCGTTATAAGGGTTATACGTGTCAAAAGTGCGGTGTAAAAGGCCATTTAAAAAAAGTATGTGGTAGTTCAAAAAACACGCGTGTTTATCATGTGGACTCAATTGAAGGAAGCAGTGGTAACCAGCCCCAGGACAAGGGTTGTGAGGAGTGCCAGAATTTTAACATAAGGTACGCGGCTGATAAGCCTATTGAAATCGAATTAGTTTTAGGTGATCAATTTATTAAAATGGAACTAGACTCAGGATCGGGCAGCACTGTTATTTCAGATATTTTTTATTTCAAAAAGTTTTCGCAATATCAGCTACAAAATTGTAATGTAAAAATGTGCTTGTACAATGGGCATAAAATCTCTCCACTAGGATTTTTCACTACTAGAGCAAAATTTAATAATTTACAAAGAAATATTAAAGTTTTCGTTGTTAAGAATGGAGGTCCCCCATTGTTAGGTAGGGATTTCATGTCCGCCTTTAATTTAATAATAACAACTAACATTAACTCTTTAGTAAGTTGCGATAATGATGTACTGGAACTGCTTGGAAAATATCCAGATCTATGGCGAGATGAGTTGGGTTCATTTAATAAATTCAAAGTTACCCTACAATTAAAAGAAAACTCTGTGCCGTAGTTTTTTAAGCCACGAACCGTACCCTTTGCCCTAAGACCTAAGGTCGAACACGAAATAGACCGATTAGTAGGTTTAGGTATTTTAGTGCCTATTGATCACGCGAAATACGCCACTCCGATAGTACCGGTCTTAAAGGAAAACGGTCAAGTCAAAATCGCGGGAGACTTTTCAGTAACACTCAATAAAGACCTGATAATTGAAAAATACCCTTTACCGAGGATTGAGGAGGTGTTTGCTAAGATTGGAGGGGGCGAATTATATAGTAAAATCGATTTAAAAAATGCATACAATCAGTTTATATTCGAAGAGTCGTCACAGGAGCTAACAGCAATTAATACCCACAAGGGTCTTTACAAATATACGCGTTTAGTTTATGGTTTGGCCAACGCACCCGCTATTTTTCAAAAGTCCATGGAAACACTATTAGCTGGAATAGACGGAGTCAGTGTCTGGCTCGATGACATATGTATTACAGGTCCCGATAGAAACTCACACATTAAAAGACTAACGGAAGTTTTAAGTAGATTAAGCGATGCCGGTCTACGTCTTCAAAAAGACAAGTGCCAAATTTTCAAACAAAGTGTACTTTACTTAGGCTACGTGATAAGTAAAGAGGGACTAATGACTAGTCCTGAAAAAGTCAAGGCAATATTAAGCGCCCCCGAGCCGACCAACGTGACCGAAGTAAAAAGATTCTTAGGCGTTGTCAATTATTATAGGAATTTTATTCCTAACGCTTCGTCAGTACTCAGTCCGCTCCACGAACTACTACGAAGCGACGTGCCCTGGCAGTGGGGAGATAGGCAGCGGCAAGCTATGGAGGCAGTGCGCCGTGAATTAGCCTCGGAGCGCGTACTGGCGCACTTCGAGCCGACGGCGCAGCTCGTGCTCACCGTGGACGCGGGCCCGAGCGGGCTCGGCGCCGTGCTCTCGCAGCGCGGGCACGATGACGCTCATGAGCGACCGCTCGCGTATGCATCTCGCTCACTTACCGCTAGCGAGCGTAACTATAGTCAGATACAGAAAGAGGCGACCGCTATCATATTTGGTGTGAAAAGATTCCATCAGTATCTGTACGGTCGCAGTGAGCCTTTCATTTTAAAAACCGATCATAGGCCTTTGGTTTCCATTTTTAATAACAAGACAGGTATACCGGTAACGACAGCTCTAAGACTGCAGAGATATGCTATTACATTATCGGCTTATAATTATGTAGTACATTATGTATCCGGTGATAATAAATTAGTAGCGGATTATTTTTCCCGCGCGCCCTTAAAATGCACAAACGAATCGGAAGAGACCGATAACAATATAGATACCTATTACGCGGTCAAGTTTTTGGATGAAGCGTCGCCCGCTACTACGACACGCGATATAACGCAGGCAACTGAGAGCGATACCGTGATCCAAACTGTCATTAGGTACATGCAAAAAGGATGGCCTCGAAAAATAGTATGTAAGTCTGTTTTACCTTATTTTCAGTGCAAGACCGATTTGCAGTATGAAAAAGGCTGCCTTTTTAGGGGTCATAGAATAGTTATTCCGTCTATATTAAGAGATAAAATGCTACGTGAATTACACGATACTCATTTAGGTATAATTAAAACGAAAAGTAATGCACGAAGTAGGATGTGGTGGCCCGGTATCGACAGCGATATTGAACGATGGATAGGGTCCTGCGGCACGTGCGCGAGCGTGAGACCCGCGCCCCCGCGCGACCCCCCCGCGCCCTGGCCCGCTGCCGCCGCCGCCTGGCAGCGCGTGCACATTGATTATATGACGGTAGGGCAGAGGGTATATCTCGTGGTTGTAGATTCGTTCAGTAAATGGGTAGAATGTCTACATATGCATAATGGTACTTCAACTAAGGCTCTGATAACTAAACTCAAGGCAATATTTTCAACTTTTGGCATACCGAATTTGTTGGTATCAGATAATGACGTCAAGATAAATTCGGATGAGTTTAAGAAATTTTGTTCTGCTAATGGTATCAAATATATGACAACGCCCATTTATCATCCGCCCAGTAATGGTCAAGCCGAAAATTCGGTAAGAACCTGTAAAAAAATGCTAAAATGTATTTTAAAAGATAACTTACCGCTGTATCAAATTAATGATTTGTTGTTAGGCTATTTATTTAATTATAGAAATACCGTGCATTGTACCACTGGGGAAACGCCAGCAAAGTTAATGTTTGGTAGAAATCTACGATCTCGTCTCGATTTAGTTGTACCTTCAAGTGATGCTACGCACGTTGATACTTCGCCGGTGCCCGGGAAAAGACAATTTATGACTGGAGATGTAGTTTGGACCCGATGGTACAGCGCACGAAAAGAAACATGGCAGTTAGGCATAATAAAACATAGAATAGGTAATAAAATGTACAAAATTTATATTAAGGACTTAGATTGTTACTGTATAAGGCATGTAGATCAGTTACTGAAGTATACAGGAAGTAAACAGCCCACAGAGATAACCGACATTCCCGGTACCTCTGGGACAGTATACTCGTATAGCGAGCAATTAGCTACGAGTTCACCTGTGGCGACTGAAACTAATGTCGAACCTGTAGTGCCAAATGCGGAATGTGTCACAAATGATGGTGATGGGGAGGAATGGGGCGATTGTGAGGCGATTGAGAGTGACGGAGGGGCCGCTGATAATTTAGCATCACCGCCGTCACCGGCAGTGCAACCCGAGGTACTAGTGTCCGAGGGCAATCAGTCTCAAAGTACAGGGGAGTGCAATGTGAACGTACCACGCGCACCATCACCCACACTCTCGCGCCAAAAGCGCAATAGAAAGGTGGTAGATTATAAGAAATACTTTTAACGGTTTTGTTATGTCTTCTCATTAGTTTTGGTATTATAATTAGTATTAATGGATACCTATATATATATATATACATAATATTGTCACCAGGTTTCAAAATCTAAGTGTGAAGGAGTGATATATATGTGAAGCTTGCGCGCGCGACATGCTTGCCGCGCGCATCCCCCACCCTACCTTAGTAATAAATCAGTGTTCAAGCAAGACGGTTGTTTCTCTTTCCGTTCCCGCTCTGCATACGTATCAGTAGCCCCTAAACCAACCAGACCCGGAAAGAAATGTTAGATTTTTCACAAAGATTTCCTGCCCGGCTTGGGAATCAAGCACACGACTTCCGAAATTTAAAGCAAGCCAAATACCGCTACGCCACGGAGGTTGTTTCCTTCTTAAGTTGTCTATTAATACATACAATTTCAATTTAATCTCACTATCAAAAGCTCTTAGACAACGAGACGTAGACAAGATAAAATGGTTCCAACAACGTTTCTCAAAGGCTCTCTCTCAGGAAACTTTATTCATTAAATTTTCTTAGAGATAGCAATCTATTCGACACACCTGTGGGGCTTGATCGGTTATTAATTGTTGGAAGAATAAATTATGAATAGGGCTCATTTGTACGGATTATTCGTTATCTTGCCATTAGGGGTTGTCGTTAGAGGAGTGTGGATTCGATGTAAGGTACTTGCATTCGATGCTTTGGTATTATGTGTTTAGTTGTCATGTATTAGCGACGTAGAATATTTGTATTTGTATTAGCTGCGCCCCGTGGTTTTACCCGCGTTACTCTGCTCCAGTGGGTCGGAGCGCGATATTTTGTAGCCTTTATGTTAATCCAGCGTGTAATCCTATCCCGGCAAAATTTCAGCAAATTCCGTTCAGTAGTTTTGGCGTGAAAGAGTAACAAACATCCGTCCATCTATCCATACTTACAAACTTTCGCTTTTATAATGTTAGTAGGATAAGTGTTGAAAGTTTTGGAGATATAAAGTTTATTTTCTGATTTAAAATATTAATTGAAGCATTCATTCACAAAGAACTATGCCATATTAAGTATGTAAAACTTAATTGTACATCAAGAGTTCAGAAACAGGTGTCTTAAAAGAAATAAAAAACCTGCTTACTACTTTACGCTTTTAAAAATAATATAAAAAGGAAGAATGTCTGTTTTTAATATTTTATTCCTTCTAAATCTTCACTATTTTAAAATATACCTACACTAGCTGCAACGTGCTGCTTCACCCGGGTCACTTACGTTCATGTTGGTGTAGTTTACTACATAATTAAATATAACCTATCCTAGCCTAACATTCCTCAATAAATGAGCTATCTAACACTATCAGTGGTACCACTGGTTCGTGGTCCTAACCCCTTAAGGGTGCCCCCAGGTATGTGTTTGCTACCTGTTGGTTATCTAGTTTAATTCATAGAATAAGAATAATAACATTATTTCATTGTAATAATTTTTAAAATCGGACCAGTATTGAACGTTTAAGTAATTAAACAACGGTTAAGCTATATAATTGTTATAGATAACTATAATTCAATAGAATACTTGTAAATATCATATAATATACCTCATATTCACAGTATCAAATCACATGTCGACTATTCAACTGCGACACCGAACCGTTTGATGGTTTACGCTAAATTTCCCAATGAGATATCGCATCGGATTCATGGCTTGTAAAACTCGATGAATAGCACACCGGTTCCTTTGCTTTGAAAAGTGATATCTTTATGTAGCTGTGATATAGTAGGCCTTTGGTAATAATAACACATATAATGTGTATATAATTCAATTCAATCGTCATTCCGTGTAACTTCCACTGCGCTGAACAAGGGCCTTCTCCCGAGGGATAGTTTTGCCATAGTCACCACGCTTGACAGACGGGTGGTGACTGCAGTATTATGCAGCACACAAGAAAACACTGCCCGTTCCCTTGTACGCATACACGCTTGACATGTAGGGTGGTTACCGCAGGATTATCTTGCATCACAAAAGGAAATGATTCCTGGTGTACGGTGGACTGAGTCAACAGCTAAACGTGCTTTCCGAGGTATGAAAGGTAGTCCTTTAAGTCAATTCGCGGACGTTAAGTAGGACTCAGAAGCAGCTACTATACCTAACCACTGAGTCACAGGATTCATCCGCGTAGATTTTGATTCTACAGTAAAATGAATGGTACATATTTTTGGAAGCTCTTTACATATTGTTACAAAAACATATAACTTTTGTTTTGAGAAACTTGTTTCCTGCGCACGGGAACTTCATAATTTAATATAGCCCTTCTCAATAAATGGGCTAATCAAACACTGTTTTTTTTTCAAATCGGACCATTAGTTCTTTAGTTTAGCGCATACAAGCAAATAAACTCCTTACCTTAATATATAAATATTAGCTACCGCTTAACTTCCGTTCCCGTAGAAACTTTGTAATCAAATATTACTTCCCCGATAAGTGGGCTATCCAACACTGAAATAAGTTTTCAAATCGGATCAGTAGTTCCTGAGATTAGTGCGATCAAGCAAATAAACAAACTCTTCAGCTTTATATATTAGTATAATATAGATTTCAAAAATTAATCAAATTTATTTAGAGCTTTATATATTATACAAACTTTTTACCCTATATAATTTATTACTTCATTAATAATTATTTTAAATAATCAGCTTTAACTACCTACTTTTGTACTAAGCTATTGGTATATTGTGCATGATGTGGTCTCGTGATATTGAGGGAATACACTACCTCACTAATTGTAAAACGCTAGTTATTAAATATTATGTAATGTGCATATCCCTTGTTGGAGGCCCGTAATAAATAAATAAATAGATAAGTCCTACTTCAAATTCAGGAAGAAAATATAAAAAGACCTTTTTACAAATGAAAATCCTGTTTTAATCTCTTCTCTAATTGTGGTTTTGCAGAGTGACGCCACAAAATGTATGAAAATATCTTTACTAAAAAGGAGGGAGTTATTTTCTATTTATATAATCTTTCCGCGCGGTTTTCATGTGCGTGGTTCATCATAATATTAAATATCGCCTATGTTACTCCAAGAAAACGTAGCTATCGTATAGTGAATTGTTTTTTTAATCGGTCCAGTACTTCAATGGAAACTTATCTTTCTTCTTAAAATTTTAGATAGATTCATAAATATATTCCGCAAAATATTATTAATGCCGTGTGATTTCCGGCTAAGAATACATCACACTGTCATATCTAGATAGTTACTAGAGGCGGCTAAGGGAGTTTCACAATCAGCACAAGTTTAATCGCCATCAAAGTCAAAGTCAAAAATTCTTTATTCATATAGACACATTTAAAATATTTTAAATGATGTTCTTATGATGCTCCCAGAAAAACTGGCAAGAAACTCAGAGGAATCCTATATTTAAATAAATTTTATTTTACAATTATTAATAAAGCAGTATTGTTACAGAGCAACTCACTCCCAAACAGTTTTGTCATTGACCATCATCAGAAATTTTATAATAAGCCTTTCTACGTAATTTATTATTGACATATCTTTTAAACTTGTTTGTAGAAAGATCTCTAACATTATTAGGAAGTTTGTTGTAGAAGCATATACACATCACACGGTAATCACCAATCCGCTGGCAAAGCGTGGTTACTTTGACCCATATTCAATTTCTAGTTTAAACAACAACACATAAATAACAAATCTTGAAAAGGTTATCTTCCTTCGAAGTCCGATGTTTAAGAATTGATGAAATGTTCACTTTCCTCGACAAAATGTATGGAACAGCTGATATTTTTTTCGCTATTTCAGGGTTGATGCCATTGTAAAAGTAGTTAATAATCATCAGAACTTTCTCCCACTGAAAGTTTGTTGGTATTTTAAAAATAATCCTGTATACACAGACATATTGTCTCTCAACCTGTCTACCAGTTATCTTCACTTAAATGAAACAATATTGAATATGAGAATACAGGGGATCTCGTAAATCACAGATACAATGACCCGTTTCACTTGCCATCGTAATTCATCCTGTAGTAGTGCTAAAAGTGACGGGCTTTAGCTACCTAGTTTGCATATACATCGAATGTCCTAGATACCTACGATGCATATGGTAAAAAGGAAAATATTAACTTATAAGGATTGAATGGCTTTGCCGTGTGATTAGAAGTTTTTTTGTTCGGAAGAACTTACGTAGTAAGCCAAGAGACTTTTGCTACTTCACCGGACATAAAGGCGAGCAGAGCTCCAGCCTCAATAAATGGTTTAAAAATCAGCAACCTTTTTTTTTTTGTTGTCCAGGGGGAAATGCCCTTTACGCATTCCCACCGCCGCTGCAGCGTATTCGCGTGCTGGCGGTGGGATATGTGGGACTCGCCCTCTCCATAGCGTGGTATGCTAACTCATACCATGAGGAGAGGACCCTATACCACTAAAACCCCCCGGACACTCCTTCGATCCGCCGTTGGCGAGGGCCAGGTACGCATAATGCGCGATCCGACCCCTAAACTAAGCAACCTTCGTAAGAGGGTGCCCCCTGTGGGGCTTGGACCTCGGCTCAAGGCGGTCGCTGGTGATGAGATTGAGGGATTATGACTTTTAGTATTTAAGGGGAGTTTTGTGCAACTGTCGCTCTACTTTACAGTTCGCGGGCCTCTCGGACTTCGAGTCTACGAGGGCATCGGATGGTTCTTTGCAAACGAAGAGTCGGGAGGAATTCCCAAGTACAGTCTAATTTGTATTGCTCTTGCATACGGGAGTTACTCTTGTATTAGTTTACTAAGGAATGTCAAGGGTCTCTTTGATGATTCACACTCCAGCCTTAAGTCGTTGCGTCATATCCGGTTAAGAAATGACGATACCCTACCTTCTCATAGGTGTCATAAGAGGCAAAGGGACAAAGACCTGATGGATGAACCGTAGCATGTATCAAATCAATGACAGCATATGACTGCGATCACCAATTCACCTGCCAGTCATCATCAGCCCGTAAAACGTCCACTGTTGAACATGGGCCTCCCCCCAGGGAGGGGATTTGCCATAGTCACCACGCTTCGCAGGCGGGTAGGTAACCGCAGTATTATTTTGTACCACGCAAGGAAACGTTCCTTGATATACAATTATTATAGATTATGTTGTAACAATCGGGACCAACGGCTTAAAGTGCTTTCCGAGGCACGGAGGGTAGTCCCTCAACCAACCAGACCCGGAAAGAAATCTTAGAATTTTACACAAAGATTTCCTGTCCGGCGTGGGGATCGAACCCACGACCTCTGAGATATAAAGCGAGCCAAATACCACTACGCTACGGAGGTTGCCTGCCAGTCGCTAGTTCATAAACAACAAATGTTTTTATCTTAATCCTCAAGGAATCCTCTTCTCAAAGTAAAAATAAAGATAAAATCTTAAAGGCTTCATTGGAACATATTATAGGGCCGTGAAAATTCATTGTATGGAGTTCCCATACATTCTTATGGTGCACTTATGGGTGCGCCTAACTGCGCTAATAATGCTGTAAGGGCGGAAGCTACTTAGCGATATTGCGATTTTCATAGGTTTTATATGTAGGGGATTTTTTAATTTTCTCTTAACGCATACGGAACGACCCATTAACTGGTGTGAATACTATCCCTTATAAAGGTTTTAAAGGTATGTTTTTTGTTGAATTTGAATATTTTTGTTTGAAGATAATCTGTGTTTTGCGAATCAGGCGGATATAGCTCGGTAACTTAGCGCTGTTGATTTTATTATTCTGCTTTGTGTTAATATTTTTTTAAATTAAATTCGAATATTAAATATAAATAAATGTTATTTATATGTGCAAATAAATAATATAAATTATATACAAGATTTACAGTATGCAAGATGACTTGGCTTTAAGTATTCATTTCAGTAACTATGTGTCTCAATGTCGTGGTCTCTAATTGCTATGGCAACAGAAATCATCAAAGTGACACTTGAAATTCCCCATACATCATCATACAGGAGTAGATTCTCAATTATTAAATTAATTCGCGATGTTTACTTCTATCTGACATAAGACACGTTTTTCCATTTCACGCCTGACATTGGCAAAGTTGTCGTCACCTGGCACATTGCCATTAAAAAAAAGAAGAACATGAACTCCCGTATCCAAGAACAATACTAATTCGACTATGAGTGTACTTGGGTATGTCACGTGAAACTTAATTGATTCCTATAACCGTTGCAATAGTGTATTCAATACGAAAATGGAAATATTTAATCACATTATATTATTATGTATTGTTTATTAAATTAAATAAGAATTCACGAATAAGTCAATCGATGTAATGTATTTTTTAGGATTAATTAAATAATTGCACAATCACAATTGTGACTCGACAGCACTAAACGATACCATGTTTTTGTTGAACAAAGAGAAAAAGAAATGATTAAAGAACTATAATTTAAAAAGGATTAAGTTTATAAAAAGCCGGCCAATAGCGTGTCGCGCATGCACATGAAAGTGTTCCGTAGCCATGCATGTCTAAAATCCCTATTTGTAAATTAATAACGTTAAATTTCATTATGCGGTCGATTCCATACATTTTTTCAGGACGACTGTAACTACATAAGTTGGTCGAGTTGTATAAAAATAGCTATCTATGATACCAAGTCCGCTGTAATTTTAGTTGAAAGTACTTACTTATCACATTTTTTCAGAATTATTTCAGTAATATTTCAAAAGTTAAGGAGGAGGGACGCTCTAATTTTAACTTTGTATTAGGTTATCTCGAGACTGATCGAGGTTTCATCTACATAGTTCCAAGGCAGTTTTTGTTGTATTTCAAGAGACCTTTCCTAAACGATGGGGTTAATCGCATTCAATTTTTTTAATTCTGTTTTCGTTGTATGGGAGCTGTAGTTCCTAGTGGACTACGGAACCCTAAAAAGAGGTCGAACCTTAGCCAACAATATTAATTATTTTATTTTATTATTTAAAACGAACCATACATCTTACGCTGAAACTAACTGATGCAGGGTAGCAATTTTATGCACGTAAAAAAAGGCTATGGCAATTGAATTGAAAATGTAATTACTTCTTAATAACATTTGCACTGTAATTCCACTATATTACAACAAAACAATTACAGCTATCATTTACACAATAAGTTTTTGTCATAAACACATGCGTATTAATTACAGAAACAATTGGCCAATAACCGTATAATAACGGTGTAATACCGATATAATACCGTTATAATATCGTTATAACCACAACATTTGGAACAAATCGGCGTTGTTACACGGCCGCAATTTATAGCGGTTACAGTTGCGGTTTTACAGCGAACCCATTTAGTTTTACACTAGTAATTAGATTTGATTTTTTATGTATATATTTATTTAAAGCTTTTTTATTTTCATATCAGACTATAAACAGTATCATCGTCATCGGCCCGTACATCGTCCACTGCTGAACATGGGCCTTTTCCCGAGAGAGGGTAGTTGCCATAGTCACCACGCTTGGCAGGCGGATTGATGACCGCAGTATTATGTTGTACTACACAAAGAAAAGCCGCTGCCCGTTCCTTGATATACGATTACTATAGGTGATGTTATAACAATCGGGACCTACGGCTTAACGTGCTTTCCGAGGCACGGAGGGTAGTCCCACAACCAACCAGACCCGGAAATAAATCTTAGAATTTACACAAAGTTTTTCTGTCCGGCGTGGCGATCAAACCCACGACCTCCGAGATTTAAAGCGAGCCAAATACCGCTACGCTACGGAGGCTATCACCGACTCCGTATACATCGTAATGTTTAAGTCCTTGCTAATTACTCAGAACTTACTCAAACTATTTTAATTATATTCAAATTTACAGATTCAAATGACATGGAACCTGCGTCAAGAGCGTCCTTTCGCACAACCTGAATTATCTTTTATTGCAACATACTAGAGCTAAATTTGCCATGTACTTATATACATTGCCATCTCTTGTGAGAGCAACTTTGTTTTTGTAGAAAACATATGCCTTTTGTAAAAGTTTAATATTACGTTCCGATGGTAATACTGTACTGATATGACCAGTAAGCAATCGACAGCTTAACATTCTCTCTGAAGCACGAATGAAACATCGCCACCATCCAGACTTTGGAATGGTAGGTATTAAGATTAAAAAAAAATAACTTCTAGTAACATATTTTTTTTGGAAATGTAACAGCTTGTAAGTTAACGTAGAACACGTTAAAGCATTACACTTTTTTTTCTTAGCAATATTTTTTTTTATAATTTCTTGGTCGTGTATTCTTAGTTTACAATGAACTTAGTTTACTGCTCCCATGCCACTGTAGCACGATTTATGACGTTATAAGCGTTATGAAGGGCCAAAAAGTTAAATTAGCACAATCCGGCGTTGCGGTGCACCCGATTATTTTTCATTCTTTGGACCAAGCGGCACGCTGACCTCAATTTGTGGCATTTTCTGATTTCGGCGTCTAATATATTCATGACTGTTTTTTTTTGGTAACTTTTACTACGAGGGGTACAGCTGGTACCGGGGATTAATTCTTGTACTAGTCGAATTAGAAGGGTCTAAATCTAATAAAAAATAAATAGGGATTTCGTTTCTTTCTTTTATTCAAAGCATAAATAAAATTATTTAACTAACTTATTAAATTTCCAGGAAATAAGATAAATCCATATTTTTATCTTGATCATTATAATCAACGAAGGAAGAAAATGAAAAGGTTCACTCTCTGACTTTACTTATGATAGAACAGGCGCAAGACCGGCAACTTGACGTGCTTTCCGAGGCACAGTTCACAACCAAGTGACTTTGCACCAGCTACAGTTTATTTACAGTAAAATATACCCATCAAAAACATAAATATAAAATGAGAACCAAGTTCAATATTATGATTTATAATAATAATAATAATAATAATAAATCTTTATTTCAGACTAAGTCCATAGAAATTATAATACATGCGAGTTATAAAATTTGCACACGAATAAATTCTTTCAGGATATTTGAGTCCTGTTTATGAGCAATGACCTGAAGGATGCTGTTAGTGCTACTCCGGACTCTGCTCAGTAACGACGCGAGCCGCTTGCGCATAATGGCATGGAAGCCATCTACCCTAGCCTCCGCAAACATACCAGAGGCACTACAAAAGCGGGGCAACCCTAACAACATCCTAAATCCATTATTGTATTGGACACGTAGGGCATTGATCGTCCTCTGCGTATACCTGAACCACAGGCTGCACGAGTAGAAGGTCTGACAGTAGGCTCTAAATAGTGTCACCTTAACTTGTTCACTACAACGCGCAAACCTGCGGGCCAGCATATTGCTCCTGACCGCCAATGCCCTCCGTTCCCTTTCTATATCAGCTTGGTCCTCAAGGCCCTCAGTAACGTAGTGTCCGAGGTATTTGAATTGATTTACCCGCTTCAGTTCACTACCATTCAGCTTTATTGCAGGTACATATGACGGACACCTACCGGCGGCCTTGAAAACCATGTACTCACTTTTCTTACAGTTATACACTAATCCATGCTTATAGCTGTATGTTTCACAGATAGCTAGCAACTTTCTCATTGCGTTTACAGTTGGGGTCAGCAGCACCATGTCATCAGCATAACTAAAGTTGTTCATACATACATCGTCAACCCAGCATCCTACTCGAGTGTTGCTGAGCCCAACTATAAGCTCATTCACGTACAAGTTGAAGAGCTTGGGAGAACTCAAACCACCTTGTCTCACCCCGCACTCCAACCTGTACGCGTCGGAGAAGCTGTTCGACCACCTTACAGAGTTTATCTGGTTTTGATACCAGAAATGAAAAATCCGTTGCACTTGTGTAGGCACGCCTGTCCTCTTGAGTTTTTCCCATAATACGTCATAAGACACTAGGTCAAATGCTTTGGATAGGTCAAGGAAGCATGCATACACAGGTGTATTCCTTTCCGTATAGTATTGTACAGTGTGCTTGAGACTCAGAATTGCGCTTTCAGTAGAAAGTCCAGCGCGAAAACCGAACTGAGCGTCATGAATATTAAGGTGTTTATCTAGTTCTGAGTCAAGCACACTGTCCAAAACTTTAGCCACGATTGTTGCTAAGGAGATTGGCCGGTAGTTGTTCTTATCGGACAAATCGCCAGTTTTGTTTTTAACAATCGGTACAACAACCGTTTTCATAAGGTCCATGGGCAGGTACGAGTGATGCAAGCATAAAGTGAAGAACATCGCGAGCACACGTGGCAGATGAACGCCAGCGTATTTCAAATGCTCGATACTGAGTCCATCATGACCTGGCGACTTGCCCCTCGACATTCTACTAACAATTTGACATACTTGTTTGGCTGAAACATTATACAAGTCACCAGTCATGGTAGACCCAGGATCTTCAGATGACGGACCTAGAGGTGATTTCACAGCAAAGTGTTCTCTAAATAATTCAGCCATATCCCCGCTATCACTCGCACCGTCCACGCTCACAGGGAGACCAGACTTATGGTTTAGCTCATTCGTTGCTTTCCAAAAGTCACTAAAATTCTTTGAGGCTCGACACTCTGAGATTATATCCATTTTTAATTGTTCCTTGTTATTTTGACACCATTTTAGTCTATCTTTAAATACTTTACGACTTTGACACATTTCCTCATATATTATTCCAAATTGTGGTATATCCTGAGCAACCCAGAGTAAGAACTTATTCCTGGCCTCCCTGTGTGCTTCACATATGTATTTGTTCCAGCCTGTCACTTGTCTCTTCTTCCTCTGTGTGCGAGACCGCGTTTCAGACGTGTTAACGGCAGCGTCTGTTAGCGACGTTATTATGTCCTTATACATTTTATCTAAATAATATCTATGTTTCTCACAATTACATACATTATAACTACATTGCCTTAATTCAACCGGAAAATCTATTAACTTAAGTTTACTATTGCACATATTTGTATAATTCTTTATCTGCTCCTTAGTTCTATAGCCCCAAACAGCTGTATTTTTACTAATATTACTACGCGGACTGTTTTTACATATAATTGTACTTAATTCACACTCAATGATTAGTGGTAAATGGTCCGACCAACACGTATCATACTTTATAAATATATTTTTAATAGTTTGTCTAGCAGAATGACTAGTAACACAGTGATCGAGCCATCTTACACAACCATGAGCATCACTAATAAATGTATAGTTATTTGATACACTTCCTAACATATCTATATTTATGCCTTGATTGTTGACTTCAATGACAAAAGAAGTGAGATCTAAATGGGTGCCAAGTTCAATCTGACATGTTTATGTGAAATAGTTTTTGAGTTATGAGGAGGTCAAAAGTGGCTCGAAATGGTTCGTGTATATCACACGGTGTTGCTCGCCAGTTCTGTTGTTGAAATTGGTTTGACACGCTACCGCTTGTCTAGATAACCGCCAATGATGCAGTCACGGAAAGAAGCTTACTCATTAAAAGCTTATCACGGGACAGGAACTAAGCTGGTGAAATTGGAATTGCTAGTTATCATCATCATCAGGTTTGTCATAGTCACGCGCTTGGCAGGCAGGTTGGTGACCGCAGTATTATGTTGTAACATACAAGGAAACGCTGCTGCCCGTTCCCTGATATTCGATTGTTATTGATGATGCTCTAACAATCGGGACCCACGGCCTAGCGTGCTCGGAGGGTCCGACCAACCACACCCGGAAAATAATTCACAATTTACTTTCTTGTACATACTACGTGGGGATCGAACCGACGACCCCCAAGATTTAAAGCGATACTTATACCGCTACACCATGGAGGTTGCTAACAACCTCCGTGGTTGCTAGCTATATCTCAAAGTAAAATAACAAACTCGATATTTCACAAAGAGACAAGTAGAATGCCAACCATGTTTTATTCTCCTCGGATAGCCAAATGATTGCATTATATATGAATTCCCGAGCGGCGCCCGGTGACATGGGTTGTATAGCTATGGGAATACTTAGCGTCCTGAAATAGATAAATCCATGGTTTACGTAATATTAGGGTAAGAAATACTGTTTTGTGAGCAGAATCACAAATGACAAGGGATATAAAAATAAATTGCTGGTTTTGTTCAAGAAAATTGCAATTTACTACAAGTGACTGGGTGTTACGATCAGGTTTATTTCACTTTGTAAACTGCACAAATAATGAGGACAGGTACAATAAATATTAATCCTTAATTATCCTTTTTTTTTAAATAATTTATTCCATGAATAAAATACATAATATACAACTAAAAGTAGCTAATTTAAAATAGAACTAACTTATAAATATTTTAAATCTATTCTAATTTTAAAGCAGGTACAGAATCTAAACATATTTTCTTAATGAGTACGTTAATCAATAAATTTAAGCTTGCCTCTATGATTACTAAATACTAACACTATGATAAAATAATAAAAAGCCTTATAAGTCCAGTCGTTCTTGAGTTATGGGCGTACATACATTTTGGTGCTTCATTTTTATTTATATAGGTAAATGTAGTTGAAATAAAGATACCTATATTTTATTTTAATTCTATTCCACAGAAACGAAAGCTAGGTGCGTGAATTTACGCCGGGAAGCCAATTATGTATAAAATGAGACTCATCTCCATAAAAAAGAACTATCTTTCCCATATAATATAAAGACTAAAAACTTAAACCAAGAGCTAAGAGACTTGATACGTGAGTTTGCAGTTAACATACGAGAGTCTTTGAAAAGTTAGTCGCAAACTTTGTGCCTAGGTCGACAAGTATGCCTAGACTCACAAGTTTTCAGTGTTCTAGATATGAAAGATTCAAAGTTCCGAGATGTGAAATGGAGATTGCATTTATGTTTGAGTTAGTCGTCATTACTAGAATTATGTTTTTTTTAAAGATTACTTGCAGAGTTTATAATACTGGTATTCTTGGTAACCCCTTTTGCTAAGCTTAAATGCTTGTGTAACGTGTGGGTTCACGTCGGTAGTGCAATGGGTGGGGATCGACCCAGCGACCACATAATAGCAAATGGAATAGCCATTGGGCTAAGGCCACCGATTGCTGGGATTTTACTGCAAAGAGGATGAAAAAATAGTCTTTTTACACTTGTGATAAAACAAATTCTTACTTATAATAAATTAACCTACAACTGCTCTTAATTAATGCGACATGTTGCACCAATACCGGCAAGTTTTTTGCCTAGAAGATAAGCATTATCATTCAACATGCTAATGCTGCCAGCGTTCTGGAAATGCTGCTTTTATATGTTCAAGAACGGTTTTTCTAAAACAGGACAAATCATGCTTTTTTTTGAGCGACAGAAAGCTCATATTATGATTTAATGGATTCCTGGTAACATTTGGCACAGGCATAGTTTATGGTCTGTTATAACAAGCATGCAACTCTAATGCAATATGCATATATGTGGGAATGTAAGGTAGGTGTCCGAAGGTGAGGCGGTTGCCTTCTGTAGACAAGTAATGTCACAGAAGGACGCCGCGGAGCGGGAGAGGGAAGTAGATCCCTCCGCCCACCCGCTTCGCAGACGGCGTGTTGGCCGTCGGCGGCGGGCCGAAACCCACCGCCTTCCGACCTAGGCTCGGCCTCGGGGAGTGGGGACCATGAGGAGTAGCCTCTACACTCCGGGCGCCCCTATAATTGGGCAAATGGGCCACTGTAAGTGTGGCCCCGGAGATCCCGCGGTACCATAGTGGCCGCGGGTGCCGTCGGGGGGCCGGATTGCTCATGCGTACCCGGCTCCCGCCAACGGCGGATCGAAGGAGTGTCCGGCAGGTTTTAGTGGTAGTAGGGACCTCTCCTCGTGGTATGAGTGTAGCATACCACGCTATGGAGAGGGCGAGGGAGAAAAAAAAACGGTGTCCGAAGGTAAGTGATGATGTTTGTTTGTGAACGAAAAATGTGACAAATGTTAAGATGATTAAGGAACGCAATGCGGAAGTTGATAATGAAAAAGTGACGAGTGAACGATAATTGAGATATGATGACTGATTGGTTTATGTTGGTTTATTAACAGAGTACCTACGGAAGTGGTTTAAGCCAATAAGAAAGCGACAAATGAACAATAATTGAATGAGATAATACTGAAGGATTACGAATATCGGAATGAGTGAAAGCGAGTTTGGAAAGGTAGCTGCTAAGAAGTGTCTTGAAGAAAATAAAACACGATCAAACGGATGACCATCTTTTATTTGCTGGATTATCTCTCCTCCTGATTTTATCCCACATTATACTTAGTTATATATAGCAGAGATGGTCAATTTTAAGCCAGAAACCACACGGTTTCCAGACCAACCCATATGTTCCCGTAAGAGGCGACTATGGGTTATACACATGACAGATGAGCAATAGCATATATCGGCTTAAGGCTACCATCTGCCTGCAAACACTAATCTGCCTCCGAGGCCTGGTGATTATGACAATACCTCTCAACATCTTAGACTTGCTATGAGTAGGTCCATGTTCAGCAGTGGATATAAACAGACGGTTGAAATCATTTGTCTCGAATATGATATCGGACGGTTAACAGGAACCCGCAAGGTTAGGTTGTTATTAAAATAGGTTAATAGTTCGAGAAGGAAACCCAATTCTTTGAATTTGATTCTCTGTCTCGTTGGTTTGACTAAGCATAAATCCAATTGCCTTTTTATTTTTTACGAAACTATTACACCCAAAAAAGTAGACACGACTTTTAACCGCACGTAGCCGTTGGAACCAATCGACCGTTCAATGCACTTTAAAACTGATACTTAACTTCATGTCAATAGAATTCAATTTCCTACTCATTCAAAATATTCGTTTAGTCATTCAAATATTGAAATGTTGACACGTGACAAGGAAGTCGCAGGTACTGCGGTTTGTATTTTTAACTTTTGCAACACAGTTTTTATTAAATATTCGGTACAGAATCTACATATTACATTGTACCCATTTTATTGCAGGAAATCATTGGATTGCAGGACAAAACATGAATGAGTTTAATGGTTGCACGTGAATTTAAAATTGGAACATGATCCTCTGTTTTTAGGGTTCCGTATGCAAAGGGTAAAAACGGGACCATATTACTAAGAGTTTTCTGTCTGTCTATCTGTCTGTCTGTCACCAGGCTGTATCTCAAGAACCGAGATAGCTAGACAGTTGACATTTTCACAAAATATGATGGTTAAACACCTAAACTATGAAGGTTTCACATTAACCTCAAATAGATTGACGGTACGTAAAAAATAATGTGGATGGAATTAAAAACAACAAAAAAATCTAGTACGGGAACTATTACTAGTGAAGATTGAGAGTGCAACCCGTATATAAATGCGTTGCGAGGTTGAAAAGAAGCGGAGAAACAGATTAACTCTAACAGCGACTTTATTATTTAGTGATAAAAAACACCACATGGACTCCATTCGGAGTAATTCTAGAGGAAACTTTTATCAATTTTGATTGAAACAATAAAAAAACACACACACACACAAAACTGTATTTAAAAAATATGTACATACTTCTCAATTTTGAAATTTTCCTACATTTCTAAGCATTATGAATTAGTATTTAAGGTAATCTTAATATATTAAGCTAAGATAAATAATTGATTTCGCACTCTCGTCAAAATATCGCCGTCGTACTTGACAAATGCGGCAAAAAATAGTACGCCGTAATCGGCGTACCCGAGCATCATGCTATGTGCGTAGAATACATGTCGTGAGTTTTATTAAATTTTGGTAATAATCAAATTAATATGGCAGTTTGCGCAGTAAACCAAGTAAAAATAACACTACATGAAATAAGAATGACATCGGGTTCACATACCATCGGTACAGTGTCTTATACTTCCTACAATATTGAATTGCCATATTTGCGGACCTAAGGTTTTTTAAGACAACCTCCGTAGCGTAGCGGTATTTGGCTCGCCTTCCGGTCGTGGGTTCGATCCCCACACCGGACATGAAATCTTTGTGTAATTTCTAAGATTTCTTTCCAGGTCTGGTTGGTTGAGGGACTACCCTCCATGCCTCGGAAAGCACGTTTAGCCGTTGGTCCCGATTGTTATATCATCATCTATAACAATCGTATATCAAGGAACGGGCAGCAGCGTTTCCTTGTGTGGTACAACATAATACTGCGGTCACCAACCCGCCTGCCAAGCGTGGTGACTACGGCAAATACCTTCCTCAGGAGGAGGCCCATGTTCAGCAGTGGACGTTATACGGGCTGATGATGAAGGTTTTGAGCAAGTGCGTGAGACCAAATACATTTATCTAAGACTAGCTGTGCCCCGGACTTCGTCCGAGTGGAATAGTGACTTTGACTAGCAGTTTTAATTATTTAGGCTTACAAAATGACTATATCTCGATTAAATCTTCATCCCTCCCTTTCAACCCCCTGTAACCCTTTTTAGCTATAAAAAGTAGCCTTAGTCCTTTCTCAAGGTCTTAACTATCTTTATACCAAATTTCATTTAAATCGTTTTAGTAGATTTGGCGTGAAAGGCAGGCAGACAGATTTACCTTCGCATTTATAATATTAGTAAGGAGTAGTAATTTTAAGGTTAATTTCACATTTTTACTGCCCGACATTTCGACACGAGTGATATTAGTCGTGGTGACTGGCGCAGGTCATCGTCGCGTCGTCTTCATTAAGTGTTGATTTTTTTTAACTACCCTCACTTGTTTTTCATAACGTCACTGTCGGTACTTTGACTCACTACACTATATTCCTGCTATTATTTATATTCTGTTATGACTCTTTTATTCAATAAAATCTATTTTACGGTAAATATATCGTAAAAGTAGTCTGAATGTAGCCTGGGGCGGGGATCATTCGATTTGATATTTCACGAGTAGTTCACACTATGACGATCGGTTCCAATCGATTGTAATGTTACTCTGACATCGAATAAAAATCAGAACTAGTTCTTAAGTGAGTGCCATCATTTTTTCTTTTATAGACAATAATTTAATTTATTGACGGTCACCGTAGCCTAGTTGGTAGTGCTCCTGCCTACGAAGCTGGTGGTCCTGGGTTCGAATCCCGGTAAGTGCAAATATTTGTGTGATGAGCATGAATATTTGTTTCTGAGTCATGGATGTTTTCTATGTATTTAAGTATTTATCTATCTATATAAGTATGTATATCGTCGCCTGGCACCCATAGTACAAGCTTTGCTTAGTTTGGGGCTAGGATGATCTGTGTGACATTGTCCCTAGATATTATTATTATTATTGTTTATTAATTTGAATTTCTCCGCATTCATAAGTTCAGATAATATAAAAAAACAAGAAACTTTACTTTTAATCTACGTGAACATTACTAAACATATATTTTTATACCTACTAACGTGTCAAAATTTTATACCACACTTTAAATTAATATAATAGCACAAGTTTTTTTTTTTTAATATATAAAACGTATATTTAAAATATATAGAAAGTAGCCAATTCATATTTGATTCGAATACGAATCGTATAACAAAAGGTTCTATTTTTTATTAAGTTTATTCGTGATAGCTTTGATATCGATAGTATGATAGGTTGAGTTACTGAAGTCAAAGACTCAGAATTGCCTTCCAACTCTGTCAGTCTTTTACTCACTAACGAACTCTACAAAGATAACCGATAACCGCGACTCCTACGCAAAATTCATAAAGATATAAAAGTCATAATTCCTCAATCCTTCTGCCTGCGACCTGAGCCCTGAGCCATGGCCTAAGTCCCACAGGGGGCGCAATGTTTAGCAGGAGTCTTAATTTGTAGTTTTTTAAACTATTTAATAAGGTTGCCTTGCTCGGCTTTATGCTCGATGTAGTAGCAAAAGGCTCGTACCAACGAAGGTTCGTGGAGCTCTGCTCGCTATTTTGCCCGGTGAAAAAAGTCTCGTGACTAACTACGTAAGTCCGTCCGAAAAAAAAACGAATATAACAGCGTTGTAGTACTAGTTCACCAATTATGCGGTCATTGGACTAATTTGGAGCTATGCGTTTCATGGTATGCTCCTCATATTGTGGTTGCTGATTTCAGTTGGGACGTACTGGTATTCACGTCACAGGTCTGTATGTAAGTGAAGTATTCCGCGACACGTGGTCATATTTCCGCAGTGCGGGCATTTACTCGTAATATCTCCCGTTACGCATAACAAAACGTTATTTTTACTTTTTTATTAGCCTTTCCAATTTGGTTGCTCCGTAAACCAATATTTTGTCGGATTAAAACAACAAATTAAATAAACAATCCAGTTAAACTACCTCTGTGGCCTAGCGATGTACCTAAGTATCGGAGGTCGTGGGTTTAATTCGACTAGTTCGGATTGAACAAATAACCCAACGACGAACGAACAAATTTTACACGAACCGAAATCTTTTTGTAATTTTTTTAGACGGGAAAGTAGGTTTAATTCACATAATCGCCTGCCAAACGAGGTGACAAAACCAGCCTCAGAGATGGCCTTAGTTCAGTCGTGGTCGTTATTGAGGGTTGATGACCAATGCAGATGTTAACGTTACCGCCAGTTCTTTAATTACTTTTTTTTAATTTTACCATATTTCTCCAGAAGTGGAAGTGTTGAATGAACAAATATTTTTCTTTTCGCAATCTTACAACAACTACATTAGATCAAAAAAAAATCAAAAAAATATTTCTGACTTAAAATTTCTTAAAATAACTCTGAAACCACATCTTCCATATATAATAAGTTTATGTTAAATCTATCTTATAATTATATTTTTTTTCTACATACAAATTTTATAATACAAATAAGCTACACCCTTTGGTCAAACAACTTATAAAACTAAAAAAAACTACACAGCTACTGAGTCGATTCAATAGGTTAAACTAATTGTGAATGGTAGTGATATACAGTTCAACAGCTATTATTAGCTTAATTAATTATAATCTAATGTTTATCTTACCATATTTTACTTCAACGGTATGCATGTGATGTATGTAGGTATCTAATGATGCACAAAACACAAATAACTAAAATGTTACTGAATTAGCTGACGGAAGAATTGTATAATTAGCATCAATAAGAAATAATAAAGAAATATTGTTAGTCACATGAGGGACGAGCTTACATATAAGTAGATTAAAGTTTTTTATGAACCTTGCGATTGTGTCAAGTATAAAACATGCATGTAAATACGTGACTATTAAAAAAACATAATTTCATACATTTTCATGTTCGCTGGATATTATTAATCTTGTTCCTAATAAAGATTTAAAAGCCGCGCACACAATTTCATATTTATGTCCCACAATTGTACTTAGTAATTAATAATTTAAGAATTACCAAAACAATTCACAAAGGTTAATTTACAGCTCGCGTTAAGCCATTATGCCCGTCATTTGTTTAGGATTCTCTATTTTATTCCCATGTTTGTGGAAACCCAACTGGTTAGAGTAAAGAGCGATAATTTTGACCAGTAGCCAAAAGCAGTACATATTTTAGCTGTTAGCGTCGGTATACACTTAAACAGATTACACTTTGGGCACTATAGATCAAACTAATAATAGTGAATATTTCTCCGGGCTTATAAGCTTATTCTGATCAAAATGTACTGCGTTGTACAACAATTTCGCATATATTGGGCATTTTAAGAGACAAATTAAGAGGATGAGCGCCCCTAGCGGTAAAATGTTTCATGTAAAATAATTTATTCATCTCATGTATGCGGGTTCGTTATAAAAATTTCAATATTTTGTACACTGCCTATAGCAGGCCTTTTTTACAGTGACGGACTTTTTTTGTCTGCTAAAAGTTGGTGTGTCAATCGAAATATGAGTTTACACATTGATCAACATTTTATGATTAACGTTCGACATTCTGTAACCATTATTCCGCGTAGACGACTGACAACGTACGAAATTACACTAAAAATATTTATCGATCTGTCTATATCTACAAGTAAATAAAAAAAGAGTCTGTTTGTAATAGAAACATAACAGATGTTAACTAAATACATATTATAAATGGATGTAGGATAGAAATAACAAAAACACTATAAAAAATGTCTATCTATTATTTTTTCCTAGAACAGACGTTTTGAAAATTACAAGTTTCGATTGGTATTTTTACTTACATCAACTTTCTTCAGCGTTTAAGTTTAATCAACTCTTTCATAAATCCGAAATAAAATCTTAATAAATCTTTCGTTTTCGATATTATCCATCTTATCAACTGTAAACTTTAAAAACTTAAGCAAAAAAACTCATTAACACCAGTCTATAAAAGCGGTACAATGTCCTTTAATTCATTCTGCGTTAAAAAAGTTACTACCTACAAGCGAGTCCGCAGTTCGACCATATTAAATTGGTCGGTAAAAGCGGATTGCCTTTGGTTTATTAGTGGGCTAATTTGATTTTATGTCCAACCACTGCGGTCTTGCCTCGTGACTGGAAAAGTAAACAAATGTAGCCAAGTTTTTGGTACCGCCATCCTATTTTCGAATTTGTTCTAGAAGTGTGAAAAAACGTTGGGTAACTTGTGTGTAAGAGAAAGCAAAGGCTTTTCTTATCAATAAAACTTATGGTAAGATAAAACTAAGATTGCGAATTACGTTGTAATTAATTGGCATAGGTTAATATATCCTACTAGTATTATAAACGCGATAGTTTGTAAGTATGATGATGGATGGATGAATGTTGATTACTCTTTCACGCCAAAACTACTGAACGGAATTTTGCACCGGGATAGGCTTATTATACACGCTGGATTAACATATAGGCAACAAAACATCGCGCTCCGAACCACTAGAGCAGAGTAACAGGGGTAAAACTGCGGGGCGCAGCTAGTAAGCTATATTTTATTAAATGCTGTGTCTTGACTGACGGATTCACGCACAGCATATACCACTGATTATAGAGACTTGAAAATTGGAGGGTGTAATCTCTATATGGCGAAAGTATTCGATAAGAAAGGACTTAAAAAAAAAGGAAGGGGAGGCAACGTTTGTATCGAAATCTAAATCCACGCAGATGAAGTTGAGGGCAACATCTAGTTTGCTTATTTTATTTTAATACTGACTTGAAGCAAAAAAACGTTAGGTTTCTAGTTGTTCGGCCAATATCTATACTAATATTAAAAAGCTGAAGTATTTGTTTGTCTGTTTGAAAACTGCGCTTAAGTATCTCAGGAACTCCTCGTCCGATAAAAAAAAATCTTTTACTTTTAGAGAGCTATGCTATCCAAGAGTGGCGAAGGTTATCTTTAATAAAGGTTTTTATGGGGTTATAGGTTACGCTGGTTAAACTGCGCGTGGGAAGCTAGTACTGATATAAGATTTAGATGCTTTTTTTTCCAAGCCCATACTGTCCCACTACTAGGCAAAAGCCTCCCTAAATCCTTCCATGAATCCTTTTCCCGCGCCACCTCGAAGCACTTCCTTAGATGCGCGTCGAGGTCATTTGGCAACCTCTTTATGCGCAGTCCTCAGCGACGCCGTCCATTGCTTGGCATCCCTTGAGTGGAGAGTCTTGTAGTACGGTCACAGTGCATGCGACTTACGTGACCCACCCTATCCCATTTAAGCATGGCAGCCTTTTTGTTTTCATCCACTATGCCCAATTTCAAACGAATTTGATTTGATCGAACATTGTGTAGATTCATCATCATCAGCCCGTATGCACTCTCCACTCCGTCCACTGCTGAATATGGGCCTCATCCCGAAGGAGGGTATTTACCATAGTCACCACGCTTGGCAGGTGGATTGGCGACCGCAGTATTATGTTGTACCACACAAGGAAACGCTGCTGCCCGTTCCTTGATATACGATTATTATAGATGATGTTATAATAATCAGGACCAACGACTTAACGTGCTTTCCGAGGCTCAGGGGGTAGTCCTTCAGCTGACCATACCCGGAAAAAGCTTAGAATTTACACAAAGATATCCTGTCCGGCGTGGGGATCGAACCCACGACCTCCGAGATTTAAAGCGAGCCAAATACCGCTACGCTACGGAGGTTGTCACTTTGATAAAAAACATACCTAAAACATTTAAATACCTGAAGCCAGCTCCACAATCTTAACACAATAAATCCTATGTCTAGAAATAGCTGAAATTCCGTTGAACAAACATTTTCAGCTTATAAAGTAAGGGAATAAAAAGATAGCGGGCATAGCTCAGCTCATAGTAGTCTCGATGAAAATGCCACGACCATGAAATATGGTCGACCTTTAGAGGTTAGTGCTGCACAATACATGGTATCCAGTGCACTGGATTTCGAGTGGAGCGAGTTTTTGGTAGAGAGATTTATGACAACGGAAAATAATACAAACATAGAAAGAAAGATTCACACTTTCATCAGCCCGTATTACGCGTCCATTGCTGAACATGGTCCTCCTACCGAGGGAGGGATTAAGGCGCAGTTACCATGCTTGGCAAGCGGATTGGTGACCGCAATATGATGTATTATAAACCACAGGGAATCGCTGCTGTCAATATCCTGCTATAGATGATGTTATAACAATTGGGACCAATGGAATGTTTCCAAGGCATAGAGCGTAGTCCTTCAAATACCCAGACCAGAAATTAAATCTTATTTTTTTATACAAATATTTCATATCCAGCGATCAAACCCACGACCTCTTATGTTTATAGCGAGATTTACGGAACCTACGTGGAGTACACCACCTCCTCAACATTATTAATTTAAAATTAAAAAATCATCTGTGATGAAAGAATACATCAATTATTATTGTGCGACCAATTAATGCTCATAATAATAATAACTCCATATAGACTTCAACCATAGGCATATAAATACCTATAGTTGAAGTCTCCTCTTTCCCTTACATTTTAAATTTACAACTATGCAAATGACAAACAGGAAAAAAGTAAAAAAAAAAAAAAAAAAGTAACAAAGGAAGAAAAAATATAAAAATAAAAAACGATCAATTGCATATGTGCTTGAGTGTATTTAGGTGTATGTGTGTGTGTGTGTGACGAAGAGTGTAATGATATTGGTGTGATATAGGTACAGTGTCGTTTTTGAGAAATACGGATGGTGCCTCTAATGATCACGGTTTTTACACACTGAGTTTTTATTCGAGTGAATTATGACATACGTTCAGTTCGCTCATGATTAAAGATTTTATGTAATCTACTGTCATTTTACTATTTATACATATTAGATTATATCCATATGTTAATAGCTGTTACCCGCGGCTTCGTTTGCATTGAAGCCAAGGTTCCTTCCCGTTCCGTTCCGTTGCTTCTAATACCTCTAAGAATACAAAGTTTCATGATTGGTTAAGTAGTTTTCGCGTGAAAGCGTTACAAACAAACAAACTTAGATTACTCATAATCTTATAATCAAAATTCTATAAACTAATGCGTACAATAAATGTAAATATATAATATTAGTTTTGATAAAATCCTTTAAAGATATAAACGTTTTAGACTTTGAAAGTTACTTTATCTACTTAATTAATAAATTTAAGTATAATAAAAAGTATGAGATAAGCTTTTAATTGTCAAACCGCATCAAATAAGCTCCAATGCGTTCTAAAATTAATGAATGTGATGCCTGTCTTAAGTAATTAAAACTAATAATTTTCGTGTACTCATGCCGAAACAAAAAATCTTTTTCATTTGGCTTAAAACTTATTATAAGTTGTTGAAAAAAAAATTAAAGTGGAAAGTACTGTAAGTACTTTCCACTTTAATTTTTTTTTTCCTTAATTGCATGCGTTAATTTCTGTAGCAATGGGCGCGAAGGAAAGTAAATTCGTTCCTTATTAAATGGTTCAATAACTATAAACTAGTAAATCTGCACAAGTGGGCGCCCTCTTTGGGGCTTAGGTCTCGACTTAGGCATTCTTTAGATTAAGAGAGAGAGAGAGAGATTTAGATTACTTTTAGTTAAGAGGTGAGTTTTGAGTAACAGACACTCTAGTTGATTGCTTTCGGGACACTTGGACTTCGCGCCAAAGGCGAGACTATAATCAATTACGTGAGCTAAGTTTGGTGGTCATTCGATCACTTCATGCAACATGTTAATCAATAGAGTATCGTCTTCCAGACATCGTTAGCAGCTGTCTCGGATATGCAAATCCGACCTTTGTACTAACGTTTGCTGATAATCACTACGAGAGGCTATCGAGAACCATTCTAACGCTTCACATCATTGGATTTCCCGTTGTAATTAGTGTGAAATCTGTTTGTTCGATGTGCAACAGATTCCCATTGTTACGAATTCCATTGTGAGCCTATATAACGTTTACTGTTAAATATAAGCCTTAAAAGTAGCATGTTCTGCCATTGTTACTACGGCAGGCAAGTTGGTGAATCTTTTACAATAATCTTGATAGACATAGTACAGCAAGACCTGCATGCAAAATTACATCTCGCAAGCATCCCGTTTCCAATTCAAATAGATAACAAGCAAATTGACCTGTATATCTACATCCGAGTACTTACACAATAGTAATACGACTTTACGGAATATTGCTACAACTGATATGTTCGATGTGGTTTTCTGTATGAGTACGATCGCTTGAGATTACTAGATATGTTTCTTTGAGTATTTGGATTGACATATATTGGGCTGTTGGTATTGTACACATTTTGAATTGGAGGTTTCCAGCAATTTTGATGTTCCAAAAATGTGAAGCCAAGTTGATTCTATTTTTACATAACACCAGGATAATTATAAGTCCATTGGTGGACTGACACAGGCTGATGGATTGGATAGACTGATCATTGAGACAGCTAGATGGTTTCGGTTGATCATTGCTGTACATGCTTTGTGACCGGTAATTGTAGTTTTGCAAGCTTCCCCAGTGTACTGGCATAATTTTTATCCTTTAAATAGGTTATGATGCAAGAAAAATATATATTGTGTCGTTTCCGGCTTAAAATAGACCACCCCATGTCCTCCCACGGGTGTCGTAAGAGGCGACTAAGGAACATATACCTGATTGATGGTAAGCAGCATATATCAACTGAAGGTAACTTGACATCTTACTGCGGTCAACAACCCGCCAAGCATGATGATAACGGCAATATTCCTCGACCCTGGCTAACCGAGTTTGATAATGAGGAGGTCCATGTTCAGCAGTGGATTTAAACGGGCTGTTGAAACAAGTAAGAAGTAATGGCTTACATATGTTATACAATTAAAAATTGCAAAAAAGTACGAACTACTCTAAATCAAAATATCATCATCAGGACTGCTGAACATGGGCCTCCTCCTGAGGGAGGGTATTTGTTATAGTCGTAAGTAAGTCGTGGTAAGTAGTAGGTATTATGATATAACACACAAGGAAACGCTGCTGCCCGTTCCCTTGTATACGATTGATATAGATGATGTTATAACAATCGGGACCAACGGCTTAACGTGCTCAAACAACCAGACCCAGAAAGAAATCTTAGAATTTACACAAAGATTTCTTGTCGGGCGTGGGAATCGAACCCACGACCTCCGAGATGTAAAGCGAGCCAAATACCGCTACGCTACAGGGGTTGTCTATATATGCTACTTAGTAGAGTTTCCAAAAAGCATTGCCCCGGTGAATAGAAATGCTTATCGGCTGCATCTGTTGTGCAAAATAAATAGCAGCACTCGGGGAACGTGCTGTATAACTGAGAGCCGCTGAGAGATTTTTTATAAATTAATATGACTCCCTAAGGCACAAATATATCGACGTCAAAAGGCACAATTAAATAATTGTATTTGCGCCTCTTGAGATTCTTCGCGGATTTTCCCGGCATTATTATACGAGTTCGAAAATAAGGCTGACCGTTTTGTTCGAAAAAGAACTGCGTTCTCAACATTTCTTCTTTGTTATGAAACCTGTATCGTAATAGCGTCCTTTTAAATGTCTTTTCCTTAGCTCATTAGGTACTTAATTTAATTGCGAATTCAAATCCACGGGGCCCACCGCTTACCGTGGCCTGAATCTCATTAATTTAACAACGAATTCAATTACAAAACTGGCAGGGTCACTTTTTGAAGTAACGTAATATATAAAGGATCCTATAGGGATTATGGACTGAAAGTTACTGAGTGGTACCTCTAGAAGTATTAACGAGTAAATTTATAGTTTGTTTATTAGCACACGGTACGCTGAATAATGTAATTCACTAAAACATTTCAATCTCATTATTAAAAGGCCGGTGAATGTCCATCGAAGAGCAGTGGCGGGGTAACATTGAAATTGTATGTGGCTAAGATAAATTTTGCTACTGGTGACTTTTTCCGGATTGCGAGTAGTCTTTGCAAAAACTGCTGCAAAAAAGCTGGGCACCCTTTCCAGGGTGAGGCGGTATTTTACACCGGGACAGCTTCTCAATATATACCAGGCACAAGTCCGTTCTTGTATGGAATACTGCAGTCACCTTTGGGACGGATCTGCTAAATACCAGCTTGCAACGCTGGACTCAATAGAGTGTCGAGCAAAGAAGATAATCGGGGACGAACTGTTGGTTGAAAACAAGCTCCAAAGCTTGCAACACCGACGCAAGGTGGCTTGCTTATCGGTATTTTACAGATTGCACTTCGGAGAATGTGCCCAGGAGCTGCACGATTTAATACCTCCTTCTCCATTTCATAATCGGACAACCAGACGTAGGGAGGGTTACCACCCATATGTTGTTGATATCCCGCGTACACGCACGAAGCGTTTCGCTTCATCTTACATCATGCGAACAGCTGAAATGTGGAACAGTCTCCCGGCATCTGGGGGCACGGCAGTGCCCCCCCAAGTCGAGTAAGAAAAAAAAAAAAAAAAAAAAAAAAGGTGCACGGCCGTACCTATCTTTTCTCGAAGCAACTCAGCCGATTTTCGACCCCCTATAACTTCGTTGTGGATAAAGATAGGAGCCTGAATTTTCAGTAACTAAACAAGCTTTGTAAAACTACAGTATACTTCAAATTTCATTCAATTTGAACCAGTACTTTACGAATTATAACTAGTCAAAGTTTGGTATTTTCGGTAATTTTGTCACTCGCTCACTGCTGACTGACCGATCATCAAAATGTTTAGGCACTTCTAGCAGACGTAGAAGCTTCAAATTTTGAGTATTAGGAGAGTTTAGTGTAAAACTCATGGGAAAATTCCAACATTTTGCAATTTCGGTCCAGTTGTTCAGTTTCATCAACTGCATTAATAACTTTGTTATTTCTTATAAATGTATAGGATTACAAAGTTACAATTGCAGTCAGTGAATCAGTGTACATGAATATGTTTGATTTAATGGAGGAATAGGTGTAGATAGGGACCTAGATGGAATTATTTTGAAAGGTGGTGTCTAAGTGGTTAGGTGAGTTGTTTCAGAGACCTGGTTTTCTGCGTTCGATTCCCACCCGGGACAATTATTCGTTTGAAATTCAAACAGTTGTACTGAGTCAGGGGGTGCTTTGTTTTCGTGAATCTATTGAGCGGTGAGACCTTCGCGACACAGGGATTAATTTAACAAGTAATTAAAAAAAAAAAAAAAAGTCGTAGGAAAAAAAAAAAACAATGGATTGTAAAAGTAAGATAGTACATAAGTTGTGCTATGAACGATAGGATACTAACAATCATAACAGCGTCTGATGGAGGTGGCTTGCCCGCTTGAGCCATGTCTCAGCAGGAGGCTGCGGTCCCTTGAGAAGTAGGGACCCCGTGTAATCTGGGCGTCCCTGAAACTGGTTATTTGGGCGCAGGAGAGCCCGCAACACCAATTGAGTCGCGGACGCTGCCAGAGGGTATCCCAGATAGGCAACAGTACCTGGGCCCCTCACCAATTGTGGTCGGAGGAGTAACGAGGGGTTTTACTCTCATGTTATGATTAGCATTCCACTGCTATGAAGAGGGCGAGTCCCACATACCCCACTGCCCGTGCCGGAACACCGCAGTGGCGGAGGAGATGCGTAACATTCTTGCATTCCCCTGGACAAACTTATACCACGGCTTTCACGCTTCCCGTTCGAAACACAGAAAGACGGTCACTTTCTTCCAAGCAACTAACAAATCTTACTGTGATATCGAAGGTATACACACAAACCACGTTTTATTAATCTGACACAAACTATATTTATATAATCATTTTATCAAATATTTTTATACACAGTTTGATGTTAACTAGGTAGCTTTAAATTTACTTATGTACATATTAGCTTGTTCCCTAGTGCGGGAGCTGTCTTAAAAAAAGGCCATAATCGGACATGTATTATGTAGTTGTACCAAAATTCCATCAAAAACAGTTCATCAATTTCGTAATTTTAAAAACCTTTGACAGGCCGGAAGCCAGAAGGCCGTGAGTGCCATACATAAGTTCATGTTAATCCTCTGTTAAGCTTGATGTTGTAGTTTTCGATTAGGTACATTGACAATATTTATAACCAATGAGAGATAACAATTTTACATACGGATTAATTTTAAATGACGTTTGACGAGTGCGACGAATATCAATAAAGCATAAAAAAAGTATACGACGCATCTGTTCTTGTTTCATATGGTGAGTGTTGCCATGCCAGCTAGGTACGTGGATATTCATATGTGCGTAAGTTAAGTTATTTTGTAAATAAGAACACAGAGTTACTAGTCTGGATGGTTTACATCAAATTTAAGTCTACTTTGGAACTACTAAAGCGCAGGAATAATCCATTTGTGAATACAATAGACTAAAACCGGCCAAGTGCGAGTCGGACTCGCGTACTAAGGGTTCCGTACCATTTTCAAGTGCCTACCTGTTGCCGTTATAGATATCGAGCAAAAAAGGCCAAAAAATAGTTGCTGTATGAGAGCCCCCCCTTAATACTTATTTTATGTTTAGTTTGTTATTATAGCAACAGAAATACATAATTTGTGAATTTTTCAACTGTTTAGGTATCGTGGTTCTTGAGATAGAGCCTGGTGATAGACAGACAGACAGCTAAGTCTTAGTAATAGGGTCCCGTTTTTACCCTTTGGGTACGGAACCCAAGCATTTAATGTCTAGACATGCTTAATAATGTTGCATCAAAGATATCGAGAAAAACCCATAGAGAAATGGAGTGGGCTTTGAGAAAAACTGTAGCTGAAGTTCAAGAAGTAGTACCGGTAAAGAAAAAGAGGAACACAACCTACAAAAATTGGAAAGCTCATCATCAAGTGACAGAGTGGTAAAATCCATTGTTGGTATTTTAAAAAATAATGTAAATTGTAAAGCAAAGGAAAAAAGTACAACTATCTACAAAAAGAAATGAGATGCCATCAAAAACATACTTGTAAAAAAACCCAAGTCTCGTAACGCAGTTCTTTTACCGTAAAACGTTGTGAGATCTATGTAATACCAAGTCGGTTAATTTATTCAGTCCCTACTTAAGGGACCTTCTATCTTAAGCTATTACGTAATTATCTTACCTTACAGAATCTTATTTTGACCTTATCAAAGTTTAAAACTTTTATGTTATGAATATTAGATTGACTTGGCCATCGCAATAAACACTTGTGAGATACATTCTAATTATATCCGATGGCCAAGTTAATCTATTATTCAAAACTTTAAAGTTTTGAACTTTGATAAGGTCAAAATAAGATTCTGTAAGGTGAGATAATTACGTAATAGCTTAAGATAGAAGGTCCCTTAAGTAGGGACTGAATAAATTAACCGACTTGGTATTACATAGATCTCACAACGTTTTACGGTAAAAGAACTGCGTTACGAGACTTGGGTTTTTTTACAAGTATGTTTTTGATGGCATATATATATACATACAGATATTCCATATCTATTTCTATTGGGTTTATATTAATATATTTATTTAAGAAATTATATTTCATTTTGATGGTATAACTTTATTCATATTTAATTTTCTTAATTTTCCATACAAAGACAAGTAAGAGAAATATCAAATATTACACATCACTTCATTTAATATTTTAAAATAAGTCATAAATAGCTAATGGCTAAACAGTAATTACAATGCCATCAAAAACATACTTGTAAAAAACCCCAAGTCTCGTAACGCAGTTCTTTTACAGTTAAAAGTTGTGAGATCTATGTAATACCAAGTCGGTTAATTTATTCAGTCCCTACTTAAGGGACCTTCTGTCTTAAGCTATTACGTAACTATCTCACCTAACAGACTCTTAAAATGATCTTATCAAAATTCGAAACTTTTAAGTTTTAAATAATAAATTAACTTGGCCATCGGATACTATTAGAATGTGTCTCACAAGTGTTTATTGCGATGGCCAAGTCAATCTAATATTCATAACATAAAAGTTTTGAATTTTGATAAGATCATTTTAAGAGTCTGTTAGGTGAGATAGTTACGTAATAGCTTAAGACAGAAGGTCCCTTAAGTAGGGACTGAATAAATTAACCGACTTGGTATTACATAGATCTCACAACTTTTAACTGTAAAAGAACTGCGTTACGAGACTTGGGGTTTTTTACAAGTATGTTTTTGATGGCATATGTATTTCCGGAACGATATAATCTGGGTGTCTTTAAGGCTAGAATTAATAGGCATTTACTGAATGCGCGTGCTCCATCTTCGTCTTCGTTGTCGCTTTCCATCAGGCGAAACTGAGGACAAACGCACTTTCAGTTTTGAATAAAAAAAAATAAAAAAAAAAGTCTCTGTGTAGTGGTATGACTACTAGAGGTTGATCCGTAAGGTAGGCTTAGGCTTTGAGGCGCGAAGGTCTTAGGCCTAGGGCGCGGGCAGTGTTGGCCACAGCATACCGCCTCGTTGGTCTAGCGGTAATAAGCTCGTCCGTGAATACTAAGGTCCCGGTTGAAAGAAAGAAAGAAAATACATTTAATTCAGCACAACACACAAGATATTACACATATAATATTCAGCTAAATGTACAAAACAATGAGACATCTTGCATGTTCTGCCGAAAAAGTCGCCACCTCAGCATAGGCTAGGCGATACCTAGCGCTGGTTTTCAGTTCGGTCCCTCGGCAAAAATTTGGATAACATGAATTTTCGGGTAGTTGGTGGTGTTTCACCCGTTCCTCGGAGAGCACGTTAAGCTGTCGGACCTGCGCCTGATATCTCACCGGTCGTGTCAGTAAAACGGACTTATCAGGTTTGGGTATAAACGAATAGCGAGCACCTATGTTTGCGCACACACTTGCGCACTATAATTTGTCCTGCGCAGATGCAGATCTTTTTAGAGACTGGCCACCGTAGCTGAAATTGCTTGAGAGAACTATCTACAAATCAAAATAATAATAAATGAAATAAAATATATTAGTTATAAAACATTACGATGTTTTAAGGTTTACATTAGCTTGATATTATAATGTAGAGATATATTTAAAAAGTTATCATCATCAGCATCATCAGCCCATATAGTGTCCACTACTGAACATGGGCCTCCTTCAGAGGTATTTGCCATAGTCACCACGCTTGGCAGGTGGGTTGGTGACCGCATAATTATGTTTTACATCACAAGGAAACGTTTGAATATATACAAAGATTTCATGGTCGGCGTGGGGATTGAACCCTCGACCTCTGGGATTTAAAGCGAGCCAAATACCGCTACGCTACGGATGTAGTCTTGTTGTATAAAAAAGTAGTAATCTGTATTTATATTTTTAGAGTATAATAAAAAAGTTTGCATGGGTATTCAGACATCCAAAGTTTTGCATTTAAGCATTAAGTTTTTTTTCAGCCAAAATGGCTGGTTATGTCGGTCAAGACACGGGGAAAAACAAGTCATTACTTCTTTAGGGAGAGGTTCCGAAGTAATTAACCGATTTAAAAAATTATTTCACCATATACCTACCCAGATTTGTCATCAAGTGCACATTTTTAAAGTTTTTAAGGGAAATGAAATGTAAAAACTTCTTTATTAAAATCTTTGTTCTTTACCTGTGTAAAAGTGTGTAAAGCTCGAGCGCACATATGTTTGACACGGCTGCATCGAATATTCCAAAAAACTCAAAGGTTATTTTCACCGGAGCTATTGAAGTTTCCGAATCAAACAGGTTCGAATCCAGCTTTGTTTCATTTGGAGTGATGGATTGGTATTGACACGTGAACAAGTTTGTCTGTGTTTTTTTTTAAACAACCCTTGGTGGGTAGCATTCATGCTTTAAAACAAAAATTGTGAAAATAACTTTGTTGGGTTGGACATCAAAGAAACACGGGGTGTGTATTTTATGCAAAAGTTGAGCCAATATTTATATCAGACAAATTTTAAAACGTATGAAGGAAAAGATTTCTTTGTAGGAAAAGTCCACAAAAATCAACTTCAAATAAAAGCTAAGGTGTAATAGGTATGTTTTGAAAAAAAAAATTGGACGTTCTACTAAACTGAACCTTAATTATTATTTTTTTCGTATTTTCCTACGTAATTAGCCACGAGACATTTGCTACTTCACCGGGAATAAAGGCGAAACAACAAACTAAGCAACCTGCGCAAGAGGGCGCTGCCTGTGGGGCTTGGATGGTTATTTGCAAACTAAGGGTCGGGAGGACGAGGGGGGACTCGTCACGTTTGCGGGCGCACTCTTCTCCGGCGGGTCGGATAGAGTGGTCTCTGTGTAGTGGTGCTAGTTTCTTGCAGTCTTTTTACTTCTAGTTGGTATCCTATATGGAATTATCCAGCTCGTAACTTTCTTATAAATATTTGTACACAATATTCGTTTAATAAATTAATTTAAAATAAAAGCAGCTGGGTTTCGACAAGCATTCACCCAACGCCAGTGTTGGCGAAACTAATATTAACTAATAACCACATTATTTGGTATTTCTATAGGTATCAAAATAGTATACATATTTGTAACGAATGTGTGCCTAATATACCTAATCAGCCATTTTACTCCCACTGCTGAACATTGTCCTCCTCTCAACAAACCTCGGTCACCAAATTCGTTATATTTTTATAATCACTATGCTTGGCAAGCAGATTGGTGATCGCAGTAATATGGTGTGTATCCTTGAGCGGTTAGATGCTGCTGCCCATTCATCCCTTAGTTGCCTAGTTGCATTCATCCCCTAGTTGTCTGTCATGGATGTTGTAAGACGACATCCATGACATGACACATGATAGGGTGGTTTTTGCTAAACCACACTGTTTGTGCCCCATCCACGTGAAATAGTTACATTGGGCTAACCCTAATTTAAAATCATTTTTCATTGGTACTCTGCTCTCTCTTGGAAAAAAAATCGCATTAGTACTCCGCTCCTATAGCCTTCCTCGTAAAACCAGCTATCTAAAACTGAAAAAAAATCAAATCCGGCCAGTAGTTCCCAAGATGAACGCGCTAGTTCAAGTAAACAAACAAACTCTACTGCTTGAAGTTATATAACTTTACATACATATTTATTAATCATAACACTACACGGTCTTGAATAAAAAACCGTTATACCTATATCATTTCGACGTAGTGTTAACACCTGGCCTTTACGTTTACCTGAGATAACCCTTTTTACAGAACACGGTTCTCCTCTCCGAACGTATTCTATTCTGATGGTAATAAGCACATCATTACTCGTCAAATGTCACTTGCACAACAAAGACGCCGCGTAACATTCCCTTTCACCCCATTTTCTACACATAAATGCTTACTAGCATTTTACTCCTTTTTTCTACACAAACTAACCCTTCTGTACTTTTAGATCCATTCATATGGCGCATACTTCGTACAAAAACCAGTGTAACGTGAACTTCATTTTTTCATATACCACTTGACTTTGACTGTAGACTACAAAGACGCAGGGCTCAGTTTACAGTAGACACGAAGCTTTCACGGAAAGGTACCGATGACCCATTTTTCTCGCGCGTTTTAGGGCCGCTCCTAAAGATTAGTATGTACCTAATACTAAAACGATCCTTAGAAATATATTCATATGGGATACGAATGTTGGGTATTTGGAAATTCGAGGGTTCAGTAAAGTAAACAGTTGTGGGAAAACGAATTTTCATTCGTCTATTACAATAGAAGACAACCTCCGTAGCGTAGCGGTATTTGGCTAGCTTTAAATCTCGGTGGTCGTGGGTTCGATCCTCACGCCGGACAAGAAATCTTTGTGTAAATTCTAAGATTTCTTTCCGGGTCTGGAAGGTTGAGGAACCCTCCGTACCTCAGAAAGCACGTTAAACTGTTGGTCCCTATTGTTATAACATCATCTATAATAATCATATATCAAGGAATGGGCAGCAGTGTTTCTTTATGTGATACAACATATTACTGCGGTCACCATCCCGCCTGCCAAGCGTGGTGACTATGGTAAATACCACCCCCAGGAGGGAGGCCCATGTTCAGCAGTGGACGTTACACGGGCTGATGTTGATAAAAATAGTATGTAGTTGCATTTGTACGTATTGCTTATTTACGAAATTAATTTTCGTGCTGTAATAAGGCTTTTGTGGCTACTGAATAAACCCTGAAATATAGAGCTGGAATGAATGCAATGTTAATATTCATTGGTAATTTTCATTAACCAAAAGTGATTTGCTATATAATTTTGATAATGGGTAGAGTTGTTAATTGGCTACTACGGCCAATCATAATGGAGATCGGCCACTGACATTTGTGGAATCGATGAATTTGTACTTTATTCATTTTAGGAGATTAACGAAAAAGTAAACCTGAAATATCAATGCATTTATACTTTTTACAGCAAAGAAAAAAACAGGTTTGATATTTTAGTTTTTTCGTAGTTATATCACGATTGAGTTCAATTTGAATTTTATAGTGGAGGTATTTGAGAAGTAACTGCGGCTTATATGGTGTGTGTAGACCGTTACATCTTAACTAATATATAAAGCTGAAAAGTCTGTTTGTCGGCTTATGTTTGGGCTACTAATCAAATAAACACCATGAATTAATTTGTACTTGTATTCTCTATCTGATTACATTGTTCTAACAATAATGTCTAGAATACTATAAACGACAATACGGCGATTCATCATCAGCCCGTATAACATCCACTGCATGGGCCCCTTCCCGAGGGAGGGTATTTGCCATAGTCACCACGTTTGGCAGGCGGGTTGGTGATCGCAGTATTATGTTGTATCACACAAGGGAACGCTGCTGAATGTTCCTTGCTACACGATTATTATAGATACGACATTTAATCATAAAATATATACTAGTATAAGATTGGACAGTTTGTTTGCTTGAACACGCTGATCTGAAAAAAGCCTGGTCCAATTTGAAAAATTCTGTCAATGTTAGATTGCTCATTTATTGGCTATATTTAATAATGATGTTTTAGCTAATCAAAGTCAAAAATCAAAGTATTTATTCATATAGACACAGTTATCAATAAAATGTAGTAACTATTAATTAATCAGTTATTTTATTAGGTATTACCAACCTACGCACATTTGTCAAAGCGAGCTATTCTATTTTGATCCTCCCGCGGGCATTGTCTCCTATCCTTTGTCCTAAATGTCTATTCGATCAATCGAATTGCTAAACCTTTACAAGGGCAAAATAGGCAATCCACAGTGACCTAATTGAAACGAGTGCATGTTTACAATGACTGTAGACTATGGATAATGATGACTAGATTATGGTTAATCACGACGAACTTGTCATTGAATATGTTCAAATAAAATCAAAGTCATAAATTCAACTCGTAATTTTTTTTTATTAAATATTGGCTAACGTTTGACCATAATATCGCTTGATGGACGAAGATAAGGCCTAAAATGGAACACGCTTGCCTAGAAAGTGTCTGTTAGATTATAGCGTTTCGGAAAAACTGACCACGACAGAGAATTCTACTCCTTAGCCGTCCGCATTATGATAGAGGAAGCAAATCACTTTGCGTGTATTGAAGGAATGTCTACAACAAAGGGGTGAAACCGCTCGCCGCGCCTAATCGTCCGGTGATGGAAAGGTGAAGAGGGTATCAGGTTATGCAGAACCTCCGCACACTCTCCGAAATGTAACCGATAAGCAGGCTACTCGTCTACGGTGTATCATCATCATCATCAAGGAGATCAAATCACTAAGGAGCATGATTGGAGTGAGATTGAGTGATTAGGGAACGTTATAGTATGAAAGAACAAGGATTAAGAAAGGTTTGTTATATTGGTTCGAACATATAGATAGAATAAATGAAAGGAGACTAACTAGTAAAATTTATAGGGTGAATGTGAACGGAAGTCTTCGAAGGGGAAGCCCAAAGTGGACGTTCCACGTTCAAATCGAGGACATTCTTAAGAAAGCCCAGGTTAAAACTACCCTAAACTGAAGTACATACATGAGGAGACTAATCAATGTCGAAAAGGTGAAAGTGGTATGTCTAGATCGTAGCAAGTGGTCTCTGCCTACCCTATGGGAAAGAGGTGTGAATGTATCATCATAAACTGCTGAACATGGGCCTCCTCTTTACTGATACATGCTGCAGCCAATTCATCAGCTGTAGGTATGTCCCTTAGTTGAATCTTGCGACACCCCGGGGACATTTTGGAGTATTTTATTCTAACCTGGAAACCACACGGCACACATGTAAATGCACGGTGTAAATTGTTATCATCCGGCTCGAAGGACTACTTTGTTTTGTACAGGTATTTTTATTTATAAATCAAAATGAAAAAGGCGCTGGTTTCTACGATGACGTGTATATTTGATGGCAAAAAAAGTAAAAAAAATCTTTAAAAAGAGGTTCGTTTCGTAATAGATTCTATACAAACACATACTTTATCTGACTTATTGGTTATACTGATTTATTTCTAGTGAAAAAACATTAAGTTAATCATATTTTTTGTCCGAATCTAGAACCTCGTTAGATAACTGTGTTTAAACCCATTCCTTTTCTTCATAAACACACGTCAACCCAGCGATTTTGCAACTGTTCTCCGAATACTGATTTTTCATTGTACTGTTCTTCGACAGGACTGGATGATTCATTTATATCCGTTTCCCCAACAGACTATTTTTCACCTACGGACATTTCGCCGACAGAAACTTTCGTTGTAACGCAACATTGTACAATTGTATTATTTAATGCAAGCGAATGCAAATTAATATTGTTGATTTATGCGCATCAACATGTTCCCTGCTTCAACAATAATCCTTATATTACGTACAATTCATTTGATGTAATTGCCTTAACCATGTGTAGGGTTGAAAAGGGTGACAAGAGGTTTAAAAAAAATTGGAAAATCCAAAAGTGCACTACTCATAAAGCTCATTCGTTCGACGAAAAGAAGAAAATATAGGTAGGTAGGTATATATAAGCACAAGTGTATTATTTGTTAATTTTAGTTTTTCGTTAATAACAATTCAACGACGCTAAATAAGATAACCATTCTCAATACCAATCTCCGCATAGCAGATTTAAAGCTCATCAATTTTTTTTTTTAAAGATTAATTAATTTTTACGCCAGCTGCTATTGTGTTTCAAACGAAAAATTGTTGATTGACGGGATTTTTTTTTCTATTTCTAAATATTATTTTTTCTGTTTATAAATTTTTACTAGTGACAGAATTATTCTCCAGTAATTTATCTATAAAATGGTGCGCAGATTGAGGAGATTACGTGGGTTACCAATCGGGAAATTAATTAAATAGTCGCGGAACCGAGGCAAAACGAACTTTTCGGTAGTAGAGCACTCTCTAATGCTTCGCATTATGAGTCGTGCAATACATTTTTTGAATGTCTATTTATTATCTCAACTATGAATTGAACCCTGTCCGGGCCACAAGGTCTGGTGCCGTTTCTGTGGGCTGGCCCCCATGGACAGCACGTATGTGCTCAAACTTCGTCCCAGAGACAACTCTAATATCGACAATTTGCGTCACCACACTTGAGAGGTTATGTATGCTCTTGAATATTAGTTAGTATTTGATACGTTTGATACCTACGATCTTTTAAGTTTAAAGAAAAGTAAGTAAAAGTATTTTATAGTTCTTGCGACTCTTATAGTCAACCATTACGTGTTAAGTTGCAGCAATAAGCTTTGAAGAGTAAATGCAAGTAAAAAGTAATGGAAAAATGGAATGGATGAAAAATACAGGTTGTGCTTTAAACTTTCTCGAAACTCAGTACCTCACCGTTACAATAAAAATACAACCCAAAAATAAATAATTTGGTTATCTGAAGTAATATGGTGCAGTTATGCGTGTTACAGGACAAAAATACAGGACTTGTAGTCAGCCTAGCCTTGACCTATAAACCTTGTAATTGAAACTCAGTTGTATTGTCTTTTATACGAATGTTTATTCGTTGGGTACAGTGTTAATTTCGTTGAAAGGTACTGAAATATCTTAGTACAATTAGACAGTGTAGTTTCTGCATTGAAATTTACTGACAAATAAAAAGGTCTGAAAAGTAATTAGTTTCTTACAAAAATTGATAATATTAGTTTGGCATGTATCGTAAATAATGTACTTATAGGTATGCTACTTGCTATTATGATAAAAATATATCTTCTCTTTCATGACTCTCAAACAAAATTAAATATTGCTGTTTTAAAGTATAAGTATACATTCTAAAGCGAAACTAAATCAAACAATAAAAATTAAGAAATAAAAGCAAGCAAATTCTTTTAAGAGTAAAAGATTTAAGGAGATATGAAAATCGCAATTGCATTGCTTTTTAACGTAGATATTTTGTAACGTTCCCACAGGTTCCCTCAACAGAATATTCTCAAAAGAAGTATAAAATTCAAGGAATCTTGAATCTAGGGTAAGAATAGAACGAGATTGGTTAAAGTTTACGACAGTTGAGAGTAGACTTAGTACGTCCAATTGTGAAGGTAAAGAAAAGTGTCATCTTCACTTTACTGCAAATCTTTTAATTTAAAAGTTTATCATCTGTACAAGTTATATGAAACTTATTTAAACTTGTTTTGGGATTATTCATTCATAAATCTTATTTATTTCTTGCCAATGTTTTGTCAGGTGTATTAAAAGTTTTACTAACCCTTTTTATCATTTTTATTTACTAACCCTTCACCGTTGCACGTCCAATAGATTTTCTTACTAATCTTGTAACCATAATTAACAATACAATTAGGAAAACGAAGTTCAAAGCCTTTCGGTTACTTTCCGTTGAGCTATCATCATGAAATTTTAAACTAACCCGTATCTTATAGAACAAATTTAGGATAAATCACAAAAATCTAAAATTTTAGTTTTATTACATACTAGCGACGACGCGCTTTTATTGGAGTGCTGATATATTCTCAAAGGTTCAATATGCATGAATTAAAAAAAAACTATTTAGTCCGTTTGGATACGTATATATACGAAAAAACAGCACTTTGAAATTTCGTGTCACGTGCCTTATAGGTACCATTTTACCTAATAGTGACATCACAAGCTCCCTGAACTGACTCTCCTGAACTTTAGTTTGTTGTTGCTCTGTATATTTTTCAATTTATATTAATTTGATAAATTAAAAAATACGTGGCCAATATTTTGTTACTAATCTAACTGACGGACTATATTTTTTTTTACTCTTCATGCCTATTGTAATAGTTTTATGTTAGGATAGGTTATATAGGTATGGGGCCGTATTGCTTATGCGTACCCGGTCCCCGCCAACGGCGGATCGAAGGAGTGTCCGGGAGGTTTAAGAGGTCTTCTCCTCGTGTTGTGAGTTAGCATACCACGCTATGGAGAGGGCGAGTCCCACATATCCCACCGCCAGCGCGCAAAAAGGCTGCAGCGGCGGCGGGAATACGTAAAGGCATTTCAACCGGGACAAAAAAAAAACCAAATCGGTATAGTAGATTTTGCATGAAAAATGCGAGAGCACCTCACATTTAATTGCTTTTTAGTATAAGGTTTCTATAAGGATAAAGAAGATCAGTTTCTTGTCTTAACTCGATAACATCTTATTTCTATGCAACAATTATATACTAGTTTTCATTGCATGTTTCCAATATCTATCAGCAGATACACTGACGCAGTTTCTAAGTAAGCCGTTAGAACCAATACAGGCTATAATAAATCCTTTGATCCGTAGTCTTAGTTTGCCTCAAGTAATGAATAGGTGTGTCTGCTACGATTGAGAACTTGAGACTTATTCACGTTGTACCTAAATGAAGCAAAATTACTAAGGTTTATTGGAAAAACGCCAAAATAATTTATATCTCGTACTATTTTGTCTGCGTGGAATTGTTACTTTGGGCTAACATCGATTTTGAAACATTATTCATTGATGCTTCTCTCCTATTGCTCTTAGCGGAATTTTATATATTCCATAGCTTTCTTCAATAAAGAAGATATCGAACACTACAATAATTTTTCAAATTGAACCAGTAGTTCCTGAGATTAGCGCGTTCAAGTAAACAAACTAACTCTTCAGCTTTGTAATATTAATACAGATTTTTCTTCTGTTATCAAAAGTAGCAAATTGAAACTAAATGTAACCAAAAAAAAAACGTTTTATTACAAATGTGATACAAAAAACAACTTTAATAAACTACAGGACGTACAGACGGATGCATTATAAAAAATTGCAAATGTATAAATTGTTATTATCTACAAAAGTGATGCTTTGTTAGGTTAAGTCAGTTAGACTGAAACTAACAAAGGATCACTGTATGCAAGAACTCCTATTTGCACATTTGAGACGTATGAATTTACTTGGGAATGTCAGGTGCATTTTGATTGCTATTACCATAGCAATAAGGTCCATGATAGTGAGACACTACTTACGTAAATACTTAAAGACAAGTATTGTTCTTGCATACCACTATTAAACAATGTGATTATGACAAGTACAAGTGTATGTAAATGTGATTAATAAATTTTATTAACTGAGAGTATTCTCTAAGTTTTTACCATAGTCACCACGCTTGGCAGGTGGATTAGTGACCGCAGTGTTATGTTGTAATACACTGGGAAAACGCTGCTGCCCGTTACCTGGGTCTTTGTTATAGATGATGTTATAACAATCGGGAACAACGTCTTAACGTGCTTTCCGAGGCACGGAGCGTAGTCCCTCAACCAACCAGACCCGGAAATAAATCTTAGAATTCACACAAAGATTTCTTGTCCGGTGTGGGGATCGAACCCACGACCTACGAGATTTGAAGTGAGCCAATTACCGCTATGCTTCGGAGGTTGAGAATGTTAAGTTGGCAACCTATATTTTATATATTTTGTTATATTTAATTAAATCACTACCACTTTACAAAAATGGTTCTTGAATAAAAAATATATAAATATTAAGTATCACATTAAAAAAAACCTGCTTACAGTCAATACAACACACCGCAGTTATATCCGCGTTTAATTCTTATATCTGTGCGTTTATTAGATACATTTACACTCTAACATTTAAAATTTATGCTGTCAGTAATTGCTGATTGCGTAAAAAAGGCAATAACAATTAACGGGCAAAGAGCAGTTAACAATCAAACTCAAAATGTAAAAAAGGCGATGTCATACAGTTCAGATTTGTTATTTGAGGTTAGTTGACAGTAGTATATTAGCTTCAATCTCAACTGTAGCATTGCAAAAGAATACAATAAGCAAAATATTATTAATTTTCCGTGCATTTTACGTGTAGCTCTATAATCGCAATTGCCTTTTTAATGGAATCACTATACCAAGTGTTTTCGATTCTCACTCAATAATAGTAATACTCGATGACAATGTAATATCGTCATCAGCCCGTATCGTCTACTGCTGAACATGGGCCTCTTCCCGAGGGAGGGTATTTGCCATAGTCACCACACTTAGCAGGTGGGTTGGTGACCGCAGTATTATGTTGTATCACACAAGGAAACGCTGCTGCCCGTTCCTTGATATACGATTATTATAGATGATGTTATAACAATCGAGACCAACGGCTTACCGTGCTTTCCGAGGCACGGACTCAACCAACCAGACCCGGAAAGAAATCTTAGAATATTCTTAAAGATTTCTTGTCCGGTATGGGGATCGAACCCACGACCTCCGAGATTTAAAGCGAGCCAAATACCGCTACGCTACGGAGGTAGTGTTACATAATTTATTTGCCTCTTTTCTTAGTCCCAATAATCATAGAAATAATAGTTTTAAATACTGTATAACTTAACACCTGTTAAATTCACGGATCATATCAAACGTACCTACTTAGCGACTAAGCGATGCGCGGCCGCCGCGGCAGGCGAGGATTGACGAGCTCAGTTCGGCCGTGCGCTCGTACAGTGTAGCCTTTGTTAGGAACAGTATTCCGTGATCCTAATACCTTATCATATATATCATAGCATTTACTTCTTAACTGTAATTATAACTACTGAGAACTATTTTTACATTCCATTAAGGTGAAGTTAACCCCGTTACATCGGGTAAGTTGTGCATAATATTTTAAATACTTTATAGTTTATACATAATATTTTATCCAACGTAGCCATAATGTAATTAGTATAATATTTAGTTTAGAGACTTAATTAGCTTATGCTTTTGTGATTAGTTTTGCTGGAATTTTGCATTAAGCAGATATTACACACCTATAATATAATTATTTTAGTTTTCAAAAGTACCTACATTATATTTTTATGTATAGTGACTTTCATTTTATTTTCTCAATGTTAGCCTTTCCGCTTTCCTATAAACCGTGACTGCATCATCTCAGATTGCTGATTGCCTTATAAATTGGACAGAATATTTAAATCACGAACCTATCGCTTCGACGTCATGTTGCAGTCACGGTGCGAGTTTAGGCAAAGAACTCATTGTCCACCCATACTGATTCCAGGGTTTATATTCACCCTTTATTTATAAACGGTGCGTCGCCCCTCCGAGCCACCGATTCCTACACGTGGTGTCGTTGACATACCGAGCTGCCCTCGCATCATCAAGTTACCGTACAGCGTGCCGCCGCGCGCCGCCACTGTGCCGCCTGCACCGGTTCGAGAGTTACGTAAATATTCTGTGCCGTGGTGTCAGTGCAATACAGACTTTTAGGGTAAAGACCCACTACCCTGTGCTACTTTAATAAATGTTTTTTTATTTATAACATTTTTATTATTATTATTATTGTTTCTTTCATCTTAGATTTGAATCCATTTTTAGTAATGCTTAGATGTAACAGTAGTTATAATATTATACATTATTATACAGAATACACACAGCTCTCTATTAGAGAATTGTATGTTCGTAGTCTGTCGTTAAACTGTATGTACACCGACCCTGAATGTGAATATTATTCTAGACTACTAAAACTATTGATGTCCAATCAGATAGTTCAGAGTATTGACATTATACTAGTTGTATTCTACAAATTGCCTCACTTTGTTTCAGTCATCGCATTTCTTTACCAACCCACTAGCATGCGCGCGCGGTTTCACCCGCGTAACTCCCGTTCCCGTGGGAACTTCATAATAATTGTTATTGTTATTTGTTATTTTTAAAAGATAATTAAATATAGCCTATATTAATCAGTGATAATGTAGCATTTGAACGGTGAAAGAATTTTTAAAATCGGTCCATCACTTTTTGAGCCAATTCGTTACAAACTTACATACAAATCTTTCCTCTTTATAATATTATGAAGTATATTTGTTTTGTTTTGTTTTAAAAAGACAACTCCCGCACTAGGGAAATAAATCCCTGTGTCGCGGGGGACTTTACAAACATTCTTTCACGGACACAAAGAACACCCAGACTCAGAACAGCTATTTGTAGTTCACACAAATAATTGTCCCGGGTGGGAATCGAACCCAGAACACCAGGTCTCAGAGGCAAGTATCGTAACCATTGAGCCACCGGTGCAGTCAATATATTTATTGAAACTGAATTTAACATCAATTAGTTTAAATAAGATGAAAAGTTGAATACCCTACTAAACTGTATAAGTAAGCATTTTAAAAGAATATAGATAATTAAAGTAAAGCGATAATATCGCACTGTAAAATTTGACAGCAGAATGGAAAGTTTGTTACTGCAAATACTAAAATAGGAATTTCCTAAGCAACTCTCAACATTACGCCAGCTAGTGGAAATCGTGTGGTCACAGTCATTCGTGTGAAACTGGTACATTTTACCTTAGATTTAGTCATTTCAGTTATTTATTTACTTACTTTGTAGATATTTTAATTTAAGCGTTGGCGTAACTGTTAACTTAATTAATAACATTTTTTGAAAATGCGAACATAAAATATGGAACTTACGAGTAACGTATGTACGCGTTTATATATATATATATATTTTTTTTTTTAAATGACAAATCCCGCACTAGGGAAATAAATCCCTGTGTCGCGGGGGACTTTACAAACATACATTTCACGGACACAAAGTACACCCAGACTCAGAACAATTATTTGTGGTTCACACAAATAATTGTCCCGGGTGGGAATCGAACCCAGAACACCAGGTCCCAGAAGCAACTACCGTAACCACTGAGCCATAACCCACCTCCTTATACTCATATCAAAGTGAAGTTAAAGAAACGCACAAGATAGGCTGTTTAGATTCAGCGCAACGCATAACGATTCAGACTAGCTGGTCACCGGAAATAAAACCGAGCAGGGTTTTAAATAAAATTTCCAAAGTGATTTACCACTCTTACAATTTTTTTACAAAAATAAAAGTTCTATTTTCAAATATTTCAATTTTATTTACTTACATTGATTCAGTTCACTTATCATTATATACAAAATGTTAATTATATCACAATCAAATTAGCGACAAAGATCACATTAAACAATGTCTAGTTACACTCAATTAATTATGATTTATAATCCTTTCACTATTATTAAAATTAAAGCGTTCGATAAGGTATTTTACAATAATCAAAGAAATCTAATGCTTTCAGGTTGAAACAAATGATAGCAGTTTAGCTAAGTTTACCAATTAATCTTGTCACTTCGGAAGTAAAATGATTTACAGGATATCATTGTTTTTGATTTATGGTACATTTCACAATTATTGTAAGCGACACACAAATATAGCAGGTAACAATAACGTTCTATACAACATAATACTTATTTTATTACTAAAAGGATTGGATTATTGCGATGCTACTCGTGACAAAATATTGAAAAATACTTTCTTACAATATTTATGATGAGAAATAAAAATATTACGATGTTATTAAAATCAAAATGGCGTAAAGTAAGATGGCGGCGTTGTTGTGAGGGGCGCGCGACGCTAGCGCCGATGCGGGGTTGCGGACGCACGTCCGAAACTCATGGTAGTCGGCGCGGGTTATTGCACAGAAGTGGACGTGTACGCATGCAGAGTCGCAGTCTGCTACGTCTGGGGCATGCCGTACACGGAGTGCTGTCAGATACCTGGTAAAATGATGTTTATTTTAAACATTTTGTAACTGTTTGGTAGCTCTTGCAATTAAATACTAAGACACGTGACACACAGTAACATTTTTAATAATCTATAAAAGTCGACGAAAATATTTACAACATCAGGAAGGACACATATATTTCATATAGCGATTTAGGACGTCACTGACCTCATTGGGCGGCCATGTTATAACTTGAAGTGCAGACAATCCTTTAAGAACTAGTAATTAATCTTAAAATTAAATGTGACTTGTCTGTTTACCAATTAGTAATAATTACACGACTAGTTTTTTTTGCTTTGAACTCCCCAAATAAGTAAACAAATCTTCATTAGAGTCATGTCATGTCAAGAGTCATAAACCAGTCCCAGGGACAATGAATATTATGATTCCGTTTACGAACATAATACTTGCTTGACGGATTAATTAATATGGTCCGCCATAGCCACATAAATTGATGCACTTTACCACACACAGCCCCTCCACGTAAATACTACATTAAAAGGTTTATTGGAGTAAAGCACTCCAACATGTGATGTAAAATTATATTTAAGATTAAACCAATTAATGATCACCGGCTTTATTTTATTTTTGATAAAAACCTAATTGACTGTACTGACTACATAAAATTGTAATTAATTCTCGTATGCAATAAAAACACTTGGAACTATGCCTTTACTTGGAAATATAATGTGTAACATTAACATTGAACATTCATATTATCATAGCAATAGAGATCATAGCAGTGTTTTTTTGCCATTCCCATGTAGATATAATGCCAAGTGTTATTCTTGCATAAGGGTGTCAAACCTGTCCTTGTAACTCATAAAGACACAAATATTACATTCATTTTATTGAGACCAAAAACTTCCACAGCGACCTAACTTGGGCAGTATGTATGCCAAAATGATTGTCCCCTGTTTCCGCTAGGCCGTATGCCCATGGGCGAGTCCCACATATCCCACCACCAGCGCGCAAATACGCTGCAGCGGCGGTGGAAATGCGTAAATGAATTTTCCCCCGGACGACAAAAAAAAAAGTCTGTGCCCATCTATTGGCATCTATCTAACTTATGATAATAATGAAAGCTTTTTATTTCTTTCACTGTGATTGAGGTACATACACAATACATTTTTCTTTTATAAAATAATTAATTTAATAACAATAATTTAAAAACTAGTTATAAGTGCAAGAACCACACTTAGCAGTGTATTTCTCCCCCAATAATCCAAATTTTGGCAGCTCTGCTACATGTGTTCTCGGCTAACTTGACAATGTCGTCGTTCCATCTAACTTATTCTGGCTAGAAAGCTAAATCATCATTTCAGCCATAGGACGTCCACTTTTGGACATAGGCCTCCCTCATAGATCTCCAGTTGTCGCGGTTAGAAGCGGCCTGCATCCACCGTGATCCTGCGGCCTTAACCAGATCGTCCGTCCATCTAGTAGGTGGACGTCCTACGCTACGCTTGCCGATCCGCGGTCTCCATTCGAGAACTTTTCGGCAACAACGGCCATCTGTTCTCCGTGCTATATGGCCTGCCCATTGCCACTTCAACGAACTAATCCGTTGGGCTATGTCGTTAACCCGCGTTCTTCTACGTATCTCCTTATTTTTGAATTGATCTCGTAGAGAAACCCCGAGCATAGCCCTCTCCATAGCTCGTCGAGCGACTCTGAGCCTGTTCATAAGGCCTATAGCTACATACCATCCTTAATCTTAAGATACAGAAGAACTTACTTGGCAAAAACTCCTCTGTCGTTGTGGTTTCGTATCCGTTCTGCGAGTGCGTCAAGAGAGACGGCACTGACTTCTCTCAATCCATAATATTGCGTCAGGTTGTACTCTATTGCCCAGTGAGCCTCCCCCCTTGTGTTAGACACGTCTAAGTAATACTGCGTGTAGTCCAATACCTGGATAAAGGAAAGCAATAGATAAAAAACATGTTCTGTGTATTCTTCAAGCAATAGTCCTGACCATTGACATGGGCAGCAGGGCGTAATTATATCTATACTAGCTGTACCCCGCGGTTTTACCCTCGTTACCCTGCTCCAGTGGGTCGGAGCGTGATTATTTGTAGCCTATATGTTATTCGAGCTGATTAACTATCTCCGTGCAAAGTTTCAGCCAAATTCATTCAGTAGTTTTGACGTGAAAAAGTAACAAACATCCATCCATCCATCCATACTTACAAACTTTCGTGTTTATAATATTAGTAGGATGGCCAATCTTCTATGGCAATAGGTTTAATCTGACTATAATTAGATATTTTAACAAGATATGATAGATATGTACACAATCATCAGCATCATCATCAGCCCGTATTACGTACACAACTGAACGTGGGCCTCCTCCCGTGATAGAGTTGTTGCCACAGTCCCCACGCTTGTCAGGCGGTATTATGTTGTGACATTCAAGGAAATGCAGTTCTCTGGTAAACGTTTGTTATAGATGAGGTTAAAACAATCGAGACCAAAGGCTTATCGTGTTTTCGTAGGCACGAAGAGTAGTCTCTGAATCTACCAGACTCGGAAAGAAATCACAGAACACAGAACAACCATTAAGAATTAAAGCGACACTTTAACTGCTTTAATAACACATTTTACCTAAAGTGAAAATGAACTTTTAAGAACAGGATTAAATATTCTAGAACCTAGTTTGAGAGGGCGTCGAAATATTCCACCTTGGAGAAGGCTGGGAGCACTGCCACGTTGGATGGCAATGTTTATTTTGGCCAAAAAAAGTGGCATGTCCGATTGGCCACGGCTCGAATCGACCATTTTTTTTACGAATCCCTTAAATAAGGAGTGGACGGCTGGATTGAAAGACGCACCCTAACTGGCAAAAATACGCAACCAGCAGCTGGGTTTCATATTTGCGCATGCAACAATGAAACCAAAGCCCTTAGAAATTTTCCCTTCTCGCCACCGTATCGTTACGCCACTGCTCTTAAGGAAAAAATACACAAAGGAAAGAAAATTAAGTCATTTTAAACTCTATAATGAATGAAACTATTTGCATGGATGAGTCTGCATTAAATTTACGTTCCGAATGAACTATTTGTTCTACTTAAGCTCAAGTAAAAAATTCACGCTCATTGAGTATTTTAATTATTATTCTTTTACTAGCTGCGCCTCACGGTTTTACCTACGATACTCTGCTCCAGTGGATCGAAGCGTGATGTTTTGTAGCCTATATGACGTTAATCCAGCGTATAACCTATCCCGGTGCAAAATTTCAGCCAATTCCGTCCCGTAGTTTTGGCGTGAAAGAGTAACAAATATCCATCCCTCCACCCATCGATACTTACTAACTTTCGCTTTTATTATATTAGTAGGATAGTAGGATGTTAAATTTGCCATTATTTTATGGTATCATTCATTGATTGACATCTCCAATAGACAAGAATATGAGATATCCTGAATATCCTTTTCGAAATTGCATATTCATTTAATGTTGTTTCTTACATGAACGCGGGAGTAACGCGGGTGAAACCGCGCGTGAGAAGCTTGTTTAGATTAAATCGACCAATTTCAATGACGTAATAAAATATAGCCTAAAGCCCTCCTCGGTAAATTAGCACTGAAATAATTTTTCAAATCGGTTCAATAGTTGTTGCGATTAACGCGTTCAAGATATAAAAAAAAAACAATATAAGATTTTATAGATAATCTCTGTGTTCCCTTTTAAAAGAAAATAACCATTTATAATACTTTAAAAAGTAAAAAGACATACCTTTCCAGTGTTCGAGTCGAACTTGTAAAGCCTCAAGCCGGGGTTTGAAATGCTGCCAGCGCCTCTCGGAGTCACTGAAGGAGCCAAAAGTGCATACGAGACGGGCCGACCTGCATAAATGGAAAAAGAAATACAATAACGTACCATTATTTTTAATTGATTACTCTTTTTGGTTTTTCTAGGTTTGGCATTCTGACGTAAAATATACCACTCCACTATAGTGGAACCAACGACAGCCCTGCTAGATAAAGTGGGTCTGCTTTTTTAATATCGGATCATACAATGTCCTTGCAGTTGTTTGATGTCCAATAGTGTTGTAATTATGATACATTATAACACCAAACTAGAGTTAATAATCACAGTGTAGCGATCTCCTTCGTGACAATAGCCACTTTATTAATTTAAAAAGAAAATTCAGATATGTCATTGTGAAAGTGTTGCAACACCATCATCATTGTAAATAGTGAGCACTGCGTTAGTTATTTTAACCATCTACTCATGCTCCAAAAACAGCATTTACTTCACACCTTTGTTCACAAATCATTCTATATGGTGCAGGGAGTTATACTTATGGCCTTTAATAGTCCACTGCTGAACATGGGCCCTAGGTAGAGATTTTTATAGTGTGGTGACTTGGCAAGCGGGCTGGTAATCGCAGTATTATCTTGTAACACCTAGGGAAATACTACTACCCGTTCCCTGGTATACGATTGTTACAGATAGTTAGAGTTAGATAGTAGATGGTTACCAGATGAAAAAAACAAAAGTCCGGAGAAAAGGCCTGATTTCCATTGAGAAATCCTGAGATTTTTTAGTTTGAAAATTTTCTCTCAAACTTACTTAACAATTTTGAAAAGTCGTAATATTATCGTTTTTATACACTGCGGAACTCGCTCACGCGTGCAGTTATTACCAAAAGAAAATTAGTTTTAGTTTATTAAAGAGATCTTTGAAATGTAAGCTGTATTGTGTTGAATTTTAAAAAATCCTACGATTTCCTGAGTAGAGTCCAAAAATCCTAAAATCTCGAGACAAGTCCTGAGATAGGGTAACCCTAGTTACACATGATATTATAACAATCGGGACCAACGTCTTAGCGTTCTTGGCTATGTAGTCCCTCAATCAAATAGATCTATTCCTTGTCTGACGTGGGAATCAACGGCACTTCCAAAATTAAAAGTGAGACTGCTACGACACGGAGGTTGTCATTTTTCATGGCATTACAGTGGATCTTAGTATCTTACAAATTATATGTTAATCTTCATATTAAACTAGGTATCTCGCTACTTAAAATGTCATATAAAATTGTGTAATAGTTTACAAGTGATTAAGCAATCACGCCAAAACTAATGAATAAACAAAAGCAATTGGATTAATTTAACATTGATACTTTCAAAATTTTCTTCCACTGTCAACAGTGGAAGAAAATTTTGCCCACTTCCGCCAGAAAGCGTTTATACAATAACGCGATAGCAATTTATATATTTTCACGAAAGAGTTCCTGTATAATAAAAGAAAAGAAAATATGGCGCAAGTAGGAAACATTTCAGTTTTTATTTGAATATTGTACATCATGTGAAGTAATGCAATACCGTGGCCGTTTGCCAATTCTGATAATACTATAATAATAGTACCTCATTGGCCCCATTAAATGTAATGGCTTGAACAAGATTGTTAACCTCTGATACTTGATGCTTTATGTACTTGCTTGCTTTATGTACGTTAACTGAGTGGGAGATATGTTTCATTATTATTCTGAGCCCGACGTGTCCCACTGCAGGGCAAAGGCCTCCCTTCCTTCTTTCCATATTTCCTTATCACAAGCCAGATTGGCTTTCAGATTTGATTCAGGAAAGAGTCCAGTTCGTCTCGCCATCTCCTTCTGGAGACTACGCGTCGCCGGTTCCTGGTGTTAGGAAGCCAATCTGTGGTGATGTTTGCTGTGTTATGTTTTATTAAGTTGTAATAATTTAAGCTTTGTTAAACAGCATTTTTCATTTGTAATTGGTGGTGATTTAACTAGCAATTGTACCGGGCAAAAATGCAAGTTTCATCCTTATTAAATGCTTAAAAAAATCACTAAATAGAGTCGTATCTGAAGTTTGGACTTTAGACTGGTCGCTAGCGAGAGGATTGCGGGATCAGGCCTTTTAGATTGAATAGGGCAGTTTTATACAACTATTGCTGTAGTGTACAGTTTGCGGGTGTTTAGCAATAAATAAGAACGAAAAGCGCTTCCGAATTGAACGGTTAGTGTCACACGAGAGCAGGCCGAATAATGCATTGCGCACTAATAATTTATTTCAATACAAAGGACACTCAATAAGATTGTACTAGTGAGACACATAGTTGGCAGGATGACAAAAAAACTAAAGTCTTTGATTGGAAAAATATAAACGCCCATGTCCATGAGCAATAAGAGGTCCAACATCAATTTCTTAATTCTATAGTAAAATAAAGATTCACTTATAAACTGCTTTTATCGAAAAAAACCTACACGTGCTACGGTCCACTTATTGTCCGAAGATCTTACAATCATCATTATCATCACCTTCTGTCCGTATTACGTCCACTGCTGAACATAAACCTTATTCCGAGGGAAAGTTTTTGACATAGTCTCCACGCTTGGCCCAACGGGTTTTTGATCGCAGATATATGTAATAAAACACACAGGAAACCATGTTGCCTCTTCCCTGGACATATAATTACAATGGACAACAATTACAACGGCAACGGCACGGAGAGTAATCCTTCAACCAACCAGACTTGAAATTAAATCTTTCAATCATTCACGATCTTTTCTTAAATCTTAATCTTTCATAAATTCGATGTACACAAATACATGGTGACATATTAACAATCGACCGTAACATTAAAATTTCAAAATTGTCCTTTTTCAATCATAAATGTACATTACAAAATGAGCTCGAGTGCCTTGCAACACAAGATAATTTAGGTTGTACGAGTGGACGCTTCTAGCGAGAGGGGCGAAGACATAACAATCTGTTATTTTTAATGCTTTTGAAAAAGTATATAGGTATAAAGTTCGATTGTGTTACCAAAGATAGATCACTTCGTTGATTATTAGCCACGACAAAAAAAAACACGGTGTCTGTATTTTTCTTACAAAATCCCTAACAAAATACTTACACAAATCATACTCTTGTTTCAATTCATCCAACCCAACAACAAACAAGCCTCAATCATTTTTCTTTGTCGTAATACGTATCTAAAAAGCCCATGAAAAGTTACCAACGGGAGCAAGATAAATGTAATAACAATATTTTATCGTCTACAAAGCCCAGTTTTTATTATTCATACACTTTTACATCACAAATAGTTGGAGATGAGGTTATGTTGTGCTCATTTTTTATGCTGTGTGAGATAGGAATTATTACCGCAGTCGTTTTTAATATAATTTTCGCGCCTTTGTTCCGCAATATTTTGGCTCAGCGTGGGCTCAGTTTAACTAGAGTTAAACTGTCTTTGAGATAAATGAATTTTACTATGCTACTTATTCTTTGCATGTGAAAGTTTTGGTGTTTTTGCTCAACTACTACTAAAATATTGATGAAAAATTTGCTTCTGGAATAAATATAGTTATGAAATTTAATATTTATAATGTTAAAATGACTGTCACTTACTGTACTGTCTACTGTAAATTTTCTCTTCAGTTCAATAAAAAAAAATAAGCCATACAAAAATAAAACCATTTTTTTGTATGGCTTATTGTTTTGATTTCAGTAAAGACTTTGTTACAAAATCTGTCAAAAAATTAAATTTATTTATCTGATATTTTTTTATTTGAAGTTTAATAGCGTAATTAAAATTTAGAACAGAGATAGTCTAATAACCTGCATGAAACGTCTTGCTACTAATTCAGATTGAATATAAAAGACAAATCAACATGCAAATCACACGACTTAATGGATTACATTAATATTTGGCACAAAGTTTTTTATTACGAAGTAGGCATTCGCTGAGAAAACATTCACCCTCTAAGAGGGCAAAAGACGATTTGGAGAAATCGTAATCTACGAACGCAGTCGAAGGTAAAATTCAGTTACAAAAAATTGAATAATTGTTACTACAAAATTATACAATTTTATATTACACTTTTTGGAAGTATGTGAGAGAGACAGCAATCTTACCTTCACTATAAATAAGTCTGAAGGTGTCTGCATGTCTGTGCCCGTAGAACTGACCAGCGATCACATCGCTGAATGCCCTGATGGTGTGCACCAGGCGAGCGTTAGCATTGGGAGACAGTTCACCGCCACCTGCAGCTGACGAGCTGCCGGCATTGTGTCGCTCTTCCACTCCTGGCCCAGCGTGAGCCACGAGGTATACCTTGGAGAAAAACGAAGAAGATTTTTTAAACTCAAAAACAAAAAAAAATCCCATATTCATTGGTACAGTTTGTCTATCGACGTATTTAAATTATGTAAATACGTCGATAGATGTAGTATATAAATACTTTGGCAAAATAATACATTCTCTTGTAACAATTTTTAAATGTATTAGTGTCACTCTGACTAGGTTAGCTGAATTAGAATTAAACAATGAGTACGCTATTGTTCATCTTGAATTGATATTATTTCCTATCTGTAACTCAGGTTTATAATAAAGAATTGAACAAATTGAACATTGCTATAATTATACGAGTTGTAAGCCGTGTCAAATTTATAATACGATGTCTCATTTGAATGGAATTAACCTTCGTGACTGCGACAAGTTAACATTTTGATGAAATGTGAACGCATTGCATGCAATGTTTAATCAGCAGTTAAATTAATGCCATCAAAAACATACTTGTAAAAAAACCCAAGTCTCGTAACGCAGTTCTTTTACCGTTAAAAGTTGTGAGATCTATGAAATACCAAGTCGGTTAATTTATTCAGTCCCTACTTAAGGGACCTTCTGTCTTAAGCTATTACGTAACTATCTCACCTAACAGACTCTTAAAATGATCTTATCAAAATTCGAAACTTTTAAGTTTTAAATAATAAATTAACTTGGCCATCGGATACTATTAGAATGTGTCTCACAAGTGTTTATTGCGATGGCCAAGTCAATCTAATATTCATAACATAAAAGTTTTGAATTTTGATAAGATCATTTTAAGAGTCTGTTAGGTGAGATAGTTACGTAATAGCATAAGACAGAAGGTCCCTTAAGTAGGGACTGAATAAATTAACCGACTTGGTATTTCATAGATCTCACAACTTTTAACGGTAAAAGAACTGCGTTACGAGACTTGGGTTTTTTTACAAGTATGTTTTTGATGGCATCTCATTTCTTTTTGTAGATAGTTGTACCTTTTTCCCTTTGCTTTACAATTTACATAATTTTTTTGAATACCTACAACGGATTTAGGCTGCATCTCAAGAACCGCGATAGCTAAACAGTTGACATTTTCACAAATTATGTATTTCTGTTGCTATATTAACAAACTAAACATAAATTAAATAATTAAGGGGGGCTCCAATACAACAAACTTTTTTGCAGCCTTTTTTGCTCGATATCTATAACGGCAATAGGTAGGCACTTGAAAATGGTACGGAAACCTTAGTGCGCGAGTCCAACTCGCACTTGGCCGGTTTTAGTCTATTGTATGCACAAATGGAGGATTCCTGCGCTTTAATCGTTCCAAAGTAGACTTAAATTAAATGTAAACCGTCCAGACTCGTAACTCGGTGCCTTTATTTACAAAATAACTTAACTTACGAATATATGAATACCCACGTACCTAGCTGGCATGGCAACACTCACCATACGTAACAAGAGCAGCTGCGTCGTGTACTTTTTTATGGTTTATTGATATTCGTCGCACTCGTCAAACGTCATTTAAAATTAATCCTTATTTAAAATTGTTATCTCTCATTCATTATAAATATTGTCAATGTACCTAATCGAAAACTACAACATTAAGCTTAACAGAGGATTAACATGAACTTATGTATGGCACTCACGGCCTCACTGTCAAAGGTTTTTAAATAAAGAAATTACTAAACTGTTTTTAATGGAACTTTGGCACATGTCCTATTTTGGCTTTTTTTGAGACAGCTCCCGCACTAGGGAAATTATTATCTATGTCGCGGGTCAAAGTTACTTTTCCACAGAGACAAAGTCGCGGCCACAAGCTAATATGTACATAAGAAAATTAAAAGCTACCTAGTTAACATCAAACTGTGTAAAAAATATTTGATAAAATGAATATGCAAATACAGTTTGTGTCAGATAAATAAAACGTGGTGTGTGTGTATACCTGCGTTATCGCAGTAAGACTTGTTAATTACTTGAAAGAAAGTGACCGTCTTTCTGTGACGAACGGGAAGCGTGGAAGCCGTAGTGTTTGTCCGGGGGGAATGCAAGAATTTTACGCATCTCCTCCGACACTGCGGCGTTCCCGCACGAGCGGTGGGGTATGTGGGACTCGCCCTCTCCATAGCAGTGGAATGCAAATCATACCTTGAGAGAAAAACACTTAAACCCCCGGTTACTCCTCCGACCACAATTGGTGAGGGGCCCAGGAACTGTTGCCTATCTGGGATACCCTATGGCAGCGTCCGCGACTCAAATGGTGTTGCGGGCTCTCCTGGGTCCAAATAACCAGTTTCAGGGATGCCAGAGTACACGGGGTCCCTACTTCTCAAGGGGCCACGGCCTGTTAGTATACTATCGTTCATAGCACAGTTGCTTTTACATTCCATTGAGTTTTTTTTTTTTTTTCCTTCGATTTTTTTTTTATTTGTTAAATTAATCCCTGTGTCGCGAAGGTCGCACCGCTCGATAGATTAACGAAAACAAAGCACCCCCTGACTCAATACAACTGTTTTAATTTCAGACGAATAATTGTCCCGGGTAGGAATCGAACGCAGAAAACCAGGTCTCTGGAGCAACTAACGTAACCACTTAGCCACCACCTTTCAACATAATCGCATCTAGGTCCCTATCTACACCTATTCTTCCATTAAATCATACATATTCATTTACACTGATTCACTGACTGCAAATGTAACTTTGTAATCCTATACATTTATAAGAAATAACAAAGTTATTAAGGCAGTTGATGAAACTTAACAACTGGACCAAAATTGCAAAATGTTGGAATTTTCCCATGAGTTTTACACTAAACTCTACTAGTACTCAAAATTTGAAGCTTCTACGTCTGCTAGAAGTGCCTAAACATTTTGATGATCGGTCAATCACGTGTGAGCGAGTGACAAAATCACCGAAATTACCGAACTTTGAGTAGTTATAATTCTTAAAGTACTGGTTCAAATTGAATGAAATTTGAAATATGCTGTAGTTTTACAAAGCCTGCTTAGGTTCTGAAATTTCAGGCTCCTATCTTCATCCACAACGAAGTTATAGAGGGTCGAAAATCGGCTGAGTTGCTTCGAGAAAAGATAGGTACGGCCGTGCACCTTTTTTTTTTTTTTTTTTTTTTTCTTGACTTGGGGGGGCACTGCCGTGCCCCCAGATATGTGTAACAAAAGACAGTGTAATAACGACACAATAATGACATATTGTAACATTGGTTTGATACTTTAATGATGAGATTTTTAGAACTTGAGTCTTTTATTAATTGTGCACTCACACAGATAACCCACTGGTTTACTGTTAATAACTTGGTGCTAAACGCAAATAAAACTAAATGTATAAAATTTACTACGCCCAATGTGAAAAATTCTGGACCTAATTTAATTCTCAACAATGAAGTGTTGGAAACTGTTAACTCCACGGTGTTCTTAGGTATAACGCTAGATACACATTTAAAATGGAATGCTCATGTGTCAAACTTGGCCAAAAAGTTGACCTCTGCTGCTTACGCTGTTAGGAAAGTTAGACAACTGACCAACGTAGAAACTGCACGTTTTAGTTATTTCCACAGCATTTTATCATATGGAATTTTACTTTGGGGCAAATCTGCTGATGTCCAAAGCATATTTGTTTTACAGAAACGGGCGATTAGATCTATTTACCAACTAAGTGCCCGAACTTCCCTCAGAGATTTGTTTAAAAATATTAATATACTAACGGTTGCTTCTCAATACATTTATGAAAATTTAATTCATATTAGAAAAAAAAAAAATCAATATCAAAAGAGAAGCGACATGCACACAATGAACATAAGAAATAAACACAAATTGTGTGCCGATTACCACCGTCTGCAGAGAGTCCATTCTTCGTTTGTAGGGCTTAGTGTGCGTATGTATAATAAACTACCGGAATCTGTGCAAGAGTTACCACTCAATAAATTTAAAACTCATGTAAAAACTACCTTAATGAAAAAAGGCTATTACACAATAAATGAATATATTAATGATAAAACTGCATGGTGCTAGCGATGTAACACGGGCAAACTTAGAATATTTGATGTTTTGTATTTTTTTTTTATTACTTTATTATTGTATACACTGATGTACTTCGGAGCATGCTATGCTGAGTATAACTTTTTGCCTCTCCTTTTTTATGTGATTCCTCAAATACTGCTATCGGTGCGCCCATCATGCTCTTATTGTTGTCATTGCTTGCGGTGGCGATGTGGGTCGGGTCGCCTCCTTCCCTCTAATATGGCTAGGGAGGCGATGGCTGTGTGCTCACACGTCATACTCGTGAACGGGTGCTGCTTGCGGTGGCTGGTTGGCTTTCTGATGGTTGTGTTAGAGGTAGTTGTTAAAACATTAGTTTGTGACCCCTTAAGACGATAATTCTCTCACATAGCTTGCTCTTTGGTAATGTGTGTGGATGCTCCCTCCGTTTTCAAGTGCAAGAGGTTTATCTTTCTGCTTGAGGATTTTTTATTAGTATTTAGTTCTATTTATGGAAACGTCTAGAGCGTGCATTAGCACACATGCTGTTATTTCACAATATAATTTAAATAAAAAATTGAAAAAAAACTTATTTAAAAAAAAGGCCATACTGTGATACAAAAGATGACGAAAAAAAAGAAGCCTGGAGTTTCTTTCTCCCTTTCTTCTCCAGGTCGTCCACCTAGGTAGCTAGTGAAAGGTTGCAGGATAGCGCGTTGTGCCCCTACCCCTGCCCTGTGATCCAGCGCCTGTAGGGCGTGCCAGCGATCACTTCCTCTTATATCCATAAATCTGACTTATATATCAGTGGCACCTCTGGGCTGTGGTCCTAACCCCATAAGGGTGCCCCCAGGTGTGTGTCAAAAGAGTTCAAAGACAACAAAGGACCAAACTAAATTGATTAGTTTTTCAATATTAATAGTTATATTTATAGTTATTTATATCAATGATACATTGAGGAACGATAACTTTTTTTATTTTTTGGGGGGGTTTTGTGCTACTGTCGCTCCACTTTACAGCTCGCGGGCCTCTCAGAATTCGAGTCTATGGGGGCATCAGAATCGCTGGTTATACGTACATTTATAATTATATAGCTTTATTTTTGTTTGTGTGGTAGTCTTAGAAGACACAGTATCCATACACGGTTACCCTCATTTAATCCCTCGCGAACAGACGAGTGGAATTATTAAAACTTCCAACTCATCTTTGCGATAAATTTTGACAGTCCATCGGCACACTTTGCAATGAACAGTTATACCATTTACGGGTAAAAATAGATAAAATATTTTGACTTCGGTGCCAAAAGTTACAGTTTTATTAAGTTTATTTTATTTAAATGTGTACAGTGCATGCACAGTGCGTGTAAGGAATATAACATAAAGAGGGATTTTTCCTAAGATAGCAGGTTCGAGTCCTCCCAGTGAAAGTCCAAATGTTCTCAAAATTCTCAAATTGAATTATTTTTAGTTACAACATAAACATATTTTTTCAGCTCACCATTTCATTTCTTCTTCTAGCTTTGCCGAGTATCTGGTCGAGCCACTCCCACTGCGCCCTTCCTCTGTGAGGCCCGTCAGTCCTCGCTGCTCCTCCAGCCCATAATACACTATTCAGCACTACGATCCTCAGCCGACTGTGTGATTGTTCTATCGTGTAGTAGCCACCTGAAATACATCCTTTTTATATGATCTATTTTATGGAAATTTAATTCAAAATTCAAATATTGTCCAAATAAATGTAACTATTTTTATCGTTTTTCCCCTACCGCAGTGCGTGACGTGGCGAATACTGAGATACACCGCAAAAAACATCAGTAGAACCCTCTTATTTTAAGAATAATATTTTATTAACTTATAAATAATTATGAATTGAGTTACGTTTAGTTGTGTGATTTCCATAACTTCTCCTTAGCAACTAAATATTCAGGATCTCCGTAAGTACAGCTCTAAGATTGAAAAACGGTACGGAACCCTTCGTGCGCGAGTCCAACTCGCACTTAGCCGTTTTTTATAATTAGCCTTCAAGTTGTTTTATCAAGTTTTCGTTGACTCCCCTTGATTGATATGACTGAAAGGGCTGAACGAAATGTGTTTTTAATGTTTGGTGCTTTTAACATTATACCATTTTTAGATTACTATCCTCAACCAAGAGTGGAAGGTTATGGGGGAGACCTTTGCCTAGCAGTGGGATAATATAGGTTAATAAAAAAAAACCTCAACCTTCGTAGCGTAGCGGTATTTGGCTCGCTTTGAATCTCGGAGGTCGTGGGTTCGATCCCCACGCCGGACAAGAAATCTTTGTGTAAATTCTAAGATTTCTTTCCGGGTCTGGTTGGTTGAGGGACTACCCTCCGAGCCTCGGAAAGCACGTTAAGCCGATGGTCCCGATTGTTATAACATCATGTATAACAAACGAACCAGAGAACAGGCAGCAGCGTTTCCCCTGTGTATTACAACATGACATGATGACATGGTGACCGCAGTCACCAATCCGCCAGCCAAGCGTGGTGACTATGGCAAAAACCCTTCCTCGGGAGGAGGCCCATGTTCAGCAGTGGACGTTATACGGGCTGATGATGATGAGAATACTATGCCGAAAGGTTAAAACAGAACCCTAATTAAGACTACACTGTCTGTCTGTCCGTCTCCAGACTGTATTTCATGAACCGTGTTACCTAAAGAAGTTTTATTTTCACAGATGACGAATATCTGTTGTTGCTCTAACATAGACATGTATTCGAAAGGGCTTCCATACAAAAAACGTGTTTTTTTTTGCTATTATTGTACCTACAGGTTTAAGTATGGGCATTCGTGCACGAGGGCGATTTGCATTTGGCCTTTTTTTTACACTAACATCAGATATTGCAAACAAATTAATTTCCGCTCAATATACGATGTAATATTGTTAGAAGTGATCGGCCAATACAGTGTATATTGCCAGTTTTAGTATTCCGGCATTGTCTTAATGTCTGGACAATGGAAAGGCGAGAATATTGCACGAACCAATATTCTCGACTATTCCAGTAAGCCACTTGAGTAGCGAGCACTGGGCTAGAGTGGATGCCTTGCCTATTCCATTTGCATTAAAATGACTTTGATGTGTAAAGCCAATTATGAAATATAAAACAACAGTAAACATTTTTGCTGTGAAATATCTGAGCAGCGCGGAATTTGTTTATTTAACAGAAATATTTTGTTTACTACACTGAATTGTGACTGCACCGGTGGCTCAGTGGTTACGGAAGTTGCTTCTGAGACCTGGTGTTCTGGGTTCGATTCCCACCCGGGACAATTATTTGTGTGAACCACAAATAGTTGTTCTGAGTCTGGGTGTTCTTTGTGTCCGTGAAATGAATGTTTGTAAAGTCCCCCGCGACATAGGGATTTATTTCCCTACTGCGGGAGTTGTCTTTTTAAGAAAGAAAGAAAAAAAAAAGAATAATATATGTTAATTTTTTAAATGTAAAATTCATTAACTATTTGTTGTTGACTACAATCATATTTAAAATTATTAAAACAAAACAACTCAGGGAATGTTTCTAATCTATTAAACTACAACATTCTATAATAAACTCTTTCAAACTCCTTTGTATGGTTACTTCCTCGGTTGCCTGGAAGAGATCACATTTTGTGATAAGGCCGCCAATTGTACCTACCTATCTAATTTTAAGTTTAGTTTAAAGTCCTCTTTTGTATTTTTCTCTTTGTGAAAGTGTACAATGAAGAGTTTATCTATCCATCTATCTATATTTTTAATACCTAGCTAATTAATATTTATTTGTTTAGTCAATTTTCACGGTTTCACCCGCGACCCGTTTCTGCAGGAACTCCATAATTAGATATTGGCTGTAGCCTTCTTCAATAAATGGGCTATCTAACACGGAAAGATTACAAAGTCGGGCCAATTTCTAAAATAAGAGCGTTCAAGTAAACCAACAAACTTTTCAGCTTTATACAGGGTTATTTTTGAAACGTGAACAACCTTTCAGGGGGTGAAAGTACTGATGATTATAAGCAATTTTTACTATGGGACCAACCCAGAAATTGCGAAAAACATTCAGCTGTTCCATACATTTATGTTCACTTACCTCGCCAAAATGTATGGAACAGCTGTTTTTTTTGTAACTTATGTAAGGTTCTTAATGTTTTAAAAATAACCCTGTACATTAGTATAGGTAGATCTATCTGTGTATTTTTTTTGTAGAATTTGTTGCTAAAAACCATACTCTGAACAGGTCTGATATCATTCTTACAAGACCATATTGTGGTTGTAAGATCACAGATCTAACTTCTAGGTACTGAACTTAATTAACCATTCACCTTGAAACACAAAGTAAACCATAAACTTCATACCTGTCTCAAACGTCTGCAGCGCTTCAGTAGGTAGCCACTGCATCCACATGTCCACCAGCCTCCTCGAAGGAGGGGGGTCATTGTGACCCAGCGCTGGGAACACGAACTGACTGCTAAACGTCCTGCTCAGTATGTCAGTCACGTTCCTGACAGCTTCCAGTTTTATTTCCTCGCTTACATGCTCCATGGATGAGGAGAGGATGTCTCTGCCAAAAAGTGGTTAGTTTTATTTAAAGATGCAAACAATAATCGTACTCGTATCACCAAGATAAAAGAACATGATAATAATTCTTTTCACTTTGTGATGAAGTTTACACATATTTTTTACTGAACAACTATGTAGTAGGAATGTGACTACATGCAGACTCCAATTGCACGTATTTTTATTTAAATATTCATATTAAAATATTACAAATCCGACTAACCGTAAATGAGGATTTTTATTCTGACGGACATACGTGCTTCACCGGCCATAAAGGCGAGCAGAGCTCCAGCCTCAATAAATGGTTTTAAAAATACTAACTAAGCTACCTGCGGGTCTACCTCTGTGGGACTTGGACCTCGGCTCAGTACGGTCGCTGGCGATGGGATTGAGGGATTATGACTTTAAGTTTCTTAGGGGAGTTTTGTGCAAATATTGCTCTATTTTACAGTTCTCAGGCCTCTTGGACTTCGGATCTATCAGGGCATCGGAAGGTCCACCATGAAGGTAGTGGTGCTCTGTATAAGGGAGCATGAGTTGTCACACGTGTGGTCCCGGTAGCGCCCATTACGATAATAATAAACTTACCCAGTCCACAAGACGAATTCCAATGTATCAGGGTGCCGCTCCGCCATGAGGGCGGCGGCGCTCTGTATCAGGGACCAGGAACTGTCGCACGTGTGGTCCCGGTGGCGCCCATTACGGTGACTATGTTCATTGTTACCACGGTTGTGTCTGCACCCTGGTATAAGAAATGAGGAATTATAAGTATATATTATGTGTATTTTTTATGTATGAGCAGAAGAATGACACCTACAATTCTAAGGTTTAGTGGCATAAAAATCCCAACACTAATTTAGGTAGTGCCTGTGCAGCACTTACTACTCCTATAATGCAGATCTTTGGGTTATATTATGAGATACTTTGTAACTCGTTGTTTGTTTGACCCTTTTGTGAAGGAAAGACGAAACACTTGCGCTTGGAGAAAATGCCATTTTATCTTGATTTATTAAAATAATTTATTGTTATCAAGTACTGTTTCAAAGACTTGCTCCATTTGTAGACACAATAACTGATCTTTATAGCTATAGAAATAACTAGCTTCTGCGCGTGGTTTGATCCGGGACCACAACAACACCTATGGGAATTTCATAACAAAATACAGGCTATAGCTCTTCCCGATAAATGGGCTATCTAACATTGATAGAATTTTAAAATCGGTCTCGTAGTTACTGATATTTGCGCGTTAAGGAAAACCAACTCTCCATTTTTCAGGTTTATATATTATAATAAAGATTAAAATGTTTAGTTATTGTTTTAATGATGTGTCCATTTGTCGTCTTCATACTTGCCAACATTTTAACACGCAGATTTTCCTACGAATGAGTATTAAATCCAAGATGAATCGAATTGCTTGAAGAAATGCTCGGCTGATTGACACTTTATTGAACTATTCAAGTAATTTTATGTAGGTGGTAACATAGCTTTTATAATATTATTCTGTGATCAAGTAGATACATCAAGCTCCTATTTCTATGTAAATTAAAACGACAAAATATAAAAACCATTTCACATTCAGTCATCCGATTTCAGTTAGAATGGGTTGTCATACAAATGACAGTGTGGCACTAAAAATAATAACAGTTCCCTCTTCATTAGGAATTTAAATAAAATATTCAAATATTTTGAATATTAAATGTTTTACATGTTCTATTGGAATTAACTGTTTTAATATTGATAACGATTTGAGCACACACTTGAATATGGCAACACTGATATGTGTGAAGTAGCCCAATAACATGAAATAATAAATAACATACACCAATAAAATTTGAGCTAGAAAAATATTTTACAGAATAATGAACACACTAACATGTATTATGAATTTTTATGGTTCAAATACATTAGGGACAAACAAAGCGTTATAGGTAAGTAACGGTAAACTACTTTAGATACATACATACATAAGCTCACGCCTATTTCCCAGTGGAGTAGGCAGAGACAATGGACCTCCAAGTGCTACGATCCTTCCACACATATTTCTATTCATTCACTCTCATAATATTCTTCATACAAGCACGTCGATTTAGGGTGGATCTTATTTGACCTTTTGGAGGCAAGGATGTCTCCGATTTGGTTAGAGAACGTTCGTTGAGGTCTTCCCCTTCCGACTGTGCTACTCACACTAATTTAGATATTGTGGTATATTAACTTGCTTCACATCATTTTGGAGTTTGGCCATTTTGAGTCTGCATTTGTCTCTTCTACTCTTTGATATTTTAAAACATTCAAAAATCAACAGTTAACAAAATGGTGTAATGCGTACTCGTTGTGACATTATATCCTATGTAATTTTAACCACAATCTTATATAGAAAGCTTCCCAATCACGGTTTCACCCGCGTAACTCCCAGTTCCGTAGGAGCTTTACAATTAAATATAACCTATAACCTTCCACGATAAATGGAATATCTTATACTGAAAGACTTTTTCAAATTAGACCAGCAGTGCCTGAGATTAACGTGTTCAAGCAAATAAACAAACAAACCGTTTTTTTTAGCTATATACATAAAGATAGATAGATAGATAAACTCTTTATTGTACACTTTCACAAAAAGAAAAATACAGAAAAGGACTTAAAACTAAACTTAAAATTAGATAGGTACAATAGGCGGCCTTATCACAAAATGTGATTTCTTCCAGGCAACCGAGGAAGGGACCATACAAAGGAGTTTAAAAGAGGGGTAGTTAGGTGTACTGGATTATATTAATTATAGTACCAATGGGTACTTGGAAGAAGTTATATACAATTTTTATATATAAATATAAAGAAAATAAATAAAATAATACCTTACATAATATATTTCTTAATATATTATAATAGATTAAGAAATATATCTAGTGTTGCTGTGTGAATTGTAATGACAGGTAGTGTTCATGGACTCTTCTCTGAAACTCGGGCAAGCAATAGCAATATATAAAGTGTAGACGAACAAAGTATAGTCTCAATATGGTTAATCGAACAGGCCACTTAACAGGGGAATAAACTAACTTGAATCAACGCTAGCTTTAATCATAGAATTGATATCTGCAAATGTAGTCGTCCTGGACATTTATCAAATACTAGCTTCCCGCGCGTGGTTTCAACCGCCTAACTCCATTTCCTGTAAGAACTTAATCATTATACAGGGTTATTTTTAAAATATTAATAACCTTTCAGGGGTAGAAAGTACTGATGATTATAAACAACTTTTACTATGGGACAAAAATCAGATGTTCCATACATTTATGTTCACTTACCTCGACAAAATGTATGGAACAGCTGATTTTCTTTCGCGATTTCAGGGTTGGTCCTATAGTAAAAGTTGTTTATAATCATCAGTACTTTTAGACTCTGAAAGATTGTATTGTGATTGTTTTAAAAATAACCTATGTTACTTCTGGATGACGTTGCTTTCTTATGGTTACGATTTTTTAACCAATACAACAGCTCTCCATTCTCTTCAGCTTTATAATATTAGTATAGATAACTTTATTTTGATTTACAAGACAAAATTCTTGTTGAAAACGCCTATATAGAACTGTTATCATTATTTACAATCATAGTTAGATATTATTGTTTAAACTCATACAGGAATTAAGTTTCCAATGCCGGATTTAGGGAGGGCGTTCAAAGCAACTGCCCCGGGGCCTCCACAATAGTAGAAATATTTAAAAAAAAAACCGGTGTTAAAATAATGAAATTTATTCAGCACTTAGGTATTTACATACACTTGTACTTGTCAAAATTACACTGTATAAGACTATATCAAACAAAAGTATCACTTAAGTAGCTAAAAACATTGTTAAAATTATTTGATATTACAGAATTTTTAATCAGTCTGTCCGTCTGTCGTACGATAACAACAAATGTACACTTTATAGTAAGATACCTTAGAGGTAACAGGTCTAAAAATTCCAAGAATCCGGCCCAAATCTAAGCGACATCCACCCTTAAGGAGTTAGGACCATCGCTCGGGGTGACACTGGAGTAAAGAGTAGATTTACGAACAGTGGTGGTGATCGCTGGCACGAGATCACAGTTCGGGGAATAAGCAACAACGCGGTCCTCGGTCATGCCTTCGAGGATCCTACACTAGCTAACCTGCAACCTGAACCTTTACATACAGTACTTTGTAGAATCAATATTAATGTAATAGTTATTAAATATTGTAATAACGGTTATTCATCTATACTTGTTCACTTTAATTATCGACACTTACACAATCAGTAAAATATCTGAATTTAAATTGTCCTAAAAAGTAGGTACATACTCCAAATTTTCAACATTTTTAGACGGAAACAAATTTTTGGTAAGAGGGCCTCTGTTCTTTGTAACCCCGGGGCCTCCGGACTTCTAAATCCGGCACTGTTAGCATCGACAGAAATTTTCTATCCCTGGTTAAGGATTTTGTCGAATCTTACCCCTAACTCAAAGTAATAAAATGGTCAACAAAAAGGGGATGCATATAAAATATTTTGAAGTACCTCTATGTAGCTCCTGGGAGTTATGAAACGGGTCGTAATGAAGATCTGTGATGTGCCAAAAGTACCCTGAAACAAAATTATATCGTTAGTTCAAATAAACAGTAGACACAAAGGAATATTTGGTATACCAAAGGAGCTTATTGTGAAAACTGGCAGAAATATTTTGATGATAATCGTCTTCTTTGTAAATGTATATCTTTATCTATACTAGTGGTCGCCCAGAGAGTGAAATTGGTCAATAATTAACAAAACAGGTATATAAGCAATATTCACACAAAATTTCATTGGGCTAGGGCGTCGGACTTGTGATCTTGAGGTCACCGGTTTGAACCTCACCCATTGCACTACCGACGAAAACCCACTCGTAACACATTTTAGCTTAGCACGCGGAATAACGAATAATGAAATTGTGCCAGTAATGTATGCCTCTAGCCATTGGGCTACTGCCGCTTGATAAATACTTCACTATCATTTCAATACTGAATCGTTTATTGCATTCAACAGTATTTTTAGTTTGCAAATCACAATTTTAGTCCATTGTGGACCCTATCGGGAACAGCAAAGTAAAAGTAGGACAGTGGAGGTTTTCAATTAAATATAAAATAACATTGAATCAATTGAAATGATTCAATATTATTTATGTGGGAACTCCACAATTAAAAGTAGCCTCCTGAATTAATTTTATATTGGTTCTAGTTGGTTTTCTATGTAAAGAAACAAGGAAACAAACAAATCTTTTCACGTAAGCAAATACGTAATATAAAATATACTTTTTAGTTTAGACCTTACTCATTCAGGGTCAGGGTGGTCTATTTTATGGTTCCCTATTTTTACGCATAAAATTTTATATCATAATTTAACATGGCATACTGCTAATTGTTACGCATAATACTAATTTGCCATAACTTTTTAACTACAATTTTTTTAAGTCATAACTACTATAAGCATAATAATTAATAAGCATAATAATTAATAAGCATAATAATTAATAAGCATACTGTCCCAAAGCATAAATTTACTTACGCATAATGACGTATAAGAATAACAACAGCTATACACCGAAAATTTATTACTAAAGTATTTTGTGGTTTTTTTTCCCCCGTAAAAAGCATGCAAGCAAGCATGCAGCGTATCTGTCACGGCTTCAGGGTTGCGTGGCTACGGCCCTACACGTGACTCCTGGGTGGTGCTAAACGAGCTGCACTTACTGGTGGTAGGCTTCGGCCGCGGCTAGTGACCACCCACCGAACAAAGCCACGCCGCCAAACGACTTTGTCGTGTTGTTTGGTGATGCCATTTGAAAGTCGAGTCAGGACAGCAGCGTCCCATTGCAAACCGAACATTAAACACAACGAACTGCCGCATTGAGAGACTAGTCGCGGAGGGTAGCGGGATCCGAGGCACGGTGCACCGCTGGCCGACCGTAGTCAGTAGGGGGCCTAATTGTGACCCAGCCACTCATGAGAGGCTGCCCCGCCAACTGTCGAAAAATCCCAGGGATGTGCCATCGTGCCGTTTGGCAACCGGGCGAGAGGGCATGATGGTAGTCTTTGGGGGGGCTCGGGCGTCCCCGCAGTCTCCAGACTAGTCCCCCTGTTGTGCGTTTAGTTTTTGTGTGTGTTTTTTCTGGAAAAGCAATGCGTGATGCCTCGTCCTACTGTCGACTTTCGACCCTTTTTACTCCCAACACCATGCAGAGAAACAATAAAAAGAAAAAGGTTTCACAGCGGCTGCACTCCCTCTCACTGAAAGTGCACCTTTGTAACATAAGGGGTTTGCACTCAAATCTCGTTCCTGTCCATCACCACCTTGAGACTGAAAAACCTCACCTCTTGTTTCTCTCGGAGACGCAGATTGGTCGTCCTTCCGACGTGTCGTACCTTAGTTACCCAGGGTATACCCTGGAGCACAACTTCAAACCACGTGCGGGAGTATGTGTATATGCTCGGGACGAAATCTGCATTCGCCGTCTCCGTCGATTCGAGGACGCCACCTTCTCCGTACTCTGGGCTTTGGTTGACACAGGCATTGATAAGATTCTGTATGCCTGTGTTTACCGCTCGCACACCGGGGATCCGGAGACAACTCGGCTCGCTGAATACCTCTGTGAGGTGGCAGACGCAGCGCAACAAAAGTACCCATCCGCTCAAATGGTGTTACTGGGGGATTTTAATGGCCATCACCAGGATTGGCTGTTCCCATACCGGGATACCGACCACGCTGGGAGAGAGACGCGTAAGCTTTCTTTAGCGTTAAATCTCACCCAGATGGTCCAAGGAGCTACACGGATACCAGACGTTGACTCGCATACAGCCTATTGCTTGGACCTTCTGCTGACAACTGATCCAGACCGCTACTCAGTGTCGGTCTCTTCACCTTTAGGTAGTTCCGACCACTGTCTGGTGAAATCTGTATCTGTCTACTCCCCGCCCGATCCCTGCCCAAAAAGCACTCGGTGGATGTGGCGATACAAGTCAGCAGATTGGGATGAGATGCGGTCCTTCTTTGCATCTTATCCTTGGCAACCTGTCTGCTTCTCTTCTGGTGATCCTACCACCTGCGCCAATGCTGTGACCGATGTGCTACGATTAGCGATGGAATATTTTATTCCGTTCACTGACGTACCGTCGTCTGGCAGAGATCGCCCATGGTTCGGGGCTGAATGTGGACGCGCTGAGGCGCGCAAACATCAGGCATACCTGGCTTGGGTCGATGCTCGTAGGCGCAAGGCAAAGGATATACACGCAAAGAAGAGAATTTTTAACAAGGCTGCCAAGTCCTGCAAAAAGGCTCTACAGAAGTCTCGCTTTGACCATATTAGCCGAATAGGGAACAAACTGGCTTCGTACCCCGCGGGTAGTAAAGCGTTTTGGTCCCTAGCTAAATCAGTCGAAGCAAACTTCTGCCGCCCATCACTGCCTCCACTGCAGAAGCCTGATGGAACACTGGCTCACACTGCTGAAGAGAAAGCCAACTTGTTTGCTTCTCTGTTTGCGGAATCTTCACGACTAGATGCTGGAAGCGCGATTCCTCCTAACGTTCCAGGAAGCGAGATAGTCATGAATGACATTCACATTCGCCAAAAGGAAGTTCGCAAAACGCTTCGTAATCTTGACGTGAATAAAGCCAGTGGCCCTGATGGTATATCTGCCATTATGTTGAGGACATGTGCACCCGAGTTGACTCCTGTCTTGACACGCCTCTTTCGCCTCTCTCTAGAGACTGGACTGGTGCCGAAGTCTTGGAAGCTAGCAAATGTGCAACCCGTGCCCAAAAAAGGTAGTCGTGCTGACCCTTCAAACTACAGGCCTATCTCCATCACCTCCATACTCTGCAAGAGCATGGAGCGTGTTATCAACACCAGGCTTTTAGCGTACCTAGAAGCTAACAACCTCCTCAGCGATCGACAATACGGTTTCCGCCGAAACCGGTCCACTGGGGATCTTCTAGCGTACGCTACCTACATCTGGAGTGAGGCCATCGAGAGACACGGGGAAGCGCTTGCCGTTTCTCTGGACATCTCGAAGGCCTTTGACAGGGTTTGGCACGATAGCCTTATTGGCAAGCTTCCTGCATACGGTCTACCTGCTGCATTTTGCGCTTGGATTTCGGATTTCCTGAGGGATCGGTCATTACGAGTGGTCGTTGACGGCTGAGCTCGTCTGCTCGTCTGAGAAAATGGCTATCAATGCCGGTGTTCCCCAGGGGTCTGTACTCTCTGCGACGCTTTTCCTGCTGCATATCAACGATTTGCTGAAGCCCGGTACCTTTGGGTATGCAGATGACAGCACGGTCGTGGAGAGCTACACTTCCAATGCGCGGGCCAGTGGGCCGGATATAGAGTTGCTCAGAGAGGCCATGGTTGAACGCTTAAACTTGTCGCTTAAGGCAGTCTCCGATTGGGGCGATGCCAACCTGGTTCAGTTTAACGCTAGTAAAACCCAGGCGTGTTTGTTCTCCGCAAAGAAGAGGCCGTTTCGACTGTCTCCTTCTTTCCGAGATGTATCCGTGCAGTTAACTGACAAGCTTGAGCTGTTAGGCGTTGATCTTTCATCGACTCTAAATTTTGGCTCATATATTGAGTCAAAGGCCCAAATAGCCTCCAAAAAGCTTGGCATCCTCTCGAAGGTGAGAAAGTACTTCACACCAAATCAGCTGCTCACATTATACAAAGCCCAAGTTAGAGCATGTATGGAGTACTGTTCTCATCTTTGGGATGGTTCCGCCAAGTATCAACTAGAGGCTCTGGAGTCGATTGAGAGGCGCGCCAAAAAGTTAATAGGCAGCGTAGCCGAGTCTCAGCTGCAAAGCCTTGCGCACCGACGAAGGGTTGCCAGTTTGTCGGTTTTTTTTGGTACGTACTGCGAAGATGTGGAACTCCTTGCCGGGGTCTATATTTGCCGATAAGTACGATATGGGTCTCTTCAAATCAAGAGTAAACCGGTTCCTTCTAGGTAAGCGTGCTCCATCCTAGGCTATTCCGATGCTTAACATCAGGCAGGGTGTAGTCAAACGCTAACCTATTCCTAATAAAAAAAAAAAAAAAATGGTGTTGTATGGCCGCAGTTCTAACCTAAGCTAACCGATTGTTATTTGCTTACGATTCGGTTCTGCGGTTCGTGACAGACTCGCCGGCCGCTTCACCATTATGCCAAATAACCATCAGACGAATAAACAATATGCCTTACAACTTTATGCATATCAAAGTTATGAATAAAAAAATAGGATAAACTATATTTATGCTAAATAAAACAGTATGCCAAAAACCAATTATGGCACATTATTATTATGCCAAAGAAAAATATGCCTTACTCATTATGCCAAATTAAATTATGACAAAAAAAATGAGGTCAAAAAAGGGATCCCCTATTTTATTGCTATACTGGAGATATATTTTTTGCTCTACCAGAAAATCCATACTTAGATTTGAGGTCGTTCACCTAGAACTAGTCTGAATAGCTCCTACCTTTTTTATACGATTAATTACCAAAAGCCTTGATTACACATATTTCCGACCCAAAATCATTTTTTTTAATTGATTAAAGATGCTAGCAGAGTTTTGCAGTCTACAAGTATATTTGTTAACCCCCCGTGCTAAACTAAAACGCTTGTGTTACGAATGGGTTCACGTCAGTAGTGAAATGGATATAGATCGAACCGGCAACCACAAGATCAGAAGTCCGTATGCTATTGGTCTACGGCTCCGTAACTTTACACGGTCTTAATTACGCTTCTAATGAGAATACCTTCTATAAGTCAACAAAGATATCATGTTATTGAAGTTTTATTATGCAACATGTGTTTTATAAGTCATAATACTTAGTTATTTTTTTCACTTCAACCTGCTCAACTTTAATGCACCTGCTACATTGTATCCTTTAAACTTAAATTAGACTGGAATACCATTTCGAGCAACAAATTATCTTAAGTACCATTGTCGGTTTTATTACATGAAAATATTAATTTGGCTTCACATATTCTCCAATTTTCTTAACATAGCTAAATTTTCACTTTAGGTCCGCTGTTTGGGTCACCGAAAAAGATTGCGGGCAAGGTAGGTAATTTCGAATTGATATTTTGTATTATTTAGATAATATATCTACTAATTTATGAGGCATTGATTGTATGCATTTAAATGTTCACACGTTCAATCATTATTAATTTATTTAAAACTTTTTGCACGTTAGTAAACATCGGCGGACACAAAGCCAGAGGCCTTTTGTACCAGTCAACTGTGCAGAGGAATAACATATAGGTGCACTTTTTGTGGATAATAGTACTATGATTTAATACTATCTACCTATATATATATTCTGTTTTTTATTTATTCCTATTATTTTGTATTTTAACAGAAAAAGCACCACACTTTCGTAGTGTTCAGTTTTGTAGTTTTTCACTTTGTACCACATTTTTTTATTTGCATAAATTAATTTAAAAAATATTTAAAAAAACAGACAATATTAAAGAGGTGTCATTACTATGAAACAATTTAAATAAATTCAAAATTAAAATATTATCACATCAAACTTTCGACGAGTCCAACCGCAAACTTAATTTATTCAAAAATAAGTCCTGATATGAAATTTAACTTGGGGATTGAACAAATTATAAAATGAATATTCATAATCTTAGTGAAAGTTGTTCGTGTTTTCCGGAACAATATGCCAATTATTTACATAAAGTGGGTAGGTAATCACATTAGAACGTGCGTTACTGGTATTAAAATATGAAGTCAAAAGCATAATATTTCATATTTTATAGTAAGTAGGAACATACTCATACATATACTGGTCTATACGTTTTACAAGTATGCTTTGCGAGTCTCGTATATTTATTGTAATGAGTTTCTACTCGGGTTAACACGCTTTTATAAGCTTCGCTTGTTGCTAAGTATGTAAACAACTTGAAAGCCGATAACAACGTACTTACATTGAAGCATTGTATCGATTTTAACTGTTATGTTACTCTAATTAAATAATATTGTCTTCTGTAAGCAAGACTTACATTATTATGCATGATAAATCTGCTAGGCAGTGTTCGGAAAACTTCGAGTTCGAACTCGTCCAAAATATATCAGTGCCTTAACCAGTGGTGACATATGGATCTGAGACGTGGTCTCTCACTGTGTGTCTCCTTAGAAAGCTCAAAGTCACTCTGCGAGCTATGGAAAGAGCTATGCTTTAGATTTCCCCCTTTTCCACGACGAAAATACTCACGCATTTTAGTAACGTTCACCAAACGCAATGCTAAATTCCGCTTATTTGAGTCAAATGACGAATGTACTTTCCTTTACTTCCCCGAGATTCCCTTGCAATTGTAACTTAACAATCTTACTAAAATATGTAAATCCATAACGTAGATTATGTCTATTAATATTGTAAAAATAATTAAATACCAATAGTTATTTCAAAGCAGAATTCCAATACACTATTAATTAATTACCTACTATTATTAAGGTTGCCAGAGCTAAAATTGTGAAGCATTAGGCGTAATTTACAGAGCGTCGTGCGTGGCGTCGGGCGTTGTGGCCCGCTCTGAAATCAAACATACGTTGTACGAGAGCGTTTACTAAGAAGCGACAAACACTACCCGTATATATTTTCTTTATACTCGTCGTGGTGCTTTACAACTGGCTTCTCTAGTTGTATATTACCGCTGAAGACTACTTATGCCTTTTTTTGTATGTCCTTATTTGTACTGTTTCCGCTTTGTAATGGACCGCTCCATTACAAAACGGAAAACTTAAGACTGAAAACTTCAGCCTTTCTTACTCCTACAATTATCTTTCTGATTAAATTCGCGTCCCTAGGCATTCCCGGGACTTGGTGAGCATCGGTGCTCATTGCCATTTCCAGTGTATGCCACTTTTGATAGACAATCAACAGTGGTATACTTACAAGAGTTGCAGGGGAGTCTGGGTGGGATTCGTCCCAACAAAAAAAAACACACTACCAGAATTCACTATGTCACCGCCAATCTTCACGTCTCGCACCTTTATAATCGACATTGTAGATTCCTTTCGTTTCAATTTATAGATGATGATGATGATGATGGGCTATTTTACATTCCACCGTACAGTTAACGGAAAACATTCTGTGACGCCCCGCGTTACCATTATAAGACCGGCATCATAGGCTAGGGTAACTTTGTAACGTCTGTTCGGCAGTCCGCTTGTTTAGCAACCTCATGATCTAACAAATTAATAGTAAAACCCGAGGGAATATCCCCTCGGGTTCATAATGATAACAACCAAACTACATACATATACTGATTGTTGGAATCAACCATCATACGGGGGTTTCATATTTGAATAATGATTTAGTTGTTTTGTATCCCCGTGTTATCCCTATCCTTATTGGCCCTTTATGGTTTCTACACATAACCCTTTCCGAGATATAATGGCTTGATTATATATATACATACAATTCTCGTGTTATTTTTGTCGTTGTTCTTTTAAGTACCAGAATTAATGCTAGATGTTTTAGCTTTAAAGTAGCTCATAATAAGTATGTTATTGCAATATAAGTTAGCTTAGGTTAATTCTATATAAAAAGAAACTGAATCCAGTATTTTTTTTTATTTAAACTTGAGATTTGAAGTAACGTGCTAAATTTCAGTCTTTGTTAAGTGGTAGATTACTCGCCAGCCATGCGGGCGATGCACCAAATTGTAAAGAAACGGTGGTGTTTCTCCACAGAAAATAAAGATCTACTTTGTCGGGCGAGATGGTACGACCGACGGCCATTTGTTGCTGTTTAGAACTTGGACATATACAAGTTATGTTCGGATTGGCTTGCGAACTTGTATTGCGCGATACAGGTTAGTTGGGTTGCTAGGTCGTAGATGGCGCTGCTCGTCTTCTTGTAGTTTTGTGCGGTTACTGTAGATGTCGCTACATATTTATGTCATAAGGTAACCATCGGAAGCACCTACCGTAACCTATGAACACTTTTAATACAAGAATGAGTTATAACACATCCGTTGCTAAGCATAATTAATTTAAAAAACCGGCCAAGTGCGAGTCGGACTCTCGCACGAAGGGTTCCGTACTAGTTGCAAGTGCCTACCTATTTTTGATATCAAGAATACAACAAGTAACATGGTATAAAAGTTCTTGTAGTTCGTTGTGACTTTGAACGATGTTAATAATAGTTGAATGAATGAAAGGTAAATTGCGGTTTACGGTTTATAACGTATTAAAAAAAAAACTACTTGCTTGATCTCGTTCAAACCAATTTTCGGTGGAAGTTTGCATGGTTATGTACATCATATATTTTTTTTAGTTTTATCATTCTCTTATTTTAGAAGTTACAGGGGGGGGGGGGGCACACATTTTACCACTTTGGAAGTGTCTCTCGCGCAAAGTATTCAGTTTAGAAAAAAATGATATTAGAAACCTCAATATCATTTTTGAATACCTATCCATAGACACGTATGGGTTCGATGAATTTTTTTTTTGAGTTTCATTTCTATGTACTCCAAAATTATTTGTTTTTTTTCAATTTTTGTGTGAAAATCTTAATGCGGTTCACAACATACATCTACTTGCCAAGTTTCAACATTATAGTTCTTATAGTTTCGGAAAAAAGTGGCTGTGACATACGGACGGACAGACAGACAGACAGACAGACAGGCAGACATGACGAATCTATAAGGGTTCCGTTTTGCCATTTGGCTACGGAACCCTAAAAACCTTTCCCTCAGATTCAAAAACACATAATTAAACTAATGACTTTCAATAAAAATAACAAATATTCAGTTAACAAAATACATCACTTGCTTTATATAGGGACAAACATTTTATTATATAGGTATATCCTAAAATTAATTCAATTTATTTTATACGAAGATACACCAATTAACTGGGATTGAAAAAAATGAGGTCCATTAATTTCGTTGAGCGTAGTTAATTGAAGTCTGCGTTGAAAAGCACTACTGAGGTGACAAAGCTTCGCAGTTTGGTTAGGACTGTCCTCATCCAAAGACGCGTTATTATTAAAATATTTTATGCTAAAAAAACTAATAAAAGCTTAATTTCTATTATAAAATGCTATAATTTACTGGCTAAAAATTGCTCGTACATTTAAATAAATTATTTAATAATATAATTGTTTTCCTATTTTTTGTTAAAATTATATTTTATCGCAATTCATTTCAGATATCTGCTAGTACAATACCCATCAAAAATTCCCGTCTTTCAAAAGGTGACAAGCAGTTTTTGGAAGACGGCGAAGTTCCAAAACTTTACATAAAACAGGTAATAATCTTTACATAAAGTAGGCTCACCGCGCGATTTAATCTTATCAAATATGTTATGTCAACATAATATATTAGTTTTTAATTAGTCATGTAGTGTTGGTTTATTTATTTTAAACATAAACATAGAAATGCTTTCTTTGTAAACATTTGAAAGTAGGTAAACATTTGAATGTAAAAAAAAAAATAATTAAGTTTTATAGTAATAGTGTTTTTAAACTTTTCATAGTGAAATAATTTTGTACGTATACTTTAAAGTTTTTAAATTCTGGTTCAAATAAAATTAAAATAAAATAACAAATATTATGTTATCTAAGAAAAGATTGTTATTGCAATGTGTGGTAGAAGGCACTTTCTTTTTTTACAGTAATTGTTTTTTTTACTCACTGTTACATGTAGGGCATTTTTCAATAATGGCCAAAGTTATTTAAAATACTTTTACTATCATTTAAACTATTTATTTATACCACACTGTTCACAATAAGTATACAACAAATAGTAAAGATGATAAGATACATTTTGATGTGTGGTAAAGGTTCCAGCTCAGAAAACGCTGAAACTGTAAGTCACAACACTGATTGTCAGCTGGAATCAAGGGGCTGTGCAAGTGGAAGCGCCACTTGCACAGCTTTAATCATTAAGACGCGCACATATTAACAATATAAACAATACTCATAAAAATTTATACCTATATATTATTTTTAAGTAACAAAAGTTGGAGACAAATTCATCAATATCAGACAAAGTCCCAAATTTTAGAAGATAAGCATATAGTCTCTACAAAACATTATCCTTTTGCTCACAACGATCTTACTAAGCTCTGACTAAATACGAATTCAGATTATCCGTGTCTTGTAGATAATACGCTTATATTGTAGGGAAATTGTCTAGAATTTAATTATGGTTTAAGTACATCATTTATTAATGATGTATGATGTGATTATTGATGTATAGAGAACTAGGTTTCCGCGCGCGGTTTCAACCGTGTGGTTACCGTTGTCGTGGGAACGTTATAATAATGTACCTATAGCTTATAGCCTCAATAAATGAGCTATGTAACACTGAAATAGTTTTTCAAATCATTTCAGTAGTTCCTGAGATTAGTGCGTTCAAGCAAACGAACTAACTCTTCAGCTTTATATGCTAACGCGCGCGGGAAGATAGTTTTATTATTCGCAGCGGCCCTAGAGTGCTGGTTTTTACTTTGCACAGCAGGTAAGCATTGCCATTTAACGGGGTTATACTGCCAGCATTCTAGGAACCTTGCCAAGTAGAATAGATTTAGAATAGGTTACAAAATAAGTTAGTTTTATTTTAAATTAGTTACTTTTAGTTGTATATTATGATTTCATTCATTAAAAATAATAGTTTTATTATACATTATAGTGTTTTTCCATAGTCACCGTGGTGACCGCAGTATTATTTTGTAGCATGCCTTAAAAAGTCATAAACTTCAATGCATCAATCTTATACCTACCAAAGCAGAGAAACGTTACGGTTTTTTTTCGGACGGACTTACGTAGTTTAGCCACGAGGCTTATGCTACTTCACCGGGCATAAAGCCGATCAGTGCTCCAGCCGTAATAAATGGTTTAAAAATTCAAACTAAGTAACCTGCGCAAGAGGACGCCCCCTGTGGGGTTTGGACCTTGGCTCAGGGCGATCGCTGGCGATGAAATAGAGGGATTATGACTATTAGTATTTTTAGGGGAACTTTGTGCAACTGTCACTCTACTTTACAGTGCGCGGGCCTCTCGGACTTCGGGTCTACGGGGCCATCGGAGGGGTGAGTAATTACCCGCATTATAATACCTAAGGCCTCGTTTACGGAAATCAAACATATGGCGTTGTATGAGTGCGAGTGAAATGCGAAACGGCAAGCCGCATGAGACGCGCGACGCCCCGCGTCTCCGTAAACGAGGCCTTAGTGTTAAAAATAAACTAAGTTTTAAAAAGAAACGTCACGAAATAATTTGCAACACCTTGACATAGTAAATTGGCTATACTAAAAGCCCGTCAACTCAGCACTGAATGGTTTATTTTCTTAAACGTTTTGTTAATTAGATGAATTATGTACCTTTTTCGTTCTTAGTCTGAAGTTCCATTTAGTTTTTATAAAACTTATTCAGACTCAGGTCAAGGTCCTTTAGTCCTTGACGAATTTGACATAGGAGGAGATTATGTAAATAAAATAGATATTGGACCTTCATTGAAAGTACGATTTATTTCTATGTCATCTATTTAGATTTCGTAAAAGACTACATACTTATTGCAGACTAGTAGAATGAAATAGATTTTTTAAATTTTGAACCCTTTACGAGAACACTAGCTCCCCACGCGCGATTTCACCCGTGCCTCCCGAATGAACTTTGTCAATAAATGGCCTATCTAAAACAGTTTTTTTTTAATCTGACCAGTAGTTCTTGAGATTAAAGCGTTAAAGCAAACAAACACACAAATTCTTCAGCTTTATATATTAGTATAGATTACATTAATCATATTTTCAGTGTAATACATGTATGTTTTAAAAGAAAACCTTAATATAACTGCTGGAAGCAGTAGCTGTCTTTGCATAATAGTATTTTCTTTAAGAAGTCAATAAATACTTTTTGATTTTTTTATTAATGTTTGGAGGTTTATAAATAGGTTCAAATGGTATGAGTTTATGTTTATGGTATCTGTAATATATGTGACTGGCTGGTTGGCTGTATACAGAGAGCCTTGGCCATTTTTTAAACATAGAACACTCACAACGTTCTCTTGTTTATTTTCAGGAATAAAATACAGTGTGCTTATAACCTTTGACTGTTTCATTACGATCCCTATTCATATATAATAGTGTCCTACTATTATGATAAACGCGAAAGTTTGTAAGTATGGATGGATGGATATTTGTTACTTTTTCACGGCAAACTTACTTAACGGAGTTGGCTGAAATTTTGCACCGAGATAGGTTATACGCTGGATTAACATATAGGCTACAAAACATCACGCTCCGACCCACCGGAGCAGAGTAACGCGGGTAGAACCGCGGGTCGCAGCTAGTATTAATATAAGTAATAAAGATTTAGTTCTTACCAATCTTCGCATCAGTGAGGTTCAGCCACAGCAGGCTAGTGATATACAAGACGAAGCTGGTGGGACTCATATTACAGAGTTACATGACGCCGGCCGCTTGTCAACTGTAGCCACATCATGTTACCTGTAAGAGGAGACGGGATTTAATACTAGTCATTTGACGTCATTATAAAAGATCGATAGAAAGATCAATATAAAAAAAAAAAAAAAAATTGGCATGTCAGTAAAATAAAAGATTTCCCATACAATTATTATATGCAACATTAATTTTTCGGGTTTAAACTAATGCTTCAAGTTGAAGAATCAATAATAAAATGGTCAAGTGCGAGTTGGACTTGCGCTTGAGAATTAATAAGTACAAGTAAGTACACAAGTACCATTATGTAAACAACATAAGACACAGTACTGTTTTAATTAATTTGCGAATAGGTATATCGACTGATTAATTGTCGTGATAATTAGTGATATTTAAATTTTGCAGTTAATAATATTGAGCAAGAAACGGCAAAAAAATGGATTAGTAGTATAGGAGGCTCCTATACTACTAATGCATTTTTTTGCCGTGTTCTACAATATTTATTTTACTGAGTACATATTTGTTGTTATAGCGGCTACAGAAACACATCATATGTTTCAACTATCCAGCTCACGGTTCATGAGTTACAGCTTGGTGAAAGACAGACAGGTGGATAGTAGAGTCTTAGAAATAGGGTCCCGTTTTTATCCTTCGGGTACGTAACCCTAAAAGTTATAATAATAAACTTTGTGAAAGCTACAAATACCTAAATGGTATTTATTAATTATTCATTTAATAAAATGTACGTAAAAGCAATGTTTTATTATATTGTGAAATTATTAAATGAAGTTTTGATAACAGGAAATCGGTATATATATTTTTTTGTTTAAAATTACTAGCAGAGTTTTTTTTTTTTTTTTAAAGACAACTCCCGCACTAGGGAATTAAATCCCTGTGTCGCGGGGGACTATACAAACATTCATTTCACGGACACAAAGAACACCCAGACTCAGAACAACTATTTGTGGTTCACACAAATAATTGTCCGGGTGGGAATCTAACCCAGAACACCAGGTCTCAGAGGCAACTATCGTAACCACTGAGCCACTGGTGCAGTCTAGTTTATAGTGTGCATAACTATTTTGCACAAATATAGTTAACAAAAATTCACAGGGAAAGTTAAAGCTATAAGTATATTACATAAAAAAGTATATATATAAAAATTTAAATCCAGTTTAAAGTTTATTAATAAGCCTTAATTCCAAAATCACATACTAATTTAAATAGCGACCACGCATATATGATCCGCGAAACATTAATATTTATTACAATTATTATTATTATTTGTTGACAATTAGTACTATTGTGAACCCCTCGTGTTAAGCTAAAATGCTTGTGTTCCTTATAGGTTCACGTCGGTAGTACAATGGGTGGGGATTGAACCGGCGACCACAATATGATCGCAAGTCCTACGCACTAGCCACGGCCGCTTCAAAATTTTCTTTAATACATTAATGTTACTAAAAGTTTTCGTCTATTAAATTTCATTTTAGTATCCAAATGATTTACATACATACATACGTTAACAACATATTTAATGTGATATTTGAATTGACTACACTAATGTTACTAAAAGTTTTCGTCTATTAAATTTCATTTTAGTATCCAAATGATTTACATACATACATACGTTAACAACATATTTAATGTGATATTTGAATTGACTACACTACCTGTTACCACACTAGTTACGCTGCACTTATTGAAACTACCACACCCGCACCAGAATGTCTAACTAAACTGATATTATACTCACAGAGCTAAAGCTTGAAGAGAATGTGACGAAAACGCTTGATGACCTTCAAACTTAGCTCTTTATGCTGGTTCTGGGACACCGTAGCAAAGGTCGCTGAAGAATTACGGATCTTCAAGGAGCTTATATTTCGAATATTAAGCATCTAGAGTATATTATGCGGTAGAAAAACAAGTTCACTACAAAAAAAAAACCTAACACCTTTTCATAACATTGTAGAAATGCAATAAATGAATATGAATATGACTAGTCATTAGTCATTTGTGTATATTGATTAGAGAATGTTTTCTTTGTTGTTTTCGGACGGACATTTAGCCATGAACATAAATTATTAGAGAAGTTAGAGTTAGAATGTTGACAGTCGGTATCACTGTGACTGTATTTTGTGAAGGCGTTACGATTCAGAATTAATCTTTCAAATAGATTTAACTGGTAACTTATTCTTTAAACTTATTATTAAAAATTAAAAAATCTAAATAATTCGATCGTGTCTTATGAAATAGATGTCGAAAATCTAAGGGCAATTTTTGTTACATTTGTATTTACAATTCATTCAGCTCTTAGCTGCCTATTTACAATATATCAAAATTAAAAATAAATAATTAACGTCATTATAGTTGCACCGATATCATAAATTCCCAAAACTGCAAATAGTCTAAGAGCCAGTGGCCGGCCACTTTAAGGTAAATTATAAAACTTTAAAATTGGCCTGAGTCTCTTATATGTGTCATAAGGCCGGCTCTTCCCAACGCTGTTGACCCTTGTAATAATCAAGTTCGCCCGGTATAAAAACAACACGGATGTGAAAAGTATTTTATAAAAGCTGCAAAATCCTGAACTAAAACTAAAACCACTGTGATACTCACCTTTGTCAAAAACAATCCATATAGTTCAACATCAAAATCGTCGGACCGGGTGTACAATCAAAATGACAATTGCACAACAAAGGGTCAATGAAGGCTTTGATTAAAATGACGGCCGCTCCATACAAACACTACGGAACGCTGATGTGTATGACTGTACGTTTATGGACGGCCATTTCATTATTGATGCTGCGAAATTTTCGTTTGCAACAGGTGCAGTTAAACAAGACTGGGTGTGTTTAATTTTAGCTGCTCAATGTTGTTTTTTTACTGCTTTCTTGGTCTAGTGTTGATATTTTTGACAGTAACTATATAGCCAGGTCCCGGGTTCGAATAAGGGGTCGGGCAAAAAGTTGTGACACTTTAAGGCAAAATCTTGTTAGAAAGTTGGTAATGTTGCACCCGTGCCTATAAGACGTGTTTCGGTCAGGCTTTTTTTTTACCTAGTGGAAATCATTTATCTTTCTTCCTCCTCCAAAGAGGAAGAAGAAGAAGACATTATCGACTCTCCGCCGTCTTGGGGATGACTACGGGACGGTGCAGGGCTTGAACCCGCTAAAACCACCTCGGTAGTCTCATCTCTGATGTTCGCAGCAATGACTCTGGGGCCTCGAGAGATCACAACCAGAGTCCTTGTGCTACATCTGCCCAAAAGGTGCTTCTGTAAGTCTTGTGCTTGAATATGACCGGTCGTGTCGATAAAACTGGCCCAACGTATTATGAAAACAAATGAATAGAGAGTGCACCTGTGTTGGCGCACATACTTGTACACTATAACTTATCCTGTGCCAGAATAGATGTCGCGAGGAACTACAATGATAAAATAGTTTACCATAAAAACACTTAAACTATTTAGTGTTTTTATGATGGACTATTTTTCATCAGAGTCCTACGTTGAATGTTATATTATTACCTACTATAGCGACCCGCCCAGGCTTCGCACGGGCGCAATGCTGATACATCATACATATAAACCTTCCTCTAGAATCACTCTATCTATTAAAAAAATATTTTTAAAGATCTAAGCATAAATACGGACGGACAGACAGCGGCAAGAGACTTTGTTTTATACTATATAGTGATAAGTGCTTATATAAAATTAAATGTTAGTGCCTCGGAATGCAAGCTCAACTGTTGATTTCGATTATCATAACACCATCTACGACGATTTTATATTAAGTATCGAGCAGCATCTTTAATCTATGTATATATGTGAATGCAACGGTCACTAACCTTTGCAGGAAGCCCAAGCTTAGCAGTGGACGTTATACGGGCTGATGTAAAAGTAAAAGTGTATAAAGTAAAAAGTGTAAACAATAAAAACTAATTACCAAGTTATATTTGTTACACAGTTGATAACCAGTTTAAATAGAAACCTATAAAATATCACGTTACGATCCATTGGAGCAGAACAATATTCCGATTCCAAATGAAAAGTTTTCATAGTCCAATCGGTATATTTTATTTGGTTTGTTATATATTTTTTTAATAAAAGTAACAGACATATTATGACAATAGAAGCTTGTTTTTGATACTGTACCTATACTTATGTTTATTCTGATTTTGTTTTTAACTACTGAGTAACATTTTTTTTGTATTTCATTAAATCAACATCACCATCATCAGTCTGTATAACGTTCACCGCTGGACATAGGTATTCCTGAGGGAGGGTTTTTTCTATAGTCACAAAGCTTGGTAGACGGGTTGGTGACCGCAGTATTATGTTGTAACACAAGAAAACGCTGAGACCAGTTCCCTGGTATACAAAAGCTATAGATGATGTTATAGCATTCGAATGCAACGCCTTAACGTGTTTTCTAAGACACGGAGGGTAGTTCCTCAACCTTACTAAACCCTGAGATAAATCTTAGATTTCAAACAAAGATTTCTTTCTTTACTTTCTGCGTGGGGATCGAATCAACGTTCTCCAAGCCTTGCACAAGCGTGCCCCCGAAGCGATAAATACATATATTGTGCGGAATATCCGTGCACCGCTGTTGACACGAACTAAACGTATCTCTAAACTCATACTTAGCAGCTATTTCGAGAGATAAATTGATTATTATAAATAATTTTGAGATATTCAACAAAAAGTATAAATGAAACACCTGTGCCCCACGGGTTAGATTATAGTTGGACTTATTTAAAAATAAAATCGTGGTAGTAGTATTGTTGTTAGTATTTTTTTTTACTTTCTATTTTTTTAATACTTTAAATTGGTTCTACTAGACTCTAGCGAGTACCCACCCAACACAGTTACACACATCAAAATCTACGATACCAAACGATTTAAGCAACAAAACAAGCCACAACCGACAAAATAAATAGTATTTACAAAGTAAAATGCTAGTACAAAGAATAAAACAACTTTCTTTTGTTAGGTATTTCTTTTTTAATTGTGATCGTAGCAAAGAAGTGACCGTGGCGACTGTAAATAATAGTCACGATGTTTTTTTTTAATTTGGCTGCAGTTAACAGCTTTCAATGCTTACGACATCAATGATGGGATATAAAATGAAGTATATTTTGTATACAAATACAAACAGATTTCGCCGGTGGCTCAGTGGTTACGGTAGTAGCTTCTGAAATCTAGAGTTCTGGGTTCGATTCCCATCGCGGACAATGGGCATGGAGACTTAAAAAATCTATTTAGTCCGTCAGTTAAATTACAAAAAATATTGGACACGTAATTTTTTATTTATCAAAAATGAATTTAAATTGACAAAGATACAAAGCAAAAACAAACTATTAAGTTCAGGAAAAGCGGACTTGTCACTTTTAGGTAAAATTGTACCTAAAAGTGACGTAACACGAGATTTCAACGCGCTGTATCTTCGTCATGTTTTCGTTGGAGGGACGAAAAAAAAATAGTTTCTAATATTTTTTGGTAATCTAACTGACGGACTATATAGAATTTTCTAGTCTCCATGCCCAATACTTGTGTAAACCACAGTTGTTCCGAGTCTAGGCGTGCTTTGTGTCCATGGATTGAATTGAATGAAAGGAGCATCCGAGGGGTTTAAGTGGGTTAACCACTAACCTCGTAGTATGATAACTTATTAAAAATAGGGAGACGGGATTCCTAAATAACCCGCTGTTGCGGTGGAGGGGATGATTTATGCATTTCCCCCTAGAAAAAATGGAACTAATAAATGCTTGTAAAATAAAGAACTATTTCATTTATTTTTATTTTTTATTTTAATATCAATTAGATAGCACAACGACGAATATAACTGCTCTTTTCTATTGCCTAATAACTTTCTAATGGTGAATTATTATTGAAATCAGTTCATTAATTCCTACGCCTATTCAATGCAAAAAAAACAATCAATCAAATAATTCCTCTTTATCATATTACTAGCTGCGCCCCGCGGTTTTACCCGCGTTACTCTACTCCAATAGGTTATGTTTTGTAGGCTATATGTTAATCCAGCGTGTAACCTGTCCCGATTCCGTTAAGAAGTTTTGGCGTGAAAGAGTAACAAACATCCATCCATACTTACAAACTTTCGCGTTTATAATATTAGTAGGACTATACACTAACTCTTCAGTATTTTACCTCATTTAGGCAGCTTCTCTATTTTGAACTTATTTCTATGATTTTTCAATAAGAATCATAAATTCATTTACCTATTGACTTCAATTGTCATAAACTTTTATTTATGCTGTAATCACAGGTATATCACGTGTAACCTATAACAACCTCACAAACAAACGAAAATTTACATTTTCATAATATTAGTATTGATTTGAAACTAGTGTGCTAATTAACACTGAGAATAATGAGTATGTGTGTTATGTTGTTGATTTTGGTCAAACTTTCGGATAGTACCCACCAGCCCGGCTAGCATAGGCAGCGCGACTCGAGTCTACTCTACGGACGCCGACCAATCACATTGCAGAAACGCACTGTCACGTGACACTTTCTGCAATGTGATTGGTCGCGCTGCCTATGCTAGCCGGGCAGAACGTGTTCGAACCACTCGACTTGGTTTGACTGGTGTACTTTACGTAACTTGATCACCGAAATCAACAAGCTTACACGTCATATACCTGTGATTACAGCATAAACAAAAGTTTATGACAATTGAAGTCAATAGGTAAATGAATTTATGTTTCTTATTGAAAAAATCATAGAAAAATAAGTTCAAAAGAGAGAAGCTGTCTAAATGAAGTAAAATACTGAAGAGTTAGTATATATTCCTACTAATATTATAAACGCGAAAGTTTGTAAGTATGGATGGATGTTTGTTACTCTTTCACGCCAAAACCACTTAACGGAATTGGCTTAAATTTTACACGCTGGATTAACATATAGCCTACAAAACATCACGCCATGATCCACTGGAGCAGAGTAACGCGGGAAAAACCGCGGGGCGCAGCTAGTTATATGATAAAGAGGAATTATTTGATTTATTGTTTTTTTTTGCATTGTATAGGCGTCGGAAATACTGGACTGATTTCTATAATAATTCACCATTAGAAAGTTACGTTATCCAGAAGAAGCATCATCTATATTTAATTATGAAGTTCCCACGGGAACGCCTGCTGATATATCAATGTGACTAAATCCGTTATATTCATAAATACATACATAAGCTCACGCCTGTTTCCCAGCGGGGTAGGCAGAGACAATGGACCTCCACTTGCCACGATGTATGTAGGGACACACATCTTTCACTTCATTTACTCTCATAACGTTCTTCATACATGCACGTCGGTTTAGGGTGGATCTTATTTGACATTTTGCGAGGATGTCTCCGATTTGGTCAAAGAACGTTCGTCGAGGTCTTCCCCTTCCGACTGTGCCACTCACACTTGCCATGTATAAATGTTTTGTCAATCTTTCTTCATCCATTCTTTCCACGTGACCAAACCATCTCAACTTCCCTTCTCTATCTTCGTAATCACGTCCTCTTATTCATAAATATATCTATTTAACTTCGATAAAGACTATATTTTACCGTGACGTCATAGATATTAAACCAACCCTCCCATCGTTAGCACTGATCTCATTGTAGCCCTTCGTAAACGCTTTTATTCCCCGCCTTATTCAACTGACACGTCATTTATTATTTTAAGCACATTTTAAGGTATTCTCCCTTATACCCTTAGGGTCCCGTAGAACGCAATCTTGAGACAGTAAACATAAGTAACCTTTAAAACAGTGTTTTTCAATCTTTTTGATTTCGCGACCCTTTTACAGGACAGACAAATAAATAATTTAGAAAACTACATATATGTTGTTTTTTTTTTTAAGTAAGTTTTCAAAATAAGCACGATGTAAGTTAACAAAGTTTTTGCTGGTGACCCCCCGAGTTTGTTTTTGCGATCTCCCTGGGGGTCAGAACTCACAGTTTGAAAAACACTGCTTTAAAAGATAACTTAAGCTGTAAGGTTGCGTTCATACGGCTTATTTGGCGCCTGAGAGTGATAAAGTGACATGAACCCACATTCCCACCACTGAAACTCCTGTAAGCGAGGATCAACAGTGGCACACACTGGTAATGGCGAAGAGCACCGAGGCTCACCAAGTCCCGGCAAAAGTTAAACTGCCTTCCGACCCGTAACGAATTTAATCAGAAAGAGATTAGAAGGAGTAAGAAAGACTTATGTTTTCACTTCCCTCCATAGCAAAGCGGGAGACATTTTTTTTTTCGGACGGACTAATGTAATTTGCCAGGAGACTTTTGCTACTTCATCGGGCGTTGGCGTTAAAGGCGTGCAGAGCTCCAGCCTAGATAAATGGTTTAAATACTACAAACTAAGCAACCTGCGCAAGAGGATCCCCTGTGGGACTTGGACCTCGGCTCAGGGCGGTCGCTGACGGGGAGATTGAGGGATTAAGGCTTTTAGTTTCTTTAGGGGAGTTTTGTGCAACTGTCGCTCTACTTTACAGTTCGCGGGCCTCACGGACTTCGGGTCTACGAGGGCATCGGAAGGTTATAGCAAACTAAGGGTCGGGAGGTCGAGGGGGGACGCGTCGCGTTCGCGGACGCACTCTTCTCCGGCGGGTCGGATAGAGTGGTCTCTGTGTAGTGGTGCTAGTTTCTTGCAGTCTCTGTACTGCTAGTTGGTAAGTTGTGATCTCGTCGTCCGGGTCGTCTAGGACGCCCCGAGGCGGACGGTGTTTACGACGCTTTGTAGGCAAAGGCCTATAGTCGGATGCTGAAAGCGGGAGACAGCCATTGAAAAATATATATCTAATTTAAGTAACTCGGTCGCAGTACTATTTTATTACATAGCTTCCTGTGCGCAGTTTCTTCCGCGTAACTCCCGGTCCCGTAGGAACTTAAAATTTAAATATAGCCTATAGGTACACCTCCTCAATAAATGAGCTATCTAAAACTATTTTTTTTTTCTTATCGGAACAGTAGTTTCTGAGATTAGCGTATTGAAGCTTAGAAACAAATTCTTCTGCTTTATATATATTAGTACAAGCGGACCCGACAGACGTTCTCCTGCATCATAATATTCTTTTTTTTTTCTTTAAAAAGACATCTCCCACACTAGGGAAATAAATCCCTGTATCGCGGGGGACTTTACAAACATTAATTTCACGGACACAAAGAACACCCAGACTCAGAATTACTATTTGTGGTTCACACAAATAATTGTCCCGGGTGGGAATCGAACCGAGAACACCAGGTCTCAGAAGCAACTACCGTAACCACTGAGCCACCGGTGCAGTCAATATATTGATATTATATATATATTATACTAGCTGACCCGACAGAAGTGTGCAAAGACGATGTTCTGTCTTAGCTATGAATATCGAATTTGAATTGGAATTGATAACATGTTTTCAGCACGCATTCTGCCAATATTATATCAAACACCTTAAGGTTTTTATTGTCAAAAGCGCCAAGATTGCATTAGAACATTTAATATGGTGGTTAAGGGACTAATTACACTTATTCAGCTCAATTCAGCTTATGTCCATAGAAAACGCCAGTTTTGTAGGGGACGCGTACGCACGCGTTCAGCTGAACAGACGCGTACGCATCCCGTACATAACTGGCGTTTTCTATGGACATAAGCTGAATTGAGCTGAATAAGTGTAATTAGCCCCTAAGTATTCATAAATTATCTAATTCTCCGCGCTATTTTCTTAATTTATTACTTCATAAGATCTTTCTCCTGACAATAACGAACACAACAAAATAAGAATTAACGATACCGTTCCAGCCGTTGAATCGTGATGCCGTGACTTAGGGAAATAGGGATTAATTGTTATATATATAGATATTATTTTTGAATCTAAACCATCCAGGGCGCCACCCAAACGCATACAAAAAATTATTAAAATTGGTCCAGCCGTTTAAAAGGAGTTCAGAGACATACACACGTGCAGTGGAATTATATATACAAAGATAGAAGCGGGTAGATACTAGGCTCCGGATTTACTAAGCCATCTGTCAGTGCGTACGGAGCCTAAGGCCTCTCACGCTTATTATATAAAGGCTTACCATGTTGTGTGTGCTTTTAATTAATTTGTGGAGACGTATTAATTTTGTAGAGGATGCCAGGCTGCCCCGCTGAGAGTAGGTAGACATAATAATATCTATAAACTTAAGTCGTTTGGTGCGAATGGGTTATAATTACTATTACTTGCTACACTGAATGGGTTTAAGCAATACAATGTAGTAACAGAATGTAAGTAAAGGTTAGTCCATATTTCAGCTATGTTAGGTCTTAATGTTGACAGTACTGAGGGCCTAAATTAAATAATATTATTGTTGAGGAATCTCTTGCTTATTGGCAAAAGCTTTCTTTGGCAGTCGAATCTTTTTAGGGCTCCGTACCCGAAGGGTAAAAATGGGACTGTTTCGCTGTCTGTCTATCACCAGGCAGGTATCTCAAGAACAACGATAGCTAGACAGGTGAAATGTTCACTAATGATATATTTCTGATGCCGTATAACTACAAATACTAAAAATAAAATAAAATAGAGATATTTAGGATGGGTTCCCATACAACACATTTTTAGGGTTCTGAAACGATGGGTAAAAACGGGAACCTATTACTAAGACTTCGCAGTCTGTCTGTCACCAGGCTGTAGCTCAATGGTACGGAACCCTTCGGGCGCGAGTCCGACTTTTAATTGGGCACTTAGCCGGTTTTTAATTACACCTAAACTAACTTATACATAACCATATTTTCTATTTGATCAATAACTAAAAATTATGATAATAACTTAATGATGACAGCTTTCCAAACCGTGACAAACAAACTTAATCTAAGAAAATGCTTGGATAGAACTTCTGGCTCAGTGGTTACGAAAGATGCTTCTAAGTCCAAATGTACGTTGGATCTTTTATGGTTATGTATTGTATCTTCGCGGTAAACGGATTTATTTTCAAATTACGGCATTGTATAGTATTAAAACGAACGCACGTAAGTATTATATACACGAGAACTTGTCAAACATTTCAAAATCACTACATAGTATAAAACACAGTCACTTCCCGCTGACTGTCCGCCCTTATGTATGCTCAGATCTTTAAAACTACACAACGGATTTTGATGCGGTTTTTTAATAGATAGAGTGGTTCAAGAGGAAGGTTTGAATGTATAATACATCAGCATTGCACCCCTGCGAAGCCGGGGCGGGTCACTCGTTAATTATAAATAGCTAACATTTACAATTCAATTATACAATATTAGTAATGAAAATATTCATCATCATCATCAACAGCCCGTTTACGTCCACTGCTGAACATGGGCCTCCTCTTAACAGACCTTGGAAAGCCATGATCGTTGAGGGATATTGCCATAATCACCACGCTTGGCAGACGGATTGGTGATCGCAGTAAGATGTAATAGATATCTTGGATAATAGATGCTGCTGCCCATCCATCAGCCATATGTCCCTTAGTCGCCTTTTACGACACCCATGGGAGGACATGGGGTGGTCTATTCTACGCCGGAAACCACACGGCACAAATTAAAGAAAGTTATTCAGCACTTGGGTATTTACATACACCTGTACTTGTTATAGTCACAATGTTTAAGAGTGAAATTAACAATTTATCACTTAATTATCTAATAACAAAGTGTAAATGTCATGATCTGCAGGTCCTTTTTTTAACATTTTTTTTTCAAATTTATAAGCGGCCGTGTCTAGGTCGCCAGTCTTACGAAAATGTGGTCACCGGTTCGATCCCCACCCATTGTACTTCCGACGTGAACCCACTCGTAACACAAGCATAGCTTAGCACGGGGGATTTCAAGAATACTTGTAGACGGGAAAAATCAAGAAATGTAAAAAAAAAAAATTACACTTTAAAATTATTTCAGTAGTTTTTAAGTCATACTTAACATTACGAACAAACAATCTAATCCCATTAATATTCTTATTAGGAGAAGGGTACCTAATTATTCCATCTTTATGTAAATAATTTTAAATTTATTAAAGACTTTTGTTTGACATCAGTCGTACTGGCGCGACAGCTGTATGATAATGACTTTACTAAGTTTCCAAGCTTATTGTCGGCCGTTAATTTTACATGCCATCTAACAAGTTTTTTTGGTTTCAATTTGTCCTTTATGAGGGTGTATTTTATGTGTCTTGTACAGTCTTTGCTAATAAAAAATATTGAAAGGTATCATTGAAAATAAAAAATATTTCAATAGGTATATTTTGTACACCATATGACTGTTAATAAAAGAAATATAAGTATGTTATATAGTGTTTGTGTTGTTGAAAGCTACATAATAAAATAATAAATTAACATTTTTATAATGATACATTTATTGATCTCATATTAGTTTATATCATACTTGTGACCCGCCCCAACTTCGCACGGGTGTAATGCTGATGTAGTTGGCAACAACATAAAAAAAACATATGGCAATACTGCCAACCTAAAAAGTGTTCTGTTCACCGCTCGAACCCGAGGACGCGGTCACGTTTCTGCTTTCCACTAATTTCTATCGTTCTCAATACTGTAATTAGATAATATAAGTTTATGTATCCAAGCAGTGCTGTGTACGTAAATATAGTGGCTCTTATAATAAATTCTTAAAAGTGAATATAAAAACGTCGTTTCACTTCGATCGCCACAAAAATAATCTCCCTGGCGTGGCTGTTCCCGCCAGATGTATTGCTTTGTATGCTTCCTCTCGAATCACTCTATCTATTAAAACACTGCATAAAAATCCGTTGCGTAGTTCTAAGCACACATAGGTATAGACAGACAGCTGGAAGCGACTTTGTTTTATACTATCTACTGATAAAATACATACAGACCAATTATGCAACATACCATACAACTCAAGTCGTTATGCAACTCAAGTCGCAACGGCAGATATTTTTCCATAATTCATCAGATTAATGGCAGAAAGGCCATCCAAAATGACGTTTGTCATTAGATTTTAACGAATATCACAAGTGGGAAGAATAAATGTATAACCGGTTCAAAAAATTTCAACCAGAAATTAACAAAAAGTATTACGTCAATTTGTTTCTTCTTAATTTCTTTTAATTTTCGTATCTCACTTCGCGGTTTTTTCTATGGTCTATGATGTTTGATTTTTGATATTGTATTTAAATAGCGATTTAAAAGCCTTAAATGTGTCTATAGTTTTTTTATTTTTACAAACATTAGTTATAGATTTAGGCCCCTCGCCCACGGCGACTTTTTGCAGCGATGCAGTAGCGATGATGTCGCGCGTTTGCATCGATACAGTCGCGATGCGGTCATTGGCTGTGTGCTATCGCCCACAAAACCACGATTCAGTCGCGATGCTGTTGCGCGTTTACGAAACGCGCGACTGCATCGCTGCAAAAAGTCGCCGTAGGCGAGGGGCCTTACTAAATCTATTCGGAAACAAATTTGACGCATGAATAATTGAAATACGTGTTTCTTTTTTTCAGAAAATGTGTGCTTAATTACTTGATTTTCTACAGTGTTATAAAATTTTGCGTTTTTAGTATGTGCGTAACTATTATAAAGCTTGAATAAGTAAAGTCATCCTTAGATCACAAATATGCAGTTCATTAAAGCTGCGCACCGTGGTGTTACCCGCGTTACTCTGCTCCATTAGATCGGAGCGTAATGTTTTGTAGCCTATATATTAATCTAGCGCATAACCTATCCCGATGCAAAATTTCAGTCAATTCCGTTCAGTAGTTTTGGCGTGAAAGAGTAACAATCATCCGTCCATACTTACAAACTTTCGCGTTTATAATGTTAGAAGGATAGATTTTTTTATTACTTTATCTACCCATTTCAGTCCATTGCTGAACATGGGCCCATGTTTCTATATTCTCTTAATCGACTTTAGCAAGCCAGGGTCGTAGACAGATATTGCCATAATCAACACGCAATTCAGTGTTAGATAGCCTTATTATCGAGGAAGGTTATATGCTATATTTAATTCAGAAATTCTTATGGGAACTGGAGTGACGCAGGTAAAAACGCGCTTTTTTACTTAATTAATTTTTTTTTTGTTGTCCGGGGGAAAATGCTTTTACGCATTCCCACCGCCGCTGCAGCGTATTGGCGTGCTGGCGGTGGGATATGTGGGACTCGCCCTCTCCATAGCGTGGTATGCTAAACTCATACCACGAGGAGAGGACCCTACACCACTTAAACCCCCCGGACACTCCTTCGATCCGCCGTTGGCGGGGGCCGGGTACGCATAGGCAATCCGGCCTACTTAATTAATCCTACTAATATGTATTATAAACGCGAAAGTTTCTAAGTATGTATGGATGGATGTTTGTTACACTTTCACGCAAAAACTAGTTAATGGATTTGGATGAAACTTTGCACGGGGATAGTTAATAAGCTCGATTAACATATAGGCTACAAAAAATCACGCTCTAACCCACTGGAGCAGAGTAACACGGGTAAGACCGCGGGGCCTACCTAACCTAGTAGGTTATATTTATGTGTAAGGCTTAACGAGCGTAGCTTCCACGGGGGCGTGATCCACGCGAGAGTAAATATAGTATATTTATGCTTCCACAATCACTTAGAATATTACTGACAATATGATTAATAGATTTGCATGTCTATCATTTCTCTACCTTGTTTCAGCTGAATCCTTAGAGGATTACGCACACGCTTCTCTTGTCTGCCTGATAATCCATCAAGGATATACTTACTTTGAATAATTAGGTAAGGAAATAATGAAATATGACTTGAAATATAGCGGATTGAACGCAGAAAACAAGTGCCGTAAATCTTTTTTTATTTATATAAAGAGGTAATGTTTGTTAGCCAGTTTGTAAGATTGTAGGGGATAATTTCTGAACCGAAAATTCTTTTCGGTTTCTAAACGATTAATTTTACAAACTCTCTCAAATCCCTCATGAATTGATTGAGCTAATGTATTATACATAGCATTAGAATTACTGCCTGAATCCAAAGTTTGTTGACACAATCTCGTTTTTAAATTACGACTAAACCTATCTAGATTTTTCTTTGTGAGGGGTCTGAAACTAATAATTGATTTTTATATATTCAATGCGTTACTAACTTTAACAATTTGGCACTTGTGGTCAGAAGGAACACCAGTTACCAAACTTTTATCGGCTACCTCAAAGTTTGTGATAATATTATCAATGCAGGTGGCCGTTGTTGGTGTGACTCTAGTAGGCTCAGAATACAAACAGTTTAGATTAAAAGACATAAAAAGAGCCAGAAAACTATTTTTTTCTGTTGAATCTACCAATATATCTATGTTAAAGTCACCACAGATCAATATGTTTTATTAGTAGAAAACCAAATTATTTTTGTAAGTGTCATTTTAAAATGAGGTTTGAGGGAACGAGATCTGTAAGAGAAGCGCATATTATTATTCTTTAGTCGCAATGTATTTAAATTAATTTTATCCTAAACCGACGTGCTTGTATGAAGAATGTTATGAGAGTGAATGAAGCGAAAGATGTGTGTAGGGATCGTAGCAAGTGGAGGTCCATTGTCTCTGCCTACCCCGCTGGGAAACAGGCGTGAGCTTATGTATGTATGTAAATTTATCCTACTTCATACTAATATTATAAACGCGAAAGTTTGTAGGAATGTATGTTTGTTACTCTTTCTCGCTTAAACTGCTAAAAAATTTGATTTGATTTGATGAAGGTTACAAAACGTCACGCTCCAACCAACTGCAGCAGAGTACCGTGGGTAAAACCGCGGGGCACACCTAGTATACGATAATTTTTGAGTCACATATTAACAAATGTAACAAACTCAGTTGAGTTACAAAAATTAGCAAATGTTACAAACTTAGTTAAAGTTGTGATAAAATCACGAGTATTTCTACAAAGCTTTTTCATTAGCAGTTTGAGCACGCAAAGAAGAAAACATGCCTTCTCACTTAAACGTAATAAGGATACATTTAAGTTCCTATCTGTACATTTTAAACATTTTTTAAAGTATGGCATTGCCTTGCGTGGTCGTATCTTAAATAAAGAGCATTAACTCAACGGATTAGTAAGGCCACATACCTAGAATATCTAACAGCTGAAGTGAAGACCAATTACTGATTAGCTTAGTATAGGACAACTGCCTGCTTTACAAATTATTTAATCTGTTTTATAATAAAAACGTAAATAAAATTCGTATAAAGACAACCGATTGGTAAATTGTGAATGCCAACTAAATAATAAAAGTAACTGGACAAAAACTTCTTGGACATGCCCATCTGAGTATGTTTCGCCGGGTTTTCTCAGTCGAGATACTTATGGTCCGTCTTAATAATAACACACTTAAAGGACAGAACTTTGATTTAATTATAGATATAAAGTAATAAAATAATATTATATTTTCATACCTGACAGCTTTTTGGCTAAAGCTATATAAACTATAATAAGAAGTAGCAAATACCTGCCATAGGTTTACGTGAATAAAACCTTTTTTATTTTATTTTATTATGGAATGATGACCTAATGAAGGTCGCGGGGAGTTAGTGGATAAGGTCTACAAGCAATAGTTCTCACTGGAAATCTACGAGAGAGGCCTATGTTCAGCAGTGGACGGCAACAGGCTCATATGATTATGAAGTTGAACAGCGAACCATTACACACACACAATTAATTCACAATATAAAGATTTATTTCAATTAGTAAACCAATTTCCTTGTGTGGTTACAACATAATACTGCAGACACCCACCCGCCTGCCAAGCGTGGTGACTATTATGGCAAATACCCTCCTCCAGGAGGAGGCCCATGTTTAGCAGTGGACGTTATACGGGATTAATCAATGAATCGATAACTATAGCTAGACAAGATCAATCATAAGCATAACCCATGTTTATTTTTACACACACGGTCGGTTAATTGTGACTAGTAGTAACGTTCAATGTCGTTAAACTACAATTTCTGTTTGTAGGTAAAATAAGTGTTAGTAATTTTGGTAATGTACAAAAGAAGCTAATTTAAACTAAAGCTAACGCTAAATATAGTATATACTCCTAACCAAGTATTCTACAACTAAGCTACTTTGTCGTTACTAATGCAACGGGGAAAAGCTGTCAGCAATTTTTGAAACGTTTTCGCAGATTGCTGGCAGGCAGGGTAGTCCAGTTAAATGGCAATGCTTGTTTGCAAATATAGTATTTTTTTTTTAAGAGCTTTCCTTTTTGTTTTTTGCAGAGTTTCTCAGTAGTCGCCACGTCACGCACTGCACGGTAGGAAAAAGTATGACGAATCCAAGCAAATGTCACCATTTTTACGGAATAAATTAATTTTTGAATTTGAATTTGCTGTGCAAAGAAAATTATTGTAAAATTGGTTAATCTCTCACTCAACAACCGTTTTAACTATTTAATCTCAATATTATTTAAACATATAAAATTACAAAACACTGTTATATTTAACCACATTCCCAATTTAAATTGACAAAAAGAACTGCCCAACATTTTACATTCCCTCATATTTCCATTATATTAAGCTGTTTCATTAAGCAATCTACCTGAAAGGGCTCGCTAAATATCTTAATTATTTAACTTAAATTGAAGACCAAAACTCTCCCCAGTGAACAATTAGGCAGCTTACTCATTAAAATAAAACTAATTAGGTAGGGTCAATGGTTAAGGTTACTTGTAAGCCAGTAGACAATTTTACAAACGGATTACTTTTATGTTTATTATTTATGTTTGTAAGTAACAAAGCGAAAATGTCAGACGAAACATTTAAAATGGTACTATGTTGGTAGCAATTCAGATAACATGAATAAATCTTTTCAATTAAAACTTTCGTGAGTGGTACACATATTTAAATATTAACTAACCGGTTGTACTCACGATTACAACCGGTGAGATCACAACCAGAGACGCTGCGCTACATTATTTAAGGTTTGTAACATATTACCAGTAAGCATCAAACATAAATACCTTTTATTATTAAATCAACATGGCAAACAAGAGCATAGCCTATCACTGGTCACCAATAGCCATAACACACGGCTGATGACCGCTGGTAAATTTAATGTTCCCAGAGTAAAAAACTATTACGGTGACAGAACATTAAAAAAACGTCTACCATATCTGTTGAACAGTTTACCAGCGGACATCAGACACGAAACAAGTAAACTAAAATTTAAGCAGAAACTTAAAAAATATATGTTAAATAATATGTAAAACAGGTGTATGAGGTAGCTACTGATATTAGAATATCAGTGGCTATTTTATACACTTGTCTCACTATATGCATAATATAATATACCAATATTGTTAAAAACATACATTATGTATACTTGATCGAAGATTATGTACAAACAACAGTTATAAAACTGTGACTCATCCACAGTCAAACCGTTAAACCGGTTTTGTGGAGCACTATGTAAAAAAATATATTGTCACAATTTAATAAATAAATAAATAATAAATGGGGGCAATAAGCTCCCCAATAAGCGCAACTGCGCTTATGTAGGCAACAAGGGGCTACAGCTGGTTGCCTCTTCCCGGGGTTGCTGCCGTAAACGGGCGGCCAGAGTCCCCACTCTGGACCTCAGCACTTCCGAGGCATTCTCGCACCATTCTTGTAGTTGCCTGGCGCCGCGCCGTCGAGTCGACTACTCCTTGAGAATGGACCTCGGAATGGTCTCGAAACTAGTCGGACATATCCGATGATGAAAAATCGTGAGTACAACCGGTTTCTTAACACGTTCACTGCCACTTAGAATTTCAAAAAATATCAATAAATGTTCACCCTGTTTTATGTTTATAAACTAAGAGGTAAGGCAAGAAATAAGTGAATAGTCTTATTTACTCAACGTCAGCTTGGATATAAGTAATTATTTACTACGGCGGTCACATGAGCCCGACTGCCTGAACGTAATAATTATTTCACTTAAATTCTATTTTAAATAATACATTTAAATTCTATTTTTGTATTTTTCTATCTAAACTTACCAATATTTAATAAAACCAACCAAATGTGTCCTATTTTTGTAATAAACAAGTAATTATGAAAGTTTTTTTGTTTTTACTGACAATAATTATTAATATATAAAAGAATTTTAAATTTTCTCCCATATAATTCAAAACATTGACAAAAGTTAGGTTGACACTATATTTTTACTGCTCTACGGGGCCGCGTGGGTCACTCAGTATGTGTAAATCTAACGAAAATGGGACCGCCGGCCTGCAACCATTGATCAAAGTGAGGGTGTGGTGTCGGTCACCAGTGTCCGACGCGGCTTGAATGAAACATTAACTGGCGGTCACCATTGTCCGCCATGGCGATTAACGTGTTTATATAAATAAATCTTTTCAACCTCCGTGGTGTAGGGGTATGAAAGTCTCAGAAGAAGTCTTTAGTTTGGGGAGGTCGTTGGTTCGATTACCACTCCGGAACATATTAACGAAGCTAGTTTTAAATAAAGATATGACCCGGTGAAGTGAACTTAAGATATTCAAACTGAAGCCTGTCATATTTAAGACTGACTACAAAATCTTACGTGGCATAAAATCTAGAATGCAAATATTTTTCACACTAAACATAGCATTTCCAAACAAAATTAAACTATTTTAAAATGTATTTGAATACTTTACGGAAATTTTACCATATACTTAATACTAATAAAATTGTACCCCCTTAGTCACGTGTTATAAGAGATTGGTAAATTTCGATGACTGGTAGGGTTCCACCGTAACCTAATTGGTTAAGGCATTAGGGGCTTAACCTAAGATGCAGGTTCAATTTTGAAACAAAATTAAACTACCCAAATTGCATGGCTGACCGTACCACTATACATTGAAGAGGATTTGGTAACCGAGAGTGAGTTGAAAGTGAGTTAAACAAAACAAGTAAACACACGAGACACTCGGCGGTACTCGAAACGGTCAGTGACGGACAAATGGCCACTCGAACTGGGTTACTCGAGCTACTACAACTTTGCGTGTGGCCCAACTCACAAATGACAGCGATTTTAAAACAATTCATTGCCAAAATATCTTGATTTGATTACCACCGTCTGCAGAGAGTCCATTCTTCGTTTGTAGGGCTTAGTTTGCGTATGTATAACAAACTACCGGAATTAGTGCAAGAGTTACCACTCAATAAATTTAAAACTCATGTAAAGACTACCTTAATGAAAAAAGGTTATTACACAATAAATGAATATATTAATGATAAAACTGCATGGTGCTAGCGGTGTAACACACGCAAACTTACATTATTGGATGTTTTGTATTTTTTATTATTTTATTGCCAATGTTATTATTGTATACTCTGATGTACTTCGGAACATGCTATGCTGAGTCTAACTTTTGCCTCTCCTTTTAAACGTGATTCCTCAAATGTTGCTATCAGTGTGCTCGTCATGCTCCCATTGTTTGTCATTGCTTGCGGTGGCGATGTGAGTCGGGTCGCCTCCTTCCCTCTAATATGGCGAGGGAGACGATGGCTGTGTGCTCACACGTCATACTCGTGAACGGGTGCTGCTTGCGGTGGCTGGTCGGCTTGCTGGTGGTTGTATTTGAGATGATTGTTAAAACATTAGTGTGTGACCGCTTAAGACGATAATTTTCTCACATGGCTTGTTCTTTGGTAATGTGTGTGGATGCGCCCTCCGTTTTCAAGTGCTAGAGGTTTATGAGGCTTTTGCTTGCTTTTTGCTTGAGGATTTTTAATCACTATTTAGTTATATCTATGAAAACGTCTAGAGCGTGCATTAGCGCACATGGTTCATATTATACTTTAAATGAAATATTGTAAAGAAAACATATATTTAAAAAAAAAATGGACACTGTGATAAAAAAGATGACGAAAAAAAAAAAATCCCGGAGTTTCTTTCTCCCTTTCTTCTCCGGGTCGTCCACCTAGGTAGCTAGTGAAAGGTTGCAGGTTAGCTAGGGTAGGATTCTCGCCGGCGAGGACCGCGTTGTACCCCTACCCCTGCCCTGTGATCCAGCGCCTGTAGGCCGTGCCAGCGATCACTTCCTCTTATATCCACAAATCTGACTTTAATATCAGTGGCACCTCTGGGTTGTGGTCCTAACCCCATAAGGGTGCCCCCAAGTGTGTGTCACTTAATTGTATGCTTTCAATTTTTTTTTTTATGTAAATATTAACTAATTATGAGTAGAGGAATTAATGACACACGGACAGACGGAGTAAATTGTCTGTAATGTCCTACAATTAGCAGCACTCACAGGTTGCATTTGTTAGTTATAGTTACCTAAGTAGTTCTATTCATAGAATAAGAATAATAACCTATTAATTATATTTCTTTGTTATTGTGATTTTGACAAGTACAAGTGTATGTAAATACCTAAGTGCTGAATAAATTCATTATTTCATTATTTCATTATTTCATTATTTCATTATTATTTCTTGAAAATTGTAAATGTGTCACTTTTAAAATATGTTATTGATAAAGTGATAAATGTTATATGATAATTTTATTTATTATATTATTTTATTTGTGTGTAAGTTATATTTATTTATTATACTTAATTATGGTGTTTGTTTTGTTTCGGTGTACTAACCATCGTAGAAGATTCACAATTAGTATATTAATTCGCGATTTTCTACTTTAATTTTACTTAAAACACGTTTCTTCATTTCACGCCTGACATTGGTAGAATTGTCGTCATTCGGCACATTGCCATTATATAAGAAGAAGAAGACATTAAAAAAAAATGTACTACCTGTTGCTTCTGTCTACCTATTTAAAAATCAACTAGGTACCCTCATATCTTTTGTTCCAATAGTAAAAAAATATATTTCTAATTCAAACTTTGTAATATACATATCTATACTAAAATGATAAAGAGGAAAGATTTGTATTTTTGTGTGTATGTTTGTAATAAATAAACTCGAAAACTACTGTGGCGATTTCAAAAATTCTTTCACCATCGGGAAGCTTCATTCACCCCGAGTGACATAGGCTATATTTAATAATGAAGTTCTTACGGTAGCGGGAGCTACGCGGGTGACACCGCGCGCGGGAAGCTAGTCTATATATATAAAAGAAAGTCGTGTTTGTTACAACACTTATAACTCGAGAACGGCTGGACCGATTGCCATGGTTTTTGATTTATTGGATTTGTTTCCGTCCCGAATAGCAGAATACATTTTAAAAACAAAAGAAAGTCGTGTTAGTTACACTATTTATAACTCAAGAACGGCTGAACCGATTTGGCTGAAAATTGGTAGGGAGGTAGCTAAGTACTGGGAGAAGGACATAGGATACTTTTGGGTAGGGGTAGGGTAGGGTAGGGTAGGGTAGGGTAGGGGTAGGGTAGGGTAGGGGTAGTGGTAGGGTAGGGTAGGGGTAGGATAGGGTAGGGTAGGGTAGGGGTAGGGGTAGGGTAGGGGTAGGGTATAAAAGTCCACCCGTGCGAAGCCGGGGCGGGCCGCTAGTGTAGTATAAAAACAAAAGGTCCACTTTATCCACGTAAATTAATTCACTGTAACAAAAGTTCGATGTCAAAACTACAATGTTTTTCAGACGGCCACACGTTGTTAGTCAAGTTTTTTCTGCTTCACTGGGCATAAAGGCGAGCAGAGCTCCAGCCTTAATTAATGATTAAGAGAACACAAACTATGCAACCTACGCAAGAGGGCGTGTCAAAATCTCCAAGTACTCATCTAAATTTATTGGGAACATGTAATTGAACATTCTTGTACAATTAGCAATCCATCTAGATCGCAAAAAAACAACAAAAGTTGCTAAATTCAATTATACACATTTTCTACGTAATCTCGCTTTTCAATTGGACCACCCCACATACCGATCGTTCTTCAGGGAGATTGACGCACGGTACAGTTGTAGTACGTTTGAGTGCAAATGAGTTTTTTTGCTAACAGTACTTAGTGTATGTATAGTACACTAGTAAATGTAGGTCGATTCTCGTAGGCAAGAGTTTTGCATGTTTTGTTGACGTGTTAGCGAAACACTACTTTTATGTGTCAAGTGAGTTTTACTGGCTAGCGTTGTTGAAGAGTTGGAGAAAATAACCGAATGTAGAATGAAGTTTTCGTGTTTGTTGAAAAGTAAATGTTTTTGAACTTTTGTATTATGATATTTAGATCGCATTTAAATGAAATTCTGTTTGTCGTTATTATCAATAATAGTTATTAATTATAATGTTTACAGCTGGCAGGTTAAACATTTATCGCCGCCTACCGCCTTAGTCTCGGCCTCGGGGAGTGGGTGACATGGGCCCCGCTCCCTTCGAGGCTGACCTATGAGGAGTAGGGACGCGTCTACACTCCGGGCGTCCTTATAATTGGTCAAATGGGCCACTGTAAGTGTGGCCCCGGAGATCCCGCGGTACCATATTGGCCGCAGGTGCCGTCGGGGGGCCGGATTGCTCATGCGTACCCGGCCCCCGCCAACGGCGGATCGAAGGAGTGTCCGGGAGGTTTTAGTGGTAGGGTCCTCTCCTCGTGGTATGAGTTTAGCATACCACGCTATGGAGAGAGCGAGTCCCACATATCCCACCGCCAGCGCGCAAATACGCTGCAGCGGCGGTGGGAATGCGTAAATGCATTTCCACCCGGACAAAAAAAATAAGTAAAACATTAATATATACAAGAAAAGGACTTCAAATTAACTACTATCCTAAAGATTTTAATGTGTTATTTTATTTTTTATCCATTAGATACCCTGAAACTATGTGCGCGGTATTATGTGAAGACGCTATGTGTAAGTAAACCTTTTGTATGACGCCGTTTTACTAATGTACTCAATTCAGCATGTGATTAACTTCAATTCTAAATTCCCTTCTCCTATAAGGTCTTATATCTTAACAAAGAAGATCTCGACGAACGTTCTCTGACCAAATCTGGACATCCTCGCAAAAAGTCAAATAAGATCCATCCTAAACCGACGTGCTTGTATAAAGAATGTTATTAGAGTGAATGAAGCGAAAGATGTGTGTAGGGATCGTAGCAAGTGGAGGTCCATTGTCTCTGCCTACCCCGCTGGAAAACAGGCGTGAGCTTATGTATGTATGTATGTAAAGAAGACCACTTCACTTCATCAGCCCGCTTACCTTAGAGAGGCGAATTGGTGATTTTATAAGATGGTAAGTATCCTTAAGATGATAGATGCTGCTGCCTATCCATCAGTTGCATGTCCCATAGTCACCTCTTACGTCACCCATGGACATATGGGTTAGTCTATTCCAAGCCGGAAACCATGCGACTAATAGAAGAATACAATATTACCGAATTGTTAATAATTACATCACTAAAAATAGTATGTCAATATAAGTACTACTCAATTAGAGCGACTCAAAAGTTAATTTCTTTTAGTACAGTCAACAAAAGAGATAGGTTAACACATTGTGAAACGGATCTTATTTTTTTCCAGTTCAGCTTGCTAATCCGGTCAGTGACCTTCATTCTCCTGCGGATCTCGATTCGATTACGCAGGGAAACTCCGAGCGTAGCTCTTTCCATAACTCGCTGAGCGACTTTGAGCTTTCTTATATCTTTATTTACATAGAAACATTAAAATATATTTTAAATTAATGTTCTTATGATGCGTCCTTTAAGTTTTTGGTGTCCTACCACCAATTCTGGACGTGGCAACTCTGACAAGAACTGGCAAGACTGTAAACCTGTCACTTTTGTTGACTGTACATCAATTTATTCGATAAAAATATTATCGCTTCGCTGAATATTTCATAAACATATAGCACCTTTTGTTCCCCAATCTTATAACATTGAGGGCGATCGATATTTCATCGGAATAAGGGTAGTTATACATTTATGGACACCGACCTATCACGCGACGTGACACTGAAGCTAAGCAAGTATGTTTAGTTTCATATTAAATGTACGATTAGTGTCACGCCATTATATATTATGTATCTATTAGATTTTATCTAATGTATTTAACTAGACTGGTTTGTTTTTTAAAGAAAACAGTTTAGGTACCTACATACATTAGATTAGGTGAATGCATATCTCTGTATTTATAGGAATGTATCATCAATGTCAATGAATTTAAAAAGTGGGACATTTGCCTTAAATGCACCGGTGGCTCAGTGGTTACGATAGTTGCCTCTGAGACCTGGTGTTCTGGGTTCGATTCCCACCCGGGACAATTATTTGTGTGAACCACAAATAATTGTTCTGAGTCTGGGTGTTCTTTGTGTCCGTGAAATGAATGTTTGTAAAGTCCCCCGCGACACAGGGATTTATTTCCCTAGTGCGAGAGTCGTCTTTTTAAATAAGTAAATAAAAAAAATGTAGAAATCAAACTTTTTTTTTTAATTTATATCTGAGTTTTTACAGTCTACTAGTATTCTTGTTAACCCCTCGTGCTAAGCTAAAATGCTCGTGTCACGTCGGTAGTGCAATGAATGGGGATCAAACCGGCGACCACAAGATCACAAGTCCGACGTCCTAGCCATTGGGCTACGGCCGCTTGAATTCTAAATGAGATTATATTTTTTTCTCCTAATATGTTGCATCATTTAAGAACATACCTACTACATTCCCGGGCGCAGTTTCACCCGCATTACTCCCATTTCCGTAAAAACGATAAATATGATCTTGGTCAATAGATGGGCTACCTAAAACTGAACATTTTTTTTAATCGGTCCTGTATTTCTTGAGATTAGCTCGTCCAAGCAATCAAAACAAACTCTTGCTTGCGCTTTATTTATTAGTAGGTATAGATTTATATTTTTTAAAGTCGTATTTCTATAAATGTTTTAGTAACTTACAACAATTAAATGAACAAAAATGAAAATGAAATGAAAACGTTTATTGATAATGTAGACGAATCGATCTTACTTATTATAAGTCAAATACAACGATAAAAAGAAAAAAAGAAGAAAAAAAAACTTGACGAAGTAATTAATGAGTTTACATTTAAACAGTAATGTTATTAAATAGAATTTAAATCTACCAATGTGGCTTGTGATAGTCGCGTATTATAAATATAATTAGAATCAACCAGCGCGGGCTGGCATTAGGTCCGAAGGATAGAACGCGTCGCGAGCCTCGCCTTGCAAGGACGACCGGACCCTTTCCTAGCTTCCTACGAGTCTTTCTCTATCTACCTACGTTGTGACACCATGTATTGTGAATTGTATTCAACCTTTATTTTTGTTACATGAAAGTAAGAAAATAGGGATTTGAATAGTTTCTTTTACTAGAACATATAGTTGGCGTTTGTATTGGTGTTGGCGTATAATGTGGCAGTATGACTAAACACTAATATTAAACCACTTTAAAGATTCACCATCGTGTGGTCAGCAGACGGGTAACTGACGCTGTCTGACACTCTCAAGCTCTGTTCGCATTTAAAAATATGTAGAAAAATATTCTCGTGGGTAACTAGCCACGAGGTAAAAAAATAAGGTACAGGATTTTTTTTCCTAGTCTATATTATAAAAAGAAAGAGAAAGATTTGTATTTTTGTGTGTATGTTTGTAATGAATAAACTCAAAAACTACTGTGCTGATTTCAAAAATTCTTTCACCATTGGAAAGCTGTATTCACCCTGAGTGACATAGGCTATATTTAATTATGAAGTTCCCACGGGAACGGAAGAACATATATAACAATATGTTTGTCCGGAATAAAAGGATGAAACCTAATTTATTGACCCTACCTTGTGTTCAAGAATTTAGCTCGTAATGTTATCAGTACTTAGTTACTTTTGGGTCGTTAGGCTTTGATGAGATTCAGGGAAAGTTGGTGAGAAACAATTACGGTTTTAATGTACTGGAATCCTTACGTGCTGTGAATAGAACTCTTTTACAATGATTAGAACTATGTTATTATATAGTTACTTAACCCGCCATTTGTGACGTGTATGTCTGTAAGACCGGGTAGTTCAAATAATTTTTTTAACTGCGATAGAATCGAGTAGTGATTTCGTGTACTTTCCTCATTGCGCGTCCCCTACCGTTAGTCCACCCTGCGCCGGCGACGCGAGACGACGTCTTGGGGTTTTGGCGCTAACCCAGTGCGTGAGACCGGGGTTACAGACTACGTAGTCAAATAGTCATAGCTTAATTTTTTGAATTGTGACTTTTTGCTAAATTTATGTATTTATTTTGATAGTTTTATTATTGTGATTATTATTATTCTGTAATCAGTAAACTTTTTGCATAATTCTATAAATTTTTCACTAAAATACTTAGTATTTTAGGAATTTATTTTCTATTATATAACTTTGTTTTAGCATGTCTTACGAACGTGAAACTCGTCGTCTCGAAGCTCTTATACCTACTAGATGCAGAAAACATGCAGAAAAACCGAAAAACAAGGTAAACTTGCTAGGTACCATTGCAGGAAATATTAATGTTTAGAGCATGTAATGCCAAAATGCACTAGCTGCTTGGCTCTTGAAACAGACAAATTTTTGAGGGGACTTTTTTGTATTTTTTCGTTGGTAGGAGTTCGTTTTTTGTTTTAATAAAATTAAAACATAAGACTAGTTTCTATTGTCATAAGACTGCCAAAGGCTGATTTAGCCATAAAAAATATTTTTTTGTTACAACTTCTATATTTTAACGTAAGTCTAGAAAAAAAAACGATTATTTTCAGTGTTATAAGTGTAATACAGTAAAGATTAATAAACGCAATTTTTTTATGATACATCTTTGTTTTATTGATAAAAAAAATGCCGAGTAAAAGTAGTGCTTAATAAGAAAATCTTAGGTTGAAAAACCCGGTGCGTAGGACCGGCGTCACCAAAGATGTAAGTCAAATTTACGTCACAAGTGGCGGGTTAAAACGTGGCCGTTTTGTTTGTGTCAAAACAGACAAAATAAAGTAAGTAAAGACGGAATGCTGTCAAACAAACCATTGAAGCTGGTATTTTGTGTATTTATCATCATCATCATCAACAGCCCGTTTACGTCCACTGCTAAACATGGGCCTCCTCTTAACAGACCTTGCAAGCCAGGATCGTAGAGGGATATTGCCATAATCACCACGCTTCGCAGACGGATTGGTGATCGCAGTAAGATGCTAAACCTTGTAAAACCTTGAGCTAATAGATGCTGCTGCCCATCCATTAGCCATATGTCCCTTAGTCGTCTTTTACGACACCCATGGGATGACCCATGGGGTGGTCTATTCTAAGCCGGAAACCACTCGGATTTTGTGTATTAGTGTGAGTAAAAATATTTCTATGATTTTTAACAGTATCCCATTGTTATAAATTAAATAACGTTTAATTGTAATTGATTCACCCTTACACGACACAATTCGGATTTTTTTGAACAAATATGTTGAGAGCAGTGTGCATGTCTCGAAGATGGTGGGATAAATAAGTGGACTGTTTAGGTTTGCTGGTACCACTGAATTTAATTACAAGAAACCGTATACATGTGTACAAAGCGGTGGCTCAAGGAGAAGTGTGTAGAGATGTGTACCTCACTCATGAGGTGCCTCATTTGAGGTACTCGTGATCGCAAATTGAAAGAGTTACTCGAATTTCAACATTGAACTACCTCACTCCTCATTCACGCGTCAAAAACTGATGAGTGAAAGAAAATTATGTGAGTGAGGGAGACGTAAAAATCAGAATCGTGAGTACTTATGAGTCGACGCAACCGTCCGCCCCGCTGCCTCGGACTATCGGCTGAATTCGGCTGAGTTCGGCTCGGGCTCGGCTCGGCTCGTAAGATACGCTGACATACGACTCCTCGCCTCAAATGAGGGGTACCTCGTGAGGACCTCGCGAGGCAAAATGAGGTACTCCCTCAACCTCATATAAAAATGATGAGTTACCCATCACTAGAAGTGTGTTATGCGCTTGAAGAGCGAGTGCGTGAGGTCCGTCGTCCACGCCGCCCGTCGCCCGCGCACCACACCTGGGGGCCGAGTCGGCTATTTTTTTAAGTATTGTGCCCCCGTAGTGCCATCATGATATCATTTTGCCAAATCCGGCGCTGGAATGACAGTCGGTGTTGCTACCGCAGAAAAAGGCCGTCAACAGAAATAGCAGGGGAGATGGTTAGGGAGATTGTAATGTTTATTTAGGCGATTTCAAAACTTATAAATGTATCATTTGTTATTATATTCAACTACGCTAATGTCATCGTAGCGTCATAGTGACATATTGACGTCATTTAGATTAGTAGATTACCAAATGGAAAAAAACCGACCATTGAACTGTCATTAACAGTTCTTGGACACGCCATTACGATAGTAGACTCGGGGCCCTGAGCCTGATTCAGCAGCTCACACGCGCTGCCTGCCGCACCCGAAGATATCGAGGTTCGGTTCTCGACAAATAATAAGGTTTGTTATTGCATTAAGCTCCTGACGCTGTGACAGATCGAGTGACAAGATAAGGCATGGTTTTGGTACAGATGTGTGCATAAGCTAATTAATTTGGTCTGAGGTGTCAAATTGTCCTTACAAGTAATTTCCCTTGATACGTTATGTATTTTTATTTAATAATATATTATAGTTACCTATATACGTCCAATAAAAAAAGTCAATTTTAAAGAGCTTTGGTAGTAACACAAAACAAGTCAATCTAGAAACTAAAATCTGGACACAATAAGGAAAGCCCTGCCTCTCAAACTAGGTAACCTGTATCTTGAGAGACAGTGATTCAGCTTAAAATTGATGCTATAATATTTATAGTAGACTGTGTCGATCTACCCGAGCGTTCTGAGGAGATATTATGTAGGGAAATTTATATTCGCATATCTAACGTATATTTCAACAATTCTTAAAATTTAATTTAAGAATTGTTGAAATCAGTGTTGTAGTTCCGTAGCCTATTCATTGCAAACAAAGCATCCAATTTTTACCCTTTATAATATTATATTAAAGATGATATTTTCAAGTAGTTAGTACACCAAAATCATGTTCATGATTTCAATGACCCAAAGCTAACGAAGGTCTAGAAGGAGTCCAAGTTCATCAGTGAATGTAAGCGAGCTGTTGAAGAGGGAAATAATTTTGTATGAATTGAAATTAAATACTTATACTTGACAAACTCCGTAGCATAGCTGTATTTGGCTCGCTTTAAATCTCGGAGGTCGTGGGTTCGATTCCAACGCCGGACAGAAAATCTCTGTGTAAATTCTAAGATTTCTTACCGGGTCCGGTTGGATGAGGGACTACCCTTCGTGCCTCGGAAAGCACGTTAAAGCCGTTGGTCCCGATTGTTATAACATCATCTATAAATAACGTATATCTAGGAATGGGCAGCACACAAAGAAACGCTCTTTGTGTGGTACAACATAATACTGTGGTCACCAACCCGCCTGCCAAGCGTGGTGACTATGGCCTTCCCTCGGGAGGAGGCCCATGTTCAACAGTAATGAACGGGCTGATGATTATGATGATGATGTCTTATAAGATAGGTGGATTTCGTTTATTAAAATACTAACGATTTCCCGCTAATTATATAAAAGTATAGCCACCACAAGTGCGCCAAATCTAACAGGTATAATAATACTATAAATAACAAACACAGTAGAAACCAAATCAGAAACCTTTTTGTGAAGTCGGTTAAAAATAAACATGGACGTCATTCCGGTAAGTCCAGTCTCAGGTGTAGTATGTCCGCATCATTTATAATTTAAGCCCTGCCAAGGGGCTAAGGGATGAGTGGCGGCGAGCGCAAATGAAATTTCTACCACTATTTTAGGAAAACAGTTGGATTTAGATTTAGAATGGCGCCGTTATTAATTTTTCGGTTACAATTTATTTAATTTTAGAACGATCGTTTTGTTACAATTAAGATAATATCTCACGTTTTCTAATCATTTTCTATTTATTTTATTGCTTCTTTAGTTATTTTGATTCCGGGTGTGCTTGGTGTCTGTAAGTTCACCGCGATACAGTGATTTATTTATTTGCACGAGTTGTCTTATATCAATGAAAGAAGACTAAGAAATAGAATTTATAGGGCGTAATCGAACGGATGTGTTGGAGGAGAAACCATGGCGGACGTTCCACGTTCAAATCGGGGATATTCTTTAAAATGCCAGGCATTATGCATGTTCTTTTTACGACATGCATTAAAAGATTAATGAATAAGTAGAGGTTGAAAGTGGTATGTCAAGATAGAAGCAAGTGCTTATACCTATGGAAAAGTGGCGTGAATGTGTATTCCAACAAAAGCTGAAAGTAATGGTAAAACACTTGTTTACAATTCATTTATTAGTTTTAATATTACAAATGAAAAAACTACGTACCTACATTATAAAAAAATAAAATGAATACACTGTACATAATATGTTATCGATCTTCGTACAAATGTCATCATTAATGTAATATGACAAACTTCACACTAAACAACTTACTGTAATTACATTACACAGTAGTAAGTACACGTTACAATGTAAACAAACATTTGTTCTCTTCATTCACCATTACGTTGTCACACTTTAGGGTTCCTTATCTTAATCGGAACGTGGAAATCTACTTCAGTTTGTGTACTTAGGAATATTTAAAGCATGTGATTCACAGAGTCCTCGTAATGTGTTATTGTGAAACATCTGTGCAATGTATCCTCAGCCCGTATAACGTCCACTGCTGAACATAGGCCTCCTCCCGAGTCTCCACACTTGGGAGGCGGTTGGTGACCGCAGTATTATGTTGTGCCAGACAAGGAAACGCGCCTACACGTTCCTTGATAAACGATTATTATAGATGATGTTATAATAATCGGGACCGACGGATTAACGGCTTTCCGAGGCACGGAGAGTAGTCCCTCAACCAGCCAACCAACAAAATTAACAATTCTTTTATGGGGCGATGTACCTATGCGCTTCTACAACAAACTTCCTAATAATGTAAGAGATCTTTCTACAAATAAGTTTAAACGATATTTCTAAGAAAAATGATGTAAAATGGCTTATTATAAAATTTCAGATTATGTCAATGACAACAGAACTGTATGAGAGTGAATTGTTCTAAAACAATACTGCTTTATTAATAATCGTAAAATAAAAAAATATTTAACAAAGGATTCGTCTGAGTTTATTGCCAGTTATTCTCAGAGTTGCCACGTTCAGAACTGGTGGTATTAAAAGAAAGCGACGCATCATAAAAACATGATTTAAAATATTTTAAATGTGTCTATATGAATAAAGAATTTTTGACTTTGACTTTGAAGCAGACCCTGAAAAAAATCTTACAATTTACACAAAGATTTCCTGTCCGCAGTGGGGATCAAACCCACGACCTCCAAAATTTAAAGAGAGTCAAATTCCGCTACGTTACGGAGGTTCAATATATGTCTATAGATAAGCCTTGTGTATATAAGTCAGAAAGATTTGCTCCTCTATTTGACTTGAGTTCAGATAAATAATACTATCTGTACTAGCAAAGGAAACAAAAATTCCAAATTCCATGAAGAGATCGTTTCTTACTTCTAGCCACGCTTTCTTTTCAAAACTTCAGCCATACAAAAACAGACTTCCTCGGGCACTTCCATAATAATCGTAAAAATATGAACCCCAAGCTGCTACGTAATAGATAAAAGTGTTGTATTCAATTTGTCTTGTTTACATAATCTCTGCTTTGTTACTGAGAAATATTACTTTGTATTCAGAACAAGAGGGTAACGTGAGCACTAATTCGAGTTTATAAAAATATGTTACTGTTTACATAATATACATGTTTATGTTTACATGATGTGCATGTTTATGTTTATAAAACTGATAGGTAATTAGGTATTGTTAAGTATTTGATGTTTTATAAACAGAATTGACAACCTCCGTAGCGTAGCGGTATTTGGCTCGCTTTAAATCTCGGAGGTCGTGGGTTCGATCCCCACGCCGGACAGGAAATCTTTGTGTAAATTCGAAGATTTCTTTCCCGATTGTTATAACATCATCTATAATAATCGTATATCAAGGAACGGGCAGCAGCTTTTCCTTGTGTGGTACAACATAATACTGCGGTCACCAACCCGGGAGGAGTCCCATGTTCAGCAGTGGACGTTATACAGGCTGATGATGATGAAATAGAATTGAATGACATTAATATTACGTAAACAATATTTTTGTCTCGTAAGAGTATTACTAGTCTGCTATGTTCTTCTTTACAAATAGGTATTATAAAGAGCCGATTTAATTGTTTGTTTGCTTGCATTGAAAAGGCTCTGAAACGACTGGACCAATCTCGAAATTCAATTACCTTTAGAAAACTACGTTATCCGGAAGTAGAATACTAAATATTTAATTATAAAGTTCCCACGGGGATCGGAGCTACGCGGATTAAACCGCACACGGAAAGATATAACTCAATATTATTAAATACCTATTCTGACACAAAATAGACCTCTATATATAAATATACTAGCTGCGCCCCGCGGTTTAACCCGCGTTACTCTGCTCCAGTGGGTCGGAGCGTGATATTTTGTAGCCTATATGTTAATCTAGCTTATAAACTATCCGCGTGCAAACTTTCAATCAAATCCATTCAAAAGTTTTTGAAAGAGTTACAATCATCCATCCATCCATCCATACTTACAAACTTTCGCGTTTATTATTTTAGTAGGATAGACGGCTGTGTATATATATGTATTTTGTGTATATTCATATATTTTGTGTCATTCGAATACAAAACGTTTACTCTAATGGGAATGCCGTGTAACAATTTATCGAATTGTACGGTTAAGTCTGTTGTAAATGTTATACATTTCTAGGTAAATACTTCGCTAAGTCGTGTGGTTTCCGGCTTAGAATTGACCACCCCATGTCCTCCCATGGGTGTCGTAAACCCATGGGAGGATATGTGGTGGTAAACTGTGGGTGACAAAAAAAAGATAAGAGGTAACTAAGGGATGGGCAGCATTCTTTATTCTTATATACACGTTTCAATATTTTGGATCCTGTTCTTATGATGCGTCCCTTTTTTGTCTACCACCTGTTCTGGACGTGGCAACTCTGAGAAGAACTGGCAAGAAACTCAGAGGAATCCTTTTTTAAAATACACGTTATAAAGGCAGTATTGTATCAAAGCAACTTGCTCCCAAGTAGTGTTGATATTGATATAACCTCAATCAACCATATCCAAAATTTGATCACACTCAAAGCTCACACTGCCAAGCCATTAAGGCTGTCATTATTTTCCTTATAACAAATTCAAATTAGAAGTAATCATTAAAATGTCTGTCTACTTACTTTATACCTATTAATAACGTGAAACATCGCAGTTGTGTATTTGAACATGTCGAGTATCTAAATTATAGCAATAGCAATGTAATTCATATTAATTAAATGTTAGAATTTCTCTACGCGTTTAGCCCTGGGCTTAACGGAGCTATGTCAGGGCTCAATACGTTCTGTAAAATTACAACATATACTTGTTTAATATAGTTAATGTGTAAGTAATTACATGCTTCTTCGGTGAACATAATTTCAAATAGCGTTTATAATAATACTACAAAATAACCAAGGGTTTACTTGCGATAAAAAGTAATACAAATATTTTTTTTCTACTGAATACAAAACTTACCTAAAAATCACTTTTCATAATATAACCCAGTGCCGTAGCAGCCGAAGACCCAGCACGAAACCTGTGAAGGTTTCGTGCTTTACGAGGCACGGAGGTTAGTCCTTCAACCAACTAGCCCCTACAACCCTTGTCTGGCGTCATCTCTAAATAGAATACTCATGCTTCCCACGCACGGTTTCTCCCGGTTGTATATCGCTCTAGTTTTTCCGGGTTACACAATTCAAACAATCAAATCTTAGAACAAAATTAATATATTAAAGAACATGCAAAGCAATTTAAAAAACATGCAAATTTTCTCTTTACGATGTCATTGATTAGGTGTAGGGCATCTCAAAAGGACGGTTGCTATGAAAGTACTTGTATGTAAACCTTAAAACCACCTTCAATACAAACCTCAAAAACGTCTTTTAAAACAAAGATTGGTAAGTGAGATAGTGGCTTATATAGGTCAGAACCTCCGTTTCAAAGTCGGTTAAAAAAACAAGCGAGTCTCAAAGACTGGAGCCAAGTTTATGAAAGGCATTTGTATTTCATTGCAGAAAGTGTGAATAGAATGAATGTTAACAATACTAAAACAGAGACTTGTTTTTAGTGTGAAGGATGATCTCGTTCGTACGGACTTAACTGTTTTTTATTTAATCTAATTAAATATAAATATTTTCAGAAGTAATTATATGAAGTTAACCACGTTAGTTACTTCACTGAGCATATAAACGAACGGAAGTTCAGCCTTATAAACTGGAACCACATCTAAGTTTGTGTCTAAGCCAACCCGTTTATGTCCACTGCTGAACATAGGCCTCCTCTTGACTGACCGTGGCAAGCCAGGGTCTTCGAGGGATAATGCGTATTGGTGGTCGCAATAAGATGGTAACTAATCTTGAGCTGATAGATACTGCTGCCCATATATCAACTGTGTATCCTTTAGTTGCCTCTGTCAACAGTCATGAATTGGGGTGGTCTATTCTAAGCCGGAAACCACCCGGCTACTCCGTGAGTCTGCTCCTATGCAATTGTTAAAATAAAACCTAAACGATAAAACGAAAGATTGTGTTCTTTTTAGTTCTGACTTTTTGTGTTCTCACGTATTCCGAATCTCGGGAAAGTACCTAGTTAATTAAAGTTTTGAGAATAAGATCGATAAATATAACATTTCAAAATATTAAAAGAAATATAATTAACTTGGAAGATTTACTAGTGTGTCGCGTAAATCAATAGAGCTATCTAAAAACAATTTGTTACTAAAATATTTTATTTAAAAAGTCTTTACTTTACTGTACCGTTATACCAATTGAAAAGTAAAATAAAACTTTAACTTAAGTTACTTATTTTAACTCCAAATTTAAAAGTTTTTTTTTTCAAACAACTCCAACAAAAGGATAAGACTAACGTAGGTAGGCTTTAATATTATTAAAAAACGGCCAAATAATTTCTTTCTTCATAAATAAAGTCGTTTACAGCTAAAAGCTTTTAAAATTTCATTAACTTCGACGTATTAAAAAATAAATATATTCTTACAGAATTTTTATTTTTCGTCACCATAGTACCAAATATAAGAAAACATAAGCTGAATTAGATTCAACATTTTTGAATAAGCCCACGTTTACTTAAGAAGACAGTAATCCTCCCTATTAAGTGTAAATTGAAGGTGATCAATATTAAACCTCATTTCCATAGCCATTGCTTGTTTAATGCTTTATCGTGTGCTATGAATTGTTGATGCTTTTAGAGACAAAGTAAAACCTTTTTATGTTCCTCATAAAACTTCTGTTATTTTTTGGCGCTTCTAAAATTGGCATATTAATATTATTGCCGGAATAACTTAGTGGCATAATATTTTGTAATATGATTAATATATTATCGTCTCTCAAGCTATGTTTACGTAACAATAAATTGGAATAAACCGACATAGCCCAACGGATTACTTTGTTGAAGCGGTAAAAGATCAAGCCATATAGCACGGAGAATAGATGGCCGTTGGGGCCGAAAAGTTCTCGAATGGAGACCGCCGATCGTCATGCGTAGCGTAGGACGTCCACCAACTAGATGGACGGATGACCTGGTAAAGGCCGCGGGATGACGGTGGACACAGGCGGCCTCTAACCGTAGTAACTGGAAATCTACGAGGGAGGCTATGTCCAGCTGTGGACGTCCTACGGCTGAAATGATGAGGATACTTTTCGATAAATGTTTGTACTTCGTGCACACAGACAAAACACCCACATAACGTCTGCTAAGCACGTATAATATGCACATTTTCAATTTCATGAACGATTAATGAACTATTTCATCGGCAGGACATAGAGATACCCAAATATGGTTTTAACAAAGTTCATGTTCTAATACATATATGAATTACCCTAGATAATATTATGGCAACTTGTATGAACGTGCTATTTGAAGCAACAAAATGCCGGATAAAAACTAACCCCCTGATCTTTGATTTTGTCTACTTTTAAGACTAGAAGCGTAACTAGACTAGTAACGTAAACGTAACGTAACGTAAACGTAGTAAGACGTTAAGAGAACGAAGGTATTTCAAGAAAAAAAAATGCTTTATAAAATTTTCTTTATACAGTTAAAGGCGATTAAGAGACCTTAATCGCCTTTAACGGTATACCTGGAGGTTGGGCAGCATCTTAATTCATCTTACAGCGATCACCAATCCGCCTGACAAGCGTGGTGATTATGGCAATATCTACCAACAGCCCAGAGTTGCAAAAGTGTTAACAGGAGGTCCATGTTCAGCAGCGCAAGTAAACGGACTGCTAAACTGAACTGAATATTTTGTTGTAGAAATACCTTTCCTAAAATCATAACATTTTCTTTTGTTTTGGTCAGGTCCAACCCTAAAGTAAAACAAAGGTACAGAAAACAAACAATTTCCATTGCCATGTTAATATTGTTGTGTGATTCTCGCTCAGTTATGCAATAGGTACGGTTTATTTAATTGTGTCCGATTGCGAAACTCGTTCGAGTTCAATAATCGAATATTTATGCATGAAACAGCAATGGTAATTCCAACGCTTATTTTACCCGTTACAATTTCTAGAGCAAATGTTTCATTTGATTATCTCAAGAAATGATAAAGTTTCACTTTCATAACGTTTAAATTTTCTTAATTAGACGGAGCGTTGTAGGATAGTGAACGAAAGACAGAAAATTTAATTTGCGTACAAATTTTCGTTTCGAGGAATGGAGAACGGTAGCCAGTCTGAAGAGCATTTTTATGTCTGTAGGAATTTTCAATATCCCATAGCGCCGGATGCCTAAATGACATTTTACGTATTGCTAATGTTTTTTTGTGAGTTTCGCGCCACAAAAAAGAGATGTTCTTGCAATTTCATTTTGATGTCTGTCCGTGAAGACTCTTTTTACATAGACGAGACGATAAACTGCATAATATTACGGTTTATGAAGTTAACCAAAAAAACCCACCGCATATTTTTCAAAACAAAGGCTTACGTCAATTTAATCGTTAAATTAGACGCATACGTTTTAAGCGTCGAGAATATATGTACAAAAAAGTTGAAGCACACCTCTGACCACCCAAGTAAGTATGTACTATATAAATGTGCAGTTACATACTTCAGTACATAATATTACAATGAACGTGAAAAGAAACTGAGGACTAATTGTCTGCATTCTAAGTTGCCTTCCACATGCTTTGAAACAAGGAAAAAAGAGAATGACAGTACATAAAAAACCGGCCAAGTGCGAGTCGGACTCGCGCACGAAGGGTTCCGTATCAGTTACAAGTGCGTACCTATTTTTGATATCAAGAATAAAATGCGTATGTTTATGAAATGAAATATTATTTTATATTTTTATATTCGAGTTCATTGAATGAAAGGTAAATTGCGGTTTTCGATTTATGACGTATTAAAAACAAAACTACTTACAAGATCTCGTTCAAACCAATTTTCGGTGGAAGTTTGCATGGTAATGTACATCATAAATAAAAAAGTGGATGTGACATACAGACGGACAGACAGACAGACATGACGAATCTATAAGGGTTCCGTTTTTTGCCATTTGGCTACGGAACCCTAAAAAGGGGAATTAAAACTTTAGGCTCGCAGTTGGAAGCACTCTCTTAAGATTTTATACTCCCATTCAGTAGTTTAATATTGTTGGATCGCTATTTAGGTTTAATACCTTTAAACAGGGCTCACTCAAACTACATAAAGATATAACTGTAATTTTAATTTTACTAACTGCATCACTCAGTTTCACCTAGGTTGTTTTGAGTTATTTTTATGGGCTAGGTAGCCGCGATTCTTTGCGAACCCTATTTAAAGATATAAATATATTAACTGTGCCATCTGAGTATATCTACCAGAATATTTTATTTGTTAGGAAAAACCAAGATACATTTAGTAAAAAAAGTGACTTTCACAATATAAATACTAGGAATAAGGACAAACTAGCTATGCCGTGCTAAAGCCTAAAGGGTCAGCAAAGTTAGTAAGTAATTCATGGGAAATTGCATTAGATTTTATAACAAACTTCCCTCTCATATTACTGACATGCCTGATGCATTATTTAAAACACATGTAAAACGCATCCTAATGAGTAGGGGCTATTATAGTACTAAAGAGTATATAGATGACAAAGATGTATGAGATGTATGGCAGGCTATACCCTCGTGCACCAGATCGGATACCCTATAGCTGATGAAGCATTGAAATGTGAACTGAAAGATCATGATAGTGTATTCTGGGTACTGTCTGTAATCATAATCATAAAAATAACACATGTTCTGTCTCAAAATAACTTTTCTGATCTGTTAAATTAGCAAAATAAAAATAAAAGTTGTATAAAGACAGCCGATTGGTAAATTGTGTAAGCCAATTAACTAAATAAAGACAGTAACTGGACCTAAATAATGTTGACATGCCCATCTGAGTATGTTTCGCCGGATCGTCTCAATGAGGCCGCGATGAAACCGGCAGTAGAATACCCCACTGAGTTTGTTTCGCCGGATCTTCTCAGTTGGGGCGTATTGGATCCGGTGGTAACATAAAATCGCGTCCGACGATATACTTATGGTCTATCTAAATAATAACATACTCAAATGACAGAACTTTAGACTATTAAATTATAGATAAAAAATAAAATTCTATTTTCATACCTGACAGCTTTTACGCTAAAGCTATAAAAAATCTAATACAAACTATTTATTATTATTATAACTATAATAACTAAACTAAATTAATAAATTAAATATATTATATTAATGAGCCAAATATGTTTTGACTATTTGCAAATGCCTGTAATAAGTACGTAAATAAAAACTTTTTTTATTTTATTTATTTTATTTCAGTAATCTCTTAGAGATGGCGGAGGCCAAAACGTTACACAAATTATCAAAGTTTTATTTTTATTTTAGTGAAACATTATCATAAAATAATGCATTTGTCATCATCACACCTGAATTACGTGCCATTCTAATGGCGAAAGACTGTTAAAATCGAATTTATGATATTATTTATCACAAACAGAACTACATTATGTACTTTCGTTAAAAATTTTTAAAGATACTAGCAGAGTTTTTGCAAACTATTAGTATTCTTGGTAACCCCTCGTACTAAGCTAAAATGCTTGTGTTACGAGTGAGTTCTCGTCTTTAGTGCAGAGTGTGAGGATCGGACTGGGCGACCGACGCTCTTGCCATTGAACTACAAGCTTTTGGTTCTTTTTTATTTGAAACAATTAAAAACTTTAAAAAGTGCATAAAAGAAAATAACAAAGAAGTCCGACAAGTATTTTATACTCCAAATTATACAAGACCACTTCAAGAGAACGTGTTTTAGAGCGCGTTCAAAAAACATTATGTAAAGGTATGTACATAAGCTAAAAGTATTTACGTAACGACAACATAATGGGTTCAAGCTACTAAAAGTGCGGGCACTATGACATTTTGTTAAACCATACGGGAAGGATTACGTTCAGGTAAGCTGTGGCTCAAGGAAATTGGAAAATAATAGAAGTATTGCGCGAAAAAATTAAGTCGAATATAAATATTTTTACTTTCACTCGCTTGAAGTTGATATAATATATACTGGGTGACTTTTTTACCGTCTTGAAAATATACGAAATAGATGTCTAAGGTTATATTTTATCTTTTTTGGAACGAAGTTCCTTACGGCAGGCTTGGAGGAGATAGGGATTTTGCAGCGCGACCGAACTGAAAAAATGTGATAGTAAAACCGTAAGAATAAGTCCGTGGAATAAAACCGTTAAATGAGACGTTAAACGCGCTAATCTCAGAAACTACTGGTCCGATTACAAAAATTCTTTCAGTGTTGGATAGTCCATTTATCGAGGAAGGTTATAGGCTATATTTTATTTTCAAAAAAATTAGGGATCCGTAAGAAAATTGCGATTTTGTAACCCAAGGTGTAAAAGCGAAAACCTATTAATGCGTGCGCTGCAAAAACTATTGACAATAGAACAAAATGATGTACTACGGGTTTGTAGGTCTTATTAAGATCTACAAAAAAGTCCGAGAGAGCATATATCTAACTATCATAGTTTAGTCACAATAACCGCTTTTATGTTCATAAAAAAATATTAAATTGTCTGAAGAAAGAAACTACGTTAAATGTATATCATAATATTAATCCTTATCCAAATTAAGCATTATGTTATCAAGGGTATTTATGTAGAAGTAAAATACTTTTTGTTTTATTCTAATCGGACATTTCGTTGAGAAATTATCACGAGTATAAAAACGCAAAGAATTGGTACCTAATAATGAGTTATTTGCCATAATAGATAAAGCTGAAGAGTTTGTTTGCTTGAACGCGCTAATCTCAGCAACTACTGATCCGATTTGAAAAATTCTTTCAATGTTAGATAGCCCATTTATCGAGGAAGGTTATAAGCTATATTTTATTATAAAGTTTCAACGGGAACGGGAGTTACGCGGGTGAAACCGCGCGCGGAAAGCTAGTTAATAATAAGGGGCACAATCGTGTTTACAAACAAATACTTTCATGCGAAATTGTATCGTAGCGAGACCTGCCCGGCCGCCCGAACGTGGCCGAACCTTCCCGAGGCGGGCCGACGGACGCGCGACGGCGAGCGAGACTCGGTCGAGTGTCGAGCCCCGACGGAGCGCGTGCGAGTAGCCGTATAAAATAGTTTAAAGACTATTTTTTTGTCATTTGTAATTATTTCTATTTCTATGTAATTTTATGTTGTCAAACAAAAATAAAGAGACATATTTTGTTACTTTAGTTGATAATTTGAATTACGATTTTTTTTTATTTTACTTACGTAATTTATTATTTCCTAAAATACTGAATTTCCTAACTACTTTCCTGTACTTAAATAAAAACTAATCAGCAAAATTTAAGAGAAAATCAAGAAAACCTACATAAAATTGAGCACGATTTTTCTTTTGCAAATTATGTCGATTCTACATTAGCCGAAGGAACTTCGTTCCTACCTGGTGTCCCACGACACCATAAAGTTTTTTTTTGAGTGAAAATCGTATCGGTAAATATGTGTACCTAGTTACGCTATTTCACTCACGTTTTTTATTCATGTGTGATTGCAGCCTAGGTATTATAGGCACCTACGTTTTCATTATGTACAAGCTATGTAGGGTGTATTTATTAAAGTAATTAATGAGATTTTCGAAACTCTAATTACCGAACTACTAGTGTGTGTGGACTAGAACATATAGACCACAGTATATTTGTTACTGTGGTCTATAGATTCTGTCCACACAACACACCATATTATTATCAAGATGGTAAAAAAGTCACCCATATATACCCGTACCCGTATATAATATTGATTGAATGGAAGCGTAGTAACTATTGGATTAAGTGTAACTCAATTCTGAATGTAAGGTAATTAAAAAAAAATGCCATCGCAATAGAAATAGATATGTTAAGTTACGTAAAAGATAATATAAGTGAAAATATTTTTGTGAGATAATATATTTTTTTCCATACAATCAATTAAATGATTTTAAAACATATGTATTTTTTTTAAGTCGTTTCAAAATTTAGCTATACTGGTCGCATCTACCAGTGTGTCGTATACTTTGGTTATTTTATATTTCTGCAAAAAAAAATCTCTGAAGTTATCACTCGATATGATATATTAATATACTTCTAATGGGATGCGTGCTTTCTGAAAGCATCATAGATTTCGAACGAAAAGTAGGTGTTTTGATTCCAAGGTTTTATTTTATTTCGAATTATTTTTACTTCGTTTATCTTTTTGATATAACAACCAAATATTGTATCGCGGTCAGGTCACCATTGATATTGTTTAATTAACATTGATTATTGTAAATACATTTTTTTGATAAACTCAAAACGTGGTCGCATTTCATTTAATATACAGTACAATGCTACATAATAGTTATTTAATTTTATTGCACCCGATATTGAAAGTATAACCTACAGCAGTTATCACTTAGTACGGTTATCAGTCCCGTATATTTACAAACTCGGAACCGTGGAGCAAAATACTATTACATCTTTGTAAGAACATGAACCTGACAAAAACAGAATGAATTCTCATTGGTAGAATGCGTATTAAAAGGGCTAGTCGCAAGGCAGAACAAGGAAATGATTTAATTTAATCTCAGCCCGGAACGTTGAATTAATTTCGTTATTTGGACATTTTTTCACGAGGGGAAACGAAAAATGAAAAAATGGCTGTGCGAAATTATAACGGTACAATTTTTCAAAGTCGAACGCCTTTGAGAAGTTAAATTATAAAAATCAAATATTTTCCTTTTCGGTGCTATGCCTTGATTGTTAATATTTTTGCGACTTATATTATTCGGAATGTGACTTATTTCGTAATGTCATTTCGTAATTGTTTTAGGGAACGTCTTTTGGAATTGTAATGAAGTTTCGGAAAGTGAATTTGTTACAGACGGAAAATGTTTGTTCTTTTACAGTCAAAGCACATATTTTATTCAAATCATTTAATGTTTACCACATGTTAAAATCATTTGTAGCAAAGAAAATGAGAACAACGTATGGGCCCTGTTCGGCAGAGCAATTCAGAAGAGTAGCAGTAGAGAGTCATTATGGTGGCGCAAAATATTTTTCGTAACACATATAACAGACAGGACTTCGAGTCCTATTCAGGAAGTTTAAAGGCAGAGATTACAACACTACTGCTATTGTTGTTGGAAATATAGAAAATCTTTTAACTAGAAGTGAACTCTCCAGATCACATAAAATCTTACACAAATAAAACTTACATCGAGAAGTTAATTAAATAGCGAAGAATCTTAATAGCGACTTTTAACTCATTTAGAACAACGCCATCTATTGATACCGATAAATTACGTTATTCTATCATAATTAAGAGTTATTGATTCAGAACTATGTTAAAACAGTATCCAAAAATATAACCAAGGATAAAACTGAGGGACCAAACTTTGAGTAGACATTAAACACAACACATAAATGCAATTCCTCAGCCTGCAACGCAGAACTATTCGACTAAACCGCGATCAAAACCAAAGTCATCCATAGATATTAATTTATTCAGAAACGGTTTCCACATCTGAGATCCCAGATTAAGTTCTTACTACAAGATGTTCATCCACTTCATGCTAGCAGAAAGTGGCGTAACTAATAGGTGACTGTGTTAGTAATTATTAGTTGCCTATTATTTATTAGTTACAAATTTAAAAAAATAGATGTTTGTGGTTGGCTAATTCTAAGTTAAAAATGTATCTTAAATATTTTCAACTGAACTGATTACCTTTGAGTCAAACCATGCGCACATGATAATAAACATGTAAAATTTGTTTTATTATTACAGTTCTTATAGAAAAAGCAATCGTTTACTAGCCTCCCCGCCTTTGCAACTGGGTTGCTGGCTTCTTGCAGGACCGCAGAATTCGCGTCCTTGGGAAGGACGTGCTTCTTGCAAGTGAATGCCGGAGTGCCCCAGAGATCGCCCACTCTGTGTATTCTGCATATCAATGACATGTAAGCCTTAGGTAACATTCATTGCTATGCATACGACAGCACAGTGCACGGGCGGTATTTCGGACACCACGCAGCAAAGCGGACCGAGATCGAGGTAAGACGACAGGGACTTGTCATTGAGCTCGACGGGGTTCTGAATCGCATCTCGCAATGGGGATCAGATAACCTTGTCGAGCTCAATGCCAATAAAACCCAGGTGTGCGCGTTCACAGCAAAAGTATCCCTCTCTTCAGAACACCCCCTTAACGATGCAGGACAGCCTAAGCATACTCGGTATGGATTTACGCTGCGATCTGAACCCCAAAAAATATATTGAGGTCGACATCAACATGGCATCTGGAAAAGTCGGAGTCCTGAACAGGGTGAGACGGTTCTTTACGCCTGGGCAACGATGTCTTTTGTACAAAACCCAGGTGCGATCGAGCATGGAGTACTGCTCTCATCTCTGGGATGACTCCGCAAAGTACCTGTTAGATGCCCTGTACAGGCTGCAGCGACGGGCTATCCGTATCATTGGCTGTGCAGATGTCACTAACACCTTAGAGCCTCTGCAAATGCGTAGAGACATTGCCTCCCTGGCTGCCTTCTACCGCATCTATCACGGGGAGTGTTCTGATGAGCTAATCCAGCTAATACCACCCTCCCCTATCCTTTGTAGAACAACACGGGCAGGCCTGAGATGCCATCCTCAAACGGTGGAAACCATATCGTCCCGCACAGGATAGCCCAAATACGACATATCCGCCTAAGCGTTTGTGATAACTTAGTGATCGCTTCAAAATGTTTCGTTTTATTCATACGTTCGGGTTGGAAAGGCTCCTAGCCATTTTTATTTCAATATATTCAATATCTTGTTGAGATAAAAAGTATATTTCATTTAAAACAAATAATAAAATCTCTCTTAAAAATATATTTTTCAATAAACATACACAATATTTGTAATTCTATTGGTAACAACATAACGTTAAATTTTTTTTAATGACAACATAAAGATTTTTACTGAGAAATACAATTCGTCAATTGAATTTGTTGTGGGCTTTAGACGATACAGTTACGCCACTTCTAGCAGATTTTCTTATAGACAGCTTCAGCTTCTACCGTCTTTATTTTTCTTTGAAAGTTTCAAACTTAAAAGCACGATATATAATCTCTTAATCTTCATCTTTAAAGCATTATTCCTCTTGTTTGATGTTTTCTGCAGAATGTGCATTGAATTTCTCAACAATATTGTCTGAAAATATACGTTCTATTCTGAGCGTGATAAATTATATTTAGTTTCATATTTTAAGCTTTTTGAACATGCTATTGTGTTTTGTATTGGTTGTCTATTTTGTGCTGAACGTTTTTAGAATAAATTTTTAACTTCAGTAGCCTGTTCAGTGTTGCCATATCTTAAACCTCGAAATCTGAATCACTATGTCTGAAAATCTGTATTCTATCTGTATACGATGAAAAAGCTAAAATCTGTATAAAATCTGTATTAATTAAAATTTTAATAAAGTAGTAGACAAGTGAAAAACATATTTATTATTGATACATACTTTTATTCATTTTATTAGTCATATTTTTACTAACATTTAGCTTGAAACATGGCTCGTTTTTTAATAATTGTTTTTCCTACCTTGTCTGTACCTAAATAGTTGCGAGTTTTCGTTTTTATCAAATTAATTGAAGAAAATATTCTTTATTAAGAAATTGGTCCAGTAATATAGTAATATCTATCAATTGGTTTGCCATAGCAAAAGTAATTGTAGCATCTAGTTTAAAGGACAAATAAATCTTTAGGACCAAAATGTAGGTATTAATTTTTGAGCCTTTTACTTATATTCTTTCTTGTATTCTCACATGAAAATTTGAATTTAAAAAATCTGTATAAATCTCAAGTGAAATCTGTCATCTGTATCAGGAGCTAAAAATCTGTACCAATACAGATAAATCTGTATATATGGCAACACTGAGCCTGTTATCTGGTTGCATTGAGGAATATTTTCATATACATGTGCTCGCAGCATTATGGTATGGAACCTGGAGCTGACAGATGCTGCTGCCCTTTTTATTTGCTGTCCGGGGGGAATTTCATTTACGCATTCCCACCGCTCCTGCAGCGTATCCGTGCGCTAGCGGCGGGATATGTGAGACTCGCCCCCTCCATAGCGGTGGTATCCTTACTTATATCACGAGGAGAGGACCCTACACCACCTAAACCCCCTGGAAACTCCTTCGATCCATCGTGGCAGGGGCCGGGTACGCATGACGGCACCCGCGGCCAATATGTCGCCGCGGGATCTCTTGGGCCACAATATGCTGCTCCCTAGTATGCACCCTAGTCATATCAAGCGGCACCCATGGTACAACATGGGTGACGAGCCCATGTTGTACCATGGGTGCCGCTATTCTAAGCCGGAAACCACATGGCATTCATATGTATTTATTTAACTGAACAATAACATAAGGGAAGAAGAAAAATGTTATAAATGATTATCCGTGTTGGATGTTACTGTTCAACATTGTCTGTGACTTTTGCACTTATTGAAATTTATACTGTAAAGGAATGGGCGGTACTTCACCACACAAAGGATTGCTTTTCCTAGCCATATGAGATGGTATGCTTGATGTCTGCGATCCCAACTATTTATGTTGAGAACTTATAACGTAAAGTGGCGCGCGAACTCTGTCATTTGACTTTTTGAATGCTGCTTGAGAAAATGCCATGTGAATCTATACCGCTACTGGTAGCGGTATAGATTCACATGGCATTTTACCTTGTCTGTTAAAGGTGAAACAAGATCGCTTTAAAGTACAACTTTAAAATATACATGTGAGAGCGAGTTGAGTCTACCTGTTGGATATATTATGTGGGAATAGTTAGTGCATATCAAGTGTGTGTCCAATCCAAAAGATACAACATGATTGCTTGTTAATTGAAAAAAAATAGTTTACTTTTATTTCTACAAATAAATAAGTTTGTTCAGAAACTTTAAAAGCCATCATTTTAAACAATTCACTTCTTATAATGTAAGAAATTGATTTATCTACCCTACTAATAGGTATTATAAATGCAAAAGTTTGTATGTGTGGATGTATGTATGTTTATTACTCTTTCACGGAGGAACTCTTAATGGATTTGGCTAAAAATTTGCACGCGGATAGTTTATAGGCTGGATTAAAATATAGGTTACAAAATATCACGCTCTGTCCCACCTGGAGCAGAGTGACGTGGGTAAAAACGCGGGGCGTAGCTAGTATAAAATTCTTATTTCAGTTATATATTAATATAGATAAAATTACAAAATATGAATACCTACTTAAACTATTTCTCATTTAATGTAAATTTTTATGTCTTGTTTTTATTAAAATAATATTAATTTGTTATAAATTGAAATTAAATTATATCGTAGACAATATTTTAATACATTTTGTTAATAGAATATGCTTGTATAAAGATAAATTAATCTTCTAAGCATATTATAATTTGTTCCTCCCATTATAAATGTGACGATAAAATGTACTCAAATATTTTTATTAAAGTAAACCTTTTACAAAAAAGAAAATACAAAGCTACTCTTTAATTAAAACCTAAAAAAAAATAACAACAAAAATAAAATAGAATTATCCTGTGAAATAATAAATATATATTTATTTAAACTAAGTACAATAAATGAGAGATAATTATTACTCAGCTAAGTTCAGTTAGCAATTCAAAGAGAAACCTTTTATTTATAATAGTTTCATATTAAGCACAGAGACAGATAAGTTTAACAAACTTTATGAATTTATCTGACTAAAAGCTTTTAGATTTTACTATGATTTTTCGTTAGCGTATTACTTGTTTGCGATTAGTTAAAAGTATAAAATGAAATCGAAAAGGATTAATTTTTAATAATTAATTTGATAAGAATAGTAGTATTTTATAAGTTTTAAATTGGCTACTTTTAGTTGTATATATGTATTTTATGCATGTAATAAAATTGTTGACATTATTAATGAAGCTGTACAGATATTGTGATTCAATACTATTACCATAATTTCAGAGTGATACTTTTGAGTAGCTAATTCAACTGTAGTACACAACGCATTACCAACATAAGTTATAAAAGTATGTTTAATTTTGACATAATGGAGAGCGAGGCTTAAGTATTAAATGGATAAAATGCCTACAAACTAAGTAACCTTTGCACGATTGCGCCGCCGCCGGTTGGGCATGTACCTTGGCTCAGCGCAGTCTCCTGAGCGAAATGTAACGAAATTATTTTCTTATTACAACATGCAAAAAACTCAACGTTTTATTTTTTTAAATTACTAGCAGAGTTCTGCAGTCTAGTAGTATTCTTGTTAAACCCCGTGCTAAGCTGATATGTTTGTGTTACGAGTGCGTTCACATCGGTAGTGAATGGGTGGGGCTCGAACCGTCGACCTCAACATCACAAGTCCGACGCCCTAGCCATTGGGCTACGGCCGCTTTATAGTTTGAGAGGCTATCTCAGACTTTGGGTCTACTAAACATCACAAGTTCGAACCAGGTAGTGTAAAGTGATGTTGAGTTTTCCATCTCAATGGTATGCATAGCATCACAAGTGAATTGCTATGTTAGTTACTTATTATATGTAATATTTGACATTTTATAACATTATTTTTATGAATAGTGTGTGTCATATTTTGCTGTAGTTACTGAAAGGTAAATAAATTTACTTGTCTTTTTTAATTTGATTAAGTAATTTATAAGCCTTTATTAAGACTCAAGTCTTGATTACAAAGCTTAAAAATTTCGCATACATGTATGTATGTTAAAATCATAGCCACTTCTCAGTAAAAGGGTACATTTAAAAACCACAAAGCATGCAATTTATACTCATAGAAATCGTAGCAAATTAAACGACAATTAATCAATGCAAGTCGTATTTTACTGCCAGTTGGCACAAAGCCAAACTACAGCATTGCCACATCGGAACTATTGCTGATTCCAGATTAATAGAGAAAAAGTATAAAAGAAAGGGAACAAAATTGTGAAAAGCCTGACCCCGTACGACCCACCAATAGACTCGGTACAAGCCACGTATTATCTGGCACACTGATTTATTATTTCGAAGAGAAAGATTTTGTACGAATGTTTTGTGTTCAAATTTGAGGATGAGGAAATAAAACGATAACTTGAAGATCGAGTTTTCATGCAAGTTGTAGTTGAAATTTATACTTAGCATCAAAGAATTAAATAGTGGTGTCAGTTGCTGCGCTCGGAAACGCGAATGCATAGTCGGCTTTAAATAATGAATCTTGTTTTATTAGTTTGGAAAACCTGCGAGAACTTATTAAATAACTTAGGCATGAGTCTTATAGAAAGACGTAAGGAAAAGACATAAACAGACGCAGCGGGCAGCGGAGGCGTGAGATAGTTAAGGCATGTTAATTTTGCAAAATTCACACAAAACGTAGTCCTAGTAATTTTTTAATAAAAACGTTTTGAAGCGACATTGTGTTGTTTCTGTTTAATTCACGCTTACATAGTACGAAAAGGGATGATTCCAATTTTCATTTCTAATGAAAAGCTAAAAGACTGATTGATTCCTCCCGAGCATAATTTATTAACTCGATTTCTCATTGTCGTAGTCTTTTAATCAGCATTTTAAAAACAGCTAGCTCAATTTTTACAGACTACGGAAATTTTAAGGAATATGATTTAAAAAGCAAAAGTAAGTATCCAGTAGATTTGTCACATCTCTATTCAATTTAATATAATTATAATTCTTTCGATTTATTTCACTCCTAAATTGTAGTGAGAAAAATTATATTCCCGTTTCAAATTTGGCACCACTGTTTAAATTCTGTAAATTAGACCAACTGAAATCCTAATACCTTTATTAAAGTAATCCACTGCACACAATACACTCTTATTAAATGACTCTGTAATTTGGCTCCTGCCCTGTCATTACTATTTAGGAACTCTAACAACCAACAATAAAGCTTAACGCTACACCTTAAAGTTTAAATTAGGATGGCAGAGTAAATTAGGTTAATTATTATTATAGGTGACCCTATTGTTACGTGAAGGAGTTAGTGCTTTGTTGGTATACATGTTATAACTGTAAACTAACATTTTAAGTTTTAATTGAGAAGCATGAGAGCGAAATATGGTAGCAAGTTTGTATAAGTTTAGTTTTAGTTGAAGTATGTGAGTTGGCGAGTGTCTAAATAACTCAGTTTACATAGTTAACTAATACTTGTTAAGTTATGTTGTTGGACAAGCGATCTTAAAGTTTATTTCGTAAAGTTCTAAATCAAACAAATCACATGATTTTGGACTAAAAGTTGTCACTGACGTACATATTTCAGCAGCTCGCGTATGGGGAGATTGAAGTCCTCACTTTATGGATACGCCAGGCACAAGTATCTCAGTGTTGTCTACACCAGGGTTCTCCAAACTTTGACGCCTTAGGGCCATAACGATTTTTTCAATATGTTCAAAGGGCTAAAACAGTTTTCATTTTTCTATCCTCAACTATAATCTTATTTCTAGACTAGTCGCAAAACGAGTAATTATCATTTTGTGCTTTCTTAGTAACAACAATAAGACATTGGGTGTCGCGGGCCAGATTGATGACACTAGACTTACGCTGTCGCGGGCCGGATTGTTGGCACTGGAGGGCCGTAGTTTGGAGACCTGTGGTCTACACCATGGCTTCATGTAAGCAAAGTATAGATCCATTTACTTCATCATCATCATCATCATCATCAGCCCGTATAACGTCCACTGCTGAACATGGGCCTCCTCCTGAGGGAGGGTATTTGCCATAGTCACCACGCTTGGCAGGCGGGTTGGTGACCGCAGTATTATGTTGTACTACACAAGGAAACGCTGCTGCCCGTTCCTTGATATACGATTATTATAGATGATGTTATAACAATCGGGACCAACGGCTTAACGTGCTTTCCGAGGCACGGAGGGTAGTCCCTCAACCAACCAGACCCGGAAAGAAATCTTAGAATTTACACAAAGATTTCATGTCCGGTGTGGGAATCGAACCCACGACCTCCGAGATTCAAGGCGAGCCAAATACCGCTACGCTACGGAGGTTGTCCATTTACTTATTTTCACTATTTACTTTATCAGGCTGTCCCGTCCACTGGTGAACATGGACTTCATCTTATCTGACCTTGGCAAGCCAGGATCGTTGAGCAATATTTCCTTAATCACCACGCTTGGCAGGCGGATTGGTGATCGCAGTAAGATGGTTAATAACCTTGTAGCTGATAGACTGCCCATCCATTAGCTTTATGGGCATGGGCGTCATAGGAGACGACGTCTCTTACAACGCCCATGGGCAGACATGCGGTGGTCTATTCTAAGCCGGATAACTTACGGCCAGGCACACATTTTTTCTATAAAAGTTAAGATAATTGACAAGTAGTCTGATTTGCAGGGCTTATGCACTTTGGTGAATTGAAATGGTAGTCAGTCCCGTTAAACCTAATATAAAGGGTACAGTCAAAGAACAGGGAATGTGACTTTTTTAAATGGTATCTTATTATGGTAATGGTTAATATGGTGGTCTAATATGGTAATGGTTTTAAATGGTATTATCTTTAGTAGTTAAATACCCAATCACAAACTTTAAAAAAAAAGTAAAAAGATGGCACTGAAAAAACGTTTTTCTTAATGACCGAAACGATCATCTCAATCAAAGCGACATACCTACTTTTTAACTTTTAATTGCATTTTTCTCAAAATCTTTTAATTCAGATTATTCATCTCCTTTTCTTTGACTATACTTTTCATATATAATAATAATAAAATTACTGCCACCAATTAAACTTAAACGAATATTTCATAAATCATAGTATATCGATTTTTTTGTAAAGCGAAACATACTAATAATTAATTAAATACTTGTTTAATGGACATCACACCTATATTATTCATGGACTGTAGGTCGTAGGTCATATTTTTATAAACTCTAGGTCAATTTACAAAAATTTAATTGTTAGTAGCAAGTTCTACTGAACGATTATTTAATTTAAAGTTATTTCTATTAAACCAGATTAGTTTGAAGTCGTTGTACGTCAGATTAATCAATCTTTTTATAGATATTTATTTCATTGTACTAGTTAAGTCACTACATATTATATAGTATAAGAGAACTGTCTATAAATAAGTTTAAAATGACTATTAAAGCCAAATTGTGCAGCAGGGTTTATTATAAAATTTCTGATTATCTTTGTGACAAAAATGCTTGGGATTAAATCGCTCTAATCTCAATGTAAAATAAAGTATATTGTAATTAGGTCAATAAAATATTGTGATATGATATAATTTAAAAAAAAGAGGGTTCTACTGAGTGTTTTGGCAGTGTTTCTCAGTAGTCGCCACGTCACACACTGCATGGTAGGGAAAAAATATGACGATTCCAAACAAATGTAACCATTTTTACGGAATAAATGAATTTTGAATTTGAATTTGAAAAAAAGTCACTTCCCGCCGTCTATCTGTCCCTATGTATGGTTAGATCTTTAAGAATATGCAACGGATTTTGATGCGGTTTTTTGTTAATAGATAGAGTGCTTCAAGCGGAATGTTTAATAACGGGAGTTACGCGTATGAAATCGCTTGCGAGAAGCTTTGTTGGTATATACCAACAAAGCTACTCGCAAGCGGTTCCAATAAAAATACAGTTATAACATGTAAATGTTATAACTGTTTTTTTTAAATCTAATATTTTGAAGCGTCATAAAAAGTTATCAAGTCCTTTAAATTATATATATCGAGCTATTTTAAAATAACAAGATATATTTCTTTACAAATATCTGTGTGAGATAACTCGACAAGTTCATGCTTTGTAACACAACCTCCGTAGCGTAGCGGTATTTGGCTCGCCTTAAGTCTAGGAGGTCGTTGGTTCGATCCCCACACCGGACAAGAAATCTTTGTGTAAATGCTAAGATTTATTTCCGGGTCTGGTTGGTTGAGGGACTACCCTACGTGCCTCGGAAAGCACGTTAAGTCGTTGGTCCCGATTTTTATAACATCATCTATAACAAGCGTATATCAGAGAACGGGCAGCAGCGTTTCTCTGCATAATACTGCGGTCACCAATCCGCCAATTTTTTTTACCGTTAAACTACTAACAAGAGTTACTTGTAAACATCAAAATAGCAAGGCTAAAACAGAAACGATCCCATCCCAACCGAAGTTTAACGACCCTACAAATCTTTTGCACGGCACGTAGCAACAATAGTCCCTGGCGAAAAATCAGGGGGCCCTCAAAACTAAAACTAAACACATTCCAGCTTTAGTACTTCGGAAACTAACGTGTAAAACTAAATTATTGTGAAACGGTGTTGTTGGGGTCTTGTTATTGGGTTTCTGTGGGCGGAGATATGTATGCGTAGCAATTTTTATTGCTGAATTGGGATAATAGTTTGAGAGACATCGACTTTAGATGTGCGCTTAATTTTGTAACTGCCGTGTTTAGAGTGAAACAATATACTAGGTGACATTTGTTTACCGTCTTAAAAATAATAGGGCGTGATATGTATATGAAGTTTTTGTACTGAAACAGCGTGGAAATCACTATCTATAAACACACACCTAACCTAACCAAATGAGACTTTGCTACTATGTAATAAAACAAAAAAACTTCAACTTCAATAAGTCCTGTTAAAACCCATTGGTTTAGGTTTAGATTATTTTTTTAACCACCCAAAACCTCGTTAATTTATCAACTAACTAGTATGTTAATCAACTTACGATGCTTATTATATTCCGGTGACATATAAATTACATTAAAATTAACCTGTATAATGAGAAAATTAAACAAAGTAGATGCAACTTTTTTTTTTTTTTTTTTTTTTTCTTACTCGACTTGGGGGGGCACTGCCGTGCCCCCAGATATGCATTATATTTCTATTAATTGCCTTTAAATATGTCTGGTCTCGCCTAGATTTTACTATTAACACATAATACCACTGAGACATCAAATTAATTTGATTTGATAAGTAGATTACTATATTACGTGTCAAAAACTAGCCGTCAAGATGTCAGTTATGATTTCATTAAGCACTATGGCGATATTAGACATGGGTCTTTGAATTTATTAGCTGCGGTTGTTTCTGATATTGTAACCAATGTCTTGCAGTCTTGCTACCGACCAGACCCGGAGATTTGATTGCTTTTGCGGTGTAGGGATCACACCCACTACCTCCGAATTTTTTGCTATCTTATAACGTCAACTAATGATTATGGGCCTCCTCTAAAATGAGGTTTTGCTATATTCACTATGCTTGACAGACGGGTTGGCAACAGTTGCACAAAACTCCTTTAACATACTAAAAGTCATAATCCCTCAATCTTATCGCCAGCGACCGCCCTGAGTCGAAGTCCAAGCCCCACAGGGGGCGCCCTCTTGCGCAGGTTGCTTAGTTTGTAGTTTTTAAACCATTTATTAAGGCTGGAGCTCTGCTCGCCTTTATGGCCGGTGAAGTAGCAAAAGCCTCGTGGCCTACGTATGTCAATCCGAAAAAAAAGCACGGGTTGGCGACCTTAATATTATGTAACAAATCACACAGGGAATCCCTGTTGCCCGTTCCCCGGTATACAATTGTTATAGATTATGTTATAGCAATCGGGCCCAAAAATTTAAAGTGCTCTTCGAGGCACGGTGGGCAGTTTCTCGAACAACCAGATCCGAAAAAAAATCTTAGATTACACACAGATTTTTTGTCCGGTGTGGAGATCGAACCTACGATCTCTGAGACTTGAAGCTAAACTAATACCGCTACGCTACGGAGGATTGTAATTTATTACGATAGCCAGTTGTCTGAGCCATCTGAAAACCTCTCTCTCGTAAAGTTTTGCACGTTTCAATGATTAAGTGCAACTACGTTCTTTTTGAACGCTGCTGCACTGTCAAGAATAATTTACAGCTAAAATCGTGTATACGTACATTTTTAGGATTCCGAAACTCAAGCGGTGCACAACGCTTTGTGTGTTTGTCGATTGGCCAAGAAAATTGAGCAAGATTTAAAAATAAAATTTAAATAGGTTATTAGTAATGAAGACGATACACTGGCGCTTCTTATAGGTCATTTACAATGCAAGTCATTTAGTAACATGTGAAGCCATCAAGTTAAAACAAGCTAAAATTTATGTATATTCTAATATATAGAGCTAAAGAGTTTGTTTTAAAGAATTTGAAAAAATATTACTAGACTATAAAGCCGGAGCCGTATTGACGCGACTGCAATTAAGTGAAAACAAACGCATATAAACATATGTCAGCGGCCGCGCTCCTGGAATGACGCGTGAAATTTTCACAGTAGCCGTACCATTGCGACTCCAGCTTAAAGTCGGTTATACTATAAATTACACTTAGTGTTGAGTCCGGCCTCAACTCTCAGAGCCTATAACAGTATCATAATCTTTAATGTCTACGCAGTACGGCTCATAAAAAATACATATAACCTACTTATGAGGTTAGTAACTTCAATGCTAAATTGACTTTTAATATATCAGCATTAGACTGTATCAAGATAAGCATATTTCAATGCGAAACTGGGCAAGAGAAACGATGAGGACGAGTTGATAGTGGGGAACTTCGGTTATGGGCAACGGAACCTTAGGGGACAGAGGCTGGCTGATTTTCTGGAGAAAGAAGGATTTTATATGATGAATTCTTTCTTCCAGAAGCCGCCTCACAGGAAATGGACCTGGCTGAGTCCCAATGGTTGCACGAGAAATGAGATCGACTTCATCATGACCGACAAGAAACGGATTTTCAATGATGTATCTGTGATTCACAGGGTGAAAACTGGTAGTGATCACTTAATAGTAAGAGGCACATTGAATATAAATGTTAAACTTGAACGGTCCCATTTGATGAAGTCTACGCTCCGACCTACTCGCGCTCAGATCGAAAACCCCGAGAGCTTTCAACTCGAGCTCTCAAATCGATTCGATTGTCTAGATGAAGACGCATCTGTGGACGAGATCAACAACAGGCTCGTAGAAACTGTCCATACGGTAGGGTCTCAGTTCTTTAAGGCTCGCCGTACCAGTAGAACTCAGAAAATTTCTAAAGACACCCTTAACCTATTGGGTGAACGACGCTCGCTAAGACTGCAATCTCCCGATGATGCTAAGTCACATAGGCAACTTAATAGGCGAATTAAGAAGTCCTTGCGACACGATATCCGTAGCTTTAATACGTCCCGTATTAAAGATACGATAGAGCGGAACCAGGGCTCCAAAGTGTTTGCAAGAGATATGTCTATTGGGCAAAGCCAGATGACAAAGCTGAAGAGGGATGATGGCAGTCTTGCGTCGACAAAAGCGGAAATTTTAAGGGAAGTCGAAAAGTTCTACGGGCAGCTCTACGCTTCTATCACCAAGCCTGATCTTAGTGCGGCTACAGACCCAAGAGCCAAACTGACCCGACACTATACCGAGGATATCCCGGACATCAGCCTGTACGAGATAAGCATGGCCCTGAAACAGCTAAAGAACAACAAGGCGCCGGGTGAGGACGGAATCACATCAGAGCTCCTGAAAGCGGGTGGATTACCGGTACTTAAAGTCCTTCAGAAGCTCTTCAATTCCGCCTTGCTCGGAGGCATCACGCCTGAAGCATGGAACAAGGGCGAGGTGGTGTTGTTCTTTAAGAAAGGTGATAACACTTTACTAAGGAACTACAGACCCATCTCGCTTTTGAGTCATGTCTATAAGCTGTTCTCCAGGGTTATTGCGAATCGTCTCGAACGAAGGCTTGATGACTTTCAGCCTCCCGAACAAGCCGGATTCCGAAAAGGTTATAGTACCGTAGACCACATACATACGCTGCGGCAAGTAATACAGAAGACCGAAGAGTATAACTTGCCGCTCTGTTTAGCGTTTGTGGACTACGAGAAAGCCTTCGATTCGGTTGAAACATGGGCCGTACTTGAGTCTCTCCAGCGATGCCGTATTGACTATCGGTATATCGAAGTGTTGAAATGTTTGTATAGAAACGCCACAATGTCGGTCCGAGTACAAGAACAGAGTACGAAGGCGATTCCACTAAAAAGAGGCGTAAGACAGGGAGACGTTATTTCTCCGAAACTGTTTACGACCACTTTGGAAGACACCTTCAAACTTCTGAATTGGAAAGGACTAGGCATCAACATCAACGGCGAATACATCACTCACCTTCGATTCGCTGATGATATCGTGGTCATGGCAAAGTCGATGGAAGAACTTAGTACAATGCTCGAAGACCTCAACCGAGTCTCCCAACGGGTAGGTCTTAAAATGAACATGGACAAGACGAAAATCATGTCTAACGTCCATGTTGTGCCTGCCCCTATAATGGTTGAGAATACGGTTCTTGAAGTTGTTGACGCATATGTATACCTAGGACAGACAGTCCAATTAGGTAGGTCCAACTTCGAGAAGGAGGTCAATCACCGAATTCAACTCGGATGGGCAGCGTTCGGGAAACTTCGCAACGTCTTTTCCTCCAATATACCTCAGTGCCTGAAGACGAATGTCTTCAACCAGTGCGTGTTGCCAGTGATGACCTATGGATCCGAAACGTGGTCGTTTACTATAGGCCTTATGAACAGGCTCAGAGTCGCTCAACGAGCTATGGAAAGGGCTATGCTCGGGGTTTCTCTACGAGATCGAATCAGAAATGAGGAGATACGTAGAAGAACGCGGGTTACCGACATAGCCCAACGGATTAGTTCGTTGAAGTGGCAATGGGCAGGCCATATAGCACGGAGAACAGATGGCCGTTGGGGCCGAAAAGTTCTCGAATGGAGACCGCGGATCGGCAAGCGTAGCGTAGGACGTCCACCTACTAGATGGACAGATGATCTGGTTAAGGCCGCGGGATCACGGTGGATGCAGGCCGCTTCTAACCGCAACAACTGGAGATCTATGAGGGAGGCCTATGTCCAGCAGTGGACGTCCTACGGCTGAAATGATGAAGATAAGCATCACCATCAGCCCGTATAACGTCCACTGCTGAACATGGGCCTTCCGAGATATGTTTTTTGCAATAGTCATCAGATTGATAGGCGTTGGTGACTGCAGTATTATGTTATTACTCACACGTGAGAAACCCTTTTGTCAGTTCCTCGGTACAAAATTGCTAAATAAAGTTATAACAATTGGACCACGGTTCAGTAATTTTAAGTTAATCCGTTAGTCGTGCTAATAAATGTGCCTTGCATTTTACCTTTTTATTTTATTTCAATATTATTTTTCTTGTATCTGACCCACAAAGTGATTTAAACTTTGACACCTGTGGGTGGGAGTCAATACTAAACTTTTGCTTTTAAATAACAGCCTTAAGCTTAAAGCACAAAACTTCGCTCAATAAAAACTCCTCAGACTTTTTTAAGTCTCTTCTCCCAAAATTGTCTTCAAGGTCATCATTAAAAAAATCAAGAATAACGAAATTGCCTCCGGGACCAGTTACATAAACGTTTAGTATCTTTGGGGTCCCTTAAGAGAGAGTATTATAATTTAATAGACTTTACTGTTGTTTGGGCAAAAATAACTTAATAATTGACTGAAAGTATTCGATGTTTTGTTAATTTGTATTAAATATTTTTAATTAAAAAAAAAGTCTTGTTGTTGGGGGCTTTTTAAAATACAACAAGTACCGGTTTTTAATTCAAATTAACTGGATATTAAATAAAGAAGATAATGGACATGAGGGCTCCTATTTATAGCTATATAAATCATCTTCATCATAAGCCCGTATAGCGTCCACTCCTGAATAGAGGTATCCCCCCGAGAGAGGGTATTGCCATAGCCATCACGCTTGTCAGGCGGATTTGTGACCGTACTATTATAATTATACGCTGAAACGCTGCTGCCCGTGTTTTGGTATACGCTTGTTATAGAAAAATCGAGACCAACGAGCTTAACATGCTTTCCGAGGTATGGATATTAGCCCCAACATCAAACAACCAGACCCGGAGACCCAGAACCAACCAAAATATCTTAGAATATACACAAAAAAATCAAGTCAAAGCGAGACTTATAGTATAAGAGCTGGGTATTTGGGTAGGTATTTAAGGCAAGCTGAAAACTTGTCACCCTCCTCTCCTACTATACCCCAACACGGAACTGCACACCTGGCTAAGTGGTGAGTAGCTGGGCTAACTCGACCCCTAACTTTTTTCAATATATATTTTTTTTCCAAAAATCCATTTGAGGCAGAAGCATGGCAGCTCTCAGAATATTATATGTTTACGCTACATAGGTTGTACTATAATTTTTTTTAAATAGAAACGGTTTTTTATGAAAGACAATGATTTTAAAAGGATTTTATGTTAATATTTTAAAACGAAGATATCTTTATGGATGTATAATCAGACTTTATTTGCAATAACACATCGCATATAACTAATAATAAAAATCAAATAGTCTTTAATAAATTGACAACAAAGAGCGAATAAATAACCATTTAATTTTAATCCCATTTTACATTGAATCGGTACAAACGAGATAGGAAAACAAAAAACAGTGTTCTTTAATAAATAACGAATAATAAAACAAACATTTTATTTCGCAAGAACAACAACTTAATTAGTTCGTATAAAAGTTTAAAATTAAAACAGAAACGGTCGGCTACGTATTAAACTCTTAGACTACTACGGACTACGGCGTAGCACTGCTACAAAGTGTACTTTGTAACTTCGTAATGCGCTTACTACGGAACTCAAATAAGCGGTAACTTGCTCAAATAAAAATCGTTCGGAACTATTAATTAAACACTTGACCCTTTTTGTACTTTGAAGTTAGAAACGTTTGGTAACTTAGTTATTCTTTCAGGTAGGTAATTAACCGTTGGTCCGTGGACCATTGGTTAAATATTGAAATGTAATCTATACTTGGGTAGTTACATACACTTTTATCTGAGAGAATTACTATGTATATGTAACACTAAAACTAACAAAATGTAAAACATTTTGTTAGTTTTAGTGTTAAATATGGTAATTGTCAGTCATGTCAGTATCTCACATCTATTATAAGTGTTAATTGCCTGATTAATGTTATATTAGTGTATTATAGATTCAACTTATATTATTATAATAATAATTATTAATTTAAAAAGATCTTAAATAAAATATGTAATATTTTTCTTTAGTGTGGTTTCCTTTGAGCACTATACCCACGAACTCAATTATAAACTTATACAACTAAATTTGGTCATTCGATAACTTTTTTTTTTATTCCAATTATCTTTTTTATACGAAATAATAGTATTATTAGTAATCACCAAAAGTTATTTAAAATAACGTTTTATTAAATATATAAAATAAAACATTGTTTAACCACAAAATATTTGAACTATTTACTTTCATTTACATAACTATTACAAATACATTTCGTCAAAAGGGAGCACCCTTTGTTTGTCATTGCTTGCGGTGGCGATGTGAGTCGGGTCGCCTCCTTCCCTCTAATATGGCGAGGGAGGCGATGGCTGTGTGCTCACACGTCATACTCGTGAACGGGTGCTGCTTGCGGTGGCTGTTTGTCTTGCTGATGGATGTATTTGAGGGGGTAGTTTTTGTGTCCTCTATGACGAGAGATTTACCTTGTTGTTGCTTAAAAATGTGCGTGGATATTTCCTCCGTTTTCATGTGCAAGAGGTTATTTCTCTTTTGCTTGAAGATATCTAGTAAATACTTCGCCTATACTGATGAAAACGTTTGAGAGCGTACATCAGCCGCACATGGTAAAATTTGCAATGTATTCAATGAGATTTTGTTAACAAGTTTGATAAAAAAAGAAGAAGAGACTAAATCACAACAAAAGAAGACGAAAAAGAAAAACCACGGAGTATCTTTCTTCCTTTCTTCTCCGGGTCGTCCACTTAGGTAGCTAGTGAAAGGTTGCAGGTTAGCTAGGGTAGGATTCTCGCCAGCGAGGACCGCGTTGCGCCCCTACCCCTGCCCTGTAATTGAGCGCCTGTAGTCGGTGCCTGTGATCACATCCTCTTTATACCTTTTTTAATTCAGTGGCACCCTGGGTCGTGGTCCTAAGCCCCATAAGGGTGCCCTCAGGTGTGTGCCACTTAGATATAATGTGACCCCTTGCAATTTGGATGCGGCTTTAATTTCTTCTTATAATAACAATAATTGGTTAATTGCAAAAAATGTCATAGGACAGACGGACGGACTACGAAGTCTGTAGATTTGTATGATTTGCTATTGCCTACCTACTACTGTTAGTTACCTAGTCGGATATTTTATAGAGTAAGAATTATCTGTTAGTTATGGTTTTGTTTTTATTAATTTATCTTCTTACATTGTAATTCTGACAAGTACACGTGTATGTAAATACCTAAGTGCCGAATAAAAATCATTATTTCATTACATTTGTAATTCTAAACCGACTAAGTTCAATACCTATAAACAGTTAACAACAATTTTGAAAACCATTTCATAATACAATTTGTGCTTATTCCTCTTGCTTGTTTAGGCGTGAATACTCATATACACATAAAGATGGATAGGATTATCTCGCTTGTCTTGTACAAGCGTGTTAACGTAGTTGTTGAGAAAATATATTATTTCGACATTTATTAGCTCGTTAGGTATGAAATTTCATGTCATTTCATTCCTAACATTATTTCATCAGGCCGTGGCGTTAGATACATGCATAAATAATAATTCAATTATAACAATTGCATGTGAGACGATTTCTTTCACACACAATTCCGAGAAGTGTTGATTGTCATCTAATACTAATAAATATAAGTGTCTAAAAAGAAAAAATAAATGATTTTACAAAAAAAAAAAACTGTCTGGATCTTGTTGGCTAAGGGATATCTCTTAACCAACGAGACTAAGACAGAAAACTGTAGCCTTTTTAACACTGAGTTTTTTTGACTGGAGCAGGAATTAAACACACGATCTCCAAAACTTAAAACGATACTTTAGCCGCTACGTCACGGAGGTTGTCGCATAAAATGTTTCCATTTGTAAACCAAATAAGGTACCCATTTTTAAATCTCTAATCCCGTCGTTACACCTGGCATTGGAAACAACGAATTCCCGCGTACAATACACTATAAAAATACACGTTCGTTTCACGTATTACCGCGTAAATAGGCTCTGTGAATTCAAAACTACCTATGTAATTTTATTCCCAACTATAAAATCAGCCATATAGTACCTAAAAATGTAATAAAAACACATTTTTTAGGTACCATTACGTACGTTTAACTGTGAAATAGCAGCAACATGCAAAAATTTCTCGCTCTGTAACCAAAAGCTTGCTTCATTCAGTAGAAAAGGAATAAAAACTTTACAGAGCTAAGAGAGCATATATGCCACAATTTCACAGCCAATTTGCAATAAAGGATCTTTCGTGCAAGCCCTTTGCTTTTGCAGATTTTTCTCAAATTGTGACGAATGGAAAAATGTTGGGGGTTCGCGTGTGTGCCTCATTTAATACGGTGTGTAAAGATCCTTATATTATTTATCTAATTTAGTACATGTATCTGAGTAATTTTGTAACTACTACTACTGTTACTGTTAAACAACTGTGGGCTGCATATATATACTTGTTAATTTAGCTATGTAAAATATTTACATTTATAATTATATAACACGTACACGTAATAGGTATTTATTTCTATTTAATATTTATTTACAATTGATTCATACACTATTATATACATTACTATTATATTTATATACATATTTAGTAGATTTCTCATTGCGAATAATTACGTAACATATTTACATTTTATCGTATCCGTCAGATATAAATATCGTGTCGTATCATGTGAATAGATTTTAATGTGCAGGTACCCGATATTATCTATACTAATATTATAAAGAGGAAAACTTTGTTTGTTTGTTTGTTTGTTTGATTGTTTGGTTGTAATGAATAGGCTCAAAAAGTACTGGACCGATTTCAAAAATTCTTTCACCATTCGAAAGCCACATTATCCACGAGTAACATAGGCTAAATTTTATTTTGGAAAAAAATAGGGTTCCGTAAGATTTTTGAGTTTTTCGGACACAAGGTGTAAAAAATCAACCAGGAAAGTTACTTATTTTGCGTACGCTGCCTAAACTATAAAAGATAGAACCATAAAATGTTCTAATTAATTGTAGATCTTATAAATATCTACAAAAAAGTCCGCGACACACTATACCTATCTATGTCGAGTGAGGCACAACAACCATCTTTTTATTTAGAAATCTTGAATTTTTTTTGGACTACATTTAAACGCGTTTATTTTACTCATGTTATTAATCCTTATCAAAATAAATTAGTTCATCACTGAGTACAGTTTATGTAGATAATATTTGGTCCTTGAATTATTAAAATTGGACGTTTGGTTTTAAAAATATGGCGAAATTAAAATATTACTATTTCTGCTAAATTCATGGACACCGTCACTAACATCGAGGACGCAGTGCACTACCCCCAGGAATTTTTAAATTCTCTGAACCCCGCTGGGCTATCACCTCATGAACTGTCGTTAAAAGTTGGCACGCTGATAATGCTTCTCAGAAATTTAAGCCCCCCTAACATGGCACGAGACTTCTTATAAAGAACCTAAAAGATAATTTAATAGTAGCGAAGATTATCACCGGCCCTGCAGCTGGTGAATTAGCTCATATACCAAGAATACCCATGATCCCTACTGATTTGCCTATACCCTTCAAAAGGCTCCAATTTCCAGTAAAATTTATTTCGCACTAACGATAAACAAATCCCAGGGCCAAACATTCAAATTAGTAGGAATTGATTTACGCAAAGAATATTTTACGCATGGTAACTTTACGTTGCCATATCACGGATCGGGGCTCCCGACCATCAGTATATTTTGTTACCTGAAAATAATTTAACGTCAAATGTTGTTTATAGAGAAGCTCTACAATAATCGCTTTAGTTATCTATCCTAAAACAACGGGTTGCACTCCGGGACTGCCGGCAGAAGTGAAAACTTAGTATTAATTACATTTAAATATTTTCATCATTAACAACTTTAACATCCACAGAAAGACAATCTGTGCAGCCTGCGGATAATGACTGCGTCGTCGATGTTTGTGTCGGTGTCCGTGAATTGACCTGGGAATCATTTTGCTGACCGTGTCTTTCCTGGTTAGGCTTTTTGCAGCCGTAACCGACATCCGCACGGAGCCGCGGGCGACCGCTATCACTACATCACTACATATAATAAAACAAAGTCCCCGGCCGCGTCTGTCTGGCTGTCTGTCTGTTCGCGATAAACTCAAAAACTACTACATAGATTTTCATGCGGTTGTTACCAATCAATAGAACGATTCTTCCGGAAGGTTTACGTATATGATTTGTTTAGTTTATGTGTACATTTGACTAATATATATTGATATTTGTCAGAGGTGTTGGAAAAAATTAAGCCATTTGGGAGCTTTCAACGAAAACGCTGCCTAAACCCTATGAGATATAACAAAACAATGTATGGCGGAAATATTCTTTTTAAGATCTACAAAAAAATCTGCATAGCATATGTCTATCTTTCAAGGTTAACTTGCTATATCCATTTTATCTTTTAGAAAAATGATCATTTCTAATGCGCTAATTGTAAGGCTAATCAGACTTTATCCTTATCATTTTAAATGTTAATGTTCTTAAGCATTTCATGCAGATTATTTGACCCCTACACAATATACTTTAAATGAATAACTTAGAAGTTATCGCAAAATAACAGCGCGTGTTTTCGCAGCGCAGCGAGTGAGGTAGGCCGAATGCGATTATGCGCGCTTGATCCTTAAGATTTATAAGGCCAATTTTTGGTTTGTGTTCGTTGTAACTATTATGGATATCTATCCATCATAGTTACAACGAACACAAAACATAAAAAAAATAGGTATTCAAGTATGTACCTATTTATTTAGTGTTTGTTGTATTGTTAGTCCTGAAGGGTATAGGTAGGTATTTCATACGATAAAAGTATACCCACCAACTTATTTCACTGAGTTTTAGTAGGTACCCATATTAATTTGTTTCTGTTTGTTTTGACCAAATATCGCCCGTTTGTTAGAGGTTTAAAGACATTCTGTAGTATAAGTATCAGTATTGTACCCGTGCGAAGCCGGGGCGGGTCGCTAGTAATTAATAATTTTATCTATCAAAAGGAACATGTCATGTGTGTGTCTTCCGATTTGGTCTTGACGCGAGTATTGACATTTCTAAATTAAAACAATTAACTCGAAATCATTCTCATTCTGATTGTTGTTACATATGTGATATTGACACTTGTATCGTGCATATTAATATCTGTGTGTGAATTATAAATATAGTACAGTGAGGAAAGACTTTAATTCCCTTTCACCAAGGACTACAGGTACGGACCTTTCACCCTCACTACCTATACAACTATTTATTTCAAACATCAGAAGCTAATAGAATCTATACTAATATGAAAAGCTGAAGAGTTTTATTTTTTGTTTGTTTGTTTGCTTGAATGCGCATTTGATCCGATTTGAAATACTATTTCAGTGCTATATATTGCCACGGGAACAGGAGTTGCGCATGTGAAATCACGCGCGGGAAGCTAGTTATAAAATAAAACTCAAATAGAATTCATGAGCGGATTGATAATGTTATGTCATATAAGCAAAACCTATGATAAAAAATACATAAAATAGATAATCTTCTTTATTAATAAAATTTCACTTTGTCCTGAATGGTTGAAAGATCGTATCATAAAACGCTAAAATCGCAGAGACCTGAAATTTATTTAAATTACATATAATAGGCATGCGGTGAAAAATGTTTCTTTTAAATTTCACTCCAAAAATGATGAGTGGTACCAAAGTTTGTTTGCAAATTCTACACGGATGATGTGGCTTGTTAGTTTTCAAGCTTTTGAAATTAGTATCAAAATTTTCTTGAGTTTTTGCTAATATGTAATATTACCTTGACTTATGTCTTCAAATAAGAGTTAGAAATAAGTGTGACGTAACAAACCATTCAATAAAATATGTTCTTAGGCTAGTGGTATTCGTAATAATATATAGTTTTTGCAATGTTTTTTTCTAAAAACAAACCACAATGGTTGTCTACAAACCCTGCAGTGCTTCCACCTACACTATGATCCAACTTAAATAACTTAAGACGAGTTCAACAACAAAATTCCTGAACCCACTAACATTGTATCAAACGGGTACTACCTACATTAAATATTCCCTGATATTTATTTTTCTTTACCGTTAGCAAACAAGTTCACAAGTCCGTACCCGACAATATTTGTTTTCTCTTTAAATTCATTGCGGGCACAAAGAAACGCCAGCTGTCTTGGTACAGTCAGCTGAATTAATGTGTTTACGGTCAGTATTATGTAATCGCCGTGTTACGTTAAAGCTTACTTTTTACTATCTTAAGTTTGTGATAAGACTGAGGTGTCTTGTATAGAAACAGTCCTGTCTTATTAACCATGGTTTGTTTAATCTATTATGCCATGCCATAACCTGCCATGCCTTTCTATGCCCGGTACACAGAACCCGTATGTTTTCTTTTTGTTTGCAAACCGGTTAAGTAAGGTAGTATGTTATACAGTTTTAGGAGCTTTATCAATCATAAATGTTGTGTTTTTTTGTGACTTGTTTACTGTCAAGTAATGTGCACTGTCGCACAAGTCAGGACAAGCTTGCGTTTGACGAGCATAGCCGGCATTGGCTGAATAATAAAAGCTTGGTTTTAGACTTGAAACTGAACTTGTTTATAAAAAACAAATAACAAATTTCTAAAATAATTAAACGCAATGACTGAATTGTTAAAATGTCAAACTACGGGACAATTGAAGATTAATAATATTCCATATAGCGGTAAGCTCACTGCTATCATTTAACCTTTGTTGTATAAGTTAAGTAAGAAAGAAATTATTCCTTTTTTAAAAACATACCGTCGCTACACTTATTACTTTACCTGACTGTACACGATTTATCGTGAACCTGATGTGGTCCCCGGACTCACAGCTGTACTTTGAGGTTTTTAAGAATGTAGTTTTGTAAATGTAACTTTTGTTTGTCGTAGTGATTTAATGCGGGGCTTGCTTGTTGCTGCTAGCTAAGATTGAAGATTGCTTCCTTTTTGTTAGTTGTTCTTGTAGTAAGAATGAGAATATTTATAAGGTTTTTAGTTTGTTTAAGTTGTGAAGATTTAGTCAAATATTTACTTTGGTGAAGCTTCGCGCGCGGTTTCACCTGTGTTACTCCTGTTCCCGTAAGAACTTCATAATTAAATATAGCCTTCCTCGATAAATGGGAGACCTAATACTGAAAAATGTATTTATGTTATAAGTACCCCATAACATCATAAGCATTTAGTAAAATCCTGTGACAACCTTACCGCAACCACTACGCTACGGATAGCGCAGCGGTATTTGGGTCGCTTTAAATCTTGGAGATCGTGAGTTCGATCCCCACGCTGCATAGGAAATCTTTGTGTAAATTCTAAGATTTCTTTCCGGGTCTGGTTGGTTGAGGCACTACCCTCCGTGCCTCGAAAAGGACGCTATGCCGTAGGTCCTGATTATTATAACAACATTTATAATAATCGTATTTATATACCAACCCGCCTGCCAAGCGTGGTGACTATGGAAAATACCCACTGGCCCATGTTCAGCAGAGGACGTTATACGAGCTGATAATGATGAAAATCCTGTTACTTTTACATTACAAACAGACACTTCAATTTTATTTATTATATTATCTGTGTTCATAGAATCTTGTTTATAAATGATAAAAAATGTCTTCTATTTTCTGTTTTTATTAACGCAGTCACGAAAATTTTATCTTCTCATTACCATCTCTATGCAGACGATTTGCAACTATATATGCATTTTAATGTCATAGATGCTAGGGAAGCCATTGCTGCTATCAATAATGATCTTGGTAACATTAGCAAGTGGGCGAAGGCTTATGGCCTTCTGGTCAATCCCGCTAAATCACAAGCTCTCATTATTGGTAGCAAATACATGTATAATTCCATTGATCTCAATTCCTTATCACCTTTTTTTTTTTGATAATGAGCCTATAGACTTCTCCAAGTGTGCAAAAAATGTAGGTGTCCTTATAGACTGTAATCTCTCTTGAAGCAATCACGTTGCAGAGGTAAGCAGGAGAGTGTACTGTTCATTTCAATCCCTTAAACGTCTCCAGAAATTCTTACCTTTTCAGACTAAAGTCACCCTAGCTCAATCGCTTCTTCTTTCTTTCTTAGATTACGCCGGCGTTTGTTTCTTAGATGCAACAGAAGAACTATTAGACAAACTTGAACGCCTTCAGAATTTGTGTATCCGCTTCATTTTTGGCCTCCGAAAATATGACCATGTGTCAGAGTTTCGCTAGCCCAAAGGCTGCCTATTCGAAGGCGTCGGGACTGTCATATCTTGTCTCTTCTGTTCTCTATCCTTCGCAATCCCAATGCCCCTACATATCTTCGAGTATTTGATACCTAGAGACAAACCCTGTCGTACCGCCACCTCTCTTCTTTTAAAGTACCCACCTCATGTCTCTAGTAAATATGACCACTGTTTTACCGTCCGTGCAGTGCGGTTATGGAATTCCCTTCCACACCCCATTCGCGCTTGTTTTTCTCTTAACGCATTTAAAAGAAGAACAAAAGAGTAAAATTAAATCCTGCTAAAACACAGGCCATTATAATAGGTATCAGGTATATGACTAAGCAATTTATTGCTGCACACATTCCTAGATTGATCTTAGACGATGTTATCATAGAGTACAGTAACACTGTAAAAAACTTGGGCGTTACCCTAGACTCTAATCTCTCTTGGAATGCTCACGTCGCGGAGGTAAGCAAAAAGACGCATTTTACGTTTCACTCTCTTAAATGTCTCCAAATTTTTTTACCTCTGAATACGAAAATCTCTCTCCCTCAAACTCTCATACAACCCATTCTGGACTATGCTGACTGCTGCTACCTGGATGCTACGGAGGAGCTATTGAATAAGCTTGAGCGCTTGCAAAACTTGTGCATTCGATTCATTTTTGGCCTCAAGAAATATGACCACGTCTCCAATTTTCGCAAGGATCTCAAGTGGCTCCGCCTTCGCAGGAATACTCGTATATTATGTCTCCTTTTCAACATCCTCTACAATCCCTATTATCCCTCATATCTACGGGAGTGTTTCTCCTTTTTGCACACGCCTGATGCTCCATGTAGATCTCATCTCAAGTCCCTCCTTAAATTTCCTGCCCACAAAACAGAATTCGTTTCGCAGTCCTTCACAGTTCATGCTGTAAGGCTGTGGAACTCACTTCCGCCTAACATACGCACGTCTAACACTCTTTCCTTGTTTAAAAAACGTGTAAAAGAACACTATTTATCCTTATCTTGATTATATATATGTATATATATATATATATATATATATTTGTATATATTCTATGTATATATGTGTATGTATACATTTATTTTATACACACGATTTAGTATTCTTTCATTTACTGTTTACTATCGCGGGTCAGCTGGAAGAAATTTCTCTTGAAATAAGCTGTACTTATGTGCTATTGTATCCTCCTTTTGTTCTTTTGTTTTCTTGTTATTCCGTGTGTACATAAACTATTAAATAAAATAAATAAATAAAAGAGTACTATTTGACTCAGTAATCATATTATAATTAACAATATGTATAAAAATTAAATATTGGTATGTAGTTGTATATGTATCTATTAGAGTGTATGTTTATTGATATGTACCTATTTACCAATCTGGTAGAAAATATTATTAGATTCGTCCGTTGTACACTAGCTATGCACTTTTAATCAAATGCTTATTTCATAAGGTTTGCTGGAAGAAAGTTCAGTATTGAATTAAGCTCGCCTTTGTACATGTTGTTTCCGTTGTATTAATTGTATGTTATGTATTTACTGTGTGCAATAAAGAATAAACAAATAAATAAATATAAACATTGTATTTTATATATTCTGTACTAATACAACAAGTTGCTTGCTGTTTCTAGAGGCCAGCTAAAATTAAAGATTTCCTTTGGAGAATTAATGAATAATTAATAAGGTTTATTTGACGATTTGTTAAAATAATCTTTTTGTTATTTGTAACAGATATTTTTATAGAAGATACAACTTTATGAAAACGTAAAAAGTTGCTTGTTGTTCGAGACTAACGTCAAAGAATGTGGATTGTTTTCTCAAGGTTCTTTGTTTATGGAGTGTAATGTAATATTGAAAAGGTTCTAGTAAGTTTGTTTGGTTTAAATAGGTCAGACTGTTTGTTGAGCGACCGAGTTAAATAATCTCAATTCGAAGTAAAAAAAAAAACTAAGAACACAGAGTTGCTCTAAGCTAAAGTAACATTAAGCAATGTTTTGATGATTATAGAGATGGGCGTTGAATCAACGAACTAGTTAAATCAACCGTTGATCTCCTGTCAACGTTTCAACGTTAACAGTTTATGAATCAACTAGTTGAATTCGTCAACGACATTAATGAATTTAACTCTAGACTTACGTTGAAAATAACATCATAGAACGTTAACAGTTTACAATCAACTAGTTGAATTCTTTAACTACATTAATGAATTTAACTGTATGCTCTAGACTTACGTTGAAAATAACACCATAGGTTGCGAGCGACGGTCGAATTTGAACTCTAAGTAACGTGAGCAAGAGTAGATTTTTGAAATAAATATATTTTTTTAAAGAAAACGATGACGATGTCGGTGGATTGATACGCGCTGCCTGCTCGCGCCGCCACCCGAAAGAAACCGGTTCATACTCTGTACATAGAATCAGATGACCTTTTAAATACGCCTGAGGAGAATTATGAGGCTTTATAGCGTATTGTATTCAGTCATTCCTAAGCCTGGAGAAAAGTATGAAGGGAAGGTCATCAGTACAAGCATCAATCAAACATTTTCCATTAATACTTTGAATCAAATTGTTTATAAAATATCAGATCTATAGGTGGTAGAGACTCGTTGAATGAACGTCGTAGCGTTGAATAAAAAACGTTTAATGAAAGAACGGTTTACGTTCCAAGTTGAAATTAGTTGCACGTTAACTCGTTGACGAATTTAACTAGTTAATCAACTAGTTGACGAACGTTAATCAACGTTAACGTTACGTTAACGAAAAAACCGTCAACGACCCATCCCTAGATGATTAGATAAACTTATAAAAGAAAGTTTCTATAGTATTAACAGCAGTAATTAGCTTCACTACATAGAATAAAACAAAGTCGCTTCCCGTTGCTATCTATCCCTATGTATGTTTAGATCTTTAAAATTACGAAACGTATTATGCGGTTTTTTTTAATAAATAGAGTGATTCAAGAGCAAGGTTTATATGCATTGCACACGTGTGAAGCCATGTCGAGTCGCTAGTCTATACAAATATAGAAAGCTGAAGATTTTTTTTTGTTTGCTTGAATGCTCTTATCTCAGAAACTACTGGACTGATTAGAAAAAATCTTTCAATTTTAGATAGCCAATTTATCATGACAGGCTATAGGCTATATTTAATTATGAATTTGCCATTGAAACAGATGCTACGTGGATTAAACCGCTCGTGGGAAAATAGTTTAATATATAGACTAAATTACGTGCTAAGATTTTATTGTTGTAGAAACAAAGTCTAACACAAAATAAGACTCAAAATATATTGTAGTCACTCTTCTCAGTTCATTAATATTTTACAATAATATGTCACAATAATATGTAATAATATTTTTTATTATAACCAGACAAGTAATTCAGTAACCAGATTACACGCTATTCAAGAATTTCATAATACTGTGTGCTTATTATAAATATAGAAAGAAATGTGGGAAAACGAAACGCTCCTATTTATTATTTCCAATGAAAGACACAAATATTACCCTCTGGGTCTAAAGCTAGTTACGTCCTGTAACTAGCTTTAGACCCAGAGGGTAATATTTTGGTCGAGAAATAGTGCTGTCTGGTTATCAAAGAAACAAATTCGATGATCATGATATCTCGTGGTTTAGCGGTGATGTGTTCGATCTTAAGTAGTGTGGTTTACCTACGAGGTTCCAGTTCTCAGCCGGTCAAAAAGTTATTGGTACTACATATTATTATAATGTTAACTGTAAACACATTCTTAAATGCAATAAAGTATTGAGTTATAGAAATTACGTTAGGTAATAGAAAAATAAATGTACCAATCAGTGCCCCCCCCCCCCCCTACTCTCCTTAGATACGCCCATTCAACTTGTATATCTTATTATGTTTGCTTACACGCAACATTATGCGAAAAAAATGAGACGAATTATTTACGTTCGCATTAAATTAATGTGCGCTTTTTATTGCTTTCTCGCATACCATATTTTCGCAGAATTCGGTAATTTGTGGTTATGTACTGAAAAACCGTCGAATGAAATCCTTTTAAAAACATGATTGGCTACCTATATAATGTTAAATATTGTTATTAATATATAAAATATTGTAAGTGTTGTAAATAAATACTAAGTATCTTATTAATATATAAAGTTGTAGAGTTTGTTTAATTGTTTACTCAAACGTGGTAATCCCAGGAACAACTGTTCCGATTTAAAAAAATATTTCACCATTGGGAAGCTACATTCACCCTGAGTGACATAGGCTATAATTTTTTATTATGAAGTTCCCACGGGAACGCAAGTTACGCGGGTGAAACCGTGCGCGGAGAGCTTGTTTTTTAATATCGAATAGGCTGGCGTTTATTCATAATCCAGGTGGTAAGTGTCGATGCAAACTAAGATGAAAGACGCTTGTCTAGCAAATGCCCATTCACTCTTCATTTTAAGATCGCTTAATCATATATTACACCTACTTACAATCAACGCAACAGATTGTAGCTAGATCCGCACTCTTTAGTTGTAGGTATTCACTCTAAGTTCGATACTTAAGAGTATTGACAGCTGATTAAGGAATTTAAAGTCGCAACGTTCGCACTTTAAGTATATTTATCGATGAATATGTCGAAATATGGCATTTTAAACTGTAATACTAAAATAATTGTTTATTTTGCGAATATAAAAATCAACAAAGGGTTTATTGTTATTAAACCTTAAAGTTAATAGCATCAGTAGACCAAGGAATTTCAATACAATGATAAAAGTATAAAATTTATGTTACAGATATTCACAAGGCTTTTTCTGTTTTTGACCTAATGATGACTTAACATAGGTCTCTTATTGCCACATACTTTCGCAAAGTAATTATTCTTTCCGACAATATCTCCGTTAAATACCTGCAGTGCGAACATTGCGCCTTAAAGTTAATCTGCCTTTTGAAAACCTTTTGGAACCAAATATAATATTTTGGTGATATCAGTGTAGTGATTTAAACTTTATAATGGTTCAGTGCAACACTCACCAACGTTCACTTTGATCCGCTTATATGTGGCTCGCTTCAGCTCAGTGAAATGCATGCGTAATTTTATTACTATCGGTTAAGCTACTCAAATAATTTAAGCACTGTTGTTTTTTGTGATGATTAATGAAAAGAATCCTTACTATATTATGTGTGAAGCTGCATATACAGAAGAAGGTTGTTTATAACTTAATTAAATTTCTGCAATTATCTAACTCTGTGGCTTAGTGGTATATAAGTCGCACATTAAGTCTCGGGGGTCGTGGGTTATTTATTTAAAACTTTAGCACACTAATTTTGTACTAAGGTGGACTTAATGCCGTAGGGTTACAACTCTGCGACGGACAAGAAATCTCTGTGTTAATTCTAAGGATTCTTTCCAGGTCTGGTTGGTTGAGGGACTACCCTCCGCGCCTCGGAAAGCACGTTAAGCCGTTGGTCCCGATTGTTATAACATCATCAATAATAATTGTGTATCAAGGAATGGGCAGTAGCGTTTCCTTGTGCGGTACAACATAATACTGAGGTCACCAATCCGCCAGCCAAGCGTGGTGACCATGGCTAATACTCTCTCTCTGGAGGAGGCCCATGTTCAGCAGTGGACGTTATACGGGCTGATGATGATGATGATGACTGTATTTTTTTTTAAATGATTAATGGAAACATTCGTAACAATATATTAATGTGTGAAGCTAGGTATAAAGAAAGGTAGATCCCGCGGTGCCATCGGGGAGCCAAATTGATTATGCGTGCCCGGCCCCCGCTAACGGCGGTACGAAGGTGTATCCGGGGGGTATTAGTGTTGTAGGGTCCTCTCCTCGTACCACGCTTTGGAGAGGCGAGTCCCACATATCCCACGCCATCGCCCGGTGGGGATGCGTATACGCAGTGGCACACGGACAAAAAAAAAAAAATACTAAGCAAGGTTGTTTAAAATTCATTTAGTTGATAAAACGGACTACGTCGTAAATAAATACATTTAAATTTCGTAGCTTATATGACTGTTGAGTCCAACGTATCGAGTTAAATTCGATTTTATATTTAAAAAATAATTAAATTTTTTAAGAATTACTTGTATCCGCTTGTTTTAAATTTAATTAAATTACAGGCAATCTTCAATATCAGTGACACCTTTAACTTTGTCCTCCCCATACAGACAACTCCCGTTTCAATTTTCTACAGCTTTTACAAAAATAACCCATTTCGCAATTTCTTACTCAGCCATTTAAAGGCTTAGGCTTAGTTTAGACTCCAGATCTCCCACGAATTACATTTTATGAATGTCAATAAATTACAACGAACCGTGTTTATATTAACTTGTAATTTGTGGAGATGAAATAAACAAATATTATTATTATTATTATTATTATTATTAAAAGTTGGACTCTGAATAACCAATTTGAGTCCCTTGCAAAAGGAAAATTATTTACGGAAGTTACCTATTTATAATTGAAATCTACGTAAGCAACAAAATATTTTTTTGGTGTTATTAAAAGATTTTGTGTTGTTATAAAAGTTGAAGATTAAAACGACAGTAGACTTTTCTGTATAAATAAAATCTCCATAATGTACGCGCAAATCTTGAGAAGGGCGGGACCAATTTTATTGATTATTAACCGACTGCAAGAAGGATTATGTTTTCCCCACATATCTTGTATGTGCCGTGTGGTTTCCGGCTTAGAATAGACCACCCCATGTCTTCCTATGGGTGTCGTAAAAGGCGACTAAGGGACATATGGCTGATGGATGGGCAGCAGCATCTATTAGCTCAACATTTGCATTTTACTGCGATCACCAATCCGTCTGCCAAGCGTGGTGATTATGGCAATATCCCTCTACGATCCTGGCTTGCCAAGGTCTGTTAAGAGGAGGCCCATGTTCAGCAGTGGACGTCAACGGGCTGTTGATGATGATGATGATCTTGTATGTTATACACCAAAACCCGTGTCTTTTGAGAAGTATTAAGGTAAAGTTAGTTGTTTTTTTTTAAATCTTACATATCGAGTAGGGTATCATCATCATCAGCCTGTATAACGTACAGCTGCTGAACATGATCACGAAGCGGGCTGTCACTGCAGTATTATGTTGTAACACACAAGGAAACTCTGCCCGTTCCCTTGCATTAGACTGGTATAGATGATGTTATAACAATCGACATGGACGGCATATCGTGCTTACCGAGGGTAGTTCCTCAACCAACTGGAAAGAAATCTTAAAATTTACACAAAGTTTTTTTGTCCGGCATGGGTATCAATCCTTAGAATACCACAGCCAAGTTACAAGAATTAAGAATTGAAAAAATAAGAAAAAATATATACTTTACAAAATGTATCCGTACATGTATACAAATATTCCAAGCCTTTTGTAAATGATATTTACCAAGCAAATCAGGTTGTTTTGAAAACCATAAACACTGATTAATTAGTATTCCTTCAATATCCCGTAACTCAATTTAATTAGAGTTTGCTACGTCTACGTCTACGTCTACTTCGTTAATATCTATCTATCTATGTATATAAAAATCAATTGCTGTTCATTAGTCTCGCTAAAACTCGAGATCGGCTGGGCCAATTTAGCTGACTTTGATTTTGAAATGTTTGTCGTGGTCCAGGGAAGGTTTTAACGGTGAGAAAATATGGAAAAATTGAGATGGAAATACTAACAATGATAATTTTATTTTCCCATACAAATTATTATAACTGTCAAACGTTACAGTTTGATCCCGTCATAATATAGATTGATTGAGAAACCAAAAAGTGACAGATAGTCGATAGTATTTGTCGGCGCAGTGAGTGTTTACAAGAATACGCACGTGCAAATATGAATCATCGCACCTGTCGGACGCCGAGTAATGCATTAACAACTTGTTTACGATTGCACGTGCAACATCGCCCCACTCTATGAGTCAGGCGAGGTGGGGACGGAGCGTGCGCCGGCCTTATAAAAGGGCGCGCTGTACTACCGAGCTCACTTTTGTCGAGGCGCTCGAACCGTCAACATCTCTAATTGTGATACTGTTCACGCCTGAATCATTGTTTAATTATTATTATAATATTTTGTCAATTATAAGTTTGATTCAATAAATTAGTTTTCTACGTAACTACTGAAGTTTTCGTTTAAACCATGTCCGAAGACCAGACTAGAACTGATGGTGAATTGATGGATCAACGCTCGCCTTCACCAATTTTACAACCGATTTTGGTTCCATCCGAAATCAGAAGTGGGATCGACTTTGGAGCACCTTCGGCTCCAACCACCAGCTCGGGAGATGTCTCCAACCAAGCACTGTCGACATTGGCTGGTATTATAGAAAACCTAACAAGGCAGCAACAAGCAAGTATGCAAGCTAATCACGAATTTCTTGCAAAGCTTCTAACCCAGGCAGTGGCTCCAACAAAAAGACCAAGATTGAGCGATATCTATATCGCACCATTTGACCCTGATATGGATGTACCAGTAAGAGATTGGTGCGAACATGTGGATAGAGCAATGACCCATTGGAAATTGACTGATTATGAGGTTTGTACAAAAATTGCTGGCTTATTGCAAGGACGTGCTAAAACTCTTGGAGATACTTGGTTAGTTAAGTCTCCAGTATGGTCAGACATGCGACAAGCATTAATACAAACCTTTGAGCCTGAAGCACGCTATTCAAACGACATACTGAAACTACGCAGTTTTAAATTTGATTTGGCAAACCCAGCTGAATCTATAACCAGAGCATGGAATATATGGAAAAGAGTAATTAATGGTGACAAAGATAAAGACGCTGTGGAAGCTGTAATTGGCTGCGTAGACAATGAATTTCTTCGGTTGCGTCTTCTGTCCAGTAAGTGTTCCACTGTTCCTGAGCTGATTTCTGTAGTAGCCACAATAAAACAACGAGAACCACGGCAAGGTGGTGGTGAACCGCCTGCTAAACGACCAAGACTAAGAAACAATAGAGACGATACTACGCTTTGTTTCAAGTGTGGGAAACCCGGACATGTACAAGCATATTGTAACAAAGGTAACGAGAAGATGAGTGATCCTAAACCACTGCTGATTACAACCAATACAAATGAATCTTATAGCCGGACGGAACGCCCTAAGCCCAAGTGTAATTACTGTGACAAAATTGGTCATACCGAAACCTCCTGTTTTAAGAAGATGGGAGACGAAGCAGAAAAGGTTAATTTAGCCCGAGAACGGGACGAAATATTGACACCAATGGCTGTTATGATCAATCAACGAAAATTTACAGCATTGTACGACAGTGGCGCAGCACGATCATTGGTAAGACGTTCTGTCAGTCAACGCATCCCCGGAAAACGTGAAGATTGCACATTAATGCTGAAGGGCATTGGAAGTGAGAGCATTCCTATCATATCCTGCCAAAGAATTATCGTGACCTGTGAACTTAGTGGCGTTTTTGTAGAAATTGCCTTCCATATTGTAGAAGACCACGAATCACCTTGTGATCTTTTGATTGGAGCAGAGATTGTGAAAGGAACAGGATTAAGCGTACTCATTTCTGAGATGGGTGCTACCGTGATGAGACAATCTACTATTTTGAACATCGACGTGACTGAGGACCCCTTTGAAAACCTAGATACTGATTTATCTAACGCGGAAGAAATATGTGAGTTAAAAAAGTTGTTGTTCAAATATAATGAGACATTTGCTACTGGCATCCCGAAAAAACAAGTTACCACAGGAAGTTTGGATATTCAGTTAAAAGATCCAAGTAAAATAATATCAAGAAGACCTTATCGTATGGCTCCAGTGGAGCGACAAAAATTAAAGGATATTATTAACAATTTAATGATTCATGGGATTGTCAGAGAAAGCACATCTGATTATGCGAGTCCAGTTATACTTGTCAAAAAAAAGAATGGAGAAGATCGAATGTGTACTGACTATCGAGAATTGAACAAAAATACTGTTCCCATCAAGTTTCCACTTCCCATAATTTCTGATCAAATTGACCGACTATCAGATGCTACCTATTTTATCAGTTTAGATATGGCCCAGGGTTTTTACCAAATCCCAATTAAAGAAGAATCTGTGCCTAAGACTGCATTTATCACACCAGATGGCCTGTACGAATATGTGAGAATGCCTTTTGGGCTCATGAATGCTCCAGCTGTATTTCAGCGTGTCATAATGACTGCATTGCGACCCTTGCTGGATCATGTCTTGGTTTACATGGATGATGTGTTGATAAAATGCAAAACATTTACCGAAGGGTTGCAGACCTTGAATGATGTTTTGGCAGCTTTGACTGATGCTGGATTTACAGTAAATGCCAAGAAGTGCTCGTTTTTCAAAACTTCGATTGAATATCTTGGAAATCTAATCACAAATGGTACGGTACGTCCAAGCCCGAGAAAGATAGAAGCTTTGGAGAAATCTGCAGTACCTACAAATGTTAAACAAGTACGACAGTTTTGTGGCTTGGCAGGCTACTTCAGACGATTTATACCATCCTTCTCTGAACGTCTAATTCCACTCTATAACTTAACTAAGAAGGACGCTAAATTCCAATGGACCGCAGAGTGTGAGAACGTCAGACTTGACATCATTCGACGGTTAACTTCAGCACCAGTTTTGACTATCTTTCAAGAAGGACTCCCCATCGAACTCCATACAGATGCTAGTAGTACCGGATTGGGTGCTATACTTATTCAAATACAGGACGGCCGACAGCATGTAATTGCTTATATGAGTATGAGGACTACTGAACCAGAGAGTCACTACCACTCTTATGAACTGGAAACACTAGCTATAGTAAGAGCAGTGAAACACTTTCGACAGTACCTCTATGGCAGATCTTTTACAATAGTCACTGATTGTAACGCTATAAAGTCGTCATCAAACAAACATGAACTTTTACCCAGAATCCATAGATGGTGGTCATTTCTTCAGCACTATGACTTCAAGATAGAATACCGCCAAGGATGCCGAATGAAACATGCTGACTTCTTCAGCCGAAATCCGACGAAATGCATTAACCTAGTGCTAAACGTTGACTCCTGGCTGAAGGTTGAGCAAAGGCGCGATGCAGAACTAGCCCAAATTATAAAGAAGTTGAATCAGAATGAAGAAATACATGAGTACCGTATGAAGGATTTTGTCTTGGAGCATTGTTATGATGAGGAAGAACCTGGATGTAAGAAATGGAAAAAGGTGGTCCCAAAATCATACCAATGGAGCATTATTAACGCATTTCATACGGCTCTTAAACACTTTGGATGGGAAAAAACTCTTAGCAAAATTCGAGAAATTTATTGGTTTCCTGAAATGACTACAACTGTTAGAAGATTTGTAGACAATTGTGTCATATGCAAAACCAGTAAAGGTCCTTCTGGATCCAAACAGGTAGAAATGTATCCGATTGAAAAGAAACCCGTTCCTTTTGATACCATCCACATAGACATGACCGGTCACCTAACCAAAAGGAATAACAAGCATGAATATGTTGTCGTTGTTATAGACGCATATACTAAGTTTGTTACTTTAACTTATGCAACTAATAAGAACGCAAATTCAATGCTGCGTGCTCTAAAACATGTAGTTTCTTTATTTGGAGCTCCTAGACAAATAATAAGTGACCAAGACACCGCATTTAAAGCCGAATTTGAAGAATTTTGTAAAAGTCACAATATCCACCAGCACTTCATAGCTCCAGGAATTAGTCGAGCAAATGGACAGGTGGAACGAATGATGGCCGTTGTAAAAAACGGATTAACTATCATTCGGAATTATGAGAATCAAGACTGGAAGAAGGGTCTGGAAGCGCTCCAGCTGGCAATTAACTGCACCAAAAACAAAACAACAAACGTAAGTCCAATTAAAGCACTCACCGGAAGACAATGTGCTGTACCACCAGAACTAGTATCATTAATGGACGAAGAATCAGAGGCAGTCAGTAGAGATCAACTCTACAATTACATACAAAAGAAAATCGATAAACAAGGGAATGCAGATAAGATCAGATTTGACCAAGGTAAAGCCAAAGTGAAGAGATTTCAAAAGGGAGACATTGTGTTATTTAGAACTAATCCTAGGTCCCAAATTGGACTCGACCTGAAATACCCTGATGCTTATGTAATATGGAAAATACTACCTAATGACCGGTACCAAGTTAAGAAGATAACGGGACGAGGGCGGCCAAAGAAAGTAGCGCACGACCAACTACGGCTAGCACCTAAACCAAACGGAGGCACTAATCAGGATTCCGTGTCGGCGCAAGAAGAACTTGAGATACCAGAAACGAGCAATGTCCAACTTTGTGCTCCTGATAATCAATCTTAAATTCAGTACATTGCACAATCCTAAAGGTAAACTCTAATCTGTTTATTACATGGCATGTTAATGAATGACGTAAGTTGAGGACAGGGGCCTCCTTACTTTTGCAATGAGTAACGTAAGTTGAGGACAGGGGCCTCCTTACTTTTACAATTAGTAACGAAGTTGAGGACAGGGGCCTCCTTACTTTTGCAATTAGTAACGAAGTTGAGGACAGGGGCCTCCTTAATTTTGTAATTAGTAACGTAAAGTCGAGGACAGGGGCCTCCTTACTTTTGCTAATAGTGAAGTAAGTTGAGGACAGGGGCCTCCTTACTCTGTGTATTGATAAATTAAGTCGAAGACATGGTCTCCGTACTTTTTCAATTAGTAACGTTGGTTGAGGTTAGGGGTTTCCTTACTTTCATAATTGATAATGCATGTCGGAGTCAATGACTTTCTTACTTTTGAAATTGGACACATAAGGTCCTCTCCACAAAACCTATTTAAAATAATTGTCTGAGTACTACCTGGGTTTTAACCCACTATGCAGTTTTTAGTAGGTCGAAGGCGACCTTTTTGCAGAATGGCCGTGTCGGCGCAGTGAGTGTTTACAAGAATACGCACGTGCAAATATGAATCATCGCACCTGTCGGACGCCGAGTAATGCATTAACAACTTGTTTACGATTGCACGTGCAACATCGCCCCACTCTATGAGTCAGGCGAGGTGGGGACGGAGCGTGCGCCGGCCTTATAAAAGGGCGCGCTGTACTACCGAGCTCACTTTTGTCGAGGCGCTCGAACCGTCAACATCTCTAATTGTGATACTGTTCACGCCTGAATCATTGTTTAATTATTATTATAATATTTTGTCAATTATAAGTTTGATTCAATAAATTAGTTTTCTACGTAACTACTGAAGTTTTCGTTTAAACCATGTCCGAAGACCAGACTAGAACTGATGGTGAATTGATGGATCAACGCTCGCCTTCACCAATTTTACAACCGATTTTGGTTCCATCCGAAATATTTTAAAATCAGAACAAGTACATTTCCAGACGAAAGTTGATCAACTTTCGTCTGGAAATGTACTTGTTCTGATTGTCAAATGATTGACTGATGTCACCATTGTCAAATATTTATAGGTGGGTTCAGAATTTTATTTTAAAAAGAGTAACGATGTACTTATGAGTACACCGTTCATGTTGTGCTTCTGGCTTCTTTTGGTCATTACCAATTGCTTAAACTCTTCCGCGGTGATAATGAAATATAGAAAACTTACTCTATCCATGATGAGCATTTTGGGCCAGATCGCTTGATCCAGTTGTTGAAGATTGGATCAAAATACAAAAATATTTGAAGTGTATCGCATTGATATTTTAAAATGTTTTTTTTTTTCATAAGATAAGTAATAATAGGTAGGTGATACAAAGTTCATGAATTTCGTGACTATGACTATCTACTATTAGTTATTAAAAATCATTGGCATATCATCGATCATGGATAGAGTTAATATTTTATTTTTTTTATTGTAATCTTATGGCGTTTGTCATAACATTGACAGAATGCGTGCTTCTCCTAGTGCACATCACGGTTAGTTCAGTGCTATCACGCCTTATATTAAAAGTTCAATTTAATTTAGAGTTTTAGCTAAGACAGTACAACGAAAAATTTATTTCAGATCCATAGAAGTCCATAAAAAACACACACATTAAATTTTTTTGTACACAAAACATCAATACGTACATGACGGCGCATCGCTAATATGTCGTATTTAAACGGCTACTGTCAGCTGTCATCGATGACAGCTTCTACTGATTGGTGACAGTTAACGTCAAATGTCAACGTCAGAATAAGAGTGACAGCCGTCACTCTAGTGGAGCGTCTGGCGGGTGGGAGCACGGCGGCCATGTTAAAACTTCACTGTTTGAACGGGAGCGGACCGTGCACCACGCGCTAGACGAATCGCTGATATTCTGTGTCATCCTAGTGTGAAATGCAATTATATTAGTGAATTTGATTACTAATTGACTTTAGCTAGAATATAGAACAGTTATTTTGTGAATCAATCTTTGTTAACGCGAATTATAGTGACTTTGATCAAAACTCGAGTGTTAATTAAAATTACGATCCCCTGCCCAAATATCCACGCCTGACCAACTATGACAGATTCTAATGAAGACCCATCCTGCGCCTACATACATAAAAACACATTCTACACAAAAAAAAATACACTAAACAACTAATTTTAAATATTGGAATGACGCACGGTCATCCATAGCCACATCATTGGACTATCCATCCTGTCGGTATTAACATACAAGTAAACGTATTTATTTTTTTACCCAAAATCTAGAAAACAGCTTAAATGGTTAAAAACCCCAAAACCCTTTTCAGATGTAATATTTAGTAGAAAATGCCGTTCAGAAAAAGGGTTCCCGTATTCCGTAAAATTGCGATCCGTTGTTCTTTTTTATCTCAAGACGAATGTCGGTTGCAGTCAAAGTCAGGATGTTGAAGATTTCCACGTGACTGTCCAGTCGGCCGTGTCGAATTGTCGAGAGCGCATTTTGTGCACTATAATATTAATATGTCGTATGCAGACGGCCCTTTTAGTTGAACTGGCATTTTGTATTGGCTTTAAAAGAGAATGGATTTAAAATAGGTAAACAGTCATTCCTGATTTATTTTATGTACCTATGGTTATGCAAACAGATTAAATAAACTTTATAGAAATACTGCTATATAAAAAATTGATCAAATGTACTGTACCCATTTCGGCCACGGCGGCCAAGAGAGCCCCTAAGAAGGTTAGCTATATGCCCAGGACATATTACAGTGCATAAGTGTGCGCGTAAACACAGATTTACCCTCTGTTCTTTTGCTTTCAAAATCCGGTGCGAAATCAAACGCAAATGTGCAAACGGGCGAAGTAGACCGACAGCCTAGTAAGCACGTTAGCTCTCTGTCTTAAGGGCAAAACCCCGCCAACATCTCAGACTTCGGGTTATAATTACATTTTTCGGATAGGAACATTCTTTGTAACCCATTTTTGCCCAATCCAAGGATCGAAATCACAGCCTTGCTACTTACGGTGGAACATATTACCGCTAGACCAACGTAACAGTTTTTAATCTTTTACTAATATATAAAGCTGAAGAGTTTGTTTGTTTAATTGCGCTAATCTCGTGAACTACTGGTCCGATTTAGAAAATTCTTTCAGTTTTAGATAGCCTATTTATTGAGGAAGGCTATAGGATGTATTTTTTGTTATGAAATTTTCAAGGGTACGGGATATACGGGGGCGAAACCGCGCACGGAAAGCTAGCTAGCCGGCTTACCATATAAATGTTAAAACTAAACACCTCTTTTATTTATTAGTTGTGCAGCGTATTTACTATCCGGATAGAAATCACAGTAGAGTGGTCAGTAATTAGCAGTAATGGCACGACACGTTTGCTACTAAATTACAGCCCAAGTGATAAAATCACTACCGTAATCAGTTACACTCTGTGTTTAACTTGCAACGTGATAGTAATGTGTGTCTGTTTCAAATTTCATTGAAATATCTTTCAGTTTAATGGTAATGGAGTATGGTCAGTGAACCGACTGCACTAGTGGCTCAGTGTTCACGGCAGTGGCTTTTTAGACCTGGTGCTCTGGGTTCCATGAATAATTGTTCTAGGTATGCTTTGTGTCCTTGAATTAAGTGTTTGTTAAGTTCCGTTTCAATGATGGGACTATAACATAAAATTAATGGCAGGCAAAATATGGAGAAGGAAAACTCAAGACAGAGATCTGTAGATGAATCTGGGGGAGGCCTGTGCTAAGGCAAAACAATCTAAAATTACCGATGTCAAAATATGTAAAATTTGTAAGTTTGTTAATTACAAACTATTATTATTATTAAGTTTCCGCAACACAGGGTTTTAATTCCCTTGTATCATGGTTACAAAAAAAAGAAAATTGGCAGGTATTGCTTGTATTTGCGAATACTAGTGGCTCACTTATTTCTGAGACCTGAGATCAGACAAAAGGACATAACTATGAACGATCACGAATTTAACACAAACTATTATCGGTTAAATTGTTTTTGGTATAACCAAAATTAGCTATACTATACGATCGCTTTTTATATTTATTCTTTCCTTACATATTATTGTTTAATAATGATCAATTCCAAAATAGTAACAATCAAAATTAAACGCAAGGTCTGTCGATTCTTTTCGGTTAAAAGTGTTTCAAAAGCAACTTGTCTAAGCCTTTTAGATACCAGCCCGAGACAATGGGAAGCTGTTTTAGCCCTTTAAGTCTTGGAAGTCAAGGATTCGATTCCCAGGCTCGGCCTAGAAATCTTTGTATAAATGATAGATTTCTTTCATGGTCTGGTTGGTTGAGTGACCTTACATGACTCGACAAGCACGTACCATTGTGTGTTAACAATACAGCGGTCACCAATGCGTCTGCCAATCGAAGTGGCTGTGGCAAAACCTCCCTCGGGAAGAGGCCCATGGTCAGCAGTGAACGTTATACGGGCTGATGATGATAATGACAACTATCTGTGCAAACCACGGATATTTGCTCTGAGAATGAGTGTGTTTTGGTTCTATGAATAAAGTCTATGTGAAGTCTATGGCGATTACGTCATTTACTAACTTAAGTACGGAAGGTATATATCTTACTTATATAATAAACGCAAAAGTTTGTAAGTATGGATGGATGGATGGATGGATGTTTGTTACGCTTTCATTTAAAACTACTAAATGGACTTGGCTGAAAAAGCTCTATTAACATATAGGCTACAAAAAATCACGCTCCGACCAACTAGAGCAGAGTAGCGCGGGTAAAAAAATATTGCCATAGAAACTACGCTTGGCAGACAGAATGGTGATAAAGTATTATGTTTCGGTACGCGTAAATTTTGTTCCCCGTTCACTGCATCAAATTGACACATGTCAGTCCCAAGTATACCCGCAGTGAGACGCCCCTTTGTCACCGAGTATTTTACAAGCGAATTATACAGTAATACAAAGGATACCCACATTCAGAACAATTATCAGTGGAAGAACACGAATAATTGTCTAATCTGGGGATCGCGGCTTAACATTGTACAGTGACATAAAATCGTACAGTGTTCATATAAAAATTACTTAATAATTTAATGTGTTGGAATAAGTTAATGTGTGTTTTTTTTTCAAATTTTATTTTTTTCCGGTTTATGAAAGAAGTAAAAAAACCGGCCAAGTGCGAGTCGGACTCGCGCACGAAGGGTTCCGTGTCAGTTACAAGTGCGTACCTATTTTTGATATCAAGAATAAATAAAAAAGCGTATGTTTATGAAATGAAATGCTATTTTATATATTTATATTCGAGTTGATTGAATGAAAGCTAAATTGCGGTTTACGATTTTTGACGTATTAAAAAAAAACTACTTACAAGATCTCGTTCAAACCAATTTTCGGTGGAAGTTTGCATGGTAATGTACATCATATATTTTTTTTAGATTTATCATTCTCTTATTTTAGAAGTTACAGGGGGGGGGACACACATTTTACCACTTTGGAAATGTCTCTCGCGCAAACTATTCACTTTAGAAAAAAAATACATTAGAAACCTCAACATCATTTTTGAAGACCTATTCATAGATACCCCACACGTATGGGTTCGATGAAAAATTTTTTTTTTGAGTTTCAGTATTGGGAACCCCAAAATTTTTTGTTTTTTTTCTATTTTTGTGTGAAAATCTTAATGCGGTTCACAACATACATCTACTTGCCAAGTTTCAACATTATAGTTCTTATAGTTTCGGAAAAAAGTGGCTGTGACATACGGACGGACAGACAGACAGACAGACAGACAGACAGACATGACGAATCTATAAGGGTTCCGTTTTTTGCCATTTGGCTACGGAACCCTAAAAAGAAGCATGAACTTAAATAAAGCAAATTTATATATCAACAATAGATAGTGAGCATGGTAGTCAAGAAATAATACATTTAATAATTGCAAAAATATTTTTGTCTAAAACTATTTTTTTTTTTTTTTTTTTTTTAAAAAGACTACTCCCGCACTAGGGAAATAAATCCCTGTGTCGCGGGGGACTTTACAAACATTCATTTCACGGACACAAAGTACACCCAGACTCAGAACAACTATTTGTGGTTCACACAAATAATTGTCCCGGGTGGGAATCGAACCCAGAACACCAGGTCTCAGAAGCAACTATCGTAACCACTGAGCCACCGGTGCAGTCAATACCGCTTATATATAATTATATAAGCGGTTTTATCCGCGTTACTGTGCTCCAGTGAGTCGAAGCGTGATGTTTTGTATGTATGTTAATCCAACGTATAATCTATACCGGTGCAAACTTTCAGCCAATTCCATTCAGTAGTTTTGGTGTGAAAGAGTAACAAACATCCAGTCATCCATCCATCCATACTCATAAACTTTCGCGCTTATAATATTAGTAGGATTAAGAACATAATACAAGCCCATGGTGAGCTTCTCTTTGTGCCAAAATACACCAGAGGATGCAAACACCTCACTTTTTTTATTGAAAGCTACTTATCGATTACTTTTTAAAAAGAAACATGCATAATTACATCGTATAAAACAAAGTCGACGAAGTAACTTTGCTTCGATCTTTAAAACTACGCACCGGATTTTGATGCGGTTTTTTTAGTAGATAGAGTGATTCACGAGGAAGGTGTATATGTATAATATATCAGCATTTCACCCATGTGGGTCGCTAGTTTTAAATATAAGATGCTATTTTTGTTAAGAAAAATAACTTTTAATTTTACACAGAAATTTCTTTACTATATTCCACCATATATTATTTACTGTTAAAAAATGGCATTATGTATTCGCAATAAGTGATTTTCTGGTATATTATACTTTTTTTATGAATATGTACCTACTAGCTAAAACAAATATTTTTATCTGTAACTCAATTAAATTACAGATAAAAATAAATTTGAATGAATTAAATTTTGTTTTGCCGTTAAATGTAAAAAAAATTAAATTAAATGGTAATATTATGTTAAACTGTCAATATTTTCACCGTTGGGAAGCTACACTATCCCCGGATGACATAGGCTATATTTAATTATGACGTTCCCACGGGAACGGGAGCTACGCGGGTGAAACCGCGCGCGGGACGATCGTCTTTAATAAACTGCGTGTAAACATAGTCAAGTTGACGTAGACATACCAATATTCAAAATTCAAAACTCACTTCAATAAATTTGCGTACGTATACGAAACGAACAAACAACCTCGCGCAATTTACTAAACTTTAGAAGATCATAACATACCATTACCGTCATAACAGCGTAAACAAAGCAAATGATTGTGCCAACATAAGAAACTCAACCTGAAGGGAACAAGCTTCTTTGGAAATTCAATATTGAAGTTTGGTACAGAAATCAAATTATTATAACAATACCTTTGAACTTTGTTAGGGAAAGTTTTTATTATTGAGTGACGTATGTCGGATGGTTGATATCAATCTGAATTTGTGTACTTTGAATGTTTGACGTGAAATACCAATTCAATATCAAATGTATATGAAAATATATATGATTTTCTTTACCGATACGTCTTTATACATATTTCAATAGAAAATCATAGTAGTCACAGACATTTATGAGACAAGGTGTTTTGTTACTAGTATGGAAGAAATCGTATTATTTTTTTAAAGGTTTTACAGTCTACTAGTATTTTTGTTAATTCCTCGTGCTAAGCCTAAATGCTTGTGTTACGAGTGAGTTCACGTTAGTAGTGCAATGGGTTGGGATTGAAACGGCGACCACAAGACGATAAGTCTGACCCTTATCTATTGGGCTACGGCCATCTTCACTCACGTCATTATCATCAGTAACCCGTACAACGGTCACTGTTGAACAAGGGTATTTTTCTAAGGCAGGGTTTTGCCACAGTCACTTTAGTGGCGTAAACACTATAAATGATAGTGTTTACCATTAAAAGAAGACTTTGGAAGCAACTTACATAAATATACACATTTTCTATTACTTACGCAGAAATACCTGATGCAAACTTGTTGCTATTGTAACTCAGTTTTTTTTTCATAACTTGCACGAAATGTTTTATTTTTACACAGATACTGATTTTTTCGAGGGGACATATAAAGTTAGGCTAGAGGTTTTACTTCACTGGACACAATGGCAAGCAGTACTAGTAGGCCTTAATAAATAGATTTAAAATTACAAACTAAGCAACGTCTATAAGAGGGTGCCCCTGGGGTACTTAAACGTCGGCTCATGGTGGTTGTAGGTGGACGGATTAAGGAAATATGGTTTTGACATTTTTAAGGGAGTTTCGTTCTATTAACAATACTTCCTTAAATACTAACCAAATTGAATAACATTAGTGTTTCATAAACTATAAAAAGAGGTATAATTAAAATGTGTTTTTATTTCATAGTAACTCCTTCACTAACATAATCATTATGCAAGGAAAACTGCTGCTCAAATTCACCAAGATAATCATTATGTATGATACTACCTACTGCTTAAATTAAGGCATTTATTTTCAAAGCACCTTTCACAAAAACAACAACCTACAACTCACTGTAGCAAAGCAGTATTCTAACGAATAAAGCCAGCGCAGTTACAAATATAATATTAATGCAATTACTTTTGCAGCATTTACTGGCGCAGCTTTGTAAGCGAACATTAAGTTATGAAACTTAGAGTACTAACACTTTGCAGTCTTATCACCTTTCTTTGATAATAATCTCGTTTCCTTGGCTATACAAGCTATTTTCATTTCAATTTTTGAAAGAAATAAAATGATAATTCAACGTCAATGGAGTTCTAGCACTACCTGAGTTGACGGTTACGATATTTTTCTTTCATTTACTATAGCATCATAAATGCAATCCCATTGAAATTAGCCCATTAAAAACACATCGAAAAAGCTTGTAAAAAAATGTAAAACGTAAAAAGGTTAAGATTCGTTGGTTGCCTCTTAGTGTTATGTAAAATTATGTACATTTTTTTTTCTCTTTCGTTTAAAGTTTCTATTTCTGCCAGAACTTGAATGACGAATAGATTTTTAAATTGAGAATTCGATATTTAAGTGTAACAGAATTTTAAATTATTCAAATTAACTAAAGTACTAAATTACTTTTATATAATGAATTTAAACAAAATCTTAAGTACTTAATAACTTTTATATAATGAATTTAATCAAAACTCTTAAGACACCAAAATTCCAATTTCAATCAAATATACCTAATAATGTTTTATTCATAATACTCTCCAGAAAATTTTCAACGTCAAATAATTACTAGAAATTTTGCATATTTTTAATTTTTAGCCTTTAGTTCTGTTCGCCCTTATGCCCGATGAAGTAAGAAAAACTTTCTGGCTAACTACATAACGTCAGTCCAAAAAACTGAACAGAAGTCCGAGTTCTGTTATATCAATTTTGGTTAAATAATAAAACATAGCTACGCTTTTGTAAAGCACTCTACATAACTAATTGAAATATAAATAAATTCAAGGTTTCATTCATAATATAAAAGGTAAACGCAATAAACATACTTTTTTGAAAACATTCTTATATTTCCTGTTTTTATTTCCACAAAGATAACCCCGAAATATTATTTTCATTACACTACAAACATAAAAAAGCAATGTATTTTTAACACAACCCAAATATGGACTCACCCCAAGAAATCATAAAAAAGTACCCAAAAACAGAGTGCGTAAGAAATCATTTTTTTTATCCTCCCAACCCTAATCAACCTGCGTATTTAATTATACCCAAAAATTGGGGCTACGGGTATTAAAATACCCCGGAACCATTTAATACAACCCGTTTAAATACCCTAAAATGTAAGAGATAATTACATAGTACATCATTGTCATGTGCGGTTATATATCCCATGTTTGTACTCGAGTAACCTTCGTTAGACTTGTAAATAAAATACTGAATAAAATAATCAAATTATTGTAACAATAGACTTTTAACTTAGTATTTTTTTTAATCTTATTGAGTGACGAATGTCGGATGGCTGATATCAATCTGAATTTGAGTAGTTTGAATGCTGACGTTAAATATTCAATATCAAATATAATATATGACAATTTGATTTTCTTTGCCGATATGTGTCCATACGTATTAGAAAATTGTAGTATTTGCAGACTATTAGAAGATAAAGTTTTTTTTTTTACGATTACTAGCAGAATTTTGCAATCTCCTAGTATTCTTGTTAACCCCACGTTAACAAGAATACAAGTAGACTGCAATATTTTGTAATTCTCAAATTAATATGTAACCAAATGTTCTCACTCATAAATTTCAACGGAAACGCGAGATACATAGGTAAAACCGCGTGCGGACAACTAGTAGTATATATTTTTTAGTGTTATTGTAAGTATAAGTACTAACATAAACGTAGTTTGTGAAAAAGCAGCAATAGCTTGGAAGCTTAGTTCGCTGTTTCAGGAGCACTTTCTATAAAGAAGTAATGGTATATTAAAAATGTCTCTTACATTGCTTGGGTTCCGCAACGAAGTAATAACAGTCAAAGTATTTCGAGAATTTATACTTGGAGCTTAGAAAATAGTATTTTATATGTCATACATCATTTCGTTATTCTATCGTAGATATAGTGCAATTGTAGCGTAATCTTAGTATCGTAGGTGATAGGTACAATTAGTGCCGTTTATCAAACAATTATATAAATCATCTATAAGTTTTTTTCCATTGTTCCAAAATGTGTTTTATATAATGTTATTCTTTTCATTTGAAATTACAAACATATAATAAAAAAGCAGCTTAATTGGTTATGGGGTGACCAAGAGAAATAGGTCTATCGTAATGGGTAGACCAAGAAATAAGGAGAACAGTGAAGTTTTTGGTACCTCTGGATCCATAGAACTGATTTGAAAAAATCTCTTACCGATAGAAAGCCATATTATTTGTGAGTGTCATATCTTGAGACGAGGTTCATACGGGCACTGGATCTACGCTGGTGAAACTACACCGAGAACTAGTTTATGTATATTCAAGATTTCTACTATAGTTCCTTTTAAACAGAAAGTAATTTAAATCGCATACTGAACGCCAAAGTATTTCGTGGCAATTCTACGCCGTAGCGTGCTACGTTTGCTACGAAGTCCAAATAATCTTATCGTAAATTACATCTTCTGTGTATCGCAACAAATTGTTGTAGTTTCGCATTTTCACGTTAATCGACAATAGTTATTTTCACACATACATTGTTTTTAATTTGGCAAAAGTATAATATAAATACTATATCTTTTTTTTATCATATCTCGAATAAGTTCTGATTTATCTAACAAAAAACAACTTACAACTTTAAGTAGAAAAAATAAACTCACATTCAATTCCGATAGCAGCACATATTCGAAAAATTCCAGTACAACAATAAAAGTCACAAATCACGGGTCAGATAACAACGATTCGAGATTCAAACGTTCGAATTCCGAATTCACACACTCGCGAGCGCGGGGCGTAGTGTTGACGCGTCCGTTCGACTCGGCGTCCGGACCGCGAATGCTTGCAGGTGTGAAACTCAGTACAGGCTTGTCACTCAGACGCGTTCGCCGGATAATATACTTTGTAATTAGGAATTGAATATGCAATTATAGCGAGGGAATTTACATTTACTTTGTTATGAAATTTAACTGTTGGGGCATTACAACATTTTGCAGTACAAAAAGACATAGTAATTGAAGTGTAGAGAAAATAAGTAGGTATATAAACTATACGTTATCATAAGTAGAGAGCTTGATATATATAAAGTAATACAGACGATTTGGCTGTTGTATTTTATTGTAAATTATTTGACATGTAATTGTGAACAATTATTTATTAAAAATAACAAATTTGTCAACCTGTTGTTAAGTTAAAAAACATATAAAAAATTTGAGTAATAATCCCATAAAAACATTAACATCGATAAAAATAACACAACATTTTTTTTTAATTTTACGTCTGTACCAGCTAAATGGTTGTGGCAGTGGATTTCAAGACCTAGTGTTTTGGGTTTGATTCCTACTCGGGATAATTATTTGTGTGAACCGCGAGTAGTTGTTTGTATAGAGAGATTTTAAAAATCCCACTCATGTTCACGCTTGCAGCTATTTAAAATTACGAGTAAAAATCTTAATATCATAAATCCTATATCATTTATGGATAGCGACTTTTTAATCAATTGATTTATCTTGATTATATCAGTCCACAGTTAATAAATCAAAGTTAAACAATAAAATTAAAATACTTTATAAAGTTATTCATTTTTATTTAATACTAGCGACCCGCCCCGGCTTTGCACGGGTGTAATGCTAATATATTATACATATAAACAATCTCCGTAACGTAGCGGTATTGGGCTCGCCTTGAATCTCGGAGGTCGTGGGTTCGATCCCCACACCGGTCAGAAAATCTTTGTGTGAATGCTAAGATTTTCTTTCCGGGTCTGGTTGGTTGAGGGACTACCCTCCGTGCCTCGGAAAGCACGTTAAGCTGTTGGCCCCGATTGTTATATCATCATCTATAATAATTGTATACCAAGGAACGGGCAGCAGCGTTTTCTTGTAAAGGCACAACATAATACTGCGGTCACCAACCCGCCTGCCAAGCGTGGTGACTATGGCAAATACCCTCTCTCTGGAGGAGGCCCATGTTTAGCTGTGGACGTTATACGGGCTGATGATGATGACGATGATACATATAAATCTTCCTCTTGAATTACTCTATCTATTGGGGCAATGTAATTAGTTTTAAGAAATTTAAAGTTTTTTTTTTTTTTTTTAAGACAACTCCCGCTCTAGGGAAATAAATCCCTGTGTCGCGGGGGACTTTACAAACATTCATTTCACGGACACACAGAACACCCAGACTCAGAACAACTATTTGTGGTTCACACAAATAATTGTCCCGGGTGGGAATCGAACCCAGAACACCAGGTCTCAGCGGCAACTATCGTAACCACTGAGCCACCGGTGGTGAAATAAAGCGTTCATTCATTCTTTAAAAAATCCGCATTAAAATCCGTTGTAGTTTTAAAGATCTGTGCATACATAGGGACGGACAGACAGCAAAGTGACTTTGTTTTATACAATGTAGTAAATGACATACCGTATTTTTTTTTTTTTTTTCTCGTTGGAAATGCATTCGATTTCGAGAGATTCGAGATTCGATCCGCCGTTGGCGGGGGCCGGGTACCGGCTGGCAATCCAGCCCCCCGACGGCACCCGCGGCCAATATGGTACCACGGGATCTCCTGGACCACACTTGCAGTGGCCTATTTGCCCAATTATAGGGACGCCCGGAGTGTAGAGGCGACCCTACTCCTCATGGGTGGGTCTCGAAGGGAGCGGGGCCCATGTACCCCACTACCCGAGGCCTAGGGTGGCAGGCGGCAGGTTGATTGACATACCTAACAAATAATTTCAGTTTTAAATACTTTTCATATTTTTTTGTTTGCGCTAATCTCAGCAACTGCTGATCCGATTTAAAAAATTATATCAGTTTTATATAGCCCATTTATTGAGGAAGGCTATGAGCTATACCTTATTTTGAAGTTCTTATGGAAACCGGAGTTACGCGGGTTATGAATAAACTTGAAACATTTATACTAACTAGTGGTCTACCAATGGTCGAAATGCTGTCCAAAGCGGTAGCACTGATTAAAAAGGTAGTTTTATTATTAGATATCTTTAAAAATCTTCGGCGGTCGCGGGTCGCAACTAGTTTATAATATAATTAAAGATTATTAACTTCATTACTCCACAACAGAACAGGTTAAAAAAATTTAGTTATCCGTAGCGGTACTCATACATATTTACATTTCAATTATTCGAAGGATACCTTTTGAATGCAATTAGATTTTTTAATTTCTATATCAGCATTGAATATTGTCCTTTTCTATAAAGGGTGACATTTTATTGATTGCACTACTTGCACTACCGACGTGAACCCACTGGTAACACAAGCAGTTCACTTAGCACGAGGAGTTAACAAGAATACAAGTAGACTGCAAAACTTTGCTAGTAATCACTGCAACCTCCGTAGCGTAGCGGTATTTGGCTCGCTTTAAGTCTCGGAGGTCGTGGGTTCGATCCCCACGCTGGACAGGAATTCTTTGTGTAAACCCTTCGTGCCTCGGAAAGCACGTTAAGCCGTTGGTCCTGATTGTTATAAAATCATCTATAATAATCGTATATTAGGGAACGGGCAGCAGCGATTCCTTGTGTATTACTACATAATACTGCGGTCATCAATCCGCCTGCCCAGCGTGGTGACTATGGCAAATACCCTCTTTCGGGAGGAGGCCCATGTCCAGCAGTGGATGTTTTACGGGCTGATGATGATGAATCACTGCAAAATGTTGTAGTAATTAAAAACAAAAAAAAAGGCTACTCGAATGAGTGGCGGTCTTTAGCTTGTCATCCATTACAATGTCGATGTATATAGACGGTATAGTAGCAGAAGGCAAATAGCTCAGACTCCGTGTCTCCTTCAAAATTCTAAATTAAATTCTGAATAAATCTTAACCCTTTATTTGCGAAACAGTCACCTTACTTCTGAGTTAATTAATATTTTCAATTAACTAGCTTAATTAGAAATCTTGAGAGGAACATAGGCGATATTTATTGGGTTTCTTGATCATTGGGTCTATTGTCACAGAAACTTAATTAAATCACGTGTTTTTAATTAAATAATTTCATTATTTACAGTATTTTTAAGTTGCATTAATGATGAGTAAACACTTAGTGTGCTTTCATAGTTATTTTATTTCTTCATCTTATTCCTTTCAACAGCCCGTTTAGGTGTATGGCAATATTATTTCACAGAAATGTTGCCATTATCACCACACTATGCCATGATCACAGAGTTAATAAATGCCGCTGCCCATGCATCAACTAAATGTTAAATAGTTGATATAATGAATTTATTCAGCACTTAGGTATTTACATACACTTGAACTTGTCAAAATCACAATGAAAAAGAACTGTGATTAATAGGATATTATTCTTATTCTATGAATTAAACTACTTAGATAACTATAACTAGCAAGTGCAACCTGTGAGTGCTGCTAATTTAAGGACATTGCAGACAATGTACTCCTGTCTGTTTGTCAATAATTCCTCTACATATAATAAGTTTATATTGACATTAATTATTTTAGGTATCTAATATTATATATAAAAGCATACAATAAAGTGACACACACCTGGGGACACGCTTAAGGGGGTAAGACCACAACCCAGAGGTGCCACTGATATTAAAGTCAGATTTATGGATATAATAGGAAGTGATCGCTGGCACGGCCTACAGGCGCTGGATCACAGGGCAGGGGTAGGGGCACATTTATATATTTACCTATATATATTAATTAAATTCGCACTCGAACTAATATTAATGTTTCTGACTCCTACAAAAACTAGATGATCTTAGTTCTTATCACTCTCCTTTCACTTACGCCTTTCAAATTTGACTCATACTGCCATAAATTTAAAATTCAAATTGCAATAAAGACGGCTCATCGGACATTCAAGAGCCCCAGCAATGTGAATACAATTAATTTATTATTCCAAATCCATCTGCAAAGACAAAGCTAAGCATATAAAATACGCAGTAATTAATCAAAGCGTTAACAGATCAGTAAGCAGATAGTGACAAATCGACTGTTCTAAGTACAACGTTTAGAACGTAAACTAAATTTTATCTGTGTATTTGAATCTGTTGAAACAGTATTCAAATGTACAAAACTGAAGTCGCACTTACCTTTAGTGTGAATTTGCAGTATTAAATAAACTGTAAAACGGTATATGGCATCATAAAACAAAAACGTATAATTATTTGAAAATCATTCGCAATAAAATAGTGTTTATTGAAGTATTTATGCGACTATTATACGAAGTATCGACGTAATATGGCGTAGAATAGAACTGCTACGTGTGTTGTATAGTACGACTACGGCGTAGCACACCAAAGCTACAACGTAGTATAGGACTTCTACAACATAGTGAGACTCGCAGACGAACTTGCGGAGCGGCGACGGCAGCGGCGCGGGAGAGAAGCGTACTAAAGAATAGTTTTAAATGTAACTAGGAATGAACTTGACGGCGCGGGCTTAGCGTGGCGAGCGGCACATGAGTGTTGCATACCAATCGAGAAAAGCCCGAGTGTCTGAATAGACATAGTGCTAACGACACAACACTATGCCCCTCTAACGCCATGCGATTTGCCCGCTCTGGTTTCGTACCCGTGATGTACCGCGTCATATTCGGTCAAATTATAGAACAAAGTGCGAAAGTTTTACGTTAATACTAAAACTAAAATAAAATGCATCTTGATTAGTTACTTCCTGATGTTATCATCCTTTCGGCCAATAGCAATGTTTTATTTCATTCGAAAAATGTTTTTTTTTCGCAAAATAAAATTTAGCACAGCTAAAACTAATGAGAAAAGTTCGTAATTGCTTAATATAACTAGCTTTATAGTCTTGGGTGCAATCATAATGCAGGGCAACGAACTCAGTAAATGGTTTAATTCTGTCAATGAATCTAACTTTATTGCTTTAATACCAATAAACCAAACTAATCAAATTTACGTTAGTTCTTTTTAGTTTGTGACTTCTTTTGATAAAAATATGATTTGTATTTAATTAAACAACACTTTTAGATTATCAAACTCAAATAAAATACTAGCTTTCCAGGCGCGGTTTCAACCACGTCAGTCCTGCTCCAATAAGAACTTCGTAGTTATATCATGTATAGCCTTCTTAAATCATAGACACAGAATCTAACACAGAAATAATTTTTAAAATCCAACCAGTAGTTCTTGAGATGAGCACGTTCCAGCAATCAAAATCTTTAAATTTATTTATTGGTATAGATAGATGTGAAGAGGAGGGATGAAACGCATGTTACTAAAAGAGTTTTAAGTATACGTGTAGATGGATGGAGAGGGAGAGGCCAAAGAAAAGATGGATGGATTGCGTGAAGAGTGATATGAAAGAAAGAGGAGTTAGTGATAGTGTGACAGGACAGAATGGAAGAGACAAACGTGTTGCGACTAGCCCAAGTAATATGGGATAAGGGCAGGAAGAAGAAAAAGATTCTAAACCTAGCGATACTATCAAGCTAAATCACACTATTATGTATTACTTAGCTATCTCGCGCAGTTGTACCCGAACCTTGTCTTAAAATAAAGCCTAAATAAGTCCTAGTTATCAAAAAATGTCATAGGTACTTTTAGACAGGGTAGTGGCTGAAATTTGAAAATCAGATCAGTACCGGAGATTATGCCAAACATCCAAATTGTGTACTACTTTTGAATAAAGTCTGAACGCACGTTAAGCTGTCAGTCTTGCGCCTGAAGTCTTATCGGTCGTATCGGTAGAAACTTCCTATATTCTGAGAGTATAGGAAGCATCTGTGTTTGTACACTAATATTCACTTCAATGTATCCTGTGCATTTGACTGATTAGCAAATAAAGATTGGCCTAGATTTAATCATAATCTAAACAAATTTTCCAGAAGAAAATGCGCTTCACCTTGATGCCAGAGACGGGGTTTGTGGTTCTTAAGTTACAGTACACATACACTATCTGTTTTACAAAACCGTGTCACGGAGCTGTAAAATGTAAACGAATATCGGTAAAAAAGCCTTGATATCTTGATCTACTGCTTTAACACTTTACTGTGGCTATATGGAGTAGTAAACGAGCCTTTATATCGTAAAACGGATTTATAGTTAATGATTCACAGTCGTGAACACTGTGAATGGAGTGAAAGTAATTAAGATGATTGGATATTTTATAGCTTTTACGAAAACGCGAGTTTTTTATACACGATTTCTCAGTATAACGGCATAAAAGTTGAACTTTATTTAACCGTTATATTTTTGATTTTTCTTTTAAAAAAATTTCTTATGTGATGTTTTTGACTATTTTGTTTGTTGTTTGTTGTTTTTTGATTTGAATTTTGAAAGAGTAAAAACAAGATTAATAAAAATAGCAATTGATTTCAGATAAACATAACATTAATCGGATTATATGCAATATGGGAGACGATGGAGCTAAATGTGGTTTATCACAAACGTAACGTAACGTTAGATTTTGAAGATGACCAGTAAAAAAAATCACAGTTACAGTGGTGACCGAAACGTCTATAGATTGATTTCAAAAATCCAAAGAAAATGAAGATACCCCAGCGCGTCAGAATTACAGCTGAAACGATTTAGAAGTAACTAAAGCACTTAGTCACTTAAAAATGTAAAAATCCCGTCAGTTTTACATTTTTAATTCAGAGATTCTGCTTGACGTCTAGGTTCTGCTGACCATAATCTTTCGTCTGATTTGAAAAATATATTTTCCTCCTACCCCTTTTCATCACACTTAAATCATTTATTTGCATGTAACTAACCTACTTTATCAGAATTTTACGCGCTCGAGTACCACATTAGCTCTATTACCTCCCCTACTATTAGAAAGTAATGGGTTCACAATACAGAAAATTACAAAAAACTGATAACACTAAAAATTTGGGTCATCAAAACCTTCATGCAGCAGTGATAAAGGTTTTGATGACGCTAAATTTTGAAACTAAAATTTCACGTAGAAAAACTCGTGGACCGAATCACATAGTTAAATAATCACCCTTACTGATTCCGAACAGTCTCAAACAATATTAAAAGTTCCCACTAGTTTTCCAGAACTCTGTTGTTTTTTTTTCTTAATATTTTATCCTCATTTTCTGTTCCCGAACTTCCCTTGAAATGAAAAAGTATGATTAGGTGCGAAGTTTCTGGGTTGCTTTTTTTATTTATTAAAAGAGACGTGGGTGAGTTTCCAAATCTCTGATGAGTATGTGTAGTTTCGAAATTATTTTCCTTCTTATACTTCACTCCGGAGAAAAATCCGAAAAGAATCCGGTCTGGTTGGTCGAAGGCAACGTTGACAATCGTATCGGACAGCAGCGTCTACATGTGCTGCTGTTCATAATACTACGGTCACCAACTCGCTGACCAAGCGTGGTGACTCTGAAAACAACCCTTTCGATGGAGACCCATGCTAATGCTGACAACACAATATATAAAAATGCAAGTAAAAAAATAGTCTTAGAAAGCTGTAGCTGCTGTTTCTTCCATTATATAAATACATATATTATATACTTTCTTTTTCAGCTAATCTGGGACGGGATCTAGGTATTTCATGGAATAAAAGTACTTATACTGGAAAGAAGAACTGAAGTAGACTCCTTTTAAAATAACTAAAAGAAAACTATTTAACTCATATTTTTCTAGCAACATATTATATATTTCTACGTAGAAAGTAATCATAAAATAAAATATTCCTTTAAAGATATTCCGTTTTTCAACTATATAACTAACGTATTAAAATAAAGTTTGAGTTTTATAATGTCAATACTTAGAATTAGTATATTATTAATACCTACTATGGGTTTATTTTTCAATCCTAACATAGAGAAAGACATCACATGAGTCAATTTTAAATTAGCCAGATTCTGTCCTTCCATCAAAGTTTTATCAGCCAGATATTTTTTCAGACTATTCGTATGCCCAATAAGCTGTCGGCCAAAATTACCACTACGTGGAGCCCTGACAGCTAGAAGGCGTCGCGGCTGACCCCATAGAAGAAGGCGGGACGAGCTGGACAAAACAAACGACCAGTGGCCTTCTTTAGCCCTGGATCGAAAGAGCTGGAAGACATGGGGAGAGGCCTTTGTCTAGCAGTGGGACAATGCAGGCTAACAGTAACAGTATACATATATACTGTTGGATCGGGTAAAATTTTAAGATTATTTTAGGATCTGCCTACGGTCTTAGGGGGAAAGTCTACAAATGTACACTAAAAATATGAACTTAAGTTAGTAAATATAAACCTGGAGTAACAGCCCGTTTACGCCCACTGCTGAACATAGACCTCCTCATAACAGACCATAGGAAACCAGGGTCGTTGAGGGATATTGCAATAATCACTATGGCGGATTGGTGATCGCAGTTAGATGGTACGTAACCTTGAACTGATCGATGCTACTGCCCATCCATCAGCTGCTACCCTTAGTCGACTGTAACGACACCCATGGGTGGACATGAGTTGGTCACCACACAGCTTCCAGGAGTAAGCTCGGCTTTATTTTATGAGCTCTGCACGTTCTAAGGTTACTCATATGATGGTTTCAATTTGATGCAAGAGCTCCGGAACCTATTTAAAAAAATCTTTCACTATTAGAAATTTACTTTAATACATTTGCAATAATAATATTACTATGAATCTACCTTGAGGGGTTTGTAGTGACATCTACAGTAGCCGCACAACAACACTAGAAGACTAGCAGCGCCATCTAGCACCTAGCATCCCAACCAACCTGTATCGCGCAATACAAGTTCTCAAGCCAATTATTATATAAAAGTTCTGAATAGCAACAAATGACCATCAGCCGCCGGGCATACCACCTCGCCCGGCAAAGAAGATCTTCGTTTTCTGTGGAGGAACATCAGCAACCGCTCCTCAACAGAATTATAAAGACTTTTGCAAACCTTATTGCTATACTTTTGTCTTAAAATTATATTAATTTACATAGATACATTAAATCAACTTGTTTTCTGACCAAATCGGAGACATCCTCGCAAAAGGTCAAATAAGAAACCTAACCTACCTAAACCGACGTGCTTGTATGAAGAATGTTATGAGAGTGAATGAAGCGAAAGATGTGTGCAGGGATCGTAGCAAGTGGAGGTCCATTGTCTCTGCCTACCCCGCTGGGAAACAGGCGTGAGCTTATGTACGTTTGTTTCATTTATAAGTTTTTTTGTTTATTTGTTTTTAATTTAGATACCGTTATTTCGTCCACTTAATCAATATCGACTATAAATTTATTCAGTACGTCCGCTTTATTCAGTACGTCCGCTACTAATATTTATTTCCAATTACCGTAATAAAAAATATAAATGCAATCATGGTACAATAAAAAGCATTATAAAATTCTAAACACAAAAAAAAATATTAAAAAAAAAACAAAGAAGAAAAACTAAAATGATCGTTAAAAAAGAAATTAAAAAGTATTGTAAATAAAAAATAGGCAGTAGCCTGTGTTTATGGTGTGATAATCAATTCGGTCACGCGATAGAAATACTTAACGTTGTTGTGGCCGAACACATACATGTATACACTCATACACATACATGATTTGTGTAGGTTGTTTACGTATAAATATCAAATGTATTTATTTACGTGCATTAGAGGAAATATTTTCTATATTTATGTAGAAATAAATAAGATAAAAGGTGCGATGAGATAGAGTTAGAGGTGTGACCGCAATATTGTGTACAGCGTATACACATGTGAACCCTACTCCTTATAACCTAGTATAAGATTGTGATAGACGATATTAGAATATTTTAAATTCATTGTGTTTAAACTTTATTGCAAGCTTCATAGTTTATAAATTATGGTCACTATATGACCACTGCCTGGCTAAAGGTAAACTATGCACAGTCTACGGTCTTCTATTCGACGTACTCGTAAAACCACTTAGAAAGTAATGTGGTAAAATATGAATGGTCTTTCTGTAGCCCCAGTGCAGGCAGTAAGTAGATTTTCAATATTAAAAGGCTATTCCAATCTTTAAACTCGCGCCTAAGCATTCGTACAGTTTATGCTAAGGATTTCAATCTATCACATCAATTTTGTATAAGCGTATGCGGTTCAGGGTTGTTCCTGAAAGTATTTTTAAAAAGTACTTGTGTTTGCCCTACATGAACTGTATCTCATAACAATATGAAATTATGTAGTTGGTAAAACAAACATAGTTATATATTTCGATTTTTTGTGATTCCCAAAACGTAATTTTTTTTTTTTTTTTTTTTTAAAGACAACTCCCGCACTACGGAAATAAATCCCTGTGTCGCGGGGGACTTTACAAACATTCATTTCACGGACACAAAGAACACCCAGACTCGGAACAACTATTTGTGGTTCACACAAATAATTGTCCCAGGTGGGAATCGAACCCAGAACACCAGGTCTCAGAGGCAACTATCGTAACCACTGAGCCACCGGTGCAGTCTGGTATTCGTTCAATTATTTCTGGTATTCGTTTTTTTTTCTGAGATAGTTTTAGTTATTTTATATATTAAATTTAAATTGTCAATCTAATAGTCGTACTTTGCAAAAAAATATTTATAAGACATCAGCAAAATCATTCAATGGTATAAAAAGTTATATTACCTAATCCCAGCCCACTGTGTCAATCATTTGCAAAGCGCGGTGCAACCATCTTGTTAGCATTATTCTACGTCGCGGCAAATTGAACAGAACACAATTTCACCAGATTAGTATACCATGCCATGCCTTAAGGGTGCTCTCAGGTGGATGTGGCTTAGACCTTGGCTGGATTCTTGGATGTTAGTTTAGTACCTGTTGCCTTTAAGGCATCTTACAAAAATGTGTACAATTGTCATTTATCGCACGGACGACGGAAATAAATTTCATTATTTTTTCATGTTCATCTAATTGTGAACTAAACCATAAGAACCATTAGGCAAACCTATTAACGCAATTGTATCTTCCATCCATCTATAATATTATAAATGAGAAATGTTAGTTTGTTTGTTACATTTTCACGCAAAAACTACTTACTACTACCGATCATCATGAAAGTTGGTTCACAATGTTCTTGGAGGTATGAGAAGTTACATAGGGACATTGGCTTCAATGCTAGCCACGCTGCGGGTAAAAGCTAATCTTCTATAAATCTTATAAATCCCTTCCCATCCTATAAACGAAAATTAGGTCCAAACGGCTGAACTAATAAATTCGGAATAGCACTATGGCTACATCTTATCCTAGAAACATATGTGACTCCTGGGTGATAAACAAACAAATTTTAACCAACAATATAGGTGCACTGGTAATGGTTTGACCGATCCCAAAATATGTTAATGATTAATAGAAAATATCTTCCGGGAACAGAAATAAGATCTGTAACCCTCTTGTGAAAAGGCGAGAGTTTGTATGTATGTTTGATGGATGGCTATTTGTTACTCTTTCACGCCAAAACTTCTGAACGGAATTGGATGAAAGTTTGCACCGCGATAGCTTAAACGCTGGATTAACATATAGGCTCCAAAAAATCACGCTCCGAATCACTGGAACAAAGTAACGCGAGTAAAACCGCGGAGCGCAGCTAGTATGTTAATAATTCATAGAAAATATCTTCCGGGACGGAAATCAACGATTAACAATCAATCCATGTAACCCTGTGATGAAATGTGTCATACTATATTTGAAAAGTAAGCATGCACAGCGGTTTAAGTGGAAATGGGCTGGCCACATGATACGAACGACGGATAAACGATGGACGAAACTGGTCACAACATGGAAAGGTCCACAGGGTAAGAGACTCAGGGGTAGAGCTATAGACCGATGGACTGATGACCTACGAAAGGTAGCAGGAGACAATTGAATGGAGACAGCAGAAGATAGAGCACAATGGAGACAGTTGGAGGAGGCCTACACCCGAGAGGGGCCATGACTTAATATTACTATTATAAATTAGAAGCTTTTTTTACATATCTTTAAATTTTATTGTATTTTGTATTTTGTTATGTTAGGATTAAGTCAAGGAAAAATAAAGGCTTATTATTATTATTATATTTGAAAAAAGATTTGCCTATGGAAATTTCTCAAAATAAAATATTAATAGAATAAGTACTTATCATCTGCCACATTTAAAACAAAACTTCAGAAGTTAAAACTTATTTTAACAATAAACTCCAAGCCAAACCTAAGCTTAATGCCGTGTGGTTTCCATCATTGTCTTCCCATGGGTGTCGTAAAAGGCGACTAAGGGACATATGGCTGATGGATGGGCAGCAGCATCTATTAGCTCAAGGTTTACATCTTACTGCGATCACCAATCCATCTGCCAAGCGTGGTGATTATGGCAATATCCCTCTAATATCCTGGCTTGACAACGTCTGTTAAGAGGAGGCCTATGTTCTGCAGTGGACGTAAACGGGCTGTTGATGATGAAGCCTAAGCCAAGGCAATAGGCTTACACACTGTCAAAATGATTTTTACTTAATATATCCACATTTATGAGAAGAGTTCACAGTTATGTGCATTTGTATACCTGCCAATTCTCGTAGACCCGAACTTAGAGAGGCACACTAACTGTATAGTAAAACGACAGTTGCACAAAGCTCCCCTAAAAAACAAAAGTCAGAATTCCTCAATCTCCCCGACAGCGACTGCCTAAATCGAGGTCCAAGTCCCACAGACTTCTTCTTGTACAAACTGCTTAGTATGTAGTTTTGAAACCATTTGTTTAGACTGAGTCACTGCTCGCCTTTATTCCGGAGAAGTAGCAAAGTAGATATTTATGTAAAAAAAAAGATTCTTTGTAGTTGCTTTTTCATCCACAAAAAATTACCAGCTTTCGTACATAATTATTTACTTACATTCATTCATAAAGAAGGAATAAACCTATCTCCGCAGTCAGTTGAATATCAAAGTGTTTATATTTCAAAACTTTGAGAGTATGTACTTATAAACAAGGAAAATGATATATGGTACGGCTGTTGAAACTTTTCTTCAGATTTATCAAAGTTGACCCGACTTACTTAACGATAATAAATGGTTCGTGAAATAATAAAATATGGCTACGAGAGACACCTTGAAACTGTGATCGCAAACCGAGAACTTCTCGGTTTGCGGGAGTTCAATCTTTAGTACCGGAATAGATTTATGCTACACTGGCTGTATGTGCCCGGCGTTGCCTGTCAAATATAAGGACACCTTCGCGTATCTTTTCAAAATTTTCTTTCATATAAATCTTGTCTTCAGAATTATTTACACAATAAAAGACGAAACAGCCAAATCGGTCGATTCGTCCTCAAATTATGCGCGTAAATACATTCTGTTGATTCATTTTTATTTATATACGAGAAGTGTAAACTTAATTCACCTTTTTGTGAAGACTCTATTGACAAAGGAGAATAAAAATAGGCATAACATCTTATTTTAGTATTTGATTAGAAATACATATCCAAAAATGTGTGTAATGTACACATTTTTGGTACACATTCAAGTAAAAGTATAAAATCGAAACAAATTTCAAATACTAACTATTCTTTAAACGAGATTTGTTAAATTTCATTAAAATAAAGAGTGCATAAAGCTATACTTTCCATATAAAATAAAAATTATAAAAAAATGACAAAAAAAACAACATCACACACAACAGGAATGAAACACACACACATACATAAAACTGTGCAATATGTTTACTTTTTATGGTATAATACGTTATAGTATAAGCAAGCTATAGGGCGCGTCTTACAGAATATGAACTGGTGGCACGGATATGGACAACATCGTGTTGTCCTGATCATAAAATTTTCTTTAAATTAAACTCAAAGAATTGAAGGTCCTTGGAGCAGAACGGTTGTTGAGTGGAGGGCACGAACTGGCAAGCGCATCGTCGGAAGACTTCTGCACGATGGACCGACAACCTCACAAAGGTCGCAGGGAGTCAGTAGTTGCAGGCCGCTAGCTATCGTTCCCGCTGGAAATCAATGTCGGACATCTATGTTCAACAGTGGATGACAACAAGTTGATGATGGTGAAATTATATTTTATATGTTTCGTAATAATTATGATTTAATATACAGTATCAAGTGGCAAAACTGATTTTCAGAATAAAACAAAAAAAAAAGTTAATCGATAAAAGCGCTATGCAGATAACGGACTGCAGTAATATCCGCGCACTATAGTTGTATGTACCTATACTTCAAGTACAGGTCCTATAGTTCAAGTATAGATCCTATACTTCAAGTACAGGTCCTATACTTCAAGTATAGGTCCTGTACTTCATATAAAGGTACACAAAGCTTTTTATAAAACTGATGAATGAACTGAACTGACTAAATTTTCTTTCCACTAGAAACCCTTGACCAAACACAGAATTTAAAATGTTATAATCTTTAAATAAATCACATTAAACTGTTCCGTGCTAGATCGTTCACGTATCGTTTCGTTTACTTCCGCATAAACTAGGTTACAGAATAATTTATGGCATCAGTGTTAGAAAGAATTTGCATGTTATGTGCATCGGTTTTGCGATTCCGTTCAATCGATAGCTGTGGATATATTTTAAACAAAATAAGACCGAATAAACTGAATATTTTCTGTTTATTTGGTACTGCTATGTTTTAGATATCTATTTGGTTAAGTGGTGTTGCAAAGTATTATATAAGATAACTAGATTGAGCCCGCGGTTTCGCCCGCGTAGCTCCCGTTCCCGTGGGAAAATTCAAAATAAAATATAGCCTATAGCCTCCCTTAATAAATGGGCTATCTTAATCTGAAATATTTTTTCAAATCGGTCCGGTAGTTCCTGAGATTAGCGCATTCTAGCAAACATACAAACTCTATAGCTTTATATATTAGTATAGATACAGCGGGCGAGGTTATAAAATCATCATTATTATCATCATCAGCCCGTATAACGTCCACTGCTGAACATGGGCCTTTCCCCAAGGCAGGGTTTGTGCCATGGTCTCCACGCTTAGCAGGTGTGTTGGTGACCGCAGTATTACATATACAAAGAAATAGGCAGCTGCGTTTCCCTGTGTATCAACAGGGAAACGCAGCTGCCTATTTCTTTGTATACGGTTATTATAGATGGTGTTATAACAATCGGGACTATCGTAGCCACGAAGGTAGTCCTTCACCCATCCAGACCCGGAAAGAAATCTTATCTTCACACAGATTTCTTGTCCGGTATGGGGATCGAACCCACGACCTCCGACATTTAAAGCAAGCAAAATACCGCTACGCTACGGAAGTTATAGAATATATCTATTTAATTTTATTTTATTTTAAGCTGAAGAGATTTTTAAATGATTACGTAAAGTTAGTAAAAGATTATTAAGAGCCCCGGGGTGTCAGAGTTTGCAAATCGAAATTTATGCCAACAAAAGCATAATAGACAAATATTAAGTAACAGATTAATCTAGACATAGCAACAATTCCGCTTCACTGCCGTCTAAACAATTAAATGTATCCTATAATCTACCAATACCACCAAAGTTTTGATTGCTTTTACCAAAATCAATAGCTTATAATCATTCTATCACGTGATAATACCGAAATAGTTACTTAATACAAAATAATCGACAAACTTTCATATATTGTGAATTATTGAACTGTTTACTTAGTAATAACTTTAGGTTTAACTACTTTTGTACTAATTACTGAACTATTATTTATGTTGACTTTGGTGCCCTGGAGGATGGGACGGCCTTTGGCGTGAGACGCTACGTGCGTTGACACCCTCGCGCTGTCTCATCTTTCCGGGACTCAGAGTAGGGCTGGCATGGCGGCTGAATCCGCGGAGAATCTCAAGAGGCGCAAATATAGTGGTGCTGAACCAACTTCTATCAACCCTTGATAGTGGTAATGTATTTGTGCCTTTTGGTGTCGAAACATTGGGGCCGTGGGGACCGGGAGCCAAATTAATTTATAAATACCTCGCAGTGGCCCTCTTTAGTGCGACACGTTCTCCGAACGCTGGTTTATACTTTGCACAGCAGTTAAGCATTGCCATTCAACGGTGTAATGCTTCCAGCATTCTGGGAACCTTGCCAAGTAGAATAGATTTCGAATAGTAGTATTTTATAAGTTAGTTTTAATTTAAATTAGCTACTTTTAGTGGTATATTATATATTTTTTTCATGTAATATAATTATTTATGTACTATGAAAGAACTTATTTGTTCAGAATCGTGGTAGGGTTATTATCTCTCAGCGGTCCATTTGCTTACCAAGGTATATATGTTAAAGAGGAGACCCATGTTGGGTAGTGGATTTAATAGAGTAAAGTAAGTACGTAGTTTGGATCGAAATAATTGAGATTTTTCATAGAATTAACTATACCGCTCGCAACATCATTTTTACACATATTATTATTGGTTATGCCTTAACAATCGCTATATGCTCATAGAATATATATTCATATATAAAAATATAGTAAAAAATGGGCCGGGTGTGGGTCCTGTGCTACCGATTATCATGTCCCGATAAAGAAGAACCTCTGCCCAATATATACGTCGTCCCAAAAAGGACTGCTTTTTGGATTGCCCTTACTCGTTCAATTGTATACTAAGACTAGCGCTGATATCACTGTCGTTACAATAATTTCCAAGTTAACACACATACCAACAACCTAATAGGCCAATTCAAGTTGCATACGGTTCAAATATAAGGTAGCTAGTGCTAGTACATTAGATACCTATGCACAGCACTAGCCACCCTTACTCTGCGGACCCTTTCCCCTTACCCCCTGTGAGCTCTGGCCACCTTACTCACACACAATATGCACACAACATAAATTAATATTATTATTTGGCTGTGGTATTCTGTAAGGTGGATTGACTTCCGCAAACTCTGACAGTATTTTGTTCATTTAATACTTGTTTGTGCAGATACACAAGAGGTCCCAGGAGATCCCGCGGTGCCACATTGGCCGCGGGTGCCGCCGGGGGGTCGGAAGGTTTATGCGTACCCGGCCCACGCCAACGGCGGATCGAAGGAGTGTCCGGGGGTTTTAGTGGTGTAGGGTCTTCGTGGTATGAGTTTAGCAAACCTCGCTATGGAGAAGGCGAGTCCCACATGTCCCACCGCCAGCGCGCGAATACGCTGCAGCGGCGGTGGGAATGCGTAAATGCATTTAGCCACGGACAGCAAAAAAAAAAAAGTACACAAGAGGTCCCAAATCTACTTATAGAGTGTACTTAGCTACATATATTGGTTAGCAGTACACCCGCGGTTCTGACATCAGGATGGCGGGTGTACCTAATATTTTAAAATATCATTGTACGGGTGTAAGGAACACAGATTTTCAAGAAAGGTACGAAAAGATATACAGAATGTACCAAATAATTGCATTAAATTAAGGCAGATCTGAAAAGTACATCTTTGAGTGTACTAATGCTATATTCTATTTAATGGTGGACTATTGTAATATTAAGTTATATTTACAGCAAAATATTACAAAAATGATACTAAGTAACGTTTTCTCTTTACATTGTACTTAATGTAATGAAACTTAAGCGACATATATAGCTGCATTAACAACAAGAAGCCTAATAGCGCCATCTAGCCCCGAGTTTCTCAACTAACCTGTATCGCACAATACAAGTTTGGAAGTCCCGGTTTCGTAAGGATGCACATTTATAGTAAAAAATAGCCTATGTTACTGAGGGAAAATGTAGTATTCCAATGGTGAATTTTCGAAATCCGTCTATTATCATTAGATATTATCAAACTTTTCCTCTTAATGATATTAGCCTCCGTAGCGTAGCGGTATTTGGCTCGCTTTAAATCTCAGAGGTCATGGGTTCGATCCCCACGCCGGACAAGAAATCTTTGTGTAAATTCTAAGATTTCTTTCCGAGTCTGGTTAGTTGAGGGACTACCCTCCGTGCCTCGGAAAGCACGTTAAGCCGTTGGTCCCGATTGTTATAACATCATCTATAATAATCGTATATCAAGGAACGGGCAGCGTTTCCTTGTGTGGTACAACATAACACTGCGGTCACCAATCCGGCTGCCAATCGTGGTGACTATGGCAAATACCCTCCTCAGGAGGAGGCCCATGTTCAGCAGTGGAAGTTATACGGACTGATGATGATGATGATGAATATTAGCTGAACTCTGTTGCCCTGCAAATAAGCTTTTTCTTTTATTAATACCACCAACCGTCCCTATACAAGACGTATGACATAATCCAATAGTACTTTCATCTAACGTAATAATTGTGATACATCTATATTTCAATAAAAACATTAAAGCTTATAATTTTGGACGGCAAAACGTCACGTTTCCAATTTAGTTCGTGCTTCCACCTATAAATTTTCCTTTTATTTGTGTGCTACCAATTATATTACGTTTACCTTTGTATGGAACGTGGAACTTATTAATGGAACTAGGTTATTGATCAAGTCGTCAATTACCATGTGTGTATATTATTCTATTTAATTATTTTTTTTATTCCACGGGTGCGGGGGTGGGAGGGCGATGCTAAAATAGCATCACCGCATATGGAAAACTTTTTTAGCGGTGTTAACACAAGATATTTGTGTCTTATAAATATTACTATTGATTACCGAATTTAGATTAATATTGATTACCGCAAAGTAACGCCTGATTCTATTAATTATTCTACTATAATATACCATTTTGTTTGAATATTATGTGTTAATATTTATGGAAAAGATAAGCCAAAACATTTTTAAATGTCGACGATGAAGAGTCCTAAATATTATATTCAATTTAGTGAATAATATTTTCCTGTATCATATACCTATTATACGAAGCGAGACTAGCTTTAAATACCAAAATCTAGACTAAACATATATATATAGCAACCCTCATAGGTTGCTGTATTTTATCGAAATAAAAGTACTACAAAAGTAGTGGAGTATAATTTCATGTAATTGGATTAAAATCAGTCGGTATATTTTTATACTGTTCGTAGATTATGATTTCTTCATACAAACTTTGCCACGTGGTTGGTAGTTTTTTTTTTTAAATCTTTTCTTTTCATCAAAACTCCGTTTTGACGTATTTGGGCGCAATTTGTGTGAAGTTAGGTAACAGTAAGTAAATTAAATTAACTTGGTTAATTTACTTATTATTGAAGTTAAGGTAAATAAAAAATAATTAAATTAACTTAAAATTTTTATTATATATTCCGACGTTACTGCAAATGTGCACAGTATTTTGGAAATAAATCCTTTCTTTTTTATTTAATCAAACATTTAATTTAATTAATTGCAGTACAGGTTGTAGGCAGATGCTCTCGCAGTTGTTATTTGATTGACACTTTATTACATAACTTACTTAAATTTAATAAGTTATTACTAAAAGCAAGCAGATGGAAGGATGCTTCCATCCTTCCATCTGCAACGTACTCTTACCCTCAATACTGCAAAAACGAATTACATTACATTTTCCTTAAAGTATTCCACACAACCACGTGCGACTGAGGGAGTCAGAATTCATGACTGCGATAACCCTCAGGATACACTTTGTAACTGTCCTATAATAAATAAAGTGAATGTGGTCAAATACCTAGGTATAAGTTAAGTAAAGTAAAGTAAAATACTCTTTATTGTACACCAAGAATTATACAAAATAAATTGTGCATAATAATTACAAAGTACAAGTGGCGGTCTTATCGCTGCTGCGATTTCTTCCAGACAACCTCAGCACGAACTTGTTAGAGAGAAATCAGAGCTGGGTAGTATGGGTGTAGCAACATAACTTCAAAAAACTAGGTAATAACACACCTAACTATAAATACTAACTGTATAATCACTAACCTATATAAATATATACAAATTAAACTATAAATATATATCAATAGGTATATTTATTTTAAATGACACGTCTAGCATAGCAATTAAACGTGGTACGAATTCCCAGATACGACCAAATAATGATTAAATAACTGCTTTTTAAAAGTATGATTTGATTGAGCACGTCTAATAGTAAGCGGCAAAGCATTCCAAAGACGTACTGCTTCAGCGGTAAATGAGTTGTTGTATGCGTTGGAGTTCTGTACCAGCACTTTTAATCTCAGGTTCTCCGATGAACGCAAACATCTCAAGTGTGTGTCATGGAGGAACTCAAAACGTTCTTTAAGATAAGAAGGGGAAGTATGATTGAAAAGTACATTGTAAAGTAAAGATAAAATGTGAATATTCCGGTGAAGGCGAATAGGAAGCCACTTGAGCTTAGTGCGATATTCAGAAATGTGGTCATATTTACGTAAGCCAAATATGAACCGTATACAATAATTTTGAAGTCGCTCAAGTTTATCTAATTGTGCTTCGGATCAATCAAGATAGCTGACATCGACATAGTCGAGAATGGGAAGGAGGAGAAATTGTGCGAGCGTAATTTTAGTGGTAGTAGTGAGAAAGTTGCGAAGCCTACGCAGGCACCACCTGTGGCAAATATCTTTCTACCGACGTCTTGTAGCTGGAAGCACCAGGATAGGTTCCTATCAATATAGACTCCCAAATTTTTGACATGATCACTGTAGGGAATTGTCGCACCGTTAAGCATCACTGGAGGAAGGAGTGACCAATTGACTCGAGAGATCATCCTGGAGCTACCAATAATGATGACTTGTGTCTTAGCAGGATTTACTTTTAGTCCGTACCGTATACTCCAATTAGATATTTCTATCAAATCCCTATTAATGTTATTGATATCTGCTGGTATATGATCTAGTTGGGCCTGACTGTAAATTTGTAAATTATCTGCATAAAGGTGGTAGAAAGAAGTGAGTTTATTAGAAATTGAATTTATAAATAACGCGAAGAGTAGAGGAGACAGCACGCCACCCTGCGGCACACCCACTTCTGTATTGCACCATGACGAGACTGCGTCTTGAATGCATATTCTTTGACGGCGGCCAAACAGGTAATTACGAAACCATAGTATAAATATTGATTATCGATTATCATGGCTATTGAATGAAATAACGTATTAAACACAACATACACCCACACACGCGTCAGCATGCACGCACATACACACGCACCACACAGACCTACTCTAAAAACCTACACTACACAAGAAATATTAAAACTTATATTATTCTCCCTTTCTTTTGCTATTATTTTGTTATTGTATGCTGTAGATATTTAATCTTTAGGCCTTATCTATGTATTGAACAGCGGAGCCTCCTAATACAGGCAATGTTATGCCTAAAAGGAGTGTTCCAACAATGCTGTAATTAGATTAAGCTGAGTTAAAGGAAATAAATTATTTTTATTTACTTTTTATTATTTTTTACTCTTCGGTTCCTTTTTGATTGTCCAAGGGGAAATGCATTACTCATCCCCGCGCCGGTGGGGGTGAGTAATGCATGGGGTATGCGGGATATGGTGGGAATGGTGGGGTATGTGGGACTTGTCTTTTTCATTGGCTATGGATGGTTCCTTTTTACGCATTCCCACCGCCGCTGCAGCGTATTCGCGCGCTGGCGGTGGGATCTCGCCCTCTCCATAGCGTGGCATGCTAACTCATACCACAAGGAGAGGACCCTACACCACTAAAACCCCCCGGACACTCCTACGATCCGCCGTTGGCGGGGGCCGGGTACGCATAAGCAACTATGGATGGTTCCCTAATCCAACAAGCTAGACCGGTGAAGTAGCAAAAGCTTCGTGGCTTAATAATGATGTTAGATATTCATAAATCTTAATTTTTTATGTATTTTGTATGTTTAACTATGAAAACAATCCAACAAAATTCAAATAGTTGCCAATAGTTTTGTTATACACTATATAACTAGACATAACTAACTGTACGGTTTCGGTTCCAGCATCTTCCCAGTACAATAGCCTATCATTCTCAGATAATCAGAGCCATTTCCAGTTGGGCGGAACATTCTAGTATAATTTATATACTCCTATTATTATTAATTTTGAAAATGTTCTATTCCATTAAGTTTCGGTTGTGGTTTAGTTTCCAAATTTAGGTAGATAAGCTTTGATTATTATTAATTTTAGGTATTATTGGAGAAATGGTTCTGGTTTTCGATGGATTTACAGTCTAATTAATCAAAAAATGTTTATAATTATATCCTCTTAAAACTGTTATATATGTGTATGTTATATATGTATAAGTATTATAAATTGAGATGTGTTTTACTGGAACATGCAATAACAAAAAAAACATAATAACATGAATAAATACTTGTTTTTTTGTTTGTATATTGCTACAAATGACGCGGGTAAAACCACGAGGCGCAGCTAGTATAAAATAACGGTGTAATTGCCCAATGGTCAAAATTAGACCATAATTTTAAATATATATTAGCATTCTTTACTCCTAGTTCTATATAAACTATGATTGTATATTTAATATTGAATGAAATTCCTATTTAAATGGAATATTAATTAACATAAAACGGAATATTTAAATGGGATACTTAACGAAAATCATACCAAAGTTTTAACATAGATGTAAATATCATGCACCGGTGACTCAGTGGTTACAGTAGTTGCTTCTGATACCTAATGTTCGGGGTTCAATTCTCACCCGGCACAGTTATTTGTGTGAACCACATATAGTGTCTCTGAATTCGTGAAATAATTTCCTAATGCAGCAACTGTTGTCTTTTTGACAAAAAAATCGTAATGAAACAAAATAAAAATCGAAAATTAAAGCGGCCGTACGCCAATGGCTAGGGTGTCGTGTGGTCGCCGGTTCGATTCCCACCCATTCCACTACCGACGTGAACCCACTCGTAACACAAGTAATTTAGCTTAGCACGAGGGGTTAACAAGAATACTAGTATACAGCAAAAACCGGTTAGTAATCTTAAACAAAAAAATCGGAAAACGGCAAGAAATAAATATAACATTAACAATATGCTGCCTCCACTAAGCCGACCGGAAGAAGTGCCGCCCCTTATTAACAATGTGCCGTACATTCAGCACTTCCTGTGCCGCGCAACCTACTTCCGGTTACTTCTTTGGAGCCTACCAATGCTTCTTACAGCATTTTGTTATTGTACACTCAATAGAAAACTTTATTCCGTTGAATTAAGGTTGATATTCTAATGCGAGTTGATTTAAAGAATAGTGGTTACTTGGTCTGGGCTTTGGGCTAAAATTTACTCCATTGACATTTTTTTAAGCGCACTTTTATTGGAGAAAATTTGAAACAAGCACATCGGAGAACTATATTTTTTATTTAAGTTGATTGCTTAAAATGTTTTTGAAATAATGATGGCCAACCCCATATTGGGAGTGCGCGTTCTTTGAGCATTCGAACGACTTGAACAACCCGAGTGCCAAAACCAATGAATATCTTTATATTTTTTTCATTCCCAAAGGAAACGCAAGACGCATTCCCTCCTGCGGATAGGTGTATATGGCTAGCTCTCCTTTAGCGATGGTATGCTATTCCACGAAGAGAGTGGCTACTCACTTAAACGCCTCGGGTACACCTCCAAGTCGGTAAATTTTATGAGGGCACCAAGCTCCTTGCGGCGCCTAAATGCCTTCCAAAAACACTACCTCTACATACTCGCAAGTAAGATCACGGGGCGTAGCTTTCCCCTTTCATTTTTTTTTGTTTGGCTGGTTCTCTGCTCGTCTTTATGCCTGGTGAAGTAGCAAAATGCTTGTTGTCTAACTTCAAAAATGTCCATCCGAAAAAAGGTGCCTTGCTTTTTTTTCAATACAATAAAACACCAATAGCTATAATTCCTTCAACTTGAGTTGCTATTTCATGGCTCTTTCAGCAATGAAACAGTTTCCACATTTTAAGTTGGACAAAAGAAACTAATTTTGTTGTATATTGGCGTCAATGATTCAGCATAAATTGTAAGGTTTTAGACATGGTAGGGTTACGGGGCGGATGGATTAAAACTTAATAATATATGAGGAAAAAGTGTAGAGGAACATATGGTTATAATATAATTTATTCTTCACAATCTTCGACGGGGTCCGTCCGCGTCCGCAAAATAAGTAACTCTTAAAGGAACGCACCATATTACATGACCGGTCGGGTTCCGCCGTAGCCGAAATTGGTTAAGGCGTTAGGGGCTAAACCTAAGATGGCGGTCAAAATGTCTAAATCTCAATTATGAAATTTAGTAATTGGTAAACTTTTCCGTAAAGTATTCAAAAAATTAAAAATATATTTCATTTTCAAGTGTGTACTTGGATCTAGTAGCATAACACACTAACTATCTTTTACACCATGATCAAAATAAAATTTAAACCTGAACGTTTGAAATCCAAAAAAGATTAACATAAAATAAAAATCGGCTTAATCTTTAAGCCCTGCTCTTAAACTGCGGTTCCTGACAGGTCTGCTTCTATTTTATAATACGAAGATAGTAAAAGCACTGTGAGAAATCTACGCCGTCTCAGTGTGAATAACTTTGTGAAAACTCTTACAAAGAGTCTAAAGTTTAAAGAAGCACTTGCTTTTTTTTTACTTAAGACAGCTTAATGCCAAATTCTGTTATATTCAAGACTTTCTGACTATATCTATTTTTGTGATGAATAAAATCAATTTTAGCTCGATTTTTGAAAGAGATAAGTGATTTATTGAATTAATTTTAGCGATATAATTTTTGGAGTTAGATTTTATCCTTGTATTCGTAATTGTAAGATATATTATTTCTTAGGAAGAGGTTGTTTATTTCACACGTTTTCATAATGAGAATATTGAAAGGAATGCTGATGTTTTAAAATTAGCCTTTGTTCGCACTGCACAATAAAAATGTCATTTTTAGGTTAAAAAATTGTTTTAATGTTCGACTTTGTCAACAAAAATTACATAGCAATATTTGTAGTGAGTATATGCGAAGATCTACAGCATATGCATAGTGAATATACGGAGGACTTGCTTATATATGACAGATGTTTGTATGTATGGTTTACATTATGTATGCTCCTGATTTGACCACGTCATAAACGACCTTTAAAGCGTTTTTTTTTTTCTACAGTAATATTTCGTTCCCCTGTAAAAATCAGAGGTTTTAACGGGTGTATCCTCTCCTTTTAGTATGAGAAGCTTACCAACAAAATACAAGGAAACGATCTTTTCATATCAACTTCAGTAAACGATAGGTACTATTTATAAATATAACAGCATTAATACATAATAATATGCAAACTATATATAATAATAACTTAATGGCTAATCTAAACTGAAACTAACTTAAAAATACATGAAAGAAAAAAAAAGATTACACAAACACAAAGAAGAGTTAGATAGGAGAAATATCTTGGGCTTCGCAAATAGTGTCCACATCGTCGTCAGCCAGTACGTTGTTCGAAGAATTACGGCACTGTTAAATTTGAAGTTTCTTTGAGATCCCAAGAACAACATTTTCTTACCGAAACTACAAACGAAAAGTAAAAACAAAAGAATCACGATCTCATAACGAAAGAGCATTGTGTAGCAAATGATAATTTGCATCAGATTCGCAACAAATAAACATGCGCAATCTTGTCCGCTAATCAGTTCACCACATCGTCTATCTAATACAAGGTAAAGCGGCAAAAACCGCTTTGGCGACCATAAACTTTGATTAGATTTTGTAACACGCGAACTCGACTTACATTAGAATGCGTGAATTGGTACCAAGTAATTGGATTTTTCGCGTCATCGCGCCTGATCAGCTGTATCTTGGTTACAGGACCCGAATGTGAGACTGGGTAGGATATAGGATGTTGGAAACAGTGTAAGCAAAATTGGGTTAAATTGAACCATTCCCAGAACTGCTCACGAGAATAGAACTAATTGTTTTTCTTGCAAAATAATAAGAAATATTTAAAGATTTTTTGTCAACAATGTATTTTTCGAGATTAAGAGGAGATTAACAGGCTTGAAAAATTGGCTACAATATTCTCTAAGAATCTTTAACTCTAAAGGCAATGAAGAACGAATAACTTTAGAACCTTACAGATAGCCTACTGATGTTGTTTACCTGTGAGATTGCCAGTACGCATACGTTTTCCTACCATTTTAATTTGTGCCAGCAGAATGAGAGTACCTAGTGCATATCTGCCACAAGAACTTAATTGCACAATCTTCTACCATTTAGCAACAGGTAAATAAGTAATTCTTTCAGTGTTAGATAGCCCATTTATTGAGGATGGCTGTAAGTTTATTTAATTGTGAAGTTCCCACGGGAACAGGAGTTGCAACCGCGCGTGGGATGTTCGTTATAGTATATAATTGGATGAAACAAAATTATAAACCATACATACTACATCTACGCCTTTAAAAAATCGTATTTCCAGAATTAATTCAATCGGGAGGCTGACATGTTCGTACGATATGTAGGATGCAAACTCGCTATTTTTTCATTTCAAATTTAGGTATCATTTAGAATACGAAGCTCTACGCAGGATTATGTAAAAAAATAGGACGGAAACCCATTTTATTTTCTATCTAAATCCCTGATTACACATGGAGGATCTCACAAGATTGAAATTGTTTTCGACGACGGTGCAGGTCTATCTGAGTTTTTTTTGGATTCTGATTCCAAAATTGAATTTTTTAATTTGGTTTTCCGGTATCAAAAATTATATAGGAAGTGTAACCTGTTTTTAAAAACGAAGGCGTAATAAAACTTCAACTCACCTCCATAGCGTAGCGGTATCCGAGATTTTGTGCAATCCTATTGGTTAATATTTCTCAGTTTCTCCACTCCGCAGCCTAGCTCCGCTCCGGTGGACAGGCAGCCTAAATCTTGGAGGTCGTGGCTTCGATCCTCATGCGGGGCATGTAATTTTTGTGTCTGGATGGTTGGTGTATAACAGCCTCCGTGCCTCGGGAAGCACAATAAACCGTTGGTCCCGACTATTACAACATCATCTGTAAGAATCGTATACCAGGGAACAGGCTGTAGCGTTTCCTTGTGTGTTACAACGGTCACCAACCCGCCTGTCAAGTGTGGTGACTATGGCTAAAACCTTACCTTGGGGGAAGGCCCATGTTCAGCAGTGGACGTTGTGTAAGTTGTGATGATGATCAGGTTTTGGTGAAGGTACTGAACTGTGAGTGTCGGATACTAAGGAACAGGTTACAGGATTTACCTGCGTCACTTACTCCCTTTTTTGTAATCTGGGGAAAATACATTACAGATTAAGTAAAACGTCTCCGGGTAATGTAGGACTAGCCCACCGCTTAAGCTATGGTTACCATTCATACCACAAGGAGAGGACTTGCGTGACTTGGTGTTGCTTCGAATCCGATTTGGCGATGAGCCTCGAAGAACCTGGTAACTCTCTGGTAGGGTCATTAATCTCTCTGCTAAGTGTTATCCAATTAGATTTCTGTTTAATAAAAATAACATTTTTTAACAGTCTTTGGCCTAGCTTCAGTAAGTATATTTACCTCTTATTCTAGATTTTTAAGTAGACTAATTTAAAATATACATACCTACAAGTATCATAATGACCAATATCATTACTGTATGAGACAGTCATTATTATCCCATCACACCTCCACCCTAATAAATAAGCAGAAACATAGACTTCGATATAAATCAGCGCGTGGCTATTTCACACGATTTTCTTATATTTCACTACGAAGCGTGGTCTTTTCCACGAATTTCTACATCGAGAACAGTGATTCCCAAACTTTTATGATAATGGAACTCGCCCCAAATACACTTAAATTCTTTATACTACATTCATAAGACATTATTTGTATTTCATGAGTGTATATTCGGTCTGTTATGGAACAATACACCATAATTTTAGTTTGCCAGTGTAGTATCCAGGCCAATTCGATGGTGGCTCTTAGTCGGGGTGCGCTATTTATTTTTAAGTTATATATATAAGATCTCCGCAACAGACAGATTTATTGCAATAGTTGAGCATTATCTTAAATAAAAAAACTCCCGATAAGTATCTACCTACTAACATTACAGTAATAAGTTATTCTCATCACACGTGTTTCAAAATTTCAATACGTAAACATGATGATGATCCGCCCTGATCCTTCTACGATGTCTCCTAATAGGTGTCGTAAGAGTTGACTAAAGGACATACACCTAATGTATGGGGAGAATTGATCAACTAAATGACGCTCCCATTTTACTGCGATCCCAAATTTGTTTTTTTTTTTGTTTTTTTTTCCGGCGGGAAATGTATTTACGCATTCCCACCGCCGCTGCAGCGTATTCGCGCGCTGGCGGTGGGATATGTGGGACTCGCCCTCTCTATAGCGTGGTATGCTAAACTCATACCACGAGGAGAAGACCCTACCAACCACTAAAACCTCCCGGACACTCCTTCGATCCGCCGTTGGCGGGGGCCGGGTACGCATGAGCAATCCGGCCCATCCCAAATTTGACTGCCATGCATGGTGATTATGGCAATATCCCTCAACCAAACCATGGTAACCCAGGGTGGCTTACCTTGGTTTGCTAAAGAAGGAGGCCCATGTTCAACAGTGGATGCAAACTTTCGTATAAAGTGATGCTTTTAAATTATTACGTTATTTTGTAGCCGATACAAGTCAGTTTCGGGGAACTTCGGTGACTTATGTAAGAAATCTTTTAGTTCCGCGGGACTTTGAAAACCGCTGACCAAACACATACATCAAAATTACAGGTGAAACGAATTGCAGTCCGTGGCAATAAATGCGAGACTTATTTATTTACAAAGGTTTCGGTCGTGACACGCATGTGTATGAACAAAGGGGATCGATGACACTCAGTATTATTGTTTAATAATCAAGTAAGTATAAGCATTAATGTTTTAGGATGCCGTATTTGTATAAAACTAAAGAAAACTTTAGAATTTTTCATTCCGTGTGGGAATCGAAGCCACTTACATTCCGAGACTTATGGCACTAAGTCATAGAAGGTTGTCTAAACGAATTAAACGAACGTTTAATTCGTTTATTTTTGATTCTTAATAAAACTTTTTATCTGTAATATATACTAATATATAAAGCGTTTGTTTACTACTGGTCCAATTCGTAAAATTCTTTATGTGTTATAGAAGCTTATTTATGGAGGAAGGCTACATATTACAAAGACAATATTAGTGAATAGACAAAGTTCGTGAAAATAATGTGTATGCCAAATAAATAATAAAAGTAACTGGGCCAAAACCTACGTTCTGCCCATTTGAGTATGTTTTACCGGACCGTCTCATGTGGGTCGTGTTAAAACCGGCAGTAGAATAACCAACTGAGTTTGTTTCGCCGGATCTTCTCATTTGGTGCGTATTGGATCTGGTGGTAGAATTACAGCGCGATAATGACAATTGTTCTAACCTAATATAGACAGAACAAGCTATTTGACACAATATAGTTAAATAATAAACTAAGACGTACTAGTAACTAATTAAGACAGAATAAGTTATTGGACGTAATATAGTTGAATAATAAAGTTAAGACTAAAACATTATTAAAAACAATAACTAAAATACATACTTGATACGCTAATTTATAAAATGTTAAAATTATACATAGATTAATACTGAATTATTGTTTTGACTATTTGCAAGTGCCTGTAATAGGTTTACGTAAATAAAAATTTTTATATTTTTATTTTTAGTAACGTAAACAAAACGTAACGTAATTTTTTTTATTAAATTATGGATTTCCAACAAGAATAGGATTTATGCGGGTGAAATCACGCGCAGGAATCTAGTGTCAAATAAATTGAGCACATGTGTTTATACCTATAAGTCTCCAGTTCACTGCATGTCGTAGGCTTCCCCTAATTTGCGCAATAACACTAGCCTTCGTAATCTTCCGATGCCCTCGTAGACCCGAAGACCGAGAGGCCCGCGAACGGTAAAGTAGAGTGACAGTTGCACAAAACTCCCCTAAAAAATCTAAGCCATAATCCCTAAATCTCCCCTTCAGCGACCGCCCTGGGCCGAGGTCCAAGTCCTACAGGGGACGCCCTCTTGCGCGGGTTGCTTAATTTGTAGTGTTTAAACCATTTATCTAGGCTGGAGCTCTGCTCGCCTTTATGCACGGTGAAGTAGCAAAAGCCTTGGGGATAACTTCATATGTCCGTCCGAAAAAAAAACAGTCCAATCTGAAGTCCAGTCTACCCTTCTCTCAAGTCATCGGGGGTATGTTAGTCGAGACGCGGTCTCCACTCTAGGACACTTCTGTGTTTAACGTCTGTCAGTTCTTTTGGAGTCGTAACTAGTCAGTTACTTAGACTAGCTTATTTTTCAGTCTATGAGTCTCAATAAAAGTTTTGCCTAAAAACCTTTTTATTACTTATCTAAATAGAAGCGTTTAAAAATAATGTATTATGTTTTATGAACTGAAATTCTATTCAATAGAATAGATACTGTAATTTAGGGAAGTTATACACTTGAATTGAATATAAACGACTTAAATAACGTTCATACAAAGCGTAATAACGACAATTCGTTATATAAATGGCAATAGTTATTACATTAATATTAAATAATTTAATCATTTCTATTTTGTACTCGTATTTCTTTATTTATGAATGATGTTTTATTGAGACATTCTTGTAGCATTTCACTTTATTTATTACATGTAGAAACAATTTTCCGTAATGAAAATAAATATGCAGCATTCAAACATTTTTTTGTGTACAAGATCGTATAGGCTTTACCAAGATTGGCTTTTTGAACGTTCCTTATAACGTCTACTGCTGAACATTCTCCTCATCCCTAGGGAGGGCTTTTGCCATAGTTACAACGCTTAGCAGGTGGGTGAATGAAGTCGGATCGCTTATGCGTACCCGGCCCCCGCCAATGGCGGATCAACGGAGTGTCCGGGGATTTTAGTAGTGTAGGGTCCTCTCCTCGTGGTATGAGTTAACATACCACCCTATGGAGAGGGCGAGACCCACATAACCCACCGCCAGCGCGCGAATACGCTGCAGCGGCGGTGGAAATGCTTAGGTGGGTTAATGAAAGCAATATTATAACACACATAGGGAAACGATGCTGCCCTTCCCTGGAATACAATAGATAGATAATTTTATAACAATCAGGATTAACGGGTTAACGTGGTGACAGCACGGGGATAGTCCCTCAACCAACCAGATCCGGAAATAAGTTTTAGATTTTGCACAATGATTTCTTTCGGTGTGGCAATGGAACCGACTATCTCCGAGATTCAAAGCGGGACTTTAACCTTTACACCACGGAGGTTTATATGTAAACATGTTACCCTAATATATAAGGGTAACATAAAACTTTTAACTTTTAGTTAAATATATTATTATGTATTTTATTCATGTAATAAAAGTTCTAATTTTATTATTAAAAAAAAACTTATAACACATACATTGTGATTTTTTTGCCGCTGCTAATACTCAGTAAAATTAATTATTTTAGGAAGTACACCCGGCTATGTTTTTGTGGGTAGACTCGCTTCAGCAATCTCTATTCTCCCCCACATACCCCACCGCTGCCGCAGTAAGCAAACAATCATCTTCCCAGCGGCAGTGGAGGGGATGCGTTATGCATTTTACGCCGGTTAAACAAAAAAAAGTTCTTTAAAGATTTTAGCACTTTAGCACATAATTGTACATCGGGCATCAGGCGGACGCCTATGTACAGTTATGTGGTAAACTGTTGAATAAATGAAATATGTATGCACTCTACGACCGACTAAAAAACGTCATTTTAACTCGAATAAAATGCTTATAAAACGCAGTAGTACTTTATAGGCATTCCAGATGAACCTTAATGTAACCTACATTAGCTTCATCTAGAACATACGGTGAATAAAAATCGGTACTTTAGATTCTTCCGCACGATTGAGTCCACATCAACATAGCGTGTAAAGTGTCGTCATTACGCATCCATTACGGAATATTTGCATTGGCGTAAAAGTAACCTAGTTTATTGGTTTCTTGGAAACTGTGTACCTTCCATTAGTAATTTTGCTCCAGAAGTTTTGATAGCGATATGGCTTTAAACAACGGAAATATAGTGTCTGCATTTCTTGATTCAAGATGGCTATTTATGATGTCGTAACGATGCGAATTCAAATATGAATGTAACATAAGTAACTGTTTATTTTTCTTTCTACAAAATATCATCTGCCACTGTAATCGGCAGTAGCTTTAAATAATTGAGAGTCAAAGTATCACACCATGTCAAAACATGTAACTTTTGGATCGAACTATATTATGTTTACTATCTTATTTGAGACATGTAAAATTAAATTTGTCAGTATACCCAGTGAAATAGCAAAAGCCTAGTGGCTAACTACAGATATCCGTTCCAAAAAAAGATGGTATCAGTTTGGCGATAAAAAAATACTGAAGTCTATTTATATTTAAAAAAATAACTTTTTATTTATGAAATACCTAGTTATTTTTCATGGTAATGCGATGCTCAATAACGCCCTTAAGAATCGGACACTTATAATGTTAAACCTAGTAATAGTTGCGTGGCGTTGGTATACACTAAATAATGCAGTTTAAAGGAGACAGCAATGGACATAAACGCGCTGTTGGAGAATAAAATACTAGTATTTTGTACTGTGGAGCGATAAAGTGTTCTTAATAGTATTTACCACAAATATGATTTAATAAAAGAGTATATTGATTACTATTGAATTATATGATTGCATTATAATATATAGCACAGAGGTATTAACTCGATAAACTTACCTTTTAATATTACCCGACATTTCGATCAAGTTACATTGTTCGTGGTCGATGTCAGTCTGCCCGCGACCACGGTAAAAAGGTAATTTTATCGCGTTAATACCTGTGTGCTATACATATATTATAATTATGATAATATTTAAAAGTTTATATATGATTGCATGCTATTTTTTTTATCTAGCAATGACTTTTATTTTAAATAAAAACAAACTCTATTGTTAAATAATTAAAAATATCAATTCGATAAACTGTATTATTATTGTAAAAATGATTTAATACGTTTGACATAATAATATTATGACCAGGCAACATAAACATTCCTCATTGCCATTGCATCTAAAACAAAGACACCAAAAAAAACGTCCACCTACTTTTGTTAGAACTTGTATACCAAGGGAATTTCCTTATTTTAGTCAAGATTCAATTCTCGTAATAAGGACTTATAGACGAGCACGTGATGGTATAAGCTTGAAGGCTTCTCGGTTCGTTAGACTGAAGAGTCCAGAGGGAATTCTCTATAATAATGCCACTTTGCAATATCATGAGTAGTTCCTGAGCTTCCTTGTGTTTAGTATATATAATAAATAGGTATTATGTGTTTCAATAGTAGGTTAACTAGGGTAATTTAAGTGGATGCTGACGTATTAGGTTTAATCGCGTTTTGGTATTTGAAGTACCAGCTTATTGCTATCGAATGATTGGGTTTTAAATGGCTTGGTGGAAATGGCAGTTGCTTCTGAAATCAGGTATGTTGGGTTCGACCATCTAGGACAGTAGATATTTGTCGATGTGAACGTGGATAGTTAAAAGTCAGGGTGTGCTCCGTGAGCCAAATAATATTATGTGCACGTGATAATCGAAACCAGGTTTCAGAACCTAACTTACGTACACCATTGAGCCATCAATATATTCAATTTGGATAAAGGGATTGGAAAGTACTAATTATCTAATTAATCCTACTAATATTATGAACTTTTGTAGTAGTTTGTAAGCATGAAATGGATGGATGTATGAATGGATGGATGTTTGTTACTCTTTCACGCCAAAACTACTGAACATAATTGGCTGAAATTTGGCACCGGGATAGGTTATACGCTGGATTACCATATAGTCTACGAAACATCACGCTCCGACCCACTGGAGTAGAGTAACGTGGGTAAAACCACGGGGCGCAGCTAGTAAAACATAATGCTGCGGTAACTAACTCGATAGCCATGCCATGACTATGACAAAGCCCCTTTAAGCTGATCATATACTAATATATTATGCTGACCAGTTTGTTTGTTTGCTTGAACGCGATAATGTCAGGAATTACGGGTCCGATTTAAAAAATATATTTCAGTGTTAGATATCGCATTTATCGATAAAGGCTACAGGCAATATTTAATTATGAAGTTCTTACGAGAGCGGGAGATAAATGGATGAACCGCGCGCGGGAAGCTAGTATAAGATAATTTTAATTCATAACATTGGCACATTAAGATACACTGAAGCAAATATGAAGTTACCTTACTAAGTTTTCAAACGTTGTATCTATTCTTACCTAGATTATAAACACATTAACAACTTATTTAAACTCTTGTCAAAGGTGGATTAAAGTTCGCAAGCAAAAGCCTTTACTACGAAATTAATACGTGATACGTACGAAGACTCGGCGCGCGAGTTTAATGAGTCTTCAAGACCATGTTTATCTTCGAAATACCGCCGAAAATCAAAATCTAATTTTGCTTCACGTAAATAGGTAATCGAACTAAAATTATTTATGTAAATTTTATAGTTTACTTGATTGGAAACTTAGAAATGTAAGCTGTTAACTTCGTACTATGTCTTATATTAATATAAAACGCGTTAATATTTGGAACAAATAGTCTAATTAAAAAAGATCTTACAAGTATTAGATAGCCCATTTATTGAGTAAGGCTATATATAGGATATATTTTATTCAGAATTTCTCGCGGGAACGGGAGTTACGTGTGTAAACCCACGCGCGGAAAATACTTTGATATATACGAACAGATATCGTTTATTTATTTATTCCGCGCGCGGTTTCACCGGCGTATCTCCCGTCCCCGTGGGAACTTCATAACAAAATATAGCCTATAGTCTTCCTCGATAAAAGGGCTATCTTGCACTGTAAGAATTTTTCAAATCGTTTCAGTAGTTCTTAAGATTAGCGCGTTTTAAGTAAACAAACTCTCCCGCTTTATATGTAAGTATATATCAAGTATACATTGCGCATAAACACATAGGTACATTGCATTGCAAATATAATATATATGCAATAAAAAATTGGGCTAGTTATTAACATCAATTACAGATATGCACAACATTTGTAATTGTAATAGTGTGTTATTTAGAAAATTGTATTGCATGGTTAACTAAAACTTATAACCCCATTATGCTATTTTCACCCTAAAACCTAACCATGTGTTAATAAAATTAAAATTGGTGTCCCCTGAAATGTGATGTTACTTTGCTTATTTTATTAGTTTATATGAAATTCAACACTTTTCGTCTCACCGCACAAAAGGATAATAATAAAACTTTTGTCCCTTTTTGTTCAATAACTATGGACTTTGTAATGGAAATTAACTAATGTTGGATGTATTCCGTATCCCGTATTTTGTTTGCCAATACAGGAAAATTATGATTTGAGTTTTTCAGCAGACCCATTCGAGCAGAGTAACTACTAATATCAACTTACCTCTTTGTACGTGGCAAGTGACTACCAGATAATAGGTAACAGGATAAGGAAATATAACAATAACCACTTACTGCATAATGTATAGCTGTAGTATACTTGAGATCGCAATATAGTTCGCTTGGCAATACATTCAAAGTTGAAAAAATTACAATATACTTTAAATATACAGTACCTTAAAAGTTACTAGGTATCTTTGGGGCCTATTATTTAGTCTTATTTATTGTAGTATTTCATTTAGTTTTGCATCTAATGACGAGTTTCAGGGCTATCACCACAAATAAATTATACAATAAAACTAAAATAGTAGTCGAAATCTAAACGCTGGACGACCGCCATGTTTTAAAATTATTAAAAAATACGTTTACAATATTAGAATTGGTCCACGTATTTTAGAGGTTGGCAGTGTAGAATAATATTTATGGCATTGCAATTTTATGTCCCAACTACATTTATTTTAAAAACTGTATTTGTTTACATAGCTGTACGTATGTTTAGAATAGTTAAAGTGCACTTTTACGGGTCATTGTTGATTGTAGATCAAAAGAAAATAACGAAAATGAGAATGCAAGTATTGTATGCTACCTAGGTAGCTAGTGAAAGGTTGCAGGTTAGCTAGGGTAGGATTCTCGCCGGCGAGGACCGCGTTGTACCCCTACCCCTGCCCTGTGATCCAGCGCCTGTAGGCCGTGCCAGCGATCACTTCCTCTTATATCCACAAATCTGACTTTAATATCAGTGGCACCTCTGGGTTGTGGTCCTAACCCCATAAGGGTGCCCCCAAGTATGTGTCACTTAATTGTATGCTTTCAAATTTTTTTATGTAAATATGAACTAATTATGAGTAGAGGAATTAATGACACACGGACAGACGGAGTAAATTGTCTGTAATGTCCTACAATTAGCAGCACTCACAGGTTGCATTTGCTAGTTATAGTTACCTAAGTAGTTCTATTCATAGAATAAGAATAATAACCTATTAATTATATTTCTTTGTTATTGTGATTTTGACAAGTACAAGTGTATGTAAACACCTAAGTGCTGAATAAATTCATTATTTCATTATTGTCGAATCAGCGGCGTGATATGCTAGTATGGAGTTGAGATTAATTTTGACACATGGAAGTATACCTTAATATCAATTCCATCTTTTATTGCATGAAAATCACATCTTGCTTAATCAAGATGTAAAAAATATTTTAAAATCGCCTTGTTATATTTATAATAGAAAGTTAATTTGCAGTGAATTAAACCTAAAGTTATTAAGTATGTGTGAGGTCGGAATCTTAGGTTGGACTTTTAACATTTATAAATTTGAGCGAAGAAATGACAGAATAGTGAATTAATTCCTTCACTTTATTACTTTTTATGTCACTTATTTGAGTAAGTCCCAAAGCTCCCGACATAGCAGCTACCTAAATAAATAATATTTTAAAGAGGTTTCCCCTTTCTGAGGCTGATACAGTGAGGTCAATAAAGTATTCAAATCTATACTAATATTATAAATAGGGAAGATTTGTATTTTAGTGTGTATTTTTGTAATGAATGAACTCAAAAACTACAGTGCCGATTTTATTTTTTTTTAACCATGGGAAAGCTACATTCTCCTTGATTTACATAGGCTATATTTAATTATGAAGTTCCCACGGGGACGGGAGTTACGTGGAAAATACCAATAATAATAAAAATACCAATCTGAATTTATTTCACGTCAAAGACGGTCATCGGTATTCTCCAATAGTAAAATATTTGCGCACGAATTTTGCAAACCTCGCCATTGTTTTACGTTTTACAAAATACCTTTTTCGTATTCGTATCGACAATACTTAACAGCGGGGGCACAAACAAAACGGAGAGTCTCATTTCACTAGTACATTTCACAGACAAAAAACGTTGGAAAAAAAACCTAGTTTTTCCGTATATTTTTACTCTTAACAACGTACGTCCATTTTGTGTTTTGCTACAGAGATCCGTATGAAATGCAAATCAAGTGGTAGCTATTTGTCATTTTGTGTGCACGAAAAATACTGGAGTACCTACGATGAAATAAAAGACCGTTCATTTGTTCGAGTGTTTTAAGCGTCGAGGTTGTATGGAGTTATTGGTGAAGGACAATTTATTGTGTCGTCAAATAGTCGCCTTCAAATTGTACCAATATTAAAACGTTGTATTTGTTTTCCTCTTCAGAACCGGCTGTAGGCTTTTTGGTTTTAATATAATTTGTTACTATGTGTGTGACGTAGCGGTGTTCGTCTTACAAATTTCTGAAATCATCACTTGTATCATTTCTTCCAATATATGTGACATCTCTTCCTAATGAAAAAAAAATCTCGTTAGTTCTGGCTGTTATTTAAACATTTTATTTTAAATAATATCCACAAGATGTCCACACCTGGTCATTAGCAAAGTTTTTGTACACTACTAAAATCCATGTAACCCCTCGTGCTAAGCTAAAATGCTTGTTTTACGTCAAGTAGGGTCACGTTGGCACTATAACCGCTTAAAGTTAAACAATCCGTAGTAAATTTATCTTGGAAGGTTCTGAATAACCTAAGGACCGTCCAAATTTAATGTTAGTGTTATTCTTTTTAATCATTTCATAGAGTAGAGCTGTTACTTGTCTAATTATAATGGTTTGTTTTGTGCGCATACTTTTACGTTGCAATCCAGTTTAAAAAATGTATCTGTTAAATGTGATTTATACTGATTGTAATGTGTTTTGTGCATTTAAATAAATAAAAAAAACATTATATTGTGCCCTAGACACAATATAATGTGACGGTAATATCCCTACATCTTGACGGTCACCGTAGCCTAGTTGGTAGTGCTCCTGCCTACGAAGCTGGTGGTCCTGGGTTCGAATCCCAGTAAGTGCAAATATTTGTGTGATGAGCACGAGTATATGATTCTGAGTCATGGATGTTTTCTATGTATTTAAGTATTTATCTATCTATATAAGTATGTATATCGTCGCCTGATACCCATAGTACAAGCTTTGCTTAGTTTGGGGCTAGGATGATCTGTGTCTGGAGATCCCGCGGTACCATATTGGCCGCGGGTGCCGTCGGGGGGCCCGACCCCCGCCAACGGCGGATCGAAGGAGTGTCCGGGAGGTTTTAGTGGTGTAGGGTCCTCTCCTCGTGGTATGACTTTAGCATACCACGCTATGGAGAGGGCGAGTCCCACATATCCCACCGCCAGCGCGCAAATACGCTGCAACGGTGGTGGGAATGCGTCAATGAATTTCCCCCCGGACAACAAAAAAAAAAAAAAAAAAAAAAGCATGATCTGTGTGACATTGTCCCTAGATATTATTATTATTATTATTATAATATAACCAAGAACTTAAAAACAAAACTCCCGCGAAAAGATAAAACGATCACGTGTTGGGTTCATTATTGTATGTCGTGTGTGTGGGTTCATTGCAAACATATAATTTGCACACCTTTCTAAAAACTAATCTAATCTATCAATATTTTTTGGTAATCTTACTGACGGACTAAATAGATATTTTTAGTCATCATGCCCATTGTTTGCATGAGTACATAAAATAGAGAAATATTATAAAAATTGCCATGAACAATGCAACAATTACTTAAAGATGAACACCGCTTACAATAATAACGAGAAGTAACATTAAATGCAAGAATTAATAATTCCTTAAAGAATAGAGAACAAAAATATATTATATAAACGTAATCACTTCGTGACAACCTCCGTAGCGTAGTGGTATTTGACTCGCTTTAAATCTCGGATATCGTGGGTCGATTCCCAAGCCGGACTGGAAATGTTTGTGTAAATTCTAAGATTTCTTTCCGGGACTGTTTGGTTGAGGGACTACCCTCCGTGCTTAGGAAAGCATTTTAAGCCGTTGGTCCCGATGGTTATAACATCTTCTTTAATAATCGAACATCAAGGAACGGGCAGCAGCTTTCCTTGTGTGGTACAACATAATACTGCGGTCACCAACCCGTCTGCCAAGCGTGGTGACTATGATCCTCCCTCGGGAGGAGGCCCATGTTCAGCAGTAGACGTTATTCGGGCTATAGGTAATGATAAATCATTTACATAGACGTTTTATAAAAGCACATACACATAAACACAATGACATATTACAACTTAAAACATTTAAAGTTTTCTTTAGTATCGTTTATTGAGAAATGTAGGTTCAGTAAATAACTATGCGTGGTCAAGTGACCATGAACGACTTCTTCGCATTAATTTTAATGAAAGATACCAACATAAACATCATAATAAGTACATAAAATATGACACGTCTTCATCTAAGAGCCAGCTAGTAACAATAATACCGAAGAAGTACACTACTCTCTCTTCAATCGCTTGATTGCATCGCCACAGTTGAAGGAGCAGTGCAACTTTACTGCGCTATGCATCGATTCTCACTTTGATATCTATTTTCGCTATTCTAGCCTGTCGGTTTCATGTCACTCATTCAAGTGGAATTCGGGATGAGAGTTTCGTAGTATCTACGTTTTTAGAAGCTCATCTAAAACCTTGTTTTACTATGTGAATAACTATTATATTAATCTTTACTTATATAATATACGCGTAAGTTAGTAATAATTATGTAATGCGCGCGGGTGGTATTAATTAAATTAGAATCGACGAAGGGCATCCCATAATTCATATTTAGTTATTCTATTCATCAGCCGTAGACATAGCGGTGTCCGACGAGAACTCGCACAACGAGAGACCGAGAACGAGAACGAGAACGAGATCGAGATCGAGAATGGGAGTGAGAATGAGAACGATACGGGAACAAGAATGAGAAAGAAAATCTTCCTTAATCTCCTAATGGAACGGGTGTAACCGCGCGCAAATTATTGTGAAAATACATGGACATAGTACCATTACATTCTGTTTAGCAGAAGCCATCCTTCTCCTGCTTATCTTTTCCCCCTCCCCGAGAGCTAAGGCGATCTTACTAACGCACAGTAACACTAAATGAATCGGTAATGTAATTTGGCTGTGGTATTATGTATGACGTATTAACTCAATTCTTGTTCTTCAATTAATGTAGGGTAATTCATATTGATTATCTTCTACCTTTCTTCTTGGATGGAAATATGTAGTTAGCCACAACACTTTTGCTAATTCACCGGGCTTATAAGTGAGCAGAATTCCAAGCTTGTTAAATGGTTTATTAACTACAAGCTAAGTACCCTGCCAAAAAGTGTGTTCCCTGTGGGACTCGGACCTCGGCTCAAGGCGGTCAAGGCGGTGTACTTATAACATACACTTGTTATCGTCATCATCATCAGCCAGTATATATATTTCACTGCTAAGCATGAGTTTCCCTAAAAAAGGGGTAATACCACAGTCCCTACGACTAAACGCAACTGTATGTTTTTAGGTATTGATATCGTTTTAATGATCGGTACTAATAACATCACTGCGGTGACAATTATATGAAAATAATTATGGTTTATTAGCTACTTTACCACAAATGTGAACCCAATATTTGGATGTATGTGAGTCGTGTTACTTATACTGTGAGGCCAAGGCCGTTCTACTGAGACGATTGCGATAAGGAATTTCGTGAAAACAACATTCATTTAGGCATATATCGGCGGCCGCACTCCAAAAACGATGAGTAAAAGCTATTTGTTGGTAATTTTGCCGCCACTTTGTAGTCATTGTATTATAGTGATCTCCGACTGAGCTTAAGGTTAGGTCATAAAAAATAACAAACTGAAATTATTCTTTGTCTTGAATAAAAGTATCTTGTATTTTCCGGCTTAGAATAGACGACTTCAGGTCTTCCTTTGGGCAGGCAAGAGGCAACTGAGTGACGGAGGTACAGCTTATGGATGTGCAGCAGCATCTTTCGGCTTAAGGAAACTCTCCATCTTAATGCGATTAACAATCCACCTACCATGCGTGGCGATTATGGCAATATCCTTCAACAACCCTTGCTTGCCAAGGTCAAAGGCAAAGGGGAGTTCAATTTTCAAATAAAAGTAATGTTATTGAAATTCTTGCTAAAATTGTAATATTTTCTAAAGTGTAGCTTTCTGTCATAGAGTTTTTATGAGTCCCGTAGTTTTTAAATAAATACTTACTTTTTATTTTAGAAATATAAATAACAATCAATCTTAAATTCGTTACACCACAACACTATAACCCAGTCAACAACTCGGCACTTTAAACATCATACTCACTTTGCGTCTGAAAATTCGCTAACTCTAATTAAGATAACACAACACCTTGACAGCTGAACTGCCAAGAGCCAAGGTTCTGCTGAGAACGGTCACACCAAGACTGTGAAACCAAACTTTGATTAGATTTGTTGTTTCTCTAGTCCATTAAAATGCAAAGGGGACAGTTTTGTGATTGAATTTTTCCAAGTCATTGAGCTTGAACTTAATGGAAAGTGTAGTCAGGTTTTAAGACCAGTAAAGGTTAAATGTGAATTTTATATTTAGTCCTGAATAACTGTATTGTGCCTTTCTTATCAAATATTGCACATACCTAGCGAAGCACAACTATTTAAACATGAGAAGGTATTCATACCTTTGCGTAAGCGATTTTCGGCTGTAGCGGCCTTTAATTTAGGCCCTCAGACCGCGACAGTTTTTTTTATTTAACCCAAAGATAGTCGAACGCTGCAATGGAATTCCCAATCAAAAGCGGTCTTAAATAAAATTATACCGTTGGACTTCGACAAATGTCGCGATGCTTATTCTATCTTGTCAATATATTACTACTTCTAAAACAATTACAAGACTTAACCAAAATATTAGGAATTTTCAGTAAAATATGAATCAAGTTCACGCCGGATATACAGAACCAAATATGACTTACCGCGTCTGCGGTGCGTGGAATATAAAAATCGGAATGGATTCATTTTTTATGAATGTACAACGCTTTCAATTTATTGTGGTCATGTTTAATGCAGTACGGGCGGTTTGGCAACACCTCGGTTCACTCCTGTTAGCTCCCATCGGCAAATTGATCATGTAGTTTTATATGGACGGGTTGATGTGAATGTATATTTCGTTTTAGTAAATATAGACTCAGGCCAAATAAAAAGTAGAAACGTGCGCTGTCGAACAATGCATAGAGACGGGTTCTTTTCCATTGTGGGTAAAATGGTTGCTATGATTTTCACAGTTCCTCAATGTTATAATTAAATAACACTGAGCTTTGATTTGTGTACACTTTAATGACAAAATTCGACATTTTTGTAAATAAATAATGAAGTTAGTTTTGATAAGCCATCTGTTAGGCTAAGTGCAATCCACTTGACTTGACATAACGCTTCAGGTTCTTTTAGCTTTGACGATGTAAATTTCGAATAATACCTATGTAAGGATGAGTATTTATACAATTAAAACAGTTTTCGATAATTGGTGTTGGTTAGTGTATATTATTATTATAAAAAATATAATATTCTTCTTAATTTAATTTACGATGCTTGGGAAAGGTATACCGTGAATTGTAAACCAAATGAAACTAAACCAAGGTTATGTGCGTTTATATATTTAAAAAAAAGCAAATTGATCCATTTTAATAATCCTCAGGGCTTTTAGGGTTAATGAGGACTTTGTTACCGTCACATTATTGTTATTACTATTAATAGAGCATCAGCCCGTGTCTTAGGAAATGTAATAACTTGAAATAACAACTTAGGTAGTAGTATTTCTATATAAAGTATCAAATATAAATTAAAATGATCTAAACCATGATCTGCAGAGAAAAATTTTATAAATAAGTTTGCTATGTCAGTGCCCGCTCTGAGTCTAGTTCGATAATACGGACCGTCAACTAGCGCAGGTTGCTAATTTTATAGTTTTTAAACTATTTAATAAGTCTGCAACTCTGTTCGTCTTTATACCTCGTGAAGTAGCAATAGACTCCTGGCTTAAAAACATTATATCCATCCGAAAATATTGGCCGTAGTACCACGTATAAAAAATAGTTCACCATAAATTTATTACCACGCAACCGTAACTATTTATCCAAAAATCCCTTGAAAATACCAACTTCATTTTCAGCTCTCTATTTTCAAACTGAATATGAAATAGTCTGTCGGATATTCCAAATAAAAGATTGATGGTAATACACACAACCACAAATTGAGCCACGCAGCTATTTTAAGCTTTAAACAGGAGTCAGTTATCCGTAAACTATTTCGTTTAATCTAAATTGGACACGAACCATGCCGGGGAAAAAACAGCATGTGATCAACGATAAATATCGTTTTAATTGGCATGATAAATTAGTTTGAGATTATGCATAAACAGATCGCTCAGTGGTCATTATGATTGATTATGATGTGTAGCTAATCTTTATTTTTATCAAGCTTGGTAAAAAATCATCATTGTGTCCATGTACAAGCAGTTTCTGGTATCATTATTGGCGTTTGGAGTAGCCGGGGGGTCTAAGTGCGTAAACCGTCTCCTCGTGGTATGATTAGCATATCATCGCGCTGGAGAGGGGAGGTCTATGTGTATGTGGAACTCTCCTGCAAAGTGCCGTAAATAGAGCGGTGCCACCGGTGCCCAGGCACAGGGCGTAGACTCTGGGGGGCACAAGAATGGCCAGACCAAGCAAAACTATTATTTTTTCGGTTTGCTCCTGATAAGTTGGTGCGCTGCTAGTGCTCGATTCCAACACCAAAGTCCTTGTGCTTTATTTTATCACCCTGAATGAAATAAACTAGGTACCCTAGCTAGGGTGATTCTATGTATAGGACATAGCACTGCTCTAGCTAGGTACCTTAAGTATATTATAGGTACCTATAATATATCTAAAAAAACAAGGGTGCGGTTATAGAAGCTCGCACAAGGCACAGAAAAGGCTATTTACGGCACTGCTCCTGTATTTCCTCTAGAAAAAGAACGCTCGATAGGGAAATCCCATCAATCATCATCCAAAATCATGCAAATGTCTTTTATTGCAGCAATTTGGCCGTATATAGCTGTGGAATCAAATAAACCAAGCCGGTTAATTTAGCACTTACCTTTCTATGTATTTCATACATTGATACCTTCGTATTAGAAAGCCAAAAAATATAGTAACTATATCAATATGACAAAGATTTTTAAATCAATAATTTGTGGGATACAAAGTCGCTTAAACGCTTTTGTCACTTCAAAAAGTTTATATTTTTTATATACGTTCGTGATTTTACTATATCATTAGTTATTTACTATATCAAACATTGCCAATGTAGTGGACTTACCTTTTTTGGCAACCGTATAATTGTTCTCCCCGGGACGAGCCTTTCATTCAAGGCGCAGCCATCCGAGGCAGGCTGCCGTGGTGGTTTTAGTAGGTAACTATCCTTTGCTTGCGAGCCGGGATACCCCGGCACGCAAGCAACTGGATACACAGAGCTGGGAGCAAGTGAAGGTCCCTCACGCCCCCACCGTCTTTCCCCAAGATGGAAGGATGTCTATTAAAGATTTCTACCACGTAAAAAACAGCCGTATTATTCTGGACTAATAATTTTAAATTTGACAAAGTATGAATAAGTATTATGGGTAGTTACTTACATCTTACCTATCTTTTTCAATATGGGAACAAAACTATTTACGCTGCTTTGTATGATATCTGTTCTAATCTCATCATATTCCACAGATTTGTATTACCTACTATATTAATTAGGGGTTTAAAAACATACTTTTTTTTCTTGAGAATTTTTTAGTTCAATTTTGATTAGATTAATAAGATAATTGTTTATATTCGGAGCTATTTCCCGTGGCTGTTTTTATTTTGTCACCAATCTTAATTTCTTTTATATTATCTTTATTGGAGATTTTCCGTAAATTATCATTAAATATTTACAAGTCACATTACAATAAATATTTTTTGTTTTTTTTTAATAGTTGTTGTTTGTATTTGCTGCGATTTTGCAATGCAACATCGTAATAGTCTATACTAATATTATAAATAGAAAAGATTTGTTTGTATTAAATAAGCTCCGAAACTAATGGACCGATTTGAAAAATTATTTCACTGTTGGAAAGCTACACTATCCCTGGATGACATAGGCATATATTTTATTATGAAGTTCCCACGTGAACGGGAGTTACGCGGGTGACACCATTTCGAATAATCTTGATACTTAGTCTTGCTCTTAGTGTTTCGTTTGGTGTAAAATATAAAACAATGAACTGTAAAACAATTCGATATTTTATCTATAAAACGCTATTAAAGTTCATTAATAAAAATCATTTAAATCATCACGTAGTTAAATAAACATTTTGTTAATTAACACATTAATACACAATTGTGGGATGCAACATTAAATAGACCGTTAATAGAATTAAAGTTTTAAAGCGGTTTCAGACTAGCCATGTTTCTAGGCGAATAAGCTTTGTTTTGTTATTATTGGACGGTGTAAGTCTACGGCTAGACAGTAGACAGAGATCCCCTTAGGGAGTCTTGTTAAAGTCGCATGGTTGGCAGGCAGAGTGGTGACCGCAGAATTTCGTACTTAATACTTTGTAGACGCTGTTATCTTGCTTAGTTAATCCTATAATTTTATATGTTAAAGTGTATATTGTGAACATCCAAAGGTTGAAAGTGCATTTATGGTCATGGTGTAGCATAAAAATCAGATTTGATAGCGTCGATTGGGCGGCGTGTACAGTTAATGATATGAATTACAAAGCAGATATAATTATCGATTCGCCCCTTTTAAATTTTTTTCACACCACGATGCCGATTACGTAATTATGTGTAACACTTTTAATTGATTTTGATGTCTTGTCTTGGTTTTTGTGCAAAATATGCATAAGTCTCTTATAGTAATATTTGGCCCATATACAAATCTGGACAGACTTTTATTTTATTTTGAAATATTTTTATACGATATTAATTTTGTAAAGCTATCAACGAAATTGTTTAGAATACCAAACTAAAACTTTATCATAATATTCTTATTCCTTGTAAGCCTTTTGGTTAACAACGTGGCTAAGCAGAAAGTATCTGTATTAACCCGGCGAGCGTGAGGTTGGGTGTGGTTGGGTGTGGTTCACCCAGACCTAGAAAAATCAACTAATATTTTAATAGCAAATTATTAATACGCTTCGCGCGCCTCAGTAGCTGCGCGGGAGGAGATACGGAAGCGTCAACTGTCACTGCTTCAGTCGTCCCTCACCCGGTAAATGATGTAGACGAGATTGAAGCTGTCAGCGGGTGCATGAAACCCACCTTACGCTTCTTGTTACGAATTTGACCAAACACATTTTTTGTTTTATGCATTGTTTTGCTTTATTTTCATGACTAAGTCTAAAATGTCGTATGACGACAACCAAAACAACAAATTACGTTTTTTCAAACGTTATCTTTGTATGTGATAACACTGATAGCCACAGGCAAAAATGGCATGTTCCATACACAAGATCTCAAGATAAATAAATATTTTTATTATTAGTTTTATGTTCCAGAATAAGTATTATTTTGTTTTTATGTTTAGTCTATTTGAAGAAAAAATACTTTATGTTGTTTTTATTTTCATATATTTAACAAAACTTGATAAATATGTTAACTAATAAATTTAAGTTCGAGCTGTTAATTTTGTTAACCTTTTAACCGCCGCGGTCGTATATATACGACCACTATTTTTCGTGCCATAAGCGCCGCGGTCTGATATTTCCGACTGTATTATTATTTAACACCCGTTGCGATGTTTTCGTAAAAACAATAAACGTTTCTGATAAAAATCGAACAGAAGACGTTAGTGATTATATTTTTCTTTGTTTTGACCTTTATTACCCACCAAAAGACCTATATTATAATACAAAAAAAACCTTATTTATTAAGGGCTAAACTGTGTATTTCAATAGATTTCCACCGCCGCAATCGTATATAGCCGACCGATCTTTACGATATTTCAATATTATTAAGAGATAATGTTTGTGAGTTTATATGTTCGGTGTAGTCAATCCCTGAGCGTCTTAGGATACTTTTTATTTTAATAACTACCTATATTATAAATAATAAATCACAATTAATGTAATTGAAGTCTGTAAAAAAATCTATAATACAGCGTGCGCTCCCTGGACGGTTTGAAATAAAACGCATGTGGGCAGGAGGAGTAATTAAATTTAGGACTGCTAGTAGGTACAATTTTTTTCAATCAATGATAAAATATTATGATTTATTTTTAGTGTGCCTTTTAACTTAACATACTGGTCGCCGCAATGGTATTTTAGTATTATTACCTAATATGTTCTAAATTTCATCTTAATCGGACTACGAACCTCCTAAACCGATTTTAATGGCAAATGAAATTTAACATTGTATTGATATTTCCTACATTTTAAATTGCATGTGAATCGGAGCACTGGTTCCCGAGTTACAGTGAAACATACATAACATACAAAAAATCTGTTTTCCCCACAATTTTAATCGAAGATCTTCGATTTTTGCGCTTTCTCCGTCAATTATTTAATTAATAAGCTCTTTTTAATTCTAGAATATTTATCGATATGTTTATAATTTGCTTACTGTGTACAACACTCCAAGTTTTAAAATCATTAAATCTATCAGCGCCGGAGTCTTATACAGAGTGTCCCAAAAGATTACGTAGCTGGAAAGGGGGGTGATAGGGATGGTCACAAGGGTCACCAGAAAAATATAAAAAAATCCCTCTGGGTGTTTAAAAAAATAAATGGCATTTTTTAAGACTAAAAATTTTACACCTTGTGCTAACTGTACGTCTACAAATATGGCTGTATTTAAAAAAAATGCTGTTATGTAATCTTCAATAACAACAAGGTCATCAACATCAACATCAAAAATAACAAGGTGTAAAATTTTAAGTTTTTAAAAAAATGCCATTTTTTTTGTCACCATTTTTTGTTGACACCATTGTGTCCACCCCTGTCACCCCTTTCCCAGCTACTTAACCTTTTGGGACACCCTGTATATACCTACGACCGCTTGTGACGTCATAAGCGGAAAGTGATCTGGAATAGGCATTGCTGCATGTCGATATTTTGTTATTGTTTTTTTTATTAGTGAATGTATTGTTTCTTAGCACGTTATCTATTTACTTAAGAAACTACCAGATATATTGGTATAATAGTGTTGGTGGGTTGCAATAAATAAAAGATAAGCTTACTAGATTACTTTAAGATTACTTTTATTTGCTCAAAAATTGCCGTTTTGATTCAATTTTTCGATAAAATGCAAAGGATGTTTCACATAACTAGTGTTTTTGGCGGTAAATAGGTGTCCGGCGCTGGGGGCTCGTTTCTTTGGCGAAACCCGCGGCGGTTAAAAGGTTAATTTCATAAATTATTAACAATTAAGAATTGTTTATATTATTTCACCCTTAAATAAGTTCAAAATAGAAGTAAATATCAGTTCAGTATTCAAGAAAATAGTACCACACAATCACTATCTGGGTGTGCCACACCCACCTAGCGCTTTGTGTTGCATATTCGAACCTTGCGCTCGCCGGGTTAGTTAGGATTACATATTTATTTGACTATTGCACACCTACTAGTAGAATACTGAAACATACGAGTACCCTGCACAGAAAGTAAGCTTTGATATTCAACATGGCTGCGTTTCACATGCAATGGTGATTAAAAGCGGCGGTAGCACAATGACTTATGATCTTGAGGTCGCCGGTTCGAACCCCAGCCATTGCACTACCGACGTGAACCCACTCGTAACACAAGCATTTTAGCTTAGCACGAGGGGTTAACAAGAATACTAGTAGAAGTCTGCTAGTAATCTAATAAAAAAAATAAAAAAAGAAGACGTATATGGGAAAATCCACCTGAGATGAGGAGGTTCAGCTGTTGACATTATCTAGACTAATGATAATAATGTTGAAACAACGTGGCGTGGCAACGATGCTACTTTATTGCATCCTAAGAAATTAAAGACCTTCTAAATACATATTATTATAGATAGTTGTTTTTAAGAAAATTAATTAGGACCCAACCATTCAACCTAAAAAAATACTAATAAAATAGAACTAAAATGTTTTATAAGTTAAAGAGAAGAAATTGCTTGTTTTAGTAATACTCATATAGCATTAAACAGGAATTTTACATTTAAACGCTATGAAAAAATCAGTAGGTAGATTGTTGTTTAATAAGTGTGGTAGACAGAATAATATAATATTTATATAATAAAAAGATTTTATATGATGCTAGCTTCAACCTAATACAAGCAGGTATAATCCTTTAGTCATATAGGTACATACCTAACATATGAGGGATTTCCTCCGTTCCCGTTCACAAAGGTTTTGGAAAGTAAGCGGCTTTGCTTCCAGATTAAGAAAAATAACCGAAAATATAAAGTAAGCACAATATATTAATAACAATATATTTCAATCCCGCTGAAGTAGATTTATGCATAAAGGAGAATAAAATTGAATATACCCTTTAAGTAAGATTACTTATTACCTTTTTATACTACTTACCTAATCTTTAAAAATTGTCTGGATCTGATATATCAAAGTTTGTTATAACATTTTGCTTTTCTTTCTCTTTAATTTTATCACATTTGGTATCAACATTTTGTTTGCTATCATCTACAAGTCTAACAAAATGAAATTCCTAGTATTGTTTCGTAGTGGGTACCTCGTTTTTCTGCGCGCTCAAAAGGTGACCCTTTTATTTAATTATAGATTTAAAATTAGTTAAAAAATAAGTAACGTAAACCTACTCATTCTTCATTAAATATAGCTGAGAGAGTGCGGTGTTTTAATATTATATTAGTTATCCTTTTTTTTTCCACCACACATGTTTTTAGTTACATTTATGTTGTTTCAGATTACTTGATAAACTATTGTAATTATATATTATTTTAATTTCTTAACAACAATATTTATTATATTACCTACAATAACTTATTTAGTTTTCGTTGATTGTCTAGTTTTTGTTGATTGTGTAAATGTTTGGCTCAGTGGTTATGATAGTTGCTTCTGAGACCTGGTGTTCTGGGTTCGATTCCCACCCGGGACAATTATTTGGGTGAACCACAAATAGTTGTTCTGAGTCTGGGTGTTCTTTGTGTCCGTGAAATGAATGTTTGTAAAGTTCCCCGCGACACAGGGATTTATTTCCCTAGTGCGGGAGTTGTCTTTAAAAAGAAAAAAAAAAAAAAAAAAGAACTCAACTGGTACAAGACAGGTCCAAAAATGTTACCTTGCGGCATCAGAATTTCCAACAAAATTTATTCTACCTTAACAGCCACAAAATTACATACTAATTACAAAATTATGAAACATTCACCAAACAGGACATTTGTAATGTAAATTCCCATCCTGAACGCATTAGATAGTCTGTTCGGAAATGCATAACCCTGTCAAATGTCTGCACTAAGTCACGCTAAGTGGACTGAACAATGGAAAGCTTGTGTACTTTCTATTGGCATGTTGCTACTACGGTCGTGAATAACCAAACAGGGCTCCGATTCTGTTAATTTAAAAACGCTTCAATGGAATCGCAGTGGAGTTATTGGGCTAACGCTTCAATGGAATTGCAGTGGAGTGACATTTGGTATTCTGATAGTTAATGAACAAAAGTGTATTTTCACTAACGCAACATTCTACTGTTAAATAGTTATTTGACAGAAGAGTTATTAAAATTTTATTATTTATTGGCTTGTGTGTTTCCATACGTTCTTTCTTTGCTCCTGTCGCAATTATTCAGAGATGCAACCACGTTATGTTTTGATTGGTTTTACATAAATTTGATTGAATGTTGTTTTGAATTTAGCTAAATTTTATATCGAAGTCATTACAACCACAGTGCATCTGCATAAGGTGTTACTAAATTTATGAATATAAGTATTTTTTATTTGATTAGCAGAATTGACCCCAGGTCTGTTGAAGTAGAATTTAATCAAGTTAGACACGCGACCTCTCACGCAAGCTTTCCTCGTTGTTAGTAATTATCATGTCGATTTTGTACTGATTGTATTTTTGTTGGCTGAATTTTTGACTAATTTCATTTTCGTGACTATAGTAGATTGTTTGGTATGTTAAGAAATATTTTTGGGAATTTTGAATTTGAGCCAATGTTTTATATGAAACAAAGTATTGGCTGAAATTCAATAATTAAGCGTTTGGTTATTTTGTCACAATCGGAATTGATTAATCATAAAGAGGGATGTCTTAATAGTTTTTATTGAGGTATGTATCTAACACCGATAGAATCAATATCTGGGGGCACGGCAGTGCCCCCCCAAGTCGAGTAAGAAAGAAAAAAAAAAAAAAAAAAAAAAGTTGCACGGCCGTACCTATCTTTTCTCGAAGCAACTCAGCCGATTTTCGACCCTCTATAACTTCATTGTGGATGAAGATAGGAGCCTGAAATTTCAGAACCTAAGCAGGCTTTGTAAAACTACAGCATATTTCAAATTTCATTCAATTTGAAACAGTACTTTAAGAATTATAACTACTCAAAGTTCGGTAATTTCGGTAATTTTGTCACTCGCTCACACGTGATTGACCGATCATCAAAATGTTTAGGCACTTCTAGCAGACGTAGAAGCTTCAAATTTTGAGCACTAGTAGAGTTTAGTGTAAAACTCATGGGAAAATTCCAACATTTTGCAATTTCGGTCCAGTTGTTAAGTTTCATTAACTGCATTAATAACTTTGTTAATTTTTATAAATGTATAGGATTACAAAGTTACATTTGCAGTCAGTGAATCAGCGTAAATGAATATGTATGATTTAATGGAAGAATAGGTGTAGATAGGGACCTAGATGCGATTAAGTTGAAAGGTGGTGGCTAAGTGGTTACGTTAGTTGCTCCAGAGACCTGGTTTTCTGCGTTCGATTCCCACCCGGAACAATTATTCGTCTGAAATTAAAACAGTTGTATTGAGTCAGGGGGTGCTTTGTTTTCGTTAATCTATCGAGCGGTGCGACCTTTGCGACACAGGGATTAATTTAACAAATAAAAAAAAAATCGAAGGAAAAAATAAAAAAACTCAATGGAATGTAAAAGCAACTGTGCTATGAACGATAGTATACAAACAGGCCGCGGCCCCTTGAGAAGTAGGGACCCCGTGTACTCTGGCATCCCTGAAACTGGTTATTTGGACCCAGGAGAGCCCGCAACACCATTTGAGTCGCGGACGCTGCCATAGGGTATCCCAGATAGGCAACAGTTCCTGGGCCCCTCACCAATTGTGGTCAGAGGAGTAACCGGGGGTTTAAGTATTTTTCTCTCAAGGTATGATTTGCATTCCACTGCTATGGAGAGGGCGAGTCCCACATACCCCACCGCTCGTGCGGGAACGCCGCAGTGTCGGAAGAGATGCGTAAAATTCTTTCATTCCCCCCGGACAAACACTACGGCTTCCACGCTTCCCGTTCGTCACAGAAAGACGATCACTTTCTTTCAAGTAATTAACAAGTCTTACTGCGATATCGCAGGTATACACACACACCACGTTTTATTTATCTGACACAAACTGTATTTGCGTATTCATTTTATCAAATATTTTTTACACAGTTTGATGTTAACTAGGAAGCAAACTAAAGCTTTAAATTTACTTATGTACATATTAGCTTGTGGCCGCGACTTTGTCTCTGTGGAAAAGTTACTTTGACCCGCGACATAGATAATAATTTCCCTAGTGCGGGAGCTGTCTCAAAAAAGCCAAAATCGGACATGTGCCAAAGTTACATTAAAAACAGTTTAGTAATTTCTTTATTTAAAAACCTTTGACAGTGAGGCCGTGAGTGCCATACATAAGTTCACGTTAATCCTCTGTTAAGCTTGATGTTGTAGTTTTCGATTAGGTACATTGACAATATTTATAATGAATGAGAGATAACAATTTTGAATAAGGATTAATTTTAATTGACGTTTGACGAGTGCGACGAATATCAATAAACCATAAAAAAGTACACGACGCAGCTGCTCTTGTTACGTATGGTGAGTGTTGCCATGCCAGCTAGGTACGTGGGTATTCATATATTCGTAAGTTAAGTTATTTTGTAAATAAAGGCACCGAGTTACGTCTACCGAGTCTGGACGGTTTACATTTAATTTAAGTCTACTTTGGAACGATTAAAGCGCAGGAATCCTCCATTTGTGCATACAATAGACTAAAACCGGCCAAGTGCGAGTTGGACTCGCGCACTAAGGTTTCCGTACCATTTTCAAGTGCCTACCTATTGCCGTTATAGATATCGAGCAAAAAAGGCCGCAAAAAAGTTTGTTGTATTGGAGCCCCCCTTAATTATTTAATTTATGTTTAGTTTGTTAATATAGCAACAGAAATACATAATTTGTGAAAATGTCAACTGTTTAGCTATCGCGGTTCTTGAGATACAGCCTAAATCCGTTGTAGGTATTAAAAAAAATTATGTAAATTGTAAAGCAAAGGAAAAAAGGTACAACTATCTACAAAAAGAAATGAGATGCCATCAAAAACATACTTGTAAAAAAACCCAAGTCTCGTAACGCAGTTCTTTTACAGTTAAAAGTTATGAGATCTATGTAATACCAAGTCGGTTAATTTATTCAGTCCCTACTTAAGGGACCTTCTGTCTTAAGCTATTACGTAACTATCTCACCTAACAGACTCTTAAAATGATCTTATCAAAATTCAAAACTTTTATGTTATGAATATTAGATTGACTTGGCCATCGCAATAAACACTTGTGAGACACATTCTAATAGAATCCGATGGCCAAGTTAATTTATTATTTAAAACTTAAAAGTTTCGAATTTTGATAAGATCATTTTAAGAGTCTGTTAGGTGAGATAGTTTCGTAATAGCTTAAGACAGAAGGTCCCTTAAGTAGGGACTGAATAAATTAACCGACTTGGTATTACATAGATCTCATAACTTTTTACTGTAAAAGAACTGCGTTACGAGACTTGGGTTTTTTTACAAGTATGTTTTTGATGGCATTTATTTTAACGGACAGAACCGTTTCACCGGATTTTGAAAGTAAAGGAATATAAATGCATCTGTGTTTGCGCACACATTCGTTTATGATATATCTTGTGCAGATGGCTTATCTCCCTAGAGATTGGCCGCCTTAGCCTAAATCAGTTGGGGGAACTAAATATAATATAATTATTTATGGTAACAAAGATTTCTACTGTATTTTTCTTGCGTTTATTTACAATATCACCTAGTGGTATGTGTCGATGCGAACGAAGGTGGAACACGCTTGCCTAGCAAATGCCCTTTCACTCTTGACTTAAAGATCACTTCAGTATATGTGTAATATTATATCCAAGTATGGCGGAACATAGCCAACTGTTCACACAATATGAAGTGAAAATCGATGTCGAAAAAACTCAAAGTAAGTTATAAATCTATGTTCAAACGGAATTCCGTGGCAGTGTCCACATTTTTTCCTTATTGCCAGCTTACAGATGTCATATCCCATTGATTTATGGCCTGTGTTCCTATTGAAACACCGTAAAATACGTCAATAAATGACACTAAATCTATGTAACGTTGATCCTTGATATACGCGTGTACACTATGCAATCATTTTGTGACGTTTTTCATAGGAGTTAAGTTTTACGAGTATTTATATAACGAAAGTTTAAAAAAATATAAACTTGTATACATTTTAACTTATTTGGTGTCTAAATTATATTTGTACCTAATATCATAATCTCAATTTATAAATTTAGTTTTTATGTTGATCTTTGTCGTAAATAACTTTTTTATTTAATCTGTGGACATACTTCTTATTCGAGACATATGTCGCAAGTTTTATCAATAATAATTTTATAAAGATTTAATTTTTTATATTGAATAGTCTACAGAACCAATTTCGAAATTTCAAAAGTTCTTACATAATTATATAGAAAGCTACGGTATCCAGTAGATAATAGTTTATATTTAAATATAAAGTTTCCAAGGAGACAGGAGCGACGTGGATGAAACGGTGTGCGGAAAGCTAGTTGAGTCATATTCTAATTTTATGTTTAAGCGCAAAGATTTTCGTTTTTACAAATAAATTTGGATTCCCGTTTTTAGCGCTAATATTTTTATTAAATTATTTTATTGTTTGGAAACTAAACCAAAAAATAAAATATGTATTTTAACTTGGACTCCATAATATTTATTATAACGAATGAATTTTAACTTAAGTTAAAGTTATGTAATTTCCATAGAACCATAAAAATATCGAAATCTATATATATAAAAGAAAGTCGTGTTTGTTACAACACTTATAACTCGAGAACGGCTGGGCCGATTGCCATGGTTTTTGATTTGTTGGATTTGTTTCCGTCCCGAATAGCAGAATACATACAAAAGAAAGTCGTGTTAGTTACACTATTTATAACTCAAGAACGGCTGAACCGATTTGGCTGAAAATTGGTAGGGAGGTAGCTAAGAACTGGGAGAAGGACATAGGATACTTTTGGGTAGGGGTAGGGTAGGGTAGGGTAGGGTAGGGTAGGGTAGGGTAGGGTAGGGGTAGGGTAGGGGTAGGGTAGGGGTAGGGTAGGGTAGGGGTAGGGTAGGGGTATGGTAGGGGTAGGGTAGGGTAGGTGTAGGGTAGGGGTAGGGTAGGGGTAGGGTAGGGTAGGGGTAGGGTAAGAGTAGGGTAGGGTTAGGTTAGGGGTAGGGTAGGGCAGGGGTAGGGTATAAAAGTCCACCCGTGCGAAGCCGGGGCGGGCCGCTAGTATAATAAATAATATTAAGGATGCAACATGTTTTAAAACTTTCTGCATTAATTATTGCAATAGAGTTCCTACAGTTTTTCGGTTATTTAAGCTGGTTTACTTAGTGTTCCGATATAACCACAAAGCACATGGACTGATTACAATTTAACATCGAAGTGTAATCAATCTACTTTCAGTTACATTTGTTTTTACTAATTACAAAATAACGATAATGGATTCGTGACGTCACATGACATTACGCGTAGTTCGTTTGATAGTTTTACCATTAGCCTATATTAGTCCATTGCTGGACATGGCCTATTTTAATTTTCATTATAGGTGTTCTCCATCCAGTCTTGTTTATCTAGTCTAGTCTTATTTCAGTATTGAGATTACGTATTGGAGATAGTGCTCAGTTATAAATATTGTGCATGATGTCGTCTCCTGTTTTTGAGGGAATAAAGCTACCTCAAATATTGTAGAAAGCTAGTTAATTAAGTACCGTGTGTAAAAAAAAGTTTACTGCGTCTACTTTTTTCTAGGACGCGTAAGATCCAACGACTGTTACGTTATTTTTAAATACCAAAGTTATCATCATCAATTTTATTAACTTACTAAACTTGATGTGCTCTCCAAAATACCCAAGAGGCAATGTTTCCCTTATTCTTACTTAAGTAAGTACTCGATTGAATAATTCCTTGGCATGTGTATCCATTACACAAATTGAAAATGTAACTTCGTTAATGATTTTGTAATAATGTGAGTGAATGGTAAGTCGCCTACGAGGTTAAACTTTGCTCAAACTTGGTATACCACAAAGGGGGGAGAACAAAAACCCTACATCGTATTCAGTATTATTAATTAATTCTTTTGGAGTTGACATTTTAAATTTCACAAACTTTTGCAAAGTATTGGCTCTTAGTAATTAAGGAACCGCGAGTGAGTTGAATGTTTTTAATTTTGAAATTGGTTTCTGAACAGGTAAGTAATTCAATATTAATAGGGAGTTAACATGGGGAGTCAATTTTGTTACCTTTAAAGCATATTTCTCACACATCATGTGGTAGACTTTAATATTTAACGATTATATAATACTAGCGACTCGCCCCGGCTCCGCACGGGTACAATGCTGATGTATTATACATATAAACCTTCCTTTTGAATCCCTCTATCTATATCTAAAAAAACCGCATCAAAATCCGTTGCGTAGTTTTTAAGATTTAAGCATACATAGGGATATAGGGACAGAGAAAGCAACTTTGATTTATACTATGTAGTGATAGTGATATGTATATCTTTCAACATTCTTTTTCTATTTCGAATGGTATTAGTTACATGTTATTTCTTCGTATATACTTAGTTATGTGTAATATTTAAATGTAAAGTGCGCAAATATGTAGGTATTTATTATATGTGGAAACTGTTTATGTATTGTTAACTTTGTATGTATTTTATGGATTCTATTGTAGCTGTTGGTTTTCGGCTTGGAATAGACAACGCGATGTCTACTCATGAGTGTCGTAAAAGACGACTAAAGAATATTCAGCAGCAGCATTTATCAGCTCAAGTTTAGTTGACATCTTATTGCGATCGCCAATCTTTCTGGCGTGGCATGGCGATATTCCTCAACGATTCTCGCTATATAAGGTTTGTTAGAGGAGGCAGATTTTGTAAATTAATTATTTGGTAATTGTTTGTTTGCATTGACTACACTTCAAAAATGTTTACTAAGTTTCTACGGGGAAGGGAGCTAAGTGGGTGGAACCGCAGGCGGGAGTCTATTTATACTGTAAATCTATGGGAGAAACCATAGATGTCTGTGGGATGTGGTCATTATGTGTTCAATTATTGTACAAGAGAAATTATCAATTTCATTGAATAAAGTAAAGAATGATAACAGGATACCGACCCAGAAAAATATTACGTCACTTAAAATATGGCCGCCATATAATCAAACAAGAAATTGATATTTATCAAATGTGCTATTACACCTGGTAAGTGCACTTACTGAAAACATCAGCGACAAACGTTAATTTGCTACCGTGCTTCTTTACGACATAAAATTAAAAAAATATATGATATATGATATGTTTTATATAAAAAATATAAAACATATCATCATCCATCAAACAAAAAAATGGTATTTGAGTTGTAATGTATTTTTTTTGAAAATATGACTTAATTGCAAAATTATTTACCTTAGGAAATATAATAATAAATCACATATCAAAAAAACAAAAATATCATATCCATTTAACATAACAAACACGTTGTTTGAGTATACACAAAAACAAATAACAATAATGTACAAAGCGATCATACGAAGCCTCCCACGGCAAATTAAATTTTCAAAAAGTATGCCGTAATCAAGTCAAGCCCAGATGGGTAGCAAGTTAGCGCCCCCCCCCCCCTCACTTCCAACACACAACTGAATAATTTACAACTTTTAATTGTCCTTCTCTCCTACCTTCATTAAAATTCGAGGTGTTTTGTTTAGGCACAATTTTCTGCCATTTTTGGCTACTGTTTTAGAGACGATAAAAAGTATTTTTGTCTGACGCGTACTGTTTTATTATTAAGTTTCCATTAACGTGCAATATTTTTCAGCTATTTATTTTTTCTTGTTACTTTATAAACTGAATATAAATTTATGAAGTGCCATTGAAGGCGGTTCCACGTTCAAATCGGGAACGTTCTTGAGAACGGTCAGGTTAGAAGTACCCTAAACCGAAGGACATGCATGAACAGATTAATGAATGTTAAGGATGCGAAAGTGGTTAGTCAAGATCGTAGCAAGTAGTCTTCTACTTGCTACGATCTTGACTGTTTGTGGTCTCTGCTTACCCTATGAGAAAGATATGTGGATGAATGAAAGAAACGAATATTTCGTCTCCACTTAGTGTTCTGACGACTGGCAGGGTTTAATCATCAAAACCCAATACAAAACTGACCCATGTTTCACGAATACCGAAGATTCGATAAATTGTACCGTCTACCATCCCCATTTAAGCTCTGCATCGAGTTTACAAAAATCGATTCGATTGTTACCTTTGTATTTGGGTTCTGAATGCCATCCAATAGGATTATGGCAACATAGTTCTTAGTTTACAAAATGGTGTTGTGATTTTAAAGAAGACTGATCCGAAAATTGTTATTGGGTATTTTTCAGTGATATGAATATGTAAGACTAAAATAATATTTATTTTTATTTTATAGCAATCTGCCTGTGTGTCTTATCTACTGTGACAATTGTAGTTGTTTAAGACCTGTGGTTTTGGGTCTGATTATTGTCCTGAACCAGGATGTATATTGTCTCCGTAAAGTCCCATTTTATGAACACTTACTTCGTGGAAGGTAACAATGCTCATCCCAACTCAGAAACACTATTCATGGACATAGAGATTTGTTTCCTTAGCGGAGAACATACAAAACTTTTGGAAACGAAATTATTTGAAAGTTTTTATAACATGAATTATATCGACCAAATTAAGTATATCATGACAATAGCCAAGCAAGCTAAGTTCAGCAACATATAAATGTAAAAAATTTAACAATTTTATCCCAAACTTTAATATCTACCTTTTTCTTTTTTCCTTATCTTTTAGTTTTAGTTCTTCAATACTGGAGGTCGTGACCCCTTCACATGGTCAGATGTTTGCCCTGTGTGATACTAATACTTTTATTTTTTTGACCGGGGGTAATGCACTGCCGCTTTCAACTACCGCTGTTATGAAACCGGCGGTGGGATATGTGGGGACTCGCCCTCTCCAGTGCGTGATATGCTGCTCATACCACGAGGAGAGGACCCTACCGCCACTAAAACCCCCCGGGTACTCCTTCTTCCGCCATGTGTGTGTGAGGCCACCGGGTATCGCTGAGAAGCGCTTGCATTTCCGGTGAACCCCCACGGCGGCCGTCCGCTGTTTGGATGGTGCCGCGGACTCTCCGGGGCCACTTTGTGTGTGGCCCGTATAACCATTGACGGGACGCCCGGAGTACTTAGGCGTCCCTCCTCCGCACGGGTCGGCCTCTATAGGGAGCAGGGCCCATGTTCCCTACTCCCTGTGGCCGAGCCTAAGGCGGCATCCGACGGGTTTCAGCCCGCCGCCTGCGGCCAACACGCCGCCTGCGAAGCGGGTGTGCACCGGGATCTTCCTCCCTTGCCCGCTCCGCAACCTCCTTCTGCGACATGACACGTCCACAGAAGGAGGCAACATGTGATACTTATACTACCTCTACTCAAAACAAGAACAAAATACATAGGTACCAAAAATAAAACGTATTTAACGTTTAGTTTTTACCCTCTAATTCACCTTATTTATTATAATCACTTTTCTGACACCCTAATGACTCATATACGATTCGAAGTGCCATACAATAGGCAAGCCGCACCAAATACATGTTTACGTCACACTCAGTTAAACCTCCGTTTGTACTAAGCTTCCTATTAATTATTCAATAAAAACCGACTCTATTTCGACACCAATTAAGTTAAGTTTTGGAGTACGCGGCGCTAACAGGCTTAGTTTCATGTCATGTTCATTTATCTTTGCGAGTCAACCGTCGCATAGTCAATTAAAATGGTCAAACGAAAAAAGGTTGGCTTTTGTGCTTGTGTGATGAAGTGATGTTACGGTTGTCATGGCAACGGGATTTGTATTTTTTTTACTTTAAGTCTTTTTATCACATTACTAAATTGGCCAAACCTATGGTATTTTTTTCGTCAGCTAAACGAACTAATTTTATTGGTTTTAATAAACACTTCCAGTCTAAACAGTAATAAAGAAGAATATAAACAATGAAATTTTTATTTTTTTGGAATCGAAGGTTGGTGACCGCAGTATAATGTTGTACTACACAAGGAAACGCTGCTGCCCGTTCGTTGATATACGATTATTATAGAGGATGTTATAACAATCGGGACCAACGGCTTAACGAGAGACGGAGGGTAGACCCTCAAACCAGACCCGGAAATAAATCTTAGAATTTACACAAAGATATCATGTCCGACGTAGGGATCGAACCCACGACCTCCGTGATTAAAAGCGAGCCAAATACCGCTACGCTACGGAGGTTGGCAGATTTAATTACGTGTAAAAAAAAAAAAAGGAATTGATACGTGGATAACATTTCGTTTGTAGTTTAGTATACCAATAAATTAAGTCATACATTAGCTCAAATGTAATACATATGTTGGTTTGTATATAATTATGTAAAGTAAGTTATTTGATCATTTGTTTTTTATGTCATGTAAGTAAAACATTTTATTGCAATTACTTTTATCGCTATACCTTAATTTAAATGTAATCAACTTAAAACATGTTTATTCAACGTATTCAAACAATTTTGGTCTCACCAATGTATTTATAGTATTAGATACATTGATATTTACTTAAAATAAGAAATACATAATACAAAATATAAATAAAACAATAGCGATTTTTGCAGGTTCCTGGCATAAAGTTAGTTAAATTTTACACGGCATTATATTATTTCAGTCAAAATTAATCCGTTTAACAACTGCCACATTGATGAATGGTACTGACAATTTTGGCATTTTCATTAAATCCAACATGGCCAAATATTCTAAACATGTTTTGCTAGATTTTAGAGATAGAATTTAACGAAAATTGTTACAAATATTTAACTTCTACAAACGTATTTTTTTTTATGAAACGAAATGCTATTTTGTTAAACAAATATGAATACAAAAAAAAATCGTACATTACCATAGTTATAAGACAGACGGGGGCTAATAATAATTGTCAAACTAATGTATGCAACAATAACAATAAGTCTGAATTTACTTGGGAATGTCAGGTATCTTGATACTACATACTTTGATGGTTTCTATTACCACACCAATAGAGTCCAGGACAGAGTGAGACTACCTATTTAACTAAATAATAGCTTGACAACCTCCGTAGCGTAGCGGTATTTGGCTCGCTTTAAATCTCGGAGGTCGTGGATTCGATCTCTTTGCCGGACAAAAAATCTTTGTGTAAAATATAAAGATTTCTTCCCGGTCTGGGTGGTTGAGGGACTACCCTCCGTGCCTCGGAAAGCACGTTAATCCGTTGTTCCCGATTGTCATAACATAATCTATAATTATCGTTTATCAAGGAACGGGCAGCAGCGTTTCCTTGTGTGGTACAACATATTATGTTGTACCAGTCACCAATCCGCCTGCCAAGCGTGGAGACTACGTCAAATACCCTCCCTTGGGAGAAGGCCCATGTTCAGCAGTGGACGTTATACGGGTTGATGATGATGATGAATGTTGTTCTTGTATTCCACTGTTAATCCTGTATGCAAGAACTTTAGACTATGATTTTACTTGGGAGTGTCAGGTATCACATTGATGATTTCTATTAGGTACCACAGCAATAGAGGCCACGACAGTATTGTTCTTGCATACTAAGATTAGTCTCTCAGTTTTAAGATTTGCAGTTAGTGAGTTTGATTTACGCGCTGAACAAGAAATCTGTTTTGACTGATTGAGGGAATTTCCTCCGTTCTTCGAGCAGTTAAAAACAGTTTATCCCGATTGTTATAACGTCATTTATGAAAATCGTATATTAACTTTACAGTTTGTGGGCCTCTTGTTCTTGGGCTTGTTCTTTGCAAACTAAGGGTCAGGAGGACGAGGAATCTTTGTGCTAATTCTGAAGTCCATTCCCGGATCACGTTGGTTGACGGACTACCCTACGTGCCTCGGAAAGTTCGTTAAGCCCGACTGTTATGACATGATCTATAACAAATGTAAACCATCATATTACTAAAGTCACCAACCGACCTGCCAAGCGACTACGGAAAACCACCTCAAGCCTAGTGTTAGAATTAGGTATTTGTTTCTTTTAACAAAGTGCCCTAACCGTACATTTTATACACTATTAATCTTTACTACTTAATTATCACCCCAAATTACCTCTCAGCCCTTAATCGCTCCATCAATATTTCCAAGTTATTTTACAAAGAGCCGACTTTATTATACAAAAAGGCAAGTTTACACACAAAACGGTCAGATTTACAACAATTGTGGGAAAAGTTGGCAAAGTTTTCAGAGTTTATTCCTAGAGCGGGCTTTGGTATTATATTTTTCTGGGGTTATTTTTTTAAAAGGATTTGCCGGCGGTTTCAGTTTGTATTGGCTGTTACATAAATGAAAACTTAACTAGACATTTGAACGATTCCTCATCAGTTGTGTTACGAAAATAGTAAACCTGGTAGGAATTGGGTAGAAGGCAAAAAATGGATGCTCATTTATTGGAGTGCTTTATTGTTTCCATATCATCTGCAGCCCGTATAAAGTCCACTGCTGAACATGATTGTTCCAATGGAGGGTTTTTGTCATAAATCTATTCTAATATATAAAGCTGAATAGTTTGTTTGCTTGATCGGGCTATTATCAAAAACTACTGGTCCGATTTGAAAAATTATTTCAGTGTTACACAGCCCATTTGTCGAGGAAGGCTATAAGCTATATTTACATTTATTAAATGTTTTGAACACTTTATGGAAAAGTTTACCTTATAGGTACTTGATTTCAAAATTGGGATTAATAAAATTCGACCACCGGCAGGATTTGGACGTTAGTGCTATCTATCGGCAATGATACGAATTTACCTCTAACGTCCCCCTTAGAGACGTGTTACAAAGAGTTTAATAAATTTTGATGACCGACTGTGGTTCCACCGTAGCCTAATTGGTTAAGGCATTAGGGGCTTTACCTAAGATGCAGGTTCGAATCCTGCCGGTGGTCGAATTTTATTAATCTCAATTTTGAAGCTATATTTTAATTATAAAGTTCTTAGCCAACAAGCAATAGTGATAATGTCTGTGTAGCAGTACGGTGTCTTTAAATACCTCTAATCTGTAATAACAACTCTTACATATTGAAACACTAGCTGCTCCCCGCTGTTCCAGTGGGTCGAAGCATAAACATTTTTTGTAGCCTATATGTTTATCGAGCTTATTAACTATTCCCGTGCAAAGTTTTGGCGTGAGAGAGAAACAAACATCCATCCATCCATTCTCACAAACTTTCGCGTTTATAATATTAGCAAGACTTCCGGAACGCAAACAGAGCTACACTCTGTACAGACCAAACAAGGAAACTAATCTTTCGGCTATTCGATCCCTTGTGACTTAATTTTTTTGGGTAAATCTTAATATAGGCATGGGAATCGAACTGCCTTCCTAACAATCGAGCCGACAATCCTTTTTAAACAAATAAAAAAGTATTCATGCAAAATTTCAAGTAGCTTCTATCGAACTTCTACCGATTGTATCTAATATTTTCAAATTAATCCTTTCAAAACATATTTTAACGCAATGATTTAAAAATAAAGCTTGAAAGACACATTTTATTATTAACCTGTTGGGGTCTCTTTCAGCAAAGCTTTTATATGGCAAACAACACTGTAATTCATTTGTTGTTGAATAATTGAATAAATCATGGTAATGGACTGGGTTTTCGGCAAATGGATCTGTTTTCAAAATGGATTTTTTTACCGGATCAACCGAGAGTGTGGTGCGACTGTAAGCGAAAGCGTTATTTTTCTTTTTTAAGATTCTTCATCATCATCAACTTGTACAAAGTCCACTGCTGAACATAGGCCTTTTTATAAGAGAGGGTTTTTGCCATAATCACCACGCTTGGCAGGCGGGTTGGTGAACGCAGTATTATATTTGTAACACACAAGGAAACGTTGCTGCCCGTTCCCTGGTATAAGATTGCTAGAGATAATGTTATAACAATCGGGACGTGAACGCCAACGTCTTAACGTGCTTTCCGAGGCACGGAAGGTAGTCCAGTCCTCAACCATTCAGTCCTAGAAGCAAATATTTCGTGTCCGGCGTGGGGTTCGAACCCACGATTTCAAATCAAATACCGCTACGCTACCGCCTACGAAGGTTGTCCAAATTTTTATCTTAAAACTACTAACACTTTTTTTTCTTTCTTCATTAACCACTGTGTCGCGGGGGACTTTACAAACACTTATTTCACGGACACAAAGCACACCCAGACTCAGAACAATTATCTGTGGTTCCCACAAATAATTATCCCGGATTGGCATCGAACCCAGAATACCAGGTCTCAAAAGCAACTACCATTGAGCCACCGGTATGTGGAGTTTTAGCGCACTACTAGTCATATTTTTACCACAAGCTAAGCTAAAATGCTTGTGTTACGTCGGTAGTGCAACTGAACTGAACTGGACTGATCGTAGCCAGGTACTAGGTAGGTATGATTAGGTAGATTACTAGCTGAGTTTTTGCAGTCTACTAGTATTCTTGTTAACCCCTCGTGCTAAGCATTGCTTGTGTTACGAGTGGGTTCACGTCGGTAGTGTAATGGGTGGAGATCGAAACGGTGACCACAAGATCACAAGTCCGACGCCAGCTATTTGGCTACGGCCGCTTATTCACTACATGGTATAAAACTGAGTGCTTCCTGCTGTATGTCTGTCCCTATGTATGCCGAGATTTTTAAAACTACTAATGGTAACTAATGGATTTTGATGCAGTTTTTTTTTATAGATAGAGGGAATTAAGAGAAAGTTTTATATATATAATACATCAGCATTGCACCCGTACAAAGACGTCGCTAGTAATACATAATTTACAACTTAAAATACTACTATTCTAAATCTATACTACTTCGAAAGGTTCCCATAATGCTGGCAACTAACGATATTATAAAACCCGCCGAAGAAGAGTGCGCCCGCGAACGCTCTGACTCTTCTGACTCTTAGTTGGCAAAGAACCATCCGATGCCCTCGTAGACCCGAAATCCGAAAGGTCCGCGAACTTTAAAGTTGAGCAACAGTTGCACAAAACTCCTCTAAAATACTAAAAGTTATACTCGCCTTTATGCCCGATGAAGTAGCAAAAGCCTCGTTACATCTACGTCAGTCCATCCGTAAAAAAAAAATATTATAAATATAAAAAAAAAAAAAAATCTTTAGGGCACGTTGTGCCAATAAAGAAAGATATTACAAATATAAATTCTGTCTCACTCCTAGTTACATTAATAACGATAAATATTTTTGTAACTAGCATAAAAAATTGTGCTCGAACAAAAAGAAATGTGACAGCTTGCACTGTGACCACACAACAAAAATCTCATTGTTATGCATATAGCTAGCACGTTTCATTATTTGTATTGACATTGCGATCCAGACAGTTTCACTATCAATCACGTTTGGTCCTTAGGTACATATGTGTATTATTACTAGCTGCCCGCAACTTCATATGCGTAGATTTTAATTTCTGTTTACAAAGGTGAACGGCCAATTTCGTAGCGCATATTTTTTTTTGTTGTTCTGTTATAGAATTTGTACCACATATTAAGGCAACTAAGCCATTTAATGTCATGTAAGTGTACTATTTTTAGAAATTTGGAATAAATAATAAAAAAAACGTTTATTTCAATTACAATAGGCATTTCGATAAATAATTATTGGAGATCACCTTTTAAGCAAGGAATTGCTTGTATTAGGGGGGTATTTATTCATATTATAATAAATAATAATATGCATAAAAAGATTTTAATAATTAAACGCAATACAATCGTAAACTAAACGCAGTTATTTGTTTACAAGTTGCCATGTGTAAAATAACACAAATATCTTAATCATATTAATTATATAGAAAATGAAATGACATTAATAATAATTAAACATTTATATACCTACTATGTATATCTAAGAATGCGTTATTGTTGCATAAATTCATAATAATTGACGATTTAATGGCAGGAATGATTTTCGTTATCAATGACAGGTAAAGAAAATCTGTCAAAACATTGTTTATGTGCCTATATTATTATGTAACAATCTACATTGGTAAACTAGTAGTAAAAAAAACAAAACTGGTTATAACTTTTACATCACAACTTCTAAATCTAAGAATTTAAAAAGGGCTTGTCTATCATAATAACTAGCAATTAAAACAAAAAGTATCCCAAAACATGAAATTTTATTGGCCGTACGAAATTCCCATACACACCTGCCGTTCACCAACTATTCACCCCTAAAGGGTAGCAAAATTTTTAATTTTAGAACAATCAAGTCAAACTAAAAAATATATTTCTTATCGAATGTGAATATCCTTACTAATATTATAAATGCGAAAGTTTGTACGTATGGATGGATGGATAGATGGATGTTTGTTACTCTTTCACGCAAAAACTACTAAATGGATTTAGCTGAAACTTTGCACGGGTAAAGTTAATAAGCTCGATTAACATAAAGGCTACAAAAAATCACGCTCCGACTCACTGGAGCAGAGTAACGCGGGTAAAACCGCGGCCGCAGCTGGTATAAAATATATAGTCCAAGTTTCAGGTCTTTACTTCTAGCATATGGGTGACTGGTAATTAGTGACCGATACCTAAACACATGATTGTGCTCATGATAACAAACAACTTTTACTATGGCACCAACCCTGAAATCGCGAAAAAAAATCAGCTGCTCCCTACCATGTTGACTAGTTATGTGAACATGAATGTATAGAACAGCTGATTTTTTTTTCGCGATTTCATGTCATCGGTCACTAATTACCAGTCACCCTATATAGGTAGTAGTGGGGAGTAGTTTTGAGTGAAAGAATAGCAAACATCTGTCAATATGTTTGTTACTCTTTCACGCATAATTACTCAACGAATTTGGCTAAAAGTTGCACGGAGATTGTTTATGCGCTGGATTAACATATTGATTACAAAACTTCGTGTCAATCCGCGGGGTGCAGTTAGTATCAATTTTAAAGCGGGACAGTATTATTTGATCTCACAAGTTGTGTATGTTTACTGTAAAATATCTTGTGTGTTGTGCTGAATTAAATGTATTTTCTTTCTTTCTTTCAAGTTTTTGGAACTGCCGAAACTAACTCAGCCCAGTTTTTATTTTCTAGAAGGACAATTAGCCTTGCAATTGACTAATCATCTGACAAACTTGTTGTGTGACAAATGTGAAACACGATTGTTAAAACAAGTTAGATTTGATTTCATGTTAATCCATGGATAGCATTTTTTAGACGAAAAAAATGTTAGTATCTTTTTAATTCATATTTCTATTAAATTTGAGTAGACGGGATAGGTTTATTTATGATAGTTGATTGTTACTTTGATTTACAGTTGAGAAACAGACGTTCGGTTATTGTACTTAATAGAAAGTTGATTACCTTTAAAATTATGCTACAAAGTACAGGAGCTAATTAGCTTTCTAACATGGATAAAACTGGAGCACAGTTTATCTTAAATATAGAGAGATTATATTACTTTAATTAGCACCTTGTCCCACCTTTGCACAGGTGTATTGTCAAAATATTATGTGAGTATTATACGTTAGGAAAAAACTCTGAAAGGATACGACCACAAACTCTGCGTTCTGCGTAGCGACAACGGGTGCGGCGAGATTCGCCTGACTCGTACATGAAACATAGGGTCGTGTCAACGTGTGGGTAACTGGTGATAGTCGCCCATTGCGGTACTTCATCATGTCTCATCATCATCAGCCCGTATAACGTGCATTGATGCATTGATTATAGATGATGTTATAATAATCGGGACCTACCGCTTTCCGAGGCACGGAGGGTAGTGCCTCAACCAACCAGACCCGGAGAGTAATCTTAGAATTAACAAAAAGATTTCCTGTCCATTGTAGGGATCGAACGACCTCCAAGATTTAAAGCGAGCCAAATACCGCTATGCTACGGAGGTTGTTTAGTATATGTCATACTTTTATTATAATTTAATAATAAATTGTAATTTTATGTAACAAGGGAAAGAACTGTCTCTTTAAATAAAGACAGGGCTCAATATAACTTGAATACTATTTAAATTAATGAATTACCAATTATATCGTCTGCTCTTTCAGTATGAATTAATTTGTATTACCTCGGCAATATTGAACCATTGGGTAGGGTGGAGGTATAAAGCTAAACTATTTCGTGTCCGTAATAATTGTGGAAACGACTTCTCCCATTTTGTAGGACATTGTTAATTAAATTGTGTTTTATGTTTAATGGTTGGAACATCAAATAGAAATAATCTTTTGAAATTATTTCTATGTAACAGAATTAACTCTAGCCTTTGAAGTGAGAAATTATTTTATTAAAACGATTGTTTTGTTTTTTTAAGAGATTACTAGCAGAGTTTTAATACACAACTATGTAGTATTCTTGTTAACCCGTGTTAAGCTAAAATGTTTGTATTACGAGTGTGTTTACGTCGGTAGTCCAATCGGTTTGGATCGAACTGACGACCACATAATTGCAAGTTCAAAGCTCAAGCCATTAGGCTACGGCCACTTCAAATGAAACTTGTTAATTGAACACTGGTCAACTCATTGTTTGACGTAATAGACTGTATTGGTGGCTTTTGTGACCTAGTATTTTGAGTTCGATTCCGACCCAGTACAATCATTGGTGTGAATCATGAATAGTTTTACTGAGACTGATTGTGCTTTGTTTTTGGGAATTATGTTTGTGACCCCCGCGACAAAGGGATTTATTTACCAAGTGTAGCAGTTGTCTTTAATAAATAAATAGCTGGCCCGCCCGCTTTCACCCTGCCCTGGTATATACGTTACCGTGGGAATCTCATCTTAAAATACAGCCTATGACACTTACAAATGATGTGAGATGACGTTCTATTGAAGACAGTTTTTTTCAAACAGTTTATTTATTTATTTATTTATTGAGGCACATCAACAACATAAACACATACATTGATAAATAGGTATTACATATACAAAAAAATAGGGCTAGGTGTTTACATCTATTACAGATATGCACAACATTTGTTATATAAATAGTGAACAACAGCTTAAAAGTTAAATAGGTATTTTATAATTAAATTTGACAAATTGTATTGCATGCATAGTCACTTACTAACTAAATAAAATAAATTGTAATATTTAAAACATGGTTATTAATTAAAACGAGATGTCAAAATATAAGGAGCAAATTAAATGAAATTAATAAATTAAATGAAATTAATAAATAAATTTTTAATAATAACTTAATTGATTTTATGTCAATTTGGCAACCTATTTTTGTTAACCGCGTTTAAGATCTTTTGTTTAAATTCCTTATTACGGTCACCGAAGATGTCAATATTGTAGATCCTCCACCAGCTATTATAAGTGGAAATAAGTCTAGCTATAGGAGCATTTTGCCCAAGATTAGTTCGATGACTAGGAGTGTGAAAGACATTATGTTTTTTTCTTCTGGCATTCAATTTAGGCACAGACAACTGTATCTGTTCCAAGAGTTCTGTACCCAAAGTACCCTTTACTATGCCCTGCAGAAATACTAGGTCCAACATACGACGCCGTTCGTGCAAGGAAGTCATTTTGAACATTTTCAGTCTTTCACTATACGGGGATCTCCTGCTAATACCTGGAGTGCCAATGGTTAAGTATCGCGTAAAAGTCCTTTGTAGGGATTCTATACGTTCACGATGAATTGCATAAAATGGATTCCAGACGACACTGCCAAACTCTAACACACTTCTAACGAAAGCATTGAATAACATCTTTTTTGATGTGAGGTTTCTAAATTCCCTGGAATTGCGTTTAATAAAACCTAACATTTTGGCCGCTTTCTTTATAATTTCGTTATAATGTGAGATAAAATTAAGTTTACTGTCTAGTGTTATTCCCAAATCGCGCACTTCCACTGATGTAGCGATAATGTCATTATTTATATGATACTTAGTCTCAATAAACTTTCTTTTTCTAGTAAATCGGACATGTTTACATTTTGAAGCGTTTAATTTCATTTTATTTTTACAACACCAATCGTAGATTCGATCCAGATCGGCCTGAATTAGCCCTACATCGTTGATATCATCAATACGTTTTGATATTTTCATGTCGTCGGCAAATAAGGAGCATTGACAATGTTCAACCTTTGGGACAATATCGTTTATAAACAATACGAATAATATTGGACCGAGATGGGAACCCTGTGGCACCCCAGAAGACGAAATGTACTCTGCTGACTCATGGCCATTAACTGCCACCACTTGAACTCTTCCTGTCAAGTATGAAGTGAACCAGTTCAAAACCTTATCGCATATACCATATTGGGACCAAAGCTTCTCAATGAGAATGTGGTGATTTACATTATCAAATGCACTGGCAAAGTCGGTGTATACTGCATCAATCTGATAATTACTATCCACCCCCTGCATTATCGGCGTTATATAGGACACAAGATTAGTGGCAACTGATTTTTTCTCTTGGAACCCATGTTGTTCGGTGTGAATAAGAGATTTGGTATGCCTTGTTAAGATTGGACAAATTATAGATTCAAATACTTTGGATACTGCAGATAATATTGACACAGGTCTATAATTTGTGACATCGCTATTATCACCCTTTTTAAAAATGGGGACAATTCGTGCTCGTTTCCATTCCATGGGAAAGATTCCAGTGTCCAGTGATTTATTGAATATTTCTTTCAATGGGTATGCTAGTTTTGTGGCGCATCTCTTTAGAAAAAGAGGTGGTATACCGTCCGGCCCCGTAGCTTTGTTGGGATTTAGGCTTTTGAGTTGCAGGAAGACATCCCTTTCAGTAAAACTGAGGTGTGTCAGGAGACTAGAGTAAGGAGACACACAACTATCAGCCCGGCAGGGGTGGATCGCAGTGCTATTATATTTTGTATAAATAGAATTAAAGTAGGATGCGAATAAATTTGCAATTTCTGGACCTGAAGAGATGAAGTGTCTGTTGCCATTGTGCATTTCTGAAGGGAAATTGTTTGTTGAAGTCTTTTTTTGTTTTATAAAGTTCCAGAATGTCTTAGGGTTGTTCTTAAGACTATCTTCTATTGTGCTAATGTAATTAGTATAACACTCATGCATTAGTTTATCGGCCCTGGATCTGATTAACTCGTATTCATACTGGTCACGTGGATTTTTGAATTTCTTCCATCTAAGTCTCAATTTGTGCTTCTCTCTTAGCATACGGATCAAATCCCTCGTGAACCACACAGGGTATGAATCAGAACGTGGTTTTCGTTTGGGTACATGTGTTTCAATTATAGATTTTATTTTAACGTAAAAAACTGACGCCATTTCATCCACATCCCTGCAGTTTTTGAATTCTTCGGACCAATTTATACCACTTAACTCGGTAAGGATTTGTGTGTAGTTGGCTTTATAGAAATTATAATCTGAACGAGGCACACGGGCGAGCGATTGGAACGGTTTTAAATCAAAAGTAATCTCAAGTGGAGGATGGTACCCATCAGCCTTATTAGTGAGGCTGTCAGCGCTGGTAACTTTACAATTAATATTAGTTAAAATTAAGTCTAGTATTCTATTGTTATGATTAGTAACCGCATTATGTTGTTGCAGTCCAGTTAGTGACATGAAATCAGTGAGAGAATACCCTAACTTACTTTGGTAATTTTCCGTAGATTCAATATATGGGCTCATTTGTAAACTCTGGATATCCTTCTCCCAAGATATAAAACTAAGATTAAAATCCCCGATAATTACTATGTCACCAACGAGCTGTGATATTCTATTCACGTTATCTATAAATATATTAAGATGTTCACTTTTCACTGGCGGCGGTAAATATACTAGACACATAGCGATTGTTTTGCGTTCTTTATCGACATTAACTTCTAATGTCACCCAGATATCTTCTAGAATACTCTCCCATTTGCACATGCGACACGAACGTATATTTTTTGAGACTGCCATTAGCACCCCTCCTCCATCCAATTTTGACATTTTAGCCAGATTTCGATCCCTACGGTAGACCATGTAGCGACTGTCGATTATTTCATTATTAGCTATGTTATCGTTCAGCCAGGTCTCGCTAAGAGTTATAACATCATAATTACTTTTTAGAATATTTTTATAAACCTGATTTGTCTTAGTCCTAATTCCACGAACATTTTGATAAAATACTTCTATCGAGTTGAATCTTATTACTAAAGTCTAAATACATTCAAAAACAAATACAATAATGCCATCAAAAACATACTTGTAAAAAAACCCAAGTCTCGTAACGCAGTTCTTTTACCGTAAAACGTTGTGAGATCTATGTAATACCAAGTCGGTTAATTTATTCAGTCCCTACTTAAGGGACCTTCTATCTTAAGCTATTACGTAATTATCTCACCTTACAGAATCTTATTTTGACCTTATCAAAGTTCAAAACTTTAAAGTTTTAAATAATAGATTAACTTGGCCATCGGATATAATTAGAATGTTTCTCACAAGTGTTTATTGCGATGGCCAAGTCAATCTAATATTCATAACATAAAAGTTTTGAACTTTGATAAGGTCAAAATAAGATTCTGTAAGGTGAGATAATTACGTAATAGCTTAAGATAGAAGGTCCCTTAAGTAGGGACTGAATAAATTAACCGACTTGGTATTACATAGATCTCACAACGTTTTACGGTAAAAGAACTGCGTTACGAGACTTGGGTTTTTTTACAAGTATGTTTTTGATGGCATCTCATTTCTTTTTGTAGATAGTTGTACTTTTTCCTTTGCTTTACAATTTACATTATTTTTTAAAATACCAACAATGGATTTTACCACTCTGTCACTTGATGATGAGCTTTCCAATTTTTGTAGGTTGTGTTCCTCTTTTTCTTTACCGGTACTACTTCTTGAACTTCAGCTCCAGTTTTTCTCAAAGCCCACTCCATTTCTCTATGGGTTTTTCTCGATATCTTTGATGCAACAATATTAAGCATGTCTAGACATTAAATGCTTGGGTTCCGTACCCAAAGGGTAAAAACGGGACCCTATTACTAAGACTTAGCTGTCTGTCTGTCTATCACCAGGCTCTATCTCAAGAACCGCGATACCTAAACAGTTGAAAAATTCACAAATTATGTATTTCTGTTGGTATAATAACAAACTATACATAAAATAAGTATTAAGGGGGGGCTCCCATACAACAACTATTTTTTGGCCTTTTTTGCTCGATATCTATAACGGCAACAGGTAGGCACTTGAAAATGGTACGGAACCCTTAGTACGCGAGTCCGACTCGCACTTGGCCGGTTTTAGTCTATTGTATTCACAAATGGATTATTCCTGCGCTTTAATAGTTCCAAAGTAGACTTAAATTTGATGTAAACCATCCAGACTAGTAACTCTGTGTCCTTATTTACAAAATAACTTAACTTACGCACATATGAATATCCACGTACCTAGCTGGCATGGCAACACTCACCATATGAAACAAGAACAGATGCGTCGTATACTTTTTTATGCTTTATTGATATTCGTCGCACTCGTCAAACGTCATTTAAAATTAATCCGTATGTAAAATTGTTATCTCTCATTGGTTATAAATATTGTCAATGTACCTAATCGAAAACTACAACATCAAGCTTAACAGAGGATTAACATGAACTTATGTATGGCACTCACGGCCTTCTGGCTTCCGGCCTGTCAAAGGTTTTTAAAATTACGAAATTGATGAACTGTTTTTGATGGAATTTTGGTACAACTACATAATACATGTCCGATTATGGCCTTTTTTTAAGACAGCTCCCGCACTAGGGAACTAGCTAATATGTACATAAGTAAATTTAAAGCTACCTAGTTAACATCAAACTGTGTATAAAAATATTTGATAAAATGATTATATAAATATAGTTTGTGTCAGATTAATAAAACGTGGTTTGTGGGTATACCTTCGATATCACAGTAAGATTTGTTAGTTGCTTGGAAGAAAGTGACCGTCTTTCTGTGTTTCGAACGGGAAGCGTGAAAGCCGTGGTGTAAGTTTGTCCAGGGGAATGCAAGAATGTTACGCATCTCCTCCGCCACTGCGGTGTTCCGGCACGGGCAGTGGGGTATGTGGGACTCGCCCTCTTCATAGCAGTGGAATGCTAATCATAACATGAGAGTAAAACCCCTGGTTACTCCTCCGACCACAATTGGTGAGGGGCCCAGGTACTGTTGCCTATCTGGGATACCCTCTGGCAGCGTCCGCGACTCAATTGGTGTTGCGGGATCTCCTGCGCCCAAATAACCAGTTTCAGGGACGCCCAGATTACACGGGGTCCCTACTTCTCAAGGGACTGCAGCCTCCTGCTGAGACATGGCTCAAGCGGGCAAGCCACCTCCATCAGACGCTGTTATAATTGTTAGTATCCTATCGTTCATAGCACAACTTATGTACTATCTTACTTTTACAATCCATTGTTTTTTTTTTTTTCCTTCGACTTTTTTTTTTTTTTTTGTTACTTGTTAAATTAATCCCTGTGTCGCGAAGGTCTCACCGCTCAATAGATTCACGAAAACAAAGCACCCCCTGACTCAGTACAACTGTTTGAATTTCAGACGAATAATTGTCCCGGGTGGGAATCGAACGCAGAAAACCAGGTCTCTGAAACAACTAACCTAACCACTTAGACACCACCTTTCAACATAATTCCATCTAGGTCCCTATCTACACCTATTCCTCCATTAAATCAAACATATTCATGTACACTGATTCACTGACTGCAAATGTAACTTTGTAATCCTATACATTTATAAGAAATAACAAAGTTATTAATGCAGTTGATGAAACTGAACAACTGGACCGAAATTGCAAAATGTTGGAATTTTCCCATGAGTTTTACACTAAACTCTCCTAATACTCAAAATTTGAAGCTTCTACGTCTGCTAGAAGTGCCTAAACATTTTGATGATCGGTCAGTCAGCAGTGAGCGAGTGACAAAATTACTGAAAATACCAAACTTTGACTAGTTATAATTCGTAAAGTACTGGTTCAAATTGAATGAAATTTGAAATATACTGTAGTTTTACAAAGCTTGTTTAGTTACTGAAAATTCAGGCTCCTATCTTTATCCACAACGAAGTTATAGGGGGTCGAAAATCGGCTGAGTTGCTTCGAGAAAAGATAGGTACGGCCGTGCACATTTTTTTTTTTTTTTTTTTCTTACTCGACTTGGGGGGGCACTGCCGTGCCCCCAGATATAGCTATCAATATTACTTAATTAAAGCTAGACTTTCCGTACAACGAATATGGATAGCTTGTTCTACTTCTTTCTTCCTCACGTAGATGCGTCCATCACGCACCCAGACGAATTTGTAGCCAACCTAACCTACCTACCTACCCAACCCAACAACCTACTAACCTAACCCAACCCAACAGTTGATAGTTATGTCCATATAATTAGAAAATGTTATATAGTGATTATTTATTATTAAATGTTTTAATTTTCGACGCGATTTTATTCTTTTTACTTTCATAAGAACCTTCTCCTGACAATAAAAAAACAACAAAAAAGCGTGATGCAGTGACCAAGGGAAATAGGGATTAATTAATTAATATACACCGTGATATTTAAATGGTTGTTTTCCCGCAGCGAAAAGATTTAGTCTTAGTTAAACATTCAATTTATAAGAAAACTAAATCTTATAAACCAAAAATGGCTGATTAACAATAGTGAAAAATTAAACTCGAAAGCGACATCGAACCGATAGTAATACCTCGCGATTCCTGCGCCCGCGTCGAACGACCGCGCATTCGTTAACCCGCGTGTTAGTCAATCAGCTGATACCTACACCTTAGGTAATGTAACACTGTACCCAATCATAATAATAAGCTTTATCCAACAAGTGATTCAAATCTTCCCTTCATACTTTCACGGGCTTAGGACCGTCATAAATACCTTTTTAGCTACAACTTACAGAAAACGTAACAAAAACAAGCTTATTATCTAAGAAAAATCATTTTCTGAATTAGATAATAAAGTATTTAAGGCGTATTAAAAAAAATTGAATCAACTTATTTACAATGATTTTAATTACCTAACCTACTTTCAAATGTTCGCTATTTACAAAAGAACTTACACTTCCCGATAACGGAGTAATTGTTCGAAGTGCAAGCCACTTCGTTGTATACACAATCAAGCACGTTTTAATTGATTGTCTCTTAATTTTAATAAGGTGTCTCTGTCACGTCTAACGATATTAAAAGCGTCCACTATCGCAGATATTAAAGCGTCGCGAGTTTCGTGTTCCTCACGATACACTAAGCGCTTGAGCTCTGACCACAAGTAAAAGTTCAACGGAGTCAGGTCCGGGCTTCTTGCTGGCCAAGGCACTGGCCCACCGCGTCCGATCCAGCGCTGGGGAAACACCGAGTTCAGGTGCTCTCGCACGGCGCGCTGATAATGAGCCGGGCACCCGTCATGCTGGTAGTGCAGGTTATCCATAGGCACCGCTAGCGGAACGTCGTCTAATAAGTCCGGGATAACACTACGTAACATTTCGAAAGTATGTTCCACCCGTCAAGTGTCCTGCCACGAAATGCGGTCCAATGAGGTGACCATTTATAATGCCGGCCCACACATTAACACTAAAACGCACTTGATGTGCACACTCGCGGATAACATGTGGGTTATTCATTGCCCAAAAATGTTCGTTACGCTGGTTGAATACTCGCGTGAATGTTGCTTCATCAGTCCACAAAATGTTCAGATTGTGGTTTTCGATAAACCACTGACAAAATTCCATTCTGTTTGGCGCGTCGTTTTCGTGGAGGGCATGAACTGCGCGGAAATGGTATGGATGCAGTCCTTCTGAGTTGAGCAGCTTCCAAACGTAGTATTGGTTTACGTCAAACCTAGCTGCCGCCATTCGCGTACTTCGACGAGGATCCCGTTCGAAGTACTCTATGATCTCCTCGTCGAGCTCTGGTGAAAGAACGGCCGATCGACCTCTGCCCTGTGCATGTGCTGGCACCTGGAACTGCCCATTATCGAGTAGCCGTTGAGTCACCGCTACGATCGTCCGGCCCTGTGGGACTTGGGGGTTCAGAACCCCGCGAAGACGGAGAGACGCCAAGTGTTGCGGCTCGGCGTAAAGTCGCTGGGCAGCGTGGAAATCATAATTAGCCCTAGCGTACAGTTGCACCATAGCGACGTACTCTAAATTACTAAAACTGTAATGTCGATCCATAATACTAATAAAGTAGGTAATTAGATAACGCGAACTGCGCTTCCGACGTTCACGGGTCAACTAAGGAACTAACTAAGGTAGGTGACTAGACTAGGAGACCGCGTGGCGTTCCTGCGTCGGCGCCGCGCTAAAACAAAAGGCGGCGAATATCAAAGGGAGCCGCGGCGGCGCCTTTGTAATTCTTGCGTGCAGGCTATTTTATGCCGTATTACTACCATTGAGCTCTTATTTTGCTTTGAACGTTTATGGATCGTTCTTTACTTTGTCAGCAGCGCGTGCGATTCGAGTAGTACCTACAAGGTCCGTTCACTCCGTCTAGTGTTACTACTACTGTTTATCACGCTTTCGAGTTGTCTAATATTTTTTTTAATAATTTTAAATCCAAAACATGTCTAAAAAAAAAAATATATATATATTTCGATAGTACTACCGACGGCAAGTTGTTCTGCTTCGGGAAAACAACCATTAAAATTTCACGGTGTATATATATATATATATAGGTATTTAAATACTATTTGGATTAGATTAAGTAAAAACTCAAAATATCTATGGTTAATGTACATCTAGCTTTTTTTTATTCCGACTAAAATTAATTTCTGTTTCTGATTTCCCTAAATATAGCTTTTGTTACTCCTGAATAACGGTGAAATAATTATATAGAAACAAACTAACTCTTCACTTTTACAATATAAGTATAGATGTGCTTCCTATAACGGCTGCACATAAATTTATCGCCATGAAACGGTAAGTACCTACTTAATTTGTTGGCCGTCTCTTCATATCCGACATAAACATCAAATATCTTAAAGGATAGCCTATAACCCGTGAAATTAATCCCTCCCCCCTTCCGTCTCCTTTCTCTAATACCCTCGTTAAGTTTTATCAGTTTATGGAGTGTGTAAATGTGTTAAATTTTATGATAAATCGATTTGGATTATTTGGAAATTCACATTTGATTACCAGTTTGTGTAAGGTGCAACAAAATTAACTGTAAAAGGTGAAAAACATCAGAAACTTTGTTCATGGCAAAACAACCAATGTATGGGATAAAGTTTACATCATGCTCCGATAGATGTCGTTGTTTCAAAATCCTACATCCCACAATGGTTTCGCTCACAGCGGAACCTATATCCTTTTGAAGATCACAAAGTATAAAACAAAGTCGCTTTCTCTGTCCCTATATCCCTATGTATGCTTAAATCTTTAAAACTACGCAACGGATTTTGATGCGGGTTTTTTAATAGATAGAGTGATTAAAGAGGAAGGTTTATAATTATTATGTATGATACATCCACGTTGCGCCCGTGTGAAGCCGGGGCGGGTCGCTAGTTGTACAATAAATGTCTTCGTTCTGAATTATTACTGAGATCAAGCTTCACTACTACACTTACTAAAATTTTGACGGGCTAAGCAGTGTGCGCTAACAGAATTCTTTGAAATTAAGTTAAGAAGTTAATTAGGATGAACAGAAATGCAGATCATTAAGGTATGAAACTTAAGTACACATTTTATACCTTTCCAAGTAGAATAGTAGTAGCAATAGTAGAACTGAGGGTAGTTGGTAACTCGACGCCCTCAACCACGGAGCGACACCGCCGAGCCAGTCTGCCCGCGACCACGTTTAATGCAACTTGATACGAAACGTCGGAAAATACAAAAAGTGTTATTTTATCGCGATAAAGTCTGTGTAAAATAAATTATAATTATTATACGCAAAAGTTTTATAGAATAATAGTATCTTATAAGTTAGCTCTAATATAAATTACCTACTTTTGGTTGTGTATAGTATAATGTATCTTATTCTTTAATGTAAAATGTTGAGAGTAAATAAATACCTAATTAATAAATTCTATAAACAAGGCATCTTAAGCTGATATAAGATTTTATTCTCCAAATATTATTATCAAGCATTCATTTCAACTTTCCATTTCATCCTTGTCACTAAACATTCACATATTCGCAATAAATTCTATTTTAGAAACAATTTTTCCTATATTTAGTATTTCTATAAATCGAAATGAAATTGTACGCCTACGGCATCATTAAAATATCAATATTAATAGAATTATGTAAAGGTGTATAAAACGTTTTATAAATAATTACAATCGAAACAGTGGGGTCGTGGGGACAGGGAGTCAAATTAATTCATAAAAACCTCGTAGCGGCCCTCTTTAGTGTGGAACGTTACCCGAATTCTGGTTTTTACTTTGCACCGTAGGTAAGCATTGCCATTCAACGGGGTAATGAAGGCAAGTAGAATAGATTTAGAATAGCTACTTTTAGTTTTAACTGTCGAGAGACGCGTTTGCTGTCGTATTTTACTGATAATGATGCATATTCGTTTATATTTACCCCACTTATACTTATATCAACGTGTAGGTGAAGAAACAGGCAAGCTAGTGAATTAAATGTTTCGGAAATTAACTTTAAAAAATGTGGTATTTTTAATCCGCAGAAAAAGGAAGGTCTGGAGTGGCAATGGGCACACAGCACAGAAAAACAGACGGCAGATAAGGCCGACAGATTCTGAAGTGGAGAAAAGTAATTGCAGCGTGGGAAGACCTTCACGATATAGGCATCAATGCGTGACATCTTATAGGAACAGCGGATTCAGGTAGTTGTCAACTGATCCCGCTGAAGATAAAGAAGAAGATATGGATAAGGAGACCTTTGTTCATCAATATCAATCGGTTGAAATATTATTCAATAATTTTATGCGGCTAATACAGAACACGAGTCCCATATTCTCCCGCCGCCGGTGTAGGGACGCCGCTGCAGCGAGGATGATCTTAACGCATTTATCCCCGGAAAAAAAATGAAAGAAACATGGCGACGTTACCACATAATGCGTTTTCTTTTCAGGCAATCCAGACAGAAAAATATTGTACTTAGCAGTTTTACAGTAGATATATAATTTGCAAGAAAACTATAATCTTATTGTTTCTGAATTCCATATCGTCAGTGATACTGTTATACCGTATGTGGCAGTTGCTAATAAGGTCTAATTTCATCTGTCAAGAAATATATTTTTAAAGGTGTTGTCAAGGTTAAGAATCAATTTGCTATATTTGATTTTCAACCGTATTAGCTATCGTTATTTTCGGGGTATCACCAACGATATTATACCTTCAACTTAAGTAAATAAAGTAAAGTAAACATGGAGATTCTATATTAGTGAGCTGTCTTACTTTCACAGAAGCGTTAGCAGCCGAGCTTAACTTTGCAGTTGCGTCGGATATATGAGATCCCTATTAAAGTTTCTTGTCTACAGTTATGTCTAAGAACACCGTCAAGTTTACAGTTACTAGAACTTTGCTGTGAATTCAGTTAAGTTTAATATGTAAATATTGAATTGTTCACCTGCCAAATAAAAAGCCAAAGTATTGCCTTAATGTTACGGCGACTGCAACGCGATAGTGATTTCGTAAAAACCAAGTCATATAAAGATATGTCGACGGCCACACAGCAGAAACAACAACGTTTTTTTTTTATTCGTAGCGTCGTAATCACCGTTCCAGTTTTGCCCTGGCCTTATTCAAATGTTTATTCTCTAAAAAACTAGAGTCAATAAAATGTTTAATACTCATCATACCTTTTTTTAATAATATTTTCTCTTTACAAAGCTTACAATTATAACAATATTAGATCTTAATCCAACTTTGTTGTTAAAAAAATAAATAAAAATATCTGAGCTTTGAGTTTAGTAGTTTGATTGAATTGGTGTGTGTTATCCCGCTTAGAATACACCACCCCATGTAATCCCATGGGTGTCGTAAGCGGCGACTAAGGGATATATAGTTGATGGATGGGCAGTAGCATCTGTCAGCTCAAGGTTAGTTACAATCTTACTGCGATCACCAATCTGCCTGCCCAGTGTGCTGATTATGGCAATAATCTTTTATGACGCCGGCTTGCCCAGGTCTGCTAAGAGTTGACATAAACAGGCTGTTAAAGAAATTGTATAAATGTGTAGCGATATCTACAGTAGCCGCACAAAAACTACACCACTACTAAGCAGCGCCATCTAGCACCTAGCATCCCAACTAACCTGTATCGCGGAATACAAGTTCGCAAGCCAATTCGAACATATTCAAGTTCCGAACAGTAACAAATGGCCGTCGGTCGATGGGCATACCACCTCGCCCGACAAAGAAGATCTTCATTTTCTGAGGAGGAACACCAACCGTTCCTCTACAAATTCATTATATTTCGTTACTTATAGTTACTTATAACTTTTTGTTATTATATTAATATTAAAACAAAATATTATAAATGCGTAGATTTTAGTTACATAAGGATTGTTCTTATCAAGAAAATAAACAAAATAAAGATGGATCGAATGAAAGACGATACATCTGCTAAAAGCGTGAATAAATACATTACCATCAAATAAGGTTAAATGAAACGAGATAGCATTATATTAAGAAGACCTTTCACAAATTGGAATTGACATGAAATAATTGTACAATACAATGATATTTTTTATATCAAATTACTCGTGTAATCTTATAGACAAAACGCCCACTACTTGAGACATTTATTGAGGACTATTTGCGAGATATTTGTCGATTTCTTTTTTATTTAACCAACTTTTGACAGCCTGAACTTTCGGAGATTGTGGGTTTGCACCCAATACCAAACAAGTAATCTTTATGCATTTTTTTCCGGGTCTGATTGGTTGAGGGACTACCTTCCGTGTCCCGGAAAGTACGTTAAGCCGTTGGTCCCGATGGCTATGAGATCATATTCTATAATTGTATACCAACCCGCCTGCCAAGCGTTGTGACTATAGCTAAACCCTCCATCGGGAAGAGGTGCCGGTGATGACAATGATGTTTGATCGTAAAATATTGATATACAAGATAAGCCATAGCTAAAAAATATGGTCAGCGGTACTAAATGGACTGATTGCGCGTTATTATGCTAAAACCCTTTTAAGTTCAGTTAAGTCTTATGGATTACCACGGCAATATTATGTACTATGGTCATGACAGGGTGATAAGCTAGATATATTTTAGACTAGAGAAGGGTAAACATGCGATGTTAGCGAAAAGATCTCGAATGCATGATCAATCACTTGACAATTGATTTAATACTCGTATTAGTTAATCTGTGATTAATATTTCATCGTAATGTCACATTATTATTATTAAAGCAACCTGCGCAAAAAGCGTACCCTGTGGGACTAAGACCTCGGCTCAGGGTGATCACTGGTGGGAAATTGAGGGATGAAGAGAGGGACTTTATAGTTATTTTGGGGAGTTTTGTGTAACTGTTGCTCTACGTTTCAGTTCGCGAGCCTCTCGGACTTCGGGTGAGAAGAATCTCATTGTGGCTTTAACGAACGTTCCAAACCCGGTTGCTAGTTATATGTTACTCGGTAAATTTGGTTATACAATTATTAATAAGAGAGAAATAGTCATAAAACACAGTTTTAACGGCCGCGCAAAATAGGCTTTAGTAGGTGGAAATTGACTTTTAAATTTATTTCTACAAGTTATACTTAATATCTTTAGGCCATTAAATGTAAACTGTGCTATTTCATTAGTAACAAGTACCTCTTAGTAGCATTTTAATAAAAATAAAGTATAAATAGCCTTTTTTTACTGTGCTCATAAAAATTTGCCTTCTTAGTACTATTTATTAATTCTAAAGTTTTTTTCTTTTTAGCTAGCTACCAACTTTCAGATCAGACTATCTTGAGACATATACCATAGACTATCTCTCTCAATTAATCATGATATTGGATCTTGTCTTTACAGGTTTGATAGCCTGGAAAAGGAGCCTGGAAGTCAGCGAGCCGGACACCTACCTGCCAAGCGAGGTGATTATGTAAGTGAATATGTCTTAGCGGCTAGTCTGAAGGAGGATGTCCTGTTCAGCTGTGGAAGTAAACGGGATGTTAAAGTTAGGAGAAAACGTAATGTAACATAAAACTAAACACATTTTCTTTCATATCTGATATACAACCGTTACGCCGCCGACGTATTTTTTTAATAACATGACATTTGACAGATATAGAAAAGCATTTTAATGAAAAGCATTACTAATACAATAATTCCCAAATTTTGTTTTAAATTAATCTATACTAATATTATAAAGAGGAAAAGTTTGTTTGTTTGTTTGTTTGTTTGGTTGTAATGAATAGGCTCAAAAAGTACTGGACCGATTTCAAAAATTCTTTCACCATTCGAAAGCTACATTATCCACGAGTAACATAGGCTAAATATTATTTTGGAAAAAAATAGGGTTCCGTAAGATATTTGGGTTTTTCGGACACAAGGTGTAAAAAATCAACCAGAAAAGTTACTTATTTTGCGTACGCTGCCTAAACTATAAAAGATAGAACCATAAAATGTTATAATTAATTGTAGATCTTATAAATATCTACAAAAAAACCCGCAACACACTATACCTATCTATGTCGAGTGAGGCACAACAACCATTTTCATATTTAGAAATCTTGAATTTTTTTTGGACTGCATTTAAACGCGTTTATTTTACTCATGCTATTAATCCTTATCAAAATAAGAAGTGAGTTCATCACTAAGAACAGCTTATGAAGATAATATTTGGTCCTTGAATGATAAAAATTGGACGTTTGGTTTTAAAGATATGGCGAAATTAAAATTTTACGATTTCTGCTAAATCCATGGACAGCAATCGAGGACCCAGTGCACTACCCCCAGGAATTTTTAAATTCTCTGCACCCCGCTGGGCTACCACCTCATGAACTGTCGTTAAAAGTTGGCATGGCACGCCGATAATGCTTCTCAGAAATTTAAGCCCCCCCAACATGGCACGAGTATAGGCATGGCAGGGCCAAACATTCAAATTAGTAGGAATTGATTTACGCAAAGAATATTTTACGCATGGGTTGCCATATCACGGGTCGGGGCTCCCGACCATCAGTATATTTTGTTACCTGAAAATAATTTAACGTCAAATGTTGTTTATAGAGAAGCTCTACAATAATCGCTTTAGTTATCTATCCTAAAACAAAGGGTTGCACTCCGGGACTGCCGGCAGAAGTGAAAACTTAGTATTAATTACATTTAAATATTTTCATCATTAACAACGTTAACATCCACAGAAAGACAATCTGAGCAGCCTGCGGATAATGACTGCGTCGTCGATGTTTGAGTCGGTGTCTGTGAATTGACCTGGGAATCATTTTGCTGACCGTGTCTTTCCTGGGAAGGCTTTTTGCAGCGGTAACCGACATCCGCACGGAGCCGCGGGCGACCGCTATCACTACATCACTACATATTATAAAACAAATTCCCCGGCCGCGTCTGTCTGGCTGTCTGTCTGTTCGCGATAAACTCAAAAACTAATACATGGATTTTCATGCGGTTGTTACCAATCTAGAGAATGATTCTTCCGAAAGGTTTACGTAAATGATTTGTTTAGTTTATGTGTACATTTGACTAATATATATTGATATTTGTCAGAGGTGTCGTAAAAAAATAAGCCAATTGGGAGCTTTCACCGAAAACGCTGCCTAAACCGTATGAGATATAACAAAACAATGTATGGCGGAAATATTATTCTCTTTTAGATCTACAAAAAAGTCTGAATAGCATATGTCTATCTTTCAAGGTTAACTTGCTATATCCATTTTATCTTTTAGAAAAATGATCATTTCTAATGCGGTAATTGTATAGCTAATCAGACGGATTCAGTATTTATCCTTATCATTTTAAATGTTAATATTCTTAAGCATTTCATGCAGATTATTTTACCCCTACACAATATACTTTAAATGAATAACTTAGAAGTTATCGCAAAATAACAGCGAGTGTTTTCGCAGCGCAGCGAGTGAGGTAGGCCGAATGCGATTATGCGCGCTCGATCCTTAAGAATTATAAGGCAATTTTTTGGTTTGTGTTCGTTGTAACTATGAGGGATATCTATCCATCATAGTAACAACGAACACAAAACAAAAAATAAATAGGTATTCAAGTATCTACTTGAATACCTATTTATTTAGTGTTTGTTGTATTGTTAGTCCTGAAGAGTATAGGTAGGTATTTCATACGATAAAAGTATACCCACCTACTTATTTCACTGAGTTTTAGTAGGTACCCATATTAATTTGTTTCTGTTTGTTTTGACCAAATGTCGCCCGTTTGTTAAAGGTTTAAAGCCATTCCGTAGTATAAGTATCAGTATTGTACCCGTGCGAAGCCGGGGCGGGTCGCTAGTAACAGATATAGATGTAATAAAAGCTTTTAAGACCATTAAAATCAAAGGTACAGAAGATCTATGGGGACTGTCCGTAAAGGCTGTTGAACCAATTAAACATAATATAGCTCCAATTCTAGCAGCCATCTTCAATGGCTGTACAATTGATGGAGTCTTTCCTGATTTAATGAAGATAAGTAAGGTAGTTCCCATTTTTAAATCAGGCTGTGCAAACAATTAATGCTACAAATTATAGGCCAATATCTATACTACCTACTTTAAGTAAAATATTTGTAAAAATTATGCTCAACCAAATGCTGTCGCACTTCAATAAGAATGGGATACTACATGACAAACAATTTGGATTGACTAAGGTCCGTTCTACGCTCTAGTGCAGGAAGCACCCTAATCAAGACCATCCTAGAGGCTTGGGAGGGATCACAAGATGCTTTGGGAATCTTTTGTGATCTTTCCAAGGCTTTCGATTGTGTAGACCACAGAACGCTCGCTGTAAAGTTAAAATACTACGGAATTTCCGGTACATCCTTGGACCTTGTAGTATCCTATTTATCTGGTCGCGAACAGGCAGTAGCCATAAATGGAATAACTTCGGAAGCTTCCCCAATCAAAATGGGGGTACCCCAGGGTTCACTACTAGGTCCGTTTTTGTTTTAATATTATATAAATGACCTCCCATATTTAGTAGATAAAATATCAAATATAGTTCTTTTTGCTGATGCCACATCCTTGATATTTAAAGTAAATAGGAAAAATAAAGACTATACTGAACATACACACACAGTTTAATATCGAATTGGTCCCAGCTAATAACCTTTTGTTAAATGCAGGGAAAACTAAGTGTGTTAAATTTGCACTTCCAAATGTAAATAATGTCACACCTACCATTTCACTCAATAATGAAACGTTGGATCTTGTTCCTTCCACGGTATTTTTGGGAGTAACATTAGATTCTAAATTACAGTGGGGTCCTCACATTGAGAAATTATCGGGTAAATTAAGTTCTGCTTCTTATGCCGTATGGAAAATAAAACAATTATCGGATGAAGCCACGGCTAGGTTAGTATACTTTGCTTACTTCCATAGCATCATGTCTTATGGCATCCTGCTCTGGGGGTCAGCTGCTGATATTAATACTATATTTATTCAACAAAAGAGAGCGGTCAGGGCTATTTATGGACTAGGTAGCCGCGATTCTCTGCGAACCTTATTTAAAGATATAAATATATTAACTGTGCCATCTGAGTATATCTACCAGAATATTTTATTTGTTCGAAAAAATACAGACACTTTTAGTAAGAAAAGTGACTTTCACAATATAAATGGCCTGTGGCACAGATTTAATTCTATACAGGCACCATATTGTATTACCTAGATTATTTAAAAGTATTGTACCTACTGTAAAAATTTGTGCACCAATGAAAATAAATAAATTTATTATTATTATTATTATTAAATACTAGAAATAAGAACAAACTAGCTATGCTTTAGGGTTAGCAAAGTTAGTAAGTCATTCATGGGAAATTGCATTCGATTTTACAACAAGCTTCCTTCTTATATTACTGACATGCCTGATTCATTATTTAAGACGCAAGTCAAACGAATCCTAATGACTAGTGGCTACTATAGTATTAAAGAGTATGTAGATGATAAAGATCTATGGGAAGTTATACCTCCTTGCACTAGATCGTAACCCTATAGCTGTTGAAGCATTGAAAGACCAAGATAATGTATTCTGTATAAAGCTATTCTGTGTACTATCTGTAATAATAAAAATAATACTACCAAATATATATTCAGTTCTGTCTTTAAATAAATTATTTCATCTGTTTTTTAATGATAATGTAAATAAAATTCGTATAAAGACAACCGATTGGTAAATTATGAATGCCAACTAAATAATAAAAGTAACTGGAACTAAACTTCTTGGACATGCCCATCTGAGTATGTTTCGCCGGATCGTCTCGATGAGGCCGCGCTGAAACCGGCAGTAGAATAACCCCACTGAGTTTGTTTCGCCGGATCTTCTCAGTTGGGGCGTATTGGATCCGGTGGTAGCACTAAAGCGCGTTCGTTGAGATACTTATGGTCCGTCTAAATAATAACATACTAAAAGGACAGAACTTAGATTTAATCATAGATATAAAATAATATTGTACTTTCATACCTGACAGCTTTTAGGCTAAAGTTATATAAACTATTATTATACGTAGCAATAAACAAATAAAATTAATTAATTAAATCAAAAATAAGCCAAATATGTTTTGACTATTTACAAATACCTGTAATAGGTTTACGTGAATAAAAACTTTTTTTTATTTTATTTTATTTTAATGTTCATTTTTACTAATATTATAAAGCGGAAAGATTTGTATTTTTGTGTAGGTATGTGTGTGTGTGTGTGTATGTTTGTAATGAATAAACTCAAAAACTACTGTGCCGATTTCAAAACTTCTTTCACCATTAGAATGCTTTAATATCGCTGAGTAACATAGGCTTTATTTAATTATGAAGTTCCCACGATAACTTGAGTTACGCTAGTGAAACCGCGCACGGGTAGCTAGTTATGATATATTCACGTACCCACTTATTACTGATATTGTAGTGAATCATATTAATAACATCTACCTACAATACTCATACATTACAATATCATGTTGCTTCTACAATTCTACATAAGGATGAGTAACTAAACTACTACTTACAAAAGCTAAAACTTAATTTTAATGACGTTAATAAAGACTTCTTACTTCAAACTTACTTGTTAAAAAGTTTACTTAACTAATTGTAAGTTACACATAGTTACTTAACTACACAAAAAATAAACCATTCATAACGAAATATAAGTCATTACAAGAAATATTTAAACAGAGTTCGTAAACGCAATAAATTAACACGACCTAAGAATTGAACTACAAAGTTTGAGTTTTACAACTAATGGACTTAAATTAAAATGTAACAATTTATGGAAACTCGGGCGCCGTAAATTTTCGCTTCTAATTGGCTTCGCAGTCGCCGTAAACTCTTTTACAGCTCAATAGCTTGCTTTATTAAATACTAGTGTTGATCCCGAGGATTTTGTTGGGTTTATGATGGATGTACTTACTTTGCTAATATTTTTTGGTATAATTCTATGATTAAAACTACAATACTCTGTGCGACGTTCTTTCTAAAAAACTGTAGGAATAATTTACTTTAATTCAGCACTTAGGTTTACATATGAGTACACTAATGTACATTGTGAAAAAACTATTACAAATAGATTGTACTTACAAATCTATAGAACGTGTAATAGGTTCGTCTGTTTGTCATGTGTTCTTTAGGCCTCTTATCTAAAACTAGCTTCCCGCGCGCGGTTTCACCCGCGTAGCTCCCATGCCCGTGGGAACTTCGTAATAAAATATAGCATATAACCTTTCTCAATAAATGGACTATCCAACACTGAAAGATTTTTTGAAATCGAACCAGTAGTTCCTGAGATTAGCGCGTTCAAACAAACAAACTCTGCAGCTTTATAATATACATAGTATAGATTAATATGTTGCACGTTTTGAAAGTTTTTCTAAGCCTGTTTTGATCCTGGCACACCTCTTTCGCTTATTTCTCATTCATCGATCAGTTTTTTTTTCGTTATAATAAAAAAATATTAAAATGGTTAGAACTTAGAATAATGAAATGTTAATTAGATTTCGATCATTGATCAATTGCTTTAAAATTTAAATTAATATGTCTGGTTAATATGTACCTTTTTACGTGAATTTCTTGCATATCGATACCTTTGGGTAGAAAGGTCGTATAAACCATTTTGGCCACATTGAGGTAATTGTAAATGGTTTATACGCCCTACAAAATTATGACTTGATCGTTTTTAGGGTTCCGTAGCCAAATGGCAAAAAACGGAACCCTTATAGATTCGTCATGTCTGTCTGTCTGTCTGTCTGTCTGTCCGTCCGTATGTCACAGCCACTTTTTTCAGAAACTATATGAACTATAATGTTGAAACTTGGCAAGTAGATGTATTTTGTGAACCGCATTAAGATTTTCACACAAAAATAGAAAAAAAAACAATAAATTTTGGGGTTCCCCATACATAGAACTGAAACTCAAAAAATTTTTTTTCATCGAACCCATACGTGTGGGGTATCTATGAATAGGTCTTCAAAAATGATGTTGAGGTTTCTAATGTAATTTTTTTCTAAACTGAATAGTTTGCGCGAGAGACACTTCCAAAGTGGTAAAATGTGTGTCCCCCCCCCCTGTAACTTCTAAAATAAGAGAATGATAAATCTAAAAAAAATATATGATGTACATTACCATGTAAACTTCCACCGAAAATTGGTTTCGACGAGATCTTGTAAGTAGTTTTTTTTAATACGTCAAAAATCGTAAACCGCAATTTAGCTTTCATTCAATCAACTCGAATATAAAAATATAAAATAACATTTCATTTCATAAACATACGCTTTTTTATTTATTCTTATATCAAAAATAGGTACGCACTTGTAACTGAAACGGAACCCTTCGTGCGCGAGTCCGACTCGCACTTGGCCGGTTTTTTTAATTATTATACATATTTAAATGTACCTACTTAATTTAATAAATTATTGAACTAAGCCTATATGTAGTAGCCTATAAATTATTTTAAAACGAATTATGAATTGAGAAACACAATAAAAAATAAATTTAGGTGACAAAGAATACAATCATTTAGTATGTGAAATTACACATTTCGTTCGTTAGCAAAATTATTGTATTCTTTGTCACCTAAATTTATTTTTTATTGTGTTTCTCAATTCATAATTCGTTTTAAAATAATTTATAATAATAATTTAAATAATTTAAACTAACAATTCATAAATAATTTTAAACTAATTATGAATTCAAATTTATATCATAAATAAGTTACTTTTTAGTACATAAGTTAGTTACGTTTAGTGCTTGACCGTTTTTAATTTTTTTTTATTTAGTTGCAATTCAATAGATTACTTAGTAAGTAAGCCTTAGTACAAAGGCTTAATTCAATAATTTATTAAATTGAGTACATTTAAATATGTACACTAATAAAAAAACGATCAAGTCGTAATTTTATAAATGATTAAAATACAATCAGGTATTTTACTCATTTATAAAATTACGACTTTAACTTAGAAGAAGTTTGAATATTTTTTGTTTTTTCATGACTAAGTAGATTTTTTTATTTCACTTTTCAGTTTAAGTTCTTATAATTATTTTTTCAATTTAAAATTGTTATACCTTTTAGGTATGTTTTACCATTATTGAAATAATAGTAAATGTTGATTAGAAGGTGTTATAATACTTAATAAATGTTGATTCCGTATTTCAGGTAGTTTTATTTTATTTGAATCAACCATTATAGGGTATTAGAATAATAATAATTGAGTTCCTACTAATTCTGAGAGTAACAGGATTGTTTATTAGTCAGAATTCAATTGATCTATGATTATAAATGGTTTTTAATACAAAAAAAACTACATATATGGGTTTTTACCACGTAAATGTAACCATAAGCTTACCAAAAATGGATATACGACCTATACAGTTTTTTTAAAGTACATTTTCATGGTGTATTAACCAAGTAAAGTAAGTAAAGTAATTTCATAGACGTAAATCCAAGCTAACTTTAAAACGAAAGAAGATAGATAGGTTTTGATGATTTAACCTTTTTCATTTGCAAATTGTAAGAACCTTTCTCACTGATCATTTTTTTATAACATCAAAAACAAAAAAGTTACGAATTTTTGTGTAAAAAAAAAATGGTTTTTCTGCTCTCCTGTAAAGTCGGGTTTTAGTTTATACGTCCTTTCTACGCAAAGGTATCGATATTCATTTGTAATTTGATTCGGAATAAAATAAAATATTATGTAGAAAGTTTAAGGAAAATCTCATAAAGCAATTTATTAAAAAAAAGTATTGGTTTGTTTTTTTTTCGAACACAACAACTGTTAAAGATATTCCAAATTTGAACATTTTCTAATAAAAGTCCTGCCTCCCGGAACTGTATCTCCAATACTTTTAAGTATGTAACATTAAATGTAATTTTAGAGCTTTATTAAAATAAGTGTGCAATTATATTGCTATTCTTTGTTTTATTTTTCGTCTTCAATATGCCTTCGCTAAATTCCCTGTTTCCGTAGCGTGGCGGTATTTGGCTCGCTTTATATCTCGGAGGTTGTAGGTTCAATTAGCTCTGCGGCCTATGCTGTTAAAACAATGAGACGACTCACTGATGTGGATACTGCTAGAATGGTTTACTTTAGTTATTTTCATAGTGTAATGTCTTATGGGATTCTTCTATGGGGAAACTGTGCGGACATTGACACCATTTTTGTACTACAGAAAAGAGCTGTACGGTCCATATATAAACTTGGTCCGCGAGTTTCCCTACGGGAGAAATTCAAAGAGACTAATATTCTTACAGTCGCATCACAATATGTATATGAAAACCTTTTATATGTTCATAAGAATATTGATAGTTTTAAGAAAAAAAGCGACACTCATAATGTTAATACTAGAACTAAGCATAATCTTGTTTTACATGCTACACGTCTCCACAAAATAAGCAATTCTTTTATGGGGCAATGTATACGCTTCTACAACAAACTTCCTAGTAATGTTAGAGATCTGTCTATAAACAAGTTTAAACGATATGTGAAAGATAAATTATGTAAAAAAGCTTATTACAAAATTTCAGATTATGTCAATGACAAAACAGCTTGGGAATAGTTGGGAGTGAGTTGCTCTAAAACAATACTGCTTTATTAATAATTGTAAAATCAAATTTATTTAAAAAAGGATTCCTCTGAGTTTCTTGCCAGTTCTTCTCAGAGTTGCCACGTCCAGAACTGGTGGTAGTAAAAGAATGGGACGCATCATAAGAACATGATTTAAAATATTTTAAACGTGTCTATATGAATAAAGAATTTTTGACTTTGACTTTGACTTTGAATCCTCACGCCAGACAGTATATCTTTGTGTGAATTTTAAGATTTTTTTCCGGGTCTATCTATCCCCCGTGACTCGGAATGCACGTTAAGCCTTTGGTCCCGATTATTATAGTATCATCTATAATAATAGTATAGCAAGAAACGGGCAGCAGCGTTCTTTGTGTGGTACAACATAATTCTGCGGTCACCCGCCTGCTAAGTGTGGTGACTATGGCTAATACTCTCCCCCGGGAGGAGGCCCATGTTCAGCAGTGGACATTATACGGGCTGATGGTGATGATGAATTTGGGTTAGTTTAGGTTCGAACTGTGACAATTGAAGCACGAAGACGAACGTCACGCCAGCAAGCGCTAGAGCCAAAAATAAGCCAGAGTAAAAAAAATCCATTAATTTTTATTAAATTCTCTTTCTTTTACGTAGGGTTTTGTTTTTTTTATGTAGGTTTTCATCCTACTATAATTTTTGAACCTGGTCTGAAATCAAATTGTCTTAGAACCGCGATTGCTAGACAGTTGAAATTTTCACAGATGATTTATTTCTATTGCCGCTATAACAACAAATACTAAAAATAAAAATATATCATATCTTTTCTTTTGCACTTTTTGCTCGATATCAATAACGCTTGAAAATGGTAGACGATAATCGTAGACGCTTGAAAATGGTACGGGAGTCCAACTCGTACTTGACCAGTTTTTATTATATTCTTTTTCTTTAACAATGGGTTTAATCCTATTATAATATTGTAGACCCTTGTCGACTACTTAATTATAAAATTTTCTTTTATGAAATCATTTTTTTTTTCTATACATCAGCCACCTGTATTTATTGGAATAGTGAGTTGAATTGTACCTATTCCTTTTAATATTACTTACAAAAAAATAAACTTTAACACTAACATTTTATTGTTTATTACTTGAACGACATTGTTAAGTTATACGTTAGTAAAATGCGAAACAATGAAACAGATTTAATGTGTGTACAAAACATAATTGCGCCAGTTTTTATTTTAATTCCAGTTTTTGTAGAATTTTCTTTTTTGACGAGAGGAAGGTGGCTCTTATTTTCCAGCAGACATATTATATAGTTAGCCACAGGGCCTTTCATACTACACCGGACATAAAGGCAAGCAGTGTTTTAAAGTTAATAAATGGTTTAACAACAACAAACTGCACAAGAAGGCGTCCTCTGTGGAACTTGGACCTCGACTCTGGGTGATTTCCTCAGTTTTCATGATAATTCCTCAATCTCCCCGCCACTGGTCGTCGGGGGATTGCGGAATTATTACATTAAAGGAATGTAGTGACTCCGTGACGGTGGCACTGAGGATATGGGTGTCCCCCGGTCTATAGATATGCGGACCACACCAAATGGCTGTGATTGACCCAGCCGCTGCTCCAAACTTTAGTTTAAAATTACTGTATCTGCATAGCATCTGGTGAGCCTTCTAAAAGGCTACTTTTTATTGGGATAAAATATAATGACCACCAAAAATATATACTTGACACCAGAAAAATAAAGTCTAAAATTATAATAGTATATAATAGTTATTTTAGTCACGACTGCACTTCAAATTGTATTCGAACACCAAATGTAGTTAATGATCACCAAATCTTAGCGAGCAAATTATTGCGCTATTTCTACCTTAATAAAATCAATGAAAAATGACAATCGGTTAGGTTAGGTTAGAGCTGCGGCCATACAACGCACGAGCCGAGCGAGCGAAGCGAGCGGTGCCGCGGCAGCGGCCGGCGAGTGCCAGAACCGAATAGTAAATTAGTAAAACATTTAGGTACTTTTGGTGATCATTTACTACTTTTGGGTTAACAATGATTTATTTGGAGTCATTTTGCTTAAATACGATAGCGAAATGTTAAAACTTTGGTTACAATTTTACATTAAAATGCGGGTTTAATTTTGGTGATCATTTTTACTATATCTGATGGTAAGTTAAACATAAGCCCTTTTTATTTCGACTGTATGTTTATTGGTCCGTATATTCCGCAATCTCCAAAACGGTTGTACCGACTTAGACGGTAATTTTTTTTTTTTTGAAATTAATTATTTTGTACTTTATATATGAATATGATTCTCGGTTTGTATATCTACTATGATGTGGTTTACGGGATAAAATGGACAACCTTATGTCTCCCATGGGTTTCGTAAGAGGCAACTAAGATGGATGCAGCAGCATCTATTTGCTTAAAGTTACTTATCATCTAACTGCGATCACCAATCTGCCTACGAAGCGTGGTGGTTATGGCAATATCCCTCAACGAGCCTGGCTTGGCTAAGTTTGCAAAGAGGAGGGTCTTCTCTTTGCAAACCTAGCCAAGCCTGTTCAGCATAGGACGTAACGGTCTGTGAAAGTAAAAAATAAAAAAAAATTATATCAAGTACTTCTGTAAAGTTACTATCAAAATTTTCTGTCGTAACGCCATCGTACGTGCTTTTACTCAAGATGTATTATAGGACATTCTCGAGAGGATATAAGAATGTAAGTATAACTTATTTTACGGCGAAGCTTTACGAGGCAGTAAGGGCCGCGCATAAGAAGGTTTTTATAACTCTTTGTAGTAAGTATACTAAAAATTTATAGAAATCTATGGGCCCTGATTTACATGTTAACAACACGGTAACACTTTGGTTAGTGGTAAAAGCTACTGAGCTGGGGTAACTGCCTGAGTCTTGAGTTCAAATCTCACGCTTTATTTTCGTTTCTGTTGTGCCTACACGTATCTCTCATTGTAATGATATCATCGATTTTATATTCGGCACCATTTTCTTAATTGTATATCAAGGAACGGGCAGCAGCGTTTCCTTGTGTGTTACAACATAATACTGCGTTCACCAACCCGCCTGCCAAGCGTGGTGACTATGGCAAATACCCTCCCTCGGAAGGAGGCCCATGTCATGCTAAACAAATATAATTTAAAATCTTGTTAACGAATATGATGGATACATAAAATTAAATATTTATTTTGGTAGTTGGATCTCGTAACGTGTTGTTGAAGACTCGTAGGAAGCTGGGATTGGGTCCGGTCGAGGCCCAAGGCTAGTACCGATTCGATTCGTAATTTCATTCTCTTTCTCATTTCATTCTCATTTCATTCTCAGTTCATTCACATATCATTCTCAGGTCATTCTCATTTCATTCCCATTTCATTCTCATTTATTCTCATTTCATTCATTCATGCGTTGCGTTTTAAATGCGTCCTCCTGCGTCAGCACTGTTGCCAGTAGTCACCTGAGTCGTATCGTCCGCTCCCTATCGGAATAAAATGTTTAATATGATTCACACACAAAAATAATGGGTACTAAACATTATCATTTGCCGTATCTAGAAAAGTGCATGTTTACGGGTCGAAAGTAAATTGAGAATGATGAGTTTTTGATGACTTCAGTATTTAATGCTTGTACTGCCGTGAAGTATTTTATAGAACACTATAACATACATTAGTCTTATGTAGATGGATGGAGAGGAAGAAGAAGGCCAAAAAATGGGACGAATTATGTGAGAATGAAGGAAAAGTAAGACAGTGATAGCGTGATGGTTGATGGGACAGAATGGGACACAAAAACGTGTTTCGCTGACCCCAAGAAATCTAATCGATTGCATTACATAATGTAAATTTTACAGATTCATCACATGTGATAGCGTGATGGCTGACATACGATGATGAATCCGTATAACGTCAACTGCTGAACACGTGCCTCCCTCGAAGATATTTGCCATGCCAAGACTCATGGTAATTGTTTACTAAGTTACCATCTGTAAAATTTACATTATGGAATGCAATCAATTAGATTGGAATTGATGTCTAGCGGGTTTGTGACCCCAGTATCTATATTACTATATAAGTCTGAATAGTTTGTTTCTAGGTTGGCTTGAACGCAAATCAGAAATATAGTGCTCCGTTTTAAAAAATCTTTCAGTGTTAGATAGCACATTCATCGAGGAAGGCTATAAGGCTATATTTTACTATGAAATTCCCTCGAAAACAAGCGCTACGCGGGTGAAGCTAGTTGTGTATTAGATTATGTAAACATAATCAGAACCAACAGTTTAGTTTCCTTTCGTTGCACGGAGTAGGTACCTCATAGAACCAAACAGGGAAAGATATCTAGGATTTATGCAAAGATTTAGGTTTAGTAGGCGCGGGAATCATACGACTTCCAAGACCACAAATTACCTATTAACATTCAAACTCATTTGTCTGATAATTCAAACTGAGAATTGAGAAAAAAGACCAAAGACATGTGAAAGTATGTGTCAAAGATTCTCTCGTATTGAATACGAGAGCATCCTTGACTAAATCTTAAATTTATTTTATGTAATTGTTAATAAAACATGGGATATATGTATTATCCCATAGCTTTCAACAACAAGGCCCTACTATGAATGCGTTAACTTTTTATACGAGTATCTATATAAAGTAATCACCAAAACGTAAACATACGAAAGTTTTCTAAGTCATTTATTTTCACAAACGCAAAACATAGCACAACCAAAAACAAAGATCCCAACAGGATAAAATTATCATCATTTTCTGTGCAATTTCTGCATAATATAAGTTTTGTTGGACAAAATGAATCTAAGGTATTATCTAAGGTTCTCAGTTTGTTTAATTTACAATATTCCACATAACTACTCGACTAGGGAAATAACATATTACGTTATTCACGAGAAACAGCTAAATAATATTGTAGATTTCACGAGAAACAATGGTAAGGGAAAAGAATACAGGTCATAAAACGTGGAAGCATATATTTCACGAGATCACAGAATAATTTGACATCATTCAGGCTGAGTAGCTTGTAGATCTAAGATGCTTATTTAGGGGTCACAAATAATATTACTACTATATCTATAATGTTCTGATACAACATAATAAAAAGAATTGAATATTATAAAATCTTTGCAACTAAGAAGTTTTATTCAACTAAATGTAAATATAGTCAATGGGTCTCAAAAAAAAAATTTTAAATCTGTTTAACTGATGAAATTTTCTTTTTGATTTTCAATGTGTGGCTTTAAAATACTATAATTTAAAGTCTCAAAGTTTAAAGTGTATTCCATTTTATGCGGGTGCTACGGCGTAACGGACTACGCCGTAGTATGTACGACGGTATACTGAAATAAACGAAACAAACGATTTTTATTCAGCACTTAGGTATTTACATACACTTGTACTTGTCAAGAAAATTAACAATATTGATCCATCAAATAAAAGATTAAATATAGTGTAGTGATCAGATAAAATCACAGGAATAAATGTATTCTTCTGATATTTATTATCTAAATATTGAAAATTTTGTTCTTTGTCTATCACTGAAACATGAAACATGTCACAACAGGCGTACTTAAATGTTTTAAATGCGTTTGATAAGTATATACAGTCCTTACCAATATCAAAAACCACAAAGCTATGAAATATGAAACATTATTAAAAAGTAAATAACTTCCAAAAGACTACCTAAATATTTTTAACTTTTTACCCGTCAACGTTAAAAGCGCACGTCACGACGAATCTAATTTGAGCACTTATAGTGCGATTCGTGGTACGGGCCGCTATGAATAGTGTGATGGACAACCTTTGTATTGGCATCAACATATATTTAAATTGAGTTAAAGGGGTGATTATAATATATACTGGGTGACTACTTTTACCGTCTTGAAAATATTAATAGGGCGCGATATGTATATGAAATATTTTAGATGTCTAAGGCATAGTTATTTAATCTTTTTTTTTTTACTGATATAGAGTAAAAATCGTAACGATAAAAATACGTACCTTATCAGTTAGTTACGTTACATTAGTTAAAATAGGTGCCTATACTACCTAGGCCACAATCACATATTAATAAGTGAAAATTGTAACGGTAATAATGCGTACCTAGTAGGTACTTAATACGCATTTTTACCGTTACAATTTGTTACAATTCTTTATTATTTCCAAGACGGTAAAAAAAGTCACCCAGTCAAGATTTATATAAACTTTAGGTACTAATATTAGAAGAGAGGAAAGATTTGTATTTTTGTGTGTATGCTTATTACGAACTAACGACCCGACCCGGCTTCGCACGGCTATTCCGCTGTAGTATTATACCTACATATAAACATTTCTCTTGAATTTCTATCTATTACAATTATACTGAATCAAAATGCGTTGCGTAGAAAACTAATAAAAATATATACTCCTAATATTATAAACGCGAAAGACTGTGAGCATGGATGGATGGATGGATGTTTATTACTCTTTCACGCCAAAACTACTGAACGGAATTGGCTGGATTACATTACATATAGGCTAAACATCAGGCTCCGACCCACTGGAGCAAAGTAACGCGGGTAAAACCGCGGGGCGCAGCTAGAAGTATATATAGGGACAGATAGACAGCAGGAAGTGATGAAAAGCTCCCTAGGGACCTGGTCCCGGACGACGGCACAAAACCGTCGCCCCCCCCGCCCCCGCACCACTCGCCGGGGCAGCAGCCGGGAACCTCCTAACCAAAGTCGGCGCACGGTCGTAGATCGGCTCCTGCTGGGCCTCACCGCAAGGTGTCTCACCCGGTAGGGCCTTGATCTCCCGGCGCCGTGAAAAATTAGGTTACATTTCCCCACATGTTACCACAGGGTTAAAAACCCACCCCTAATGACCTGCCTGTTGTTACAGGCAGCGAAGGACACTTCGGTCAGGGGGCCATACAGCCCTGATACCGATTCCTCGGTAGGTGATGAGAAGACTACCAATGGCAGGAAGTGACTTTGTTTTATACTATGTAGTGATAGTGATAGCATTAGCTAGGTATTGCCTAGCCTATGCTGAGGTGGCGACTTTCTCGGCAGAACATGCAAGGCGTCTTATTGTTTTGTACATTAAGCAAAATGTTCCATGTAATATCTTGTATGTTGTGCTGGATTAAATGTGTTTTCTTTTTTTCCTGCTTTCATTATTATGTTTCATTATTTCTAAGTAGCACAGGATATTATTCCCACAGGAACGAGAGATAGTATACTATATAACGCAGAACAGACTGACTCATATATCTTATGCATCCGCTACATCTATAAATCTGTTTTTTTTCCAAATATATATGGCTAAAATAACAACTCAATATTAATTTAACAAAATGTACACTTGATAGGGACAAATATAAATTACAAGTGAATTTCAACAGCAGAACGAATAAATAAATTAATTTGAACAGAAATATAAAAAAAACAAAAGTTATTATCGTTGGTGATAAAAATACGAAATAAATACAGACCAATTTTGTACAGGATTACCATATTGATTAACTTTTGCATTGTTTATTGAGTTTGTAATAACTAACAATGCTTTTTGTGCGTAAAAAATATAAATAACTGATTAATTGAAAACATACTGATTGAACATAATTCATTTTAAATGAAATTCAGAACTAATATTATTAATTATGAAAGCCATTATTACACAGAGTAACATTTTTAGATAGGCTTTGTTTAAAATAGTAAATCATCATTCAATTTCACAAATTAGATAATAACTTAATAACAGATCATACGCATGGATGTTTGAGTTAAAGTAGAACGCTTCCGTGTCCGAAGCAGATATACAAACTGTAACACTACAACTTTGAATGATTGATAGTAAAGATCGTAGCGTGAGCGTGAATTTTGCAGTCTTCTAGTTTTTTTTTAAACCCTCATCAAGCTAACATATTTGTGATTCGAGTGGATTCACGTCAGTAGTGCAGTGGGCGAGGGTCGAACTGGCAACCACATGATCGCAAGTCAGACGCCCTAGCCATTGGGCTTTGGCCGCTTCCAAATCTGTTCTTTGTCTCAGATATGATGATCTCTTTAACAAACCTTGGCAAGCCAGGATCCTTGAGGGCCTTTAAACTAATATAAACTCACGTAATTTTTTGTAGATTTAAATCACAATTTTTGTTGCCCTTCTTTCTAATCATAAAACAATACGCCTGACTTATTTAGAACATGAAACAAATATATTCATATAATACACAATATATGTATTTAATAACTAAGCCCTTCTCTAATCGTTCCATTATTTAAGTGAACTATTAAACCCTTAACCTTAAACATTTTACAACACACTTAACTACTTTGTGCGTCCGTTCCAACGTTTTATGTAGCCCTTAACCTTTACTGCTTTAGTTTTGCTATTTGTCGATACTGAAGGAATTTTGTTGCTCTAGTTTTTTAGTTGCTCCGGATGTAAGTAGTAGTCTGCTGAAATTTCTTCAAATCGATTTTTGTGTAGAGTGGTTTTGCCGTCAAAATATTGGGGCTGGAGTCAAATGTCGCACTACCTTTATCGAGATTCAATATTATATAGTACCCTTGATAGTGATTATGTATTTGTGCCTTTTGGTGTCGAAACATTGGGGCCGTGGGGACCGGGAGCCAAATTAATTTATAAATACCTCGCAGTGGCCCTCTTTAGTGAGGCACGTTCTCCGAGCGCTGGTTTTTACTTAGCACAGCTGGTAAGCATTGCAATTCAACGGGGTAATGCTGCCAGCATTCTGGGAACCTTGCCAACTAGAATAGATTTAGAATAGTAGTAGTATTTTATAAGTTAGTTTTAATTTAATTAAGATATTTTTAGTTGTATAAATGTATTTTATTCAAGTAAAGATATTAAGGGATTCAAAAAAAAAACAAAGGTATATTGGTCATTCCACCGATCAAGGTGCTTAGCAATTTAATCCCTTGGGAAAAGCAAGTCAAGTACTAAACTTGGCTTTAACCTTGATCGAAAACTAAACTTTAAAGTGCACGTGGAAATAATTTATGCACGGGCATCACTTACTCGCCTCGTCGACTACCTTTTCTTTTAAACTCTCGCAACAACCTGACACTTGTTGTGTTAAATTTTTATAGTGGTACTCACACTGCTTAAAATGCTTGCTCGACGTGCAATTTACACTGCGATCTCCAACAGCTGCCTATCACCCATTGGTAGAAAGAGGGAATTGATCCTAGTCTCAGAGCTGAGCCACCATTGCCGTCATTAAGTCAAATTGAACTTTCAACTGCTGCCGCAATTAAAACTAATGGATAAATTTTCGGTATTCCATCACTAAAACCATATACTTTTCTACCTACAGTTTTCAGTTATATGTCGAACCAATTTTACTTGTACGTTTTGTGATACGTTTTAGTCACAGGCCCCAGTCATTCAGTTCGCGCGTTCTATTAAACTTGAAGTATGAATGTGGGTGTTGTTTATTTGTGGATATGACATAGTTATAACGTCGCATTATGTATGATTCCTTTTTTCATAACGGGCAAGATTGTAAATTGGATAAACATTGACTTTGTGAAATTTAAATAATAGGATGTTTATTAACTATCAAATACCAGTATACAAATCAAAATAAACAATCTAATTTAAACTAAAACTAACATTAATAATACTAAATATCTATTCTAAAACTATACTATTTGCCCCGTTAAATGGCAATGCTTTTCTGCTGTGCTAATTGTAAGTTGATCGTGTTTTGACAACAATCTGTAATGTCCTCCCAATGAGTAATTTACTCATCCACATAATAAAATAGATGAAAAAGTTAGAACGTAAGAATTGATAAAAAATATATAAGTGTTTAACATTAAAATAACATATTTCAAGCATTGAATTAATTTTTATCACAAAAGCAAACGAACTGATTTGTTTCTTGGTTCAGATAATAAATAACTCGGTAAAAACTTTAAAAATTAAAATCACTCATTGCAATTTTCTTTTTCTGTTTTAATATCACATGAAATAAATCCCTGTGTCGCGGGGGACTTTACAAACATACATTTCACGGACACACAGAACACCCAGACTCAGAACAACTATTTGTGGTTCACACAAATAATTGTACCGTGTGGGAATCGAACCCAAAACACCAGATCTCAAAAGCAACTACCGTAGCCACTAAACCAGCCAAAGCTGCACCTTATACGCTCTAAACATTATGCCATTCGTATATCTATGGCCCTGAATGTTATTTGAATGTGCGTTCCATTTCGCTATTCTACTGGTACTAGTTAGAATGGCAAAAATGCAAGCGCAATCGTCCCCCCGTTGTGTTGTCCACCGCAACGTTTCGTTTTGCACAAAAAGGTCACGCACATTTTTAAATATGACTTTTCAAAGCGTCAGCGTTAACGGAACGGTTTTTCCATTTGGCCACAAATGTTTTGTGCTAGTACTAAATGAAAATTGAATTCGAATGGTTTGTGTCGAGTATTAGTGATTACACATTCGTTTTTATGAAGAAATAATAGTATTATGATTATTTAATATAATAACTTGAGTAACAGTTGCAATTTACAAAGCAAGAATTAATGACATGCCCTTAGACTAAGTTTTATTTTTGAGTTCCTACACTAAGGAAACCATATCATAAGCTCAAAATATACTTAAGTTTTCGATAAAACAAGTTTCAGTACGCAAACTCAAAAATTATCATAAAACAAAATATATAATCCTACTACCGCGAAAGTTTATAAGTATGGATGGATGGATGGATGGATGTTAGTTACTCTTTCACGCAATAACTACTGAATGGATTTGGCTGAAAGTTTGCACGCGGATAGTTTATATGCTAGATTATCATATAGGCTAAAATCACGCTCTAACCCACTGGAGCAGAGTGACGCGGGTCAAACCGCGGGGCGCAGCTACTTATTTATACAACAGTTGACACCACCGACCAAGCGTCATGGCAATACCCCTCAACGACCTTGGCTGGCTGAAGTCTGTTAAGAGGAGGCCCATGTTCAGCAGTGGAAGTAAACGGGCAAATATAGTACAGTACAGTAAAATTTTCAAATAAGGAACCATTTCAAGCAACCATCTATAGCCGTTATTAATATCGAGCAAAAAAACGGAATGAAAATTACGTTTGTTGTATGGGAGCCTCCTTAAATATTTATTTTATCCTATTACCATTATTATCATCATCAGCCCGTAAAACGTCCACTACTGAACATGGGCCTCCTCTCGGGGATGGAATTTTGACATAGTTACCACGCTTGGCAGGCGGATTGGTGACCGCAGTGTTATGTTGTAACACACAAGGAAACGCTGCTGCCCGTTCTTTGATATACGAATATTATAGATGATGTTATAAAAATCGGGACCAACGCCTTAGCGTGCTTTCCAAGGCACGGAGGGTATTCTATTATAAGTACTTATTATTATTGGGGCAAGAGATATATATATAATAATATACAGCTCATACTCTCTCACTTCTTTTTAATGTACTATTTTCTCCCTCTACTCCCACTTACCTTAAAAATCGATTTTCTTTCCTACATGAATCACATTCGAAGGTCTTGAGGTCATCAACCAACCTCAGGCTTAAAAGCCTAGTTCATTCCACTAATTTTTTAGATAAATCTTTTATAGTAAAAAGTGTGCGATTGTGGAATGAACTGCCCGTGGAAATTAGACGATCGCAAAGTTTGCATGAGTTTCAAAGACGAGTCAATGACCATTACCGGTCACTACTAAACACTCAACAACACTAGATGTATTTCTGTTTATATTATTATATAATTATTTTTGTATATAAGTATATATTTTATATATCGTTATCTTTATATATATATATATATATATATATATATATATATGTACATATAATCACTTAATACACTATTTCCTATTTCTATTTTTCATTTTATTTTTTATTTTACACTACCCCTCTCTCAATCTCCTTTGTTTGACTCCTTCCTCGGTTGCCTGGAAGAGATCACATTTTGTGATAAGGCCGCCAATTGTACATGCTCTGTATACCGATTAGTTTGTAAGTTTTCTGTGTTCTTGTTTTTATTAGTGTACAATAAAGAGTTTATCTATCTATCTATCTATAGATATATAAACAGTAGAAATTTTGGGACACAGGCTGGTGACTGACAGCCGGATGGACGGATGGACAGGTGGACAGTGGTGTATTAGTATTAGGGTCTTGTTTTAACCCTTTAGATAAAAAGGCATTCTAATACACAATGTATGTATAAAATAATAATGTATGTTTCTAATACGTAACTAAATAATTCACTATCCAACTTTCTAATGTGTTTCGCAAATCTATTAGACTTAAATTAGTTTGTAACGCACTCCACTGTCAGGACCATCGCCCTTCAATAAATTAGTTTATTTGTTTTACGTTTTAGTGCGAAATTTTGTTGAAACAATAAACTTTTTATCCTTTAATCAGCTTATGATACAATTATTCCGCTGTCCCTAGTTTGCTTACAAAGTTTTATGATATGGGATTTTGAGCACACCCCCGAATTGATTAATTATACTCGTAAAACAAACTCAATTTTATATAGTTTCAGAATCTCATTTATTAATAGATTTACGTGGCCAAATTGCTTACGAAATGTGTTTGAATATTTTCAACATAAACTTTTTAGCTTTTACATTATGTTCTTAAAATCTGATTTCTCAATTCTTCTTTAAGTGTAGGTGAGATAAAAGATTTTGAATAAGATTTGCTAGAAAATGGGAAAATATATTAATCACCATTTTCCCACGCGTGGTTTCATCATCAGCCTGTGGTCGTCCACTGCTGAACATAGGCCTCCTGCATCGACTCCTAGCGGGAATTATTGCTAGCGGCCTGCATCCATTGACTCCCAGCGACCTTTATGAGATCGTCGGTCCATCGTGCAGGCGGTCATCCTACGCTGCGCTTGCCAGTTCGTGGTCTCCACTCGAGCACCTATCTGCTCCATCGGCCGTCAGTTTTTCGAGCTATGTGTCCTGCCCATTGCCACTTCAGCTTGCTAATCTGTTGAGCTATGTCAACGAACTTCGTTTTCCTGCGGATCTGTTCATATCTGATTCGATCACGCAGGGAAACGCCGAACATAGCTCGCGCGCGGTTTCACTAAAGTAAAATATAGCCTATAGATACAAATGATTTAAATGACATTGAAAGATTTTTACAAATCGGGCCAGCAGTTTCTGATATTAGCGCGTTCAAGCAAACAAACAAACTCTTCAGCCTTATATATTACTATAAGATATAAACATCTAAGTATGTGTATTTTATATGTATCATTTCTTTTTTAATTTAATCTATATATTAATATAAAATAATATAATGTGTGTGGTTTCCGGCTTAGAATAGACCACCCCATGTCTTCCCATGGGTGTCGTAAAAGGCGACTAAGGGACATATGGCTGATGGATGGGCAGCAGCATCTATTAGCTCAAGGTTTACATCTTACTGCGATCACCAATCCGTCTGCCAAGCGTGGTGATTATGGCAATATCCCTCCACGATTCTGGCTTGTCAAGGTCTGTTAAGAGGAGGCCCATGTTCAGCAGTGGACGTAAACGGGCTGTTGATGATGATGATGATTAATATAATAATTCATATAGTTTTTAGTCTTTAACATAAGTAGGTATCTAATAGTGCATGATGTGCTTACCTGTAAGAGATCGATACAGTAGATTGTATTTTGTGTTTGTAACAGTGCACACAATTCAAGAGCCCAGAAGCATAAGGTCGCATGTGCCATTATAAGTCAGAAACATTCGTCGTATGTGCCTAATAGTGCATCCATCCTTATGCTCTGAGGTCTCCATAATTGTTAATACCTATTTCGCAAACTTAAAGGGGTATATTTCAAAAATCGAATCAAAATAGCCTCGTTTTATGTCTCCCTACCTTTAGTACTGCTAATCCACCACAAAAGTAGCAGCTAAGTAATCGGATTTGTAACCGTACTGCACCGCTCCACCGTGATTGGCACTATACCGTATTAACCGCGTCTCCCTTTCTCTGGACGTATTTTTTTTTGCCGTTTTAAAATGCACTTATTGTAAGCTTTAAGCTGTATTATCGTAGCGTACATTTTTAACTGGGGATCTAAGCACTAATTTAAATGTATAGAATATTACACATAAATAAGAACATCACACATAATTCGAATACTTTTTTGAATGACTACCAAAGAGTCAATTCATTACATTAACATTTATATTATATCTGTTATCTGAGAGACTAGTAGGCTTTTTCCTATCAAATATTTTACAACATAAACGCTAGTAAAAAAATGTAAGTTCGTAGTCATTACATATTGTTATTTTCTATTTATTATCGGTCTTAGTGTTGTTTCATCTATTTTAGTCTCAAAATAGATTAAAAACAGCTTTTTTCTTAACTGGATTTTAGCCCATTTTTTTCACATGAAATTATGGGACCACAAAAGAACACGAGAAAAATGCTAGACTTCAGGAAAATACCATATTATTATCATCAGCCCCTATAACGTGCACTGCTGAACATGGGCCTCCTCCCAAAGGAAGGTATTTGCCATGACCACGCTTGGCAGGTGGGTTGGTGACCGCAGTATTAGGTTGTAACACAAGGAAACGCTGTTGCCCGTTCCTTGATATACGATTATTATAGATGATGTTATAATAATCGGGACCAACGGCTTCACGCGCGTGGGGATCGAACCCACAATCTCCGAGATTTAAAGCGAGCCAAATACCGCTAAACTACCGTGGTTGTCATCCTATTTGTGATGTATGAATTTAATGATGATGTGTAACGGTATATTCGTGAAGTCTGCGAAGAATCTTTGTTCCAACTTTAAAAAAAGGTTTTAACAACTTGTTTAACATCTTTTTATTCTCAGAACAAACATGTAGGTAATTCTCAAAGTCAAAGTCAAACTCAAAAGTTCTTTATTCAAATAGACACATTTAAAATATTTTAAGTCATGTTCTTATGATGCGTCCCATTCTTTTACTACCACCAGTTCTGGACGTGGCAACTCTGAGAAGAACTGGCAAGAAACTCAGAGGAATCCTTTTTTTTAAATAAATTATATTTTACAATGATTAATAAAGCAGTATTGTTTCAGAGCAACTCACTCCCAAGCAGTTTTGTCATTAACATAATCAGAAATTTTATAATAAGCCTTTTTACATAATTTATCTTTGACATATCGTTTAAACTTGTTTGTTGAAAGATCTCTAACATTATTAGGAAGTTTGTTGTAGAAGCGTATACATTGCCCCATAAAAGAATTGCTAATTTTGTGGAGACGGCTAGCATGTAAAACGAGATTATGCTTAGATCTAGTATTAACATTATGAGTGTCGCTTTTTTTCTTAAAACTATCTATATTCTTATGAACATATAAAAGGTTTTCATAGACATATTGTGATGCGACTGTAAGAATATTAGTCTTTTTTAATTTCTCCCGTAGGGAAACCCGCGGACCAAGTTTATATATAGACCTTACAGCTCGTTTCAGTAGTACAAAAATGGTGTCAATGTCCGCACAGTTTCCCCACAGAAGAATTTCATAAGACATTACGCTATGAAAATAACTAAAGTAAACCATTCTAGCAGTATCCAAATCAGTGAGTCGTCTCATAGTTTTAACAGCATAGGCCGCAGAGCTAAGTTTTCCTGATAGTTTCGCAATATGTGGGCCCCATTGCAATTTGGAGTCAATAATTATTCCCAAAAAGACAGTTGACTCCACTGGCTCCAACCGAATACCATTTATTTGCACATTCGTATCAATTTGTTTCACATGTGTAGAAAATTTAATAACTTTGGTTTTGTTTTCATTTAAAAGTAGATTATTAACATTAAACCAATGGACTACCTTCGAGATTGCATTGTTTACTTCGTCATAGCTGCGTAGCTGTCTACTTATTTTAAATGTCAAGGATGTATCGTCAGCAAACAATACTATCTCATGATTATTTCCTACATAGTAAGGTAAGTCGTTTATATACACTAAAAACAAAAACGGTCCCAGGATTGAGCCTTGCGGGACGCCCATGGATACAACAGAGCCTGGTGATATTTTGCCGTTTATATCAACCTTCTGAATTCTATTGCCCATGTAAGAAATCAGAAGATTGAGAGCCTGGTTCCTAATGCCATACCGGTGTAATTTCCTGATAAGAGTGTCATGGTGAACGCAATCAAATGCCTTAGACAGATCACAGAAAATACCTAAGGATTCCTGCGAATCTTCCCAGGCCGCGAATATCGTTTTTAACAATTCAGTTCCCGCATCTATGGTTGAGCAATCCCTCGTAAACCCAAACTGTTTTTTGTGTAATAAGTTAAATTTATTAAAATGTCTGAGCAACTGGCTAAGAATTAATTTTTCAAAAATTTTGCTCAGAGTGGGCAATATAGAAACAGGTCGGAAATTCGAGGGATCAGTGCTATCACCGGATTTAAATAATGGTATAACCTTACTATGCTTCATCAAGTCAGGAAATACACCAGAATCAACACAACTATTAAATATGTATGCTAGGTAAGGCGCTATTATTTCAATAATATTAGATACAAATTTCACAGAATGACCCCATAGGTCTTTAGTTTTTTTCTTCTCTATGGTATTGAAAGCATTAACTACATCTTTATAGTCTATTAAATTAAAACTAAAATCGGTAACGCATGCAGAAACACTTTCGTTTAATAGCGCCTCAGCAGATATTGAAGATGAATTTAGAGTTTTAGTTGTTATTAGAGGTATGTTAGTGAAGAAATTCTCAAACTCAGTTGCAAATTCCATATCTGCTGAAATATTATCATTTTTTATTTTTAAATTAAAGTCTCTATTACAATTTATAGCTCTACCTGTTTCATTATTAATAATATTCCATATTTCTTTTATTTTATTAGATGAGTTTTTAATTTTATTATTAATATACATTGATTTGGCAGTAGAACAGGCTTCTTTAAATACTTTGGAATATCTAGTTACCTTATTCTTAAAAATCGTACTCTTATTAAAAGTCTTCTCATAATACAGTTCATATAATTTATTACGACTTTTGTAAATACCAGGTGTTGCCCATCACTGAAACTTAACTTACCCTTACAGATTAACTTAGTTTTGGGTGTAAATATTGAATTACATTCAGCAATAACCATGTTAAAAAATAAATTATACAGCTGATTTGGGTTATTGTGAATTGGCAAACCTGATAATTTAGATGACAAGTTAAAATGAAATGCCTCTAGACGGCTTTCACTAATGGGTACATAACTTATTTTTTTAGTTTGGATTTTATTGGTTTTCTTGGGAAAAGATACTAACTGTCCACAATGGTCTGACTGTAACATATTAATTACAAATTTATGTATAGGTTTTAAGTTAGTGAATATATTATCTATACAAGTAGCACTATAGGCAGTAATCCTCGTAGGCTCAATAAATAAATTAATCAAATTAAAAGATTTAAACAAATTTAAGAAGTTACAGGTTAATGTATTCTTTTCCAAAATATTTATATTAAAGTCTCCACAAACAACAATTGTTTTATGACTATTCGCTAATTTGAACAGGGCATCCTCCATTATTTTAATAGAAGCTTCATAAGGCGCAGATGGAGGTCTGTACACACTCAAAACATGCAGTTGCTCCAATTCAATACATGCTATTTCTAAAACCCTTTCAACAGAGAGGCTCACAATGTCAGTTCTTTCTTTAAATTTTAAACATTTCTTTACAATGATTAAGGAGCCACCTCGTATCATACGAACTCTGTAGAATGAGCTAGCAACCTGATGATTATTGGAACTGAAAATGACCTGGTGGCTTTTGAGCCACGACTCAGTAATACATAAAATATCTATATTGTGACAGTTCAAAAACAGTTCCAATTCTAACTCTTTACCTAACATCCCCTGTATGTTTTGATGCACCAGGTTGATACAATTATTATTTTTACAATTAAAAGATGTTACAATTGATGGGGATATTACATTACCATTAGATAGCAATATGTTACTATTTACATTGCCAGAGATATACTCTTTTGTCTTAGACTCTAATTTAAAGAATTTGGAATAACTTCCAAGGTGTCATCACATAATGTCAAATTATTATTTAACTGCTCAATAGAAGCAGTGCCGTTAGTACGTTAGTTAGTGCCGTTATCTTAGGTACCTACTGTTCTTGATAAGTATTTGAATAATACTTATCAAGAACAGTAGGTACCTAAGATAGCACAGAAATGTAATCTTCGTTTCCGTGTTTCCTTGAATATTGTGTTAGTTCTTACTTTGTATCATTGGAGAATACGTAAAATAGAATGTCTTATTTCCAGCTTTTCACGTTTTAGAATACTATAGGTATGCTGTATTCACGATTGTAAAAGAAAAGTTTTTAGGTGCATACTTTAAGTTCCCTTTAAATTAAAAATACAAACGATGTAGTATAAAAAAATGTTTTGATTCGATTTATTATTTACTAGCTTCCCGCGCGCGGTTTTACCCGCGTAACTCCCATTCCCGAGGGAACTACATAATAAAATATAACATATGTTATCCGGGGATAGTTAGTTTTTCCTAAGGTGAAAGAATTTTTCAAATCGGTCCAGTTTCAGAGCCTACTTATTCAATACAAACAAACAATTTAATCTTTCCTCTGTATAATATTAGTATAGATGAGTTTACTTAAGCATTTCACTTTCTAATGTATTTTTATCACCGTTTTGGACTTAAAACTAAACATTTTTCATTGGTAATTAGCTAAAAGATCGTTGAGTAATCGAAAATCGATAGCTGTTGGCTACCGACTGTCCATCACTGGCCACCGTTTGTGTTTTTATTCCGATAATTAAGGACTTTTAAAATAGCCCTTAGAGTATTTACACTCAAAGTAATTTATGAAGTGGAGCTCTGTTAATATTTTATAACACGAAAGTGATTAAAATGTTTGATGTATTTTGTGTTGTGCTAAGTCTATATTCATGATCACCATCAGCCCAAACATCTTCTACTGCTAAACTTAGGCCTCCTCCCGAGGGAGGGTTTTTGCCATAGTCACCACGCATGGCAGGTGGATTGGTGACCGCAGTGTTATGTTGTAATACACAGGGAAACGCTGCTGTCCGTTCCCTGGTAAACGCTTGTTATCGATAATGTTATAACAATCGGGACCAAGAGCTTAACGTGCTTTTCGAGGCACGGAGGGTAGCCCCTCAAGCAACCAGACCCGGAAAGAAATCTTAGAATTTACACTAAGATTTCTTGTCCGGTGTGGGTATCAAACCCACGACCTCCAAGACTCAAAGCGAGACCTATACCGCTACGCCACGTTGGTTGTCGCCACGGAGTTTATATTAACAATGAGTTTTTTCCTTTTCTTTATGTACCTACGGTAAAATTAAGGTACGTTGTTACCTAGTTAGACTCGAGGAATTTGCTATTTAAAAAAAAAGCATAATATAGCATAATTTACAAGTAGCATAAGCCTCCTGGCTGACTTTTGTTACTTCACTGGACAGCAAAAAATCGAGCAGAGCCTTAAGCTTACTAAATAATTTAAAAACTACAAAATAAGCAAGCCCGCCATGTAGTTTTCGGCTTAGAATTGACCACTCTATATCTATCTATGAGTGTGGTAAGAGCGACTAAGGGACATACAGCTGATGTATGGGCAGCGGCATTTATTAGCTCAAAGGCACTCGCATCTTACTGCGATCACCAATCTGCCTGCCAAGCGTGGTGATTACAGCAATATCCCTTAACATCCATTAGTATTTTATTTTGTACTGTATTTACCCTTGATGGTAATCATTTTTCTCTAGGCTGTTTAACCTCTTCTCCTGTGCACCTACCACAGTGTTTCTGCACCATGGTAGGTTAGGCATGGTTGACTGTTAGATAATGCCTTTGGCATTAAGTCCGCCAATATACTATTTTGTACAAGAAGTTTTTAAATACATAAATAAACCATGTCTTGCTAAGGTCTGTTAAAGAGGAGGCAATGCACATAGGTAAAAACCTGCACCATTTGGACTTTGGCTGAGAGATGTGTTTTAAGCCTTAAAGTTCGCGGATGTATCTTTTTTCAGATCTACGCGGGTGTCGGATATATTCTGAACATAGTTGTATTCTGATTGTAATTATAATATATGAAAACTTTATTTTTCAAGTTTAAGAAGTTTATTATTTCAAGTTACATAATTATGTGAGACGTGTGAAAAATTAAAGCTTTAAGGCTTTCATTTTTGTAAAGATTTGTAGCAGACTTTTTGCACAGTACTACTAATCTTGTAATTTTTTTGCTTGTGTTACGAGTGGTTCTCGTCGGTAGTGCAATGAGTGGGACCAAACCGGCGACTACATGATCTCAAGTCCGACACCCTAACCATTGGGCTACGGCCACTTCGAAGCCGCTTTATATGATGAGTTGGTAAAGGAAACGGCTATTACTCGACTAAATTAATGCACGAACACTATTTTTTCCTCATAAAGCAAACATTATATCAATCTACGCAAAAACATCAATTCGCAGTACAACGTAATCCCGTAATTCCCATTACCCAAAGCCCTCAAGCAACAGAGAGACAAATGTTCGTACTAAACTAACTACGCATCGTATGACAGTGTCAAGTATTCAGGTTATTAATATTCCAGTCATCAGTTGTAGTCGACTGGTACGAATGTCAGCTATTAGACAGGGATGTAAGGATAGCAAATGTATTAGCCATATGCGAAGCTAGATTAAGACATATGAAAATATATTTTTTTCTACTTTATAAGCCTTTACGCGCACTGCCGAACATAGGCCTTCTATTTAACAGACCGTGGCAAGACAAGGTTGTTGATTGGTGATCGCAGTAAGATGGGAGTATCTATGAGCTAATAGATCTGTATAAGTGTTAATGGCCTACTCCATTAACACCTAGACAGGACTAACACAGACCTAGACAATAAAAAATAACCTAAGCATAGACAGTTAGACACAGAAACCAAACTTTTTTAAATTCTTCAACAGCCCGTTTATATCCAGCAAAAAAGTATCGTATCTATAGTTATTTTACTACTTAGTACTAAAATTAAAATTATACTCACTTATAATATGTTATATGCATACAACAAATTTGGAGCTAAACAATAATAAAATCCTCATGAAAGTATATTTTCTTAGCGCCAAGAAAATATTATGCTATCGTTACGTTACGATAATTACACGTCTAGTCTGTGCCTAACGAGTGCCGTCACTTGTGAGGTGACGTATGTCTAATGTGTTTATTCTTGTAGGAAAGTGTAATGAGCTGAGAATGTTCGTTTTTACAGAATTAGTTATAAAATATTTTATTACCATGTTTTCTGTTAGTTATACCTAAGTATATGTATAAATAGCTTCCCGCGCGCGGTTTCACCCGCTAACGCGCTAATCTCAGCAAATTCTGGTTCGATTTTGAAAAATCTTTCAGTGTTGGATAGTCCATTTATCGAGGAAGGTTATACTGTATATTTTATTCCGCAGTTCGCACGGGCACGGGAGCTACGCGGGAGAAACCGCGCGCGGGAAGCTATATATAATATTCCTGCTAACACCAGGAACCGGCAAAACGGTAGCTTAGAAGGAGATGGCAATATGAACTGAACTCTTTCCTCAAGGATTGGTTACATGTGCCTTTTGTGATAAATGAAAAGATGGGAGGTCTTTGTTTTGCAGTGGAACATATTGAACTCATTATAACAAAAATGAAATTAGCTCAATCTTACTACATCAACAATTGACCTGCCAAGCGTGGTAATGATGGTTTGGTGGCAATATCCCTCGACAACCTTGGCTTGTCTAACCTGTTAAAAGGAGGCCTTTGTTAAGTAGAAGACGTGAAAGGGTTGTTAATGTAAAGTAAAGTAAAAAGTATTTCTCCCAAAAAGGGGGTTTTACCTTTGTCACCACGCCTAGCGAGTGAGTTGGTTGGTCTTATGTTACCCCATGGAAATGCTACTGTTCAGACCCTTTATTTTATTTTGTAAGTAGGGGGAAATGTATTAGGCATCCACACCGCTGCAGCAGCAGGGTATGTAGGACTCCCCTCACCATAGCAATAATATGCTCAGACCCTGGTATAAAATTTTAAGAATGATTTTATAACAACAACATAATCTATACTATATAATATAATATAATATATGTAGTATAGATTAGAGATGCAGAGTTTGTTTGATTGTTTGAACGCGATAATCTCAGGAACTACTGGTCCGATTTCAAAAAATCTTTTAGTCTTGGATAGTACATTTATCTAAGAAGGTTATAGGCTATTTTTTATTTTCAAAAATATTAGGGATCCTTAAGAAAATTGCAGTTTGGTAACCCAAGGTGTAAAATCGAAAACCTATTTATGCGTGCGCTGCAAAAACTATTGTCAATAGAACATAATAATGTACTACTGGTTTGTAGGTCTTATTAAGATCTACAAAAAAGTACACAAGAGCAAATATCTTACTATCATAGTTTAGTCACAATAACCGCTTTTATGTTCATAAAAAAATATTAAATCGTCTTAAGAAAGAAACTACGTTAAATGTGTATCGGAATATTAATCTTTATCCAAATTAAGCATTATGTTATCATAGTCTAAGATCCGAACCTACATCGACCTTCACCGAGCTGATAATAGAATGAAACATGTTTTATAATAAATTAAGTATATTAGTAAATATATTAAAAATAGGTTGGCTAAAAAAATCCTGGGCAGACTATTTTTAATTATTATTTAAAAAAATATTTTAATGAAATTTTAAAAAGATTAAATTAAATTAACGCAAAATCGGCGCTTGTTTGTTATTATAATTTTGTAATTATCCAATCAAGTGAAAGTAACTGTCATCTACACACCTTTTTGTACCTAGTAACCCAGTAGTTCGTCCAGGTTCAACCTAACAGCTGAACGTTCTATACGTTTAATAATTTTAGTAATAATAAAATTTATTTATATCTTATCTTTTTTTAAATGATTTAATTTAATTAAAATTAATTAATTTTATTCAAATCATTAAAAAAAAGTCTGTCCAGGATTACTTTAGCCAACCCATTTTTAATATATTTTCTAATATACTTAATTTATTATAAAACATGTTTCATTCTATTATCAGCTCGGTGAAGGTCGATGTAGGGTCGGATCTTCTACTATCAGGGGTATTTATGTAGAAGTAAAACACTTTTTGTTTTATTCCAATCGGACATTTCGTTGATTAATTATCACGAGTATAAAAACGCAAAGAATTGGTACCTAATAATGAGTTATTGCCATGATAGGTAAAGCTGAAGAGTTTGTTTGCTTGGGCCCGCTAATATCAGCAACTACTGCTCCGATTTGAAAAATTCTTTCAGTGTTAGAAAGCCCATTTATCGAGGAAGGCTATAAGCTATATTATTTTATTATAAAGTTTCTATGGGAACGGGAGTTACGCGCGCGGGAAGCTAGTATTAGTATAGATAGGTGATACATTAATGAATGTAGAAGAGGCGAAAGTGGTCTGTCAAGATCGTAGCAAGCGGAAGGAAGTGGTCCCTGCCATACCCCATAGGGGTTATGGGAACGAGGCGTGAATGTATGCGTATACGTATACCTTTTTACCAGTCTAATAATATTACAATTTATGACGCCTACTAATTAGAATTACAATTATTTATCTAGCAGAAAGTAATTAAAACGGAACTATTAAGGTGACATAATTTCTTTCAGTTTTTATTTTCTAGAAAAGATTTACATAATTACAGCTTGCAAACATTTAAAAGGGACTGTCTCGAGTGGGACAGACATTTCTATGCAGAGAGGAAATCTTACGCCATGGGTAGAAGTCATTCATCTTTCAATGGTCAACAAGCCTGTTGAGTTAGGTTTAAATGCAGGTTTAACCTACACGTTTTACTTCATAATCGAAAGTATATACTTAGATTATTCAAAATACTCCTTTGTTCTTATTGTGAAGGATGTACGGATACGGATACGGATCGGTCATAAAAGTATTTACTAGAGACATGAGCATGTCGAAACTTTGAGTTGAATGAATTAGAATGAATATATAAATATATAAACAAATGAATCCAAACTTCTGCCCCAGCCTCTGTCTTCGTATACTTTGCATAGGTTGTGCCATGCTTCATGCGCTGTTTTTGCACTGTATACATGACCGAAACATGATGGCTCCAACAGCAGACAAATCGTGGTGCGCGCCTTCCTGTCAGTATCTTTCAGGGCTGGAGTGACTTCTTCAGCCTCTATAGCTTCCCACCAATTTTTACATTCTAGATAGTTTTTTACCTGGAACTTCCAACTGGCGAAGTCATTCGCACCTTGCAGCTTTCTGATCCCGCATATGGATCCTGATGACGAAAAATTTTCATCTGTCATCTTTAGAAAAATTTCACGCACACACTTTTTAACGATTTTACTATTATTATTTAGGTATGGGATGGTGCTCCATAACCTGTCGAAACTTTATATGGGCAGCAGAGTTAGCAGTTACCTGATAATAAGATCAACACAACTTTCCAGTCTCAGATTTTTACTTCGATATTTATTTGACAGTACAATCGAATATATATTTACAATAATTCATATGTAACGGATTACAATGGGTCGAGGGGCTTTAAGGACCGGGACCGCGGTCCCGGATTCCACCTATAAATTAAATATTTATTTTTCAGTAGTATTTTGGGACCACAAATATAGATTAAAATATGTCTTACGAAAGTACGGTCAACCAAAAAATTTTGAATAAGTATAAATTAAACTATTTTTATTAAATGATAAATTGTCTTTTATTGCTAAAATCATAGCTTTCTATTGGTATGAAAAAATATGTAGGTACTTATTAAGAAATATAATTACTATAGATACTATATAGATATGATAATAATGTTCAAAAATGAAATACTTACAACAGTTCAATAATTTAAAACATTTATGTTTTTATCCCTTACATCTACACATTGCACATACCAATCTCCAACCTCCAAAGTGTTGGTCATTGTCTAGACAAATTTAGATTTTAAAGCTAATCAATTTTCAATACTTTTGAGACTGATGCAAAATTATTATATTCAAATAATTATTAACATGTATGCGAGACTAATTTTATATATATTAATAGGTATAGCGGTTTTATGTTGTTGTTTATTATGCTGTTTATTATTTTTAAGCTAAGACAATGCTGTGATTTTAAAAATAAAAGAAATATTTTATCATTTTATAAAAATTGTTGTGAGACTGATTTTATACAGGGTGTCCAAGAACCTGGCGTCCAACTGGATTCCCACGATGCCCCAAGTTCTAACAGTACTCAGAAAAATATTTTAAAAAATCCACCCCATGTACTTACAGAATTATACTGATTTAAAAAAAAAAGGGGAAATGAGCACCCTGTGACATACTTTTGAATGCTGTGACTGCTAATGCTGATAATTTCGATATTTCTTGGAGGTTTTGTAATCTAGGGTATTGCTGTGTCTAAATAGAATGTAAAAATAAAGTACTTATTGTACCATTTTAAAATAAAATATTATTTTAACTAAAGGTGATATGGAAAACTATTGAATTTCGCAACTTTGACCGACTGTAGTGTAAAAAAAATGTACCAAAATAGTATGGCAAGTGACGTCAAATTTTGACGCGTTTATTCCTCTTTTTAAAAAGGTATAATACTTACACATTAATTTGAAAAAAAAAATTTTGATAATATTTTTACTCAACAACCCAATTTTTACGAAGTGCCTACCTACTAACGGTAACTGTCGGACCCTTTCTTATCTTAGAAACTGTTATGTTACTACTATTATTTACTTCGGTTCCAAGAGTGAGCAAGAAGGAAATACACACAGGTAGATGGGTTCCCAGTAGAATAAAAGCAAAGAATGTTAGTTTAAAGATATTTTATTACAATAAATGTTCAAAATGTTGACCACCCGCGGCAATACAAGCTCTCACTCTCCTTAAAAAGGACCGCTTTATGTTTCGCGAGTAACTTTTTTGACGTATCACCTGCACTGCTTGTGTTATCTTCTCACGAAGGTCAGCGATGTCATTAATGGGCTTCGCATAAACGAGCTCCTTCATAGTTCCCCAGAAAAAAAAATCCAGCGGATTTAAGTCAGGTGAGCGGGCTGGCCACGGGATTGTTCCTGATCGCCCAATCCACCTGTTCGGGTATTGCTCGTCCAAAAACTCTCTAACGGATACGCGAAAATGTGCTGGACAGCCGTCGTGTTGGAACCACATATCTGGTGGGGTCTCTTCTAGTAAGTTTGGCAAATCATTTTGAAGAAAATTTAAATATGATTCGCCAGTCAAATTCTCGGGCATCTCAAATGGACCAATAATATTCCCACAGAGAATACCGGTCCACATGTTCACTTTGAACCGGTACTGGGATCTATCTTCTCGCATCAAGTGCGGATTTTCCACATGCCACTCGTGCAAGTTGTGTAGGTTCATGTATAATTAATAGAATCAGGCGTTACTTTGCGGAAATCCATATTAATCTAATTTAAAAAGACAAAATATCTAGTGTTAATTCCGCTAAAAATGTGTCTATATGCTGTAATGCAATTTTTGCACCACCCTCCCGCCCGCAAAAATTATGCACATGCAGGAAGGAAAAATAAAACGTGCAAAAATACAATCACCAGCCAAAGACCCGACACGTGTTTCGCTCCTCCACGGAGCATCATCAGGGCGATGTTAACTACTCGAACGCTAGTGCGCAACTGACCCGATCGTTTGGCGAGCGCTCTTTATATAGGACCGGCACTGGACGAGTGACCGGTAAACAAGTTTAATAGAGGGGATGACACATAATTTGTTTGTTCATTCAGCAATGGAAAACTACCATTCTTATGTTTTAAGATTTCTAATTGTTCCAACACACACAACCGGAAGCCTTTATCGCAGATATGGAGAATATTATAGGTATTATTGTCGCTCAAGGAATGGCCGGATTCAATTAAGTGTTTAGCAAAATGGGACTTTTCTGGATGACCATTCCTATAAGCGGCAACATGTTCCTTAAACCGTACATCAAAATTACGCCCCGTCTGACCCACATAGACCCCATCACATTCGTCACAGACCAACTTATACACACCCGATTTCTTTGAATTATCTATACGGTCTTTTCCATTACAAAGACGTCGCATAGTTTGGTCTGTTCGGAAAGCAACATAGGTATTATTTCTTTTAAGAGTGTTACATATTTTATTCGTAACTGGGCCCATGTAAGTCAAACTGCCGACGTATTTGTTATCACACACTGCAGGACATGCATACAGTAGAGAGCGAACCACACATCTTTGTTTATTTGTTATTAAATTATCAATTAATGATTTAGTATAACCATTTGCGATGGCAATTTGATAAATAGTATTTAGTTCTTTGACGTAACTATCCGCGGACAAAGGCACTGTCAATAACCTATGAATATAGCTGCGGAAGGCAGCTACTTTGTGCTGATAAGGGTGGCAAGATGACGCGGGAATGGCTATGTCAGAATGTGTTGGTTTTCTATAAATTTGGAAATCAAGTTTATTGTTTACTCTAGTTATGGTAAGGTCTAAAAAATTTAAAGATTGTTGTGTCTCTAACTCTAATTTAAACTGAATTTTAGGATTAATTGAATTTATTTTTTTAACAAAAGAATCTATTTGTCGTGTTGTACCATTCCAACAGATAATTACGTCATCAACATATCTATAATAAAATATGATGTGTGGGTCGCCCACCACATATTTGCGTTCAAAATTATCCATAAATACTTCCGCCATAAGTGGACTTAAAGGAGACCCCATAGCTAACCCTTCTTTTTGGCGGTAATACCTATTGTCAAACCTAAAATAATTTTGTTCCATGCATATCCTGGTTAAGTTAATTAGGTCATACATTTCCCCAGGAACCATCCGCTGCCTCTCACAAAGGGTCCGGAGAATACTTAGGCAGTCTCCATATGGAACATTTGTAAATAAACTATCAACATCGAGAGATAATAATTTAGAAAAGGGTGGTATATGAATATCTTTTATTTTGTCAACTAAATCGAAACTGTTTTTTAAACTATATTGTGGCTGAAATGAAGTTTTTGTACGTAAAATATGATTGAGACGCTTAGCTAGATTGTATGTTGGAGCTCCAATGTAAGAGACAACGGGCCGAATGGGAATGCTATCTTTATGAGTTTTTGGTAGCCCGTATAATAATGGGGCTCGTGGATTCATAGGGACAATGTTCGCTAGTTGGTTTGGAGAAATGTATGACGTATTTTTGATGGTTTCTTTCAAATCAGTAGTAAACTTTTTAGTAGGATCAGAGTTGAGACATTCAAAATCCTCCCCTTGGATGACGTCATTAACCTTCAGATTGTATGCAGTTCTATCCATTATAACGACTGTATTGCCCTTATCGGCCTTTGAAATAACTAAGTTGTTTTGAGTAATTTGGTTCTGTATCGACCGAAAAAGTTGAATTTCAGAGCCATTTTGACTCACGGGAGTAACAATGGCGTTTTTAATTTGAGCTGATATCTGATGCTTAATGGCTCCATCCAGTTTACCCTTAAAACATGCCATCTCCGATTCTACTGCCAGAGTCTGGAGAGATTTATGGGAAAGCCTTGGCTGGATGTTGTATTTAAAGCCTTTTTCTAATAAGGAAATTTCATCAGGTGAGAACTGTGTACTCGAATAATTTTTAACACGTGGGTAAAAAGAGTGACCTGTATATTGTACATTATTAGAATTACTAGTGTTGTGAACATTGTGGCGACCCCTGGTTAATCTCTCCAGCTTTCTGGATTGTGTTAAATACTTTTCATGGGCTTCCCGAGAAGCCAGGTCTCTGGCCTTGCTGTCCAGAATATCAAACTCCACATTGTGTAACTTAAAACTCAATTCCGAGTACAATACTTTTAGGTGGAGCTTGATACTATCTCTGACCGAAAACCAGTACCTGCACTCCTCGTTCAACCATATTAATTTAGCTTTATTTAATGCAATACTACTAGCTCGGTTGTGTGTGTTGGTACGCAAATTTATATAATCAGGAATAATTTTTAATTGTTTACATTGCTGATCGAACCACACATTTTGGGCTGCCAAACGGTGGAGTTTAGTAAGCTTGATGTAAAGCTTAGCCTGCTCAGCTATACTTGCTGTTTTAATATAATTAATAGAATCAGGCGTTACTTTGCGGAAATCCATATTAATCTAATTTAAAAAGACAAAATATCTAGTGTTAATTCCGCTAAAAATGTGTCTATATGCTGTAATGCAATTTTTGCACCACCCTCCCGCCCGCAAAAATTATGCACATGCAGGAAGGAAAAATAAAACGTGCAAAAATACAATCACCAGCCAAAGACCCGACACGTGTTTCGCTCCTCCACGGAGCATCATCAGGGCGATGTTAACTACTCGAACGCTAGTGCGCAACTGACCCGATCGTTTGGCGAGCGCTCTTTATATAGGACCAGCACTGGACGAGTGACCGGTAAACAAGTTTAATAGAGGGGATGACACATAATTTGTTTGTTCATTCAGCAATGGAAAACTACCATTCTTATGTTTTAAGATTTCTAATTGTTCCAACACACACAACCGGAAGCCTTTATCGCAGATATGGAGAATATTATAGGTATTATTGTCGCTCAAGGAATGGCCGGATTCAATTAAGTGTTTAGCAAAATGGGACTTTTCTGGATGACCATTCCTATAAGCGGCAACATGTTCCTTAAACCGTAACTGGGCCCATGTAAGTCAGTTTTGACTTACATGGGCCCAGTTTCGAATAAAATATGTAACACTCTTAAAAGAAATAATACCTATGTTGCTTTCCGAACAGACCAAACTATGCGACGTCTTTGTAATGGAAAAGACCGTATAGATAATTCAAAGAAATCGGGTGTGTATAAGTTGGTCTGTGACGAATGTGATGGGGTCTATGTGGGTCAGACGGGGCGTAATTTTGATGTACGGTTTAAGGAACATGTTGCCGCTTATAGGAATGGTCATCCAGAAAAGTCCCATTTTGCTAAACACTTAATTGAATCCGGCCATTCCTTGAGCGACAATAATACCTATAATATTCTCCATATCTGCGATAAAGGCTTCCGGTTGTGTGTGTTGGAACAATTAGAAATCTTAAAACATAAGAATGGTAGTTTTCCATTGCTGAATGAACAAACAAATTATGTGTCATCCCCTCTATTAAACTTGTTTACCGGTCACTCGTCCAGTGCCGGTCCTATATAAAGAGCGCTCGCCAAACGATCGGGTCAGTTGCGCACTAGCGTTCGAGTAGTTAACATCGCCCTGATGATGCTCCGTGGAGGAGCGAAACACGTGTCGGGTCTTTGGCTGGTGATTGTATTTTTGCACGTTTTATTTTTCCTTCCTGCATGTGCATAATTTTTGCGGGCGGGAGGGTGGTGCAAAAATTGCATTACAGCATATAGACACATTTTTAGCGGAATTAACACTAGATATTTTGTCTTTTTAAATTAGGTTCATGTAGCCATCCTTCTTAAATGTTGATTCATCTGACCACAAAATTTTGTCGATAAAGTTTTCGTCTTCTCGATGTTTTTGCAGGATTGTTTCACAAAACGCGACTCGGCTCGGATAGTCTCGAGGTAAAAGACTTTGCACTCGCTGTACGTGGTACGGATGATATTCTTCTTTTTGGAGAATACTGTGTGCTGTGCTCTTCGGTATCCCCGTATCAGCTTCTATTCCTCGCACAGAGATGCTTGGATTTGCCGACACCGCCTCTAAAACTTCATCGCGTATGAAGTCATTTACGGGTCGTCCTTCACCAGCTACTTGATTGGGGAACCGCCCGTCACATAGTGATCTGTGCACATTAATGAAAACTCGATGGTCGGGATATCGCGTAGCCCTCGGATACCTTTCTCTGTAAAGTCTCGCTGCAGCTCGTCCATTACCTCTACATTCTCCATAAATGTAGTGCATATTTGCGTATTCTTGCGGAGTGTAGGTCGCCATGGTAGCACACACAAAACACAAACTGTCCAAACACAGGCAAAGGTCGTCGTAAAGAGTTCGTTTCAAAGTCCAGAGCACAAAGAGTAATCGAGTCCAATAAACAAAGCTTTAAATCGTAGTACGTGATCAATGGTAACAATAAGAGAGAGGTGCGTAGTAACGGCAGGAGGCAGTGACGCGTACTGACCGTACTGTTATCCTAAATAGCACGATCCCAGATAGCGTCACTATCTATCTCACTCGCACCTCTAACCTTTTTCTCCCTCACTCTTACCTGAATAATGGGGTACCATAAAGAAGAACCAGCAAATCGCAAAGATAGTTTCTGTCTTGCTCCCTCCTGTTGTAATAACGAATCACTATGGTGAGATGCATGCACATACCGTCCCTTACGGTCTAACCTGTTTTTTGAGAGGCCTGTTGTTATTTTTATGAGCATACAATAGTAATTCTTTAGAGGTTAGATTCAATTCGTCGTAAATTTTTCTTTCTAAGAATTCTGTAAGACATCGTAAAAATTGGGTTGTTGAGTAAAAATATTATCAAAATTTTTTTTTTCAAATTAATGTGTAAGTATTATACCTTTTTAAAAAGAGGAATAAACGCGTCAAAATTTGACGTCACTTGCCATACTATTTTGGTACATTTTTTTTACACTACAGTCGGTCAAAGTTGCGAAATTCAATAGTTTTCCATATCACCTTTAGTTAAAATAATATTTTATTTTAAAATGGTACAATAAGTACTTTATTTTTACATTCTATTTAGACACAGCAATACCCTAGATTACAAAACCTCCAAGAAATATCGAAATTATCAGCATTAGCAGTCACAGCATTCAAAAGTATGTCACAGGGTGCTCATTTCCCCTTTTTTTTTAAATCAGTATAATTCTGTAAGTACATGGGGTGGATTTTTTAAAATATTTTTCCGAGTACTGTTAGAACTTGGGGCATCGTGGGAATCCAGTTGGACGCCAGGTTCTTGGACACCCTGTATATTGTAAGTTAAAAGATCTTTCATATTTTTGTCAGTTTTTTTCCTTACAATAGTAATTGTTTTCAATAAGTGTAGAGATTTTTATTACTGCTGCCATGTGCTCACTAAGATACTGTTTATTTTTGACGTTAAATTTAGGTAGGAGGTTGTAAATGCAATGTGTAGATGTAAGGGATAAAAACATAAATGTTTTTAATTGAACTGTTGTATTTCATTTTTAAACATATTATCATATTTATATAGTATAGTAATTATATTTTTTAATAAGTACCTACATTTTTTATTCCAATAGAAAGCTGTATTTTAGAAATAAAAGACAAATTATCATTTAACTAAAATAGTTTTTTTATACTTATTTAAAATTTTTTGGTTGACTGTACTTTCGTAAGACATACTTTACTTGTTTTATTTGTGGTCCCAAAATACTACTAAAAAATAAATATTTCATTTATAAGTGGAATCCGGGACCGCGGTCCCGGTCCCAAGAGCCCCACGACCCATTACAATTGTGTATGGCCAGTATGGCTCATAATACAACCTCCAACAGAGCAAGGTTTTTTAAAAGAAGAGAAGTAGCGTTGCAACAGGGTTGTCTCTTGGTATGATATTCAAACCATTCGCAAAGAAATGTAGGGTGCACTCTGTTTGTTTGTCCTAGTTATATTTAAAAACAAAGCATTAAAAATGATAATTTAATAAGAAATTACAAAACTACTGTACAGCTTAGTGATTGCTTTAGGTTCAACCACTAGTGACAGTGTTTTTGTGAATTACAGATACATGTTCTGAGTCGCAGGTATAAATTTTAGTAGTGCGTGAATAATTCAAGTAAACTCTTACCCACAAACGAACTCCAACTAAAGCATTTTGAATGTGACCTAAACATTCAAAACTCTCATTGGCAGTTTCTAGCGAGCAAAATTAAATTGTCAAATATTTTTGAATACTCGCAAGTCAAAATTGCATAAGTTTTGCAACTGGATAACTGGATGCGATCGGGTCAAATGAGAAAAGTTTGCTTCAATCATAGCTGTGTTATTGAACGACTTAAATTCAATATTGTTTCGGGATTTTAAGAAATTGGAATATTTTGTCGGTCGGTTATTAATTGAAGTTTCGTCGGAAATTAGTGGCAGTAACTGAATTAATTTTGAATCCTGGTTGTGGTTGATTGAAATCAAAAATGATATCAGTTTGTATGTTTATTTGTTCATTGAGTTGTATTTTGGCTGTTAAGCCTTTAGGCTTAACAGCTAAAATACAAACTCGTCATTAACTTAAACATGAAATAGAAAAGTTACCGTATAATTTTAAATTAAAGGCACGTCATTTTTTTAATCACTTTCCAAGCTAATTGTGTTACTTAATGTCGTATTTATATACATATTCATAGCTATAGGTAGAATGATATAATCTATACTTACTATTAATATGTATGTATGACTTAGATAAAGTGATACGTACACAGTAAAATAATATCCATAATTATGTTTTATATCACCTTCTTGTTTCATTTTCAGCCCAATACAGCATGGCACAGAAACATTGCTGCCCGTTTCCTGATATTCTATTTTCAACCGACTTCAACAGGAGGAGTTTCTCAATTCGACTCTATTTTTTTATGTTTTTGACCTCAGAAATTTCGAACGTTTATGATTTTTTTTTTATTTGAAATTTTGTGCTTACCGTGTGGTCCTTAATTAGGTATAGTTTTTAGAATGGCATCCATGAGAAAACCAAATAAGTCATTAATTTGTATTAAGCATGTGCGCCACAAACGGAAAAATAAACCAATATCACGGCAACTGATGTCGAAGATTCTTTTTTTAATTGTAAAGGATATACTTAAAGCGTAGTTTGATTAGAGTTTGGTTAGGTTGTGATTATGGAATGTTTACTTTTTAGTAAATAGTAATTTGTTTTGCAATAGGTGTTCCTTAAAGCTGATTTTCATAGATGATATTATAATGATCGGAACAACAACGTGTAACCAATGGTTTATGCTCACATTAAACAATTTTCTATTGGACGCACTGTATATATTTTTATACGCATTGTATATGTATAAAAACACTGTATTCTTCATTGTAACTGAGTTTAAAATAAATGCGGTTAGAATCGGATAAAAAGACAATGATGCGGTTAGAATCGGATAAAACGACAATGATTGTCCCTTAACAATGTTGCAAGCATCGTTGCACCTAACATTAAAAGTGCAGAATAAAACTCCGTACGTCTCAAACAAATAGTATGATTGCACAAGTTTTTACAATGGACAGCGAAGCGGTGCGAACTCACAAATGAGAAAACTTTGCTGACCGCCAAGGATTATAGCGGAGTTTTAAGCGTTTAGTTTTTCCTTATGTCGACAGCTTCGCATAGTACTTAGCATACATATGCACTATACTTACATGTATACGCTTTGTAAAATCATGGTTTTATGTTTTATCAATGGCTAGACAACTTGCAATTTTTCATTCTGCTTACTTATGTTTCTGTTACCGAGTTTCATGAATTGAAGCTAGTTGCGAATAGAATTAAGAAAATGGATTTCTCAATTCTATTTGCAAATAGTTAGATCATTATAATATCATCTATGAAAATCAGCTTTAAGGAACACCTATTGCAAAACAAATTACTATTTACTAAAAAGTAAACATTCCATAATCACAACCTAACCAAACTCTAATCAAACTACGCTTTAAGTATATCCTTTACAATTAAAAAAAGAATCTTCGACATCAGTTGCCGTGATATTGGTTTATTTTTCCGTTTGTGGCGCACATGCTTAATACAAATTAATGACTTATTTGGTTTTCTCATGGATGCCATTCTAAAAACTATACCTAATTAAGGACCACACGGTAAGCACAAAATTTCAAATAAAAAAAAAATCATAAACGTTCGAAATTTCTGAGGTCAAAAACATAAAAAAATAGAGTCGAATTGAGAAACTCCTCCTGTTGAAGTCGGTTGAAAATAGAATATCAGGAAACGGGCAGCAATGTTTCTGTGCCATGCTGTATTGGGCTGAAAATGAAACAAGAAGGTGATATAAAACATAATTATGGATATTATTTTACTGTGTACGTATCACTTTATCTAAGTCATACATACATATTAATAGTAAGTATAGATTATATCATTCTACCTATAGCTATGAATATATGTCTTAACGCGGTCAACTTAAAAACTACCAAACTGATTTTGATATGGTTTTTAAAAATGAAATGAAGAATTTGCGAAGATTTAAGTGTTTTAATAATAGGTAGGCGATATCGACAGATAGTATTATATGGGTTTGAGTTTAATGGTGTAAGATATCGAATCAAAAATCTTATATCAATTAATATCAGAGTAAATGAAAAAATATAGTGCGCATAAAGAAATGCATTTTATATCTGATCCGCAATGCTGCATATACACATCTTAATACAAAAACTACAGTCGCTTAAACAATCAGTGTCCCTCAATCCATCTCTGTCTTTCCCATTTGTATTCCCACCACGCAACCTCAGGGTTGGCCCAAATACACGGGACGTTTATACCGTTACCTTAACTCGCGGTTTCTATCTTCATAACCCTAAGTCATAATATTAGGGCAGCCTTATTACTGTGTAGGCAATTGGCGAAATCGAAACATGAAAGAAATGTCTTTATATATTTTACTAGACTATGCTCTCTTCGAGTAACGATCGATCGATCAGAATAAGCATACCTTTAGGTATTGGGTTAAGAAAATATGTTACCGTTTTTACAGCGTGGTTTTAATCATTCCCGTAGGATCTCTTACTTACCTAACTTTCTAGGAGTGAAAGATTTTTTAAACTGGTTAAGTCATTGTTGAATGTATTTGCTACCATTTTCCGTGTATAATTATGTAACTGTAGATGACTATTATCAAAATGACGCTATAAAATAACATGCTCAACTTGAGAAATAATAAATTCAACTTGAAACTAATTCTTATGGGCGATCTTGAGTTAATATCCACTAACCTTAAGTAAATTCAGTTACCGTTATTCCGGTTCATCATCATCCTGTTTAACGTCTTCTACTGAATATGGTCCTCCCTTAAAGCTTTTCTACACAAGCTTTGGTATACGATTGTCATAGATGATGTTATAAAAATAGGTAACAACGGCTTAACTTGCTTTCCAAGGAACGGGGGTTAGTCCCACAACCAACCAGACACGGGATTTCTATTTTGATTTTAAACACGAATAAACTAATATATTTAACTAGTTCATGCCCGCCGTCACCTGAGCCCGTCGGTCGTTCTGTCATTTCCCGAGGATATTCCAAAATTTTGGGTCATACTAACCTTGTCATCATAATTACCATTTTAATAATAAGAGAATTAACCAAATCGGTAAAAGTGTTATCAAGTTATGCGCGTAAATACATTTTGTCAGATTATTTTTGTTTGTACAAATTTAATTACATACTTACGAACAAATTTTCAATATTTAAACATGATAGAAGCAACAATCAATGTAAGCTGACTCTAATGATAGTTCTCTTAGATACATAGCTTCAAAGTCCTGGGTATCAAATGTACGACGTAATTAAAGTAATAAAACGACGTAATTAAAGTTGAGTACAAAATTTATTGCAACATCATTTTAAAACAGTCTAAAGACCTATCTTTTCGTTGACTGTACATACATTTTTTCGGTTTATTATATAAGTCTTTATAAAACTTACCTCACGTTGTTTTATGAACTCATTAAGTGCATAGTCATTAACAAATTAAGATACTTTTTAATACTCACTTTTATGCCACTTTAACAACCGGTCACTTTACATGTTGCCATGCAATCGCCATAATTTCTGTTAGTACGCTACTAGAAAGCACTGACCCAGCTTCTAATTGCAACACAACTTCAAGCTAATTTCTACCTAAAAACCCAAACAATTGAGTTCAAAATTATTTGAGTCGTAATTTGTTATATGACATTTTGTGTCGGTTAATTATTATGTGTGGGTAAAGTACAGTCAAAATGAATTGGTGGGTGTTATAAAACTTTGTCATCAACGCGTGGTGAGTCTACAAACTTTGGTTATATTATCATCATTTGTGACCATGTTGTTACAAACTTCCATGTTTTACGTGTCTGATGTTATGTAGCTTATTTGGTAGTTAGTTAGCGTGGAGCACAACAAAAGTCTACTACGTGGAACGTATTGTATCATCATATTCTGCCAGTATAAAATCCACGGATGAACATAGGCCAATGGGATATCGCTTTAAGTTTAGTCACCACGCTTGCCAGGCCGATTTGTGACCGCAGTAATAATACTGCATATACACAGGTAAACGCTACTGCCCGTTACCTGGTATACGAATGTAATAAATTATTTGTTGCCAATCAGGACCAACACTTTACGTGCTTTTTAGGTACAGAGTATATTTCCAGACCTGGAATAAATAAATCTAAGTAGAACCTTACTTTAGAAACTTACTTTGGTATCGTTCTCCGAATGCTGGTTTTTATTTTGCACAGCAAGTAAGCATTGCCATTCAACGGGGTAATGCTGCCAGCATTCTGGGAACCTTGCCAAGTAGACTCGATTTAGAATAGTAGTATTTTATAAGTTAGTTTTAATTTAAATTAGCTACTTTTAGTTGTATATTAGGTCTTTCATTGATGTAATATAATATTCAGTTATGAAAATAAAAAAAAATTGGCACCTAAGTATCACGCGCTCTGTTGCTTACCTATATTTTAAATTACATTTAAATCACAAACTGACGTAAAACAAGTATTTTGAATGTCTCCTAATTACAAAGTACACCCAAAATCAAAACAAATTCAAAATTGCAGAAACAGCCAGCCAGCCATTTCTGCAATCTTCATTTCTAGTATTTGCTGCATAAACAACTCATTTAATAAATGCTGGAACTTTATCCACACACCAAAACTAAACTAATCTGAAAACACATTTAATTTAGCACAATTTCATTTAAGAGAAACGGTCTCAAATATTATTGCACTAATGAAATTATTTTCCTCTAACCTAATTATATCCATACCGCATATTTAATTCTAAACAAAACAGGGACGCCATTTAATCCGGTAGTTGGAATTCCCACAGCGACCAATAGGGAGCGAAATAGCAACAAAATTCTAAATTCGAACGCACGACCGCCATATTGTTAATACGGTTCTAATTTCAAAATTTGAAATTCGAGTAACATCGGCTATTCCCTTGCGGCCGTTGAATAGTTTGGTTATACGGATGATTAATAACTAGGTATTAATCAAAGCATTATTCTGGTTAACGGATTATATTAGCGGGAACAACATGTACAGAAAATGGTTTTAGACAAATGAATTGGAAATCCAATAACGAAATGACAAATGTTTGGCATATGTAATTGTTGGTGGAAGCCTAGCTATAAATCAAATGTAATGGAATAAGTATGTAGGTACGTCGTACATTTGATACCCAGGACTTTGAAGCTATGTATCTAAGAGAACTATCATTAGAGTCAGCTTACATTGATTGTTGCTTCTATCATGTTTAAATATTGAAAATTTGTTCGTAAGTATGTAATTAAATTTGTACAAACAAAAATAATCTGACAAAATGTATTTACGCGCATAACTTGATAACACTTTTACCGATTTGGTTAATTCTCTTATTATTAAAATGGTAATTATGATGACAAGGTTAGTATGACCCAAAATTTTGGAATATCCTCGGGAAATGACAGAACGACCGACGGGCTCAGGTGACGGCGGGCATGAACTAGTTAAATATATTAGTTTATTCGTGTTTAAAATCAAAATAGAAATCCCGTGTCTGGTTGGTTGTGGGACTAACCCCCGTTCCTTGGAAAGCAAGTTAAGCCGTTGTTACCTATTTTTATAACATCATCTATGACAATCGTATACCAAAGCTTGTGTAGAAAAGCTTTAAGGGAGGACCATATTCAGTAGAAGACGTTAAACAGGATGATGATGAACCGGAATAACGGTAACTGAATTTACTTAAGGTTAGTGGATATTAACTCAAGATCGCCCATAAGAATTAGTTTCAAGTTGAATTTATTATTTCTCAAGTTGAGCATGTTATTTTATAGCGTCATTTTGATAATAGTCATCTACAGTTACATAATTATACACGGAAAATGGTAGCAAATACATTCAACAATGACTTAACCAGTTTAAAAAATCTTTCACTCCTAGAAAGTTAGGTAAGTAAGAGATCCTACGGGAATGATTAAAACCACGCTGTAAAAACGGTAACATATTTTCTTAACCCAATACCTAAAGGTATGCTTATTCTGATCGATCGATCGTTACTCGAAGAGAGCATAGTCTAGTAAAATATATAAAGACATTTCTTTCATGTTTCGATTTCGCCAATTGCCTACACAGTAATAAGGCTGCCCTAATATTATGACTTAGGGTTATGAAGATAGAAACCGCGAGTTAAGGTAACGGTATAAACGTCCCTTGTATTTGGGCCAACCCTGAGGTTGCGTGGTGGGAATACAAATGGGAAAGACAGAGATGGATTGAGGGACACTGATTGTTTAAGCGACTGTAGTTTTTGTATTAAGATGTGTATATGCAGCATTGCGGATCAGATATAAAATGCATTTCTTTATGCGCACTATATTTTTTCATTTACTCTGATATTAATTGATATAAGATTTTTGATTCGATATCTTACACCATTAAACTCAAACCCATATAATACTATCTGTCGATATCGCCTACCTATTATTAAAACACTTAAATCTTCGCAAATTCTTCATTTCATTTTTAAAAACCATATCAAAATCAGTTTGGTAGTTTTTAAGTTGACCGCGTTAAGACATAAGTACAGACGCATTGGAGGACTTTCATTATATAATTAGTGTTATTTGTGCTCACATGCAGATGATTAGAGTACAGGAGTTTTTCACATTCCATTTGCACACTAAGCGCAGTTAGCTGCTACATCATATCCAAAACTAAAAAACGATATCGATACTTTACATTGAAAGTGCAGTCCATCTCTGTAAAGCCGGCCAAGTCACGCGTATGTACGTAATATGACCCTAATAAATATCACTCGCACACATATTTGTAACGTACTGTATACGTAAAATGTGTAGCCCATTCAATGCACTTCAATGTTTAATGAGACGATTTGTCAGAAAATCTTCAAATACATTGAAAAACAAATTTAACTACAAGCAGTCATATATTTATTACTTTTACTTTCCTTTATTTATTATTACTTTACTTCACGTCCACTGTTGAACATGGCCTCCACTTATACACACCTTGGTAAGCCTGGTTTGTTGAGGTATCCCGCCGCAAAAGGGCCACTGTAAGTGTGGCCCAGGAGATCCCGTGGTGCCATATTGGCCGCGAGTGCCGTCGGGGGGCCATCTGGCCCTTATTTTGCTTATGCGTACCCGGCCCGGATCGAAGGAGTGTCCGGGAGGTTTTAGTGGTGTAGGGTCCTCTCCTCGTGGTATGAGTTTAGCATACCACGTTATGGAGAGGGTGAGTCCCACATATTCCACCGCCAGCGCGCGAATACGCTGCAGCGGCGGTGGGAATGCGTAAATGCATTTTATCCAGGAGAATGAAAGAAAAAATTCCTCTCCCTCTTCCCGAGGGAGGGTATTTGACATAGTCATCACGCTGGCGGGTTGGTGACCATTGAATTATGTTGTACCACCTAAGGAAACCCTGCTGGCCGTTCCTTGATATGCGATTAATAAAGATGATGTAATAACAATTGGGACCAACGCCATTAACATGCTTTCCGAGGCACGCAGGGAAGAAAGCTTAGAATTTACACTAAAAATTCCTGCAAACGCGCGAATGAATTGGAAGGGTATTTGCCATAGTCACCACGCTTGGCAGGCAGATTGGTGACCGCAGTATTATGTTGTACCACACAAGGGAAGGGCCCGTTCCTGATCTTATAATAATCAGGACCAACGGCTTAACGAGGCATGGAGGGTAGTTTCTCAACCAACCAGACCCGCAAAGAAGTTTAAGAATTTACACAAAGCTTTCCTGTCCGGCGTGGGGATAGAACCCACGACCTCTGAGATTCAAAGCGAACCAAATACCTTATGATATAAAATAATTAAAGACATTATTTCTATACACCTTTAAAATACACTTTACTTACAAACTCAATGTTTTTGTTACAAACACGTAAGAACAAAACTGTTTGAAAAGGCAGAACACAATTCGTACCTAATATTTTTTTATGTAACGTCTATCAAATTTGTTTTGAAGCTCAATTTTCTGCAGAACAATTTATTGTGTTTCAATCATTTTTATCTTTCCCAACACAATGCCTGAACATAATCGCTTGTTCATTATAATGGGGCTCCAACAAGCTCTTGACAAGGGAAAATTTTGTATGCTATTAGATTTTTATCCTGCGAGGGTCTAACGATTGTAATAAAAAACGAATTAGTGGACCCCGTTTTTAGGGTTCCGTAGGTTAAGAAAGGGACCCTATTACTAAGACTTCGCTGTCTGTCTCCCTGTATGTCTGTCACCAGGCTGTATCTCAAGCACCGCAATAGCTCGATAGTTTATGTTTTTATTAATGATGTGTTTCTGTTGCCGCTATTACAACAAATACTTAAAACAAAATAAAATATAAAGATATATATTTAATTTTGTTTTTTTAGTAGGTATTTGTTAGAGTTAGAGTTAAGCCAAGGATACACTAGGGGACAAATGTCGTGCGACACGTGTCGCCAGCGACGTTGGGTGAAGTAACACGACATTGTCGGACTTTGGTCGACATGTCTGGCAACATCGCACGACACGTGTCGCCAACTACATCGAATGAAGTAGCGCGACGTTGCCGGACTTCGCTCGACATGTCTGGCAACATCGCACTGCAGCCAACAACAATACCTCGGTGGGTGTAATGATATCGATTGCCTTGTGAAACAAAACTTCGTGATGTCGCCAGATATGTCCGGCGAAGCTTCGCGAAGTTGCACGACTTCGCTTGACCTCGCTACGGACATAAGTCGCGCGATGTCGCCAGATATGTCTGGCGAAATCGGCTGGCTTCGCTTGACATGTCGCCGATACATGTCGTGGCACATTTGTCTCCTAGTGTATCCTTGGCTTAAAGAGGGCTCCCAAACTACGATCGTGATTTTTTGCTGGTTTTTTTTCCATAATTGTATTAATAATTGTACGGAACCCTTTGTGCGCAAGTCCGACTCGCACTTGGCCGGTTTTTTTTTTGTATTTACAAAGCATTATATTAGTATTACATGAGTGTAAGGTATTTTTATACTAAAAGCGTTGGCCCGTGAAAAATGAAATAATACTTGTCCTAACTGGTTCGGAGGTATTTTACATATTTTCGTGATGTTTTATGAGTTGTGTATTATTTAGGTCGTTATTTACACATTTGACACACATGGCTGACTTAACTTGGAATTGGTATGTAATCCGCCATTGTGATAAATATGTTTTTTTTTTAGGTAAGTTCTATGTTACAAGTTGCTGCATCTTTAGGCAGCAACTGTTAAAAAAGTAAATGAAAAGGAATGATTAACGTAATCATTGTTTTCTATTTGCCTGCCGTACTGTATAGAAGTTTTTCCGACTTATTTCAGCTACGTCAGCCAATCTTTAATCCATTTGTGCATGACATAATTAAATTTTAGTGTACAAGACGCGAACCTGGGTCATTGAGGGATGTTACTACAATTTTAAAAATGTTTATTGATAATGTAGACCAATCGATCGTACTTATTATAAGTCAAATACAATGATAATGAAAACAAAAAAGAAAAAACAATCTTGACTAATAAATTAGATTACTTTTCAACTAGTTATAATGTTATTAAATAAAATTTACCAATGTTGTGATGGCATGTGATAACCGCTTATTATAAAATATAATTAAGATCAACCAGCTGGGTTAATTGCCGCGCTTAGTACTAAGGCGAATGGTGAACGCAGTAAGAAGATTATTACCCTTAGGCTGACCGATGCCTCTACCTATCTGAGGCGATTAAGAACATACGCCTGATGAATATCATGTTTGTTCTTTAATCGCCCCGTCACTACACAGAGACCACTCTATCCGACCCGCAAGAGAAGAGTACGCCCGCGAATGAGACGCGTCCCCCCTCGCCCTCCCGACCCTTAGTTTGCAAAAGAACCTTCCGATTTCCTCGTAGACCAGTGTCCGAGCGGCCCGCGAACTATAACGTTGAGCGACAGTTGCACAAAACTCCCCTAAAAAACTAAACGTCATGTCATAATTCCTCAATCTCCACCGCTAGCGACCGCCCGAAGCCGAGGTCCAAGTCCAACATAGGACGCCTTCCTGCGCAGGTTGCTTAGTTTGTAGTTTTTAAACCATTTATTTAGGCGGCCGCTCTGCTCGCCTTTATGCCTAGTAAAGTAGCAAAAGCCTCCTGGCTAACTACATATACGTGCGTCCGAAAAAAAAGTCTTCTCTTACGGCAGCCATGGGAAAACATGGGATATACTGAGCCGGAAACTATACGGCTAACCTCAGTACCTACTAAATACATTAACTATTCCTTAATTTCTACAGAAATATCCTAAAATAATCCTGAGGGTCTGTTAATCTTACCCTAATCCAATCACCCCGCAGGTGCGAGCTATGCTGTCACTTGTTGGACATTATTGCGATTATCATTAAACCTATTGGTTGCAGCTGACGTACATATGATATTATATCGATAAGTAAAACCAATATTCACTGGCAGATGAATAATATAATTGCAAGTATTATCAGGGATTTCAGTTAATTGGATTATTCCATTTTCAACACTAAACATATAACTGTAGTCACATAATAAAAGTTATCGTTAATCCTTACTAATATATAAAGCTGAAGAGTTTCTTTGCATAATCGCGCAAATCTCACGAACTACTGGACCAACTTCAAAAAATATTTAAGTTTTTGTTAGCTGTAAGCTCTATTTAATTATCAAGATCCTGCTTAATTTAAAATAATAATAATAATATAATAATATTTATTTATATAAAAAACAGTAACATGTATTAAAATTTCATTATGAGTAATTATAATGAAATAATGAATTTTATTCAGCACTTTATTTACATACACTTGTACTTGTCAGAATTACAATAGATAAATTAATTAAAAAAAAACCATAACTAACAGATAATTCTTACTCTATAAAATATCCGACTAGGTAACTTTCAGTAGTAGGTAGGCAATAGCAAATCTACAGATTGCGTAGTCTGTCCGTCTGTCCTATGACATTTTTCGCAATTTACCAATCATTGTTATTATAAGAAGAAATTAAATCCGCATCCAAAATGCGAGTGGTCACATTATATCTAAGTGGCACACACCTGAGGGCAGGGTGCCCTATGGGCTGGAGATCCCGCGGTACCATATTGGCCGCGGGTGCCGTCGGGGGGCCGGATTGCTCATGCGTACCCGACCCCCGCCAACGGCGGATCGAAGGAGTGTCCGGGAGGTTTTAGTGGTGTAGGGTCCTCTCCTCGTGGTATGACTTTAGCATACCACGCTATGGAGAGGGCGAGTCCCACATATCCCACCGCCAGCGCGCAAATACGCTGCAGCGGTGATGGGAATGCGTCAATGCATTTCCCCCCGGACAACAAAAAAAAAAAAAAAAAAAAAAAAAGTGTGCCCTATGGGGTTTAAGACCACGACCCAGGGTGTCACTGAAATTATGAAATGATATTGTAACATTGTTCTGAAATTAACGTTATACTTTAATCTTATTTATAGGTTAAGAAATGTTACAATTATCATTGTATTTGACTTATAATATGCACGATCGATTCGACATAATTATTAATAAACGATTTCATTTAACTTTGGTCATCAAAACTATCGTAATTATCCACCTAAGTTCTATACCAAACTTACTCCAACTGAGAGTCGTAAATAAGTCCTGAATCAATACAATTGTAACCAATATCGAACAATACAAGAAACACAGAGCCATCCCCGATGCAATCGTACTGACATATTTGATATCAAACGAGCCAATTTTGTCCCAACTTCGATGTTACCAATTAATTGGTATTCGATTAAATCTCCAATCTGTTTCTATGCTAGCATTCCGATGAGAATTAGATACAAAATTGGATTTGTGCTGCAATATACTACATGAAATATTCTCCCTTTAAAAAAATTGTCATTTATTAGAAAGTAAAATCCGTGTCAGATTAGTATTCCGTTAGTATGCCGTTTTCATGGGAAATGCATAGTCCAATATATCATATGTTACTCAGGGATAATGTAGCATTCTAATGGTGAAATGGGCATGAAGATTAAAATAATCTATTTAGTCCGTCAGTTAGATTACTAAAAACTATTCGACAACCTCCGTACCGTAGCGGTATTTGGCTCGCTTTAAATGTCGGAGGTCGTGGGCTCGATGCCCACACTGGACAATAAATCTTTGTGTAAATTCTAAGATTTCTTTCCGGGTCTGGTTGGTTGAGGGACTACCCTCCGTGCCTCGGAAAGTTAAGCCGTTGGTCCCGATTATTATGACATCATATATAATAATCATATATCATGGAACGGGCAGCAGCTTTTCCTTGTGTGGTATGACGTATTACTGCGGTCACCAATCCGCCTGCCGAACGTGGTGACTATGGCAAATACTCTCCCACAGGAGGAGGCCCATGTTCAGTAGTGGACGTTATACGCGCTGATGATGATGATAATGATTTAACACGTAGTTTTTTATTTATGAAATCAATAAAAAATTACAAAGATACAGAGCATAACAAACTAAATAACAAACTAAATAAAGTTCAGGACGTCACTATTAGTTAAATTGGAAAATAAAATAAATAAAAAATTTTTGGTAATCCAACTGACGGACTAAATAGATTTTTTTAATCTACATGCCCATTATTAAAATCTAATCTATCTAAAATATTAGTATAGACGAGTAATACTTTAATGTTCTATAATATTTCACAAAGAATATTGCTAAATCTGGACATCTTTAAGGCTAAAGTGAACAGACACTTTCTAGGCAAGCGTGTATCATCTTAGGCCTTATCTTCGCCTTCCATCAAGCGAGATTATGGTCAAACGAAAGCCTATATATAGTAAAAAAAAAAAAAAAAAAGAAGCAGAATGGTTGATTTTTTATGTTAGCTAGTAGAAAATTCGTAACGAAGCTTAAACTTTATCTAAGTTTATTCTTAAGAAAATTCTTGCAGTAGGAAAATTGGACCTTGTGTCCCGGGTATTGTTACGCACTAATATGTTTTATTTTAATATAATAGAAATAAAAGGCGCTGGTCTTGGTAATGTCTTCTAATTTGACAAGAAAAAAATCCAAACAAAAAAAGGGTATAAAATATGACAAGTACACTAAAATTTAGAATAGACAATATCAATGTTCCAAAGATGTTCGATTCGTTACAGGTATAAAGTCCATACACTTGATTAACGGACACAAAGCACACCTAGAACAACTAATCGATGAAAAAGTAACCCAAAACACCAGGGTCTCAGAAGCTACTATTGAAACCACAAAATCACTAGTGCACATTTAATCACTAATCATATTTTATCGCAAAGAAAACAATAAAATAACTAGAGATACAAAACCGAAAAATGAATAAACTTTTTTTTAGAATTAATTAATTCTTTCCTGTCATAGTTTTAGGCCTCAAAGCCGGGCAGGTGGTGCTGACCTGCCCGTTCAAATTATTTTGAAAGCCTATACGGAGATTGCTTTTGAATGCCACTAACGGTGTCCCGTTAGCAAGGTAGTGCGTCCACATTCAAATTAATTCAGTCGGTTTTACGTGATGCACACACGAACAAAACCCACAAAATTGGAAAACTAATTGATTGAGGAGTTTTGAATTAAAATGTGAGTATTTCGTTGAAATCGGCACATAGTAAAAAGTGTATACCTAATCAGATATTTTTAAATACTTATCTTTTTATTTATTTACTCGTACATGACACTAGATAACATAATGATTGTATCATGACATAATCATATGTACCTTTTTTTTTTTTTTGTTGTCCGGGGTCAAATGCATTGACGCATTCCGACCGCCTCTGCAGCGTATTCGCGCGCTGGCGGCGCGGCGGGATATGATATGTGGGACTCGCCCTCTCCATAGCGTGGTATGCTTAACTCATACCACGAGGAGAGGACCCTACGCCACTAAAACCTCCCAGACACTCCTTCAATCCGCCGTTGGCGGGGGCCGGGTACGCATGAGCAATCCGGCGCCCCGACGGCACCCGCGGCCAATATGGTACCGCAGGATCTCCAGGGCCACACTTATAGTGGCCCATTTGCCCAATTATAGGGACGCCCGGAGTGTAGAGGCGTCCCTACTCCTCATGGGTCAGCCTCGAAGGGAGATGGGCCCATGTTCCCCACTCCCCAAGGCCGAGCCTAGGGCGGTAGGCGGCGGGATAATCTTATGTACCTACTATATATTTATTCCAAATTATTGTTATTAAATTAAAAGATCTGAAATGTTTAATTTCACTCTATCTACCTACGTCATTTACCTAGTGAATTCCATTATCCATCCAAAGGTTGTCTGGAAGAAATTGCTTTATACGATAAGACCGCCCATTGTACTGTGTCTATTATCTTTTCTTTATCCTGTTTACTTATGTGTGTACAATAAAGAGTAAGTATTCTATTCTATTCTAATGTATCATTATCAGAATAATTCTATTGCGACAGTTAGACTTTCTGATTTAAGATAAGCTTAACCTTCTAGTAGTAATGAAACTTGACCAAAGTTATACCCAAAAAATCTTCCAACGTAAGGCCATTTTAGGCCTTCAATATTTAGACCTTTCACGATAATGGTTTTCCTATAAACACACATGAATATTATTTTGGTTACTGAGGTATTATATTGGAAACACATACTAACTACACATTTTTCAATATGATTTTACTAAGAAAACTTTTTGACAACCAATGGTAACATAATATATATATAGGTACCTTAAGCACGAACCCTCTGCATATGTATTGTCGTCTTAACATGTATCATGTATTTGTTATCGCAACTACCTATTTCAGAAAGGCAATCGTTCACCAAGCAAAAGCTTTCATCATCATCATCATCATCAGCCCGTATAACGTCCACTGCTGAACATGAGCCTCCTCCCGAGGTCATTTGCCATAATCACCACGCTTGGCAGACGGGTTAGTGACCGCAGTATTATGTTGTACCACACAAGGAAACGCTGCTGCCCGTTCCTTGATATACGATTATTATAGATGATAACAATCGGGACTAACGGCTTAACGTGCTTTCCGAGGTATGGAGGGTAGTCTCTTAACCAACCAGACCCGGAAAGAAATCTAAGAATTTACACAAAGATTTCTTGTCCGGCGTGGGTATCGAACCCACTACCTCCGAGATTTATTAAAGCAAGCCGAATACCGCTACGCTACGGAGGTTGTCAGCAAAAAGCATTGATATTACTTAAAGGCATTGAGCATCGTCAAACATTTAAAGAGAGATTCAAACTACCACCGGAGCAATCTTCAATATACAGTCTTTGAAGCAAATACCTTCAGTCATTATACAAATGGAAGGTTTTAAGGCGCCGTATACGTAAGTAAGCTTTGTTAATACCTTACTTTGAGTTCATTACTTAAAATGCAAACTCGTACTCTCCTAAGTGTAAGGCCACGACCACGAACTTTGCGTCCTGCGGGGCGATGGCGAGAGCGGGGAAGCTTAAGTTCCTAAAGTTTTTATAATGCCTACCTTAGTTCAAGTTGCTTCAGTTGTACCTACTTACTTTATCAACTTGTTTAATGTCCACTGATGAACATGAGCCTTCTCTTAACAAACCTTGGTAAACCAGGGTCGTTGAGGGATATTAATGTCATTATAAGGCCATTAATAATAAGCACGCTTTTATTCTTTTTATTTTTAAGTTTTTAACGTATTATTGCCAATTTTTATCGGTATACACTTTTTATTTGATGTTTGACATCCGTGGCGTCAAAACTGGGACTGGCTAGAAAACCAGTGCTGCCGCAGTGATCTTTTAGCCTTTAAAGTAGCTTAATGCTGCAGCCAGTGCCCTTTTATGGGGCATATACCTAACTGTTGTAGAAATTATCAATTTCTCATTTTTCATTTGCCATAAATTCCTGCCGTGCGGTTTCCGGCTTAGAATAGACCACCCCATGTCTTCCCATGGGTGTCGTAAAAGGCGACTAAGGGACATATGGCTGATGGATGGGCAGCAGCATCTATTAGCTCAAGGTTTAAATCTTACTGCGATCACCAATCCGTCTGCCAAGCATGGTGATTATGGCAATATCCCTCTACGATCCTGGCTTGCCAAGGTCTGTTAAGAGGAGGCCCATGTTCAGCAGTGGACGTTAACGGACTGTTGATGATGATGATGATGCCATAAATAAATGTATTTTCTTTTTCTTCTTTCTTGGCAGGCAGATTGTTGATCGCAGTAAGATGATGAGTACCTTCGAGTTGATAGATGCTGCTGCCTATCCATCAGCTGTATATCCCCTAGTCGCCTCTTACGACACTAATAGGAAGAGATTGGGTGAATTTGGGTGGTCTATTCTAAGCCGGGAACCACACGGCTTTACTTCAAATTAATAGCGTAAAATGGGGACACACATTTTTAAAAGTATTAAGGAAAAAAAATACTCACCCAAAACGTTCAAACAACTCTGTTACAAAGCGTTGTGATGTAAAACGAACGGAAAAATAACAATTTGTAATTTGTATGATAATGAAGGGAGCATGGTGTCGCGACAGAAATGCTTTGCCATCGATTTGTCTTCGCTTTTAATGGTTATAGTTTTATTGTATGGCATTTTTGGGTTATTATTATAACACTAGCTTCTCGCGTGCGTCACTTGCTTAGCTCCTGTTACTTCTCGTCTTCCTCAACAAATGGGATATCTAACACTGAATTTTTCAGATCAGACCAGTAGTTCCTGAGAATTGCGCGTACAAGCAAACAACCAAACTCTTCACCTATTTATATTAGTAGAGATATTTTTTGAAGATTTTCGTAGGTATGCAAAATATGGTTATTTTATTTTGTACAGATGACAGACTTGGGTATATCTCCCCTCACAATTTAATCTCTATTATATATCCAGACCAAATTTTAATGTCATAGTAATTTTCTGCCAACTGTACCATATCTGCCGTGTGATTTCCAACTTTGCCATGTGGATTTCGGCTTACTGTAGACCATTCCATATTTTCCCGTGGGTATAGTAAGAGGCGACTGAACGGCGGTAGGTGCCAAAAAGTTCGGACGTTTTTAAATAACTGCTCCTCATATTTTAAATAAAATTTTAATAAATATAAACCTTTTGACGTAGGAGTTTTGTGTAAATTATAGTAATAATACAGTACTTACATAAGAAAAACTGTTTATGTGATCTAAATAGTTAATATCACCACCTGCCAGCTTAACACTTCACTTCACTTGCACTGCACATCACCAACCAAACACCAAAATGTCGAACCTAGCTGAGGTTGTCTTGGTTCAAAACAAGCTTGAGGATAATATTAAAAAAAGGTTTGATGACCTCCAAGCCCAGATTACAAACGCTGGGTCATCAAAGGATACGGTTGCTAAAGTGGCAGAAGAGCTTCGGAGTTTCCGGGAGATCATTTTTGGTATCCTGAGTCTACTGCGGCAACAAATCAGGGAGTGTTCCAAGCAGGTTGACGACCTTGAGTCCAGAAATCGCCTGAAGGCAGTGCTTATATCTGGAATACCGCAGAAGGATAAAGAAGACTGCTTTCAATTAGTTCTTGAGGTCATTAACAAGAAGTTAGGCCTCACGGATATAAACAAGTCTGCCATAAAGGTGTGTCATCGGCTAGGATCTTCCATGAACGAGCGGCATCGGCCCATACTAGTGCGTTTCTTCAGCATTGGTGACAAATCAATCATTTGGAAGGCCAAAACCAAGTTGAAGGGCACACCGGTTACTATAAGGGAATTCCTGACTAGGCCCCGGCAAGCTATTTTTGCTAAATCTCGCCTTCATTTCGGGATGAGATCTGTATGGACGCAAAGTGGCGTCGTAGTGGTCCGTTCACCGAGTGGAAGCTTTCACCGTATCACCACGGATGAAGAGTTGGCCTCTCTCATCAAACAGTTTCCAAAAGCGGCGGGCAATTCTTCGGCAGCTTCCTCGAAGTCGGTAATTAAGCAGTAAATTAGCCTAAAACAAGTAGTTTGATTTATATTAGTTGATTACGCTCTTGTAATTAATATCAGAATAAATATGCTAATTATATTACTCATAAGAACCTACCATTGTTGGAATTAGCATTAGCCATCAGTATGTTACTGATCAACTTTCCTTCAACCATATTGTTATTGTAGGCACTCGTTTTATATTTACCCTGCACTATGTACTTTTTGCTTGATTTCGTGTACTGCGGATTGTTATATCGAGTGAGGGTAAATTAATACTATGTATTTGCTTAATGTTAGGTCTCACTTTTAAAGCTGTTGATTAATGTTGACTTTTTATCGATGTCAATTGACAAGTGACATTGACATCTTGACATTTGTTAGGCTGTTCTACCACAGGTAATAAATAAATTGAAATGGTTGGTAGGCGTTTATAAAGCTTGCTTTGTTTACTCTTGGCATTTTATTCTTTAAATAACTATCTATATTTGTTTATATTCTTGTTTGTTGTATTATGTATTTTTCTTTTTTATTGGGCATTTGTGTTGGTGTAGTAATTTAATTTTTAGTTCCTCGTGTGCGCTGGCGGGTGGTGCAGAATAAAAGCTTTGTTCTATTAATATTTGCACAATTTTATTATTATTTATCTAAATAAATTTATTTTTATACTTATATATATATATATATTATTTTTTATTATGTCTATTTTAACTGATGGTGATATTTATTATTCTGCCAATGAATCTTCTTCAGCTGACAGCGACGGTTTTTGTTCCCTAGGTGATTCCCTTGGAGACCTATTAAGGGATAAGTTTTGTGTGAATCGCAGTAACTTGCTAAATATTTGCCACATAAACGCGCAAAGTATCCTTAGCCATTATAGTGACCTGTATGACGTTTTTACTAATTGTAATGTACACGCCATTCTGATTTCAGAGTCTTGGCTCAAACCACATCTTCTGTCCACTACTTGTTCCCTTCCTGGCTTCATTCTTGTCCGCAATGACCGTTTAGGTAAAAGAGGAGGAGGTGTTGCGATATACCTCCGATATGACCTTCCCTATAAAATACTGGCTGTTTCTGACCAGAACTATTCGGCTTCTGCTGAATATATCTTTCTAGAGGTTATAGTCAAGGGAACTAAAATTGTCATAGGTGTCGTATACAGTCCCCCTGATGTTGATTATTTCACTGACTTTGAGTTGGTACTTGAATCTTTGGGTTCAGAGTACAATCACCACGTCATCATGGGCGATTTTAACACCAATCTCATAACCCACAATTCTTCCCGTACCCGTAAATTCCTGCATATCGTTGAGTCTAACAGTTTCCATGTGTTACCTCTTCAACCTACACACCAGAATTCTGCTGGTAATGACACTTGGCTTGACGTAATCCTTTCCTCCAATCCATCCTTAGTTGCTTCTCATGGGCAATATCCTGCTCCTGGGTTTTCCCATCACGATCTAATCTACCTATCCTACGTCCTTAAGCCTCCTAAACCTAAACCCAGGGTCATGCACGTGCGTTCTTTTGCAAAGATGAACGTAGACAAATTGTGTAGTGACGCGGCTAAGTTGCAGTGGGAACCTTTGTTAGAAGCGGTCTCTCTTGACGAAAAAGTTAACTATCTTAATGAAGGAGTTATCAAACTTTATGACGTCCATGCTCCCGTCAAACAAGTTAGGCTACGGCGTCCTCCAGCTCCATGGATGACAATTGGAATCAAGATGGCCATGCGACGAAGGGATCGTGCTTTCCGTAAATTTAAAAAGGACCGCTCCGACGAAAACTGGTCTTCATTCAAATTAGCTAGAAATCGGTGTAATCAGATGGTGCGCAATGCTAAACGCCGTCACATTCTTGATAATATTACTTCATCTTCTCCTGCCAGCATCTGGAAGTTTCTTGCAACTCTTGGTATTGGTAAGTCGCGAATATCAAACCTCCCTAGCACAATCGGATTAGATGATCTAAACAAACATTTCATCACCACTTCTTACATGGATCCTCTGACGATATGCAACACTATTTCTTACATAAATGGTTTGACGCGCTCCTGTAATGACTCGTTTTACTTTTCTCCAGTCTCTTCTGAGGAAATTAAAAAGATAATCCTCGCTATCAAATCTAATGCGGTTGGATGCGATCAAATCGGCCGCCGCATGATTATTCCTATCCTGAACCAACTCCTTCCTTTAATTACCCATATTGTAAACTACTCCTTAAGTACTGGTTGCTTCCCTACAGCATGGCGTAAAGCTTTTGTCCGTCCACTCCCTAAATCCACGAATCCCTCTCTTCTTGCCCACTATCGTCCTATCTCTATACTTCCATTCCTATCCAAGGTACTTGAGTCCTGTGTCCACAAACAGCTTTCGGACTTTGTTCACAAGAACGACTTATTAAGTCCGTTCCAATCTGGGTTTAGACCAGGGCATAGTACTACGACCGCACTCCTTAAAGTGACTGACGATATAAGGGCTGGCATGGAAAACACCATGATTGTAGTCATGGTTTTAATCGACTTTTCCAATGCCTTTAATACCGTCAGTCATGAAATCCTCTTAACCATCCTCTCCCATCTTATGGTTTCTGATGAAGCACTGGAATGGTTCTCTTCGTATCTTCACGGGCGCCAGCAATCAGTTTTCGTCGGTGAATCTTCATCTGACTGGCGTTGTCTGGAGACTGGCGTCCTGCAAGGCGGTATTCTATCTCCACTTTTATTTTCTCTGTTTATTAACTTATTAACTCATGAACTTCAGTGTGCGCACCATCTTTATGCCGATGATCTGCAGCTTTACGCTCAGGGTACTACGGATGATCTTCATGAGGTCATTGATAAGCTGAACTCTGACCTAGAAATTGTAAATCATTGGTCTGAAAGGTTTGGCTTAACCGTAAATCCAATTAAGTGTCAAGCTATAGTACTTGGTAGCTCTCGCATGGTAAAAAAGGTGGACTTTGGTAGACTGCCACCTATTACATTAAATGGCACTTTCATTCCTTTCAGCCCATGCGTGAAAAATCTAGGTTTGCTCTTAGACACCACGCTCAGTTGGCAAAATCAAATCGCGAGCGTAAGTCAAAAAGTAACAAATATTTTACGGTGCTTTTATCGTCACAAAAATTTCCTACCACTTAAGACGAAAACAATGCTCGTGCAGGCCCTAATTTTCCCTGTATTTGACTATGGTGACGTGTGCTACTTTGACCTGAATGCAGATCACCTCAATAAACTTGACCGACTTCTGAATAACTGCATTCGATTCATTTTCAATCTTCGTAAATTTGACCATGTGTCTTCTTATCGATCCCAACTACAATGGTTACCAATACGTGAACGGCGATCTTTACGAGCGCTTACATCTCTTTATACTTTCCTTGATTCACCCAATACTCCTTCCTATATATCTTCTCACTTAAAATTTCTCTGTGATAACCACAATAAAAATCTACGCTCCACCAACAACCGTCTCCTCCAGTGTCCATTACACCGATCTAATTTCATGCATTCTTCTTTCTTCACTCAATCTATCCTCTTATGGAATGAGCTTCCACTCGATATCAGGATGGCCAAAAGTCGCTACGTATTTAAGAAAAAGGCTCGTGATGAATTTTTAAAAAGATTACTGGCAGTTTCATCACATCGGTAATTATATAATATATTTAAATATATATATATATATATATATATAGATATACCCATTCGGCAAATGTTGATCAGACGGGTTGTAGCATCAGTTAATTGTTGATCAGTTAGCAATTGTTGATCAAAACAGCTTTTGTTGATCTAATGTATGATTCGGCATACAAATGTGGCTCCAATTTGATCAACAATTGCTGACCCTCTAGCGACACAAATAAGAACTATTCACTGCATTATTTATACAAATCCGCTCCATCTATTGTTGATCTGATTCAAATGGACCAATCAGAGGTCACCTTTGCCATGATTGGTTGGTTTTGTTATGCACTGTTGCCACTTCGCTTCGCAATCTATACGCTATGATGAAAGTAAGACAGTGTTAAGTTAGGGCATGTAGAGTAGGACTTAGGAGCTTGGTTCGCCATAAGATTCGACAACTTTTTTTTATTACAACCTTTTATTTTTTTCCTTTCACCTGTCCCATTGTCTGTAATCAAATCTTGCAAGTTAAATTTGACACACTTTACGGTTTCCGATTGAGTAAAAATTTTGCACGCATAATATGTATATCGCGTGACAATGCAATATTATGACGACATGGAGCTGATCTAATGATGAGGCTGGAAGGTGGCCATAGGAACTCCGTTATAATACGACATAACCCTATCGAGTTTGGGCTCGTATGATTCGTGTCGATGAGTACTTTGTCTGTAGATGGTATCCAGGGTCTGATGATGGAGCTGGAAGGTGGCCATAGGAAGTCCGTAATTAAACGACACAAAGCCATCGAGTTTGGGCTCGTTTGATTAGTCTTCACGAGTACTTTGGTCCTAAATGGTATCCAGGGTCTGATGATGGAGCTGGAAAGTGGCCGTAGGAATTCCGTAATAAAACGACACAATCCCATCAAGTTTGGGCTCGTTTGATTAGTCTTGACGAGTACTTTGGTCCTAAATGGTATCCAGGGTCTGATGATGGAGCTGGAAGGTGACCATAGGAAGTCCGTAATAAAACGACACAACCCCATCGAGTTTGGGCTCGTTTGATTAGTCTTGACGAGTACTTTGGTCCTAAATGGTATCCAGGGTCTGATGATGGAGCTGGAAGGTGGCCATAGGAAGTCCGTAATAAAACGACACAACCCCATCGAGTTTGAGCTCGTTTGATTAGTCTTGACGAGTAATTTGGTCCTAAATGGTATCCAGGGTCTGATGATGGAGCTGGAAGGTGGCCGTAGGAAGTCCGTAATAAAACGACACAACCCCATCGATTTTGGGCTCGTTTGATTAGTCTTGACGAGTACTTTGGTCCTAAATGGTATCCAAGGTCTGATGATGAAGCTGGAAGGTGGCCATAGGAAGTCCGTAATAAAACAACACAACCCCATCGAGTTTGGGCTCATTTGATTAGTCTTGACGAGTACTTTCATCCTAGATAATATCCATATGCAACTCCATCAGATTTAATAAAACAAGTTCGTTCCATTTGTTATGACTGAATGTTTATATTTGATTAGATGGATGACCCAGTGCCAAGGTGAGCACGTGCCGAAAGCTGAATGGTATGAGGGTGTATAAACATGTCATAATATCACTAATGTTGCGCCTTAGGCGCGACCCAGGGCAAACCCTCTTTCCCCTACAATGGACCTCTGGGGGGAACTACGCCGTAGTAAATCCCGAATCATAAATACTAAAAAGTAAAGAAACAAAATATATATTTTTTTAAATAAGAAAGAAAGAAAGAAAAACATTTAATGAACACACAAAACGAATACAAAATAGTAATTACAGTCATATCAAAATAAAAAATAAATAAAAGAAGTACATAGGTAAGGACAACACTTGAGGCCCAGACGCCATACATATAAAACACAAACATGGATAAAGTCATAGAGAAAAAAAAATACAATAAAACATTAACAACAGTAGTAGGCAGCGAGGTGCGGGGCGGAGCGCGAACGAGAGTCATTATAACAGCGTATATTATATTATATCATATCAGTACGCAGACCGCTCGCGCACCGGCCGTAGGTTCGCCAGAAGTGCTATTTACCTAAATTAGCTTTTATTACTTGTTCATAAAAGTAACTAAAAGGTTAAAAATAATTAAATTCTGATGATAAATACGAGTATTATATTTTATAGATACATTATAACCAAATTTATTTTATAATAGAAGCGAGTTATATAGTTATTTTGACGGCAAGAGAAATAATAAAGAAGGTGTAACGTCACGATCTAGCGTCTATCTCATCTAGCGTCTATCTTTTCTTTCGCTTGCGATGTTGCCGCTCCGTATCATTGGTGTACATTTCCGCGGCATTTGTTGATCTCCCAACGTTTATATTGATCAACAAAGTCACACAAAGTGTAAAATAAATGGCGGTTATAAAATCAACAATTGCCGTGTAAGTTGGTGACGAGCTAGAGTGTTTGCGGCGTAGTTAGGCTCTGGGTCGCAATGAGGGCAATTCTTATATTCGAAGTATGGCACGATATTATCAAAATTATCTAAGCTACAAGCCTCTAATGGTGGATCAACATTTAATGCATATTTCGGCCTGATCAACATTTGCCGTAAAGCGGACAATATATATATATATATATATATATTTGCCTAAATATATATTTGTGTAGTATAATAATATATTATAAGTATTAGAATTTAATAGGCTAATATATTTATTAGTTTTGTTATAGTATAGTATGTATATGTCTATATTATTTGTTAGTCAATCCAAAATTCTCCTTGTCATAAATAAATGTGCACCTACTCTTCTTCTTTTCTCTGCACCACCCTAAGGTTGACTGGTAGAAAATGCCTTTGGCATTAAGTCCGCCTCTGTACGCTTAGTTTTAACGTGCATAAAGATTAAATAAATAAATAAATAAATACATGGGCAGCTAGATAGATAGAGAGCTAGATGGGCAGCAGCATCTATCAACCCAAGGTTACTGCCAACTTAATGATTGGGATCACCAATCCGTAAACTAAGCGTGGGAATTATGATAATATGGTAATACCCTGGCTGGCCTAGATCTATTATGTAAACAAATTAATTTGATTAGAATTAAAAAAAAAAAATCTGTAATGTTTCGTTGATTTTTGCTACAACATGTTTTTATAGGTTACTAGCTGCGCCCCGCGGTTTTACCCGCGTCACTCTGTTCCAGTAGGTAGGAACGTGATATTTAAGATACTTTGGAGCCTATATGTATGTTAATTCAGCTTATAAACTTTCAGCCAAATGCATTCAGTAGTTTTTACGTGAAAGAGTAACAAACATACATACAACCACACAAACAAACTTTCGCATTTATTATATTAGCAGGATATGGCTTTCATTTTTTAGGGTTCCGTACCCGAAGGGTAAAAACGGGACCCTATTACTAACACTTCGCTGTCTGTCTGTCTGTCACCAGGGTGTATCTCAAGAACCATACAACAAACATTTTTTTCTTACTTTTTTGCTTGATATTATCTATAACGGCAACCAGGTAGGCACTCAAATGTTGTTAATGAATAAAACCTAACAATACCCAGATTTACATATGTTATGTTATTATTAATATTTTCACCACGGCTGCACCGACGGCTCAATGGTTACAATGGCTTCCGAGACCTGGTGTTGTAGGTTTGATTCCCACCCGGGACAATTATTTGTGTGAACCCCAGATTATTCTATGTCAGTCAGTAGACTAGTAACTCAGAACAACAATCTGTGCTATGTGACTATGAATTAAGTGTTTGCAAAGTCGCCCGCAACAAATAATGCAAGATTGCATTTCCATAGTGCAGGAATTCTATGAACCCAGATACTCCTGAAAGGGCATAGTAAAAAAAAGGAATATATACAGGGTTGATACGACAGAGGGGCATTAAATTACGCTACGTTTACTATACGTGATTTGCGTCAGAGCGGCAACAACGCATCGTAAGGAAAGATACATCGTGTTCAAACGGCGCAAAAACTTAAAAAATAATTTGCGACTAAACTACTGCTCCTATTTAATTGATTTTTGGTACAGAGCTTGGAAATGGTACCTAGTATAGGCAGTTTAAAGGAAAGCCCCTCTGTCGTATCAACCTGTATATAAACTATACATATTTTCTGGCATTATAACACCCCATAGGAGTAAATGGGTTAAAAAAGGAGTCGAAAAAGTTTTACAATAACCTTCATGTAGGTACGTCAGCAGTTGACCTATTCCTCATTTAGTTAAACCAAACCTAATATTTTCCAATCAAATTTATAACTAAAACTAACTCACTCAAAGCTCAAATTCATAAAGGCGCCATCCAAAAATTCAAGTACGTAAATAAATAATAGCTAATATAATATGATAATCAAGTCGTGACTACCTCCGCCTTGACGTGCACCGCTTGTCATGGTGTCGTTTGATGGCTTTATTTAATGAAATTCAAAGCAACGTATAAGGTAAATAAGGTTGATGAATAGTGACTCTGATTCAAATGATAGGAAAGGTTTTGCTGTACTTGATTGAATGGGTTGTATGAAAAATGGAGTGAGTTTGACATGTAAGATTTCGTGATATGATTCAGGTATTTAGTTAGAGGATTTCATCGTTAGTCTGCATAATATTCACTGGTGAACGTGGTCTGATCCCGAGGGAGGGGTTTACCATAGTCACCACGCTTGGTAGGCGGGTTGGTGACCGCATTATTATGTTTTAACATACACGGAAACACTGCTGCCTGATGCCCTCAACCAACCTGACCCGAAGAGAAATGTAAGGACGTACACAAAGATTTCTTGCCCAGTGTGGGGATGGAACCCAAGACCTCCGAGACTTAAAGCAAGACTCATACCACAACGATACGACAAAGGAAGTACTGAACTATTCTAATAGAAGAAAAAATCGTCCGTCCCTACCGCGAACAACACGTTCTATACAAGGTGTAACGGAAAGGGTATATTCATAGAAAGAGCAAGGCTTTTTTGGATGATAACAAACGATATGGCAAGTGTTATTTAATCCTATCTCTACAAGTCCGGAAGTAATGATTTTTTAAATTCATAGATTCCAGAAACCAAACTTTTTAAATTGAAATAAATACATCACTAGCACTCAATCAGCTGATCGATGTCAACAAACTATTTGCAAGTAAAAATAAACCTCTTACACCTGGTATTTCTGAATAAAGGGTTCCGCATTTTTATTTTTTGTTTTCAAAGTAATACTTACTTTTTTAATTTTATTTTGAGTTGAAACCCTTGCCATATCGTTTGTTATGATCCAAAGAAGCCTTGCTCTTTCTATGTATATACCCTTTCCGTAACACCTTGTATATGTTGCAATTAAAACTCTTAACCAGTCAAAAGTAGTTTTAGATTAGGTTAGGTTAGGTTAGTTAGTTTGGTCAGAGTTTGCTAGTTAAAAGTACTTATGACTGGTCATGAGATTTGTCTGCATCATATTTACTTCACTTAATAAAATAAAATTGGTTTAAGTAACTATTACATTTAATGCAGTGGTATTAAAATATATATACAGGGTTATTTTTAAAACACCAACAACCTTTCAGGGGGTGAAAGTACTGATGATTATAAACAACTTTTACTAAGGGACCAAATATGAAATCGCGAAAAAAAAATCACATATTCCATACATTTGTGTTCACTTACCTCGACAAAATGTATGGAATATGTGATTTTTTTTTCGCGACTACCACTGCATTAAATGTAATAGTTACTTAAACCAAGTTTATTTTATTAAGTGGAGTATTTTAGACACAAAAATGAATGAAATCCTATTTAGATTCATAAATGTAGTAGGTGTAATTCAGATTTAAAGAAAAAATATTGCCTTATTTGGACTTTCTACTAAATGAAAGGAGTATAAAATGGCAACTCTTTAAAACGCGAAGCTAAATGTGCTAAACACCAAACAGTAATTATTCTACCATCAAGTAATGTCGCATTTAAATTACTGTTACGTTAACAGCAGTAAAAAATAATACATTTCATTTGAAAATACATTGTAAAATTTCTAGGTATTTTCTGTTTAAAAAATACAAAAGTTTTCTCAGCGGTGCCTAATTTCATTCCAATTAAGTTTATTACTCAGTGGTCTCGAGGTGGTTCAAGTATTCTCGGATAGAATGGCCGACGTTTTACTTTAAGTCTACTTTTAACCTGAACACGATGTAATTTGACATAAAAAAATGAAACATTCGTTTCTTTTACTGGTATAAAATGTCGCATATTTTTGTTTTTTTATGTTTTCTGTTATTAATACGACAAGAAAATTATATCACAATGTCACTTATAATGTAATTTATTTAATAGCTATTCCATACGACTAATTTATTTTATAAAGCCGCCGTACCCCAATGTCTTGTCTGTCGGACTTGTGATTTTGTGGTCGCCGGTTCGATCTCCACCCATTGCACTACCAACGTGAGCTCACTCGTACACACAAGCATTTTAGCTTAGCAAGAGGGGTAAACAAGAGTACTAGTTGACTGCAATATTCTGTTAGTAACCCATAATAATTTGCATAGCTTTTTTCTTTTGCACAGAATAGATATTTGTGCAACTAAAAGACCTTACTCACAAATTACTATTTCAAAAGCAATACCATATTTTAATGACACTGATGTTTTTTTTATGCAATTAATAATTTAATTATTATAAAGCTGCTACACACTCTCTTGGACTTTACCTCTGTGCCGATACTCCAAAATTATTTTAACTAGTTCCATCGGAACCATAATAGCAATATATTATACCTACTGTATACACACAGGTAAACGCTGCTGCCCTTTACTAGGTATACGTGTTTTTTTTTTGACGGGCGTTCGTAATTCACCACCAGCATTTTGCTACTTCACCGGGCATAAAGTAAGCAGAGCTCCAGCGTTAATTAAAGGTTTAAAAACTACAAATTAAACAACCTGCGCAAGAAGGCGCCCTTTGGGGCTTGGACATCGGCCTAAGGCGATGAGATTGAGGAATTATGGCTTTTAGTATTTCAGGGGAGTTTTGTGCAACTGTCACTCTACTTTACAGATCGCGGGCATCTTGGACTTCGGGCCTGATATACGATTGTCATGGATAATGCTTTGACAATTAAGACCAATGGCTTAACGTGCTCTCAGAGGCACGGAGGTCAGTCCCTTAACCAACCAAACCGGGCAAAAACCGCTTCGCCACATCGATTATATGTAACACCAAAACCATTAGATTTCCAAATAAGTAGAGTACCAAAAAAAACGTGACGAAAGCCCTCGAGCCTTAATTCCGGCTTCAATATTGAAACCCTTTTATCTCTTCGGGCTTCAAAATAAACTCATTATGATGTGACATGAGAAGCCGATTATACAATTCGCACGTACAGGTCTAATGGGTTTTATATTTTTGTTTTTTTGTCTCGCCCAATTTAATGGAAATTTGATGAAATGGCACATATGGCAGCGGTGGTAGGTTAATTAGGAATTTCCATAACCCTAATGATACCGCGATTATTGGCAGATGAAGGAGCCGCCGTGGGGTTTTAGTGGGTAAGCTTCCTCAAGCAGCGTGGGTAGCTGTGTTATTATCAGAGAAGGCTAGTTTCTCTAGCGGTGCGGCTATGGTGATGCGTATGTTTTCAGAGAGGGTCCTTATACCCTACCGTTGATACGGGGAGCATATGGACGGTAGCAGAAGGGATGTGTAAGGCAGGTATAGTAAGTTTATTTCAGAAGAGTGTATTCTACTCTACTCTATTCTAAATTTTAAACTTATATTTAAGCTTTACATGAAATGACTGATACGATACTAAGTCTGAAACATTACACTGCGTTACTTTTTTAATTGAGTTATTTCGTTACCTCTGCTACCAATAATAAAAATAGCAATGCCAAAGATATTTTAACCCTTAATATTACTTTATAGGGTTAGAATATCTTAGGCATTTAGCAAGTGAACAGACACTTTCTAGGCAAGCGTGTATCATCTTAGGCCTTATCTTCGCCTTCCATGAAGCGAGATTATGGTCAAACGCAAGCCTATATTAAATAAATAAAAAATAAAAAAAGGCATTTAACTTAGTGGATTTTTAGCAGTAATATTGTGTAAAATACCTAATAAAATTTATTCAGCCCTTAGATACTTGTGCTTCTCAAAGATTATGATTATAATGTTTAATACTAACAAAGCATCACTTAAGTAGTAAATATTATATCAGTCCGTTTACGTCCACTGTTCCACCACGCTTAGCAGCCTGAATGGTGTTTTCATTCAGATAGGGGTATTTTTGAGATGAAAGATGCTTCCCACCCATCAGGTGTATGCATCCCTTAGAAACCTCTTATGACGCCCATAGGTAGATGTGTGGTATATTTTATGCCAGAACCCACAAGGTGAAAGTAGCTAATAACATTGTATAATTATCCATTTAGGTGTCCGTCCTGCAATATGACATTTCATTAAGTTATTCACTTTATTTCATTAAATACCTACTTGGACTATAAGGAGCTTTTTTTTTAATCTTTTTAAATTTTGAATTTTAATTAATACAGTTATAGTAAACTAGCTTATGTCTGCGGCATTTATAATTTCCAACATCTATTTTATCTTGTACCAAATATTTTTTCCACAGTCACCACGCTTAGCCGGCTCATTGGTGACCGCAGTATTATTTTGTAATACACAGGGAAACGCTGCTTCCCAGTTCCTGACTTGTTAAATATCGTGTTCTAACAATCAGGACCAACGGCTTTACGTGCTTTCCCAGGCAGGTTAGTCCCTCAACCAACCAGACCCGGAAAGAAATCTTTGTGTAAAACAAAGATTTTTCTCCGGTGTGGGAATCGAACCTACGACCTCAGAGACTTAAAGAGAGCCAAATGCCGCTACACTGCGGAGGTTGTATGTGGTTTAGGCATAAAAGCAAAACTGACAGACATATTGAGTTACTCAAGTTATAATATTAGAACGGATGTAGAAACTTTTTCTTTAATACATTAAATCAAATCTACAATACGAGGAATAGTATTCAAAAGTGTTTAACTGTGTTGTTTACGTGCTTAGAATAGACCACCCCGTCTTCCTATGGTCGTCGTAAGAGGCCACTAAAGGATGATGCTGATGGATGGGCAGCAGCATCTACCATCATCATCTCAAGGTTACCTTACTTCGATAGCCAACCCGCCTACCTGCCAAGTGCGGTGATTATGGCAATATCCCTCAACGATGTCGTCTTGCCAAGATCTGTTTAGCCATATTCAGCAGTGGATATAAACAGCAAGTAAAGTGAATACCAGTCATCTTTAAAATATGCTTCAAAATTGAGATTGATAAAATTCGACCACCGGTAGGATTTGAACATGCATCTAGGTTAAGCCCCTAATGCTTTAACCAATTAGGCTACGGTGGAATCACACCGATCGTCGAAATTTATCAATCTGTTTTTAACACGTCTCTAAGGGGGACGTTAGTCTACGTGCATAATTCTATCTTTGTAAATTTGAAAGCATAAAACTGAATTAGCTTTAATAATCAGTGTTAATAATAATTTGCTAGTCCCGATTGTTATAACATCATCTATAATAATCGTATGTCAAGGAACGGGTAGCAGCGTTTCCTTGTGTGGTACAACATAATACTGCAGTCACCAACCGGCCTGCCAAGCGTGGTGACTATGGCAAATACCCTCCCTCTCGGGAGGAGGCCCATGTTCAGCAGTGGACGTTATTCAGGCTGATGGTGATGATGATGATGATACTGTGAAGTAATAAAGCAACAAAATTTAAAAGTATGGTAAAAAAAAGAAACAAAAAAACTACTAAGACTTTAAGAGTATGTCTTTAACATAAATAAACATCTATGTGTCACAAGTTCATCTTAAAAAATCATTATAAAATACAATACAATATTAATTATTCATAGTAACATAGTCCACACTGTAACACAATCACCTCGTGAAAACATACACCATAAGATATAACACTAGACCTACATTGCTAATGTTTGCCCACATTTATATTCCGACCGCCACGTAGTAATTCATTCTGAGACGAACGTTAACGTTATGGGCCATAGAGAAAGGTACAGAGATACAATTGTGTGAACTTGTGGTCACATAGTGGTCAAAATTCGATCATAATAAAAAAAAATAGTGGCATTCTGCACTCCTTCTATTATTTATATAAATTACTTGCTTACCACGCGCGCTTTCACTCCCGTTCCCGTGGGAACTTCATAACCCATAGCCTTTCTCTATAAATAGGCTATCTTACACTGAAATATTTTTTGTAATCGGTCCAGTAGTTCCTTAGATTAGCGCGTTCAATCAAACAAACTAGCTTTATTATTAGTATAAGATAAGTTTGCCAAATTTCATACTTCTCCGTCCACGCAATTTCCGTAATAAGGGGTACAGGTAACAATAAAGCAACCAATAAACGTGGATAACGACGTTTTACATATACATAGTATAACAGACAACCCTTACTGATTGACCTCAGCGCCACCTACCTCTGCCTCGGAATAAATTACGCTGAAGTTTGACGCGCTAATCATTTTCATGTAGACACACGCTAAGCTGACGAAAGAGGATGGACGGATAATTGGTAAATGCTGCGGGATCACGGTAAATGTAGGCAGCTTCTAGAAGATCTATGAGAGAGGTTAATCTAGCTGTAGATGTCCTAGGGCTGAAATGGTGATGATGATGACCCGCTAAGTTAGGATTTTCCAAAATGTCAACCGCTAAGGAAGAGTAAGGTATATTCGTGGACTAAGTCGTGAGCTAACTCCGAGTAACTTTACGCTTGGCTAAGGAGTTTGTCAACGTTTTACGTAATAAATTCGTAATATCAGATTTCTGATATATACCTGACATGCTAGGGACATCACGAAGTACCCACATAACTTAGCCATAGGCCATAATAGGCCATAACTGTGCTATTTTAATCAACCCTTTTCTAATTATAGTAGTATTAACTAATAAATTCTGCCTCTCTGCGCAAAAGTTTTCTTTGTCCTCTTTGTGACGTGAGTCCCCCGCGTGTTCTAGACACGGACCCGGTTCCAACGACAGGGGACATAGGATATTATTACAGTAACGCAGAGGTGATTATGACGTAGGTCATGAGATGGCCGAGGAAATTATTTTATTAGACAAAGGGGCGGCTGAGTGTATATAAGTTGGTGCAAATTTGCGTTTATGTGCCATTGTATAGTAAATAATAGGAGCGTTTTGCTTAAAATGTTGATAGCACTTGTATTCTTGTTAACCTCTCGTGCTAAGCTAAAATGCTTGTCTTACAAGTAGGTCCGCGTCGGTAGTGCAATGGGTGGGGATTGAACCGGCGACCACATGATCGCAAGTCCGATGCTTTAGACATTTGTCTACAGCCGTTTACGGTGTATCGTTATCGTTAAATAGTGCACAGTTATTCTGTGACTAGACCTACATCAAAAAAAAAATATAATTGAAAAAGAAAACCGGCTGTTGTTGTTGTTATTGATATCAAGCAAAAAGAAAAGATTTTTGTATGGGAACCCCCTAAATATTTATTTTATTTTTAGTATTTGTTGTTATAGCGGCAACAGAAATACATCATTTGTAATAATTTCACCAAGCTGTCGCGGTTCTTGAGATTCAGCGTGGTGACAGACAGACAGATACACAGCGAAGTCTTAGTAATAGGACCCGTATTTACCCTTCGGGACGGAACCCTAAAAACACGGATTGGTGTACAACGTATATATTTCATCAGTATTCGCTAGAGAACAACAAAGGCAATTTTTACTTGAAAATACAGGATTTTATCCGATGCCTATATATATTTTTTTTTTCTGACGGACATAATGTAGTTAGCCCTGAGGCTTTTGCTGCTTCGCCGGGCATCAAGGCGAGCAGAGCTCCAGCCTAGATAAATAGTTTCAACACTACAAACTAAGCAACCTGCGCAAGAGGGCGTCCCCTGTGGGACTTGGACCTCGGCTCAGGGCAGTCGCTGACGGGAACCGATGCCTATACAGATGCAGCTAGTACAACAAAATAACCGAGGGATAGTACAACAAAATATTTTTGTTACACAACATAAATACAAAATAAAGGTTGACTTCCTAATTTAGTGTATGTCTAAAAAGGCTTGAATGAAACCTTTTTGAAACAATGGAGGTAACCCATCCTAAATCGTAAAGTGTCTTTTCCAGGAAAACAGCGACTGCTATTTAAGGGCCTACCTCCGGCAAAAGCCCTTAGACATTCGCTTAGAAGAAACTAGGTAGAAATATCCACACCCTGCAGTCGTTACACCAGTTAGTAATTCAAGCTAATATTTTAGGAAAAATATGTGAATGAACTTTTGAAATGATTCTATATTCTACGCGTAGTGTAAGTTTAAACGAAGATATTTAGTTCTATTGTTATACTCACCATCTATAATTATAATTTTTATATAACTTCGAAAATAAAACATAAAATGAAATTTATTGAAAATATACGGATCTTGAGAAATTTTTAAGTCTCTTTTAATTCTTGAGCGTCCTTAAATTATATTTCTTTAACATAAAGAGAAAATAGACCTTCAATTGTCTTTCGTTTTTCTTTAAAATAACAGAAAACAGACACTTAGTTGTCTTTCGTTTCTTTGTTTAACATACGGAAAAAATAGATCTTAAATTGTCTTTCTGAACAATAAGGAGAAAGTTGTCGTTCAATTGTATTTCCTTTTTATGTCAAGGAAAGTTTTTTTTTTAAATAGAGAGAACATAGAAGTTAAATATACGCTATTTAACCTAAGGGTCCGCCTTAAGTACCCACCACGCATTTTGTGTTGACTCTCTGTTGAACAGGATGGAAAGATCCTGTTTGTTCGCCAGTGACAAGGGTTGGATCATTAGAGGAAAAAGATTAATTATATCAAGTGTTGCTCTTCTTTGTTTTGCGTACTCGCATGTGCCTACTCTTCATTAATAGATACTTGATATGAGGCTAAAATAATAAGGTCATTCACATTAAATAACCATTTCGTAGGTTGGATCCCCACACCGAACCAGCATTTTTTGTATAAATTAATGCCGCGTCAAGGATTACCCGATTGTTACCATCATTATAACAAGTTTTACCAAGGAACAGGTAGCAGCGTTTCCTTAGGTGTAACAACATAATACTGCAGTCACCCAGTCCCTGGTAAACATGGTGACTATGGCAAAACAACTTTTTATTTTTTGTTGTTCGTGGGAAATGCATTTACGTATTCCCACCGCCGCTGCAGCGTATTCTTGCGCTGGCGGTAGGAAATGTGGGACTCGCCCTCTCCATAGCAGGGTATGCTAACTCATACCACGAGGAGAGGACCCTACACCATTAAAACCCCCCGGACACTCCTTCGATCCACCGTTGGCGGGGGCCGAGTACGTATGAGCAATTCGGCCCCCCGTCGGCATTCACCCAACCCCTGGTAAGCAAGGTGATTATGGCAAAACCCCTCCCACGAGAACAGACCTATGTACAATAGTGGAAGTTATACGAGCTGATGATGATGATAGCAACGATTCAGATCCAGCGATTTCATCTTTCACTACAACTATAATATCAACCAATAAAACAAAAATATATGTTTCTAATTTACTTCTATAGCAGCATTTTCTCATAAAATACCTCACCTTTTAATTAACACCGTGTGAAGGAAACTTGCAAAACGTATATTCATTTGTATGGGTTGTTCCTATGTATATATTATGTACATGTCAATCACATACGAAAGTAGGTGCTGTTACGTCACATCCTTTTCAACCCACCCTCGCCATTTCGTGGTTCATTAAGCAGTACGGTAACTGTCCGGAAAAGCTATGGGAAAATATTGTTATATTGTAAAATGTTAGCTACGATTTTATTGTGAAGTGTGAGTGTAGTTAATAAATCATTCATCAGAGACAATTATTTAAAACTAGGTTAAATAAGGGCTTTATAAGCTATCTAACAATGAATCAAGTCAAAATAGTAACTACCGTTTTGGAGATTAAACGGCTACGGACAAACAAAAATAAAGATAAAATTAGCTATCTACAAAATCGGTCTAGCCGTTACTGAGATGGACATAAACAAATATTTTGATTGGGTTTTTGCTATAACGCTATAGATATACATATGAATTTTAGTAATAACCTGTTATGTTTCAATTTTTTTTTTAGTCAAATGTAGTTATCCCCGAGGCTTTTGCTACTTTACCGGGCATTAAGGCGAACAGAGCTCCAACCTAGATAAATGAAACAAACACTTCAATTTTATTTATTTGTATAGAAAATGCATTAATTAAATTTATAATTTAATAGAAAAATAAGTAAACTAGTAGAATAAAAACACAATCAGGTTATTGTAGATACACCGTGACGTGTACTATTCGAAAGGTCATTGCTGACACTCATCAAACCAACCGTGACTGGTGGAAACTATGGTGTAAAGTCGGGGTTTTTCCTCGAAGCGCACCAAATTTGAACCAGAAAGTTGTTAATTAACCAGAAAATTTTAAAATACATATTGATATAATATTACGATGTTCAAGGAATACTTTTAGTGCGGTTCTAGGAATATTTTTGGTGCGTTGCGTGGTCGCATGCTCTACTTGGTGCGTTTCAAAGAATGAATTCATTTGCGTGCGATTCAAAGTGGTGGTGCTTTGAGAATAAAGAAAAATTCAATTAAATTTGAATATCCCATAATGTTATCAACATTAAATTTACGTAATATTTTTTCATAAAATTATGAAAAAGTCATGGGTTTTCAAACCCTTGAAGTTTACTAATTCTTACTCTTTTTTAGGGTTCCATTCCCAAAGGGTAACAACGGGACCCTATTTCTAAGACTTCGCTGTCTGTCTATCACCAGGCTGTATCTTAAGAACGACGATAGTTTTAAATTTTCACAGATGATGTATTTCTATTGCCAACAACAAATACTAAAAACTAAATAAAATAAAATTTTAAAGGGGGCTCCCATACAAAAAACGTTTTTTTAGCTCTTTTTTGCTTGCTAAGGCACTTGGAAATGGTACAGAACACTTCGAGCGCGAGTCCGACACGCACTTGGCCAGTTTAAAAAACCGGTAAAATAAAATTATTAACAGTACACAACAAATATATATATACAAAAGAAATTCAACATAATTATTTCGCTAACAGCTGCTATCTCTTTCAGACAACCTCTGCACGATCTTGTAAAATAAAATGTAAGTTCTTGTAATCAGTATGTGTATTTTTATTAAACAATTCATTTTGAAGTTCTACAATTTTAAATGTACCACTGTATCAAGACAATTTAATACTTTCCCTGTAGCTTAGCAACAATTTATTCATACTTAATTTAAACGCTGTAATTAATGCGCTGAGAAATTAAATAAATAACTAGCAGGAACAGTAATTTAAATAAATGAGACATTTAGAACCATTTCGCAGATAAATTCCAATCTGAAGCGAGCAATATCAAAAGAATGTCCAAAAAGATGAATTAACACTGCAAATATGGAACTGGCAAAATCATGTAAAATTCTTAGTTTGAAATATCGTGTGTTGATAATGTTGTCATTATCATCATCATAATATCAGCCTACTGTCGTCCACTGTTGAACATAGGCCTCCCCTATTTATGTCTAGCAGGAGCGATTGCTAGCGGCCTACATTCACTGACTCGGTCGTCGGACAATCGTGCAGGCGGTCGTGCCTCGCTGCGCTTGCCAGTTCGTGGTCTCAACTCGAGAATTTTAACGAACATTTCTGATCCATCCACCGTCTCTTCAAGCTGGGTCCTACCCATTGCCATTTCAGCTTGTTAATCCGTTGAGCTATGTCAGCAACTTTCGTTCTCCTGCATTTTTGTTTTCATTTCTGATGCTTACACTCAGGGAAATGCTAAGCATCGCTTTTTTCCATAACTAACGGAGCTGCTTTGAGCTTTGTTGTACCATACTATAATAATATATAGCCAGTTTCACATGTATTAATCGTCTATTTTTACTACAAATAATTATATTCTTCTTTTCTTAATATATGGAAATTTCTAAATAATTGATACTAATAGTTCAGTCAACTTTTAGCTGGAGCAAGATATATCATTATTATCACAGAAAAATGTTTAATTTCTACTGACAAAACTAAATTTGCTTTCCTCATAACCAGCATAAATAAGGCAATATGAAGAACTAAACAGAAGAACTATTAATAGAAGAACATATAGGAACATATCTAAATATATTTTACCTAACAAGTCAGTACCACACTCAACCGGCTACCCGAATCGCCATAAATTCTACAATGTCGCAAACAGAAAAAGCTACGGTAGACCAATGTGTTATAATGGATTTATTAATTTCACGCGCCACGCCACAACTTCATTGAGTTTAATGCCTCTAGCTTGATTAATAGACCTCTGGTTTAGATTTAGACATCTGTTTTATGATTATAAAGAATTTTGTAGTGTGAGCGGGTGATGTTTCAATTTGGGTTTAGTTAAAACTAGCTTCTCGCTCGCCGTTTTACCTGCGTAGCTCCCGTTCCCATTTCATAATTAAATTGGGCTAATGTTACTTTTGGATAACGTCGGTTGAGAATGGTGAAAGAATTTTTGAAGAATAAATTTATCGTTTCCTCCTCTCTTCTAACTTGCCTTTCCCGACAGGGTCCATACTTTGTGCAAGTTTTGTCTTTGTAACAACTCAATATACATATGGTGTGCAATAAATGAATATGAATTTGCGGTAACAAAATACAGGCAACCCTTTTATGCGTCATCCAAAAACATAATACGTATTTAACCAAGTATGTAGGCACACTAAAGATACACAGGCGCGAGCTAATAAATACACTGCGAGAATATTTACCCAAATGCTTACGTCTCATATATCAGTTCCTATGATAACAAATCTCACCCTTTTAGGGATTATGCACACCATCATTCATCCCTGCTTACCCTGAGATGGACATAAGCCTGCCTTTGTTAAAATTCTGCTTTCAGTATGTTTGCTTAGCGTCCTGAGAGATATTTTTTTGCGATATTGATTTATGTTTGAGGTATTTGAATATAGAGACTAAGATCGTTTATTCTGTATACATAGTTGTTTGATTCTTTTAAAAAAGGGCGTATGTACGCTGTGATTGGTACCGTCCGGGTTAATGAATGCACTTAATAGGGATGGCGATTAAAATAAAGTATTTGTTCTATCGGTCGAGCGAGGTCGTCGGTTCGATCCCCACACAAGACAGGAAATCTATATGAAAATTCTAAGATTTCTCTCCGGGTCTGGTTGGTTGAGGGACTACGCTCCATGCCTCGAAAGGCACGTTAAGCAGGGGTGTACTACGCCGAATCGAATGCCAAATAATCGAATATCAATTGATCGACCACTATAAATCGAACGACTAAATACTCGAACGTTCATAACATCGAATGGTTATTAAATCGAACATTCAAAACATCGCACACTCAATACATCGAGTGTTCAGAATATCGAATGTTTGTTTGATCGAGTGATCAAAATATCGAATGTTTGTTTGATCGAGTGATCAAAATATCGAATGATTGTTTGATCGAGAGTTCAACGCATCGCATATTCATTCTATCCAAAGATCAATACAAATATTTTTTAAGAATACAAAAAAAAAACTAAATTTTAATTGCATTGAAAAGGCAAACGCAAGATTGGGAGACCTTCTTCACAAAAAAGAGGCAAAAGAGATGTTAATGCAATTAAAATTTAGTTTTTTTTTTGTATTCTTAAAAAATATTTGTATTGATCTTTGGATAGAATGAATATGCGATGCGTTGAACTCTCGATCAAACAATCATTCGATATTTTGATCACTCGATCAAACAAACATTCGATATTCTGAACACTCGATGTATTAAGTGTGCGATGTTTTGAATATTCGATTTAATAACCATTCGATGTTATGAACGTTCGAGTATTTAGTCGTTCGATTTATAGTGGTCGATCAATTGATATTCGATTATTTGGCATTCGATTCGGCGTAGTAGGTACACCCGTTAAGCAGTTGTTCCTGATTGTTATAAAATCATCTATAATAATCGTATATCAAGGAACGAGCAGCAGCGTTTCCTTGTGTGGTACAACATAATACTGCGGGCACCAACCCGCCTGCGAAGCGTGGTGACTATGGCAAATACCCTCTCTCGGGAGGAGGCCCATGTTCAGCAGTGGACGTTATACGTGTGATGTATGACTAAGTGTTCATTGCACTTTCCGTATATGGTGCACGCGTGCAACCTAATTGATGTATTGTACCTAGCTCATAAGATCATCTATTTTTATTGAATATACTTTCATACGTTAAACTGACCAGTCGTCTTTTCATTTATTCGCCTTTACCTAAATGTAGTAACCTACCTATTACCAATGAAGCTCGTCTAGCTTCGTATGGCGACCCACTGCCGGTTTTCTAGTTTTTCAGCTTTTCAGGGTGATAATAATTAAAATGGGCAAACAAGTATCCAAGGAGTTCAAAGAGGAAGTAATAATTGCCCAAAACGGACAAGGAAACAAAGCAAAATACAACTTCTTGGCGTACAACTTATGGAAAAAACTTCATAAATGCCTTACCAAGAAGATCGAAAGGCAAGCGACGACTATTGCTTTGCAGCAGAGGCGAGTTTCAGTGTAATAGAACCCGGCCAATAACTAACGTTGTGAAAAAAATTCGGACATGTGGCGAATGAGTGCAAATGGTGAAAATACATTGTGTAAGTGAACTTTATAATAATATACTATTAAGTACTTAGGATAATTTTTGTTATGGTATTTTTACTAAACGTATAACGTGCTATTTTATTTTATAATATGTCTTTTTTCAATAAATAGAGCTAATGTTAGAATTACAAAATATATATGAGCAGCTGGTAGATATTAGAACTTATTTAATTAAAATTGGATCGCATCGGCGACAGAATAGTGAAGCTGCACAGAAACAATTTCAAAAGGCAGTAAAGATTTATAATAAGTATACCGAAATATTTGACGTATATGTTAAAAAGGTAGAAAAGGCAGAAATATCGCTAAGTGATGTTGATTTGCACTTGTCAAATAAGATAGACTCAATTTATGCTGATATAGAAAATTTTATGATGAGTAGAAATAGTAGCGAAACCATGGCTACAAAACCCAATTTTGATTTGAGAGTGGCGGTTAGTCTATTACCAATAATGGACGACACCGAAAAAGTGACTTTACAATTAATTGACGCAATAGAATTGTATTCTTCCATGATTTTAGATACGGATGCGTCAATCCTCATTAAATATGTTTTAAAGACTAGGCTATCACATAGTGCAAAATTACGTTTAGCAGATTCATATGGCTCTGTTGACGAAATGGTTGCTGAAATGAAAGCACATCTTTTAACAAAAAAATCGGACACCGCGTTACAAAAAAAAGTTACAAAGTGCTTATCAAGGTGGTAGGTCTATAGATCAATTTGGGAAAGACTTAGAGCAACTGTTTGTGGATCTGACAATTTCACAAGCCGAGGGCAAACCTGAAGCGCACAAGATATTAAAACCCTTAAATGAAAGACAGGCTATTCAGAAGTTTGCCGACGGGTTGCGAAATGAGCGGCTTAGTACTGTCATAGCTGCGCGTAATTATAGTTCATTAAAGGAAGCTATACAAGGTGCTAAAGATGAGGAGGTAAATATGCCTTCCACATCAGGGCAGATATTTTCAGCTCGAGGCAGGATGAATAATAATAGGGGCTACCCAAATAATGGGTACCGAGGCCAGTATGTTTCGATGCGCGGTACCTCTACACCGTTTCGCGGAAAACCATTTTTCAGGAATAACATAAATAATGATAGGACATTTTACGGTACGTCTTATTATCGTAGTAACGGTCGTAGTCGTGGTAATTTTTCAGGCCGTAATAGATTCCGTACATATAATAACCAGCAAAATTTTAATCGAAAAAAACATCATGTCAATGTGACACATGAATCGCAAGATAGTTCTAAATCGGAGGAAACTGAAAAGTTCCAGTTTTTTCGAGACTAATTACGTGTTAACTTATCGGAATATGAACTCTATACATCTTTATATCGATGACCATATGTGTACATGGCTCATTGATACGGGAGCATCTTTGTCAGCTGTGAAACAAAGTGTGATTCATTCATGGAGCGAGTTCATTCGCCCTAAGACGACGAACATAAATGGTATTGGTGGTCAAATTACATCTACTGGGTGCATAGAGTTGATATTACGTAACGAAAATAATGAATCATTTACACATGACTTTTATATCTTTAACGATTTGCCATTAAATGTAGACGGAATTATAGGACAAGATTTTTTATCCAAATTCAATTCTATAATTAATTTTGAAAATCAAACTTTAATATTACAAAATAGTCAGGGAATTCCGATTATTTTACCTGTAGAGTTATATTCAATAGGAAATACAAATGAGAACGCGTGTATTAAGTTGCCCGCGCGATGCGAAATTCAAGTAGATATTCCAACTAATAGGACAGGTGATTGTGTAGTAATTTCAAATGAGATTTGCGAAGGTGTATTTATAGCTAATTCATTATGTGAGAGTAAAAACGGTAAGGTCACCGTGCGTATTATGAACACACGGGAAACCGATGTTATTTTACGTTGTTTCACACCAGAAATTCGTGGTTTACAAGAATATCATTGTTATTCATTTAATAAAATAATTAATAACGCGGATAGGGTAAAATCTTTGTTTTCTTTGCTTAATCTTAATAATTATTTGAATAAAGAAGAGGAGACGTCAATATCAAATATTTGTGCAAAATTTGCGGATGTTTTTCATTTACCAGGAGACAAGTTAAATACAACAAACTTGTATGAGCAAAAAATTCATTTAAAAGAAAATGTAAGTCCAGTTTATAAAAAGCCATATCGTCTTCCACATTCTCAAAAAGCAGAAATAAATAAGCAAATAAAACAAATGTTAGAAAATGATATTATAGAGGAGTCGACGTCTGAATGGTCGAGCCCTTTACTGATTGTTCCCAAAAAGAGTGATGCTAGTGGTGAAAAAAAGTGGCGTGTTGTGATTGATTATAGGGGATTGAATGAATGCATACAAAAAGATAATTTTCCACTACCAAACATAACCGAAATTTTGGATTCTTTGTCAGGGGCTATGTATTTCAGTCATTTAGACCTCAATCAGGGCTACTATCAAATTAAATTAGACCCAGAGAGTCGTAAATACACTGCATTTTTGGCTGATAAGGTCTATCAAATGAAACGCCTTCCCATGGGCTTAAAAATAAGTCCTAGTGCATTTAGTAGAGCGATGACTGTAGCATTATCGGGTTTAAATTACGACAAATGTATTGTTTATTTGGATGACATAATAGTAATGGGTAGAAATTTACAAATACATAATAAAAACCTAATTGACGTCTTTACAAGGCTTCGAGAAGTAAATTTAAAACTTAATCCATTAAAATGTACATTTTTGAAGAAAGAACTTTTGTATTTAGGTCACGTGGTAACACCAGAGGGTATAAAACCAGATGAAAACAAAGTTAAAGTTTTACAAAATTATCCGATTCCGAAAAATGCAGACGAAGTCCGTAGATTCGTTGCGTTTGCAAATTATTATCGGAAATTTATTCCAAATTTTGCTAAAATCACATTACCTTTAACGAACTTGACAAAAAAATATATAGCATTTAATTGGAGTAAAGAATGTTTACATGCGTTCGAGACCTTGAGAAAAGCGTTAATTAGTCCTCCATTATTACAATACCCAAATTTTTCGGAAGAAAATGAATTTATTTTAAATACCGATTCATCAGGGTTTTCTATTGGATGTGTGATTGCAAATGGAGACAACAAACCGATAGCATATGCAAGTCGCCCACTAAATAAAGCGGAGCGCAATTATCCGATAATTGAGAAAGAGCTTTTGGCGATAGTTTGGGCTGTAAAGTATTTTCGGCCATATTTATATGGGCGCCGGTTTAGAGTCATCACGGATCATAAGCCGTTGATTTATTTATTTAACATGCGCGACCCTTCGAGTAGGTTAACAAAGTTTCGATTATGTCTGGAGGAGTACGATTTTGTAGTAGAGTATATGAAAGGGAAAGATAATGCAGCTGCAGATGCACTATCTAGGATTGAATTGACAAGTGAAGAGTTAAAGAGCATGTATGAGTGTGTGATAGGGGTCATGACTAGAGCGCAATATAGAAGAATGGAAGAAGAGAAAAATGAAAATATGCTGACTAATAAGAGTTCCTGCAATAATCGGTCTGATCAACCAAGAGTTGCGGAAATTCTTAAAAAACCACACAATTTTACCGAGTTGAACTTTGATGAAAACAGTTTAAATATACATAAAAAGCAAACCGATAATTAAAGACATGAGTTGATGAAGGTGATATGTCACATTTTTGAGATTTTGTGTTTTTTTGCATAGATGAGCTTGAAATGTCGATGACTACAGACTACTGGCATTAAACCGTCGATTTAAGGCTTATTTTTCAAAATAATATGTTGAAAAAGGTGTTATGTACAGTTAACTTTGAAAATGGCACTGGATGAAAGAGATATGGGCCCATATCACCTTCTTCCAGATAAATAAAGTAAAGACGTTATTTTTCTTTCGTGGAAGAAAAGTGATATGTACGTACATAGCACCTTCTTCCACTCAGCTTACGATGGTTGAAAGACGCGATGTCACTTTTTCATGAATTAAGGTGTTATGTGACATGCATATTACATTCATTTATTCACGACATTTAGTTATTTTGATTCTCATTCGGTCACATTATCGCGCATGTTTAGGGTTCCGTACCCGAAGGGTAAAAACGGGACCCTGTTTCTAAGACTTCGCTGTCTATTTGTCTGTCACCAGGCTGTATCCCAAGAACCGCGATACCTAGACAGTTGAAATTTTGAGAAATTATGTATTTAATTTACTAAAAAATATATAACAATTATTTAAGGGGGGCTCCCATACAACAAACCTGAATTGTTTTTCTCTTTTTTGCTCGATATTAATGAAAGCAACAGACAGGCACATGAAAATGATACGGAACATTTCGTGCGCGAGTCCGGTTCGCAATTGGCCGGTTTTTTTAATAATGCATAGTGTAACTAAAAAAATATTGTTAAAATACTGCTGATGGTCACCCAGTAAAGGAAAATAATCCATCCATGATTACAAGGATAAGCTTAAAAAAACATGGTGTTAAGTGTTAGTTACTTTTAGTTAAAATTAAAAGTTCAAACATTAATAAATTTACACCACCGGCAGGATTTGAACTTGCATCTTAGGTATACTTAGCCTCTAATGCCTAGACCATTTGGCCACAGTGGAACCCAACCGGTCGTTGAAATTTATCAACCTCTTTATAACACGTCTAACACGGTAACACGTAGATCAGATGCCATCTATCGATAATACTTAACAAGACAAATATGTCCAAAGTTGCATTTGGAATACATTTTTTATACGATGACACCGCCCATATTTACATTTTAAAAATTTTGATTATTTTGAATTGAGCTTAATATATTTACACTACCGACCATCTTATGCTAGAACATTCCTTTGGGTAGTGATGGTATTTTATTTGCGGAAAGCCTTTCGTTCTTGTAATGTAAGTGAGCAAGCAGTACAAGGCAAAATTAATAATTTTTTCTACTAGTAACCAACACGAACGTGAAGATTCTGAGATATTAATATGCAAAAATCAAAACAAATCGGAAAAACACCTCAGAAATACGCAGTAACGCTAATAAGTATAACGTAAAAAACTTAAGGAATCACTAAAGAAATTTCGAACATGTGTAGGATATACCAACTAAAACAATAATATATTATATAAGTAAAGTAAAATATAATATTTATATTATAATTAAGACAGTACAACTTACATTCTTACTTTAAAACCTAACTAAAAGTGCAGAAAAGTTGACTTTTGTTTATGGAAGAAGGAGTTATGTGTAGTTTTTTTAGAAATTATATAATAAAAAATATTAATTTGTTTAATTGCTTTCGTACCATTAATATTTCAGGTTGTTTACACAACTTGGTATCATAGTTTAATTTAAAAATCTGTTTCGTAGCGACTTATTTAAAAAAATAAAAGTGAAACTTTAAACTCGATTTACTCAAAATTATGATTTTGTGACTTATCACCTTCATCCACTCACGTCTTCAATTGTTATAGTGAAAATAGGTACCTAATATATTCACCGTCATTGTCGTTAATATCAGTAAATCGAAGCTCTCGATCATGTTTCAAACGAGATTTGTTCGTGAGAGAGTTAGAGCAGATATGTAAACAAAATGATATTAAAGAATTATGCATAATTAGAAATAACGACAATAAAGAAATAATAAGCGAACTAGCAAGTATTATTACGAAAATGAAAAAGTGGGAAGGTCCACGATTATGTATTATTAAAGGAGTGAGTAGAATAGAAAATAAAGACGATCGTAAAGTTATTTTAAATGATTACCATATTTTACCTAGCAGTGGCCATGCGGGTATTCGAAGGATGACTAATAACATTAAAAGACATTATTATTGGACAGGAATGGACAGTGACATTGCTAATTTTGTTAGGAAGTGCGAACAGTGTCAAAAACAAAAGTTCCATAAGCACACACGAGAGCCAATGTGTATAACTACAACAGCGACGTCAGCATTTGACAAATTATATTTAGATTTGGTTGGACCTCTCAGTAAAGATTGTAATGACTGTTGTTACATATTGACTCTTCAATGTGAACTTACAAAATATGTAGAAGCTTACCCATTAATAAATAAAGAAACTCAAACAGTTGCCCGAGCTTTCGTAGAAAATTTTATATTGCGTTACGGTATTCCACGTGAAATCGCGACGGACAGAGGTAGTGAGTTCATCTCATCAACCATGAAAGATACATGTAAGTTACTAGGTATCAACAGTATTCAGTCCACAGCATATCACCATGAGTCGATTGGTTCTTTAGAAAATTCTCACAAGGCCTTGGGAGCTTTCTTAAGAATACAAACAGATAACCAGGCTCACATGTGGAGCAACTGGTTACAATATTGGTGTTTTTCGTATAACACAACAGTGCATTCTGAAACTAGATATACACCTTTTGAACTTGTTTTTGGTAAATTATGTAACATTCCAAATAACCTTGTAAAAAATGTAGACCCAATATATAATTTTGAGGATTATCCTAAAGAATTAAAATTTAGACTACAAAAATCATGCGAAGACGCACGAAATAATTTAATTCAATCAAAAGTTTGTAGAAAAACTAAATATGACAGGCAATGTAATTCAGTTAGCTATAATACTGGAGATTTGTTACTTTTAAGAAATGAAAATAGGGAAAAATTAGACCAAGTATATTTAGGTCCTTTTAAGGTTATACAAGATTTAGGCGCAAATGTTAAAATATTGCAAAAAGGGAAAGAAAACGTTGTTCACAAAAACAGAACTATTCCATTTTATTTGTAACAATTTATAATATTATTGTGAAGAGTATACATTTTTAGTAGTTATTATGATATATTATGTTTAAAGTTGTTATGTTATTCATGTTTAGATTAAGGCACCGTGTTATTGTATAAACAGAGTGTCAAATAGGTTTAGATCTTATGTACTAAGAAACTTGTAACCAGAAACTAGTTGCTAGAATGATGATGCAATATGTATTCGTGTATATTAATTTTAAGATTAAAAAAAATATGTTATTGTATTACCATTTTTTTTTCAAAAACAAGGGGATGATGTGATGTATGACTAAGTGTTCATTGCACTTTCCGTATATGGTGTACGCGTGCAACCTAATTGATGTATTGTACCTAGCTCATAAGATCATCTATTTTTATTGAATATACTTTCATACGTTAAACTGACCAGTCGTCTTTTCATTTATTCGCCTTTACCTAAATGTAGTAACCTACCTATTACCAATGAAGCTCGTCTAGCTTCGTAATACGGGCTGACGGTGATGATGATTTTGTAAGTGTGTGTTTTATAACAAAACTATTGTCCACACTTTGCACGACGCGAATAAATTAATTATGAATTGTATTTCCTATATCTACGTGTCTAATGTAGGTACAAGTCAGCAATAGAAATAGGACATAGGAATACACGAAGATTGTCTTGTCCGGCATCCCAAGACCTTCTAGATGATTTAAGACTTAACCGCTACGCCACGCCAGCTTACTATACAACCACTATAGATGTATCAATCACTACTATTATTAACAAATAGTGCAGTCTATATATTAAATCAATAAAAAAATAGACTGCACTATTTATCACGCCAGCTTAATATACAACCACTGTAGATATAACAATCACTACTATTATAAACAAATAGTGCAGTCTATATTTTAAATCAATAAAAAAATAGACTGCACTATTTATCACGCCAGCTTACTATACAACTACTATATATGTATCAATCACTACTATTATAAACAAGTAGTGCAGTCTTTATTTTAAATCAATAAAAAAAATATAGACTGCACTATTTGCCACGCCAGCTTACTATACAACCACTGTAGATACCTATAACAATCACTACTATTTTAAACAAATAGTGCAGTCTATATTTTAAATCAATAAAAAAATAGACTGCACTATTTATCACGCCAGCTTACTATACAACCACTATAGATGTATCAATCACAATTTTATAAACAAATAGTGCAGTCTATATTTTAAATCAATAAAAAATAGACTGCACTATTTATCACGCCAGCTACTATACAACCACTATATATGTATCAATCACTTCTATTATAAACAAGTAGTACAGTCTTTATTTTAAATCAATAAAAAAAATATAGACTGCACTATTTGCCACACCGGCTTACTATACAACCACTGTAGATATCGCATACCTCGGACAATAAAGGCGTATATACACATACGCAATTTTTTTTTTATTTCGCCAATCGATGTAAAATACTTCGACTCATGTTCTATATTTTTTTCGTAATTTTCCTTACAAAAACCATAAAAATGGTTTAAAAAAATACAATAGGTACTTCCTTAAGAAATATTATAATTAACTGGCAAAAAAACGTAAATATAGTTGCTCGATGCATAATTTATTTAAACCATTAACATTATCCACGTAATCGCAATCCAGTCTTTATTGCTCCAGTCAAATTAAAAGATGTGCACTCGTAAGTTACTTACTCCTTTATTGCACAGTATATTATCGAATAAATTTTTCGTAACTTCACTTATGCGTCACTGTTAAACATATTCCGAAACGTATGTGTACTCAATCCTTAAATTTTTTATAGATTATTTCACAAGTCAATAATTATTGGAAGTTAGGAGATCATGTACGTCAGTGGGATTTCATACTACGTTATGTTAAATCAAAACCAAAACGTGTTGAAGTTGTTAATGCAAAGAAGCCAAAAACGCACACTCTTGAAGAATAAATCTTCAAAGAATAAATCTTTGCCTACACATCACGGTAAAGGTGAATATATTGTTTGCAAAACAATGTTTTTACGCACTTTAGATATCAATGAAAAAACTGTGTACAATGCAATTGATAAACAGGAGTCAGGATCAATTTTTGATTTAAGAGGTGAACATTCAACAAGACCCAATAAATATTCTTCTGAAACTATTAACAGTATAATAAGCCATATCAATTGATTTCCAAGAAAAGAAAGCCATTACTTACGAGCTCAAACACAGAGGCAATTTTTATGTGAAACACTTAATCGGGCTAAAATGTACCGGCTTTATAAAGAATGGCTGTTGAATTATCCAGATTATCAAAACGTAACACCAGCTAGTGAACGATTATATATACATATTTTCAACACCAAGTTTAATTTAGGCTTTATCTGTCCCAAAAAAGATATGTGCGAAATTTGCAGCGTGTATGAAAATGCAGACGAAGAAAGAAAATAACAGTTGAAAAGTGATTATGATACGCATCTTAAGAACAAGGAAACTGTAAGAGAACTTAAAGAAATGGAAAAGTTGAATTCCGACCCTAAAATAAAAACCATGGCGTGTTTTGATCTACAAAAGGTACTTTCTATACCGCAATCACCGGTGGGGATATTTCACTATAAAAGAAAGTACCCAGTGCTGAATTTTACTATATACGACATTCTTCAGAAACAAGGCTATTGTTACATGTGGCATGCGCAGATAGCAAATCGTGGAGCCAATGAAATAGCCAGTTGTTTGTAGATATTTTTACAGAATGAAAGTGCAAGAGGTATTCAAGAGATATCCTTATATTCTGATAATTGCACAGGGCAAAACCGCAAAAGGTTCGTTATTGCCATGTTAAATACATGCCTGTAAGAAATTAAAAATCAAAATTACCCATCGTTTATTACAAAAAGGGCATACTCAGTGCGAGGGAGATTCAATGCACTCAGTTATCGAAAAAAATAAAAAACACCAAGTACTTTTTGTCCCTGACCAGATGTATGGATTAGTGAGAAATGCTAAGATTAATGGCAATAAATACATAGTTAAAGAGATGACACGGGAGGACTTTTTTAATTTCAAACTTTTAGTAGACAACTCTAAAAATTGGTCCCATGATGAAGCGAATCAAAAAGTTTATTGGAGCAAGATTAAATAATTATTTGTATCACCTGAGGATCCCGAAAAACTTTTTTTAAAATATGAATATGAGTCGAATCCTGTTGTCGTTGATACCAATATTAAGACCCGGAATAGGACTAGAAACAAAAAGTCATCTACTAACTCAGCCAGCTTACGCGAATTACCTACAGCGACCCTGAAGCTGGCTTATAACGAGCCTTTGAAAAGATCCAAAAATCTCTTTAATAAGCCTGTGTGATTCGAATGCTATTCCGTTAAACTATCAAAGCTTTTTCCGAAATTTGGTGCCCAATGATGGTATCCGTGCTGATGAAAGTGATTATGAGTAGATAACTTCATTATGTCTTTTTATATTCTATGGTTCCGATGTTGTTAAAGTAGCAGTTGTGTGCGAGGGCACATTTAGATTACAAGAAGTTAGGAATATTTTTTTATAGTCGTTACCATTTTGATCTCTTATAATCATTGTGATAATTTATAGTTTTGATGGTGTCTTCAAAATAATTAATATTATGTAGACTTTTATATTAGTATTATTGTAGGTACCTGATAGATTGACGTGCTATGAGTAGATAATTATGTAAAAGTTACTTACCAAAGTTTTAAAGACGTTGCGTGCCATTAATGTTTAAATATAGCTATGGTTGTGAAAATATAATAATAAGAATTCATATTGTTCATTTTGTAACTTACATAGATGTAAGAAATTGCTATTGTTAGCAAAATAAGTACAAAATAAAGAATTATTAAAAAATATATATAATTTCGTTTTATTCCTGCAATTAATCACCAAACTCTTTTTGATATATTGTACAGTAGTTGTAAAATAATAACATATTAGATACCCACAATTCTGAAATTAAAATGTAAAGTTATTTTTTGTTATTATGAAAATATAAGAAAATATGGAAAACTCTGTAAAATATTTCTTCGTGCAATAAATAAGTGTGTCACATACAATATAAAATCTTAATAAATTATCACTGCAATATACACTTACATAAACTTACTTATTATATATTTTCAAAAATAAACGTGCTATAAGTACTTAAAACTAAAAGCTCCGAGGTTATATCACGAGGAAAAACAAGCAATAAAAGCGTTTGTATACATAAGATCCATGTTTTGTTTAGGCCTAAACAGCAAAAAAGGTGTATGTTTATTTACCAACAGTTACTTAAGGAAAACCCTAATACAATAAATAGGTAATTGGTAATTTTCCCTGTACTATGAAAACAGTAAATCTATCTATAATTTCAGTAAATACATATTAAAGAGCTTATTTAGAGGCTTCTCACGATATATGATACGAAGTACTTTCATTATTAGTTCAGGCAATATTCCAGAAACAAACTGTTTATTGGCTCTCCTGTAAAGTTGGTGTTTTCCAGATACGCCTTTATTGTCCGAGGTATGCGTATAACAATCACTACTATTATAAACAAATAGTGCAGTCTATATTTTAAATCAATAAAAAAATAGACTGCACTATTTATCACGCCAGCTTAATATACAACCACTATAGATGTATCAATCACTACTATTATAAACAAGTAGTGCAGTCTATATTTTAAATCAATAAAAAAAATATAGACTGCACTATTTGCCACGCCAGCTTACTGTAGATACCTATAACAATCACTACTATTATAAACAAATAGTGCAGTCTATATTTTAAATCAATAAAAAAATAGACTGCACTATTTATCACGCCAGCTTACTATACAACCACTATAGATGTATCAATCACTACTATTATAGACAAATAGTGCAGTCTATATTTTAAATCAATAAAAAAAATATTTTTATGTCATATCAGTCCATTTTTATGTGTTGCATGCAAACTGGTGACAAACAATTTTTTTTATTTTATTATCGTATTGCGCGCATTATATTTTTATGTGATCAAAACTTCTTTGAGATTACTTTTGAGCAATTTGCAAAGTGGTGTCATCGTATAATTGACGGCGAGTCATAATATTTATTATTGCTTTTCATAAACATAAAATGCGTAAATTGCTATTTTAGTAGACATCGTAAAGGCAGGATAACTTCGCTATTAGAATTTTTATGGTGTATTTATTATTTTTTGGTATAACGCTTTATGAATTTTTAGGAAGAAATGTGCTTATGTTAGCTCTTAAATCTCCATTATTGAAATTTCTAACCAATTCGATAATTTTTATTTAATACGTCGCATCGTTGCAACAGATTTTAGACTTTTACTTTAATTTAATATATAAAGCTGAAGAGTTGGTTTGTTTTCTTGTACGCAATAATCTCAGGAACAGGACCGATTTGTAAAATTCTTTCAGCGTTAGATAGCCCATTTATCGGGGATGTCTACAGGCTTTAATTTGAGAAGTAAAACCGCGCGTGGAAACCAGTATTAGATAAGATTATTGTATGGTGTAAACTGTTGATCAAGTTAAAGAAACAAATAAATGAACATTTAAATTGTATTTAGATTACTTATAATATTTTAGGTGGTACTTATGTAAGAAAAAAATTAACGCAAACGCCTCTTAGCTAACAACATAAATGCCTACCATATAAAAGGTCCATTAAGGAAATCTATACTTATACATTATAAAGAGGAAAGATTTGAATGTATGTTGGTTTGTTTGTTTGAATTGAATAGGCTCCGAAATGACTTGACGGATTTGATAAATTCTTTCACCGTTGGGAAGCTAAACTACCTCCGGTGAAAATAGGCTATATTTAGTTAAGAAGTTCCCACGGGAACGGGAGCAACGCGAGTGAAACCACGCGGGGAAAGCTAGTTTTTTATATAAATAATGTCTAATACTATTATGAGCGATTTTGATGTAAAAAACATACACGAGAATAGTCGTCTCGAAAACGTCTCTAATGAGGTGGATGAAATCCTACTTTGATAGCGTTGCGCTTTTCTTCATAAATATATTTACTAGTCGGTATTATAAATTCAATTGTGAATTTGTCCGTAAAGCTAGATATTTTTGGGGAATATATTTTTTCATACCTTTAGCCTATGAAAGCTTGTCTTACAAGACAAATCACTCAGCTATGGCCAACACTTATTCCTTCTCCTGTAAGATTGGACGACTTAACGATGCTATACGAGTTTTTATTTCAGTATCAAGAATATATTTAATTTTTAACAGCCAAGCAGCTCATCGATAGTACTCTTGCTACTCTTTTTAAAGACCCTGGAGTTGATAAAAAGCTTTAATGAATCTAAAACTGTTAAAAATCGCTGAACTCATTTAACATCTAAACGATAGAAAGTCATCTGACCATTCGAAAGGCAACCATATCACAAACAAAGAAGTTATACTTTTGAGTGATGACTGTATATTAGACAAGTTGTAATTAAAAATGAGCATCTCATTTCAATCAACGCATACATTCATAATACTTACAAAAGTGCACGCCAATCAACTAGCACCTTTTCATATTATGCATATGAAATACGGTACGAACGGATTGAGAACATTGTAAAATATAAGCTATTAGTGACCTGTCCTGGCTCCGCACGGTTGCAATGTTGACATATTAACCTTCGTCTTGAATCACTATTATAAAAATGCATCAAAATCCGTTGCGTAGTTTTAAAGACCTAAGCGTACATAGGAACAGACATACAGCGGGAAGCGACTTTGTTTTATACTATGTAGTGATTTAACTTTATTTTAAAGCATACAATTTTAAAGAATAATATATGTTCTTTTATGTTATGTCATATATCTCGGTGCAAATTTTCAGCCAATTTCGTTGAGTAGTTTTGGCGTGAAAGAGTAATAATCATCCATCCATCCATACTTACAAAATTTCGCGCTTATAATATTTATTATGTAGTTACTAAAATCACATAATTTGTTCGCCAACTTTGCCAGCAGCGAATCGCAACCAATTGGTGTTATTAAAAACGGTGGTGAATTCTAACTCCCAAGTGATTAATACCACTCTAATCTCAGAAACACAGTCCATTACACCTGAGCTTGTATGATAAATAATTTGCTGATTCAAACCATACAAATGTGGGATGGAGCGATTTTTCTGCAAAAAAGAATATAAAAATGTTTGAAAACTGCTGAGGTGTGCAACTGACATTTTGGAATGTTAGTGGCAGTGAACTAACGTGTATTTTATTTTGACTATTTATGTTTTATGAAATGTAAAGGTTGTGATTTAAATGGATAGTTGTAAATTATTTGACAATGACAAAAACTTTATACAAACTGATGATCATGCTTCATCAGTTTGTTGAAATTTTTGGCGGCGGCTTGGTTACCGCAGTATTGTGTACTGCTTGCCTACGTCCGACAATCGGCGACCGACTTTTTGTAGGAGAAAATAGAACGTACTAGTGATGAGCGTTGAATGAACGAACTAGTTAATTCGACCGTCGACGTACTGGGAACGTATCGACGGTTCACCGTTATACGATGGACTAGTCGAATCCGTAGACGCCTCAGAGGGCTAAACTGAAACTCGCAACGCGACGACCGACGACGCGCGACGGCGACGACGGCGAGACGAGACGAGAACGTAGTCGGGTGATAGAAATTCATTAGTCCGTTGAAATATCGTGCAAACAAATTTGAACTCTAAATCTAGTTGAAGGGTGTTGATATTTTTTCGGGTCGAATGAAATTATTGTTGTGCTATGTGAAGAAAGGATGCCGAATGCAAGGTCTATTTAATAAAAATAATTTAGATATATCAAATCAGTTGATGTTCTAAATACGACAGAATAGTGAATAAAACTTTATAATTAATTTTATTCAGTATACAGCCAGTCCTAAGCATACGAGAGACTAGTCTAAGTCTACCGCCTACGTCGCCGTCGCCGCCGTAGACTTCGTCCGTTCGTCGTAATGTGTACCAAGTTAACGCGTAAACTAGTCGACAAATTCAATTAGTTGATCGACTAGTCTATGAACGAAATTGGACGGTCTAGTTTCGTTGACGACCCATCACTAGAAGGTACTGATTGCAATAATATAACGCACACATCCTACTAAAAGTCGATCAGAAGTAAAATTGGTGCATCCCGACCGATTGTCGGTGAAAATTGGAACGTCCGGAAATGTATGTGTTAACGTATACTGCTCACCGACAGTCGGCCGCTTGCACTTGCCAGGGCACTTGTCACAAAATTGGTCATAAGAATCGGAGGAAAAATCTGCCCGATTATCGTCCCTTAATAAAAGTATGACGTGAGCGGGCACGCTAATGCTTATACACAGATGAACGCTGCTACTTGTTATATGATTGTCATAAACTGACAGTAGGGACCAACGGCTTAACGTGCTTTCTGATTCACACATGTTAGTCGTTCAAGCACCTGAAAAAATAAAATTGATTTTGCAGAAATAATTTTTTTGAACGTGATCAATCGAACTTTTCTGTTTTTTTTTTCTTTCGTAAACTATGTATAATTATTAATTAATTTTAGACATCTTGTTTTTTGCTTTTGCTTTGTTTTGCTTTTTTGCTTTGCTTTTAAAAAAGACAACTCCCGCACTAGGGAAATAAATCCCTGTGTCGCGGAGGACTTTACAAACATACATTTCACGGACACAACGTACACCCAGACTCAGAACAACTATTTTTGGTTCACACAAATAATTGTCCCGGGTGGGAATCGAACCCAGAACACCAGGTCTCAGAAGCAACTTCCGTAACCACTGAGCTACCGGTGCAGTCAGACGAGTCTTGTCGAGAGAAACTTTTCTTTGTATAAAACAACGTTTATCTATACTAACTATATTATAAAAAGACAAAGTTGTAAGGTTGGAAAGGATAATCTCTGGATATACTGAAACTGATTTTGCAAATTCTTTTATCCATAGAAAGCCACATTATTCGTTAGTGTCATAGGCTATATTTTAAGAGAGGAACGGGGTAAAATCGCGCGGTATAGCTAGTGATATTTTAAAGAAGAAATATTTCATTTGGTTTTTTTAACATTGTACACTTACTTGGCTTGGCTCTAGAACTACTGGACCGATTTTAAAAATTCTTTCACCACTAAAAAGTTACGTTAAGATTACGTAAACGTTATCCAGGAGTATTAAATGTTATAATAAATTGTAATGTCCCAATCGAATCGAGAGCTACGCAGTTAAACCGCTTGCGGGAAACCAGTTTGAAATCATTTAAATCGTTCGGCCACTACATGATCATCATCATCATCATCAGCCCGTATAACGTCCACTGCTGCACATTAGCCTCCTTCCGGGGGAAGATATTTGCCATAGTCACCACGCTTGGCATGCGGATTGGTGACCGCAGTATTATATATGTTGTACCACACAAGGAAACGCTGCTGCCCATTCCTTGATATACGATTAATATATATGATGTTATAACACTCGAGACCAACGGCTTAACGTGCTTTCCGAGGCACGGAGGGTAATCCCTCAACCAACCAGGCCGGGAATGAAATCTGAGAATTTACACAAAGATTTCCTGTCCGGCGTGGGGATTGAACCCACGACCTCCGTGATTTAAAGCGAGTCAAATACTGCTACGCTACGGAGGTTGTTCGGGCACTTTTTTATTAGGAACTATTTTAAAATATCGGTGTATAATGTAATAATAAGATAAAATAAGTCATAAATGCACGTGTAGTTGAAAATATTCATCCCAAGTTACCAAAATGAGGTTGCACAACGTACAAACGTGAACATCGACAGGCATCGGAAATCGTCACAACCGTGAACCAGCCAATATCCGGGGAGGGCGGAACCGGGTGATAACGCGACAGCATCGTGTATGTACTCAAAATGGTTGTTTGTTTTCCTCGCAACTGTTACCTCACCAGGAGTTATGATACTGTTCATTTAGAACAGTACTGGCTCACTAGGTTTAAATTAAGACCTGTGTCGCGGAAGTCTTTACAAATACTCCATACATGGACACTAAGCACACTTAGACTAGGAATTATTTGTGAAATCGAATCCAGAATACCAGGTCTCAGAAGCGTTTACCATAATCACTGAGCTAGAGGTACAGTCAATTATGGTTACTGTATTTAAACGTTTTTGTTATACCTACTAGTGGAATCAAAAATAATACATCACGTGTAGGCCCCATAATTTATTACCCTTTCTTTACATCTAGCCTCTGTAGTAAGACTACTTATGTTCCCTTTTTGTTATCTCCCACTTTGCAATAAAGGGAAGTGGAAAAAATACTTTCTTACTTCTGGAGATGTACCAGCACCTAACTCCCGCTCCTGCATTTCCCGGTGTATTGAAGAGTTAGAAAGTATGCTCACCACACGTTTGCACAACCTCCGTAGCGTAGCCCTCCGTGCCTCGGAAAGCACGTTAAGCCGTTGGTCCCGATTGTTATAACATTATCTATAATAATCGTAAATCAAGGAACGGGCAGCAGCGTTTCCTTGTGTGGTACAACATAATACTGCGGTCACCAACCCGCCTGCCAACCGTGGTGACTATGGCAAATACCCTTCCCCGGAAGGAGGCCCATGTTCAGCAGTGGACGTAATACGGGCTGATGATGATGACGCCTGTATTATGTATTTTTTGTAAAGTATTAGGTATTAAACAGAAATGTCATGTTTACTGTCCTCCAGTAAAATAATGTTAGGTATATTTAAGTTAGCATCTGATTTTATTTAGTATCGTAAACAAGATTGTTTCTAAAGATTTTTTTCTGTCAGCCGTCATAACTCGTGTAGGCTTTCGAAAAAATCATATCAAAATCAGATCGAAGTATTGAAACTCAACTCGTGGTCTCGCTACTATCTCCTGTCAAAATATGAGTTTTGCGAGGATTAGATTTTTTTTAGAAAACAACATGGTAAAAAAAACATGTACTAATTTTGCTAGAAGGTATTATCACATATGGAAAATGAAAAAATTACAAAATAGACAAATTTGTTTTACCAAATAAATTTAAGAAGAAATTGTAGAAATAAGACTCACGAGGAGAGGACCCTACACCACTGAAACCCCCAGACACTCCTCCGTCCGTCGTTGGTAAAGGCCAGATACGCTGGGCAATCGGTCGCGTACTTGTTGAACCCTGCCTCTCGAAAAATAATTGGCTTTCACCCGTATCTCAAGAGACAGTTCCATACCTATTAACATAATTTTCGTAATATATTATAGTCAGGTTAATGTATTTTGTAATAAGTAAACGAACTTTGCATGTAGGTTTATTCTCAATGTCACTGTTTCTAAATTACATAATCGAATTGCCGACGCGCACGCAAAGTCGTTCAAAGGAAATTGTAAAGCAAACACGCAAAGTTACTTACCGCTTTATGTCAGGACTTAAACTAACAACTGCTGTATTTTTTATTTAATCTGATGCTACAACTATAAAATTAAAGTATTAAAAATAGTTCTATAAACCAAGGTACTAAATAAACATACAATTTACATAGAAACTTAAATAAATATGAAGATATATTTACAAACTAAATAAAAATTATTGTATGCAACAAAAATTAGAATTAATCTTGCCAAGTCTATACATTAAGATAAGTTAGTAAAGTATAAATACTAACGAATCTAAATATAAACCTACTACAGGTTTGGTTAGATTCGTTAGTTTAAGGTAGGCAAGATTCTCAGAATGCTGGCAGCTTTTTCCCGTTCAATGGCAATGCTTATCTGCCGCTCACTCACTCAGAAAAGTGCCGCATTAACGTGAACCGCTGCAAGAATTTACAGAATAGAGAAAAAGACACTTACCTAAAGTAGGCGTTCACACAAATATATATCTAGAGTCGGGATCCAACTAATAACACTTGGACAAAAACAACTAGGCTTATTAACACAAAAAAAAAATTCTAGAAACATGTCGTATCTAGAAATAGTGTGTCATAAGCGAGTTATTGTCACTGAATAGACAAAAACTCTCGGACAAAATATCAATTTGCTACATTTTATTTAAACCTTATTAGCTGTAGTTACTTTTTTGCACATCATCGGCAAGCAATAGCAAGAAAGATACAAGTGCATGAAAATTGCTGGTTTTTTCGTTCAACAACACTTAAGAATTACTAAAGCCAAATATGGACTAAGGGCTAATTTTTTATCGTCAGACTTTGTATAAAATAAATTTTTCGAAATACATTTTTTTTTCTCTGATAAATTTTATCTGAGGGTGAAAATATAGTACTCCCCGTATCTGTTGATTTTGAATCTAACTTTCTCGTCAAGTATAAATGTACTGAGTGCAGATAAATGAGATTATGTCTGTTGCTAGAACCTTTGAAGTGACTTAGTTTTTAAATCATTTATTGGAATTCTATTGGTTGCCAAATTTAAAACACTAAAACCTCTTAAAACGAATTTTAAGTAATAATAATTTAAGTACGACACCAACCTCCGTAGCGTAGCGGTATTTGGCTCGCTTTAAGTCTCGGAGGTCATGGGTTCGATCCCCACGCTAGACAAGAAAACTCTGTGTAAATTCTAAGATTTCTTTCCGGGTCTGGTTGGTTGAGGGCCTACCCTCCGTGCCTCGGGAAGCACGTTAAGCCGTTGGTCCCGATTGTTATGACATCATCTATAATAATCGTATATCAAGGAACGGGCAGCAGCGATTCCTTGTGTGGTACAACATAATACTGCGGTCACCAATCCGCCTGCAAAGCGTGGTGACTATGGCAAAACCCTCCCTCAGGAGGAGGCCCATGTTCAGCTGTGGACGTTGTACGGGCTGATGATGATGATGAAGTACGTCACCCATTTTCCAGATACTTTTGCATGGCAAGAAATATGGACGAGTGAATTCATTATACTTTACCTTCAACAACATTGTTTATCCTTTAGGTTTATTCCAGCTTTAGCTAATTGAATAAGCATTATAAAAACACTCTAACAGTTTACTTCTTGTATCTTTAAGATAGTAAATCAGTGCACCTAGTACGGCATAAGCATTCTCCTTAGCGCGTCGACAAAGCAAAGGAGCCCAGATTTATGAGGTAATAACTGTTGCTAAAGCCTTTAAAGTGTACTGTTTTGTATTAAAGCTACCAATAAATTACTTCGTCCAGACGTTAGTTTTTTATGTTTGAAAACGTTTAAGCATGGAAATTCGAAGCGGAATAAATAAATTAGACGTAGGTAGGTGCGAGTTATTTAAAGGTGTAGTATTGTTTCTGTTTATTTGCAAATCCTTATATTATAAACGCGAAAGTTTGTAAGTATGGATGGATGGATGTTTGTTTCTCTTTCACGCACAAACTTCTAAACATAATTGGCTGAAATTTTGCACCGAGATAGGTTATACGCTGGATTAATATATAGGGTACAAAACATCACGCTACGACCCACTGGAGCAGAGTAACGCGGGTAAAATCGCGGGGCGCAGCTAGTATCAATATAACAATGCATTGTGATTGTAAGTGTATGAGAAGTTTTATTCTGAAAGTTGTATGATTCGTTTGTCATTTCTAATTCTATGTTGCTTTCGACTTAGAAAAGACCACCCCATGTCTTCCCATGAAAATCGTAAGAGACCATTTAAAGACATGTAGCCGATGGATAGGCAGCAGCATCTATCAGCCCAACGACACTCACCATCTTACTGATCAAGAACCCTGAAACCCCGACTTTCCAAGGTCTGTTAAGTGGAGTCCCGAGTTCAGCGGTGAACTTAAAGGTGCAAATGAATTGTCTTTGTATAGGTACTCAATAAATAAAGCAATGAAAATACAGATGACAAATATAGATATATTGATAATTTTTAATTTAAAGATTTATATGCTTCAATTTGTTTTATATTATCACGCTGCACCGAAATCCAAAAGCAATTAAATGAGAAAGCGCTCAATAACATGTAATTTCACATTTTAAATTATACATACGTAAAATGTTAAATTACTGTTTATAAAACATTCGTATTACTCATATGTGTAACTTGTGAAAGAATCAAACTTTTGAAACAAAAACAAAAAATAACGGCCACGTGCGAGTCGGACTAGCGCACAAAGGGTTCCGTATCAGTTCAAAGTCTTTTCAGTATTTATGATATCAAAAAAAAAGTTGTTGTATGGGAGCCCCCCATAAATATTTATTTTATTTTTAGCGACAACATAAATACATAATTTGTGAAAATTTCAACTCTGTAGCTATCGTGGTTCTTGAGATATAACCTGGGGACAGACACACAGCGAAGTCTAAGAACCCTCAAAAGAAGGACATTAGTAATATTAGTGAGCAAAGCAAAATGATAACTTTCTGTACAGTACTTTCATATCCAATCGAACCCCGTATAAATTAACTTAAAACACCGCTTTATTACTCTTTAAAAGTTGAAGTAAGCAGTTACCTCGTAACCACAAAACTGTTCTGTAAGGAGTATATAATTCTGTCGGTGTCAGCAAGGGTGATCAAGCGATCTTAGATCGCGTGTTGGCGTGATGAAACGTTGCGTGCGCCTTACTTCCCCACAGCCTTTTTCTTGAGTGCTCAATAAGCATGGGTTCACATAGAGAATGAGTTACTAGATGTTTTTCATGGAAAATGAATGGGAGTTATGTGTCTTGTATTACCATGAATACTAAAAATGACTAACGTATATTATGCACCGTATGATTTTCGGATTAAAATTGTCCACCTGAGGGTCGTATCAGGTGATAAAATATGCTCCAGTGGGTCGGAGCGTGATGTTCTGTAGCCTATTCAAGTGCAAAATTTCAGCCAATTCCGTTCAGTAGTTTTGGCGTGAAAGAGTAACAAACATGCATCCATACTTACAAACTTTTGCGTTTATAATATTAGTAGGATGCATAGGCAAAAGCATGTATCAGCTCAACGTTACTCTCCATCTTACTGCGATCCACCAATCCACCTGACAAGTGTGCAATATCCCTCAACTACCCTGGTTTGCTAAAGTCCATCTTCAGCTGTGGATGTAGACAGTTTGATGAAGGAACGAAGACGCTCAATGTGATGGTCAGCTGAACAAGTACCTTAAACTCCCGTAAACTTAAACGCGCGTAACTTCATACTTCATAATTACTTATTAAAAAACACTGAAAGATTTGTTTATGTCGGACCAGTAGTTTTTGAAATAAAAGCATACAAACAATCAAACTCTTCTGCTTACACAGACAAAAAATAAAAATATAAGCCGCGCCAATAAAGAAACGAATCTAAAATGGCGTCCCTGAATGTCACTGACAGATGATAGGGTCAGCAAATAAAAAGAAAGATAGAAAGAAAGTTTGTTTATTGTTTATGTAGGTAAAATACAATTGTTAGTTTTATGTTTTGAAATCTGTAACGTATACAAAAAAATACATAATCTTTCATAAAAATTAGAACTGTTTATTTGCTTACTTTTCTTTAACATTTTTTACCTTAACCACTCGCGAGTAAGTCGTTTTTTTCCGTTAGCTTTCTTTACGGATTTCTTTTTGCATGCAGTACGCGCCGTGTGTGACTAAGACATCAACAGTTTAGAGTGAGAGCGCATGATCGCCGCTGCCATATTAGATTCGTTTCTTTATTGGCGCAGGTTATACAAAAAAATACAAATTAAAATTAACTCTCTATACTTATGTATAAAACATTAGTATAGAGAGTTAATTTTATTTTGTAACTGAGCAAATAGGAAACATACGTTTTTGAATGAATTTCCATGTCAGTTACTTTATTATTTTTTGTGCTATAAATCAATCATCATCATCAGCCCGTACAACGTCCACTGCTGGCCTCCTACCAAGGGAGGGTATTTTCCAAAGTCACCACGCTTGGCAGACAGGTTAGTGACGCAGTATTATTTTGTGCCACACAAAGAAACGCTGCTACCCGTTCCTTGATATAAGATTAATTTAATATGTAGACTATATTATAATAATCGAGACCAACGGCTTAACGTGCTTTCCGAGGCACGGTGGGTAGTCCCTCAACCAACCAGACCCGGAAAAAAATTTTAGAATTCACACAAAGATTCCTGTCCGGAGTGGGTATCGAACCCACGACCTCCGAGATTTAAAGCAAGCCAAATACCGCTACGCTACGGAGGTTGGGGTGTGCTATAAATCTATGGCGCTTCCATTTAATCTTCATTCTTTTTCTTTCCTTTTAATACATTACACGCTTGTATTACTCGACACACAAAATGAATTAAGAGATAAAAAAAGGGATTGTTTAACTTCGATGCATGAAACCTTATTGTTTACCAAAACTTGAGCTCGAGATGGCTAGGATTTTTTAAATAAATAAAATAAAATAAATAAAAAAGTTTTTATTCTCGTTAACCTATTACAGGTATTTGTAAATATTCAAAACATATTTGGCTTATTTTTGATTTAATTAATTAATTTTATTTGGTTATTGCTACGTATAATAATAGTTTATATAACTTTAGCCTAAAAGCTGTCAGGTATGAAAGTACAATATTATTTTATTATTTTATATCTATGATTAAATCTAAGTTCTGTCCTTTGAGTATGTTATTATTTAGACGGACCATAAGTATCTCGACGAACGCGCTTCAGTGCTACCACCGGATCTAATACGCCCCAACTGAGAAGATCCGGCGAAACAAACTCAGTGGAGTTATTCCACTGCCGGTTTCAGCGCGGCCTCATCGATACGATACGGCGAAACATACTCAGATGGGCATGTCCAAGAAGTTTTGGTCCAGTTACTTTTATTATTTAGTTGGATTTGCAGGATTCATTTACTTCAAGAGTACATTTTCTCATAGAGTTCAACTTCCGCATCAGGGAATTAAATCCCTATTTGGCGAGGGACTTAATATATGGACTAAAAGCTCTCCTAGATGAGTCTAGTAACTAACCAAGGCGCACACAAATATTTATCTAGTGGCAATTCTACCCAGAATACCAGGTCTTAAAAGCATCTACTGGAACTACTGAGCCAGTGGAGTAAAACTTCCAAGTGTCTTGAAATCAATGACAAATTTAATTTGCACTTATAGAGCGAAATAGTTACCAAATCAACTAATATCAATAACAGTTGCACATAGTTGCAGGGGCTCAAAATATTCGGATGGTGCATTGAACGTAAGCACAGATAGCATGCAACGGACTCAGACAATATGTATTAGATGAAACCACCTTGATGATAATAGCATGGATAATCCAGCACCATTTTAAAATTCATGCTTTTTTACAATAGAGTCACTTTGAGAAATAGATTTACCTTCCTTTTGCTATGTTTGTTAACTAATAAATAAATATCAAAACTATATTAAGGATTAGCTTCTCGCGCGCGGTTTCACCCGCGTTCCCGTGGGAACTTCATAATTAAATATAGCCTATGTCACTCAGGGTGAATGTAGCTTTCCAATGGTGAAAGAATTTTTGAAATTGGCACAGTAGTTTTTGAGTTTATTCATTACTAACATACACACAAAAATACAAATCTTTCCTCTTTATAATATTAGTATCATCATCATCATCAGTAGCCCGTATAACGTCCACTGCTATTTGCCATAGTCACCACGCTTGGCAGGCGGGTTGGTGACCGCAGTATTAAGTTGTAATACACAGGAAAACGTTGCTGCCCGTTCCGTGGTATACGCTTGTTACAGATGATGTTATAACAATCGGGACCAACAGCTTAAACAGCGCGCTTTCCGAGGCACCGAGGGTAGTCCCTCAACCAACCAGACCCGGAAAGAAATCTATGAATTTACACAAACATTTCTTGTCCGGTGTGGGGATCGAACCCACGACGTCCAAGACTCTAAGCGAGACTTACCACTACGCCACGGAGCTTGGTAATTTTATTTAGCTGCTAGATCATTCAACGAATGAATCCATCTCGGATTATCCTCAATGCTCCCAACGTTCCTACAGAGGACGTCTTCAATAGGGAACTATTCAAATCACAACCACGCACTGCTATTAATATTGGAGCTACAACTGTTTTAAACAAGTATTAACTATAAACTAGAACTCAGACATGAAATACACTCAAAGTGGCAGTTCGATGCAATATTAAATTCTGATATTGAATGCAGCATACAGAATGCGTCCTTGCGTTTCAAGCTTGTTTGGTTTGTTTTGTATCTCAATTAGTTTCTATGACCATAATAGATAAGATAGCCTTTATGATTAGATGTTCCGTTACCGGTCAATGCTCTTAATAACCCCTCCCTCCTTCTCCTCTAGGGCCTAGACTTCAGCTCAGTCGTTAGCACGATGATAACGAAATTGTGACTATTTTTGCGTTACTTTGTGAAGACTAAAACAATATATTAAGTTAGTCAGTTATATTACTCAAAAACATTGGACACGTATTTTTTAATTTATAAAATCAATAAAAATTCACAAAGATACAGAATAACAATAAACTAATAAGTTCAGAAGAGGGGGGCCTAAAATTGTCACAGCTCATTAGAGCTACCCGGCACCCACCCCGCACCGCCTCGTCGCGCGGCGTCCACTCGTTGTCGACTGGTGGTCCACGGGTGGACGCCACGTTATCACCAATAAACATCGCACGGTCAACCAGTGGGCCCCGCGCGGTCAACGAGTGAACGCCGCGTGGTCAACAAGTGGACGTCGCTTGGTCCACGAATTTACGAGTAGTCTGTTATAAATTGGCACTAGGTGAATCATTCGCGGGCAGCGTGCGGTCCACTCGGGACCCGCGCGTTGGCAATGCGCAGTTAACGCAAGGCAAGCATGCGAGCAGCGAGTTGTCACCGAGTGGTCCACCCGCCGACCGCGCGTGGAGGTCTTACGACCGAGGCGATCCGTTGACGCTACGGAGTTGATATACCCATACAAGTCCATACAAAGAATACTAGCCGCAGGAGACGAGGCGGTGCGGAGTGGGTGCCGGGTGGCTCTAATGAGCTGTGACCTTAAAAGTCGTCGTCACACGAAATTTGAACACGCTGGATCTTCGTCATTTTTAGTTTAAAGAGTTAAAAAAAAAAATACATGTCCATCATTTTTTGGTAATCTAACTTACGGACTTAATATTTTTTTTTTGTTTTCATACCTATTGACGCCTTATAAAACATTTTAACATTAGGTCGAAAGGTTGGCACAAGAAAAATATAACCAGCATTCACTTTTGTATATTCTCAGGAATATACAAATATTATCATGATACCCATCACTGTACAAATTCTCTTAAGAAATTACCATAACGTCTGAAAGCCTTCCTCTAAAGCTTTTTAGAAAAGATCTTCAGATTTTTGCCGTTTAAATCCTTTACTAAAAAGATCTTTTTATTAAATGAAAAAATTTGCTACAGTAAGAATCTTGAAAATTCTGTTAAAAGCGGTTGTAGAAAAACAGATTTTTTATAACTTGTTTATTTACTACATTCCTTGATACTCTAATAAATAATTGATACATAATGATACGACGTCGACTTGTCAATGACACCGCGCTTATAAACGCGAAAGTTTGTAAGTATGGATGGATGTTTGTTACGCTTTCACGCCAAAACCACTAAACTAAATTGGCTTAAATTTTGCACCGGAATAGGTTTTGTAGCCCATATGTTAATCCTGGATCCTATCATACGCTGGATTAACAAAACATCACGCTTCGACCCACTGCAGCAGTGTAGAGTGGAGCGTGATATTTTGTAGCTTATATGTTAATCCAGCTTATAACCTATCCGCGTGCAAACTTTCAGTCAAATCCATTGGGTAGTTTTTGCGTGAAAGAGTAACAAACATCCATCCATCCATACTTACAAACTTTCGCTTTTATAATATTAGTAGGATACAGCCTTTTAGGTACGTACTCTACGATCTGTGGTTTACGCTGTACGTTAACATGGCAGTCAAGGTAAACAAGGCAATACCAAAACAAATTTTATATCCCGTATCATAAACAGTTGTATTATTCCACGATACGGGGCCCACAAACAAAACATAGCCAATTTAATATTTGCCAAGCTTAACTTAGTAAGGGTATGTCAATACATGTTGTAACAATGGAGAAGTCAGGACTCAAGTGTCCCAAACAAACATCGATCTTGTATGCTATTTATCTTGAGAGTGTTACAAACACGGTTTATGTAAGAGACCATTTTCTTACAGAGAGATAGAAGCAGATGTTACGTAGTTTTGGGAGACTGATTGCAACCTCCGTAGCGTAGCGGTATTCGGAGGTCGTGGGTTCGATTCCCATGCGGGACAGGAAATCTTTGTGTATATTCTAAGATTTCTTTCCGGGTCTGGTAGGCTGAGGGGCTACCCTCCGTGCCTCGGAAAGCACGTTAAGCCGTTGGTCCCGATTGTTATAACATCATCTATAACAATTGTATACCAGGAAATGGGCAGCAGCGTTTCCTTGTATGTTACAACATAACACTGCGGTCACCAACCCCCCTGCTAAGCGTTGTGATTATGGCAAAACCCTCCCTCGGGAGGAGGCCCATGTTCAGCAGTGGACGTTATGCGGGCTGATGATGATGATTATAATAGTAGCCACTGCCTGTGACTTTGTCCACGTAAAATAAGTAAAATGATGTTTTGGGAAACAATAAATGGAGTTACTCTTTGTAATATTAGCTTTTGTACCAGTGAAGTCCCGTCTAATTTTGAACTGTTTTAGAGATTAGGCGTAATACACGGACAATTTAAAAAGTAGCCTACCTATATTAGGTATAACCTTGTTAATTTAGCTTCATATCAGAAATTTCTTTAAATACTCCATTTAAAGATAAGCCATCTAAATTACATGAGTCATTACACGTATGGTTTACATTATAAGCATTTGTAATTCAACTTAGTGGGCTACTTATTATTATATATCGATATACACAATTGCAGTAATATATATGTATAAAAAAAAGAAAAAAGAAGATTACCAGCAGTTTTTACGGTCTCCTAGTATTCTTGTTAAACCCTCGTGCAAAACTAAAACGCTTGTGTTACTAGTGGGTTCAGGTCGGTAGTGCAATGGGTGGGGATCGAACCGGCAACCATATGATCGCAAGTCCGATGCCCTAGCCATTGGGCTACGGCCGCTTCAAAATATGCTTAGCATATGGTTAGAACATAAAAATATTTAAATTTTTCATTTCTCTGGTGCATTTATCATCATTATCGTTCACTCCTCCTCTTGGCGGATCGCTTTTTCCTTAATGATCCTTCATAAGAAAAAAATGTCATAGTTCAATTTGTTGAAAATAATAATCTAAATTTTTGTAAGCTTTACAGCCTGTATAAGTTGCCCTTAAATATATTATTTTGTTTTTGTAAAGAAAATAAATATGATATGTGATGACTACTTATATAAAATATATGTAAAGGCTTAGCGAAAAAATCAATGAATGTCATTGTTATTATGAAAATTATCTTTTGTCGCCATCTGGTGGCTTTTTGGTTCATTATTTTTATGCAACAATTAGAAATACGTAGTCGGTTGTAATAGTACAATTTCCATCCATTCGTATTAATATACACACTTTGAAATCATAAAAGCTAGTGTATCTGTGACACATTATTTGACATTTATTGTTTTTCTCATAAAGTCTTAAATAGTTGTTAGGACCAATGCTTTATAACGGTTATCTCTTCTACTTCTTCTTCCTGCCCTTATCCCATATTATTGGGGTCGGCGCAACACTTTTGTTTCTCCCACTCTGTCCTGTCACCCGTCACACTATCACTAATGGACTGAGAGCTGACAACCGAAACGGCCAGGTAATTTGATCATTCATAAAAATGATTTATCAGCTTACCTGGAGCATTCTAAGCATGTGGGAGTTATGGGGTGGGAAAAAAGAAGGTAATATGATCAGGATTACTTTATATGCCAAATGGTTTGCCTACCTCCCCAAAGCACACAAAAATATCTGGCGTCATTTGATTGGTAGAAAGGTATCGCCAGGCTTAATTATAGTGAGGAAAAAAATGATTATTTTTAGGTAATAAGAACAAGGCTGGCTTTTTTGTGCTTAAAGTTTATTATTCCCACAGGCTAGGAAAAAAAAGCCAGCCAATAATAGTGGGAACATGTCGAAAAAAATAATGGAAAATTTATATTTTAAATTGTATTTTGCTCGAGAAAGAGCTTAGGGGCATGAAAAAGAGCGCGTTGAGGAGAAATTGAAACAGCTGGCGCTCCGGAAACATTCGGCTCTTTCCGCTCAACGAGTGCGACGAGGATTTTCATCACTATAATTAAGCCTGGCGATACCTTTCCACCAACCAATTAACGCCAGAATTTTTTTTGTGTGCTTTGGGGAGGTAGGCAAACCATTTGGCTTAAAAAGTAATCCTGATCACATTACCTTTTTTTTTTCTTTCCCACCCCATCACTCCCACATCCACCACTCGAATTCTGCCAGGTCGACGTTTTTATGCTTAAGCTGATAAATCATTTTTATGAATGATCAAATTACCTGGCCGTTTCGGTCGTCAGCTCTCCGTCCATAACTCCATAACTCCTTTTTCTTGCATATCACTCTTCACACAATCCATCCATTTTTTCTTTGGCCTTCCTCTCTCTTAGTACGGTTATCTCTCTGGTTTTATATTTTCTCTTGTGGTGTTTCTGTAGACGGGTGACTTCGACGCAATAATTTAACCGGAATTTAATGTGATTTTCTATGATTTGGAGTTGATGGATTTGAATTAGGTTTGTGTAGTGGGATTGCGACACGTATTGATTTACCTGTCAGCAGCATATAGTATTAAATAAAATCCGTACCTTTTCTCTTTGAATGAAATAATGTGTTATGTATATTCTGCTTTGAAATATAAAATATATGTAAAACTAATACAAATTTTGAAGTGATGATAAATTTGATTCTTAATTTGCTAGCTCAGTTCCGTAGGTATTTTAAAATAATGCTTAAAAATACTATTTTTTGGTACTGTATTATATTACTTTTAATAATAAATTTAGTTTTGTATTTTTTTTCCCTATCGTGCAGTGAAAAAACTCAGTAGAACCCTCTCGTCTTAAATAATATTTTATAAAAAATATATAATATAATCTTTTATTTTACTTTGTAACTGTAGTTCTGCTACACAATTTGACTTTAATAGTTGTTTTAATCTTATTTATTGACAATACTCGTATACTATGGGGAAGTTTGTTGTAGAACCGTTATACACTGCACCATAAAAGAGTTACTTATTTTGAGACGACTAGCATGTACCACAAGATTATTCTTATATCTAGTACCTATTAATGCTGTGTTTATCACTTGTTTAACTAAATAAATAAATATTTTTATAAACATAATATATAATACATTTTCGAAAATATATTGCGATGCAACAACATTTATAATATTTATGTCTTTAAATTTTTCTTTCAAGCTCTCACGGGGACCAAGTTTAATTATTTAAACGTATGCATCCGCTGAGAAAGAATTTTCCAAAATCTCTTATTAGGAAACAGTTCCGATGCAGAAAGTTGGTTTAAATAAATCAAAATCCATGAAGATAAAGTAGCGGGCAACAATTATAAATGAAGCTTTAATTCAAATATATGGCATTAAAGAAAACACCTCATCCTCCCTTTCCACTGTAATCGGCTAAACAAACAAGAAATACACATCCCAGCAACACAAGATACACGTCGAAATTGCTTGCTTGCGTACAGGAGTCAATTTGTACTCAAGTACCAAACAAAATGATCAAACAACTACACGAAAGCTGACTCAATCAACCAGCGTCTTTGTGAAAGAGACTTGGGCTATTGGAAACTGGCATCCATTTGTGTATGAATGTTGGAGGTTAAACGAAATGATTGGCTCAAGGGATGTTACTGAGCCAACCTATATATTGAGGGTTAAATTATTAACGGAGTTTAATACAAGAGTGTGAATTTAGCAAAATTTGTTAGTTTATATAAAAATTCATGAACAATTTTTGTTGGTCCGAACAGCGCATAATATGTTGACCTTACCAATGACAACTAAAAGTGCCCAAACCCATTTACGCCCATAGTTACTTACATTTACGCCTCTTTCCCATAGTGGAAGGCAAATACCACTTCCTTCCACTTGCGATCTTGACGTTTGCGAGAATAGTTATAGTTTTAAAATGTTTATAATTAAAGAAAATAAACTTTTTACAAAGGTTTTCGTCTTATGTAGGTATGTCTTAAGCTTGGGTGCGCCAAAGTTCACCTAAAATTTCAACTCCGATAATTGGAAATCCGAAAATGTTCTTCCTAACATTTTCTGTTTCTAATGTTCATAATTCCGAAGCATTGAACTTCATAATGTCAGTAGCAATAAACATCTATTATACTTTTTTTTGTTTTCCTATATTTTCTCAACATAACCATCTTATCTATTATTCAAAGTCATATCTTTTTTGTCTAGGTTTATTTTTATTCATAATAATCAGTATTATATACATTAATTTTGCGTAACTTTTAAAGTTTTAGTTATTAAGTTATGTATACCACGGTACTATTTATAGTCATTGGTTTAAGTTAAGTTAGAATTGCGACCATAAAGCACGAGCCGAGCGAGCGAAGCCAGAGTCCCGCTCCAGTCATTCAGTCAAGTTCCAGAAACGAATCGGTCCTATTCATAATTATTGGTTTAGGTTAGGTTAGTACTGTGACCACAACGCACGAGCCGAGCGAGGGAAGCGAGCGTGCCGCGGCAGCGGCCGGTGAAGTGCCAGAACCAAATCAGTCTTATAGTTATTGGTTCAGGTACGGTTAAAACTGCGGTATAAACTCCCAGGCCTTAAACATAACCGTAAATGAGTCGTGTTTTATGAATTTCATTGATTCAAGACAAAAATCTGTGAAACGACCTTTATTATTCTAAACATATATTTTTTATTACACTTGGTAAATGTTTATTTCTGAGTATGAGTGAAAATATTATGGTAATTATGTTAAGGGATAAAAGCTTTATGATAAAAAACAGTAGGAGTTTAAATATATTTACATAAATGATATTATTAATTACAATTTTCGGAAACATAAGTGTTATGAACATCGCCGGTAGAACTACAAATAGTATGAATGAAAACTTTAGGATGAAAAATTTTAGGAAGAGTGATCATTCGGCTTACAAATCGTTAGGAAGAACAATTTCGGGTGAAGAACTTTAGGTGAGCCAATATGGACCCCTTAAGCTTGTTAACACCAGATGTTAACACCTTAGTTTATGCACGCATGATTGCAAATTCCATTACGTCTCATATTTCGTAGGCCCTACTCATGAAACTCACCTCCTAACGACTTTATTTATTTTCTTTTTATTACAAGTCTAGGAAACCAAAAAATCATTGAAGTTCAGGTTTAAATAAAAATTAACGTGGTATGTGTATACAAAGCAAGAAAGAATTACATTTAGATCACCTCCTGTTTTCCCATGGATGACATAGGATTCGACAGATGGATGGGCATCTATTAGTTCAAGGATACTCACCATCTTACTACGATCGCCACTCTGCCTGCCAAGAGTGGTGATTATGGCTATCCCATAAGGACTCTGACTTTCCAATGTCTGTTAAGAAGAGACCCATGTACAGCAGTGAACGTAAACGGCCGTTGAAAATTAAATGCCGTCAAGCAAACTCGTCTTAATATAGATTATCATTTACATATAAGTAACAAATATATACGACAACTGCAACGTCCGTAGTGTAGCGGTATTTGGCTCACTTTAAATTTCAGAGGTCGTGGGTTCAATCCCCACGCCGAACAGGAAATCTTTGTGAAAATTCTAAAATTGCATTCCGGGTCTGGCACGTTAAGCCATTGGTCCCGATTGTTATAACAACATCTATAATAATCGTATATCAGGGAACGGGCAGCTGCGTTTCCTTGTATATTAAAACATGCTGCATACTGCGGTCACTAACCTGTCTGCCAAGTGTGGTGACTATGGCAAATACCCTCCCTCGAGAGGAGGCCCATGTTCAGTTCAGTTCATGTGGACATTATACGGGCTGATGATGAACAAATATATAAGATTCCCGGATGATTTCAGTCATGGCGGCAAATCTCCTTTACAAATTATCTATATTATCGAAAGTCCAAACGAACTCTCTATTCTTTTACTCTGAATGTTAGATGTGATGGTTATCAAGGGGTATTTTGAAATTTCATAGTTTGGTTAGTCTTAGATACTCGAAGTCCAACGATGCTTACGACGCAAGAGCGCAGATATTTTTGTACGTACGAGCATGCTGCAACCAAATTCGTGAGTTGCGGATTCAAAGAAGCGTTCAGACGCTTTCTTCGTCTACTGCTTGAAGGAAGACAGTTGGTTATCAGATTTCGCCACACAGTTTTGAAATAAGAATATAATAAACATCAAACAATGTACTATATGCTATAGTACATTTTTTTGTGTGGTAATAGCAAACGCTGCACCTGTAAAACTCAGCTCAAATTTTCAATAAAGGGCACTGATTTATAAACTACTACTACATATTTGATACTAATTTTATCCAAAACTTGCCTAGAAATTTGTGCATGTAGATTAAGATTTCTTTATACAAACTTTGTAACCCCTTTTCACCCCTTTAGGGACAGATTTTTCAAAAACCATAGTGCACACTTGCGTCGCTTAAGAAATATTTGTGCAAAATTTAATCGTTCTAGACTCAGCGGTTTGCGGTGCGTTGGGGGATCAGTAAGTCAGTTATTGTTACAGTTAGCTTTTAAATATTATATAACTATGTTGCGGTCCACGTAGATTTAGGTTTTTCCATTTGTATGGTAACTTTGTAGTTTACCTTCTTCTTCAAAAAACACTTCTTAGGGCACACTTACGTCACTGAAGTACGTATACTTCACGTATATTTGTGCTCAATTTCATGGTTCTAGATCAAGCGGTTTCTGAGAAGATATGACTTTTATTTAATATATTTAGGTTGAAGGTACAAATAGTGACATTACACTATAAAATTTAAGTAAATAATTTTATTATTATGTCAAATAAGTTCGATTCGTTGTTATCTACATTCGTAGAAATAAAGTTTCACAAACAGCTTTTAACGTCGTAACAATGGTAACACAACATCTGTTATCATTTGCATTGACAAAATGCAATTCCAATTGTGATGTTGCTGACAGAACATGATAGAGTAATCTGTAGTTGGATATCACATTACTGCAGGAATTAGATGTAGATTGGATTTTAGACCAGTCCAGTTTAGGATTAAGCCTGTCAATGGGCTGTTCAATTGCTCAGGATATTGCAGCAAAGGTATTCGTTTTAGAATTCAATGTTTGTTGGGTTATCACTGGTCTGTTTTGGATTGTATTAGGTTGTGTAGATTTTAATTATTTAATTTAAGTTGTGGGTCAGGGCCGGATATTTGGAATAAATGGCAGATACAAAAGTCAAATATAGTTCCTGTACTTTAGACGAGACTACAGAGATTCGACAGTTCAATATTAAAATTAAGCTATTGTACATGACCTGTCAGATCTTGATATTTTATTAAGTACTAGCAGCCCGCCCAGGCTTCGAACGGGTGGACTTTTATATCCTATGTTACTTAGCGATAATTTAGCATTATAATGGTGAAAGAATTATCGAAATCTGTTTAGTAGTTTTTGAGTTTATTTGAAACAAACATATAAAAATACAAAACTTATTCTATTTATAATATCAGTATAGATGAAAAGATAATAATATGGAGTCTTTTCATACCTAATGAAATATGAAAGTGGTAAGGGGTTATCGTATCCTTTAGACGCTAATATATTAGAAGTAGGTATAATTATTGCGTTGTCGACCATGGCAGCATTCTGACTAATTCGCGGTTTAGTAAAAAACCTATTTAACAAACCTTAATAATTATATAACATACAATAAAAAATAAATATTTGTGAATGTCTACTAATATATAACGCGCTAATCTCATTAACTACAAGTCCGATTTGAAAAACTATTCAGATAGCCCTATAGACTATAGGATTAATTTAAGTTCCTACTATTTGAATAAATATTAAGGTTACATAAAGCGGCAACTTCTATGCATAAGCAAATTATTAGGTTTCCTGATCTCAGCTACCTTATTCAACGGCGGGTTTTTCGAGTTCCAGTCCCTTTGACAAGGACCTCTTTTATAAAACGGCAGGCCATCTACCTTTGTCCTGTAATCTATAATAAAATTTGTCGACAGCATTCGAAAATAGTCAAATGGTGTACTAGCAAAATGAAGCGGATTGTGAAGCACTGGCTTATGACACTCTCTTATGATCAATATTAAAATTAAGCTATTGTACATGACCTGTCAGATCTTGATATTTTATTAAGTACTAGCAGCCCGCCCAGGCTTCGAACGGGTGGACTTTTATATCCTATGTTACTTAGCGATAATTTAGCATTATAATGGTGAAAGAATTATCGAAATCTGTTTAGTAGTTTTTGAGTTTATTTGAAACAAACATATAAAAATACAAAACTTATTCTATTTATAATATCAGTATAGATGAAAAGATAATAATATGGAGTCTTTTCATACCTAATGAAATATGAAAGTGGTAAGGGGTTATCGTATCCTTTAGACGCTAATATATTAGAAGTAGGTATAATTATTGCGTTGTCGACCATGGCAGCATTCTGACTAATTCGCGGTTTAGTAAAAAACCTATTTAACAAACCTTAATAATTATATAACATACAATAAAAAATAAATATTTGTGAATGTCTACTAATATATAACGCGCTAATCTCATTAACTACAAGTCCGATTTGAAAAACTATTCAGATAGCCCTATAGACTATAGGATTAATTTAAGTTCCTACTATTTGAATAAATATTAAGGTTACATAAAGCGGCAACTTCTATGCATAAGCAAATTATTAGGTTTCCTGATCTCAGCTACCTTATTCAACGGCGGGTTTTTCGAGTTCCAGTCCCTTTGACAAGGACCTCTTTTATAAAACGGCAGGCCATCTACCTTTGTCCTGTAATCTATAATAAAATTTGTCGACAGCATTCGAAAATAGTCAAATGGTGTACTAGCAAAATGAAGCGGATTGTGAAGCACTGGCTTATGACACTCTCTTATGATGATACAGAGCTGCTCCTCACATGCTACAGCTGATAAAACACCAAACATACACACAACACACACACACATCTACCCTACACATCCACACCCACGACTATACCCTAATTTCACTTAATATTATTATTGTTATAGTTTTTGTTTTTTTCTGTTAGTAATACAATTATGTTAGTTAGTCCATTATCATTGTCGTCATTATTATTTCCGTATATTTTATAGTCAGCTGGTGTCCGCATGGTTAATAAGTTTGTTAAAGTATATCAGGTTTCTGCGATACAAGTCTAGAACTTAGTGTGGGAACCCACGTTAACTGTTATGTGTGTAAAATGTCTTTTAAATAAATAAATAAACATATAAATTGATATGTTTCAGACCAGCGTCGCTAAATTAGAAAGCAAAAGCATACTTAGTTATAAAATTTTGTAATCACATATATTATGTATACCTAAAACAAATTGTTACATGGTTTATCGCTGTATTTGTCATAAGATATGTACTGACACTGTTTGTCTATGAAAAATTGTAATTGGCCATATTCCAATATATATAATGCCTGACTGTAAAAGCTGTTCCGATGCCCTCGTAGATCCGAAGTCCGAGAGGCCCGCGAACTGTAAAGCAGAGCGACATTTGCACAAAACTCCCCTAAAGAAACTAAAAGTCATAATCCCTCAATCTCTCCGTTAGCAACCGCCCTGAGCCGACGTCCAAGTCCCACAGGGGATGCTCTCTTGCGCAGGTAGCTTAGTTTGTAGTATTCGAACCATTTATCTTGGCTGGAGCTCTACTCGCCTTAATGCCCGGTAAAGAAGCAAAAGCCTCAAGGCAAACTACATATGTACGTCCGAAAGAAAATGTAAACGCTGTAAGTTTCAATAACTTACAATGATGATGAAGAAAATGCCTCTGGCATTAAGGCCGCCATTTACTTTCATAGTGCTAGTATTTTTATATAAATTAATAAAAATATTTACTTATTCGGTATCTATAAAAATCAATAACATGGTACAGATGCCAAAACAAGAAAAGCCATACATAAACCCTACGTGACGGGAACACGCGTCGCTGACAAATGTACGGGAAGATGGATCGATGCGAGACAAATGACTGCAGGACTAAGTTACGCATCGAAACATCGGCAATATGTTCACAATAACGTATCTGGAAGTTATTTGGGATATTTATATACTTAGAAAGAGATGTGTAATTCATACATATGTTTTATTTATTTACTTGCGACCCGTTTCAGCTTTGCACGAGTAGTAAAGCATAATTTACACAACGAAACCCACTGAGTTTGTTTCGTCGTATCTTCTCAGATGGGGCGTATTGGATCCGGTGGTAGCATTAAACGCGTCCGTCGTTATATACTCATGGTCCACCCAAATAATGACAATTGTTCTTAATATAATTTAATATACAGGGTGTCCGGTAATTAATGGATAACCTTAAAATGGGTAATGGTAAAACTAATGACCATTCAGAAAAAAAATACAAATAAAAAAAAATACAGTTGGTACCAAAGATATGATTTTTTTAATAATAATCGGTGTTTTTTGTTACCTTATTTCACATTTTTATACACCACGGCCACAAATTAAGGAATTCTATCGGTTTTTTTTTGTTATAGTAATTTACGTTAACTGAGCTGATAGATAGGTAATAAATAGTATGACTACTATTACACGGTTTTTTTTTTAAACAATTTGAATGTTTGTTCTGGGGAAAATTTGTGAAAAATATTCAATTTGACAAAGTTTGAGCAACCGTAACTTAAAAAAAAGTATCCAGACACAAGTGACCAATTATTTTAAAATATTATTTGCTTCAAGCCAATTTCAAAATGGTATCATTCATTATTGTATCTAATGTAAATTCTGAATTATGGCTATTTGTGTAGAAAAGGTGTGAATTTTGGATAAACATCAAAATTTGCAATATTGGAATATTTATTTACATTGAATGTACCTGACCATTGGAGTTTAATAAAAAACAACATTTGACATTAGTAAAACTGTATTCGTTATTAATTACAATAAATGTTCAAATTGTCTACCACCCACTCTGATACAGGCTCTACATCTACGAATGAATGCTCTCCTGAGCAGTCGCGTATAGCGTCGATCGCTTATTTTCGATGCGGCTGCCCGGACACGGCTACGTAAATCTTCCAAGGAACGGATCGGCTTTGCGTAAACTTCTTCCTTAAGACAGCCCCAGTAAAAAAAATCAAGTGGATTTAGATCTGGTGAACGTGGGGGCCACAAAATTGGCCCCAGGCGGCCAATCCATCTGTTTGGGTATGTTCTATTTAAGTATGCACGAACAGATACAGCATAATGCGCAGGACAGCCGTCATTTTGCAACCAATATGATTCTCTCTCCACCTCGGGCACCTCTTGCAATAAGTTTGGAAGATCATTTTCAAGGAATTCTAAATAACTTTGGCCAGTTAGGTTCCCCGGTAATTCAAATGGGCCTATTATTTTTCCGTTTAATATTCCAGTCCAATAATTTATTTTAAATTGGTACTGTGACCTGTCTTCACGCATAGCACGAGGGTTCGTTAGTTGCCAGCTATGGAGATTGTGTAAATTCATGTAGCCATCTCTTTTCAATGTTGATTCATCACTCCATAGAATTTTATTAAAAAACTGCGGGTCTGCTTCCATCTTCCCCAGCATTTTTCGGCAGAAACGCAATCTTGCATTATAATCTCTTGGTTGAAGGGTCTGCACGCGCGTAACGTGGAACGGGTGAAATTTGTTCTTTTTTAAGATATCATGCACAGTCGATTTCCCTATACCCGTACGTCGAGCTATTGATCGCGTAGAAATTGAAGGATCTTGCGCAATTTCCTCAAGTACCACGTCTTCTACATCAGCACGAGCGCTTCTTCCACCACTAGTACCACCAACACCAGTACCAGGGATTCTTCCTTCTGAGTAACAACCGTGGACTCTTATAAATACGCGGTAATCTGGATGACGCGCATTAGGGTATCTTTCCCTATAAAGAGCTGCGGCTGCGTTTCCATTGCCTCTGCATTCCCCATAAATAAAATGCATGTTTGCATATTCTTGTGGCGTATACTCAACACGTGGCATGTTGATTCACAAAATAAACAATCCAGTTACAAGACAAGTCGTCGCAAATATCACCACACAAAACAAGTCCAAATCGGTAAACAAAACGAATAGTCCAGTAAAATAGCCAGGTCGTCGTTTTAACACTGATTCACAGTAACTAGCAACAATTGCAACCGGAAACGAAATAAACACATGCGAAGTCGAGCAAGTCGAGTGACGCACTAAGTCTAAGTCCCTGTTCCTGTAAGTTCTGTTAGTCCCCTACCGGTTTTTTTACATTTACTATCTCGCTCGCACACACACAAAAGACGGGTGGTGCAGGGTGCGCGCAGGTAGCTAGTATGGCGGTCACACGACTTACACACACGACATTTATTGCAAAGCCAATTTGTATTTGTTAAAATATTTCTGGTTTTAAAGAGACTTTATTTAATTATTACTATTCATTACTTACGTCTATTAATGTTTTTATTAACCCCGAATGGTCAGGTACATTCAATGTAAATAAATATTCCAATATTGCAAATTTTGTTGTTTATCCAAAATTCACACATTTTCTACACTAATATTTATTTATTTATTTATTTATTTAAAACTTTAGCACATAACTGTACATAGGCGGACTTAATGCCAGAGGCATTCTCTCCCAGTCAACCATAGGGTGGTGCAGAGACAAAGTGGTAGGTGCACTTAAGTTGTAAGCACTCGTTATGAAATAAATACCGTCAAGGTATACAACAAGGTATAATACTAACGTAAAATAAAGCATTTAATTAGAAAAACATAAAGTTAATAGTTACAATAAGTATATTATAATACTATATCATCTAATACACTATCACAAACATGTACTTACATATATACATAAATAATTTACATAGATATATACATATATATAAATATATATAAAAATAATAATATATAAGATAGATTACCGCTGTAACGAGTCTGCTAACTTTGCTCTGATATGCTCACGGACTTTATATTTAAAACTTAACCGATTCTTGGCCATCCTGACTCCGAGAGGAAGTGCATTCCAGAGTTGTATAGACTGTACAAAGAAAGACGCATGAATGAAGTTGGAACGGTGTTGAGGACAGTGAAGGAGACGGTTGTTGGAAGAACGCAAGGATTTGTTGTGGTTCGAGAAGCGATATTGAAAATGAGATGTCAGGTAAGAAGGAGAATAAGGAGAATCAAGTAAAGAGAAGAGTGTAGTTAATGCCCTCAAGTTCCTACGGTGCCTAATGGGCAACCATTTAAGTTGGGTACGATATGTAGAAACATGGTCGTACTTGCGGAGATTAAAAACGAACCGAATGCAGTTATTCAGAAGTCGGTCGAGTTTGTTGAGCTGATCTGCATTCAGGTCAAAGTAGCACACATCACCATAGTCGATTATCGGAAATATCAAAGCCTGCACTAACATTACTTTTGTTTGGACTGGGAGGAAATTTTTTAGACGGTAGAGTGACCGCAAAATGCCTGTCACTTTGCTGCTAATGGAGGCCATTTGCTTCTGCCAATTTAAAGAGGAGTCTAGAAACAAGCCGAGATCCTTGACACTAGGACTATACGGAATTACTGCATTATTAAACAAAATGGGTGGCAGAGAATTTAGATTAATTCTAGACAGCATCCTGGAGCTACCCAGTATAATGGCTTGGCACTTAAGAGGGTTTACTGCCAGTCCAAACCTATTGGACCAGTCATGGAGAGCAGCAAGATCCCGATTTAATTTAAAGATGGCGTTTGGCAAATCCTCAATACTTTCCTGGGCATATAACTGCAGGTCATCGGCATACAGATGGTACGCACACTGAAGATGATTAGTGACAAAATTAATGAAAACTGAAAATAAGAGAGGAGAGAGAATACCGCCTTGAGGGACGCCAACATCCAAGTTACGCCAATTCGATGAACAATCATCTACGCGAACTGACTGCTGACGGTCCCGAAGATAAGAAGAGAACCACTCCAGTGCTTCATTAGAGATCATTAGATGGGTGAGGATGGAGAGAAGGATGTCGTGACTGACGGTATTAAAGGCATTTGAGAAGTCCACCAAAACCAACACAGTGATCTTAGTGTCCTCCATACCCGACCTAATATCGCCAGTCACTTTTAGGAGTGCGGTTGTGGTACTGTGACCAGGTCTAAAACCGGATTGGAAGGGACTAAGCAGGTTATGGGTGAGGATAAAGCGGGATAGTTGTTTGTGGACAACAGACTCGATAACTTTGGATAGGAAAGGTAAAATAGAGATTGGACGGTAATGACTAGGTAGGGAGGGGTTTGAGATTTTAGGTAGTGGGAGTACATAGGCTTTACGCCACTGGGAGGGAAATGTTCCGGAGTGAAGGGAAAAATTTACAATATGAGTTATAGCTGGAAGGATGTGGTCAAGGATAGGGATTAACAAGCGCCGTCCAATGCAGTCACAGCCAACTGCTTTGGATTTGCTAGCCAGGATAGTGGATTTGATCTCTTGAGAATCAACTGGAGTGAAAGAAAAAGGCCTAATATCAGGACGCTTCAAGTTATTTATGAAGCTGATGGTGTTACGTTGAATCAGATGATCCATAGAAGAAGTAGTGGAGAAATGTTGGTTTAGATCATCCAAATCAAGACAACCAGAAGGGTTTGAAACACTTGATCTACCGATACCCAAGGTTCCGAGGAACTTCCAGATACCGGCAGGTGTAGAAGAGGCTATGTTTTCTAGGAAATATCGGCGTTTAGCATTACGTACCATCTGATTGCATCGATTCCGAGCAAGTTTGAACAGTTCCCAATTCTCGTCGCATCTTTCTCTTTTGTACTTGCGAAAGGCTCGATCCCTACGTCTCATGGCCATTCGAATTCCGCGAGACATCCACGGTGCAGGCGATCGCTTTTGTTTAACCTTTTTCACTGGAGCATGGACGTCATACAGTTGAGTAACCTTTTCATTAAAGAGACGCAATTTTTCATCAATTGAAGATGTTGTCTGAAGTGGATCCCAGTCAACCAATGAAGCGTCCCTGCACAGGCTCTCAGTATTCATCCGACCAAAAGAACGCAAGTGCAGAACTTTAGGTTTAGGCTTTGGAGACTTCAGGATGTATGATAGGAAAATAAGGTCGTGGTGAGAAAATCCAGGGGCACAATGTTGCCCATGGGAAGAGATAAGGGATGGGTTTGAGGTTAACATTAAATCAAGCCAGGTATCATCACCAAGAGCATTATGGTGAGTAGCTTGCAGTGGCAGAATGTGAAGGCAGCTTGATTCAATGATGTGAAGGAGTTTACGGGATCGAGGAGAGTTGGGAGCTAAGAGGTTGGTATTGAAATCGCCCATGATAATGTGGTGAGCATACTCCGAACCCAAAGATTCTAAAACCAACTCCAAGTCGGTGAAGTAATCAGCATTGGGGGGGCAATAAACGACTCCAATAACGCACTTGGACCCTTTAAAATTGATTTCAAGAAATAGGAACTCAGCCGCGGCCGTCCCATTCTGATCAGATGAGGCTAATATTTTATAGGGTAAGTCGCTCCTCAGATAAATTGCGACTCCGCCACCGCCCTTGCTGATTCGATCGTTACGCACAAGTACAAAACCAGGAAGAGCATAGAAGGTAGAAAAAAGATGAGGTTTTAACCAACTCTCGGAGATCAGGATGACGTGAACATTGCACTGGGAGAACGCTTCCAATAGATCGTGATAGTGGCTTGGGATACTCTAAGCGTTAATGTGTAATAGCAATAATTCAGAATTTACATTAGATACAATAATGAATGATACCATTTTGAAATTGGCTTGAAGCACATAATATTTTAAAATAATTGGTCACTTGTGTCTGGATACTTTTTTTTAAAGTTACGTTTGCTCAAACTTTGTCAAATTGAATATTTTTCACAAATTTTCCCCAGAACAAACATTCAAATTGTTTAAAAAAAAACCGTGTAATAATAGTCATACTATTTATTGCCTATCTATCAGCTTAGTTAACGTAAATTACTATAACAAAAAAAAACCGATAGAATTCCTTAATTTGTGGCCGTGGTGTATAAAAATGTGAAATATGGTAACAAAAAACACCGATTATTATTAAAAAAATAATATCTTTGGTACCAACTGTATTTTTTTTTTATTTGTATTTTTTTTCTGAATGGCCATTAGTTTTACCATGACCCATTTTAAGGTTATCCATTAATTACCGGACACCCTGTATATTAGACAGAAACTATTGGACACAAAATAGTCTAATCTATCTAAATCTAAATAATCATCATCGTACCGTACAATGTCCACTGCTGAAAATGGGCCTATTCCCGAGGGAGGATTTTGCCATAGTCACCACGCTTCGCATGTGGATTGGTAACCGCAGTTTTATGTTGTAATACACAGGGAAACGCTGCTGCCCGTTCTCTGGTATATGCTTTTTTTTTTTATATGAAATATAGGCTTACGTTTGACCATAATCTCGCTTGATGGCAGGCGAAGATAAGGCCTAAGATGATACACGCGTGCCTAGAAAGTGTCTGTTCACTTTAGATTTAAAGCTGTCCAGATTATAGCGAAGTCCAAGAAGATCGGACGAGGCGCCATCAATGACAACTCGAATCGACCTCCCCCTCAAGAAATCCTGAATCCAGGTATAAAGTCCGGGAGCAATACCGTAAACCGGAAGCTTACCAATGAGACTTGCGTGCCAAACCCTGTCAAAAGCCTTAGAGATATCAAGAGACACGGCAAGAGCCTCACCGTGTCTCTCAATGGCTTCGCTCCAGAAGTGAGTAGCATAAACAAGAAGATCCCCAGTAGACCGGCCTCGACGGAATCCGAATTGGCGGTCACTGAGGAGATCGTTGTCTTCCAGGTATGCTAGGAGACGGTTGTTTAAAACACGCTCCATAACCTTACTGAGTATGGAGGTGATTGCGATTGGTCGGTAGTTGGCAGGGTCGGCACGACTACCTTTCTTGGGGATCGGTTGAACATTGGCAATCTTCCAGGATGCTGGAACTAGACCAGTCTTCAGGGATAAGCGATAGAGGCGAGTCAAAACAGGAGACAACTCAGGCGCACATGACCGCAAGACAATGGCAGGAATGCCGTCAGGCCCACTAGCCTTATTCACATCTAGTCACTTCATCACTTTTTGCGGAATGTGCACCTCAGGCATAGTGGAAGTGCAATGTGATAGCCTGGGTGGACTTTTACCAGCAGCATCTAGTTGTGAATTCTTCGCAAATAGAGACGCAAACAAGTCTGCTTTCTCTTTGGTGGTGTGAGCTAATGAATTGTTCGGCTTCTGCAGTGGCGGCAAAGAGGACCGACGGAAATTGGCTTCGACCGATTTGGCAAGAGACCAAAAAGCTTTACTCCCAGATGGGTAAGATGCTAGTCTGGCTCCAATGCGGCCAATATGGTCAAAGCGGGCCTTGCGTAGGGCACGTTTGCAAGACTTGGCAGCACTATTTTAGGCTTTCTTCAGTTTATATTTGGCGCTTTGCGGGCTCGAGCATCCGCCCACGCTTAGTAAGCAGAGTGCTTAGGTGCCTCAGCACAATCACACTCAGCGTTGAACCATGGGCGGGCTTTGTCTTGGAGTGAGACATCAGAAAATGGAATGAAATACTCCATTGCCTGGCATATCACTCCAGAAACTGCCTTCGCGCAGCAAGTCGGGTCGTCTGAAGAGAAGTATAAGCGCAGCCAAGGGTAAGACGCGAAGAAATGCCGCATCTTATCCCAATCTGCTGACTTGTATCGCCAAACACGCCTAGTCCCCTTGAGATCGGGATCGGGTAGTAGACAGACACAGATTTCACCAGACAGTGGTCGGAGCTACCTAACGGTGAGGAAACCGCGCCTTGATATCGGTCTGGATCGGTTGTCAGCAGAAGGTCTAAGCAATTGGCCGTATGGCCATCAATGTCGGGCACCCGTGTCGGCTCAGTCACCAGTTGGGAGAGACCAAGCGTCAGAGCAGATGCATACGCTAGTCTCCCCGCAAGGTCGGTGTTCTGATATGGGTACAGCCACTCCTGGTGGTGGGCGTTGAAGTCCCCCAGAACAACTAGCTGCGCCGATGGGTACCTGAACTGAGCTAATTCAGCTGAGTCAGAAAGATACTGAAACAACCTGGTTGTCTCCATGTTATCGGTGTGCGACCGATAGACACTGGCATAGAGTATCTGCTCCAAGCCAGTGTCCACCAGAACCCACAATACAGAGAAACTGGAATCCTCAATGTTACGGAGACGTCGACAGCAGATGTCATCACGAGCATACACGCAGGTGCCAGCGCGTGGCCTGAAATTGTGCTCCAGGGTGTACCCTGGGTAGTGCAAGTATGCTGCGTCGGCTGGACATCTGATTTGCGTCTCCGTGAGGAACAGTAAATGTGGTTTTTCGGTCTCAAGGTGGTGATGGACCGGGATGAGATTGGAGTGCAGACCTCGGATGTTAGAAAGGTGCACTTTTAGTGCGAGGGAGTGCAACCGCTGTTTTACCAGTTTCCTATGCTTACTTTTCATTATTTTTGATGACGAACAGACAAGTAGAAAAGGGACAGTTGGGCGAGGCGTAACCTAAACGAGTACCACGCAATACACACATGATGCTGCACCGATGGGAGACTGATCTGGAGCGCACGGGGACGCCTTAACCCCCCCAGAGATGTTCACCGGGCCCTCGCATCCTGTCGCCAACCGGCACGGTGACGCATCCTGGGATTTTTCGCTAGTTGGCGGGGCAGCCTTTCATAGGTGGCTTTCCTACTAATTGGGCCCCCTACTACCTGCGGTCGGCCAGCGGAAGACCGTGCTTAGGCTCCCGCTACCCTCCGCGAACAGTCACCCAGCACAGACACCACGCAGCACCGGAACCGGTTCGCAAAGCCACACAACTGCCCAGACTCCCCTTCCACGATGGCTACTCAATGCAACATGCCGGAACGCGACAAAAATCACTTGGCGGCATGGCTTTGCCTTGAGGGTGGTGACAAACCGCGGTCGAAACCTACCACCAGATGTGCTGTTCATTTGGCGCTACCCAGGGGACACGTGTGGGTGACTAGAGCTAAAGCCAACGGACGCGAACAGCATTATCCCCCAAGATATGCTTGTTATAGATGATGTTATAACAATCAGGACCAACGGCTTAACGTGCTTTTCCAGGCACGGAGGGTAGTCCCTCAACCAACCAGACCCGGAAAGAAATCTAAGAATTCACACAAAGATTTGTATACTTCAAATACTTAAATCATGAAAAATATAATTTGCATAAAGGAGAGATTAATACATTTATGAATTTTCTTCAAGCAAAGCCCAAGTATGAGATAAAAGTGTGAGCATAGAGCATTAACGCGTGTGTGTGTTTTTTTTTCTGTCGGACATATGTAGTTATCCCCGAGGCTTTTGCTACTTCACCGGGCATAAAGGTGAGCAGAGCTCCAGCCTAGATAAATGGTATATACACTATAAACTAAGCAACCTGCGCAAGAGGGCGTCCCCTGTGGGACTTGGATCTCGGCTCAGGGCGGTCGCTGACAGGGAGATTGAGGGATTATTGCTTTATACATATATTGGGCTTTTAACATTACCGTGTACAACCAACAAACTACTTAAATGTATATCTCCGATCTTTATACTTATTATATAGAACTCAGCAAATAACCATTTTACAAGAAAAAGTTTTATACAACATTTGTAGAAAATTTCATGCTCTCCAAATTTTATTCAAACATTTTTTTCGTATCTCTGAAAATTATTGAGATACTTTACAAAAACAAAAAAAAAAGTTTTTTTTTATCAACAATAGGGGGAAAAGTTTGATATAAAAAAGATGGGAAATTTTGTCCTCTACAAATAAGATCTCTTCTGTTTTTAAGGTAAAACTTACCGTTTCCGAGATTATGCAAAAAAAAAACGGTTTCCAAGATGGCGGCTAACGCTCGCGGTTTCGGGCGACAGAAACTCGGTTTTATACTTACCCTCTGACATAATCCAATCGAAAAATCACGTAGAAGGATTTTATGCGGAGCGAACCAGTTTTTGGTGCTAACATTCCTGGACTATAACTACAATATTAATTTATCTAATGTTATTGACATAGCTTTCAGTTGTTTAAAACAATATGTGTAAGTACAAATTCAGTTCTCATTAACATTTTGACCTGCGTATTCCTTTTTGTATGGTATAAATCTAGGAAAAGTAACTATTTCCTTTATTCCTCATAAACTGGGGTAATCACCATGACAAATTAATTGCAGGACATTGTTACGCTACGGTAAAATTGGGCTTTATTTTGAGATACAAAAATAAACAGAGTTTTTTTTTATATGTAATTACAAGCAATGTTTTCTGTTTTTTTTAATAATATATTTTTAAGAGAACTTGTTAATTTCAAGTGTTAAGCATACACCGTCATTTTTAATTGATAGGAATTTTGAAATATACACATGACTTTTTTAAGTTTCCCTTAAGAAGACGGCAATTTATACTTATATTATAAAGAGGAAAGATTTATATTTTTGTGTGTATGTTTGTAATGAATAAACTCAAAAACAACTGTGCCGATTTCAAAAATTCGCCATCAGAAAGCTACATTCACCCTTAGTGACATAGGTTATATTTAATTACGAAGTTCCCACGGGAACGGGAGTTACGCGGGTGAAACCGCGCTCGGGAAGCTAGTAATAAATATATTTGACAAAACAAAGTGGCCGTAGCCCAATGGCTAGGGCGTCGGACTTGTGATCTTGAGGTCGCCGGTTCGAACCCCACCCATTGCACTACCGACGCAACGTGAACCTACTCGTACCACAAGCATTTTAGCTTAGCACGAGGGGTTAACAAGAATACCTACTAGTAGACTCCAAAACTCTGCTAGTAGGTAGGTAATCTATAAAAAAAGGATTAATGTATAACAGCGTCTTGTTCACTAAAAGACTTTTTTTTTCATTATGTAGTTAGCCAAAAGACTTTTGTTACTTCACCGGGAAACAGCGAGCAGAGTTCTAGCCTCAGTAAAACTAAATCACAGAACTAAAGTCAAAAAAATGTACTGTGTGAAATATTCAACTAAGCCTTTTTCACATTATTACTGTGTCAAATGTCTTTAACTTAGGTATAAACCATTTCTCAAGGGCTGACCGTTCTTTACAGAGTAGTACCCTTTCTTGACCCATAAAGCTTCTAGAGTTTTCGAGTGTGCCTTAAGGGTTTGCTATGAGTTAAGAATAAAAAAATACTTGTTGAGTACTTACTATGTTGGGGTGCGATATCGAATAATGTTGTCGTTTTTATAGTGTTTCAGTGGTTCCTTTGTGTTGAACTAGAGTCACACATTTAAGACCCTAGTTAATTTTGCCCTAGCTTTTCCTTTTATCCACATAGAACACAATATATGTATTTTTGGGGGTCCTGCTGTTTGGCCAAAAGTCATTTGGCAAAATTACACTTGACAAACTATGTTTGGCAAGAAGTGAATAAATAATCTTATACATATATTTTGCTAGGTGACTCTCGCAACTTGAATTTTGTTGTATGGGGGAATAGATTAGTAATATAATTTAATAAAATGACTGATTTAATTTTGATAAGTCCAATTTTTTACTTTAAAAAACAAAAGTTCTCAAATTTTTGGATTATTTTTTTAAATTAACTAAATGAACTCAACTGAAGGCTAGAAGTCGATGGCTAAAACGTCGCCGTGTATAGCCTAATTTAATTATTATTGAAATAAATAATATAAATGGAAAAATTTGCATGCCGAAACTCTAATATGAACTGTAAGAACTGTGTGAACTCATATTTGTAGCAAATAGATTATTTGATTTGATCAAATTTTAATACCACATATGGAATTGTCAAGCGCAGACTCACGTCATTTGGGTGAAAGATTGAAAATGAAAAATGTAAATTAAAACGTTTATTGATAATGTAGACGAATTTATCGTACTTATTATAAGTCAAATACAATGACTTTAGTACAATAATGAATACAAAAAAGAAAATACAATCTTGACTAATGAATTTGTTTACATTTCAATAATAATGTTATTAAATAAAGTTTACCAATGTTGTTATGGCATGTGATAGTCGCTAATATTATTATATCTGGCTGGGATCGGGTCTGAAGCATACAACGCGTCGCGAGCCTCGCCTTACGAGGACAACCGGACCTACCTATCCTAGCTTCCTACGAGTCTTTCTCTATCTACCTACGGTGTGACATTCAGAGAAGAAAGACTATAAGAAACTCCGATTATTCAAAAAGGTTCTATACATATATATTAATATATTTGTGGGAAAACACGTCGATAATAATCAATCAAATAGGTCAATCTTATTACGAAACCCCGGCCGTTACCCAGTACACATTTTTATTCCTTCCGCTCCGAGGAGCCTAATTAGATCCTGTATTGATAAAATTGAAGTTATTATATTTGTACCACAAAAAGAAAAAAGGTAACAAAATAACTTATTTAATAACTCGTTCTAAGAATCCTCACGTCTTAGGTACTTTTATTATGTTTATTATTTACAATAATGTTTTCGAGAAATATAATTTGTTCCTCCATATATTACGCCTCATCTACAATATGGTAGTACCGATTAAAACGGGATTTTCATTGTTAAAGATTATCAGTTATTTTATTTAGGAAGTAGTAAGATGTAGTAAAAGAGTCTAATCGATTTAATCCAAATTATATAATTTTTATATTAACACAAAATATCTAGTGATAACTCCGCTCAAAAATATGCCTAAAACCAACGATCCAAATTTTAAGCTGCCCCATGTGCAAAATTATGGACAATAAAAACATGAAAAAATATAATCACCAGTCGAAGACCTTGTTGTTGATCGAATTAATATGGATTTTCGCATACATAATCGATTTACTCGAAAACTGAATTAATACACATACGAAATTTCAATTTGATGCAACGGCAATATAGTCTTATCTACCGATTTGGGGTACGGTGGTCGAACTCTAAGGAGAGTGACCAACTACGTACATATTGTCGTACAAGAGTATGTGCGAAAACACAGATGGCCTATTATAGATGAGACGCTTTACGTACACGACAAATACGATCTGTCACATCAAGCGCAGGTCCGAGTTTTACGTGCTTCCCAAGGCATGTATATGTTACGGCTAATAGCCGAAGTGCGGCTACACCTAGGTTTAGCCGGCTACAACTAGGTGCAGCCGACCACATGCGGTTAAACTTAGATGTACCTATCCTACTTATCTTCGGTTAGAACTAGGTTTTAATTAAATAAACAATACATGCACGACACAAAAAGATGTTGGGGTGGTTAAAAAAAAAAATAACCTAAACCTAAACCAATGGAGTTGGACAGGGACTTATTGAGGTTGATCTAAGTTTAACCGCATGTAGCCGGCTAAACCTAGGTGTAGCCGCACTTCGGCTATTAGCCGTAACATATACACCATCCGTTTCCTGACATAAAATATTTCTCGAAAGAATTTTCTAGAAATTAACTCGAATCCGGGACCTTGCTAGTCACGAGGAAACTCAGTTAGCTACGACACTGCACTGCTACTTATGCGATTTAGTACAACCATCATTTATGCCGTGTCCACACGGATCTGTTTTCATTTTAATGTATTTGTTTATTGTATTTATGATTCTTTCGTTATTTGAAAGTCGTTCGTCAAAATGATTGATTATATCGAAGCATTAAATAATGATCGCTTTTTTCGGTTCATTTTTGTTTTATTGTTGAATGGAGTTTTTGAGTTATTGTGACTGATAAATGTAATATTAAAATTTCTTTTTTAAGTTCGTACACAAATTATTTGAGTAACGTTATGATAAGAGTGTGACTGTAGTGTTGTTGGTAATCTTTTTAAAATGATTTTACTAAAACTAGGGCCTGTGCTATTACAATGTTCTTGTATAAGGTACGTCCAATATATACACCTTAGGGTCATCGCACACCTAAAGCAGAGCAGAGCAGAGCATTTTCTGAGATTATTAAAAATAATTTCTTATGATTATTATATCATACATCGCAAAATTGAATACACGCCCAAATTAGATACCCGACCATGCTCGAGCAAGCCGAGCGTGTTCCAGTATGAATTCTACTGTGTGTCCCATTCCCGTAGGAATGTAGTGGTTTTGTACAATGTGAGTTTGAAGTCGATATCTTTAAAAAAAAGGATTTTCTATACAAACTTTCACCTATTTACCCCCATAGCGGGTGAATTTTGCTAAATCCCGTCTTAGTGAGCACCAATATTCTTGAGAACATGGGTGGAACCCCAAGAAAAATTTGAAACTCCTAGCACTTTTAGTTCCAGAGATTTCGTGATGAATGAGTGAGTGAATAAGCCACCTTTCGCTTTTTTATATATTACTAGCTGTCCCGGCAGACTTCGTACTGCCTCAATCAATACATAAAAGACCTAAACATTTGTTTAAAATAAACTGGGCCGTAGAGACTTCGTTTATGCGGTACTCCTACCCCTACCCTACCCCTACCCTACCCCTACCCTACACTACCCTACACTACCCCTACCCTACACTACCCCTACCCTACACTACCCCTACCCTACACTACCCCTACCCTACACTACCCCTACCCTACACTACCCCTACCCTACACTACCCTAAAAAATCTTGGCAAAAAAATTCAAGTTTTTAATTAACTAAATAAAGCTCAAATTGACTCTACATTTTAGTTAGAAAACGTTTGTATGGGAAAAAGAAAAAGGCTGTTTTAAGGGGTTTTCAGGCAATTATTCGAATTTTTCTCGCCGTAAAAACCATCCTTGAACTTCCACAAACATTAAAAAAAAAGAATTGGCCAAATTGGTCCAGGCTTTGTAGAGTTATGCGCTTACCAACACATTTTGCGATTCATTTTTATATTATAGATTATATAGATTAATTCTTTAATAAACAATTTATGATACTTACATATGATACTATCTACCAGGTAAGCATTGCCGTTCAACGGGCAATGCTGCCAGTATTCTGGGAACGTTCCCAAGTAAAATATATTTAGGATAGTAGTATTTTATAAGTTAGTTTTAATTTAACTTAGCTACTTTTAGTTGTAAATATGTATTTTATTCAAGTTATTTGTAATTCAATAGTCATTTGAGTCACCATTTAACAATAACGAAGTAACTGTGGAGAACAAGGTGAAATAGTTATTTGTTATACAAGAGTGCAAAGTTGCTTTTTAACCGCGTGTTCAATTTTGATGACCGAGCAAGCGAAGGATTGCGAGTGATTCAAAATTAGAATCCTGAGCGTTAGCGAGGCAATCAAAAGAGCACGAGGTCAAAAATCTTTGCACTCGAGTGGAACACGTAACTTTTCATTCCACCTCAGCGAGGAAATGCGCATTATTAACAGTTTCAGTCAATTCTGTTGGCGTCAAACAAACTTCCTCGTCGCTAGAATCACTCATTTTAGTTTTTTCACTTATTTTCAAGTTTCTTGTTTTTAATATAAGGTTTAACAATAACGTGAAAAAATGCCGCGTAAAGAACCGCATACAAAGCAAATTGAAAAAAGAACACCAAGAAGGTTCCGAGTCTGAGTTTTTAACAAATTAAAAAAAAGTTGTATGATATATTCGGCACCATAGAGGTAGCAGTAAATAGGTTTAATGTTTTTTTTAATTCACAAACTTAGTGCACACGATTATCTAAATTCAATTTACTTTATCCTCTAGAGAATAAAAACGGCTTTTCCACTCAGATATTGAAGATTAAAAATACTCTTTCCGAGATGGTGGGATGAAAAAGCAATTTTCTATCCCTTAAAATAAAATTATTTTATTCCTCGTTTTGTTGGTATCTACCATATGTACGTTGTTGAAAGAAACTTACGGATTGAAAGTCTCGTTGTTAAATCTATGCTAATATAAATATAAGGCTAAAGGGTTTTTTGCTTGAACAAACTAATCTCAAGGACTACTGGTCCGACTTGAAAAAATATTTAAGTGTTAGGTTATAGACCATATTTGAGAAATAAGTTTTTACGGGAACGGGAGTAGCGCCAAATCAGGCGCTTGAAGCTAGTTTAGACATATATTGATTATATCAATGAAATAATAAATTTATTCAGCACTTAGGTATTTACATACAGTTGTACTTGTCAAAATCACAATGAAAAAGAACTGTAATTAAAAGGTATTATTCCTATTCTATGAATTCAAAGACTAAGGTAACTATAACTAGCAAGTGCATCCTGTGACTGCAGCTAATTGTAGGACATTACAGACAATGTACTCCGTCTGTCCGTTTGTCATAAATTCTTCTACTTATAATAAGTTTATATTTACATTAATAAAATTATAGGTATATATTAATAAAAGCATACAATTCAGTGACACACACCTGGGGGCACCCTTAAGGGGTTAGGACCACAACTCAGAGGTGCCACTAAATATTCTTTATACTTTCCATCTCCACACAATATCAAATTACTAATTATACGCACTACTCCGAGCGAAATATTTTTCAAAGCGCATCCAAAGTTTCCGCTCTACGTAATAATTTATAGATTTATGTTAAGCCCGGGAGATATGCATTGAATAATTGAATGCACCTGACTGCATATTAATGTCACCGGATAGTCTGATAGCGATTACTACAAGAGATTGTCGTTGTATTGATACTTGTATGTCTGTAACTGTATTGTGCATTATTACTCGATGAAAGATAAGGATTAAATGATAGAGACAACCTCAGTAGCGTAGCGGTATTTGGCTCGCTTTAAATCTCGGAGGTCGTGGGTTCGATCCCCACGCTAGACAGGAAATCTTTGTGTAAATTCTAAGATTTCTTTCCGGGTCTGGTTGGTTGAGGGACTACCCTCCGTGCCTCGGAAAGCACGTTAAGCCGTTGGTCCCGATTGATATAACATCATCTATAATAATCGTATATCAAGGAACGGGCAGCAGCGTTTCCTTGTGTGGTACAACATATTACCGCGGTCACCAACCCGCCTGCCAAGCGTGGTGACTATGGCAAATATCCTCTCTCGGGAGGAGGCCCATGTTCAGCAGTGGACGTTATACGGGCTGATGATGAAATGATAGATTTACATAAGCGCCCGTAGGTGTCGGACTTGACGATAATGTGGTTGCATGATCATGATCATGTGGACGAACGTGAACCCACTCGTAACTCAAGTAGTTTAGCTTAGCACGAAGGGTTAACATGAATAACTAGTATTGCGCAAAAACTCTGCTAGTAATCTTTATATTAAAAAAAAGTATAAATAAATTTCAATTGGGTATCGCTGAAAAGTTCATTCAAATATCGAAAATGGCGTACGTCATTTTATTTTTATTTACAAAATTGAGCTTCAGATTGTAAAAAAAGGCTTTATTATAATCTGGGGCTTTATTCAATTCTGCAGCAATTATTTATTTTAAAACTTGAATTAAAGTTCATCATATGAATATAAATCTCGCAAAAGACAGAAAGTTGTGTGGAAAAGGGCGATCCCTTTGTCCTGCAGTGGGACAATACAGGCTAGTTAGATTAGATTAGATATGTATGCTTTCCGCACACAATTTTATAATAAAATGTTACCTATTGCCTTTCTTAATTATCAGATCAGTAGTTCCCGAGATTAGCGTGTTCAAGCAAACAAAGAAACAATTCAGCTTTAATATTAGCATAGATTACGGTAAATAGGTACCTATGTATTTACCATAAATGATAATTTATTATTACGATTAATTACTACTGTTAACTAATAATATAATATATGTATGTTTCTGCAATTATGGCAGTGAATGCAATCTAATTGAAAGCATACAATGTCTGTAGGCATTGACTGCCTGATTAATTTCAATCATAGTCGATATATCATCAGTGGTTTGTGTTTGCTTTATGTCATTGTAATAGAAATAATCAAGTGATTGATGCGGATAGGCAGAGGACCGGTTAATTGGATTCACAGAATAATGTTGGCTAATTCCATTGAACCACAAACCATTTTTTAATTTTTGAATACTTTACGGAAAAAGTTACCGATTACTACATTTCAAAATTGAGATGAATAAATTTTGACCACCGGCAGGACTCGAACCTGCATCTTAGGTATAGCCCCTAATGCCTTAACCAATGCGGCTACGGTGGAACCCGACCGGTCATAGAAATTTATCAATCCTTTTTATAACACGTCTGGTTAAGGCATTAAGGGCTAAACCTATGCTACAGGTTCGAGTACTGCAGGTGGTGAAAATTTATTAATCTCAAGTTTAAAACTTAAAACTTATACATTATTATATAGGTTGTTTGTATATGTTTACTGATCATCATAGTGATTAAATAAAAAATGTTATCGTATACGTAATGCTACCAGCTACTCAGTAGCTAATTATTTGCCATTAAATAGCTGTAACATTAGATACAAACAGATACACGAACTGTTTCAGAGTCTTAATTGTATAATTACTTAACGTGCTCTCAAGGCACCTAGAAATAAATCTTTAATCTTACACAAACACTTATTTTGTTCAGGAATCGAACCTACAACATTCAAGAAATATTGCCGCTAGATTATGGCAGCAGCCATTTATACGTATTTACCTATAGACTCACAAACCGCAAGATCAGTTCCCATTTACCCTAACCACATTATCATTTAACAACTGCTCAGTGTTAATTGCCTGTATTGATAATTAACGTTTCAATTAATATCCAGATTATCTGTGTCCAATATAGATAGTGTGATGGTGTCATCCTTCGTAACGGATCTCGTGTTTGTGTGTCGAATTGAGATCGTGACAGAACTGATATGCGAATGATCTGTGATGGTGAGATTTAATGAAAATACTTCTTCTATATGTACAAATAAAAGTACCTAATCTGAAATTGAAATTTCTAACACTATTCTCATGTTCAAAAAACGTACGTTTGGAGAAGCACCCGTGGGTGTTTTATAGCGTAAACTCCTCATAGTATGATTAGCATATCATTGCTATGGAGAAGGGAGACTTACATACCCTTTTTTTTTTTTTTTGTTGTCCGCGGGGAAATGAATTGACGCATTCCCACCACCGCTGCAGCGTATTCGCGCGCCCTCTCCATAGCGTAGTATGCTAAAGTCATACCACGAGGAGAGGACCCTACACCACTAAAACCTCCCGGACACTCCTTCGATCCGCCGGACCCCCGACGGCACCCGCGGCCAATATGGTACCGCGGGATCTCCAGGGCCACACTTACAGTGGCCCATTTGTCCAATTATAGGGACGCCCGGAGTGTAGAGGCGTCCCTACTCCTCATGGGTCAGCCTCGAAGGGAGCGGGGCCCATGTTCCCCACTCCCCAAGGCCGAGCCTAGGGCGGTAGGCGGCGGGAAGAGACCTACATACCTAGCAGATGCGGCAGTGGGGATGCCTAATGCATTGAAAAGAAAGGCCAGTTCATCTTGGCATAGTCTATTCAATGCTATTTTCCTTTCTTTTAACCAACGAGATCCGTCACACGAGTACTATAAAAATTAAATGCATTAAATAAATAAAAGAACATAAATTAAATTTCCAACGCAAACAAAACATGACTTACACAAACAGCATTTTGTAATTCCATACATATGGTTATATTTAGTATAACACCTTCAGAGCAACGAGATTTAAATTATATATTTACACAAACTTTAAATTGAAAACATATTCCAAATAAATGAATATAAACCGCATTATTCCAAACACTGTAAACAAGTATGTATGAACAAACAATTACAGAGAACAAGTGTAACAAAATGTAACACTTCGGTTGAAAAGTTAAATTGTATTCGAGATCCAAATTGCTAACTATACCACCAATGTAATGAGCAAACTTTTGTTAAAAACTGAAGTTTTTGTACAGAAATCTCTTGTATTCCTAACGCGAAACTAATTAACACAGATAGAATGAAAATCAAAATTTAACCAGGTGATATCACGTATTCGAATTCTAGGCAACGTGGTTTGGCACATGGAATTTAATTAAAAAATATGGCTTTCATCCAAAGTTCAGTAATCGAAGTCATATTAGACTTATGTGTGTTTTGTGTGAATGTTGTTCGTTAATGACTTTATGCGTGTTTTTAATGACTTTGTGCGTGTTTTTAAATCACTTTACCTTACGCTTAGATAGCTAATATACGCAAGTAGGCCATAGGGCATTTGTTTCTATAAATACAAATGTATGATGCATGGATTTATATTTGTTACTCCATGACGCAGCAGCCATAAGACCGCCCTTTGTATATTATATACTGATATATAAAGCCGCAAATCTAAAAAAATACAAGTCCGATTTGAAACATAATATGACATTAGATAGATTATTTATTGAAGGAGATTATTATGAAATTTCGACAGAAATAAAATGGGAGTTCATCATCATCAGCCCGTATGGCTAGGCAGGCAGGTTGGTGACCGCAGTATTATGTTGTACCACACAAGGAAACGCTGCTGCCCGCTTCTTGATATACGATTATTACAGATGATTTTATAACAATTGCGACCAACGGCTTAACGTGCTTTTCGAGGCACGGAGTGTAGTCCCTCAACCAACCAGATCCCAAAAGAAATCTTAGAATTTACACAAAAAATTGTCCAGGGTGGGGATCGAACCCACGACCTCCGAGATTTAAAGAGAGCCATTTACCGCTACGCTACGGAGGTTGCGTAAATGGGAGTTACGTGGGTTAAACCACGCACGGTTCAAATTCATTTTATTCTTAATTCCAGTACGAATACGACCAAAATATGAAATCCACCGCAGGATTTAATATTTTGGACATTTCATTCTGCAAGAAACAGTTGTAATTGTCGACTAATATATTACACTCGTTATTGGGTTGGACGTCTGCTCTCACAATTACGCGGTAATCTCCCACAGAATGTGGACACAATTAACGAGAAAGCGGTTACGGAAAGCTTTTACGTTTCTTGATTAATTTTCCGTTATTTCTGGGTGACTTGGATTACAAGTAAACAGGAGTAATACGAAATTACTCCTTTGATATTCTGATTCGATTTGAAAGTTGTTAGAAGAAATATATTTTATATTCAATTTAAGACTTTAAGAATATAACATCATCTATGATAATCGTATATCATGGAAAGGGCAGCAGCGTTTCCTTGTGTGTTACAATATAATACTGCGGTCAACAACCCGCCTTCCAAGCGTGGTGACCATGGCAAATACCTCGGGAGGAGGCCCATGTTCAGCAGTGGACGTTATACGGGCTTATGATGATGTAAAATTGACATCAACTCATTTAATAGTATAGCTGACAGTCCATATAGATAAAGGCGGTATACAATGGATTATAACATAAAAATATATTTCAATAAAATTCTTACAAAAAAACAGGAACACAAAGCCTAGCTCACTAACTTGTTTTGACCGCATACAGAACAGCATCCAATATCGATGCGACTATACCGCACATAGGCAGTATAAGTTCATTTGGAAACTATCCTTCAGCGTACAAAGGGCTGAATTTGCATATGCTTCCACTGTGTTAGTCTTTGCTTGATAAAAGAGGCCATTCCTATTTTAAGTGGTGGGCCAGTAAACTGCTTGCACGAAACAAAAGTGGAATTCTTAATTGAAATTCATGTGGAATTATTGAAAGACATCTTTTTTTTTATTACGTTATGCTACATTTTCTTTTCTTTTTTAATTAAATACAATAAAATGCGATATTTAGCTCTTATTTAAATTGTGATCAGCCTCGATATCACAAAGCGTTCGATACGGTATCACATTCGATTTATGAGTACAAGTGGAACTTTACAAAGTTAGGTAAAAGTACTGGGTATTTTACTGCATTGTGAAAAACATTGATTTTTGCGAGACCTTAAGTGTTTCCGCTATGCACACAGAAACTTAAAAAATGAATATTAAATAATATGTAAAACAGGTGTATGAGGTAGCTACTGATATTAGAGTATCAGTGGCTATTTTATACACTTGTCCCACTATATGCATAATAACATAATATACCTAGATATTGTTAAAAACATACATTATGTACAAATGATAGTTATAAAACTGCGACTCATCCACAGTCAAACCGTTAAACCGGGTTTGTGGAGCACTATGTAGAAAAAATATTGTTACACTTCAATAAATAAATAAATAATAATAATAAATCAATAGCGAAAGCCCTCAAAAAGGAAAAAAAACGGATTTTGGAACATTCTTCATTGGATTCGCCACTCCTTTTAGTCTTAATTAGCTCTCATACGCTGAAAAAAATATTTCACATCGGACCTGAAATAGTTCCTGAAAAGAGAAGTATTTGTTTGCTTGAATGAACTAATCATTCAAGCAAACAAATACTTCTCTTTTATAATATTACTACATTAACGATATTCAAATAGAGCGGACAGCAATAAATAATTCAACTTAACTGTGCACTTCAAATCCATCTTTGTACGATCTAAAATACGGAAACTTTAATAAGGCATGGCTAGTTTTTTTATACTCCTAAATATTAAAAAGTAATTAATAAATTAATTTATTTAAAAAAATCCTCGTTTACGATAAAACTGTTAATTTTTTTATGTGTGGATGCAATTAAAAATTGCCAAAACACAATCACAATCTTAACGGATGTCACCGGGCATGTGCAACTAGTTGTAAATTTATATATTTACATAGTTCTACAAATTCAATGAATAATGCCTCTCCCAATCGTACCGCCATAAACAAAAGTTAAACCACAATACATGAACAAAAGTCTTACAAACTGGCATTTTTTGTCGCACTTGTAGGCCGTTAGCTTCTCGAGTTCCTTTCAGTGTTAGGGGTGCTCCGCTAATGGGCCCTTGCCTTCGCCTCTCTAGCCGCTTCCACACTGGAGGGAGCTCTAATTTATGACATGTTAATTAGGTGCTAGCTACCCACGCGCAGTTTCACCCTCGTAGCTCCCATTATCTCGGGACCTTCATAATAAAGTATAGCATATAGCTTACCTCGATAAATGGGCTATATAACACTGAATTAATTTTTCAAATCGGACTCTTATTTCCTGAGCGCGTTCACGAATACAAACAAACTCTTCAGGTTTATATACTAGTAAGTATAGATTTCAAGCTGTGTCCGCGGTTTTACCCGCGTTACTCTGCGCCCGTGGGTCGGAGCGTGATGTTTTTGCGGATTAACATATGTAGCCTATATGTTAATCCAGCGTATTACCTATCTCGGTGCAAAATTTCAGCCAATTCCGTTCAGTAGTTAAGGCTTGAAAGTTTAACAGACATCCATCCATACTTACAAACTTTCGCGTTTATAATATTAGTAGGATTAAGTCACTTTTTATATATAACTGAGTTGTTTTCGAGTAGCTCAGCAAGTATCATAGAAAATCTTATTATTTCAAAATGTACCTTTTAACTTATTTTAACCAAATGTATTTATTTTTTGGCTTAGATACTTGAAGGAAAATACATTGAAAATTCCCTTGGAATCTTATTAACAGCAAACAAATTTGAAATGCTTTGTATGCCAAACTGAAATTCTTTCAACAACTATATACACCGGACTGTCGGACTGTCGGACTGTCGGACTTGCGATCATGTAGTCTCCGGTTAAATGCCCACCCATTGCACTACCGACGTGAACCCACTCGTAACATAAGCATTTTAGCTTAGCACCAAGGGTTAACAAGATTACTAGTACAAGTGGGCGCAAAACTATGCTAGTAATATTAAAAAAAAAGCTAGCATTGTGGTAAACTGTATTGTGGTACTTATAGAATAAAGTGGGCAGGCCATATAGCACGGAGAACAGATGGCCGTTGGACGTCCACCTACTAGATGGCCGGATGATCTGGTTAAGGCCGCGGGATCACGGTGGATGCAGGCCACTTCTAACCCCAACAACGGGAGATCTATGAGGGGGCCTATGTTCAACAGTGGACGTCTTACGGCTGAAATGATGAATGACGATAATAGAATAAAGAAAACTATCACGCGCATTTATAATAATAATAAAAGTAAAAATACGTCAAAGTTTACGTGTGGTTTAACTCAAACTAGGCCTAGTTATTGTAGAATTTGACAACTTCAAATTACTCCAATTAAGTGAACCAAATGTCACATGATCACATCTGCATTTTCAAGATTGAATGCTATGACATTTACTAGAGTATATTTTGACACATAAGGCTTATATCATGCAGAAAAACTACACTGCGCAATTTCTGCTAAACGGTTTGACAGTAATTTGCTACAATTTTCTTTTATTCGGACTTTAAAAAGAACTTATGTTTTGTTCATTGTAAAACAGTCTTTTTGACAACGTTAAAGGAAATAATATTTGTCAACGAAAAAGATTTAATTACTTAGAAGTGCAGTGGAGTAGCTACGCGTTTTCAGAGGCATGGATGTTAGTACCCCAACCAATCACATCCAGAAGGGAATCATAGATTTTACAATGAGGGGATCGAACCCACGGCCTCTGAGATTTAAAGCGAGCCCAATACCGCTACGCTACGGAAGTTGTCGACAATTGTCAGTAATAATTTGGTTGGTTTGACTCCAGAATTAATATTGTTTTCACCTGCTAACTTACTATTGATGGCCTGATCAAATACAATACCTCTACGCAAACGAACGGTACATTACGCACATTACAATAACAAGCGATCCATCAAAGACGAGCCGAATGGAGTCGCTGTTGCAGTGATTGATAGCTAGTTAGGTAATTTTGTCAAACAACGAACAACGGTAGAGACATGCAGACTGATTGATCATCTCATCGATTTTAGTTAGTAGCGAAATACATTTCAAAGTAAGCAATATTTTACTAACTTCTTTTCTTGCACTGCTGAACAGACTTGGCAAGTCAGGGTTGTAGAGGGATGCAGGCACGCAACCTTCTGATCTGACTCCAGTCAGAAGGTTGCGTGTTCAAATCACGTCGGGGTCACCAAATGTAGGTGTACCTACTGTGTACGGGCGTATAAAGGGGTGATGAGTCATGTAAATAAAACGACTGTTCCGGCGAGCGCTAGTACACTGACTACTAGACTGCGCAATGGATAATCATTCTTTGATTGAATAATTATTTGCTTACGTACACTATTTTCAAAAAGCTTGGCGTGGATTTGTGATCGCAGTAAGATGGGGAGTGTCTTTAAGCTCATAGACGCTGTTGCCCATTTAACATCAGATATGGGGTGGTCTATACCACTGATATAGATCAATGATAAATTTACATAGCATAATGAAAACTCGTGCCAATATATACTATATAATAATCAAGAGGAAAAGTTTGTATTTTTGTTTCGAATAAACTCAAATACTACTGAATGGTATTTGATAATTATTTCAACATTAGAATACTACATCATTCCTGAGTAACATAGGCTATAGAAGTCTACCCATACGTTACCAGGGCGGGCCACTAGTATAAGATAACTTAGTAACCAATTTATTTTGTAATTTTTAATGCTATTAAAAAGCTTACACATATAACTCAACTGTACTAGCAAAAATAATATTTTCGCTGAGTATAAGCAACGTCTAAAACTCTACTGAATATTTTAGCTGAGCCGTTAAAAGTTCATTTGTTTGTAGAGCTACACAAGTAAACTATTCCTTACTAGCCGCGCCTGGTCATGACCTACCTTTTTTTTCCAGACGGACATATGTAGTTAGCCCAGAGGCTTTTGCAACTTCACCGGGCATAAAGGCGAGCAGAGCTCCAGCCTAGATAAATGGTTTAAACTCTACAAACTAAGCAACCTGCGCAAGAGGGCGTCCCCTGTGAGACTTGGACCTCGGCTCAGGGCGGTCGCTGACGGAAATGATTGAGGGATTATGGCTTTTAGTTTTTTTTTTTATGGGAATTTTGTGCAACTGTCACTCAACTTTACGGTCATGACCTACCGTAGCTAATATGGACAACACTAAAGAGGCTAAGAATACAATATGTTGGCCGCTGTAGGCTCAATCTGCACAAGTGGAGCATGATTGACGTCAACGACATGCAATGTCACTGTGGCACTCAACCACAGTCTATTTCATACACGTTGGCCTGCCCTTCATGCCCTCACAGCTACACGATGGAGAATATGATGGCGGGAACCACCGAGGCCTTTGGAGTGGCGACTTACTGATCAAAATGGGTTTAATTAAAGTCTAAAAACTAATAAGTTGAAACAACGACACGAAACAAAAAGGAATAACTGCGCCCCGCGATTTTACCCGCGTCGGTCTGCTCCAGTTAATCCAGCTTATAAACTAACCGCGTGCAAACTTTCAGCCAAATCCATTTAGTAGATTTTACGTGAAAGAGTAACAAACATACATAGATCCACATATTCATATTTTCACATTTCCTATATTACAATTTTCACATTTATGCTGCCGTCACCAACCCACTTGCCAAGACAATGATAAACGCCGTTTTAAGTAACTTTTTTAAATGAGTAAGTACTTTAAACAATTAATTCAATTAAATGAAAATAATTAATAGCTCTGTCTTGCAAAATTAGCACCATTACTCCACCTACAAATCAACTACCCACATTTTACGCAACCTAATCACGGTTCCAGACACGTGAAAAACAGAGTAAAACTAATTGGAACGTAACATGAGACGTAAACTACAGGTGTAAAAGAAACTTGTACAAAGAAGAAGCGAGCAAAGGGTGCAATTCAAAAAGACAACACCAAATAAAGTTTTAACAAAGTGAAATAACCTAATATATAGTGTTACAAAGGCTTTGCGCCTCTGTCTACTGAGAGTACCATTACTATTGTTACACAGATATTTTATTACCAGTAACTTTTATAAGTATTATATTTATTTTGCCAAAAGGCTTTTGATATTTTACCACGAGATTATTACTATTGCTACGCAGAAATATTATTATCAGGTATTTTTTATGACATCGGTATTTAGCTACGAGGCTTTTGCTTCTTTATCAGGAGATTATTACTATTGCTACGCAGAAATATTATTTTCAGGTATTTTTTATGACATCGGTATTTAGGTACGAGGCTTTTGCTTCTTTATCAGGAGATTATTACTATTGTTACGCATAAATATTATTATCAGGTAGTTTTTTATGACATTTGTATTTAGCCACGAGGCTTTTGCTGCTTTATTAGGATATCATTACTATTGTTATGCAGAATTATTATTATAAGGTATTTTTTATGACATTGTGTTTAGCCACCTGGCTTTTGCTACTTTGTCAGGAGATCATTACTATTGTTATGCAGAAGTATTATTATTAGGTATTTTTTATGACATTGTGTTTAGCCACCTGGCTTTTTCTACTTTGTCAGGAGATCATTACTATTGTTATGCAAAAATATTATTATCAGGTATCTTTTTATGATATATGTATTTAGCCACGAGGCTTTTGCTTCTATATCAGGAGATCAATAATATTGTTATGCAGAAATATTATTATCAGGTGATTTTTTTTGATATAATTATGTATTTAGCCACGAGGCTTTTACTTCTTTATCAGGAGATCATTACTATTATTATGCAGAAGTATTATTATCAGGTAAGTATTTTATTATTATAATAAAGCTAATTCGACCGTCCTTTCAAAAACTGGGTTTTTGAATTTAAATATACTTGTGACTTTAGCTACTTTTGAACTAACGTCTTTCTAGAAAATGTTTTTTGAAAAATCTAGCGACATTTTCGTACATATATTCAAAGTATTTGCTTCCTCACGTGGACTGCTAAATATCTAATACAATTTCTGTTAACTTGACTCACCAAACGACGATATAACGAGATGTTTAAAAAAAATATGTGTAACTTTTTTCGCGATAATAGGTTGTTTATGTCGTTGCCAAAGGTCTAATCTATTTAAGTACCAAATACCAAAAAAATATCAAAATAAATTCAGAAATGTAGGCTTGAAAGCGTACAGTCAGAGATATTTTACCATTTACATTTGCAGTTTAAGAAGTACATAAACATAATATTGTCTACATCTGTAGTCTTTAAAAAAACACATAATAGTTGTTTCTAATAATAACAACGCCAACGGTAGTAGGGGATCCGATATGTCCGCCTTTTGTACGTCGGTGTAAAGTTACTTCCTCGACTCAACTCACTTTGATCTCTTAGCGCAATTAGAGATGTAAGTTGCGCTTATTTCCGTAGAATCCCGGAATCTATGTTTTTTTTTTATTAGATCAGTTTCTCATTGATACGCGTTGTTTGAACTTCTAAGAAAATGTGATAAAAATAACTTGAGAAGACAGCACCAACAGCAGCAACTTTAGGAGATCTACATAACCGATTTTGAAAAAAAAAATCAATAGAAAGTCACATTATTTGTGAGTGTATTTTAAGATGAGGCTTTAACGGCAACTAGTATTAAAAAAAAATAAAGCAAATATTTCTTATAATGTCATAACCTAAAACTGCAAATTCTCACAAAGCCCTTTCTCATACTTCCATTATACCAAAAGACCGAAAACTAATATTATCAAGTTTCCATAACAACAAGAATAATGGGTCCGATAAAAAAAAAACTTTCAGCATTAGAAAACTTCGGAATCCAGGAGTAACGCGGGTTATATTTATTTAAGCTAATTGAGTGTCACGATAAAATTTTTACTCCTTCGGAAAAGGCTGATCAATCATCTATCAAAAGGTTAAAAAAAAAAAAACATTTATTGAACCAAATATGTAACATACAGTTTTAGAATTCCCTGACTTCTACACTAGTAAATACTGTATCGCAGGAGCCAGATCTAGAGATGTATCTTTAAATAGCATCCACAAATTAATAAAATAAGGCGATCCCGGGACTTTAGAACGGGAATTTCACCAAAATTTCCACCCTAGTGGAGAGTAATTAAATCGGCTTTTGTACCAATTCTCTACTTTTTCAGATAAACGTGTCTTGAGGCGTTATAATGCCACTGTTCCTGGCGTTTTTTCTTTTTTCTTTTCTTATTTATGGTGTTTTCAAAATGTTTTGTTCCATCTTTTTAGCAGTAAATTTTATCAGGTGTAGTGATTACCTACTTTAGTTAATACATTTCTGTAAATTATTTTAATCAGCTTGTTTACGTCCACGGCTAAAAATGCGTCTCCTCTTAGCAGACCTCGGCAAGCCACGCTTGGTAGGCAAATTAAATACTCAATACAAGCGCGAGGCGAGTTCCCTCTCACTTCACCATAAACTGAGAACGAGGTGCGACGACTTTATTCAAAATAAACGTGTAATTGTCATTATCTATATAAAAATTAAAAGTAGATACATAGAGAATTGTATTTTGTGACAAAAATATAAAGATTTTTATATTTTTAAGTCTAATTTAATACTTTTCTTGCTTGAGTAGTATAATCACCCAACTCACGCGGCATCAAGCGTACTTATAGCTCCTTTTATGCTTCATTTTATTGCTAATGACAATATGATAATGCCTGGTTAAATTGTTGTGTTTATAATAATACAACTATATCATTAAAATAACTTTTTTTTTTGTCTTGACTGAAGAAATAAAACGCAGCCTCTTAAACTATTGCTAGTTTAATTATTTAAAAGTGACGTATATTTTTTTAAACGAAATATAACTATAGCATACAATATTTTATATTTCTAATCATTTCAAAATACATTGATGACTTATGACACAATTAGTCATATAAAAATAAATCGAGAGATGAATAAAACGGTTTCAGTAGCTATCATTTTAAAAATAAAATCTAATACATTGTGAAAGCACGTCGCTCGCTATCTCAAACGATATTAATATACGCAATTATTTAGCAATGTTTCTAAAATATCTGATCATGGAATGAAAAATCGCAAACCTCCGATGAACTTTCATATAAATTATTCGATGAAACGAAATTGTAAAGCTTAGTACAGATGTAGAAAGTGTCGCGTCATTATTTGTTAAAATTTTTGAGTGTTTTCTTTAACCAATACAGAGAAAAGAGCATGGATTATTATAGATAATATTAAGAAATAAACTGGATTTGTAAGGCTATGCGTAGTTATTCCTTCACAATTAATTTATATTCTATAGTTATAATTTTGTTCAAAACAAAAACAGATTGTATTTTTATATAATAGTTTTAGTTTTGAATGCCAATTTTAAATTTATATTTAAAGAGAATACAAAAAAGGAACAAATAGTTATCTAGGATGGGATTCGAACCTGGAACACCAGATCTCACAAGCAACCATTGGGCTACTAGTGCAATCACACTAATTTTTGACTAACCATCCTTTTCCAGATCACTTGATAAGCTAAATAATTTATTTTAGAAACACAATCACATTTAAGTTTGAAAAACAATATCATGTAAATCGAAATAAATTATATTATTCATAAAATCAGAACAAAGAAGGTAGCTACCTAGAGAGGTACGTATGTAACAAGCTTTACAATCGGAACGAAAAAGAATTAATTTCGTTTGATATCTCGTGAAATATTGCCTTTTGTAGGCTTCATTTTATATAGGCCTTTTATCCGTTTGATATGAATGGATTAAAAATGATGAGATCTCGTCGAGAAAAATGAATGAGTATTTTTTGTCTTTATTCTAAATGGACGTACGTATATCTTGTAAATGGATTTACAATACAAACAAAAAATACTCGAGTCATTTTTAACTGAATATCTTTTTCATTGTTGTCTGTTGAAAAACAATATTTTTAATAGTGTATGTACTGTATGACAACCTCCGTAGCGTAGAGGTATTAAGCAAGGTTTAAATCTCTGAGGTCGTGGATTTGATCCCCACGCCAGACAGGAAATCTTTGTGTAAATTCTAAGATTAAGAATTCAGAAAATGCCACTACTGTGCAAATTTGGTGGTGGCAGGTTTATTTAAGTCTTGGGCCGGATTGCTCATGCGTACCCGGCTCCCGCCAACGGCGGATCGAAGGAATGTCCGGGGGGGTTTTAGTGGTGTAGGGTCCTCTCCTCGAGGAGTAGGTGGTCCGCCCTCTCCATAGCGTGGTATGAGTTTAGCATACCATGCTATGGAGAGGGCGAGTCCCACATATTCCACCGCCAGCGCGCGAATACGCTGCAGCGGCGCGGCGTTGGGAATGCGTAAAAGCATTTCCCCCCGAACAACAAAAAAAAAGGATGATTTTTTAAGTTTTAACACAGTAATTAACCAAATGCTGCCCATTCATCACCTGTATATCCTTTAGCCGCTTCTTACAACAGTCGTGATAAGAAATGGGCTGGTGTGTTCTAAGCCGGAAACCAAACAGCGAATTGTGTTATTAACACGTCAGATATATTTTACGCCCCTATTCGTTACAGACTAAGACCTTGACGCTAGTATTGATCTCATACATTCAATAGTAAACAACCATACATTATTACTACATGAAAGACTAAAATACTGCGTGTGAAAGGTCTTGTACCGTTAGCAATAAAACAGTAAATTTATCTGAAATTATCGGGTTTTTGTTGCGTTTTTTTTGCGATCGTATTTCGTTTGTGTGATGTTGGTAATCATAGACAACTTTGATGTGTATCAGTCCAGATTTAACTATTGACCGTGTAAAAAAAATACACAATGACACGGTTAATCGTTTAATCCTTACTGACGCACATCAAAGTTGTCTATCGCATAACATAACATAACATCACAGTTGGCAACTAGACTTTTCTACTTTACTGGTTATAAAGACAAGCAGGATACCAGTTTTAATTAATGGTTCCTAATTATTATGTTTACCAATTTACTTGTTGTATAGAAGAAAAGTCTATTATTATAACGGCGACGGGTATAAGTATAAGTGACGATCCCATCGCCTGCAGGTTTACCCGGTGCAATCAGCTACCGCAGCACAGGTAGTTAGTATTTGGCACTCCACAGACCTTATATTCCTAAGACACATACATACATGCAAACAACAGACATACATTGAATACACATTGACACACCCCCTACCTTTGAGCTTGTCTAAACCGGAACTTTACACTAGGTAAAGTTGCAAGTGTTGACCTATACTCTAGGTTGTAAATGTAAAATGTCATAACGCCGGGGGCAGGTGACTGTTCAAGGATTTAGCGTCCCGTATCACCTCCCGACTACTTTACCTGATAAGTTATTCCGTTGGTTGAGTCGAGCAGCGATACACCGTCTGCCAAAATAAATGTTTGCGACTTTTCGAGGCAGATGCTCGATCTCTCTCCACAGTCAAGTTTTCCATTCAGTATCCCATCCATTCATAGCCCAGGCTGATGGTTTTCCTTCCCGGCAATCTTTTGGTAACTGTGTGAGGACTGTCTGTTGATATAACAACGGATAGACTTACAAAAGTGTCAAAGTGTTCTTTATAGAAGTGACACTGTTGTAAGTCTATCCGTCACGAGTTGAAATCTTTACCGGTGCATGCGGCAACGCGACTGTACAGCGGTGGCGCACGTTTAAATATGGACCAATGAATTCAGCAAGATGACTATGATCATCACAATAAACATTTTAGTCTAGGTAATAAAGTCGTAATTTTTTTTGCTATCGTTACCGTTGACCCGGGGCACAGGATATCGAATCCTACGAACCACAGTCATACGGACGTATAAATTCAGCCTCGAACACCATAGATAACCCTTCCGCGAACATAAATTGTGGATAAATAATCTTAGTTAGGAATTAAGGGCCGTGAGTTATTGTACTCGCCTGTCAAACGCGGCGTATTCAATGTTCGGACTTGTGAAGAGACAAGATAATAATTATTTTAGGTGTGTGGAAAAATATTAGGTACCTACTACCTACTGATTTTTTTGGATATATCCAAAATATACCATATACCCACCATAGTGCACATATCTATAAGAAAAAGGCGTTAATTTTCAATATTAATTATATATTATATGTACCTACTGGGTGGAATTTTTTACCGTCTTGATAGTAAATGGTGTGTTGTGTAAGTCGAATAGAATCTATAGACCACAGTATATTTGTACTAGTATGTCGGTAATTAGAATTTCGAAAATCTCATAAATTACTTAAAATAAATTCACCATACATAGCGCGTGTATAATAATAAAATATATAATACCTAGGCCGCAATCACACATGAATGAAAAGAGTAAGCGAAATAGCGTAACTACCTACTTAGGTACGCATGTTTACCGTTACGATTTTCAATCTTTTTCAGTTAAAAAAAAAGCCTTAGTAACATATCTATTTCATACACACATCACTCCCTATTATTTTTAAGGCTTTAAAAAATCACCCAGTATGTACATAAATATATATTATATATTAGTTGTTTTTTCGTTCCTATATAAATTTATAATAATCAACATAAGAACGACAAAAGAACTTGTACAAATTCAGCTACACATTTACTCCTACCGGGTGTTATAACGCCACGAAATACATATTAGGTGACTTCCGCTCGCAAAAAATATGCTGAAGAGCAATAGTAATATGCACAAACATACAATTACCAGCTTAAGGCCCAACACTTGTTTCTCGAAAAATGTTCATTTGCACAGTACCGTTCGTCTTGTCAATGCCACTAAGATGATGCTCCTTGGAGGATTTTACCTTTCAAGGTACCTTAGGAAGGTAAAGTGCCTTGTGTAAAGTGGTTCAGGGACTACCGTGCCTCCGTGTACTTCGGAAAGCACATAAAGCCGTTAGACCCGATTTTTATAACATAATCTATAACAAGCGCATGTCAGGACGAGAATCAATTTTTTTTTGTGTTTTACAACATAATACTGCGGTCACCAATCCGCCTATCTAACGTGGTGACTATGGAAAAATCCTGCTCTTGGCATGTTCAGCAATGGACGTTATACGGGCCAATGATGATATTCATCATGTTCTTTGTGGTTCTACGAAGGTCTAAGAACGAGGTCTAAAAGTGCATTTCAGCATTAAAGGTCTTTTGAGTAGAATAAATGAGCATTTTCCAGTTTTCGATGAAAATTCTTTAAAATATATTTATTTAGAGCATGGACTTTAAGCTTCAATATCGAACAGGAACATTGCAAAAACATTTTCCGTTGCAACAACAAAAGCAATCTTAACCTAATAACAAAATTCTTGTGCAAACTTTGTATAATCCCAAAGAAATAAACTACACATTCGAATACCTATACATGTAAGTAGAATCTAATAAATATAGCAAAGTAGTACACAAAATCGTTTCAATATGTGATCGAACAAGACGGTAACTTATTGTAGGCGCAGAGTAAATTGCTAGTAATAATGTTGGTACGCCATTGGCCCTATCATTTTGTACCAAGGAATTGTACGGACTTGGATTCTTTGGATTAAAGAAATTTAAAGAAATGATTCTTGGATTATACGAGTCCATAACCTTATTAGAAGACTGACCGTGTACTGATCTTAATGTTGGGAAGTGCGATTGCGTGAAAAGCGATCGCGGTCATGGAATAGCTAAGGAGCGATCAATCGAAAAATTAAATATATCAAGTAAAAATGTAGCGTAGCCGAACACTTGCATTTACAAAGCAAGAGTATCCTTCATCATTTAGATTGAAATTCTAGGACCCTTAAGCATAAAATATTCCGAGGGGAAACCTCGGAAAATGATTTCTAGATTCTTCGCTAGGCAGGCGTCTCGGTAGCTTTAGTATAGAATCTGATTAATATAGGAAAGTAGTAAATTAAACTGTTTAATATGTAATCACTGCTTTACACACTTGGTACTTGGATGATACCTATCGTCGGTAACTTTGGGTGCAATCTACCGGTATTCTCGACAGGAGTAATGAGATATAATAAAGGGAAATGGTCATTATAAAATAGTAAACAAATTAGGCAGAAAATAAGAGTTTTTCACTGGTTTCACACCAGTGAAAAACCCTTATTTTCTGCCTTCAGCTTCATCATAAAATATATACTATTTAACTGTTGATTCATTCAGCAGTAACATAGTTACATTTAGTTGGCCTCAAATCACCTACCGACATATTACTTGAGTGAACAAAATTTACATGATTTGAATTGATTTATTTTGTTTCCTTAAATTATCTAGGTGATAAAATTTCACTTATTAGAAATGTTGTTTATTATGTATTCTTAAAAATCCTTAATTTACTATAGATATAAAAAAAAATCGCTCTTTCCAATGTAGTTTTCTAGTACAAATCGAGTTTTTGAAATTGGTCCTTTATTATTCGAAATTATATATTACTAACAAAAATACAAACCTAATCTTTAATATAAGTACATAATGCTTCGTGCTACATATAAAAATTTAATACCACATTTACTGTTGTTGTTATAACATTTTCTCCCCTTTTTGGAAATTAAGTACCATATAAATATATTATACTTTTACTTCCCATGAAATTGTGAAGTATTAATAAGAGAAGAAAACTGGCTTCTGTAATACTACTTATAGCGTGGACCAAAAGTATTCTTATATATTTCAAACGATATATTATTATACGAATAAATACTCATATGGTATAAAAGTTTTAATTTATAAAAAGCTTCAGGCGCCCGGTTTCACTCGCGTAATGGTGAAAAAAAATTAAGTAATCGGTTTAGTAGTTTCGTAGCCTATAGGTAAAATGCAAACATATACAATCAAATCTTTCATCTTTATACTGTTAGTATACATGAAGTGCATAAAAAAGGAATTTATTTCTTGACAAAACATTATCCATTTTAACATTTCAAAAAATCACTTGTCAGATATAAATTTCCGGTCCAGATTGCAGCAGTCTCAACATAATCAATATGGATGATGTTATTCTTAACACTTGACTCTTTGTATACCTTCCTTATCAGTAAAAACTTGTTTTTTTTGTTTCAAGTAATAAGTTTTTTTATTTATCATCGAATAAAAATTAAAATGTAAAGACACTTTTTCAGCAGCCTGAATTTAAGTGCAGAACTTACTCTTTCTAATGTCTTTCTGTTACGCCTTTACGCCTTTTGAATGAATTTGATTGATAAATAAAATATACCTTCGGTAATAGCATAGGTTATCGCTTATCGCAATAAATCTTTAAAAAATACTTCGGAAGTTCGTCATTATGAAATATATTTTGAACTGATTGATTGATTTTTGAACAAATGATTCATAAGGCAGAATATATATTTTTTTGCAATTTATGCCAACGTTTAGTATAAAAATTATTTTGTCTACTAAAAATATGATTCGGTTGTCAAAGCGTATCATTACAAACGAAAATAACGTATTTGAGACTTTTCTTTTTATAAAATAGATAAATTAGTTGTAGGGATGACATGCATGTGATGAGAAGTATGCTGAATATGAAGATAGAGGGATATATTGAAAGAGGAATGCAAAAAAAAGATGGACTGTGTAAAAGATAATATATGTAACAAAGGTGTGAGGATGGAATAGACGTCTAATAGGGATAAATGGAAGAGGATGAACATTGTACCGACTGATGAAGATGTAAATTAGTCGTGAATTTGTATCCTTATTTTCTAAACATCTTATTCATTTTTAATCCAAATATAAGTCTCGTATACTGTACAGTCAGCTACACGACACCAATGACTGCCAAGTCCCACACATACACGGGCATAATTTCCGATAGAGCTTGCAAATCGACGGCGAACACTTTTTATTTGTACCAGTAGTTTCCCTGTTTTGACTTGGTTTCGTTTTAAGGAATGTTTTTTAGATATTGGTCTGAAACTGTGGGATTTTAATACAGTTAGAACTGGCTACTTCGGTTTATTTATATTTTTTGAAGATTAAACTATTTAAACATTGTATTTATTGAACTTACGGCTATCGGTTTGTGAGATCGGAATTCGGGTAAAAACATATAATTTATTTATTTAAACATTAAATACAAAAGTAATCGATCTTACTAATATGGATGGATGGATGCATGTTTCTTTCTTGATGGATGATTCTTCTTTCACGCCAAAACTTCTGAACGGAATTGGCTGAAATTGGGCACCGGGATAGGTTATACGCTGGATTAATATATAGGCTACAAAACATCACGCTCCGACCCACTAGAGCAGAGTAACGCGGGTAAAACCGTGGGGCGCAGCTAATAAGTATATAAAAACAAGTCCTAAACTATTTTTTTAATGGATACTTGAAAAATATATATATGTTGCATTCAAAAATTTTAACCAGTCAAAAGTACTTTTAACTAGCAAAATCAGTCAAAAGTAGAAGTAGACTGCCACATATACAATAAAATAGAGATTGACCGACTTTGTACGGCATAAATGGCCTATTTAAACGAAATAACAAATTCTTCTAGAAAATATGTCTATATTCATTGAAAATATCAAAAAAGCACGCATAAAAATTCTAGTGTATTACAAATAATATAAAGATTAGGTATTATTTAAATTTAAAAACTGGCTGAATCTACTCGGGTAAAACGGTTCATAAAAGCTAGTATATTATAAATATATATAGTAAGTACATTGGTAAAATATTGGATTATAGGAAAATCGAGTCACAAATCTTGTTAGGGACCACCGCAATCTAATACCACGCTCAAAATTTATGTTAACCGGATACCAATCAGAGACATACCTTTGTAAAATATTACATCTTGTTAGTATTTAAGGGTCCTACTGTACAACACAAATTCATGTTTAAATTCAACCTTATTATTATTATCATAGAGCTCAATTTTGAATGCATCTATCGATGGTACATATTCAGTTAAAGGCTTAAAGTAACGTTTAGATACCCGCGTCAAACTATCTTTTTATTAGATAGTTGGGAAATTGCGTTTGCATTGCGACAGGATATTGAAAAAGTAATTTCTGGGAACAGCATGTAATTTTAAAACGACTAGACAAGTGAGATGAACTCGTATCGACAAAGTTTTGGTGAATAAAAACAATCGGGACCTACAATCTTACATGCTTACCGAGATACGGAACCAACAACCTTTTACCAACCAGACCCGGAAAGAAATTATAGATGTAGGAGAACAGTTGGTGGTTCCTACATCCACATAAAATAAAAACCTTCTTTGCCGGGCGAGGTGGTATGCTCGGCGGCCATTCGCTAATATTCAGAATTTGTATATGTTTAAATTGGCTTGCGAATTTGTATTACGCGATGCAGGTTAGTTGCGATGCTAGGTACTAGATGGCGCTGCTAGTAATCTTGTGTTTTTTTCGGCTAAAGATGTCGCTACATAGATTAAGTAAAGGAGAATGTTTTTATTACTATAAGCCCTGGTCCAAAAAAAAATTCAGCGGTCCCCAGGCATGAACCTATTGTTGGTCGACTCATTAATTTGAAGTTACTATGTGTGCAAAGACGCAACAATATCGGACCTGAAGTTTACGAGTTACCTACATTTTTATTCGTTTATTAGTTTCATATATTAGTTTCATTTCTAAGGACTAATTATTTGCTTATATCTAGATTTCTGCAGTACGTACAGATTTTTTTGATTCTGTACAAAAAATATCGCTTGGGGTAGTACCTACTTTTATTTTTTTTAATTATTTTTTGGACCAAAAAAAACATTCTCCTTTCTTTTCCGGCGTGGGGATCAAATCTACGACCTCCGAGATTTAAAATGAGACTTATAATTATCGCTAAGTCATTGAAAGTGTCTTACACTTCTACATCAATGAAAACTTTCAATTTAATATTAGAGGTTTGGTAAACCAACATCATATAAATAGCCACATCATTTTAAAAGCCTATAATATAAAAAACTGCAAATAAAAACTGCCACTGCATATTTCTCATTCGCAGTAATGAAACAATTTAATAATATATGCTCCACTTAATTAGTATTCATATAGAAAGTGGCTCCATTTCATAATTTATGCATTTATCTGATGAATATTACATGAATGTTGCACGTGATGGGCACTAGTGCTGAATTAGAATGGATCATTAAATATACCATTCGTATAACAGTGCAATACAGAATATGCAGTAACAAACTATTGCAAAACAAACAATAGAGGTGTTTTTACTGTGCAATTAATAAAATTGCCCAAAAGTGAGGAGTTAGGTAGTTTATGGGCAATTTTATAAAATGAAGAATCACTGGAAAAGTTCCCATTGTTTATAGCGTTAGAATCAAAATATCCGAAGCGAAGCCTTAAACCTTTAAATCTCGGAGATCGTGGCTTCGATTCCCTTTCCGGTCAATAAATCTTTGCGTTTTTTTTCCAGGACTAAATGGTTGAAGAATTACCCTCAAAGCTTTAGAAAGTAAGTAAAGCCGTTGTTTCCGATTGTTTCACAATCATCTTTTGTAATTGAATGCGAGGAATCAGGCAGCAGCATTTTCTTGTGTGTGATATTACATAAAATTGCGGTCACCAGCCCGCCTATCAAGCGTGGTGACAATTACTCTTTTTCGAGAGGTAGCCCATGTTTAACAGTTGTTGTTATACGGGCTGATGATGACAATGATAAAGTTTTTTTTAATTAAATTATTTTCTTTGCCTGTTATTGTCAAATTCAGGGCATACGTAACTGAGCGATTGTATTTACTTACTTATTGATTAAAGTTTAATTTTAAATGAAATGTAGGTAACATTTAATTTCAATTTCGATCCCTACCCAATACCCATTGCGCTACCGACGCGCGACGTGACTCACAAAACAAGTAATTTAGCTTAGCTCGAGGGGTTAACAAGAATACTAGTATTGTGTATAAACTCTGCTTGTAATCTTATACGAAACAAAAATAACATAATTATTTAAAACAGAATTCATTTGGTTATTTTCCTAGTTTCATATCAATAAGATTTTTTTTAAGATAAGTAAAAACGCAGAGTAAAATAACATGAACTTACAAAAGAAACACTGTAAAAAATATAACTTGTCTTATGATATTTTGTAGTTTCGAAAATGGAAATAGTTTCAAAGTATTCAATAAAACTCCAACAAAACGATAGAGTTCAAAATTTTCCATCTAAAACTTAAAATAAATAATGTTAACTCAAAGAGAAGCACCGAATGTCGGACTTAGTGAAAATGCACTAGAAATGAAATATCTTAGCTCCATTTCTCAAATAGCCAACCAACCATTCCAACTGCGTTGAAAATTGATCCTTAACGTTATGAAAATAAAGCCCGTTTTTTGAAGTTATACAGTATGGCTTCTTAGACGTTTAATAACTGGTGATATAAAATAGTGGGTTCCACACTGCCCCAGTTCCTGGTATAAGCTTCTTGACTATCTTATAGTAGTGGGAGTGGACGGTCGGGAAATTGGGACGACTGGGTTTAGTGTACGTCTTGCTGAAATGGTGCGGAATAATAAGATAAAATATTTATTTTACTGAATATTGCATTCAAATAATTAATAGATATTATAATGTTTTTTTCATAATTGTGAATGTAAGCTTGTTTGTTACGCTTTCCAGTGAAAACTACTTAAATGATCATCATGAAACTTTTTGCACACATTCTTGGAGGTATTAAAAGTAACATAGGAATATTAGCTTTAATGCTAGCAAAACAAAAGCAAAAGCTTGTAGAATGTAAATGCATGTTTAAAATTGTACTTTCTTTGGTAATTTAGTCATATATGTGTCATTTATCCAAAAATGCGCACATTAAAATTTCATATCAAATACATAGGATATAGAAAAATGGACTCAAGTCGGACGAAGCCGGGAGAACATGAACAGGTGGGTATAGCTCAGAGGTTGCGTGTGCGTGTGGTATCTTCCCCCAAACAATGGCGCACCTTCTAGTCTGCCCTGCGTGCCCCAACACCTGTACACGCGAGGACCTGTGCAACGCCGCTGATAATGCTGTGTTAGTGGCCGAGTACTGGTCTTCTCAAATTTGAACGCCAGGTCGACACGATAAGAAGAAGATAGAAAAACTGGGTGACTTTTTTTACCGTCTTGAAAATAATAGGGCATATGAAATAGATGTCTAAGGCATAGTTATTTTATCTTTGTTTTTTACTGACATAGAGTAAAAATCTTAACGATAAAAATACGTACCTAATTAGGTATTTACGTTACGTTAATTAAGATAGGTGTTTATATTAATAGGCCACAATCAAATATGAGTGAATAGAGTTAGGGAAAAAGCGTAACTACCTACTTAGGTACCCATTTTTATGGTTATGATTTTGGTAGTTTTTAATTCCTAGTTAGCTTTAATTATAGGCTATTTTTATTTGTTAAGTTAAGTTTTAGAATTATTCTGTTGTTATTAATATATTGATAATAAATGTATGTTATACTTTTCCTTTAATTTAATTATAAAGTATCTTTTAAATGAGATAGATGCGGTTGTTCGACGGTTTATCAACAAGTTTTTGTTTTCCGTGTGTTTCCACATATTCTAGGTGGGTTGTTTGTTTGCTCGCATACTGAGAGATATTTGCGTCACTACTTTTGTAGCGGTGAAGACACGATGGACCGCACATTTTTGTGTATCACTCTTCATATTATATTACTTACTTATATTAAATTTTTCGGAAATATTTGGCTGTATGAAATGCTTTGCACATTTTCTGTACGATAAAATGGGTGAAGTTGTTACTTTTAACTCTTTGAAATTACGTTATCAATATTTAAATTGTGAAGTTATATAGATAAATCAGTACGAGAAAAAAATACCGAATATTTTATAAAATTACTCAAAATAAGTCATCACCAGTAAAAACAAATCGAGAGCTCAGAAGCTTTAGGTTGGATGTGACACGTCAGAAACATTCGTCGTATGTGCCTTTACCGTAAACTGGCACTTAAGACCAAATGCTTCTGAAGTATAAGTACATCCGTCCTGAGGTCCTGAGGTCTAAAATTACTGTTCCCTTGCATGTTTCCAAAATTTTCTTCTATTTAAACGCGCGTTTGTATAAGTACGAACACAATAAAAAACTACCCAAGTACGAGTCGGACTCGCGCACGAATCTTCCGTACCATTTTCAAGTGCCTACCTGTTGCCGTTATTAATACCGAGCAAAAAAAGGTGAAAAAAAAAAGTTTTTCGTATGGGAGCCTCCCTTAATTTTTTTTTTTTTGTTTTTGTTATTTGTTGTTATAGCGGCAACAGAAATACATAATTTGTGAAAATTTCAACTGTCTCGCTATCGTGGTTCTGCAGATACAGCCTGGTGACTACCAAGCAGCGAAGTCTTAGTAATAGGGTCCTGTGTTTACCCTTCGGGTACGGAACCCTATAAAAGGAATCAGCTAAATTGGTGGAGTCGTTCTCTAATTATGCGCGCACGTTGTGATGATTCATTTCTATATACCTACATGCTCTTTCTGTTATAAACCTACTGTAAATAATAATAATTTTCTATAAAACAGGAAAATTAAAATGAACTAGAATAATCGGAACCTAAGCTGCTTATTTATAAAATTTTTACCTGCTACATCGTCTACGTGGATTTTGATAACATCTTTTTTTTTTCAATTTTGAAAAATCCGAATGGACGGATGCTGGTTTTTCGGAATTTTCGGCCTAGAACAGGCGACCTCATCTTACTTTCTACTATGGGTGTCGTAAGAAGCGACTAAGGGACATACGGCGCACGGTCGTAGATCGGCTCCTGCTGGGCCTCTCCATACGGTGTCTCACCCGGTAGGGCCTTGATCTCCCGGCGCCGTGAAGAATAGGACGGACAGCTCGGGCGCCCACATATAGCGGCCACCAACACCAATCCACGGGCCATACACCATAGGGACATAAGCCACGGGTATATTCCACTCCAACCACCTACCTATATGTAGTCACGGGCAGCGTTTCGAGACCTCGGTCAGGGGGCAAACAGCCCCGATACTGACTCATCGGGTGCCCGCCCGAGAAGTCCCCCTTGTTGCAAGGGACGTACAGCTAATGAATGGGCAGCAGTTCCTATCAGCTCAAGGATAATCACCATCTTGTTACGACCACCAATCCGCTTGTCAAGCGAGGTGACTATAGCAGTATTCCTTAACGACCCTGGCTCACCAAGGTCAGTTAAAAAGAGACCCATGCTTAGCAATGAACGTAAACCAGCTGATAAAGTAAAAAAAAACAGCACTAAAATCAAAATTAAAATTGACAACCTCCGTAGCGTAGCGGTATTTGGTCCGCTTTACATCTCGGAGGTCGTGGGCTCGATCCCCACGACGGACAGGAAATCTTTGTGCTAATTATAAGATTATTTTCCGGGTCTAGATGGTTGAGGGACTATCCTCCATGCCTCGAAAAGCACGTTAAGCAGTTGATCCCGATTGTTATAACATCATCTATAACAATCGTATACCAGGGAATAAGGGAACGGGCAGCAGCGTTTCCTTGTGTGTTGCTTCATAATACTGCGGTCACCAACACGCCTGCCAAGCGTGGTGACTATGGCAAATACCCTCCCTCGGGAGGAGGCCCATGTTATACGGGCTGATGATGATGATGAATATCAAAATTTAATTGTAACCTGTTCAGTAGTAGAAGTTGTGTTGAATTAATATTTATATCAGTCTTGCATTTTTTACGGATTTCCTCTAAGAGAGATATCTAATAATATTTGTGTATTAAAAAACCTGAGATTTGTTTGATGGCCGATTTTTCGTAAATCCTTCTTCTTACTTCCTACTATATAATATAATAAACGTAAAAGTATGTAAGTATGGATGGATGGATGTTTGACACTCTTTCACCTTTGGCTGAAATTTCGCACCAGGCTAGGTAAACGCTGGATTAACTTATAGGCTACAAAACATTGCTGATGTTATATATATATACATATATATAAATATAGATGTAATTAATAGAATCAGCCGTTACTTTGCGGAAATCCATATTAATCTTAATTAAAAAGACAAAATATCTAGTGATAATTCCGCAAAAAAATGTACTGCTCAAGAAAATTTGCGCTGTAGCGTTCGAGTCGTCAACATCACCCTGATGATGCTCTGTGGAGGAGAGAAACAGTGTCGGGTCTTCCGCTGGTGATTGTATTTTTGCATGTTGCTACTACGAGTATCTCTCCTGCAGTTTTGGCATATTTTTTGCGGGCGGGTAGTCGGTGCAAAAATAGCTGTAATGCTATTTTTGCACCGATTACCCGCCCCCATAAAGACACATTTTTTTGCGGAATTAACACTATATATATATTTTTTTTTTTTTAATTTAGATTGATGTATAAGTAGTATAGATTATTCTAGTATTGATTTCCTGATATCTGCAAATTGCTTAACATTTCTTTTTTAGGGTTCCGTAGCCAAATGGCAAAAAACGGTACCCTTATAGATTCGTCATGTCTGTCTGTCTGTCTGTCCGTCCGTATGTCACAGCCACTTTTTTCCGACACTATAATGTTGAAACTCGGCAAGTAGATGTATTTTGTGAACCGCATTAAGATTTTCACACAAAAATAGAAAAAAAAAACAAAAAAATTTGGGGTTCCCATACTTAGAACTGAAACTCAAAAAATATTTTGTTCATCGAACCCATACGTGTGGGATATCTATGGATAGGTCTTCAAAAATGATATTGAGGTTTCTAATGTCATTTTTTTCTAAACTGAATAGTTTGCGCGAGAGACACTTCCAAAGTGGTAAAATGTGTGTCCCCCCCCCCCTGTAACTTCTAAAATAAGAGAATGATAAAACTAAAAAAAATATATGATGTACATAACCATGCAAACTTCCACCGAAAATTGGTTTAAACGAGATCAAGTAAGTAGTTTTTTTTTTAATACGTCATAAACTGTAAACCGCTATTTACCTGTCATTCATTCAACTACCTCTATTATGAACATCGATCAAAGTTACAACGAACTTCAAGAACTTTTATACTATGTCATTTTTGATATCAAAAATAGGAAGGCACTTGCAACTAGTACGGAACCCTTGGTGCGAGAGTCCGACTCGCACTTGGCCGGCTTTTTTTTAACAGAAAACAACTAGGTTGATAAATATATGTGTTAAAGACACCCGGGAGACATTATGAAAACTCAATTTCCAGACAAAAAATATACCCAGACTCAGAAAAACTGTGGTTCACACTAGTAATTGTTCTAAGTGGGGGTAGAAACCCAAACACCAGATCTCAGGACCAACCAACGTAACCACTGAGCCACTGTTGCAGTCATGCATATAATTGAGTAGTTTTACATTTTTTATTGAGTGACTTGAGCCTGGAGTGTGAGTGAGTATTACTTGCACCTATAAATATTATAATAAGACAACCTCCGTAGCGTAGTGGTATTTGGCTCACTTTAAATCTCGGAGGTCGTGGATTCGATCCCCAGGCCGTACACGAAATCTTGATGTAAGATTTCCTTCCGGGTCTGGTTGGTTGAGGGACTAACCTCCGTGGCTCGAAAAGCGCTTTAAACCGTTGGTCCCGATTGTTACAACATCATCTATAATAATTGTATATCAAGGAATGGGCAGCAGCGTTTCCTTGTATGGTACAACATAGGTAATACTGCGGTCAACGACCCGCCTGCCCAGCGTGGTGACTATGGCAAATACCTTCCCCGGAAGGAGGCACTTGTTGAGCAGTGGGCGTAATACAAGCTGATGATGATAAATATTATATGTGAATAAAACCTTAACTTATTATGAGTACCGATATTATTGATAAACAGGCGGACGGAGTACTTTGTTTGTGGCATTCAAGTATAATTTACAACTTGTTTATTAAATAAGTAAAATAATCTATTAGAATTTTTTTTTTAATCATGTTTCTGACAAGTACAAGTGTATGTACCTAAATGCTGAATAAATTCATTATTAAAGCTTGTTAGTATTTTAGATTCACTATGCTTAGCTGACGGATTGGTTACGTTTGGTTTGTAGAGTCAGGTTTGTCATCTACCAAAGGAGACGGAGGAGTGTCGGGGGTCTTAGTGATGCTGGGTCCTCTCCTCGTGATATGACTTTACCATACCACGCTATGGAGAGGGCGAGTCCCACATACCCCTTCGCCGGCACGGGAACGCTGCAGCGGCGGAGGGGACGCGTAAATGCGTTTCCTCCTGGACACAAAAAAAAGGTTTGTCATTTGTATGCGATTAAGCTAAGCTTTTAAGTTTTAAGATGACTCTAAAAATAAGCCTCAATATGGCTGGGTGTGTTAAAATTAATGCTATGATGGTTCTTGAAATAATTGTATGAACAAAACAGCTATTTGAAGTAATGCCTGACAGTATCCTTACACACCCTCAAAGAGAATTGTGGTAAGACATTGACCATCAATCCCTAGTAACGAGATGTAGATTTAAAAGTGATCCTCCTTTCAAGCTCAACAAAATTTGATGATTATTTTGTGATGTATAAACATTCCTGAAAAAGACCTGAGATAACAAATAATGAAAGTTCTACGGGCTTAGGCGTTACAATATTCATCGATTATACGATGTAAAGATATGCTCGTGGGCTCCGTATTTTAAAACCGAACAAGAAAGCCAACACCAAACGCTACGCCACGCTCGATAAATACGCGCGCCTAATGTGGTGTCAGCCAAAATCTATGTTTAGAACTAAGAAGTGTCTACTCGGGTGAGGTCTATGTTTCAGTAGTGGGTGTTACAATGAAATCTTTAGCCTTTGTTGAATATAATGTCTTCTTATTAAAAGGGTTCCAATAAAACACGAATTGGGAAGTATAAGTTATATTTTAATAAAAGTTTATATAATTAAATCATAGCGTAAATTTCAATAGGTACAATACTAGCACAGTGTACGAAATACTTTTTCACCATGTGAGCATATTTTTATTAAAGTACATAGTTTAAGCTTACAGTAGTTTGTATTCCACAATGAATATGTATTGGTCTTACCTCAATTTTTCCCCTTAATTGAAGTATTACCCACACAAGATAATGAAGATGAAAGTATATTTTTATTTGAATGTTTTTATTACACTTTACTTGCTCTTTTACATTATAATATCGTAGAACGACAAATGTACTTACTCACATTTTGTGCGCTTTGCATAAAATTGTTGGTCGAAGCATCAAATGTGCAATGAATCTTATTAAATAGGTAGTTACTATTATTATCTGTGTAAATTTCCCCGATTTACACATTCGCAAGACTAAAGATTACAGAAATTAAATCTTAACTTCGATTCACAACTCTCTCATAGAAATTGCTGAAAGAAAAGCTATCGTCGTCACTCTTAAAGCTAAAATTTTAAAGTCTTACAGTATAGAAAGCGGCGTTGAAGCTTCCCACCTTTTTATTAAAATAACCACCGTTCAAATTCTGATCGCTCCGTTCAGGAGGATGGTCCCCGTAAATGAATATTTAGTTCTACATGCTTAATAGTAAGCTAATTATACTCTAAGGCATGGAGTAGACTCTAGCATAGGTACTTATATGGGATTACGAAAAAGAAGAAACAATTCGACTTATCTAATAATAATCGACCTTTTAAACTATTCAACTACAAAAATGTATTGCCAAAAAGCTTTATTTTTATTGCTAAAAAAGCCTAAGTAATTTAACCTAATAACTTAATCTATATAAATCGTTGAACTGTGCTCTACATCTATTAAATGTGACTCGATTAGGTTGTGAATATGACAAGTAAACATTATATTAACATTACTTTCTAAATCTGTGTTACATTTTACCTTATTATCAAAATTATAATCATATTGTGAGTCAAAATATTTATGTAATTTTGAGGCACTTATCAAGTGGCTGAATTTACGACAGATATAGTGCATACTATTGCTATAAAATTGATGAATATAAGCCTAAATACTTGTTGAACCATCGGTATAATATATCACAAATAATTTAAACGATGGACTGGTTTTTACAACACTTTTAACTTGTCTGACACACTTTTTGTCTAAAGCATGTTGTTAAACTACATCACTTAAATCTTTTTGTATATTTTCTTCTATAGAATCATTATCTTGATTGGTAACTTCACTTGTATTTCTTTTTATATATTCATATTCTTCTATATATTTTACTTTATTATCATTTTCGTTATTATATTTTTTCTCTTTTTACACGTCTGGTGCGCGTATTTCAACGGTGACCGATGTTGGACCAGGAGTAGTCGGGGATCTTAGAGTAGCAGATCTTAGAGATGTTGCTGAATGTCCACTGCTAGCTCTAGATCCTCGTCGTGAGCCTGAAAATGCGAAAACATTATAATTGTACCCGTTTTTAAACAAAGGCAAAACATGCTATGAGCATGATGTTGAAAAGATTCTCATGCCGTGAGTTTTTTCAGTTTTTGAACTAAGTTCATTCATGAGCGAAAAGCTTTGAGACTAGTCTAATAGAATCTGTCACTAAAAGTATGTTTTTTTATTACAAGATACTGTTCAAACTGCAATGAAAATATTTTCATGCATCGCAAAGAATGCATTTGGAAGATTCATCAAAAAAAATTAATTCAATATTTTTTCGAACAATATATTTGTCTGAATGATATTTATTAAAGTAAATGATGGAATAAAGCTTTGAAACTAAGCAGAGCTTAGCCAAGCAATATTTTGTTCTCGTAATTTAAAAAATACACGAAATCAACTAAATTCAACGAAATAGTCATCTCATTTAGAAATAAAAAAGACAAGTTAAGAAACTAATTGTTATTAAGTTCAAAGTATTTTCAACTATTCTTTTCCATTTTTACATTTTGAGGAGTATTTGAATCCAAGATATAGTTCAAAAAGTAATTTTGAAAGAAAAATAAATAAATAAAAGTACATTTAATTTCCTTTTTTACTGGATCAAGTTCTTTTTGTCAGCAATGTTATTTAATTCAACTGTTTATACTAATCTATAAGACCTTAATATAGGTTCTAACACAACCATTTTGAAAGATTGATCTTCTACACCAGTATCAACAGTGTGATTAACTAATGGGCGATGTATTTCGTAAATGTAATAGTATTATCAACTACTTCTAGAAGTAACAACAGTTTTCAACAGAGTAAGAACAGACCCACTACTCTAAAAACAAACATTGTACTAAAACTATTTTTTGTGCTACACATTCTCTACACGAAACATTCTCTACACGAAACATTCTCTACACGAAACAGAAAATTTGGGCGTAATAAACTACTCCTAAATCTAATAGTGCTGTGAAGTGTTCTGAAACGTAATATTATTTGGTGTAGTGTTCTTCACTTTAGGAAAAGATTTGTAACGTACATCACTTTATTTATTAAATCGTCAACACCGTATTTACTGCAAAAATTCCAGAGAAGGCCCATAAAAGCGAAGTTGTTGGGACAGAATATTCAATTATTCTTGCGTATCGTTATTTGTTGCATTTTGCAAAATCAAATTATGCGGTTATATGACAATAAAAAATTGTTAACTGAATATTTACTCTCAATCGAAATATATACTGGACTAAGTAATAGTGAAAATATCAATGATAAAGACCTTTGTGACAAAATATGCCACTAAAATAATCCTGTACCTGCTACATTTTTATACGATGTAGTAAATCACAGGCTTTAATCGTTACATTGAATGCCTCAACTATTAAATATTTCTTTGGAACCGCTTATCACTTATATCATTATTTTTACAAGTTAAGAATATTACTTATTCTAATAAAGTGTAATGTAGTTGAAAACGAATCGTGCTATCTCTCCAACTGAAACTGAAATATTGTATAAGCAAAAACGGATCTTAAGTAACCTGAGGGTTTTCTGTGTAGCTGATGACTTTGATGAGGGCGTGCTGTTGATTATGAAATAATAATGATTAGCTTTGTCAGTGAAGGGAACGGGCAACGGTAGGTATTGTGGTAAAATGCCGTACCAGACACCACTTGTATAGCCAAAAGCTAATTTATTTCTGAGGAATAAAGTAACGTTTGCCTTGTCATTTATCACAATGTTACGGTCATTTAGCGTTAGCAATTTAATTGTTACTATCAAGGTATTTACTATGGTTATTTTTTGGACAACACTGATTCTTAGAATAGTTTTGTTAATGAACACTGGTATTTTATATAAAAGTTCTGTAGTTTGTTATGTTTTTTTATTGTCAATTGTAATCGGCTTAAGATTTTTAGTGTCATTATTATTATTGTATTAAATTTAATGACAGCCATTAGGAATATTTTAGAAAATTTACATCGGTGAAGCTGATTATTTGCTAATAAACTTTCAACTGAACGTTCGTCATTCTACATAATAATATCGAGAAGTTAATTTAGTATGTTATTCTAACATTTATTATTTTACACAATGTGTGGTATGTGTGTATAATGTGTATTAGCATTTATTGTTCGACTGTTTTCAACACTGCCATTTCTGTACTTTTCGGAAAAAAACCATAGATGCACTAAAACCACTGGGAATATTAGCTACCTTTGTAAAAATGTGCATAATTAAATCTAGACCCCGAAAGCATAAGGACATATGTACCTTTATTCAGAAGTATTTGGTCGTAAGTGCCAGTTAACGATAAAGGCACATACGACGAATGATTCTGACGTATAATGGCACTTCCGACCTTATGTTTCTGAACTCTAGAAATATAGACTGTGCCGTCACATTTAAGCTCTAGGTGCGTGTGGCTTCAGTTGTTAATTATCTGAGATTATGTCAAGTTTTCCTATATTTTACGTATTAAGGTATATAATATATATATAATCGTATCCACTATATTATTCGTTTTTTTTTCAATGGCAGTTAGTCTATTATAATGTACCCGTAGAAACTGCGGCAAAGGTATTATAGAAATATCTTACAAAAATGTCATACTCAAGGTTTAATTTCTCACATATGATGATAAAGTTTATACATTATCAACGTTTTTTTTGCTTAAATCATAATGCAATTAAAAAAATATATGTTTATATTTTGGTGCGTATGGATTTTAATTCGATTAATAAATCACGGTGTATATTGAATAAAAATATTTGTAGTTTAGTGATACTTTAAGTTTTTATCTGGTTCTTTTATTTAGTTTATAAAAAAATATTCACATACCTATCAATGTTAGTATTTTTTATATACTAAAAGCTAACTTATAACGTAATATCTTAATCTTTGCCCGTTCCCCGTAAATCATAATTATTAAAAACAAAAACAGTAAAAATACACCACATTAAGACATTAAAACATTTATAATTAAAAAATCTGCCACATCGATTCAGTGCGTTTAACACATAAATGCAGAAAAATAATTATATTATAATTAGCTGCAAAAGCAAATAAATGGTTATTTATCAGCAAATTTATTAAATAATCTAAGCTATCTAAATCAAATATTGCTTCTGCAACTAATTTTATCAATAACGTCTGTAAAACAACTTGTTGATTTCACTTTAAAAAGTGTTTGATATTATTTTGATACTTTATCTTTCAGAGGTAGATTACAAAATGTTATATATTTAAAATTGTATACCGATAATATACGAAGTAAAAATAATTTTAATAGTAGGCATTACCTGGCATAAAAAAACAACGTATCTCACAAATAATGCATATTTTAATAAATTTAATTGTTTATTTGGATTGCCAAGTCAGTCGTTTTACTTAAATATAATAAGTCACTATGAGATGTTGTTAGGATAGGTAATTACGTAATGACTTAAGACAAAAGGTCTACAAAGTAGGGACTGAATTAATTAACAGACTTGACTTTACTTGAGACTATTTATTCTTGCGAAAATTGCAATATGGAAGGTATGGTTCATCTTTTATTTATGCACTAAATACAAATTGTATTCTAAATTTAAAGCTCATATTTTTGCAAGTGTCTTGCAGTTTTCATGATCGGTCAACTGAAACTTTGACAAGTATAATGATTAAATTACTGGTTCAAATTAAATTTGAACTATACCGTGCTGGTGCAATGCCTGCTAGGTTATTGAAAATTCAGGCTTCTAGTGTTAGCCACAACAAAGTTATAGAAGTGTCGAAAATGGCCCAAATTGCTTCGATAAAAGGATGGTACGACCGTGCCGCTTTTATTGCTCGACTTGGCAGGAGTACTGCCGTGCTCTCAGATGAGTTCAGTCGTTTGCACAACACGTGGGTTTTACTTCAACCTATTATGACGTCATACCATAGTTTAATGTGTTTTATGTTTATTATGAGTAAAATAATGCTATTTATTTTTTCACTATATCGTTCTAAACTAATAAAGCCGATAAAAGCTTTATTACTGAATGACCATCAAACTATGAATACTTTAAGCTCTATTTCTTTACACAACAAACACTTATTACCTTTCTTAGCCCTCGGGTTAAAAACAAAACATCAATAAGTTGTTTTATAAGTACATAAAAATGATTATATATTCTAGCAGAGGTTTCTAAGCGTTACTGCTGAGTGATGGGTTACCTGGGTTTGGTGAATGGGGACGTAGCTCCTGTTGACTCGCCTGCCTCGATGGGGGACGCATACTAACGCGAGACCCACGGCGATCCTGAAAATATTAAAATGAGGTTTCTTTAGCAAGGTATGGTCCATTAAAAAAATATGAATATTCTACGGCAAAGTTAACCATATATAAATTAAAATTATAAATTTCGACCACCGGCAGGATTCGAAACAGCAACTTAAATAAAGCACCTTATTCAATTTACATTATTCGGAAAATATATTCAAACTTGTATTTTAACGATAAAACTCTTATTCAATATGAAAAATATCAAAATTGAGATTGATTTATGAACGCAATATTAGATGTACAATAAACAAAATGAAGAAAAGAGAATGATTCATTTTGTCACCGATTAACAATCACCGTGACCGGATGGGGGATAAAGGCTGCACCGGTGTGTTGTGTGTTTTTAAAATTCCCAGCGGTATAGAAATTTAGGTACGTAACTAGTGCAGTACGAAAACATTGTTTACCTGTGAATGCAAAAGCTTGGAGTCTCTCAGCAGGGATACGTTCATTAGTCGAGGATTAGGTGTGTTGAAGATCGTGCGATTTTCCCTCCATCGTGCTCTGTAATGATAAGTTTAAAAAATTATTTAAAACATGATAGTTTCAGCCAGAAGACAAAACCGCCTTTAGGTCTCGAAACATTGGATCCGAGGAGAGCCAAATTTATGTATAAAAACCTCGCAGCGGCTATTATTAATACGACACGTATTGACTTTGCACCCCCGACTACTGGTATTGACTTTACACAGTAGATAAACATTGCCATTTAACCGGGAAATGCTGTCAGAATTCTGGTCACGATGCAAAGTATCATTTAGAAAACAACCACCGGCAGGACTCGAACCAGCATCTTTGATTTAGCCCCTAATGCCTTAACCAATTCGGCTACGGTGGCACCCGACCGGTCATCGAAATTCATCAATTTCTTTTATAACACGTCTCTAAGAGGAACGTTAGTGTAAGTTTGTTTCAGTTGAAATTAGCTACTTTTAGTTTTATACATAAATTATATAAATTGCAGTTTTAAATAAACCTTAATTTGTACTTATAGTTGAAAAAAAAAATGAGGAAAATGCTTTAAACGACTAACCGCCACAGCAGCGGTTTATATAGAGTTTATCTCTGTAGCACGAACACGAGCAGAACCGTATAAAATACCCAGGGGACGGGGGGGGGAGCATGAGGAATGCATCCGGGCGTTCTGTAGGGTAGAGGTAGGTCTTACAATAAAACCCCTCGGCCACACATATAGTTTCTAACGGTGTGCTAGTGGCCATGACATTGAGGCATGCATCTTTTTTCGGACGCCAGAAATAGGGTTGCCAATAACAGCATCCGATGCTTGAATATTGACTCACCTGCTAAACAATCTCAGAACGACGCAGATGATGATGAACATGAGCGCCATAACAACCAGAATACCAATCATCGCTGGGTCCAGGGTTCGATTCGACTCTTCCGGCGCCTTCACCGCTGAAAAGTTATGCAAAGATTGTCAGGACATGCTTGATGGATTTCCGTGGCGTACCGGTAAATAGTTTAAAATCTCAGGTTGTGTAAAATCTAACATTTTTTTTCGGGTCTAGTTGAATTGAGGTACTATCGCCTCATATAAGCCAATTTTATGGACGTATCTTAAGAACTTGATTTAATAGAGACATTTTTGATTTTTACTTTTTATTAACATCATCCATAAGAATCGTATACCAGGGAACAGACAAGCGCACTTACCAACCCGCTTTTCAACGTATTGACTATGGCAATCCCATACCTCGGGGATGCTCATATTAGGCAGTGAGCGATTTACTTATTTATGATCGTGACAGCGGCGCCTCGTATAAACACTCCAGTGTATTTGAATGTCAATTCATGAAACTCTGGCCTGATTACAGATAAACGTACGAGCTCTGTAATGTCATTAATAGCAGTCCATAGAGGTTTCTGTTATGGAAAATTCACTATCAAGATGTAAAACAGATGCAAATGACAGAGAATGTCTATGGTTTCATAAATGCGAGAGAAACTGCATAGCTATAGAACCGCTGCACTTGCTTCTGTTTGAACCAGTTTAAATACCACAGACTAATTACATTATTTACTTTTGTTGTATTCCTATGGCATAGCGGTATAAGTCTCGCTTTGAGTCTAGGAGATTGTTGTTTCGATCCCCTCACCGGATATATTTTTTTTGTGTAAATTCTAACATTTCTTTCCGGGTCTGGTTGGCTGAGGTATGTATACACTGTGCCTCGGAAAGCACGTGAGTTAAAGTCAAAGTAAAAGTCAAAAATTCTTTATTCATATAGACACATTTAATTTTAAAATACTTTAAATCATGTTCTTATGATGCGTCCCTTCAAAAATTCTTTATTCATATAGACACATTTAATTTTAAAATACTTTAAATCATGTTCTTATGATGCGTCCCTTTCTTTTACTACTACCAGTTCTGGACGTGGCAACTCTGTGAAGAACTAGCAAGAAATTCAGAGGAAAACTTTTTTAAATAAATTTGATGTAACAATTATTAATAAAGCAGTATTGTTTCAGAGCAGCTCACTCCGCTTGGGAGTGTTTTGTCATTGACATAATCAGAAATTTTATACTAAGCTTTTTTACATAATTTATCTTTCACATATCGTTTAAACTTGTTTGTCGACAGATCTCTAACATTATTAGGAAGTTTGTTGTAGAAGCGTATACATTGCCCCATAAAAGAAGCAATTCTTTTATGGGGCATGTAAAACAAGATTATGCTTAGTTCTAGTATTAACATTATGAGTGTCGCTTTTTTTCTTAAAACTATCAATATTCTTATGAACATACAAAAGGTTTTCATACACATATTGTGGTGCGACTGTAACAATATTAGTCTCTTTGAATTTCTCCCGTAGGGAAACTCGCGGACCAAGTTTATATATGGACCGTACAGCTCTTTTCTGTAGTACAAAAATGGTGTCAATGTCCGCACAGTTTACCCATAGAAGAATCCCATAAGACATTACACTATGAAAACAACTAAAGTAAGCCATTCTAGCTGTATCCACATCAGTGAGTCGTCTCATAGTTTTAACAGCATAGGCCGCAGAGCTAAGTTTTCCTGATAGTTTCGCAATATGTGGGCCCCATTGCAATTTGGAGTCAATAGTTATTCCCAAAAAAATAGTTGACTCCACCGGCTCCAACCGAAATCCATTTATTTTTACATTCGTATCAATTTGTTTTAGTGAGGCCGTTGCTCCCGATTCTTATAACATCATCTATAACAAGCATATACCAAGGAACGGGCAGCAGCTTTTCTTTGTATGTTACATCATAATACTCCGGTTATCAACCCGCCTGCCAGTTGACTTTGGCGAAACCCTTCTTCGGGAGGAGGCCCATAACGTCCAACAATGGACGTTATACGGGCTGATGATGATGATTTGAATATCTTTAACTTACTTGTACAAATGATAGATCCGTCGACAGACACCTCGGGCACCATTTCGTATTTGCAGGCGCAGCGGTCGTTCCTGCATTCTGTCTTGAAGTACACGTCCTCGCATTGCTCGTTAAACATGCATGTCTCGTTGATGCTGGCAGCTGGAATGAGATGAAATTATTGATTTAATTTTTTTACTTTTTATATTTACCTAATAATGCACGTGTTCAAGCCGTTTGAAGATGAAACATTTGAAAAGGGGTCCAAGAGCACGAGTGCTGTGCCAATCAAAACGCCTGGTTGACGCCACTCGGGGCTTGCCTGTTTTTACGCAAAAAATGTGTATAGCTATACAACGAGGCAATTCCGTCAACCTTTTGGGAAAAGTTTTTTGGGGTAGCGATGCGGAGGAAGTTTTCGACGCTCAAGGGTAATCTATACGTATACCTACATATTTTTCTTTGTTCTTGATTTTGTTTATTTAAGAACACTTTATGTTAGATACTTTATATTTGATACGGTTATTCCCTTAGCCTGCCTCAATTGTGTGAACTTTATCTATTTATGTTGCTGTTAAAATTTTTAAAAGTAAGTTAACAATGTATAATAAAATATAATTATTAACATCACCTTGGAAGTATAGTTCAGTATTAGTAGTAGTATCAGATAATTTAAGTACTGCTCATATTTCAATTTTCCGTTTTATATTGACGTCAAATGTAATTTAAGTGTAAAACAATATTTATACATAACAATTTTCTCAATATCCTTATCTATAACTGCGTTTGACCCACGGCTCCACCCACGCCAATAATAAAAGATACAATTCTTGAAATAAACGACGACAGCCGTACGATCCTTATTACCTGGCAGAGCAATAAATATAATAATCTTGGAGTTTGGTTTGAAATAAGGCTACGATAACGATTTCTTCTTCTTTTTTTTATTTAATGGCGTTGTGCCAAATGGCGTCAATTCTGCCTATGTCAGACGTGAAATGGAGAAAAATGTCGTAAGTAAAATTAAAAAAGAACTTCGCGAATATACTAATTGTGAATTACGGTAGTAGTAGTGGTAATAGCAGACGAAGGTAGCACGTTATCTTGAGAGCCGAGGTTCGTCACTGTTCTTGAAAAGCACGCTCAATTATTGTTTTACTTAATCTATTATCCTATGAGAACACATTACCGAAATATAAAGTGTCTTATGTCTTAATCAAGATTTCTGTCTATCTGCACACGAAGTTTCCTGTAAATTCGGTAAGCCGTTATCACAAACATCCTGAGTAAGGATGTTTGTTACTGAATAACGCAATAACGGTTTACCAAATGTACAGAAAACTTCGTGTACAGATAGACAGAAATCTTAATTCACATTTATAATATAAGTATGATATATTCAATACTAGAAATATTTTTTAACTCTATATCCGTTAATGAAATTATCCAATCGATATGACCTAAATCGATGGGGTTCATTAGGGGAAGATAAAGGGGGAGGGGGTAATAATTACGGTACGGCTGTGGAATGCCCTGCCGTTACAGATCAGGCGGGCGAAATCTGTATATATATTTAAAAATATGGTGAGAGAACATTATCTTGCTCAAACTCGCCATTGAAATTATCACTATAATAGGTATATATTGATATCTCATTATATATATATATATTTATTTATATATTTTATATTTATCATCATGTATGTATATAACTATATATTCTTTAATGTAATTAAACACGTGCTCGCACGTGTAATAAGTAAGCTTATTTAGTATTCATACATATTTTCCTTTCCCTGTGTACACCCAATGCTACCCTAATTCTTTTTCTTTTACTTTTTGGTCCAACCTATGCATAAGGTTGCCTGGAAGAGATCGCTTTTAGCGATAAGGCCGCCGATTGCAAAATATTATTAGGATAATTCTCATATTATGTTATCAAAGTTACTGTATTATTTTATATTTTGCAATAAAGTGTACTTATTATTATTATTATAATTACAAGAACATGGTAATAGACAGTTGAAATATTAAATAAGAAATAACTTCATTGTTGCGTAATAGTATATTGCCGGTTATGTGCTCGTAATAATATAATTAGCCTCTTACAAACATACATTTTTACTAATATTTAAAGCTGAAGAGTTTGTTTCTGTGTATGTGCGAGATAAACTCAGGAACTGCTGGTCCGATTTGAAAATGTTTTTTCGGTGTTAGATAGCCCATTTATCGAAGAAGGCTATATATTTTAGTTAAACATTTTAATTTAGAAGATTCCTACGGCAACGGCAGTTACGCGGGGAAAACCGCGCGCGGATGCCAGTTCAAAATAAATTCTTCTCATCGAAGAAACCACCTACATTTCATTGCACAAATTTTGCATGTCATCGAACACAATAACTGAGTCAACGATATCCAATATCATACAAAAAACTTGCTACAATTTTGGCAAAGTTCGGGAAAAGAGTTTCTACAAAATATCAGTTTCTTGACCCAAACATAATCGACGTGTCGTTTATGAGGGTCCCGGGAAAATGGGTCGCCATTTTGTCTGTCCCTATACCGACATTATTAAGTCCTGGCAGCTAAATCAGAGTACATTTTGTGATATAGAGTGCTGGAATATTTCGACGTTAATTATTCGAGAAATTTGTGGGTTAGCTTATTAAGTGAAGTTCCACGTTTTTGAAATATTTGAGGGGCTGAATACTGAAGAAGATAATAATATGTTTTGATATTTTTAGAAATATTTTATACTAGTTAATTTATTAGCATTTGAAAATATTTTTAATGAATCTTCTTATAAAGCGTTCTCTTTGTTTTTACTGGCACAAAATGTTATATAGGCCCCGTATGAACCTTAATTGTGTTTATGCACGTAACTCTTTTAAAAAAAGAAAATAATAAATAGCAAAGAGCCCATCTAAAGATATTTCGAGTTTTTATATTTTGGCAAACTTACAACGCAAAGAACAGATTGGTGTCCGATGTGCAATAGGTCACTTGATTAAATCACATTACTGGCGAGGAAGTATATAATTATATACTCGTACCCAGAGGTAAAGAAATTGTGCAGAGACAACTTCCTTAAAAGACAAGATCATTTATCTTAAATTTATGATAACTGCTGAATTATATTGACTAATGTGGCAACAAAAAACGTGTAGCTATATCGTCAATATTGATTTTTTTTTTCACAATTATCTAAATGTATTACTTCTTTTTACTCTTGGATTTATGTTTACCACGGAAAGCACGTTAAGCCGTTTTAAGAACATCATCTGTAACAATCGTACACCAGGCAACGGGCAGCAGGGCCGGATTGCTCATGCGTACCCGGCCCCCGCCAACGGCGCATCGAAGGAGTGTCCGGGAGGTTTTAGTGGTGTAGGGTCCTGTCCTCGTAGTATGAGTTTAGCATACCACGCTATGGAGAGGGCGAGTCCCACATATCCCACCGCCAGCGCACAAATACGCAGCAGCGGCGGTGGGAATGCGTCAATGCATAAAACGCCGGACAAAAAAAAACGCAACGGGCAGCAGCGATTCCTTGTGTGTTACAACATAATACTACGGTCACCAACCCGCCTGCCAAGCGTGGTGATAGGCAAACCCTTTCACGGGAAGAGGCCAATGTTCAGTAGTGGACGTTATACAGACTGATGATGATGATGATGATTTGTAGTTGACTTTTTTATTGTTTAGTATATAACATGTTTAATAAATATTTTCTCTTTCGTTCTACGTGCTAGAATAAAAAGAATTATACAACTGCGGTATCCTCAAGTGGGTGTACATTTAACCTAACAGGTATTGATTTAATATCAAACCAAATCTAAGCCTAACTGTTTGACTTTCAAGTCTATAACAGCTTATATTGTCACGCCATTCCGCGATGGCGTTTCACGGTACACGTAGTGTTTGAACAAATAGCATTGGGTTTGATGTTAAACGATTAAATACATATTTTATATTCGGTCTACAGCATGTACATAAACTTTATGTACATGCTGTAGACAGATAATAGATATGTTAATGCAGAACTAAATGACGAGTCGGGTTAGCGGTTATACCGTTTAGTACAAGGAGCCAAATTGAAAACCATGTACTTTAGTTACATGATCATTTTGTTTTTTTGTGTTATTACGTAATACTGCGGTCAGCAAACAGCCTGTCAAGCGTGATGATTAAGCTATTGCCCTCAAAGGCTCTGTCTTGCCAAGGTTTGTTCAGGGAAGGCACATGTTCAACAGTCAACATAAACGGGCTGGTGAAGTGAAGAAGTATATTTTTAGAAATCCATTACCCTTTATCTTTAAAAATAATTTGTTTTAATTTGACTGCTGCATTCACCGTTACCCTGCGGTTGCACTGAAGGCTTACTACATCTAATCTGTACATTTAGTTGTAACTTTTCTATATAGAATTATCTTAAAATCTTTAGTAATCTTGGAAATGAAAACTTTACCTTCTTCATACCGTAATACGCAACCAAAAACAAAAATTCTACGAAACAAGTAGCTTAATTAATTATGCAGCAAATCATTAACCAAAAGATCAACTCAACTTAATCCAACTTTATAATTAAAACTATCAATATATGCCACGGATAACAACGTTGAATTACTCAGCATCAACATCTTACTTGGTTACCATGGAAACAGCTGGAGAGCGTGACCAAACTCAATATACCGTGGCTGGGAACTAAATTAATGCTTGAGTTCAATCGATACTTGATATCTCGGCATCGCTGCTTACCGAGATTGTTTTAAGTAATTTGGTTATAATATATAATATTAGTATATAATATTAGCTTTCCGCTGTTTCACACGCGTTACTCCCGTTCTTCGGAACTTCATAACTAAATTCAGACCCGATCCCAGCCCATGCTGGTTGAACTTAATTGTCATCATCATCATCACCCCGTATAACGTCCACTGCTCAACATGGGCCTCCTCCCGAGGGAGGGTATTTTGGCAGGCGGGTTGGTGACCGCAGTATTATGTTGTACCACACAAGAAAACGCTGCAGCCCGTTCCTTGCTATGATTATTCTAGATGATGCTATAATAATCGGGATCAACGGCTTAACGTGCTTGCTGAGGCACGGAAGTAGTCCCTCAACCAAATTTTAGAATTTACACAAACATTTCCTGTCGGGCGTGGGGATCGAACCCACGACCTCCGACATTTAAAGCGAGCCAAATACCGCTACGCTACAGAGGATGTGATCTTAATTGTATTTATAATATAATAAGCGACTATCACATGTCATATTGTTGAAATGTAAACTTATTTATTTGTCAAGATTATGTTTCTTTTTTGTTTTCATCATCATTGTATTTGACTTACAATAAGTACGATCGATTCGTCTACATTATCAATAAACGTTTTCATTTTTCATTTTCATCTATATATATAAAAGAAAGTCGTGTTTGTTACAACACTTATAACTCGAGAACGGCTGGACCGATTGCCATGGTTTTTGATTTGTTGGATTTATTTCCGTCCCGAATAGCAGAATACATTTTAAAAACAAAAGAAAGTCGTGTTAGTTACACTATTTATAACTCAAGAACGGCTGAACCGATTTGGCTGAAAATTGGTAGGGAGGTAGCTAAGAACTGGGAGAAGGACATAGGATACTTTTGGGTAGGGGTAGGTTAGGGTAGGGTAGGGTAGGGGTAGGGTAGGGTAGGGGTAGGGTTGGGGTAGGGTAGGGTAGGGTAGGGGTAGGGTAGGGGTAGGGTAGGGGTAGGGTAGGGGTAGGGTAGGGTTAAGGTAGGGGTAGGGTAGGGCAGGGGTAGGGTATAAAAGTCCACCCGTGCGAAGCCGGGGCGGGCCGCTAGTTTTTCAAATAAAGCCTTCTAAGGCTATCGAACACTGGGATCATTTTGCAAATCGGTATTCACCGGGCATAAAAAGTTGATCTAGGCACCAGCCTTATTAAACGACTAACAAACTAAGCAACTTGGGATTTAGAATCGATTTGAGGCGGTCGCTGGTGGGAGGTTTAAGGAGTTGTGACTTTTAGTTTTTTTAAATAGTTCTGTTTCTGTCGTATCGAACTGTCGACTGCGAGTTCTTTCAGTCGGTAAGGTGGGTGGCGAATAAGTATCTTGACAAATTTTAACCTTTCTATACCCGCGCCAATTTCTGTGACACCTATACCCGCGTACGGTCTTACAGACCGAAAGTTTGGAACGCCGTTTTACATGATTTTCCTTAGAAAACCTATATAAATAAAGTTAGACCATAAAAGTAAAGGATATAATGAAAATAAATATATCATATATTTACTTTATTATTAATTATTTAACAGACTATCAGTCTTATAAAAAACAGCCTTCAAAGTACAGAGTTTTTTCTTAAGTACTACAAAAACACAACTAAAACATTTTTTTTCTTCTAAAAAACAAAAATAAACTTTTACATTTTAAAAAACACTTAGTATACTAATAAAAAATCATAGGTTGACTTAGTTTTCAGTCTCACCATAACCATCAGGACATACCATAACAGCATGTTCCAAACAAAAATATTTTTTGCAAGTTGCACAATTGTAACGTGTTTTGCGGTTTTTTTTGGATGAACAATATCCACAATGACCAATTTTATTATTATTAGATGTCGCCGAAGACTCGGGACCATCTAACTGACAAATTTCAGCGAGCCTAAGTCTTATGGTTTTAAGCAAGGATGTATTCAGAGCTCATCGATGGAGATGCGAATTTATGAGTTGGTATGACAAGGCTTCAAGAAATAATCTGCGGCAAATTTTCTTATCAGGATTGTTCTGCATATATATAATATACGTATTATACCTGCTACATTCATTAGACTATAAAAAATTACTATCGGCCACCTATTTGTGCCTCGAGCTACGTTATAAGTCTCACACATTTTGTCTACAGTATCAACACCTCCTTTGGTTTTATTGTTCTCTATTATAATTTCAGGTTTTCACAAACTCTGGAAAAAATCTCTGGAACTTTGACGGTCTTCGTCCTCAGCCAAAACCTCAATCTCGTCTTCTTCATCACCTTCTTGCTCTGTGTGATAGGCTTCCTCTTGTGTCTCAACTGCGTCTTCCACCTCGCTATCATTTCCATCTTCATAATCAGTGTCAGAACTTTCTTCTTCCAACAGTGACCTGATTCGCTCTTCATCCATTCTGACGCAGAATATAATCTGTAAAATAATACAATTAGTCAAAATAAACATACACAATAACATACACAATAAACAATTACATACACAGTAAAAAAAACCTGATAAATAATAATTTTATACTTACATAAAAAGTTACACCTATTCCCGCGCCGGTCTCACACGTGCGTTCCCCACAATCGCGTGGCGAGCACTGACATGAAGCGCGCTACAAATCCGGCAGCTAGCAAAAGATGCGACTCGCTAGCGTTGCTGTGATATTAAATAAATTAGAAAAATCATTCCGTCGGTCTCACAGACCAACGCGCGGGTATAGGAAGGTTAAAAAGCGTCTTCGCATTTCACCCTATTCTCAATATTAATGAGCATATTATCATACATTAATATTTATATTGAATCGAAAGCAGAACGTCATATTTCATTTTAATTAATGAATAATAAATCATGATTCTCGAAAGTTCCGAGGAAAATCAGAATGTATAGCATGTAGATACGGCTTGCAGTTGCATAATAGTAATACCATTTACGGAACAGGCACCGCAAATTGTGCAACTAAAGGCAATAAAAATGAATGTATAGATTTCTGTTATCCAATTTGAAGTCAGTGTCAATTCAGTTTTATCTATGATTGGGTTTACGTTATATTCATCGATAAGAAACCGCAAAGTTGCTGCTTTCAAATGTAGAAAATCACTTTTAGATATACATTTTAGAGGTTTTCTAGTTTAACCTAATAAGAAATAATAAAAAGTTAAAGTAGTTCATTGGCAGTAGGTATTTTCCGATGTGGCTACAATCAATTTGACGTTTTAAAAATCTCAATTGAAATAAAGGAAAAAGTCCAAACTACAAAGTTTTTTTTTAATATCAAGTACTTTCAAAAATATAACAATTAAGGACTAAATACAAAATGAAAACTATTTTAAATTTATAAATAAAAGACGTCCGTTAGGTCGCCGACCCGCAGTGCCCAAAACGCTGGATAGCCAAGCTTATTCGTTGGCCGAGGTAAGAGCCAGCACTTTGGTCACCCGACTCCTCTAACATCCGTCTGGACAGCTCCTGCAAAAAATGCCGGGCGTCTGGGCCCCATGGATCCAAAGTTTCGACCCCAAACGAAAGAAATATGTATCCATCACCAAAAAATTAAAAAATTCCGTCAGCTTTTGGTGGTTGCATCAATCGGTGCCATACTAAGTTTAGGGTAATATCTAAAAAACATAACTTTCTTGTGTGCTATTATTATTTTTATTTAATAAAGGAGTAACGACGCAAAAAACTGTTGTACTAGAAACTAGAAATCAAAGAAAGCAGCACCCAATTTTCACAAATTGATCAAATTTCACCGTTTCATTTAACTCTATTGTTCTAATTCCAGACTGAAACTTCTTATTTTTTCATGTTTTTTGTTATAAATTAATATACATTTCTCTTCGATGTAATTCCTTATGGTATAACATAGTTTAAACAGTTACATTAAGGTTGATAGCCTTCCAACTTTTTCTCCCATTACGAGCGAAACAAATATCTCTGTTATAACTTAGAAATAACGATTCCATTATTTCTTCAACATTAAACTTTTTATCTCTCGTTTAAATTGTATCGTAAATTCCAAGGATCCTGCAGCATAATTTTCAGGTCAAGGATTTAACTTTTTCTTTAGCAAGGACATTAATAATTAACTTATTAAACTTAAGCATGCGATTGACTCATCGTTGAGACATTTTTTAAAGGACTTCGGCCCTTTTATATGACTTGTCGAGATAATTTTTTCGATATGTCGTCTTTTGCCATGGGGATTTAACTACTTAGCCGAGCTATCAAGCTAGGTGTCAGTTTTATAGAATGAGTTTTCAATATTCAGTTTCATAATAAATCCTGCGAGTAGTTTCTAGATATTTGTTTAAACAAAATACATTTGGCTCTGTTGAAATAGGTCAAGTAATATTTCTGTAATGTTATATATACTAGATTCTAGCTATCTCAGAAAGTATTTTCTCTATTGCTTGCCAACATAAATATAAAACTGATGTCTCGGGTGGACTCCAAAACTAAAATTTACTATTCCACAGAAATCTTCAGTAACATAACATAACAAATACTATCTGGTGTTAATAAAAATGGCATATATTTTAGGATATCACGGTATGAATTTAACAACTATTATTATCTTACTTGGTTTTATTAGAATGTAACACTGTTTTACTAATATTTCTTCGCAGCATATCTCAACTAATAACAATATATTTTTCTACCTGATTGTCTTATAACATTTTAATTTATCGTTTAGCCTGGATTCACTCTATACTGCCAAAATATTATCAAATGACAAAACAATGTTTAACAACTAACCGTAAGAGTGAAGTTCCGGTCGAATCCCATACCAATATCACTACATAGTATAAAATAATGTCACTTTCCGCTGTCTGCCAGTCCATATGTATGCTTCAACTGATTAAGAGATTGGACCGTGAACAACCCGTGAACGACTTTATAGTGAGGATCCAGCCATAATTTATCTCGTTCGACGTAAAATGTCATCTTATATTATGATATACCTAGTTACTTTCAGACAACAAATCTAGATTTGTAGTCTAGACTATCAGAAGCATAAGGACAAATGTACTATAATGCTTCTGAAATCCCTCCCAACCCTTAGTTTGCTAAGAACCTTCTGATGCCCTCGTAGACCCGAAGTACGAGAGGCCCGCGAACTGTAAAGTACGGCACTTGCACAAAAGTCGCCTAAAGAAACTAAAAGCCATAATCCCTCAATCTCCCCGTCAGCGACCGCCCTGAGCCGAGCTCCACGTCCCATAGGGGACGCCCTCTTGCGCAGGTTGCTTAGTTTGTAGTGTTTAAACCATTTATCTAGGCTGGAGCTCTGCTCGCCTATATGCCCGGTAAAGTAGCAAAAGCCTCAGGGCTAACTACATATGTCCACCCGAAAAAAAAAGCTTCTGAAACATTTGGTCGTAAGTACCAGTTTACGATTAAGGCAGATACGACCATTGTTTCAGACTTATTATGGCGAATCCGACCTTATACTTCTGAGCTCTAGACACATTTTCATCAACCTCATCATCATCATCAACCCGTACAACGTTCACTGCTGATCCTCCCGAGGGAGTCACCAAGCTTGCAGGCGGATTTGTGACAGCCGCATTATGTTGTAGTACATAGAGAAACGCTGCCCTTTTCGTGTTATACGCTTTTTAATAGATGATGTTTTAACCAATTGAGACCAATGGCTTTGGTCCCTCAACCAACCAGACCCGGAAAAAAATCTTAGAATTTACGCAAAGATTTCTTATCCGGTGTGGCAATCAAACACACTACCTCCAAGACTAAAAGCGAGGCTATATCGCTACACCGAGGAGGCCAACCGGAAAACCAACTGAGGAAATATTCTACCGCATCATAATTTTGTAAATTTCACATCGATCGATCTGGGTTTTCCTGATTTCCTGCGACACGTTTCAACTTAGTTTTTGTAGCGTTGTTGCACGCAAACATTATAAAACAATTAAGTAGGTTTACAAATGTTGGTAGAAATTTAATTCTAGTAATGGGAAATTGTGATTTTTTAAAACTGGTAGGTATTTTATGAATTCAAGTTTGTTTCGATTCGCGTTTCGATATTATTTTATTTTTTATCTGTTGATGAATCACAAATATAACTTTAACCAGTGATCTACATACAAAAACGAATGCCGTTTGGACTTATAAACAAACCTTTAATTCTTACCGATTCCGTCCTAATGGAATTACGTAAACCTGGCGATCTCACTTACAAAGCGTATTATGCCTTTCAATAATACGGTCATAATTTATATTAACTACATCATATTATAAAAATGAAAAGTTTATATTTTTGTGTATTTATCTATAATATAAAAATGAATCGCATAATGTGTTGGTAAGCGCATAACTCAACAACGCATGGACCAATTTGGCCAATTCTTATTTTTAAATGTTCGTTGAAGTTCAAGGATGGTTTTTACTGAGAAAAATTCAAATAATTGCCGGAAAATCCTTAAAAGCAGCCTTTTTCTTTTTCCCATATAAACGTATTCTAACTTAAACGTAGAGTAAATTTGAGCTTTATTTTGGTAATTAAAAACTTGAATTTTTTTGGCAAAATTTTTAGGGTAAGGTTGGGGTAGGGGTAGGATAGGGTTGGTGTAGGGTAGGAGTATGGTAGAGGTAGGGTAGGGGTAGGGGTAGGGTAGGGGTAGGGGTAGGGTAGGGGTAGGGTAGAGGTAGGTTAGGGGTAGGGTAGGGTTAGGGTAGGGGTAGTGTAGGGGTAGATTAGGGGTAGGGTAGGGGTAGGGTAGGGTTAGGGTAGAGGGGTAGGGTAAGGGTAGGGGTAGGGTAGGGGTATGGTAGGGGTAGGGTAGAGGTAGGTTAGGGGTAGGGTAGGGGTAGGGTAGGGGTATGGTAGGGGTAGGGTAGGGGTAGTGTAGGGGTAGATGTAGGACACCGCATAAACGAAGTCTCTCCGGGCCAGTTTATTTTATACAAATGTTTAGGTCTTTTATTTATCAATTGAGGCAGTACGAAGTCTGCCGGGTCAGCTAGTTTCGAATAAACTCAAAAAATTACTGAACGGATTTCGATACTATTGGAATGTTACATAATCCTTGAGTAACATAGGACATAAAGTCCACCTAAGCGGAGACGGGAAGGGCTAGTGCTTTTTAAAGCGGCCGTAGTTAAATGGCTAGGGCGTTGGACTTGCGATCTTGTGGTCACCGTTTCGATCCCCACCCATTGCACTACCGACGTGAACCCACTCGTAACACAAGTATTTAACATTTTAGCTTAGCATGAGAGGTTTATATGAATACTTGTAGTATTCAAAAAGTCTACTAGTAAACTATATATAAAAAACCAGCCCAGTGCGAGTCGGACTCGCGCACGAAGGGTTCCGTACCATTTTAAGTCCTACCTGTTGTCGTTATTGACATCGAGGAAAAAAGGGAAAACAAAAAAAAGGAGCCCATAAATATTATGTTATTTTTATAGCGGCAATAGAAATACATCATTTGTAAAAATTTCAAGTGTGTAACTATCGCAGTTCTTGAGATACAGCCTGGTGACAGACAGACGGACAGTGAAGTCTTAATAATAGGGTCCCGTTTTTATCCTTTGGGTACGGAACCCTAAAAAAAGTATTTTTCCTACTTGATCAATTCTGAATATAAATATTATAACTTTATAGCAAAAAACAAAGGGTTAAAAAGGGTATAAAATTAAGTTAAATACCTACTTTGAAGTAATTTAAAACTTACTAGTGACTAATAAATTCCTAATAAATGGTTATTTATCAAGAATTATGGCTAACACGATATATCGCGAGCGCTGAAAGAATAATAGACTTTATAATCTTATAAACAAAGCATGTAATGCAATAAATTAGATTGGTAACTTATATAGTTATTATTGTGTGGCATTTGATAGGTACATTAAGATTATTAAATTACACACCCTTTTAATAATAAAATACAAACACAATTTCCTCAAGGTTAGATCTTTATAAAAAAAAAGATTGTGTACCCTTTCCTTTAATTAATTTACTTTTCAACCATTTAGAACTAGTTCAGATTTTTTAAACATAATGCCGTAATTTTTTTTTTGTAATATACAGTGTGTGCATATGGCATACAATAGTATTTTATCAAAAAATTGTTACTTACAGCATTAAAGTTGCAATAAAAAAAAACTGCATCAAAATTGGTCCACGCATTTAAGAGCTACGGTGCAACAGACATTATAAAACAACACACCGCTATATATCTCTGAGCGTGTCTGACACACACAGGTACATATAGAGGTCAAATTTATAACGCCCCCCTTTTTGCATTGATGGTTAAAAACCAGTTCCTTAAATAATATTATTAAATACTAGCTCCGCCCCGCGGTATTACCCGCGTTACTCTGCTCCAGTGGGTTGGAGCGTGATGTTTTGTAGCCTATATGTTAATCTACCGTATAACTTACCCCGGTGTAAAATGTCAGCCAATTCCCTTAAGCAGTTTTTACGTGAAAGAGTAACAAACATCCATCCATCTATCCATCCATCCATAGTTGCAAACATTTGCGTTTATAATATGTATTAGTAGGATATCAAAAGAAATAACCAATGGTATATGACATAAAATCCACTAGCCATTTTGTAACATTTGCGTTTAGGAACATAATAGGTAGACATATAAACAATTGTAGTCTCCAAAGTCTTGATACATTCCATCACCATGCCAAACAAGAAATCTTAGGAGATTCAAAAATGTATGTTTGGTCTGGTTGATTGAGGGACTACTCTGTGCCCCGCAAAATACTTAACGTGCCGAAGGTAATTGGTAAAATGCAGTCACCAACCCACGTGCCAAGCGCAGCAACTATGGCAAAAGTCTCTTTCAGGAAGAGGCCTATGTACAGTAGTAGACGGGTATGGGCTGATGACGACGATTCAAAACAAAAATAAAAATGTGTAACATTTTGTCAATCATGTATTAAAATAGTTTCCACGTTTTATTCTAAATATTTCGACACGTTCGGGCTGTCCATAAAGTCACGCATGCATAGTATTTCGTGCGCTCACGTATTTAGAATATTTTAATAAATTCTACCTTTCATGAGTATTTAAAACAACGTGACTAAAATTTTGCTGCGTGGTTTGGTAAGGTTTGATATGAAGCAACAAATTCGTTATAAATTATTCAATGAAACTTTATTTGTAGGTACTGATTTTAACAATAATTTGGCTAAAATAAGGATAAATAGTTTTTGTTTAACATTAGTCTTGTGCCTGCTCGGTCATTTTCAAGATCGCTCCGTACTAGTTCATTTCGGACAGTGAACTAGTTCATTCTATAAGCTCTAACAGCTCTATTCGGTCTTTGCGCTCGGTCAGCATTTCCATATAGGACAGCGCGGACCACAGAGCAAATACGAGCAGCCACCAAATCACCACGGTGACCAAATTATGGTTAATATTGTATTAATTTAACATATTTGATTTTCCTTCATAGGTACAGGCTTAGGACTCAACGACTGTCATTCTGATCAACCGCCTACATTATTATGAATGCATTCGTATGACGTACTTGTCAAAAACAATCAGTCAGTGATATTTCATTTTTCGTTCTCGCTCGCACTTATACGATCTCGCGGTTCACAATGTACGAAGTACGAAAAGAGCTATTTGACCTATTAGACCGATTACAAATCAGCGTTCGGAAACGTTTCTTCTAGTGCAGTACGAAGATACGGCTCCTCATCGTTCATCGTTCACGAACTACACAAGACTATTTAACATCAAAGACTTATTTCCGGTATGAATATTGTATAATAAAATGACAGCTATAATATAATGATAATTACGCAGATGATGCATAACGTCAATATATATTTTTATTTATTTCAGACATTTACAGCCCATACCCATACATAAGTGTTCACACTAATACACTTCACTTCAATTACTTAACATCTAAAACAGACTAACAACGGATAAAATTGTAATTAATTAAATTCATTAAAAATTAAATAAAAAATAAATAATAATCCAATAATTATAATAATTATATATAAATAAGATTTTGTGATTTATAACCTCAATAATCGCTGTCGCAGTTTTTACGTAATAAGCCAGCTAGTCTGATTAGTAGTTGGTAAAAAACCCTAAGTGTCTCGTAAAATACGGTAAGCTGTTAGTCCCGATTGCCATAAAATTACGAAAATCATAATATAGCAACTATTTTATAACCGTTTGCAAAGCGTGGTAACTATGGCAAAGTACGATAATTCTCGACTATTTGTTGGCATTCAATATAACTCTCTCTGACTCTGCAACTAACAGTAGTTGCAGAGTCAGAGAGACCAGTTTCAATTTTTTTTTCACCACTCGGAAGCCACGTAATCGCAGACTATATTTAACTATGACCGCTTGCATGAAGCAATTTTCAATAATTCAAACATAGGTAGTTATCACTTTCATAATAAATTCTTTGCCTAATTATTCACTTCAGAGTGTCATATTTTTCTTTCACAATTGCAATTACAATACAACTTAAGCGACAGAGATCATAAACAAATGATACATAGCATTAAAATTAACATACAAAGCCTGTTACATAAAAAAAATATTCCTCCGATATTAAATATCTGACGATTGAAAAAAAATCTGTAAGAGATGAACAGCTCGCATTATAATTATTATGTAGTCTGTGCTACGCCGTAGTAGATTTCGCTACGATGCGACGTAGATATTTGAGTCTGTCAGGATGGCGTGAGAGATGTCTGAATAGTCACAAAATTTGCACCAAATAACTGTACCTACCTAAACTGTACCTCAAGCAATTACATATTAAATAGATAGTCATATAGACACGCCGTTCTGACGTGTAATGTTCTTAATGTTGTAGCAGTTATTCCACATTCAAATAAAATTAATTCTAAAAATAGAAGTCAGCTATCAGCAAAATATAAATTAAATTCGCCCAAAGCAAATGGACCATATACAACAACAAAAAATGTAAAGATAAATTATACGGTATGTCTGTTACTTTAAAGTCTTAACCACTAAACCGATTTAGATAACATTAGGCACATAGATAAGCTAGACATTGTGAATAGATAAAGGCTACATTTTATAAAAAAAAAACGACTAAATGGCAGACAAAACTTAAATATAGGTAATTGTATTAATATTAAAATGACTCTTTCTCACATTAATTACAAATAATACACAATAAAGTGACTCAACCGTGTAAAAAAGAACTCTAAGTGAAACAACAACGGTAATTAATAAAATATTCTACTAGCTGATGCCCGTGACTTTGTCCGCATGGGGTTTGTTATTCCTTCGGTTTTTTCACTATTCACAAAATAAAATGTTGACTGGGGAATAAAACAAAAACTGGATGTGTATTGTACTTCTAACATCCCCCTGACTTGGTTTTTAGCGTTTTTTTCTAAGCACTGACATTCGACCTCTACAGTTTTATTATATTTATGTATAGAAGAAGTCACAACATTTGAATGAGTCAGATTTATTAATTCAAGTTTCTGTCACGATGTTTGTAACAAAATATGAGTCATATTCGTAATAAGCTTTTGAATACTCGTAGCTGTAAGTATGACTATTTGACGGTGAATATAACAAAACAATGTTGTGATTGTAGTGCCAAGTTGTAGTCAAATGCAGCTGCCTATTCCTAGCATAGCTTATTATAGCTTATTATGGTAATTGATAGACCTATGGTTATTTTTACAATAAACTTATTCTCATTGAAAAATATGTGTTATGATAATCTCGCTTACTTTTGGTTATAACAACTGAAACCAACGGCTTTGCTTCTTCATCCATGCATGGATGAGCTGCACCATCCAACCCTGGTCATTGATTATGCTAATTTAAAAAAGCTTCAAAAGAATCGCAATTTCCTTTATAAAACCTGTGAAATTTATTCCTTTGGTATTTTTTATCTTACCACATTGTAATTCTGACGTGGATTTTAATACCTGAGTGATAAAGTAATTATATTAAAAAAAATCCAAAACCTATTAAAAATCGATATGATTAAATTATTTAAACTGTTTTATTGCTTGTAAGAATAAATCAGACATGACAAATTATAATATACAATAATATTGTACAATATACAATAATAATTGTATATATTGAACAATCCTACTAATATTATAAACGCGAAAGTTTGTAAGTATGGATGGATGGATGGATGGATGGATGGATATTTAATACTCTTTCACGCAAAACTACTGAATGGATTTTCCTGAAAGTTTACACACGGATAATTTATAAGCTGGAGTAACATACAGGCTACAAAATATCACGCTCCGACTCACTGGAGCAGAGTGACGCGAGTAAAACCGCGGGGCGCAGCTAGTGTACAATAATTATTATGATGAACTTACGCCAATAACAATAATAATTATTTACGTAAGTTCATCGTAGGTAATATTAACATAAATATAATTTATTCATTTATTTAATGCACAAAACACATAACAATCAATATTAAAAACAAAATAAAATAACAGGTGATCTGGATATCTGGATTGTAACGCAAAGATATGTGCATGCAGCTAAAACTATGACAATACAATTAAAAGAAAGCAATCAAAAACATTCTGTAGTGAATCGGCACAGGATGACTCAAATGCTTCCAGGGAAACTTGAGGCATCCTAACCCAAACTGATATGGAGGATGTATTTTACGTTAGCAGCAAATCTATTACAGTTGTGATTTAATATGTCGAGAAATTTATTATTGTTACATTTTAAGATGTCGTTATACTGACGGGCCATTCTTGTTAGTGGATTGTAAGAAATATTATTTCTAAAAATTTGAAGAGAGAAAAGATTTGTGTCAATTGACCTACGGGCACTGAATTTAATTTGTGAAAGCAGCTCAGGGGGGTCTACTATTGAGTGAATAATTTTATACAGGTAAACAATATCAATATATGTACGGCGCATCTGCAGTGCTTCAACTTTGAATTTACTGAGTCGATCATTGTAGTTTAAATTGGATCGACCCGGGTTAAGGCGATAGTTAAGAATTCTGAGGAACTTTTGCTGGACTCGCTCAATATTGTCGATGTGTATTTTATAGATTGGAGACCATATGGGACTTCCATATTCCAAAATACTCCTCACAAGATAATAGTTAGTATATACATAGTGTGCTGCGAGGCTTTCTAAAACCTTTAGTTGATCTTAATACGAAGCCTAACATTTGGTTAGCTTCACACTAAATGATTATAATGTTCACGAAACGAGAGTTTTTCATCAATTATGATACCCAGATCTTTAGCAACTAGTGAGTGATTTAGGACTTTACCATCTATATCATAATTCCATGAGAGTTTGTTGTGTTTGTTGGTAAATGATATGACGAAGCACTTGGTGACATTTAACTACATATGATTGGTTTTACACCATTCAGATACGGCATCAATGTCCTTTTGAAGGGATATCCTCAGGTTTCGAAACCACAATAAATATCTTTAAGTCATCAGCATACAAGAGACACTTACAAGATAGGCGTTCAATAAGGTCATTTATAAAAATTACAAAAAATAAAGGCCCCAAGTGGGTCCCCGAGGTACTCCAGAAGCTATTAATATGGGGGATGAAGTATAGCCTTTTAGTGTCACCAACTGTGTTCTGTTATCGAGGTATGACATAAGATACAGATAAGTGACTTAACAACATTACATTATTGTATAAAAGTGATTCAAAACTAACGCGTACATAATTGTTCTTTTCAGTAACTTGTGAATACATAATATAATGGTAGAACCTCTTAAGTTTCCAAGACACGCTATGGCAATAAACATAATTTTTCAAAATGAGTACTCGATATTTGACTGCACCGGTGGCTCAGTGGTTATGATAGTTGCCTCTGAGACCTGGTGTCCTGGGTTCGATTCCCACCCGGGACAATTATTTGTGTGAACCACAAATAGTTGTTCTGAGTCTGGGTGTTCTTTGTGTCCGTCAATTGAATGTTTGTAAAGTCCCCCGCGACACAGGGATTTATTTCCCTAGTGCGGGAGTTGTCTTTTAAAGAAATGAGAATGAGAATGAAAAAATATAAGTAACTTTCTGTGTGGCATTTTATCGTTTAAATTAATTTTAACTTTGTTTGTTAAAAAAATAGCCTTCCTAGTAATATAATTAGCCTATATTAATTGACTCAGTTGAAAGTTTCAATTTTCTTTGAAATAAATGATGAAATAATGAATTTATTCAGCACTTAGGTACAGTCTGCATCAAAAGTTGATGACCACATTTAGATTTCCAAAACCGCTGAACACTATATCACCCATAAATCGCTGAACGAAATAGGCGCGAGTATTGAATGAACATCATTAAAGTTCAAAATTAACTGAACACTACTCGTCAAAGGTCACTGAACACCATTTTGTCAAAAATCGCTGATCGTTATAATACCCGAAAATATCATAACATTCAGTTTTACAAAAGTCACTGAACAATATAAAATGCTTGTTTTAGTTATCTAGTATAATCACGGCAATGTCCAAAAATAACTTATCATAATAAAATAACAAAAGTTACTGAACTTTTTTATTTAACTTGCTTTGTATGTAATTTGTTCGGGTGGAATCTTGCAACTAAATTTTGAAGCACATACCCTCAACCTATATCGCGTGACAATGCAATAGTACCATGGAGCTGATCTGATGATGGAGTTGGAAGGTGGCCATAGGAACTCCTGTACCTACTGAATAAGATAGTCGAGTTTGGGCTCGTTTGTGTTGGGTTTATGAGCACTTTCCATTGCACATGATGACGGGGGTTTGATGAGGAGCAGGATCATCACCACTGGTACGCCCTTAATGCAAGCGCTAAGATAGTCGAATTGGGCTCGTTTGTTTTGTGTTTAGGAGTACTTTCCATTGCACATGATGACGAGGGTCTGATGAGGAGCAGGAACATTACCACTGGTACACCCTTAATGCAAGCGCTAAGATAGTCGAGTTTAGGATCGTTTGTTTTGTGTTAGTGAGTATTGTCCATTGCACATGATGAGGGGTGTCTAATGAGGAGCAGGCACTTTACCACTGGTGCTTGCGTACGTCGTAATCGGTCGTACACACGTGGTGTAAATCTTAACCTTGTTATCATGTTAAAGTTTGCTGCGTGAATGTAGAAGACAATGTAGTTGACTGAGCTTAAGTGCTTTATTAAGTAAAGCTCAGTCAACTACATTGTCTGTGTCTGTCTCGTGCACGAACGGTTTCTACATGCGCTCTGAAGTTTCGTTTTCGGTCAAGAATATACAAAGTAAGATGATTGCCAATAGATATTATGAAAATAGACGCCCTATAATACCATGAAAATCCTGTAAATAGGGTTATATAAGCTAAAGATTAAAACGTAAAAAATAAAATAAAAAGTAAAAAAAACATTTTTAATTTTTATTTTATTATAAACTAACTTCCGCCCGCGACTTTGTACGCGGATCCTGTTGCTAATGCCAGCGACAACGGGGTCGTCAAAATTGAAGATCTGAAACGTCTGATGTCGAACTCTAAAGCCCGGGACAGCTGTTCAGAGAATGTTGAAGTCGATCAGAATTCAAACATTCGTTGCACTCTTCTTCTGTCTCTTCATGCCGTACTCCAGCAATTCTTTCTCTCTCACTTTCTAATGGATTATGAATATTTTGTTGTGTGTGTGTTCGGGACAATGTATGTTAATCTCGATCAGCAGTTAGTCGCCTGAAGAATAAAGACCTGTTAGTAGATGTGCGAATATGCTGAGAATTAAAGCGTGATTCTGTATCGATAAACGTTTCCGATTCGCGAGACAAAGCATGTCGCTCGCGATCAGCGGACAGTTGCGCATCACGTTGTCTCTAGAAACCTAGAAATAGATGCGTTGATACTCTGAGAAGTCAATCGCAATTCTCTATCCGTGAACGTCTCCGATTCGCGAGACAATGCGTGACGTTCACGATCAGCGGACAGTCGCGCATCACGTTCCGCACTTGTCTCTAGAAACCTAGAAGCAGATGCGTAGATACGCTGTGAACTCAAGCGCAATTCTCTATCAGTGAACGTCTCCGACTCGCGAGACAATGCGTGTCGTTCACGATCAGCAGTCAGTCACGAATCATATTCTTCACTGGTCTCTAGAGACCTGGATGAATATGCGTAAATACGCTGAGAACGCAGATGTGCTTCGCGATCCGAAGAGGTTTTCACGGAGCGAGTTGCAGCCTGATGTTCTCGAACAGTACAAGTCTCTCCTGACGCTCTCCGTACATTCTTGGGATCTTATGATTCTCAATCCTCCTTAGGAACATTGGGAAAGATTTGACGTCTTTCTAGGCATGTTAATCGTTTTATTCTGAAGAAGATACCTGATCAAATAAAATCTAAGTGACAGTAAAAAAAAAAAAAAAAAAAATATGTTCCACACTTCCACACTTCCACCGGATAACAAAAAAATAAAAAATGCTGAACAACTTGCTAAGACGTCATTTCTATATATGTTATAGTGTAGCTGGGCTCTTGGAGTTCCACAGCAAGTGTTCCAGATCTTCAATTTTAATACATCAACAGAGAGTGCTCATCATTCTGAACAACTCTTGCAAAGACCTCATCCCTATATATGTTATAGTGTAGCAGGACTCTTGGAGTTCCACATCAGGTGTTCCAGATCTTCAAATTTATTGTCACAGCAGAAAATGCTCATCACGTGGAACAATTTTTGCTATGTACCATTTTTATATCTCTTATAGTTTAGCTGGTCAGTTGCGGTTCTGCATAGGTGTTCAAGTTTCAGATAAATTATAGCCTATATGTTACCCAGAATTAATACCTATACAACAACAAAAATCATTCAAATCCGTCGAGTAGTTCCGAAGATTAGCGTGTACAAACAAACAGACAAACAGACAGATTTTTTTTTTGGATTCTTGCTCAATTACTGTTTCTAAATCCCCCTCAATTGTTTATTTTTTTAATATATTCAATGTATAGACACAGTTTTTTACTGTTTTATTATATGTATAGATATATATAGATTATAAAAGCTTGAGGCGTTCATTACTATATTTCAGTGCCTCAAGCTATTACAATTTGTATATTTTGATATTTGAAATTGTACTATGAGTACACATTATTTTTTAATAAAAGCCTGTTTAAAAAAATATTTTTTTTTCGTTTTATTAAATTTTTTACTTTTTAGACTTAAGCTTGTAACCCTATTTACAGCGGGTCACGCACGGTCGATACCATCCGGTCATCATATGCAATGGAAAGTAGGTACTCATAAACACAAAACAAACGAGCCCAAACTGGACTGTTTTATTCAGTACAGAAGTGAGTTCCTATGACCACCTTCCGACTCCATCATCAGATAAGCTAAAGGTACCATATTATTGTATTTTCACGCAATATACATATGCTTGCAAGATTCCACCCTTACAAATGACATACATACATTGCAAGTTAAATAAAAGCTTGTAAAATACACACACATAATAAACCCATTTTTTTTTTCATTTTGTTCAGGGACTTATGAGATAAACGATGGTATGCTATTTTTGTCAAAAAGTTGTTCAGAGACTTTAGAGACGAAGAATGTTATGCTATTTTTACTAAAATTTTGTTTAGCGACTTTTGAAAAGTGATGGTCACCTACTTATGGCCTTTTATGATAATCATTCATTTCTGGCGCTTGTCATGTTGAGCGATTTAGGTATAATACGGTGTTCAGCGGTTTTGGAAATCTAAATGTGGTCATCAACTTTTGATGCTGACTGTACTTGCTTGTACTTGTCATCAAAAACACATTTTTTCATTATAATAGCTGTACCCAACAAACAGCCGTGTAGACCCTGTTCACTTAGGAATATTGTCTTAAAACATAGTATGATACAGGAAGCATCAGATTCATTGTATATCAAGTTAACGACCCGCCCTGGCTTCGCACGTGTTCAACGCTGATGTATTATACATACAAACCTTCTCTTGAATGACTCTATTAATTAAAAAAACCGCATCAAAATCCATTGCGTAGTTTTAAAGATCTAAGCATACATTGGTACAGACAGACTGCGGGAAGCGACTTTGTTTATATGTAGCGACTTTATTTATTGGTAAAAGAATTTTCAAAATCCGTTCAGAAGAACCAGAGATTTTTCCCCTACAACCTCAAAAACTCAGCAACTTTACTTCTTTAAAATAAATGAGTAGGTGAGCTTCTAAATATAGATATCATCAGATATTTTTGGCAATAACCTTATCAATTGCTCCTTGGAACACAGCATTAGTTTTAACGTAATTTTTTATAAGTTAATTTATAGTACACACTTTTAATTATGCAGTTTTATCGAAATTAATTCATTCTCTTTTGAGATATATTAATAGGAGAGGAAATAATCACAAGCGGACGGACGGAGTACGGACGGAGTACCTACTAGCAAACAGTTTAATTCATAAAATAATAGTAATAATAATCAATTCGTTAAGGTTTTTTCACATTGTGATTCTGACAAATACAAGTATATGTAAATTCCTAAGTGCTGCAGAAATAAATAATTATAATAAATGTATTAAAACATCGTTATTTTATCTATATTTTTGATTCACATTAAAAAAAAACTTTATTTCTCTATATATATTTCCTGTAATATACTAGGCATATATTTGACTACCATAAAGTGTCAGCTACGTGACTGTATGCAAATTGTTTCGTCATTTAGCTACTTCATGGCTCGACTGGGCGGGCCGTCGGCCAGCTATGTGAAGGACCGCACTTCGTTAGTACGCTGGCAAACTTACGGATACTTGAGATAATATTCAGCTTTAACAAAGCGTTTTTTTTACTAAGCACATTCTCGAATGGACTTTAGTATGTGTTTTGATTGCCGAACTGAATAGAGAGAAGTTCTAAATACAGCAGCAAATTTGAGAAGCTTTAGAAATTATTCGCCATACTTAATGTCTATCGGGACTACTATATCTGGCGATTGCTTTGGTCTGGATAATATATTCGATCGTAAGGATCGGATGACAATAGTGATACATCCACTATACAGTATTTTGTTTCATTGATGTAGCTTGTGTGTTGTTTAATAAGCAAGACTTACGGGTTATCGTATTACAGATTTCGCCGTCGCCCAATGGCAAGTGCTTTTGACTTGCTATCATGTGGTCGCCGGTTTGATCCCCACCCATTGCACTACCGCCGTGAAGCATTTTAGGTTAGTACGAGGGGTTAACAAGAATGCTAGTAGTGTACAAAACCTCTGCTAGTAATCATTAACAGAACTATATCCTACCTTAACATTATAATATAAAAGCTCATTTTTACTTACGTTTTCCACATTTGTCCTTGTAGTTGCTGATTGGCACATCCGGATGACACTGGCAAGTCTTCTGCAGACTGTCGCATACTGATTCTTGGAAATCGCAGTCCTCGGTCGTAGAACATGGGTCACCGTACAGCCCTCTTCGTAGTGGATCTGGAAAATTTGGTTAGGTTAAGTAGTTTTCATAATCGTCAGCCTATAATAATAATAATAATAATAAGTACACTTTATTGCAAAATATAAAATAAAACAGTAACTTTGATAACATAATATGAGAATTATCCTAATAATATTTTGCAATCGGCGGCCTTATCGCTAAAAGCGATCTCTTCCAGGCAACCTTATGCATAAGTTGGACCAAAAAGTAAAAGAAAAAGAATTAGGGTAGCATAGGGTGTACACAGGGAAAGGAAAATATGTATGAATACTAAATAAGCTTACTTATTACACGTGCGAGCACGTGTTTAATTACATTAAAGAATATATAGTTATATGCATACATGATGATAAATATAAAATATATAAATAAATAAATAAATATATATATAATGAGATATCAATATATACCTATTATAGTGTTAGCTTCAATGGCGAGTTTGAGCAAGATAATGTTCTCTCACCATATTTTTAAATATATATACAGATTTCGCCCGCCTGATCTGTAACGGCAGGGCATTCCACAGCCGTACTGCCTGTACACTAAAAGATTTATCAACAAACCTTGTGGAATGGGCTGGCATTTTAAGTCGCAAGTTTTCTGATGACCGCAAGAGTCGTGTATGGGTTGAGCTAAGAAACTCGAAACAATTTTTAAGATAGAGAGGAGTGGAAGGGTTGAAAGCCTATACATTATTTTATGTAATTCAGGATCAATGGCTCAAATAACTGGACCTAGAAAGGAATATTCTATTTACATTATCTTGTTTCTTTACGCAAAGATCTTTTTAGTAGATTTTTGAGACTTAGAGGGTTTTTGGCTTAGAAAAGACCACCTTTACATCGCTTACCGTCTTTCCGTGATTGTCATAAAAAAGTGACTAAGAGCTGATAGATGGGCAGCGGAGTCTATTAGCTCAAGGTCATCATGTTACTGCGATCATTACCGCCTTTCCATGGTTGTCATAAAAGGTGACTAAGGGACATATAGCTGATAGGTAGGTAGCAGAACCCTATCAGCTCAAGGATACTCACCATCTAATGCGACACCAATCGACATGTAATCGTGATGATTATAGCAATATTTCTCAACAACCCAAACTAGCTAAGGTCAATTTAGAGGAGGCCCATGTTCATCAATGGACCATATACATGCCTGTATATGTGTTTGTGTTTTTTTAATTGACAAAGCCGTAAATACTCTTTGTACGTCGCTGAAGTGTTCTTTAGTTCTTTATTCCGTAAAGTTTTATAATCGTAAACAAAGTGTGAGCTTATAAACGCTACTATTAAAGGTAATTGGCGTGCGTTCAACGCCTGCACTGCGGTTCGTTGCACCTCGCTTATTGATTATGCCATGGGAACTAGGCTCAGCTGTCATTAACCAAAGTATTATTAAATAAAATATGCAAATGAAAGTACTAGACAGTCAGAGGTATAACATAATTGATTAATGTTAGGTAATGACTTTATTATAGAAAATTGTATTGTAATGTTACCTGCAATGATAATGCCGCGATTTGAATTCCTTTGAGTAATAAAATTATGGACTATTGTATTTTGTCTGTGTTTTATTCTTTTAGGAATCAGTTTGCTTTTTGTATCAAATAAATTAGTCACACTTGAAAATTTTATCGAAAAGATATCAGAAAAAGTTAAGATTATAAATTTTATAATGAATATATAATGAAATATTGAAGCGGCTGTAGTCCAATGGCTAGGGCATCGGACTTGTGATCTTGTGGTCGCCGATTCGATCAACACCCATAATTGCACTACAGACGTGAACCCACTCGTAACACAAGCACTTTAGCATAGCACGAGGGGTTAACAAGAATACTAGTAGACTGCAAAACTCTGCTAGTAATCATTTTTTTTAAGTTTATAATTAATTGCATGTAACGCAAATCATCATAAACCCATATAACATCCACGGCCGAACATGGGCCTTCTTCATAAGGGACCGTTGCCATAGTCACCACATATCGCAGTTGGGTCGATGACCCTAATATTATCTGCATATAACACAGGTAAACCTAGTAAATGATTGATATTTATGATGTAATGACATTCAGAACCAAGGATTTAACCATTTTTAATGACGGAAGCTAGTCACTCAAACAGGCCCGAAAAGACTTTACAGAAAATTTTCGGAGCAGAAATCGAATCCTCCACCTTCGTGATTTAAGGCGAGGCTTACACCGTTACGCCACGGAGGTTGCTAGTACTTTATTATAATGTTATATTGATGTCGACAAAATGTTGATGAACAAATGCTTTAAAGGCAACATCTGCTTTTGACTGAAAATTCGACGAAGACCACGAGCAGAACCAAATATATGCAGGTGCACGTACCTAATTACAGATATTGTTAGCAAAAGTTCGACGTCAGCCGGAATTTGTGAGTAAGTTTGTTTGTAAACTATGTTTCTGTTCGTTGGTTGAAACTATATTTGAAAGTTAAAATGAATGGCCCAAATACTAGCCTTTGATGTTGATAAGATATACGTATTGGTAACGGTGAAATACTTAATAAAGATGGTGATCTACTTTGATTCTTTTTTATCAGGGTTCCGTAATAGAAGGGTAACAACGGGACCCTATTGATAGATAGATAGATAGATACTTTATTTAGTTCAAAAACATTAGTACAGAACAGTTATGTGATGAACAAATTATTATTCTAGATTAATTAATTAAAAATACATAACTTTAATAGTTCACTAGTCTCCACACTAGGATTCCCTGTGTCGTGGAGGCTAGTGCCTTTCCGTAAACAAAAATATTATGCCTGTATAATGTCAACATATTCTATAGTTACTATACATAATATTAAATAAACAAACAAGTTTAAGTTACATTTTTAGTGCCTATAAATAGATAACCACATTGATTTATCTATACAAAATATGAACTTAAATTACCTACATTACAATTTTACTTATTATATTATTGGGGGTAGCATGTAAACAAATTGGGTACAAACTGGTTACAATGGTAGTAGTTTTAACTTGTAAACAACATTCAGAGTCGGACTTGGGTGTGGTTAGTTTTCTAGGAATGTCTTTTTCTTTTTTGTTAAATTGATTTTTGGTTTAATGTTGACAATAGTAATAGGTAAGTGTGTACAGTTTCCTCATAATTTTAATAATTTTAGTTATGATTATTCTTAGATGGTTTGATAGAATAATGTTAGTATGAAAGTTTGTGTATAGTGGTGTTTCTGTGTTATATGTGAATGTATGTATGTGTTGGAGTGTGTGTTTTTTTTTTTATTTTATTTTTTTTATTCTTCTAGTACTGTTAATTTGAATAAATATTATATTATGCATTGTAGCAAATGTTCAATTTCATTATATTTTTTTGAATGGAGCCACTTATATACATTCCATCTACACTTTGATCGTGTCATATTAATGAGGTTATTATTTAATTTATAAAATGTTGTGTATAGATATGGTCCCAAAAAACTGTATGTTCGTTGTGCAAATGAGGTCCTAATCTTCGGACGATCGAATTTTAAAGTTCTATTTGTTTTTCGAGCTTCTTGCTTAGCGTTTTTATGATATCTCAGAATAGTGGAGATAATATATATTTCCCGAACCCGAGGGTGGTTAACGTCAATATAAAGCATATCACTAGGATAACGCCATGGTTTTTTGTAAGCTATTTTTAATATAGCCCTTTGAGCACGTTCTAATTTGATAAGGTGGGTTTTGCTGGCTGCTCCCCATGCCACAATACAATAGCTTAAGATGGATTCACATAGGGTTTGATACACTGTTCTAAGAACTTTAGTATCTGCCACCAAACTAAGTTTTTTGAAAATATGGGTAAGCTTTTTTAATCTTTTTGACAGAGCATCTATTTGATTTATCCAACTAAGATGTTGATCTATTATAACACCTAAATATTTTATGTTTTTAACTTGTTCTAAATGCATACATTGGCATGAGTTGTTCGGGTTGTCTATGCTATAACAAGTATGGAGCTTTATTTGCAAAGGTTGTACAGGTCCAGATCTTTCTGTAGCTCTAAAGGCAATAAGTTTAGTTTTTGAGGCATTTATGGTTAGTAAATTGTTTTGCAGCCAAGTGCTTATCTTATTTAGGCCCTCCTGGGCAACACTTGCAACTTGATTCCAAGATCTAGCATAAAAAGTAACAGCGGTGTCATCTGCAAATGTAAACACGCTTGCGTTTTTAAGTTCTATGGAACACAAGTCATTTATGTAGACCAGGAAGAGCGTAGAACCCAAAATACTCCCTTGTGGGACACCGAAATCAATATCTGAATAGTCACTGTAGTGCGTTCCTATGTGAATCCTCTGTTGTCGCTTATTAAGATATGATCGAAACCACTCAAGAGCTAAACCTCTAATACCAAGTCCTTCTAGTTTATTTAGAAGAATTGGTCGAGAAACAGTATCAAACGCCTTGGCGAGATCCAGGAATATACCAATGCACTTTTCTCCTCTGTCAACTCCATTGGTAACAGAATTGACAAGGTCAATGACTGCATCCTCCGTAGATCTGCCAGAACGGAAGCCATACTGATTCTCGGCCAATATTCCTTTATTTTCTAAGTATTTTAAGAGTCTCAAATTAACAACCTTTTCAATAATCTTAGATAAAACTCCTAGTAAAGATATTGGCCTATAATTCGAAGGTTCTAGCGGGTCTCCTGCTTTTAGAATTGGAATCACATTCGCTATCTTCAGCTCACAAGGTACTGTTCCGGATGTTATACTTAGGTTACAAATATATTTTATCGGGCTCGCTACATAATATTTTATTTGTTTAAGTACGTTATTAGTAAGATTGTCATGTCCGGTAGCTGTACTAGATGTAAGAGAATTAATTAGTTTTATTATTTCAGCCTCATCAGTTGGGTTAACAAAGAAGGAATCGTTTAGGTTTTTTTTAATGTTTAAATTAACTTTACTTGCCAGATCATTTTCAGTTTTTTTTATTTTAGTAATTGTCTCATGTGCTAAATGTTGTCCTATTGTACTAAAGTAATCATTTACAACATTTAGAGATTTTTTTGGATTCGTGTCTAGTTTTAGTAATGGTTCATTTTTATTTTTTATTGTTTTTATATGACATATATCTTTTATTGCCTCCCATGTTTTCTTGATGTTATTTTTACTGTCTATTAACATTTTTCTATTAAAACTAGTTTTAACGTTATGAAGAATATTAGCACAGTGATTCCTATACCTTCTGTAGTCCTCTTGAATTTTGTCGTCATTTGGATATTTTCGTGCCCTAGTATGTAGTTCATCTCTTCGTCTTATGCACCGTAAGAGACCTGGTGTGATCCATTTTTTTATAACTACTTCAGCGCTGCGAATTTTGACAACTTTTGTATATTCATCCCGAATCCTATTAAAAGTCTCAAGAAAATAAGCCACCGCATCGTTAACATCTTTCAGTTCGTATAGGGCTGACCAGTCCACTTCCCTGAAATATTCAACCAGACTTTGAATATCTGTCTTGGTTCGTTGTTTAACGGCCTTATGTTTTGGTAAGGGTATACCCATATTACATAGCACAGCACTATGGTCAGTTATCTTTGAGTGACATACTAGTGTTGTTGAAGATAAGCTTGATTTTATCATGCAGTGGTCGAGGCAATTTAAACCTCGAGTTGGAAAATTGTGTCCGGGAATGTATCCATAGTGTGTCATTAAATTTAAATATTTCTCAACTCTATTGTCTGTTGAATTATCTTTAATATCTAAGTTAATGTCGCCCACCAAAACAGAATGCTTGGTATCATATACTTTCAATATGTTTTCGAGAGAGTTTAGGAATCTTTCAATATTATAGGTTGATGGAGATCGGTAAATTGAAATAACAGAGTATATGCGTTCGATTTGCACAATCAGACAGTTAGCATCATGAAAAAAAGGTTCGATAACAGAAACGTTTAAGTTAGATCTGGAGTAAATAACGATTCCATCACTTTTATTTAGTGATGCCTTGGAATATTTACACTCATAATCATCTATAGGCAATATAGAAAAAGCATCGTCTATCCAGCATTCGGTGAGAACAATAATGTCTGGTTTTACTTGCAATCGCGTCATAAAAACAATCAAATAATCGAAATTCTTTTTTATGCTTCTAATATTCTGTGATAGAATTGTAAGGTTATTTTGATTAGACAACATGAATTCTTTACATAATTCCGGACTATTCAATTCATGACTGATAGAAAGACAAGTGTGATCAATATTATTACTAAATTGTATCTGGTTAATCATTTTTATGCCTTTGTATATCCATAGTACCAATTTTGAAAACTTTTTTATTTATCATATATAATAATTTATTGAAATGGCATACCAGAAAGCTGGCATATAGCAAATTTGCATGTTTTTTAACAAAAGGTATTTCTAGATATAAAATAGCTTTGTTAGCTCTTATTTTAGAAATTTGATTAAATTTAAGATTTTTTTTTATTTTTAAATATTGGTTAAGATATAAATTATTATTTAGAAGTATATATTTATATAAGCGTGTATGAATGTACGTGTGAGTGTTGTAAGTGTAAGTGTTGTGTGTGGTAATTAAATGAGTGGGGCATTTGCTTTGATTTTTAAAGTTTAAGAGATTTACATAACTAAAAATAAAGAAAATAAAGAATATCAAATCACCATTTAGTCATTGTATTCTAGTTTTAAGTTGGTCTTCATTTTGAACACGAAAATAAGGTCCTCCTTCTTCTTTCCTGAGATAAACATTGCCATTTGCAGTCCAGCAGTATTGGTATTTTTCAGATCTTGCATACTCTCGAGCAAGGAAGTGTAATCGCCGTGTTTTGGCAGTGAGTGATTCTGTAAGAAACATTTCCGAAGTATTATTGTCTATCCCTAAGTGGCTGACTTTCAAGCCCTTGGTTTTTTTAATTTTCTTGGCACTCTCCATGAACTTAGTTTTAATTAGCGTGTTAGAGAGCTCAACGACTATGGTAGATTTGGCTGGTTCCTTCTTATTTGGTATGCGATAGACATCTCGTAGGTCTCCGGTAGCCAATTCGATCTCAAAAACGTTTGATAGGTTTTGAATGTACTTAAACAACATTTCTTTGTTCTCCTTTTCTGGTCGGGGGACATACTTTAGTTCGAAGCTTGTTTTTTTAAGATGCTTTTCAAGCATATCACATTTCTCGTCTAGATTAGTTATTTGTTTTGTTAGATTTTTATTTTGTCCTTCTAATTTTTTTATATTCTCTGCAAGGCTAGTTACATTTGTGGACATGAATTCTATGGAATTTTCAATGTCAATATTAGTTTGCACAATTTCCGTTGAATTCTTCTTCACGTCGTTTATCTCGGTGAAAAGTGCATCCAATCTTTTATTTTGTTCTTGTTGGAACGATTTAAACATTTGACACATCTCCATTTTAAAGGCAGTCAGCTCGTCATAATTGCCAGTGTCGCCAGCAAGACGACGGCGGGTGTTCCTATGAGTGATATGTGGTACTTCAATATCTTCATCCATAAGATGTGCGAAATCCGGCGCTGACAGTGATTTATTAAGAGCTGGTGGTGATTGTGACATTTTTTTATTTATTTTTTTCTACTTCCAAATGCGGTCCTGTTCCCGGTGGTAGGCCGGAGGCGTTGACTAATTATCTATTGGATATTAGTAACTTACGATGCGCTTATGGGCGGAGCTCCGTCCTTTGTTTATCGGCCGCAGGAGGTCCGTAGGTGGTACTTTTGCAATAAGGAGTTCTTTGGTTTTATGCTCGCCTGGTATTTACGTTCACTAATATTATAATATTCTTTTCTATTTTAAGTTAATATTTACTATTGGTTATTAACACGTCTGCTCGCAACGAGATCCGGAACGGAAGGGGATATTACTACGACTTCGCTGTCTGTCTGTCATCAGGTTGTATCTCAAGAACCACGATAGCTAGACAGGTGAAATTTTCACATTATGATGTATTTCCATTGCCGCTATTACACCAAATACTAAAACTAAAATAAAATATTTTTTTAAAGGGGGCCCCGTGCAGCTAACTTTTTTTTAATTAATGGTATATATGCACTGGTACTAAGTAAGATGATGCAGCAGCTATTCAACCACTTATACATTAAATGAGCTAACTATTTACAAGATATATGTATATAAAACCGGCCAAGTGCGAGTCGGACTCTCGCACGATGGGTTCCGTACTAGTTGCAAGTGCCTACCTATTTTTGATATCAAGAATACAACAAGTAACTTAGTATAAAAATTCTTGTAGTTCGTTGTAACTTTGATCGATGTTAATAATAGTTGACTGAATGACACGTAAATTGCGGTTTACAGTTTATGACGTATTAAAAAAAAACTACTTACTTGATCTCGTTCAAACCAATTTTCGGTGGAAGTTTGCATGGTTATGTACATCATATATTTTTTTTAGATTTATCATTCTCTTATTTTAGAAGTTACAGGGGGGGACACACATTTTACCACTTTGGAAGTGTCTCTCGCGCAAACTATTCAGTTTAAAAAAAATGACATTAGAAACCTCAATATCATTTTTGAAGACCTATCCATGGATACCCAACACGTATGGGTTTAATGAAAATTTTTTTTTGAGTTTCATTTCTAAGTATGGGGAACCCCAAATTTTTTTGTTTTTTTTTTCTGTTTTTGTGTGAAAATCTTAATGCGGTTCACAACATTCATCTACTTGCCAAGTTACAACATTATAGTTCTTATAGTTTCGGAAAAAAGTGGCTGTGACATACGGACGGACAGACAGACAGACAGACAGACATGACGAATCTATACCCTGGAATGCCCTGCCGTTACAGATCAGGCGGGCGAAATCTGTATATATATTTAAAAATATGGTGAGAGAACATTATCTTGCTCAAACTCGCCATTGAAGCTATCACTATAATAGGTATATATTGATATCTCATTATATATATATTTATTTATATATTTTATATTTATCATCATGTATGTATATAACTATATATTCTTTAATGTAATTAAACACGTGCTCGCACGTGTAATAAGTAAGCTTATTTAGTATTCATACATATTTTCCTTTCCCTGTGTACACCCTATGCTACCCTAATTCTTTTTCTTTTACTTTTTGGTCCAACCTATGCATAAGGTTGCCTGGAAGAGATCGCTTTTAGCGATAAGGCCGCCGATTGCAAAATATTATTAGGATAATTCTCATATTATGTTATCAAAGTTACTGTATTATTTTATATTTTGCAATAAAGTGTACTTATTATTATTATTATTATGTATATGAAAAAGATGCGTAAGGGATAGTTATTTTATCTTTTTTTTCACTGGAATACAGTGAAAATATATTAATAGTAATTTGTATACAATTGTTATAGATGATGTTAAAATTAAGGCTTAACGTGTTTCCGAGGCACGGCGGGTAGTCCTTCTGCCATCTAGACCCAGAAAGAAATCTTAGCATCTTTGTTGTCTGGCGTAGGGATCGAATCCACGACCTCTGAAATTTAAGGCCAGAGCCAGAGCCTATCTGGTTTCAGCGTACGTTTATTTTCATGCTGTCCTGTTTACTCTTAAAAGACACATCTTGTTTTAATGAAACAGGAGCATGACGAATCCACCTCTTTTTACACAACATCATTGGCAGTTGCGGTTTGTTATCTATGTTTTATGGATATTGTTTTATCACGTACATACATCGAATGTAGCTAGTAATTATGAACGTTGGCACGTTGTAGCGATCACTGTAAAATATTCACGTATGTACACTATGCTATATTATTTAAACAGTTACCTACAGTATAGCTCGTACAGGCATAAAAAAGTAAATCGGGCTCTCTGCCAGATAAATTTGACACTATTTTTATTTTCACACTCTATTTGAAAGCTGGAAGCTACTTCTACTTTTGGCAAATGGCTGAATAGTGGGCCTTTGACGATAAAAGTTTTTTTTTTTTTTGAGATGAACATATTTTATATTTTTATTGACATATTGTTTACAGCAACAGTCGTTATGTATGTATCTACTTCGTGTTATATTTGCGTTTACTTGCTAAAATATAAGTTGTTGGAATGAACCAACCTCTTTTACTTTAATCTTAAAATTTCTTTAATTCCACTTGATCTACTATATCTATAAAATATTGTGTCAAATTAATTCCGTATTCAGTTTTATTAAAAAAGTAACAAACTTACATTCACTTTAACTGTATCGACAAATTAGTAACAGAATATTGTAGCTAGAAACCCTCCAAAACCTTAAAAAGCCCATGTTAGGTAGAACCCAAAAAATGATTATATTTCAATATATACGAATATAATAATAAAATAAAGACTGAAGAGTTTGATTTTGTTTTGTTTGCTTGAATACGCTAGTCTCAGGAATTGCTGGCCCTTTCACCATTAGAAGTCTACAATACCCAGGAGTAACATAGGCCATAATCAATTATGAATTTTCTACGGGAACGAGAGTTACGCAGATGAAACCGCGCGCAGGAATCCAGGTATTAATAAACCAGATCTGAGCAATTTACTCCCAAGCAGTGTTATCCTTGTGCCGAACCCAAACAATACGAGAAAGGCAAAGAAGACGGAGACATAGAAAAACTTGCTTGCTGTATTAGTAATAATTAAAAAATAATACTGATCCAGCATCACCATTACATATCTAAACAAATCTACTTCAGTCGACATGAACTTAGATAATACGACTACAATTTCCTTATACAAACCTGAAACAGTACTTGACATCGAAATAGGTCCCCAAACACACATTAGCTTACAAATCCTTGGTGACTAAGTAAACTCAATCAAGTGAAACACTACCCAATTACTTCGGAACGAATCATGCTATTCGTTTGATTGGAGCACTTCTATTTACAAGCGGTTAGTGTCCCACTACTGTGATTAAAAGCTTGAGTAAACAAGTATACACAAAGAGAATGAATGAAACATACAGAGTGAATGAATGAAAGGAAACTAACAAGTCAAATTTATAGGGCGAATGTGAACGGAAGTGTTGGAAGGGGAAGACCAAGGTGGACGTTCCACGATCAAATCGAGGACATTCTTAAAAAAAACCAGAGAAGTGGTATGTCAAGATCGCATCAAGTGGAAGAAAGGGTCTCTGCCTACCTCTATGGGAAAGAGGCGTGAATATGTATACATGTTTTTTTGTGATCACGCAAATGACTATGGCAAAAACCCCTGGTTGGGAGTTGGCTCATATTCAGCAGTTGACGTTATACGGGCTGATGATGATGAAATTACCCGTATCCATCTTATGTTGAATGGCACAGGGGTCCCAATACAAGGGTTGCCAGTGCCAGTACAAACTGTACAGAATATATGAACAGCACTAGCAACCCTTATTCGGCCGGGGTTTTTATGTCTCCTCCTATCCATTAGCTCCGATGACCTAACACGCAGAAGAACACAACATTAATTATTAATGTTATTTGGCTGTAGTATTATGTAAGGTAAAGTACTTTTTTTTAAGAACATATTAACGATATGTTCTACCACTTAACAAAAAAAATCAAGTGGGTATTCCATTTAAATTTCCTTAATCGCACTGTAAACTTCCATTCCGCCCGGGCTGATGCGAGTTGATCTAAATCGTACTTTAGAAGACATTCCTCTGCGAGAAAACCTATACCTAACAAAATATTATAAGCAAAAATTATAATATATTCATTGGTCCCGCAATTGACTCGTAACGTATTGTTATTACGTCTTATGTAAACGTTACGTAAATTGGGCCAATTTTTGTTTCTTTCATAAAATTTATTTGAATACGTAGGTACGCATCTGTCAGCCATAAAATGTACCACATGTCTCTTCTTGCATAAAATATGCGATGTGACAGATTTTGAGTAAGGTTTATTAGAAATATCTGAATGGAAAGAGTTGTTATTTTTAATATATTACACTTTTCTAAACTGAAGTATTACATTATACTTTTGTTACATAATTTCGATGTATGAAATTGTCACAGAGATTTTTTTAGTAAGCGAGCCTGTTTCATATACTTAACCATGTCATTTTACATTAACCTTTAGGCAGATAATGTTCGTAATATATTAACAACCTTCCAAATTCATAAACCATTATAATATGTATTATAATATCACTTTATGCTTTAAAATGTATCATAAACGATTGTCAATAAATTATAATTTATTCGTATTTGTTGAGGAGATGGCTGATTGATACAAATATGGAATAATGGAAAAATTTTGATATTTATTTAAGACTAGCTGCGCCCCGCGGTTTTTACCCGCGTTTCTCTACTCCAGTAGGTCGTAGCGTAATTTTGTAGCTTATATGTTAATCAAGCTTATTAACTATCCCCTTGCAAAGTTTCAGCCAAATCCATTCGGTAGGTTTTGCGTGAAAGATTGGGAGTATGGATGGATGGATGGATGGACATCCATCTATCCATACTCACAATCTTTCGCGTTTAAAATATTATTAAGAATTAAATCAAAACTATGTTTTTCTTACACAGTCAACAAAATAAAAAATAGGAAAATTTAAAACTGAGGAGTTAGCAACTTAAAGAGGTAGCAACTATATTACTATTGTATAATTTTCTGTAATACAGATTATGCCATATAAATTGGTAGTACTGACAACTTGACCATAGTTTTTTTTAAAGAGCGTGTTCGGAGGGCACCCCCTCAGCAGGAGGCCCATGTTCAATAATGGACGTTATACGGGCTGAGATGATTTATTTATTTTAATAAATTAACGTAAACAATTTAATCATCAATCAAACTGATCCCCTTCAGCCTGATACAAACCCTTATAGTAATAAGTTAAGTGCCATGAGAGAGCCCTTTACGATCGAAGATTTGTCTTCATATGTTACTACTCGGAGCTCAAGCGATACAGAGCTTTCAGGAGGATTTATAAGGATTTGAAAAAACTTCAAAATGCGCCGCTTTATCTTATGTTGTCTTATACTAATATATACAGCTGACGATTGCTGATGAGTTGCTAAAGTGCTAAAACGCGCTAATCTCAGCAACTACTGGACCGATATAAAAGTCCTTTTAGTGGTAGTTAGCCCATTTAACGTGAAAGGCTATTAGGCTATATTTAATCATGAATTTCTAACGAGAACGGGAGTTACGCGGGAGAAACCGCGCGCGGGGAGCTAGTTAATTTAAAAGTATTAACAACATTTACTTGAATAAAAAAATTCTTTATGTAGCTTTTTTCTTCGAAAGATATTAATAAGAAATAATTAAAGATTTTCAATGTATCTACTTAAGATACCCATATTGAATATATTATTAATAAATAATGAAGAGTTGGCAGAATAGAAAAAAGACGAAGAGTAAAAATCATTAAACTTTTATCTTAAGAAACGTTATAAGTGTAGCCGTTTTTGAGAAACTAATATCAAGAAATCACTATATAACTTCGCCTGTGTACTCTGGAGGATTGTTCAACGAGACAGATCCCGTTAACATCGTGAACTGGCGCCAGTAAAGCAGTGGAAGAAAGCGCGGGTACTCATTGCTGGGCGTTGGTTTTCGAAGGTACATGAGCTTCCTTTTCTATTCAAATTTGGTTGCCATTGATATGCAATGTGAGATTTGCACACCTAAACATTAAACGCAGATTTGAACCAACGCCTCAACCGCTTTGCGGCGGATATCCTCTTTATGTTTCACGCCACATTGGCGAGGAGATTATGGTGGATAATCTCAAGGCACATAATAATATGTATTATACATTTATTTTGATCCTTCCCGTGAAATTGATTTATGATTAACTAACTTCCCGCGCGCGTTTTCACCCGTATAAGTTTTGAGACTGGTCCAATAGTTTTAGTAGTGAAGCAAAGAAAAAATCAAATCTCTCCCCTTAATTATCTGAAGTACCTGAAGTTCTTAGTGAGCATTTTATTTGCACCTCAACCTTTATAAGTTATTATCAAACTTAATATCAAGAAAATTTTATTTTTGACATTTACAGTAAACCGTAGCAAGATATTACGTTAAACTCAATTACACGCGGAATAAACTCACGCATTAGAATTAGGAGACTTGCGAGCGAGACGAATCCGCATCGTCCAACAACCGCGTAGTAAATTGGGTGCTACGTAATTTACTACGCGGATTGCGTTCGTAGTACCTACTAGCGTAGTCAGCGGAGCAATCGCTTTCAGTCATCGCGCTTATTGTATTTATTTAACGAATCATCAGAATAAAACTTGGTATTGCTAACCTATGGCAAGCGTAACAACTTATTTCATATGCGCTTATAAAGAGCCTACTAAGAGATCTATTATAGTAAAGATACAAAGTACATGGTTTAAAAAAATATATTTACTTAAGCTTATCGCACCTAGTCTTCCTCCGTGACATAGCGGTATACATCTCGTTTAAAATATCGGAGGTCGTAGTTTTGATTCTCACTCCAGACAAGAAATCATTGTGTAAAATCTAAGATTTATTTCCAGGTCCAATTGGTTGAGGGACTACAATCATTGCCTCAGAAAGCACGTTAAACCGATGGTCCCAATTATTATAACACCATACAGCAATTATATACAAGAAAATGGCCAACAAAGTTTTTCTGTTTGTGTTATTATTTAATACTTGCTGCGCCCCGTGGTTTTACCCGCGTTACACTGCTCTTGTCGAAGCGTAATGTATTGTAACCTATATGTTAATCCAGCGTATAACATATTCCGGTGCAAAATTACAGCCAATTCCGTTCCGTAGTTTTGGCGTGAAAGAGTAACAAGCATCCATCCATCCATCCATACTTACAAACGTTCTCGTTTATAATATTAGTAGGACTATAATACGGCAAAAAAACACCTTTAGGAGGAGGTCCATGTTCACCGTTATTAAAATTACCGTCGTTCTTGGGCTAAATAGAGCCGACATGTGGCAAAATGTAAACAGCGAGAGTCGCGAGAAACAGAAGCGGGGTGAGCAAGACCGTTGAACTTCCGAGCGCAAACGTCTCACACGTTGCTTACAACTACACTCGTGAAGAAAACAAAGAGTTGGTGTGAATATTGGCATCGGGACTGATCGGGATTTATTGATAAAACTTACAGTCGTTATCAGGCTCAGCAGTGCCGACCTGTGGCAAGCTGAGCGCTACGAGCGTCGCGAGCGCGGCGAGCGAGGCCGCCGCCCGCTTAGAGCGCTCGCCTCGCATGCCGCTCACAACACCCGCGTCACATGCCAAAGAAGTGCCTGCGAACAAATTATATTGTTTTATTACTTTCATTTCTTATTTTCAGTCTTGCACTCGATTTTTTTTATTCCTCCTTTAGCGTTTATTTAATTTTATACTAATTACGTACTACACTGTTTATGAACTAAAATTAATAATTACGTTATCTTAAATTATAGGGGTTTTTTTTTCGGACGGACATATGTCGTTAGCCACGAGGCTTTTGCTACTTTACCGGTCATAATTATTGGAATGTGGAGGAATACTAGTAAGGTTGCAAGTAAGCTGGATCGAAATTTTAAAGGGATAAAATATAATGACCACCAAAAATATATACTTGACACCAGAAAAATAAAGTCTAAAATTATAATAGTACTAGCTATTTTAGTCACGACTGCACTTCAAATTGTATTCGAACACCAAATGTAGTAAATGATCACCAAATCTTAGCGAGCAAATTATTACGCCATTTCTACCTTAATAAAATCAATGAAAAATGACAATCGGTTAGGTTAGGTTAGAGCTGCGGCCATACAACGCACGAGCCGAGCGAGCGAAGCGAGCGGTGCCGCGGCAGCGGCCGGCGAGTGCCAGAACCGAATAGTAAATTAGTAAAACATTTAGGTACTTTTGGTGATCATTTACTACTTTTGGGTTAAAAATGATTTATTTGGAGTCATTTTGCTTAAATACGATAGCGAAATGTTAAAACTTTGGTTACAATTTTACATTAAAATGCGGGTTTCATTTTGGTGATCATTTTCAATTTTTTTGGTGGTAAGTTAAACATAAGCCAATTTTAAACATACCGAAAGAATCACTTTGGAATATAATAATAGTTTTACTAGCTGCCAGCTGCGCTCTGCAGTTTTACTCACGTTAAACTGCTACTCTGTTCCATTGGAGGGTACCAATCCAACTTATAAACTACTAGCTTCCCGCGCGCGGTTTCACCCGCGTAACTCCCGTTCCCGTGGGAAATTCATAATAAAATATAGCCTATGTCCTTTCTCAGGCTCTAGACTATATCTGTACCAAATTTCATTTAAATCGCTTTAGTAGTTAAGGCGTGATTGCGTAACAGACAGACAGACAGAGTTACTTTCACATTTATAATATTAGTATGTCCTTTCTCAGGCTCTAGACTATATCTGTACCAAATTTCATTTAAATCGCTTCAGTAGTTAAGGCGTGATTGCGTAACAGACAGACAGACAGACAGAGTTACTTTCACATTTATAATATTATTATTTATAGTATTTATAATATTAGTAAGGATTCTAGTGGAAATTCACCTTGTTGTATATGGGCATCCTCTTAACATTTTTTTGGAATTTAAAGACGGTAAAGGATATTGCAATGATCACCACGCAGGCAGGCGGGTTGATAGATGCTGCTGCCTTCATGTAGTCGAATCCGTTCAGTTGTATTTTTAAAAAAGTTTTTCCTAACAAACATTTTTTTTAGGAATACAAACAGTGATAACAATAACTAAGAACAAAAATAGTATACAACTAAGAACCATTTAAATGTTTTCGCATATAATAACTAGAATGCATTTATATACGAACCAAAGGAATTCTTTTTATAATATATTAACATTCACATTAGCTCAGCTATGTAAAAAGATGACACATTAAATTATTACTGCTGAGTGAGCACACAAAAAAAAAACATTTACACATACATAAAGACTTTCACGTAAATACTATCAGCAGGATCTCAATTCATAAAGTAGCATAGTGAATTGTAGCTGAAACAAGAATATTCGCTGCCTAATCACAAGTTACATAATTTCACAAAGTTTAAATCACGTCGATCAAATTAGTTAGTCGTAACAGCTCTCCAGTCTCATATTATTAGAACATTGACCAGGCGTCATTGCTTGGTCGTTGGTCTCATTATTGTGTTTCGTATTCGACAGTTGCTGCTGAAAATAGTCTGGTTTTCGTACAATGACCTTTTCTCGAATATTTATGTTTATAGTAGCTGTTAACCATCAAACCATTGGGACATTTTTTTTTTTTTTTTTTTGTTGTCCGGGGGGCACGCTGGTAGGCCTGGGACTTACTCAATAATCCAAATAGGTTTTCTCAACCATTTGGGCTTAGAAATAACAGAGATAAGACGAAAGCTATGTCATAATATGTCCATGTCCATGTCCACGAAGGTCAGTGATGTAACTCTAGAGAGAAGTGTCAATGGATAGGGCACATAGCTCAAATAACTGACGGTCGATTGGGCACCAAGGTTCTCAAGCAGAGACTACGAGCTCGCGAGTGCAGCGTTAATGACCGCATGCACGAGACCGATGACCTCATGAATGTCGCAGAGAGCTTATGAATGCAGATCACTAGCAATCGCTCTTACTGGAAATCGATGAGAGTCAACTATGTTCAGCAGTAGATAATAATAGGCTGATATGATGATGGTGATTACATAGATCATATGTATATCGTTAGTTCCAAATAAAAAAAAAACACACTTTAAACATATTTTTCCGATATCAGATGTAACAGTGAATTTAAATGCACACAATTCTCAACGAACAAAGCTTAGCCACACTGAGGACTACTATCTGTGGAACAAATGAATAATTGTGCTGGGTGGGGATTCCACAATCTACGATTGCAAACGTTCTGCGACCATTTGACCTTTGGCTGAGATTCAACGTCTTTTCTTCTAGCTTTAATCTTTTTTCAATGTCGTTCTATTATCATTTCCTTTCCTCTTTGATTTCTATTGACAACAAACAAATTTTATATTGTACATTGATTTTAAGTTACTATTGAGATCGTACAATCTTTATCATAAAAAATACATAATATTGTTTAATTTAAACGTTCATTCTTATTTCATTTTATAATTATACAGTTCACCGCTACATCACACACAAGCTAAAGTAATTTATTTAACTCTGCAATCTTTGTGAAACAAAGAATGTATCTTGTCTCGCTTTAATTCTTAGAAAATTAAGATGTATGAATGAATACTAAATGTTTCTTCAAGTATTTTCATTACAAACAAAACCAATTTTATATAATTGTCTACAGAGGACATTGACTTCAAAATATATTATTTATTATATAATTCTGAGCGCTGGACGTCTCTCACAAGAAACATGATATTGGTATTGTTCTCACAACAAAAGAAAGTCTCTTTTGCACTTTTATACTTCATATTGTACAGTTAGGAATAGATAAATAAAAATAAACTTGAACAAAAACTACATGTGGCCGAGGTGAAGATGCTGGGATAGTTTCATGTCTCCAGCCCATCAGAAGTAGTAACAAAGGTGTGGCAATCATAGAAAGAAACTAACAGAAAATAGGTTTCGTGATTAGACGTGCTGATGAACTGATATTGAAACCCTAGCATTATTACAGACTTACACCTAACCCTACAAGTAGACAGCTTAAAATAGACATATCTGACGTATCGAAATGGAAATCCGCAAAGGGTGAGCCGTATGAAGAAGAGGCGACCCTTAATAATAGTAAAAAGCAAATAATTAACTGGGAAACAAATTCACTACCTGCAGGCTTTGAGCATAGGCTTAGGTCAAGTTCATCTTACCTTTACTGAAAATGCCTTTATTCTGTAAACATCTCTTTTATCATATTATGAAAGGCCTTTGTGATACCTTTCTTATTTCCTTATAACACGAAATTGAAAGCCTATTTTTTTGTGGAGAAAAATAAACTTCGGAAGACGTTCTCTTTGATAAATATACTTTTCAAAGGTATAATTTGTGAAACGAGAAAGTATGTTTTGTAATCAAATTATGGAATCCTTGGGCTATATTAAGCAACCATTTAATTTATTGAAGATTCGAGATTTAAGAACAAATATGTTGATCAAAATTACAAAGACAAAAATATCTAGTGTTAATTCCGCTGACCTTCCAAAGGTTATATTTTGCATGTTAGTACTATCTCTCCTGCATATTAGGTATAATTTTTGCAGGCCGGAGGGCGGTGCAAAAATTGCATTACAGCATTTAGATACACAATATTTTTAGCGGAATGACCACTAGTTAAATATGTTCTTTTAATTTAGATTAATATGGATTTCCAAAAAGTAACACCTGATTCTATTAATAAATTTATATATGTTGATATCAACAAGGGAACAAAAAATGTCAGGAAAAAAGATTGAATTATATTATTTCCTGTTTTACATTTTGTATTGTACCAGCAATAAAGTATTAAAATAATTTTAGTTTATAGGTGTAGTGCGTACACTGTTTGTTGCAGAGCATTAAAATAATTATGATAATTTGTTTCTCATAATATGAACATATACTTTTTACTGTAGCCGTTAGCATTTTCATCACGTATGCAGTTACTGCTGACGGGTCGATCTGAATATTGAATCATTTGGTTTGTAGTCAGAATGCATAAATAATAGAATGAAAGGCATTTCTGTTTGGAAAAGCATTGCAAATATTTGCAGACAAAATATAGGTAAAGATAGAGCGCAGTCAAACAATGCACTGAAGCCATTTTTTTGTTTAGTAGTGTGGGTAAAATAACGTTGAACTTTGATTTGCACCCCATTTCATGACGCGATTGGGAATTTTTGTTAACAAAAAATGACATTTGTTAAGATATCATGCAACTAAGGCCTCGTTTACGGAGACGCGGGGCGTCGCACGTCGCGTGCGGCGTCTCACTCGCACTCATTCAACGCCATATGTTTGATTTCAGTGCGGGACTCTGCGATAGAATTACATATCGACTGAAAAGATAAAGGATAGTTTGGGTACGCGTGTGTGCGTAAGCTGTGTATGTACACGCCAAGGCCGAGTTTTTACCGGCTTCAGTGCGTTACTTGCACCGCTCCGTCTTTATTTTATATTTGGTTAGAGATATTTTGTTTAAAAATATAATTCGATATCATATACGTTGTTAGTAATTTATAAATAATTGACTGCCTCTTTGGTATAGTGGAACTATGTTTGACCGTAACCAGCGAGATCGTAGGTTTGATTCCTGGCTCAAGTGCAAGACATTATTCAAAAAGTGATAGTCAAACATTACTTATTAAACGTTATGAAATGTGAAAGATTTTCTAGACAGAAATTTGAATTTTAAATTTCCTAGTAAAAGAAAATAGTTTAAAGATTAATCTTGTGTCATTTATAGTGTTTTCACATGCCATAAATGACAGTTTACGATAAAGACCAATAGACATTTACAATATTCTGGCAAATAAATGATTTGATGGGTTGAATTGAAAAAAAGAATAATTAATCAACGGAACAAACAAATAATATATCAAGTTTCTCTATGTTGTTGTAGTATTTTAAATTATAATTCATTTAATTTAATTTTTAATCCAAACACATGTGCCGTGGCTACTACATGTTTTCGAATACAGCTTCTGTTATTTTGAAGGCTCCATTTATTTTAATACCAAACATACAGATAGAACAAAAATCCGCTGTTCCATTTTGAAAACAAAATAGGACAATACACATTTTCTATCTACATTCTAGTTGCATAGCATATTTTACCTTTTACCTGTTCGTTCGTTCAAAGCATATTCGTGCATACTTTTTTACAAGCTCTACAAATATTATAGAGAGAAGAATTTTGTATTTTTGTTTGTCTATACTAATATGGCAACCTCCGTAGTGTAGCGGTAATTGGCTCGCTTTAAATCTTGGAGGTCGTGGGTCCAATCCCAGACAAGAAATCTTTGTGTAAATTCTTAAATTTCTTTCCGGGTCTGGATGGTAGAGGGACTACCCTCCGTGCCTCGGAAAGCATGTTAAGCCGTTGGTCACGATTTTTATAACATCATCTATAACAAACGAATCAGGGAACGGGCAGCAACGTTTTCCCTGTGTTACTTACAATTACAACATAACACTGCGGTCACCAATCAGCCTGCCAAGCGTGGTGACTATGGCAAAGACCCTCCTTCGGGAGGAGGCCCTTGTTAAGCAGTGGACGTTATACGGGCTGATGATGATGATGATGATGATGATACTAATATTATAAAGAGGAAAGATTTGATGTGAAATGTTTGTTTGTATTGAATAGGCTCGAAACAGGATCGATTTGAAAAAATATTTCACCGTTGAAAAGCTACGCTGTCCCCGGATGACATAGGCTATATTTAATTATGAAGTTCCCACGGGAACGGGAGATACGCGGGTGAAACCGTGCGCGGGAAGCTAATAACAAATAAACGGATAAATGTTGGTGAATTTTTAGTAATTTCTAATATACTCGGCAAAATGATTTACTTTTGGTAGTAAAATCGATCTAGGTATGAGATAATTATATTAAAATTGTAATGCTACGTTTCGATAGTAATATAGAAATGTTTGTGTAAAATTGTGATTTCCTTTTTTTACAGGTCTTGTTAGTCGACTATTCTGTTTTTAAATTGTTGAATAATTTACGGAAAGTTTAGCGTTTACTAAATTTCAAAATTGAGATTAATTAATTATCTCTGTCTCTCTGAAAACGGTTACTCTGGGCATAAACATCATTTACATGTACTGTAATTAATTCTACAGTCACCAACCCGCTCGCCACTATATTATACTATCACTATCATTATTGAACATATTTTTTCAAACCATCATTTATTTCTCATCGTCGCAACGCTGTGATTGGTCATAAATTACACGCCATCATAATTTCCGCCAATCGCATCGCTTTATGCATGAGTTCCTATGCTCTGATAGGCACACCGCTGACTCTTGGCTGCATTAAGCTAATGTTTGCAGTAAACAGCGGAAATTAACGCTTAGCAAAGAGAAGCGAGCTGTGAGCTCAGTTAACAAACTGGATTAGTACATATACCATAATATGAACTTGGTAGCTCAAATGATCAAATGAGTTTATCAAATGAGTATTATCTAACTATATCGTCTAAAACGGGCAGGGCACCCTATCCAGACTAGGTTTTTTAATTTTTTAATCAGGTTAGAAACGCCGATATTTTTAGAAATCGAAAGTCAAGTTAAATGGGCTATCAATAACTTTTTTTTTAAGATTTCTAGCAGATTTTTTGCAATATATTCTTGTTAACGCTCGCGCTCGACCGTGACAGATGAAAGCACACCTTAATTAAGGAAAAGCGAGATAGATTTTTACACGAGAGATTCTATCTAAGTTTATTAACTCGATCAATCATCGAAAATACGTAACTTTTCGAACTGATAATATAAATGAGAATTTTATTATAATATCATTCATTCATTCATATTCATTTATTGCACACCATATGTATAATAAGTTGTTACAAAGACAAAACCAGTACATACAAGTTTCAACATCCAGTCAATTCTAAATGTCTAATTGTTATTTTGAAAATTTGAAAAGAAAGGTAAAAACGGATAAGTTCGCAGTAGTAGCCGTGTGGTTTCCGTCTATGCCTATATCCTATGGGTGTTATAAGAGGTGACTAAGGGACATACGGCTAATGGATGGGCATGCTTCCTTGATTAATGGGCTATATAGCACTGACAGGAGTTTTCGAATCAGTCCGGTAGTTCCTGAGATTAGCATGTTCAAGCAAACAAACAAACACTTCAGCTGTATATATTAGTATATAAGATAAAAAAGTTAGAAATCGGCAAACTATTCCGTTTCGTACTCAAACATTTTTGAAATGTAGTTGTTAACACTCCAAATTTAAATAAAATATATTTTTCCTACCTTCCTACTACAGGTTTTGTAGCACAAACAGAGCATAAAATATAAACATAAGAGAAAATTAAAAACTATTTTTTGGTTGCTCTTGCAAATTAACTTACTCGCTGCCAAACGAGTGGTATACAAACTGCGAGCAACAGTGATAATAGAATTAAAAATAAACGGACAGTCGACAACAAAACACATTTACCTAAAAAATATTTTTTTACTAATTTTGTAGTTATTGGATTTTTAGTAATTGGTGCTGTCATTCACTTTTTTAATCAAACATCAAGTCGTTTGTGTAGTGTACATACATATGAAAAATAAATATTATTTAAGTTCCTCTCAATACTGAGATTAAATGTGATTAGAATTGAATGATCTCTGTGTATTTTAGTAGTTGGATGTTAATGAGTTTGATAATTAAGTATTATATAAGAAGTAATAAATAAGTTGATGTGTTATATATATTTTTTTAAATAGTTATAGCTACATTGTAGTGTTGAGGCAACTAAACAAAAATAATGTAGAATAAACACTTTTGCACTCACCTGTATATGCACTCAATTACACAATTCATCCACATTAACTATTTAATGAGTACAGTCGCAAAGTAAAGGTAATTTAAGATGTTTTATTCGGAGTAATCCTACTTTATTTTGAATTGTAATTTTCAGGTTTTCATTTTACAACCTCCGTAGCGTAGCGGTATTTGGCTCGCTTTAAATCTCGGAGGTCGTGGGTTCGATCCCCACGCCGGACAATAATTTGTGTAAATTCTAAGATTTCTTTCCGGGTCTGGTTGGTTGAGGGACTATACTCTCCGTGCCTCGGAAAGCACGTTAAGCCGTTGGTCGCGATTATTATAACATCATCTATAATAATCGTATATCAAGGAACGCGCAGCAGCGTTTCCTTGTGTGGTACAACATAATACTGCGGTCACCAACCCGCCTGCCAAGCGTGGTGACTATGGCACATACCCTCCCTCGGGAGGAGGCCCATGTTCAACAGTGGACGTTATACGGGCTGATGAAGCCATGTTATAGTATTTCCGTCAACGTTGTCATTATTTATGTAATTTTATTTTAATTACCTAAATAGAAAATATAATAGAATATTTTCTAACGGAATTAGCTGACATTGCAACCGGCAACAATTGCCACAATTTTGCACCGGGATAGGTTATACGCTGGATTAACATACAGGCAACAAAATATCACGCTCCGACCCACTGGAGCAGAGTAACTCAGGTAAAACCCAGCCTAGCTAGTTTTTAAATAACTTATGTTGTCTTTAATCAAAAAGGCTTTTTAGTTGCGTGAGAACACACCAATTTATTTCAATGTAATTGAGTGACCTTTATGTACGAGTACAAAGCAATACACATATTCGTAGCCCTTTGTCCAAAATAACTCTTTTTCTATTCACTCAATTCTTATGAAATTATAAGTTACCAATGCTTATCTAATTCTCATATTAAACTAGTTTTATTGTTAACATATGATTTTAAAAGAATTGAGTGAATAGAGACCAACGAATCAAATGCAAATTCACAATTCATTTATTCCGTAAAAATGGTTACATTTGTTGGGAATCGTCATATTTTTTTCTCCTACCGTGCAGTTCGTGACGTGCCGACTAGTGAAAATCACAGCCAAAAAATTCAGTAGAACCCTCTTTTTTTTAAATAATAAATATTTTATTAACCCAATTACAAAATACTTAATTTTACATTTAAATTGTAGCGATTTAATCACAAACATTTTTGTCACATAAGTAATCAGAAATTTTATAATAAGCCCTGCTGCACAATTTGGCTTTAAAACTTGCTTTAAACTTATTTGTAGACAATTCTCTTATATTATTGGGAAGTTTGTTATAGAACCATACGGTTCTTGCCACTATATTTTGCGGAGACGGTTAGCACGGACCACAAGATTATGCTTATATCTAGTATTTATGCTAAGTGTGTCGCTTTTTTTACAAAACGAGTCAATATTTTTATAAACAAATAACACATTCTCATAAATATATTGTGATGCTACGGTTAGAATATTAATCTCTTTAAATTTTTGTCTCAAACTGTATCGGGGCCGAGTTTGTAAATAGCCCGCACGGCTCTCTTTTTTTTCTTCATATCTGCACAACTCAGTTTTCCAGATAACTTTTCAATAAGTGGTCCCCATTATAGTTTCGAGTCAATGGTGACAGCTAAGAACACAGTGGTCTCCACAGGGTCTAAGCCATTTCCATTAATATGTACATTGGTGGAAACCTGTCTTACATTACTTTGTTGAAAACTTGATGACTTTAGTGTTTTTATCATTTAAGCACGGATTTTTATTATTAAACCAATGAACGAATTCAAAGTGTGCATCGTTGACTTCGTTATAATTACTTAATTATCTATTAATTTTAAATGTGAGTTAAGTGTCAACCGCGAACAATACAATCTCATGTTTCTCCCTTACGTAGTAAGGTAAGTCATTAGCGTATATTACAAATAAAAATGGACCCAGAATCGATCCTGTGGAACTACCATAACGACTGGTGATCCCGAAGATATTTTACCATTAATATCGACGTTCTGAATTCTGTTTCCTAGGTAAGAAGTCAGAAGTTCGAGAGCCTCGTTCCTTATACCGTAGTAGTGTAGTTTCCTGACCAGAGCCTCATGGTGTACGCAATCGAAAGCTTTGGACCAATCGCTAAATATTCCCAAAGCATCCTGCGATACCACCCAAGCTGAAAAAATATTTTTCAGTAAATGTATACCCGCATCTATAGTGGAGCAAACCCTCGTGAATTAAAGTAAATCATAAATACATTATTATTTCGTTGACAGAAACGTTCAAAACCAAGTACATTTGAACTATAGCTAGAACTTCCTAAGTTTCAATACCCCTGGCTACTAGCCAGATGACGTCATCATGTCTAGACGCCAATCTGAGCCATAATATATAGAAACACTATAAATTTACCAATACTCTTTGACCTACTAAATTATTAAAAAAAATTCCCTTTATTTCAACGATAAGGAACAGAAAACAAAGCAATTTAACTCGTTTTAATGTTTAGAAGTTTAATTTTATAACTTACCTTAGCTTTAAACGTTGCAGTAAAATTAGTTAGTACCTTTGTTTGTTAATTGTTAAAACAATTAAAATTTGTATTCGAAATACGATTTTTATTTGTTTAAATTAAATTTTATTAATTAACTGGAGTTTTTGTCGCGGAAATAAACTTAGGTAAGGTACATAACTAAGTAGGTACTTTCACTACTGATCCATGATTTTGCCTTTATTTCTAAATGGAGGCTATCATAGTTATCATACTAACCGATATAAAAATAATAATATACATGGTTAAACAATACACATTAATTATATCCAATTACAACAACCGTAGCGTAGCGGTATTTGGCTCGCCTTAAATCTCGGAGGTCGTGGGTTCGATCCCCATGCCAGTCAGGAAATCTTTGTGTAAAATTCTAAGATTTCTTACCGGGTCTGGCTGGTTGAAGGACTAATTCAAATTTTTCAAATTCAAAATTCATTTATTCCGTAAAAATGGTTACATTTGTTTGGAATCGACATATTTTTTTTTAAATAAAAAAAGCACGTTAAGCCGTTGGTCCCGATTGTTATAACATCATCTTTGATAATTGTTTATCAAGGAACGGGCAGCAGCATTTCCTTGCGTGGTACAAAATAATGCTGTGGTTACCAACCCGCCTGCCAAGCGTGGTGACTATGACAAATAACCTCCCCGGGGGGAGGCCCATATTCAACAGTAGACAACAGTAGATGATGATGATATCCAATTAAAGTTAGTATTTTATAAATGAGTCATCATTTAAATTAGCTATAATATACAAATGTATTATTTTATTTATGGTTAAAATAATGGTGAAAAAAAACATACCTTTCTATCAATGTCAGCTGTTCAAACGATAGCCGAACGTGCTCTCTGGCACAAGAGAATGCTTTATATTTATTAGTCACACACAACAATAAACATGATATGTGTGCATCGTATATGTGCTCAACAAATGGTACAGCGATTTTAAGTTGGAAAATCACTTTCCCAGAGAAATGGCAAAAAAATAAAAGGTTTTTTTTAAATTTTTTGTGCAGTATCTACCGCGGCGCATGAAAAGGCTTCGTTTTGCAGAAAAGTATATATGATTGTCCCCACTATAACTACGCCTGAATACAACTTTAGTACTTTTTTTTTTAGTCTGGATTGAAATATATTTACGCATTCCCACCGCCGCTGCAGCGTATCCGCGTGCTGGCGGCGGGATATGTGGAACTCGCCCTCTCCATAGCAGTGGTATGCTTACTCATACCGCGAGGAGAGGACACCCTGGACACTCTTTCGATCCGTCGTTGGCGGGGGCCGGGTACGCACGAAGCAATCCGGCCCACGAGTTAGGTACCGACTCGTGTGATTTGCTGAACCAGCGCAACGCTGTCACCACCATGCAAAATATATACCGTTGAAATCAGTTCTACTAAGCATATGGTTTAAAACTATACTGCGTTTCAGTGGTCTATATCGTGAGTTTATTTAGTAGAAACGTTGACTCACGTTGTGAAACAAATGATCTATGCACCTGAAATAAACCGCAGAAATAGCATACATAGCGCAGGAATTTATAGCCATTTTTCGTTTAATTTTCGTCAAAGAAATGTTCAACGGGTCCTTGTTGACCATAAAAAATGTACTTATTAGACTTACTATTCTAATTTATGACAAAAACATTATCAGACCTCGTAGAAGATGGCGGGACGAGCTGGACAAAAAATAGAAAGAGCTGGAAATCCTTTGCCCAGCAGTGGGATGATGCAGGCTATCAGAAACAGTAACATTATCACAATTACAGTATATTTTATTTATTATCTTTTAAGTTACCCGAGATACCACTGTCAATAGAATGATTCAGTCGTAACATTTAATTTCAACCTCCGTAGCGTAGCGGTATTTGGCACGCTTTAAATCTCGGAGGTCGTGGGTTCAATTCCCATGCCAGACAGAAAATCTTTGTGTAGATTCTAAGATTTATTTCCGGGTCTGGTAGGCTGACGGACTACCCTCCGTGCCTCGGAAAGCACGTTAAGCCGTTGGTCCCGATTGTTATAACATCATCTATAACAGTTGTATACCAGGAAACGGGCAGCAGCGTTTCCTTGTATGTTACAACATAACACTGCGGTCACCAACCCGCCTGCCAAGCGTGGTGACTATGGCAAAAACCGTCCCTCGGGAGGTGGCCCATGTTCAGCAGTGGACGTTATACGGGCTGATGATGATGAAGATGATGATTTAATTTCAACCCTTCCATTTCAGTTTTAACCTAATCTTAGCCTATCTATTTAAGGCCTGTACCTGGCTTAGTTAGTGCTTTGCTGCTATATTTATATTTTAATCGATAACGACCTATATACAAGACTACTGGATATTTCTGAAGTCTGTTCCCAAGTTGGAAGTTAGCGATGTTGCGATACGAACGTAGGAAATGAGATTTGAAATCTGCTTTAAGTTTTCTTAGTGGGAGAGCGGATTAAAATTAAATCTGTTACTTCGGAAAATTGTCTATTGAAAATTGAAATCATATTATTCGACTCGATACTTAATAAATTACCGTGTCATCATCATCGTCAGCCCAAATAACGTGCACTCTGGGGTGTTTTTTACCATAGTCACCACGCTTGGCAGGCAGGTTGGTGACCACAGTATTATGATGAAACACACAAGGAAACGCTGCTGCCCGTTCCCTTGCATACGATCTTATAACAATCGGGACCAACGGCTTAACGTGCTTTACTAGGAACGGAAATTACCGTATGTATTATCTTAAAGTAATTCGTAAATGAAGTTATGCCACTTATTCCTATTTCATTTCACCATTTAAACATCTTAAATACCTTTTGTTCCCTTTAACTCATACCAAAATATTTGGATGCAAATATTCTTTACAAAGGTCTTAGCAGAATTAACTTAAGCCATGGCATAATTAAGTTGAACCCCATGATTTACAAGATGTAATAATTGTACATCAAAGTATGGACTGTTGGAACAATTTCTGCGGTAATCTCTTAAATTATGCAACAGCTTTTGAGATGAAACTTGAGATATTAACTATGACTTCGTTAATACCTCCATTTCTATGTTTAGTTTGTATATGTCACCGGAAAATAATACGAAACTTAAGTTGATCGACATTCGTGCCACTCGTATTGTTAAATTTAGTTGCCAGTTTCAGTGAAAACGCATAATTATTATATTATTTTATTAATTGTAATGACACTTGACATAACCTAACCTAACCAAACGAGACTATGCTACTTTCTAATGGGACTTATTGTAAAACAAAACATGTTATAATTGTATGTTACGAGAAGCAGTAGCGATTCATAAGAAATACATGTACGTATGACACTTACAGCTAGATTTATCGTTCTCAATATAAATTCTATACCTATTGGATATGTGGCGCCAGATGTCATGCATTTGTCGTTCCCGATGTTTCCGATTTCTAGAGTTCGGATGATTTCTAATTTAAAAACAGTTGGACAAAAACTACAATTCATAATTTCTCTGTCTCGCCGCCAAAACTCGCCCTGAGCCGAGATTCCACAGGGAATGCAGGTTGGAACCCTGCTTGCTTTTATGCTCCGTGGAGTAGCAAAAACATCTTGGCTAACTTCTTAAATGTACAACAAAAAAGTTTATGGAGAGGTAAGCCCTACAAACCCTACCGTGGGGTGCTTAATGAATTCCTCCCCAGAAAAAAAGGCTTAAATACTTGTGGACAAATATAACCCAAATGAATGATTAGATCAAAAACTCTTTTTTCGATAAGCGTTGCAGGCTCATTCTGCTATGTGCACGATACATGTAATTAACCTGGTGGGAGAGTGACGGGCATGCCTGCGTCCGTGCATCCAGACATATTGTATAATGCCTGGATGTATGGATGTATGTGTGTTTGTTGATCTGTTACTAGGTTTTTTTTTTTTTTTTATTAGAAATAGGTTAGCGTTTGACTACACCCTGCCTGATGTTAAGCATCGGAATAGCCTAGGATGGAGCACGCTTACCTAGAAGGAACCGGTTTACTCTTGATTTGAAGAGACCCATATCGTACTTATCGGGAAATATAGACCCCGGCAAGGAGTTCCACATCTTCGCACTACGTACAAAAAACGTGGACTCGAAGCGCTTCGTACGTATTTTGGGAATATCGACCATGTACTGATGGCGCCTCTCCGAGTGTCTTGTTGTCCGATAGAAGAAAGGGGAAGGTAGAACTAAGTTGTGCAGTTCCTCAGCACACTCTCCGAAATGTATCCGATAAAAAACCGACAAACTGGCAACCCTTCGTCGGTGCGCAAGGCTTTGCAGCTGAGACTCGGCTACGCTGCCTATTAACTTTTTGGCGCGCCTCTCAATCGACTCCAGTGCCTCTACTTGATACTTGGCGGAACCATCCCAAAGATGAGAACAGTACTCCATACATGCTCTAACTTGGGCTTTGTATAATGTGAGCAGCTGATTTGGTGTGAAGTACTTTCTCACCTTCGAGAGGATGCCAAGCTTTTTGGAGGCTATTTGGGCCTTCGACTCAATATATGAGCCAAAGTTAACTAGGTTCGGCTAGGTTAACAAAAAAAATAAAATTAACCCTCACAATTTATAATATTAGTAAAAGGGCGACGACACACATTGTTTGCCTATTTCTTGTATAATGTTATCACGTAAATGACTAATTTTGTCTTTTGTGATAATAAAGATATTTAAACCTTAAACCTAATACGTTATCCATCGCGTTCCTGCCATAATATATCACGTTTTGACATCTTATATATATTGCTACATATATTGTGGCAGTTGCAGTAAATGATTTCCCAGTGGATAAAAAGTAAACTACATAAGTCATATTATGATGAAGGTTTTTTTACACTAAAATAATAACTTTTCACAATTTTTCCATTGCTGAAGGTATCCTTTTAACAGACTGTGACAGGCTATGGTCGTCGAGAAATATTGCCATAATCATAATCACCACGCTTGGTGATTATGGCAAGTAAGGTGGTGTACTCTTGAACTGATAGATCCTGCTGCCCATCCATCAGCTGTGTGTCCCTTAGTTGAAGTCCCTTTTAGGACACCCATTGAAAGACATGGGGTGGTCTATTGTAAGCCGGACACCACACAGCGGATAAAATATACCTAAATGTTATATACATAGCAGTATCCAAATAAGTGTCTAACTAAATTGAAAGAAAAAGTGTTATTATTGTTAAAGCTTAAGTCCTGGACTTAAGTTTTTAATAAACAGAAGTCATCGGATTAAGTGCTGAGTTTGAAATAATCTGATTATTTAAAATAAATTTAGGATTTCTATTATTTATTCGGTTATTTGTTGCTGAAAACTCCCTTAAGAAAGTAAAGATTGAAAGATTCCTATTCTCATTCCTCAATCCCCGCCAGCGACTAGGTACCCTGAGCCGAGGCCCAAGTTCCACAGGGAGCGCCCTCTTGCGCAGGTTGCTTAGTTTGAAGTTTATAAATCATTGAATAAGTCAGCAGCCGTGTTCGCCTATATGCCCGATGAATTATGCATTTATTTATTTTACACAGATTATTTAAAAACACATAGCTTCACTCAGATTGTTCAGTGTTTTCCTCCATTACATCACGTTTCTATGCTGTTATGAACAATTTGATGTTTTGTTGTGGCTCGGAATTTCTGTGTGCGGCTTTATATGTATAATAACTCAGTTCAAAGTTATTTTCTTGGTGCAAAAAAATACATATTTTCTTCCTATTAATAATATACTAGGTTCCCGCACGCGTGGCACACGTTTCCGTGGGAAATTTATCATTAAATATAGCCTGTGTTACTCTTGGATAAGGTAGCTTTGTAATTGTAGAAACCTTTTTGAAATCAGTCAAGTATTTTCAAAGCTTATTTAATCAAATCTTTGTTTCACCCACGTAGATCCTCTAGGCTTTAAATATAGTCGATAATACTCACAAATTATGTGGCTCGACATTTGAAAAGAATTTAAACAAATCGACTTAATAGATTTCAAATAGTTTAGAGATTTCGATACATCCGGAGATAACCATATAACCTAATTATAATTTAATAATAAAACACTACTATTCTAAATATACTACTTGGCAATGTTCCCAAAATGCTGACAGCATTGTCTCTATGAATGGCAATGCTAATCGCCTACGCAAAGTGAATACCAGAACTCGGGGAACGTGCCGCACTCAAGAAGGCCACTGCGATGGTTTTTTTTTTTGTATATTTTTAATATTCGAAAAAGAGTGCGTTAACAATATCAACCAATCATCAACATTATCATATCAAAATATAAAACGATATCCTACTAATATTATAAACGCGAAAGTTTGTAAGTATGGAAGGATGGATGGATAGATGTTTGATAGTCTTTTACGCCAAAACTACTTAACGGAATTGGCGGAAATTTTGCAATTATATGTAGTATAAATGTCACGAAGATAATGTCTTTCTTGATTACAGCTATGTCGATATTAATATTGTTGTTAGATATAATGGGTGACTTTTTTACCGTCTTGATAATAGTATGGTCTGTTGTGCAGAATCTATAGACCACAGTATATTTGTACTTGTATTTCGGTAATTAGAGTTTCGAAAAAAGAATTCTTTAAAGAAATACACTCTACATAGCGCGTGCATATAATAATAAAATAAGTGCCTATTTTACCTAGGCTGCAATCTCACATGATTGAAAAGAGTGAGCGAAATAGCGTAATTACCTACTTAGGTACGCAGTTTTAACGTTACGATTTTTACTCTATGTTAGTAAAAAAACATAATGATAAAATAACTATGCCTTAGACATCTACTTCATATACATATCACACCCCATTATTTTCATGACGGTAAAAAAAGTCATCCAGTATAATATTAGGTAAATCTAAATTATACGTAATATATCTTGCGGTACATTACGATAGAGGTATACCAGTGAATTAACTGTAATGATTAATGGATTTCTAACGGCTTTTGTATCCAAAATTGTAAAGATGTCGGAAAAACCTGTTACTCACATAACATGTTATTATGTTCTGATTGTACCTCCATAATGGTACAACGGAATTTCAAGGTGGCGAAGTATATAGCTTAGAAACAACGAGTCTATTGTTAAGCACTGCAGTTTTATGTTATAGAAAATTATTAAGTAATTGAGAGATTAAACACAATTTCTTATTAACATTTGTAAAGGCAGCCTACTTCTTAGCTTACTTCAGCTAATACGCAAATTCTACTTATACATATAACTTTAATAAATACTATGATTTCTTCTCACATAGTGTTTACATGATTTAAATATATTTTAGAATGTTTTTGAATACTTTACGGAAAAGTTCCACCGTAGCCTAATTGGCTAAGGCATTAGGGGCTTAACCTAAGATGCAGGTTCAAATCCTGGCGGTGGTCGAATTTTAATCATCTCAATTTTGAAAAAAAAATACTAAATTCATTAGTATTTATACATTATCATGTATCATCCTACCAGTTTATTACTCGATTCGCTAATATTTTGCTTTTTACACCTCTATCTGTCTTTTAATAACTTCAAATAATTCGTGTCCATCCTAAAGTTGCCTAAAAGTAAAAAATCCGCCTATTATTCATTATTTTTTGATGGTATTCTGGTATTTCCGAGATGTATTGTATTGCTAAATAAATACATTGTCACGAAAGCAGTAAGCAAAGAGTAAATAATATTTTTTTTAATAATTTCCGCGGTCAGAAAATGTACTAGTAGACATATCACAATAATTAGCGTTACATAGCCCTTTAAACTACACGGGCAACGCCGAAAATAGCAAGTGAAATATATAATAGTACTTACATCTTATAAAATAGGCACTGAACATTTTCTTTTATGGGGCCACGGCTCACAAGCGCCAAGTCGCTCCATATTAATAGCCTCATTTCAGCCAAGTACATAACATTCGATTCTACCCCTAACCGTTGTCAAGTAATATTAGCAGTGCCGCGCCAAGTACATGTATGTAGGTACCTACAAATAAAAACGCTGCATTGATTTAGTTACAACAGTTTCGTGGTCTCAAAACATGCGTGACTCACGCACAGAATTCTAATTATTTCTGCTAGGTATAACCATTTACAGGAAAACTTTGACATTGTTAGCGGAAAATTAATTTCGACTCTAATGACCGTGAACGAAGGCTGGTTTTTAAATGAACAAGTTGGAAGAACTTGGCGGTTTTCCATTTGGATAAAGTTAGGAGTCTTATTGGTTGTGAAATAGAAACGTGAGCTTGAAATAATCTGACGTGTTTTTATTTATTTAACGAAATAAGTGTAATGTTTTATAATTTTGTTTGTGAAATTTATGTTGTAACCTTTCAAGTTGCCGAAACTGTTTTGTTATGTATTTTCAAACGAAAGTAATTAATTTGGTTTTGGGTTATTTTCTGAAATCATTGGATTAAATTAATTTAAAGTTTTAAATTATTATTATCAGTCTATCCTAATATTAGAAAGAGGTAATATTTCATTGTTTGTTTGTATTGAATAGGCTCCAAAACTACTCGCCACCTACCGCCCTAGGCTCGGGGAGTGGGGCACATGGGCCCCGCTCCCTTCGAGGCTGCCCCATCAGGAGTAGAGACGCCTCTACACTCCGGGCGTAATTGTGGCCCATGGGATCCCACGATACCATATTGGCCGCGGGTGCCGTCTGGTGGCCGGATTGCTCATACGTACCCGCCCACCCCCAACGGCGGATCAAAGGAGTGTCCGCGGGGTTTTAGTGGTGTAGAGTCCTCTCCTCGTAGTATGAGTTTAGCATACCACGCTATGGAGCGGGCGAGTCCCACATATCCCATCGCCAGCGCGCGAATACGCTGCAGCGGCGGTGGTAAAGCGTAAATGCATTTCCCCTTGGACAAAAAAAATGCTCCAAAACTACTACGGAAGTTGCACAATTCCTAGATGACATAGGCTATATTTAATTATGATGTTCCTGCAGTAACGGGAGTTAGGTGGGGGAAACCGCGCAACCGAACAATCTAGTAATTTATAAATCTACCATTATAATGCTAAGTTTTGCTAGCGACTTCATTCGTGTAGATATTAATTCTATTTTCATTCATTTATTTTTAACCGACTTCAAAAAAGGAGGAGGATTCTCAGTTCGACTGTAATTATTTTTTTAATGTTTGTTCGCGGATAACTTCGTTGTTTGTGCACCGATTTAGATTATTCTTTTATTGTTGGAATGAAGATATTTCAAAGATGGTCCCAACTTAAGGAAATTATGGTTTGATGTTGGAAGACCAGAGAAATCGATTGGATGTTTCAAAAATCGTAGGGGCACTAGTGATAAGTTTGATAAGTTTTTTTTTAAATAATATTCTTAAAAAGTTCGTACCTACATTCACACATTATATTGATTAGTAACTCAATAATGACGATACAGGAAACTAAAATTTTCTCTTTACCAATTTTGATACTCTCCAAATGTTTTTTTGTACAACATTTTTATATCCAAAGCTAAAACTATAAATCTTTTGGTAACATGGGCAAATAACGACTCGGACGGCAGGCGCTTGATAGCACAAGTTTAATATTTCATAGGAACTTAAATATTAATAATATTTTTCAATTCGGCTTGTCCATTTCGGCTTTCGCTTGAGTCACGTATTTTATTAAGACTTCAGACACCAGTGGCAATTCGGCAAACCGAATGGCGATTCGGTTGAGAATCGACTATTCAAATCGATTTTAGTCGATAGGTTTTGGTGATAGTCGTGCTCATAGCAGTGCAAATCCTGCTAATATTATAAACGCGAAAAGTTGAAAGTATGGATAGATGGGTGGATGAATGTTTGCTACTCTTTCACGCCATAACTACTAAACGGAATTGGCTGAAACGCTGGATTACCATATAGGCTACAAAACATCAAGCTCCAACCAACTAGAGCAAAGTAACGCGAGTAAAACCGCGGGGCGCAGCTAGTCCTGCATAAAAGTTAGTATACCACGACACTGCATCTAAATTGCAAGTATAACATTGGAAAGCGTAGCGTAGGACGTCCACCTACTAGATGGACGGATGATCTGGTTAAGGCCGCGGGATCACGGTGGATGCAGGCACGGCTAAAATGATGATGATGATATATAACATACTAGCTTCCCGAGCGGTTTCACTCACTTAACTCACATTCCTGTGGGTATTTCATGAATTAAATATAGCCTATATCCTACCTCGATAAATGGGCTATCTAACACTGAAATATATTTTTAAATCGGTCCAGTAGTTCCTGACAAACAAACAAACTCTTCAGCTCTATATATCTATAAGATATATTGTGTCTTTCAAATATATGCCATCCATTTACCGGTAGATGGTACCAAAAGTAATTAATTTAGTAAATATATTTCTTGGAAAAATATCGTATGTTTAAAAAATCACCCATTCTAATACCCTTTCACGTTTAATATAGAAAACAAGTATAAACATTTCTTCGCTAATAAATCAAATAGCCACCAGATGGCAGAAAAGGTAATTTGCACAAAAAAGTGGCATTCATTGTTATTCCTGTGGAGTCTTCATCTACAGAAACCTACATCACCATTTACGCTCACAAATTGAATTTTATCTTTGCTAAAGCAGCTTCTTATTCTTTCTTGTTTTATATTCATTTTAACTCACCATATGCTAAGCTAAATGAATCTTGTTACCTTTGTATAATACTGAAATGTTGAGACAGCTTCACAATTGATTTTGTACCTATAGTTTGCATAATTATTCAGTTTATTCAAACAATAAAAATGCATGTAATATAACTTTTTATGATCAGATGTCATTAAAAATAAGAGAGAAGAAAAAAATACCTTTATGATACATCAAAATTACAATTGATCTCGTAGATAGAAAAAATAATAATTTATGGCTAATGTAATACGATAAATCGTAAGTTACGACTTCCGTAGCATAGCTGTATTTAGCTCGCTTTAAATCTCGGAAGTTGTTTGTTCGATCCCCATGGCGGACAGGAAAACTTTACTTAAATTCTAAGATTTCTTTCCGAGTCTGGTTGGGACTACCTTCCGTGCCTCGGAAAACACGTTAAGCCGTTGGTCCCGATTCTTATAACATCATCTATAATAATCGTATATCAAGGAACGGGCAGCTTTGTATGGTACAACATAATACTGCGGTCACCATGCCGTCATGCCAAGCGTGGTGACTATGCCAAATACCGTCCCCGGGAGGAGGCCCATGTTCAGCAGTAGACGTTGTACGGGCTGATGATGATGATGAACTTAACCCTTAACTTCATATATCCAAAACCCTTTTTACAATTTGAATCAGTAGTTCCAGAGATTAGCGCATTCAAGCAAACAAACAAACAAACCTTTCGGCTTTGTATACTAATATAGTTTCAGCTTAATTAAACATTCATCGCATTGAGTGGGCTCTTAAGCTGATGCTTCTCTCGAGTAAACCAACAACTTCAAGTCCATACTTCAAAGCACACGATAATGCACTTCATAATATTAACATTCTCTCCCTATAATAAAGTTCATTGTTATGTATATCATAATAAAGACATGGTTAATACGACTCCATAAGCGAGCAACAGAAAAGTCCATCTTATACATAATAATCGCTATGACATTATTTACTCTCATTATAGTGTGCCATGTGTTAACCCTCAATCAAACAATCTTATAGATTTGTTATATCTAGGGTTTCAAAATTGAGATTAATTCGACCACCGGCAGGATTCGAACCTACATCTTTGGGTAAAGCCCCCAATGCCTTAACCAATTAGCCTACAGTGGAACCCTACCGATCATCGAAATCTATTAATCTCTTTGTAACACGTCTCTAAGGGGGACGTATAATATAGTATAAGGTAATCTTTTCCATAAAGAGTTGCTACCCGTACTATATTATATAGTATCGTACTTTATTTCAGTCAAATGTACTTTATATTATATAATAATAATATAGTACAAAAAGTACTATATTTTTTGCTGCTAAAATTCACCCCATTTAAAAATTTATAGACCGCACCCTCAGAGCGCGTATGATCAACTTTACAATAGGTTATCAACTTTTTGTAAACAGTACTATATTAAACAAAAAAAAAGGTGTCAACCCTAGTTATATCGTAACATTTTTATCAAAAACCTCTCTTTTGTACGCGGATTAGTAACTGCATCACGATAATTATTAGTACACGCGGGTCTCAATCGTGGTACAATTTTAAGGCAAATCATTACCAATCACAATATTCCCTAAAACACTTTATAATTCATTGCCTGAATATGTTATGACAACTATAATAAATGGCTCAATTGATTTCCAAAGAAGAAATGTATGAGTTTATTAGCGAGATTCAACAAACGACTTCGGTGCGACTGAAGTGAATATAAATATAAAAACGAAGAGATCACTAACGGCCTACAGGCGCTGGATCACAGGGCAGGAACAGGCACGCAACGTGGTCCTCGCTGCCAACCATTTACTAGCTACTTAAGTAGGTACAAATTTCATACCTATGACCTACAAAAGTTTTTTAACACCCCACGGTGTAAAACGTCTTTTAGTCGTTACCAATGATTGGCAAAGCGACTCGCCATCAGTAGGTATTAGCTACCTACTTTAGAAACGTAACATTGAAATTTAGGAATAGACGTATGAGTTTTAAAGTTAAACAGTGGTTTTAACCATGAACCTTTATTATTGTTGTCAAGAAGACAACCTTGCTTGCCTTGTAATAAGAACTAGTCTAGGTTGTTACGAACTAACATAAGTTCGAAATTTTAAATTTCTTTCCGTTTTTTTTATGTCATTGATACTGTTTATACATAGATCGATCATAGTACTACGAAAAATTTATCATTTCGCTGAATAAGCAATGACTAAAAATATTATTAAAAGGACACGGTTTATAGCAACAACACAAGCAGCAACACACCTGGTTTACTAATGTTTGACCAAAAAAATATTGACAAATGGTCATTTGACAAAAGTATCATCTTACAAAAATTCACTTTGCAAATGATACATTAGCAAACACTACGCTTGTTAAATATGTTAAATATTAAATTGTCAATTGATCTTTTATCATTTAACAAAATATTATTGCATCAAAAACAGACGTGTTTGTATGAAGAATGAATGAAGCGAAAGATGTGTGTAGGGATCGTAACAAGTGGAGGTCAATTGTCTCTGCCTACCCCGTTGAGAAACAAGCGTGAGCTTATGTTTGTATTTATATATTTCATAAAAAGTACTTCTTTGAATCATCATCATCATTAATCATTATTAATGGAAGAAACGCCCTAAAGTCGCTTCTGGCGCTGTGCTTATATCAACCTAACCCGCTCGTCGTTACGCTCCTCGCTAACCTAAGCTGTATGGGTATGACCCTTTGCCTTTTTATTATTGATAAACGAAATACTTGTCACTTAATACATTTTATCAAACGTTTTTAGACCAATAGTAGTTTTATCTGATAACTCAGTTGCTAAATGTTCATTGTGTAAAGTAATGATTTATAAAATTTAAATTTAAGTGTTGATCATTTGGAAAATTGAGTAATAGTAAAATGATCGATCGGCGAAACCATTGTTTTACCAAACGTTGTTTGTCAACTGTAATTTTGCCAAATATCTCTTGGTCAACCAGCAGGACCCCGCCGCACCTCCCACTCTATCAGCCATCAATTTTCGGTACGTAATTCAATATCTCCTCACTCACTCTATTCACTGATAGTTCCCTGAATTCAAACGATGGCGACACCCCGACGCGCGACACCGTAATATGCTCGTACCGGGAACTGCCGTGTTTCACTATACAAAGGAAATGTTAATTGAATTGATTTCCATTTTTCAACTTAAAAACTGGGAAAAAAGCTCGACTTTTCAGTTTAGTTGTGTATAGTTGGTTCTTTTTAATTTGACGTATTATATTTAAGTACCATCATAAGTATTTTATTGACTAATTTTTACATTTAAAGGTACAATTACTTAAAATATTAGAGTCAATTTAATTCAAAAAGTAATATTTTAAAAATTAGTTAGGTAAGTGTTAAATGTATACGATACTTTTAACACTTACAACTCAAAAAAAGTAAACAATGTATTTAGGACGAAAACACCTGATTGGTTAGAACGCTTTAATTAGGGACAGTATTTTTGTTTATTATAATTTACATTTGATGCTATCGGTCTCATTTAGATAGTTAACTATAGATTTATTCTTTGGTTAACTTTAGCGATGACAGACTGATTGACTACTTAACATATTACGCGAGAACAATTAGCTGTTAATAAACATTATAAAATAAATTATTGACAACTAATTTTATCAGATATGACAACTACTGTAGCGAAGCGGTTTTTGGCTCACTTTAAATCTCGATCGGGATTCGATCGATCCCCACGCCGGACAGAACATTTTTGTGTAAATTCTAAGATTTCGTTCCGGGTATGGTTGGTTGATGGACTGCCCTACGTGCCCCGGAAAGCTCGTTAAGCCGTTGGTCCCGATTGTTATAACTCCATCTATAATAATCGTATATCAAGGAACGGGCAGCACCGTTTCCTTGCGTGGTACAACATAATACTGCGGTCACCAACCCGCCTGCCAAGCCCATGTTTAGCAGTAGACGTTCTACGGGCTGATGATGATAATGCCAAGGTATAACACACCTACTTCAAATTCTTACAGAAGCATATGCAGTTTTTAAAAGATTCTACCAAACATTTTAAAATGATTAAAGGAACTAATCTAAGATGGACTCATTTAATTTTTGCCTTCATAACTACTATCCAGTAACTATTGTGTTCATGCATTCACTAAGGGTCAACAATAATACCTACAAAGAAATCGGTCAATGCCCTCTAGCTTTCTACACCGTGAGGCTAAATATAGCAAGAGAGCAGACATCCGAATTTAGGCCCAGAAATAACAACCACGTTTGAACTAAGACATTTGAATAAGAACAATTTTGTAACCTTTATGATAATCCAGCGTATAACCTATTCCGGTGCAAAATTGCGTTCAGTAGTTTTGGCGTGAAAGAGTAACAAACATCCATCCATCCATCCATACATACAAACTTTCACGTTTATAATATTAGCAGGATTTACTTAAAGTCCTCTAAACATTCACAGTTGTACATAAATTTAACTATACTTAGGTAAAATTTAATATAAAGTTAAATTTTAATTTATTCCAGATAAACTATATTTGTCAGAGTGGTGCCTTTAAACAGGTTCGTAATATTAATGCTAATATATTATGTTTATTCATAAATCTTTATCAGTATTATGCAGTTGAAGAGTTTGTCTGTCTGCTTGAACGGGCTTATCTTGCGCTCACTACAAGTCTGAAATCTGAATCTGAATCTTCATTGTTATATAGGCCATTCATCGGGAAAGGCTATATGTCATCACACTTCTATTCCACGCCGAAGAAGTTATGGACAAAAGATAGTAAAATATATATTCAATAGATAGAAATATCATTTAATTCATCATCATGAGTCTATTCAACTGAACCGCGAATTTACTACTTTCAATCTGTACCGGAATTTCCACATCAAATTATTATAAACTACACCGAAAAATGCACTTTATATTTATATATATACGGTTTTATTTTAATTGTGTTTTCTACGCATGCGTGGTTTTGTTACCGCAGTGCGCGGCGCCTTTGAGACCGGAGCGTGTGGGTTCCCCATTACCTATAGAAAAAAAATGTTCGACAATGTTTGCTCATACATTTGATCAAACGTTTAACAAATAATAAACTATATGTAAATAGGAAACGATTTAAGTATTTGGGCCAATGTTGGTCACGAATTTTGACGTGTCGAACTGTCGTCATTGGCATAAAGTGCAATTTTTGATTTATATAAACGTGTTTGGAATTGCATTTTGTTGCCAACTCGTATTAAACATGCCTTATATTTGTGGAAAAGTGTTTGGAATACCAATCTTGATATAAATAATAACAATCTGAATAAAAACAGCACAAATTTTTGAATAAAAGTGTATGGTTTTAAAAAAACTTTTTTTTTAACAATATACTTATGATTTGACTAGTCTATACTTATTCGTACGTGGAATGAAATGTATATATACTGTCATAATTAAGAATAAGAAAGACTAACAAATTAAAATGACTTCAGTCAAAAGGTGTTCAACTAACGTGTTTTATTTTTACTACCTAACCTATAATTATTGATCAATAATTATAGGTTAGGTAGTAAAAGACACATTCAATGTAAAAATAATTACGTTATTTTACGCACGTTGGACTGCTCTTCTTCGCTGATCCAGAGGGTCGTATGAGCAAAATCGGTTCAAAAGACTTTGCATAAAAAAATGATTTATGGAGGTCTGTTACACTTTTAAAAAGTTGCGATTTTAATATAAGTGGGATGCATACAAACCATTATATTTTTAGTGAGGAAAACAAGGGTAAATATTAAAAGTACATATTCATAATATGTAAATAGAAGCGCGTCACGTCTTACTGAATCAAGTAGGTATACAAATATTTGAACCATAAATTAAAGTTATAAGAAATTGACTCAAAAACGAAATAATTGAAATTTCGTAACAATAATATTAAAATACATAATTTAATTATATCACTCACATACTGTCACACGGTATAGATAACAATTTATATTCAAAATATATCATCTACATATTCAATAAGATAGTTTGTTCTATGAAGGCAATACCAAGAATTCAGTTTATTATAACTCTCTCTAGAATAACATTTTAATAATATTAGTTTAGCCTGATGCCAATTATACGCCAGCTATAATCCCCAGAGGGCTTATGGATTGTTTTAATTGTATTAATTAGCAATAGGTACCAGATTAGATAGACGAGATTGACCTCAAACGAAATACAATTTCTTCGTGATTCGACGACAGAATGATGCGTCCATTTCTTTACCTACCACCAATTTTGGACATATTTCAAAATTAAGATTAATAAAATTCGACCGTCACGTGCAAAACTCCAAACTGCCGAAGTGATGCATTAGGTAAAGCCCCTAATGCATTTACCAATTAGGCTACGGTTGAACCACAGTCGGTCATTGAAACTTATCAATCTCTTTTTAACATGTCTCTAAGGGGGACGCTATCTATCGGATCGGTAATGATCCGCATTACTTCGGCAGTTTGGAATTTTGGACATGGCAAATCTGAGAAGAACTGACAGGAAAGTCATGTTAGCGTACTTAACTAATTTTTTATCTTTTACTCGTCAGAAAAGCACATAAAGTACTTCAAAACGTAATTTAAATTTTTGCAACTTATTTACATTCAAATTACTTTTTAATACACAGCGTTGATAATTTTTACCAAAATGTTCATTTTATTTTCAATATGCTCATATTGCAGATAATATTAACATTCGATACGATGAACGAACGTCGCTGTTAATTAAAAAGTAATATGACAATTACTGACCATATATCAGATAATTTCACCAATACGGTAAAATTAAATGCTATAATTATTCACGAATATGCTACTGCAATCATTTAAAACTATCGTTAATTTGGTAATGTACCTACTAATTAATGTTATATAACACCTTATTATAAATGCAAATTTAAGCTTAAATTCATATTATAATTATTCTCGAGCTTAAAAGCTTGGTCGGATGTGTATTTACATTATACGTCAGAAACATTCATCGTATGTGCCTTTATCGTAAACTGGCGCTTAGGACCAAATGCTTCCTAAGTATTTTATAATTAATAGTTTATAAATAATATTCTATATCAAAAGTTTGGATGAAAGCTTTTAGAGGTCAATAAAGATTCGGAATAACTTTTCCACATATGACCCCTGATGCTGTAGATGATATTAAAGATTATGCCCCACCCCCTACCTGATGTTAAGTAGCATAGAATATATGTTACTATATTTTTGTGCCGATAGTTCTTTATTATACATAAATATCTTAACGTACATAATCAGCAAATATATGATTATCTATAGTTAAAAGAAACGTACAATAATATACATTTTATACTGGAATAGCATTAGGCCTAGTTTTAAGGTACCAAGGTACCATAACATTAGAATCTAAACACAGGTGATACCGCAGGGTGTTGCTTATATTTCAATACAAAGTAAAATAACTTTTTTAATTTTTTTAATTAAATAAGCAGACTTTTTAAATTTATAATTATGACGTCATTCTGCTACAAACTATCATAATAAGTTACCCACATAAATATTCGGGTGACGAAGTAAAATCGATATAACTTAGTTTGATAGTCAAATCGAAGGCCGAGGTCAAATTGTCTGGTAGCTAATAATAAATGAAAGTTTTCGACCTGTGTCCTACCAGTTCTCAAATACGGAGCCAGATCGCACAACCAAGGCTATCCTCCAGAAATCAGAAAAGCTCAAGTGGCGTTGACGAGAAAACTTTTAAGATACTCGAACTTTCAAGGACAGGAAGATCAATCAATGACATAGGAAACTGCTAAATAAAAGACGTGCGTTCGATCCAAGCGTATATTGAACTGATTTCAGGTACGTGTACAGACACAATCGCGCGCTAGGTTACAACTACCTATATATACAACAGAAACATACTTGTGGTGAAACGTTAAGGCCAAAAGAAATTGAAATTCTAATCAAAATATGTAAGGCTAAGTAGGTTAATTTTTTTTTCTTGGTATTGATTATACGCTGGTTTAGAAGATATTAAAGTGGCGTGGTTAGAAAAGCCGACGCGTGATGTAAACGAGTTCTGGGGTTGGGACCATGTGACTGTAAGAACTAGTCGGAACACTGCAAATGCTATTGAAGGGCAACAACTGGCAAAAAACCGCCCAAAATACAAAAAAAAACAAGGTTGTAAGTAACGAAAGCAAAGTTTTATAGAAATTTGCACACTTTGACTTGGAAATTCATGGTCTTAAAAGCTTTTCGACGACAATTGACTACGTCACTTACGAATAGTATATTCTTATTATTATATCTGTTAAGATGTTGCTGGTATAATTGGGCAAATTGAATATAATTCAAACTGTCCAAAACTGTCTGGGGTGTAAAATCCATCAGTGTATGGTACAGTGCGATTTTTTGGAAGCATTTTTGGGAACGTGCCATAGTGGTACCATACTATACCGGAACCAAAATTGCTATGCTATTTACAAGGCTTATGAAACCAAAATCAGGACGATCGATACGTTCGTTGTAAAGGAGGATCAACCATTGAATGCCAGTCATTTTAAGATAGAATCGCTTAATCACGTGACAAATGACAAATACAATACATTTGTGTTAACGATTTTATACTAGCAACCTCTCTGCTGTAGTGGCATTTTTTCTAGGCATATTTTACTCAAAGATCTAACTAAGAGCTAAGTCGCGCTTTAAGGTCGTGATTATGGAACTTATGACCTCCAAGATACAAAGCGCGATTTATGCCGCTACGTCACGGAGTTTACTAATAATATTAACGTAGTCGTACAAGTCAAATCAAAGTTCAAGATATTTTTCTTTTACTGCTTATATTAGATACACATTAAACTGATGAAAGAAAAGTTTAAGTTTAAGGCTTACTGTACGTTAGAATTACGGGGCACACAGAAAATATATTTTTTGTGACTGCTAATATTAGATACACAGTTAAGTGATGAAAGTTTAAAAATAATTGGCTTACTGTACGTTAGAATTTCGAGGCACTCAAAAAACAAAACAAAATTCCAACACCGAGTTATCACGAAGCGTCAATTTTTTGTTTGAAAAAAGTTTTAGTTGCTTTTTTACATCTGTTTATTATTTCAACCGCGCGCCACTTAGTCCTGCTAGCTAACTCTCATGCGATGCTCTTCATAAAATGCTTGTGTTACTGTAAAATAATACAGCTTTTTTTGCGGTTAAACATTTTTTTACATTATATTTAGTAGTTTTTAAGTTAATTCATTCAGATTTTTTTATAACTTTGTTTGTATGTTCGGTTCAAATCTTGTAACTGCATTTTAAAGGTCTTGTTTTCAATCGTTTTGATGATTAATGACTACCTCCGTAGCGTAGCGGTATTTGGATCGCTTTAAGTCTCGGAGGTCGTGGGTTCGATCCCCACACCGGACAAGAAATCTTTGTGTAAATTCTAAGATTTCTTTCCGGGTCTGGTTGGTTGAGGGACTACCCTCCGTGCCTCGGAAAGCACGTTAAGCCGTTGGTCCCGATTGTTATAACATCATCTATAATAATCGTATGTCAAGGAATGGGCAGCAGCGTTTCCTTGTATGGTACAACATAATACTGCGGTCACCAATCCGCCTGCCAAGCGTGGTGACTATGGCAAATACCCTCTCGGGAGGAGGCCCATGTTAAGCAGTGGACGCTATACGGGCTGATGATGATGATGATCTATATATTATTATCTGTTCTAATATTTATATAACGTCATAGCATGAAACAAAGGCGCTTCCCGTTGTGTGTCTGTCCCTATTTATGCTTAGATCTTTTAAACTCCGCAACGGATTATGATGCTTTTTTTATCGATAGAGTGATTCAAGTGAAAGGTTTATATGTATCCGCACGCGGGAAGCTAGCAGGAACAGGCAGACAACGGAAGCGACTTTATTTTATACTAGATTCCCGCGCCCGGTTTCACCGCGTAACCCGGTGTTTAAACAAAATTATAAATAGCGATTTAAACCGAAAACTAACATTTTTATGTAACGCTCTAATATAATGATATCTTTAAATCCTACTATCCTTCTAATATTATAAACGTGAAAGTTTGTAAGTATGGATGGATGTTTATTACTCTTTCACCTTAATAGATTTTGCTGAAACTTTGCATGAGGATAGTTTATAAGCTGGATTGACATATAGGCTACATAGTATCTCGCTCCGACCCACTGGAGCAGAGTAACAAGGGTAAAACTGCGGAGCCCAGCTAGTAAAGCATAAAAGGCGCTGGTCTTGGTAACGACAAAGAAATCAAACAAAAAGTATAACATATGACAATTACACTAAAATTTTTAATAGACAATGTTGCAAATAGGTTTGATTCGTTACAGGCATGTTATATGTCAATACCTACGTATCTACTTAGAAACTACACCTATTCCAAATCATGTTTATTATCTACCTATCTAGCTTTAAAACCATAATCGGTTAATATCGAATCTAAAATTTTAATAGTACCTAATTAGATTCCTAAACGGCTTTAATGATATTCCAGAATTAATTACTGACCCAAATTATTATACCGCTCTCAGTATTGCAGATTGAATTTCCCAATAGTAAATGAAGCCATTATTCAATTATCAACAGACGTTAATTAATAGAAGATATTTGAACTTATACTCTTTAATTATTTTTTTATATAAGAGGAGTTCTTATGAGAACATATCATCATCATCATCATCATCAGCCTGTATAACGTCCACTGCTGAACATGGACCTCCTCCCTAAGAAGGATCTTTGCCATAGTTATCACGCTAGGTCTAGAGTTAGTGACCGCAGTATTATGTTGTAACACACAAGGAAACGCTTCTGACCGTTCCCTGGTAAAAGTTTGTTAGAGATTATACCAATTGGGACCACCAGCTTAACGTGCTTTCCAAGGCATGGAGTTCCTCAACCTTTAATAATAAGAATAAATAATTCAAAATTAAAACAGTACCAAATTTCCCAATGAATTAGAAGTTAGTTTTTATACAAATTAACTCCTTTTAGTTGTTTTATTATGTATTTTATTCACACATTTATATAAACTAGAATGTCATAACTTTTATAGTGTGAAATGATTTTCCGAATGCATGATTAGTTAACTTGATTATCATGTTATTAAATCTATGATTAACATTTTCATTCCGATTCGAATGACCAGCATCATTTGAATGTATATTGAAAGTTCTACTTTTAGAATTTCGTAGGTAAAGGGTAAAAACGGGACCGTATTCCTAAAACTGCGCAGTCTATCTGATTGAGTGTTCATCCTTCTATTTATAACTAGGCTGTATATCATGAACCGTTGCTAGATAGCTGAAACGTTCATAGATGTTTTAGTTCTGTTGCATTTATGGAATAATTTCAGGGATTGATATTTTCACACCTCTTTGGAGAAGGAATTCGTAAGGCATTTGCCGTCGTACATAGATTGACCCTGTACACGGACCGGCGAAGCGGTGATGTTTCTGTACAAGCACTTCACAAGGTAATACAGAAAACTTCTCTAGAAACATGTAAATGTAGGTATATAATATATATCACCGGAAAATTATAAAAATCATAAGTTGATCAACTTACTATTAAGGGGTTTCGGATGGTTAAAAAAAACATCATCATCACCATCATCAGCCCGTATAACGTCCACTCCTCCCGAGGGAGGGTTTTTGTGATAGTCACCACGCTTGGCAGGCGGGTCGGTGACCGCAGTATTATGTCGTCATACACAAGGAAATGAAAAACGTTACCTAAACCTAAATGGGGTTTAAGGGGGCTTACTGAAGTTGAAGTAGTTTTGTTATAACAGTAGCATGGTCCCGTTTGGTCAGTTTAGGTCAAGTGTCACAACAATTAAGTTAATAATAATATGATAATTATGCGCGTTCACTAAAACTACCAACAAAATTAAACAATATGAGTGGCACGGAAGTTAATCAACTTACGATTCGTATTATTTTCCGTCCACATATATTAAACATTATAATGCGATCACCGACAGACACTGTTTAAAAAAAGCCAATAGAACTACCAACATAACTTTTAATTCCGAATATTCAATTCTGCCATAATTTCTTAAAGTTGGACCGTCAACTTAATATCTGCTTTATTCGCATTGAATATTTATAATCCTCCTCGCCAAATGTAGTGACATTTGAAAACTGGAAAAATGTCGCGATATTTGCTTAATGCAGTCTTTAAATTTATAGTTCTGCGCTTTGGGACATCGCAAATTCATTGGGAGGGGCTATGAAGTATCTTTAGTAACATTAAACATGCAAACTTTAAGTATAAATACGTAAAAAAATACTATATTTCAGGGGAGATAAAGCTGTGTGGCGTACAAACTCCGTAGCGTAGCGTATTTGGTTCGCTTTAAATCTCGGAGGACGTGGGTTCGATCCTCACGCCGGACAAGAAATCTTTAAGTAAATTCTAAGATTTCTTTCCGGGTCTGGTTGGTAGAGGGACTACCCTCCCTGTCTCGGAAAGCACATTAAGCCGTTGATCCTGATTGTTAATACACCATCTATAACAATCGTATATCAAGGAACGGGCAGCAGCGTTTTCTTGTGTGATACAACATAATCCTGCGGTCAATAACCCGCCTACCAAGCGTTGTGACTACGGCCAATACCCTCCCTCGGGAGGAGGCCCATGTTTAGCAGCGGACGTTATACGGGCTGATGATTATGATGATGATGAAAGCTGTGTGATGTCCGGCTTAGTATAGACCACCCCATGTCTTCCCATGGGTGTCGTAAGAGGTGACATACAGCTGATGAATGGACATCACATCAGCATCTTACAGCAGGACAGCAGCATCTAACAGCTCATTTTTTGAAATCACCATATTATTGCAATCACCATTCCAACCAAGCCAAGTGCGGTGATCTCTCTACGACACAGTATTTTTTTTTGTCCGGGGTGAAATTCATTTACGCATTCCCACCGCCACCACTGCAGCGTATCCGCGCGCTGGCGGTGGGATATGTGGGACTCGCCCTCTCCATAGCGTGGTTTGCTTGCTTATACCACGAGGAGAGGACCCTACACCAGTAAAACCCCCCGGACACTCCTTCAATCTGTCGTTGACGGGGGCAGGGTACGCACGAAGCAATCCGGATCTCTCTACGACCCTGGCATACCAAAGTCTGTTAAGAGGAGGCATGAAGTGAGTTCTTATCCTTTTATTTTCCTTTAATTAGGTACTTAAGAAGTTTAAGTAACTTATGTAAGTTGGCATCGTCATTTCATAGCATATTATAAGTCAAATTTGCGATAATAATTCGATCGAAATGTATCGACGAGTTAGTTTATTCGTCCACGTTATAAAATCTTTTAAATTCCTTTGTATGGTTCCTTCCTCGGTTGCCTCGAAGAGATCACATTTTGTAATAATGCCGCCAATTGTACCTATCTTATTTTAAGTTTAGTTTTAAGTCTATATATCTGTATTTTTCTCTGTGTGAAATTGTACAATGAAGAGTTTACCTATCTTGTTATAAAGGGCCAGTTTATTAATGACTCGCCGCCCCCCGCAAATTCTTCGAGATAAAATAAAGTTTCAATTTACTCCTTAATTTTATTTATTTGTTTGGATAATAATTTCATACAACATAAAAAAGCTTTCGGTTCGTAAGCCGATTTACCTATTTATTGATAGAGCACAAGCCAGCTCTATTTAATCGATAAGTGACACAAACACAGAAAGTTTTCAGTTATTTATTAGGAAATAAATGTCAATAGTTAGTTTCGATTTTGTTTTATTGCCGTCGTTAAAAGACCAGTAAAACATTTACGAATAAAAAGTGTCTAGAGCAATATTTATATGTACGTTTTGGACAAATCTATTATTTGAAGTTTTAAATCAGTCAATAAGCTGAAATATAGCATTCATGTTTAACGACAATATTTGATAAGCTGAGAGAAGTCAATAAAAGCTTTTTAATAATATTTCACGAATTTTATTAATAAGGGTATAGTGCGGTTTCCAGCTTAAAATAGTCCGCCGACTAAGAGACATACACCTGGTGGATAGGCAGCAGCATATTTATCGGTATTATAAATAATCGTAAATTGTGGTTTCGAGCGTAAAATAGTCCGCCGACTAAGGGGCATACACCTGGTGGCTAATCAGCAGCATGTATCACCTCAAAGATTCTCCCATCTTACGATCACCAATCCGCCTATCAAGTGATTACAGTAATATTCCTCAACGATCCTGACTTACCAAAGTCTTTTAAAGATGTGGCTCAAATTCAGCAGTAGATTTTAACGTCCTGATGAAGTAAAATAAATATTCTATTCTTAAGTTCGCACTTCATTCAATATGCTTTTAGTCCTAATGTAGGGGCCCCATTTATTCCCGTCCTAAAACTTATCCAATTTAAAACTATCTTTAATCAATGGCCGGGTTTAGTTAGAATCCAATTGTAGATTCGCTTTTTGCAGCACTTGTATTTTTTGAAAGTAAATGTTCCCTACTTTCATACACATTTAAATTTCATTAACTAAAAGCTCTTAAGTACTGGGTTATCATAAAAACTGGCTAATCATAGTAAATTATCTATACAAATAAATAAAATGGAAGTATCTGTTTTATGAAAGAAAAATGTGAGGTTTTTACTAAATGTGTATAAATATATAGGGATACTTCAGGATAATTATAACAAAAACACAATTTCAAAATAAAATCTGTCTGTTTGTTCTAGGTAATCTCCGTAATGGCTAGACCGATTTTACTTTTGCTCGTAGTAAGCTAATTTCATATTTTTTATTTTGTCTGTATATTTTTTTATCCTTGCATTCCGCCTGATTAGTAGCAGTTCTCAATGCCGCAATTAGGAGCACCCGAAGGTTTTAGTGGGTTGACACTCTCCATGTATCTCCGGTATGATCATCTATGGCCAGAGGAATTCTTCATTCCTCACCGCTACAACGGTGGATATGTCTATAACATTTGCTCTCGAAAAAGGAGCCTCTTTGTCCTCGCGCTGAGAGCTATTATTATTATTATTATTATTCATTTATTTCAGATAATAATTTCTATAAGACACGTTCTTCGGTTTGAGCCAATTCCAAAAAAAGAGATTAATTTCCTGATTGCGCCAAAAGAAGTATAACGACAATAATTCCATAACATAAAAACTACTATTATGCAATTCAAGTGAAAAAATTTAATCTTACAAATCTAGGGTAGGAATAAGAAATAAATAGTTTTAATCTGCTTGAATAATAAATATGTGATTTGGTTTTCATTACTCCCTTACCAACTAGCAACCATCCCACATTTATTTTGCTATCTGCAACGAAAACAGTTTAAGAGCTAAATAGCATATTTCAAAACGAATGATTTAGCTCAACGATATTTTGTAGGTTACATGTACTGGGATGTAATATGGTCTGTATTTTTTGGCGTGACGCCAGACTGGGTAAAAGTTTATGAACATCATAACGAGAAACTGATTTGGCACTAAATTAGTTTTCGATGATACTTAATAAAATATGTTATTTTAAGACTACTTTACTACGCCTTAAATCTTAGAGGTCGTGGGATTGATCCCCACACCGGACAGGATATCTTTGTGTAAATTCTAAGATTCCCTCTCGAGAGGAGGCCTTAAGACTACTTTTATAAATGTTGGGGTAGACGACCTGGATAAGAGACCGCGTCTCAGCAAAGCAAGACGACCCCAGCAGTACAGGATTTCATGAATTATCAGTTCCTGATCCATGCAGGCGTTTGGAGTAGCACTCGGAGGGATTTAGTGGATAGACTCTCTCCCCGTGATTAACATATAATAGCTATGAAAAAGTGAGTCCTATATACTCCGCCAATGTAACGGTGGTTGGCAGGACTAAAGCATTTCACCTCAGAACAAAAAGAAGAAAAAACAAATGAAATGATGCCACCAGGAAAATTTACTGGTGAGTTCCACATCCAATCTTCTCCGGCTGTGATGAATACCTACAGTAAGCTAAATGTGGAAGGTGGAGGACCGAGTATTTTGGCACAAATTAGGGGATTTGTGTTCAGCAGTGGACTGACATGGGCCGATGGATTGGATTATACCTAAATATTGACAACTAGACGTCATTCTACTACGCAATAACGCAAAAACAAAAAAAAATGATTTGGATGACTATTTCACACAGATAGACTACAGCTTCGAGACTATCTAAATTAGCACCCATAAAATACAATTGCACGCAACACCGATCTGCAGCGATTAACAACCGCGGCGCCTTACTATATTTAATTTTATGACATGCAATTTGCGGCGGATCGGAAACGACTCCCATTTCCGGATAAGTCTTTGTTTAAAGTTTATTTTTGAATCTTGATGATAGAAGGTGTGTTTTGTTCTAAAAGGACTCGGAAAGCTATTGTTCTCAGTTGCCGAAAATTATGATTGATGGTTATTGTATTCCAAAGAACAGGAACCATCATTTGGCCTGTTTAAAAGCTACTTACTACTGTAATCAATCCGCCTGCCAAGTCTTAGGTCGGGGCCAAACTGGTACGATGACTGCAACGCGACGGCGATTACATAAAAACGAACACATATAAATATACGGCGGCGGCCGCAGTACAGAAACGACAGCAGAAATTTATTTGTGCGACCTTGACCTAAATGGTAACAGAATTTTCAAGACAACGACGACTTACTATGACAAAACCATGGTCCAATTTAATCTTTGTTCCTGAAAAACCAATAACTATTATAATAATATATTGTACAATAAAAAAAAAAAAGATTAAAATTGTTATCAATGACTGTTTTATTTACACATAACAAAGCACGGTCTCTCGCGTAAATCCCGTTCCCATAGAAACCTCGTCCTCAATTACAGCTCATGAGACTAAAAAATACTGCGGCTTTCTATTGGTTATATAGTTTTCAAAATCTGGTTACTTGATCCAATCATTCTTCTATACAACCTCGCAAAGTAGCCCAATGGCTAGGGCGTCGGACTTGTGATCTTGTGGTCGCCGGTTCGAACCCCACCCAATGCACTACCGTCGTGAACCCACTCGTAACACAAGCATTTTAGCTTAGCACGAAGGGTTAACAAGAATATTAGTAGAATTCAAAACTATGTCAGTAACAATAAAAAAAAAAATAAGGAAGGTCTCCTAATTAATTATGGCTTATGTTTAACTTATCATCAGATATAGTAAAAATGATCACCAAAATTAAACCCGCATTTTAATGTAAAATTGTAACCAAAGTTTCGCTATCGCAAAAGTAGTAAATGATCACCAAAAGTACCTAAATGTTTTACTAATTTACTATTCGGTTCTGGCACTCGCGGCCGCTGCCGCGGCAACGCTCGCTTCGCTCGCTCGGCTCGTGCGTTGTATGGCCGCAGCTCTAACCTAACCTAACCGATTGTCATTTTTCATTGATTTTATTAAGGTAGAAATAGCTCAATAATTTGCTCGCTAAGATTTGGTGATCATTAACTACATTTGGTGTTCGAATACAATTTGAAGTGCAGTCGTGACTAAAATAGCTAGTACTATTATAATTTTAGACTTTATTTTTCTGGTGTCAAGTATATATTTTTGGTGGTCATTATATTTTATCCCATTAATTATTTAGTTCACAATGTTGAAATATAATTTTAACTTTATCTAAATTAATATTACGTAAATAAAATTCAAATCTAACTATTAATACCTAGCATACGGTCGTTAAAGATATTATTAATTCATTCGATTATCAAGTGCTAATCGGGCTGCCCATCACTATCATATCCGGAATGAGATAACGTAATATCCGCAGCACATCCGTCACTTCCGGTTAGAAAACACCTTCAAAATGCCCGATTACAGTCGTTTAGAATATTTGGATAATCGATATTTGATTCAACATAATAATAATTTTGTCTACGTGAAGAGTTCGAGGTAATGTTTTTTTATGTCCATACTAATAAAATGGAAAGACCTTATAGAGGAGCGGTTGGTGGAGTTATTCTACAGAAAATTAAAATCTTTGCCCGGCAGCCGACGACCATTTATTCAAAACTTCTATTGCGCGATACAGGTTAGTTGAGCTAGCATCTCAACTGATGCTAGATGGCGCTGATATTCTTATTTTAATTTGAAATAATGAAATAATGAATTTTTATTCAGCACTTAGGTAATTACATACACTTGAATTATAATGTAAGAAGATGAATTAATAAAAAAACCCCCATAATTAACAGATAATTCTTACTCTATAAAATATCCGACTAGGTAACTTACAGAAGTAGGTAGGCAATAGCAAATCTACAGATTGCGTAGTCCGTTCGTGTGTCCTATGACATTTTTTGCAATTAACCAACCATTATTATTATAAGAAGATATTAAAACCGCATCCAAATTGCAAGTGGTCACATTATATCTAAGTGGCACACACCTGAGGGCTTAGCCTGAAGGCTTATTATGGGGTTTAGGACCACGACCCAGGGTGCCACTGAAGTAAAAAAAGGTAGATATAAAGAGGACAGGATCACAGGCACCGACTACAGGCGCTCAATTACAGGGCAGGGGTAGGGGCGCAACGCGGTCCTCGCCGGGGGAGAATCCTACCCTAGCTAACCTGCAACCTTTCACTAGCTACCTAAGTGGACGACCCGGAGAAAAAAGGAAGAAAGAAACTCCGGGGTTGTTCTTTTTCGTCATCTTTTGTTGTGTTTTAGTAGCTTCCATTTTTTTTTATCAAACTTGTTAACAAGATCTCATTGAATACATTGCAATTTTACTATGTGCGCTGATGTACGCTCTAAAACGTTATCTAAAATTCACGCACATTTTTAAGGAACAAACTACACGAGGTAAATCTCTCGTCATAGAGGACAAAAACTATCACCTCAAATACATCCATCAGCAGGACGATTTGAATGACTACGCCGAGACTAGGTAGCAATATCTACATCCATTCTAAAAATTGGTAATTAAAAAATACAACATCGAGAAGAAATAAAGAGTTGCGTATCTACATTTAATGAAAAGGTTTCCACAGGACCTAGCCGCACCGTAGTTGAAACAGCGTAGAAAGTTAATATGGAATAAGTATAGATTATTTAATAGGATTCGATCCCCACACCGGAAAAGAAATCTTTGTGTAAATTCTAAGATTTCTCACCCTCCGTGCCTCGGAAAGTACGTTAAGCTGTTGGTCCCGATTGTTATAATATCATCTATAATAATCGTATATCAACGGCACGGAACGGGCAGCAGCGTTTCCTTGTGTGTTACAACATAATACTGCGGTCACAAACCCGCCTGCCAAGCGTGGTGACTATGGCAATACCCTCCCTCGAGAGGAGGCCCATGTTCAGTAGTGGACGTTGTACGGGCTGATGATGATGATGATAATTTTATAGAATGAAAATCATTAAATATATAGTTAGCGGCAAACGTGCTACTTCACGAGGCATAATGTCAAGTAGAGCTTCAGCCCTTACAGTTCGCGGGCCTCCGAGATTTGGGGTGTAAGAGTGCCTCGGTAAGTTCAAAGTTAACTAAGGTTCAAAAATAACTCGTTTATTATAAAAGAACTCCTGAAAAAAAAAATGGTCTGCATATGATATGCATTTTTATATTCAGCTTGAAATAGAAATAGCACAAGTCGCATAGCAGGTGTATATGTCATGGTTATTATTTTAATCTCTACATGAGCAATGAAGATCTAAATAGCTTTGTGGAGAAGTAAAAAACGGGAACAGAACCTTCGTTACTATTTCCAGGAAACTCGAGTGAGTCATTATAATAATTATGCGTGTTCTAAAGGCCACTGTGTCTTGTTTTACTTAGTTGTATGGCTATAGCACAGTATAGCTGTAGTAGGTCTAAATCTACTAATATATATGTTACGGCTAATAGCCGAAGTGCGGCTACACCTAGTTTTAGCCGGCTACAACTAGGTGCAGTCGGCCACATGCGTTTATAAATCCCTGTTCGACTCTATTGGTTTAGGTTTAGGATATTTTTATTTTAACCACCCCAACATCTTTTTGTCCCTTGCATAGGTAGTTTAATTTAGAGTTAACTTAGAGGAACTTATAGGAACTTATTAAGGTTGACCTAAGTTTAACCGCAAGTTGTCGGCTGCACCTAGTTGTAGCCGGCTAAAACTAGGTGTAGCCGCACTTCGGCTATTAGCCGTAACATATATACACTGTGTTTATTAGGGTAAAAACGGGACCCTATTACTAAGACTTTGCTGTCTGTCTATCACCAGGCTATATCTCTGGCAGAACCACGATAGCTACACAGTTGAAATTTTCACAGATGATGAGTTTCTATTAATATTTAAGGGAGGCTCCCATAGAATAAACTATTTATTTTCCCCCTTTTTTGCTCGATATCAATTACGGTAACAGGTAGACGCTTGAAAACGGTACGGAACCCTTCGTGCGCGAGTCCGACTCGCACGTGGCCTGTTTTTTAGAAACTAAAATAACATTTGTTTTTTTTTTCTTTTTTAACGAAATAACTTCCGCACTAGAGACTTTATCATTGTATTGCGGGGGAATACAAACAATTAATTCGCAGACTCAAAGCACACCGACACTCAGACCATCCGTGGTTCACACAATTAATTGTCCCAGCTGTGAATCGAACTTAAAACACCAGGTCTCGAAAGCAACTACCGTAACCGCCGGGCCAGTGCAGTCTAAAAATGCCGAAAAAGAAGTATTTGACACGCCACTACACAAGAAAATATACTTCCTCATTCCTGAAAAGCAACTGAAATATTTACGATCCACATTTTACATTAAAAAGGTAAGTTTCCCTTTGGCGATTGTTAGGAATATTAAAATGCAAGAAGACCCTTGAAGAATACAATTGAGCGTAGTATTTTTTTGTTTTGGCACTTTTGCATGCTGACATGGATGAAAGATGAAAGTGAGTAATTAAAATGAACATCAAACGATTGATGTCCTCAACATTTGATCACGATAAAATATAAAATGAAACTGAAATTTTATTCTGAACCCGTAACTCCACTTGGGTAAAATGACATATTAATTACAAACGGGACCGACAGTTTAATTTGCTACGTTGAGAAATTTTCTTAATTATAGCGATGGCGAGAAGTAGTTTTGTACATGAAGTCCATGTTAGGAAGTTTGGAAGCAGAGGTTATTCATCTACTAAGTACTATTTAAATAAACATAAAAATAGGATATATATAACCTTTGATAATAGTCTTACTCAATAATATTTAAATCAAGAATGTCATTAACTGGCGGAGAATTTCATTTGCGACTTATAAATTATTTTAAATAACACCATCTATTGACACCGATTTGTACTAAAATAAGATGTACTAGCAAAGTACGTGAACAGGTTCATTTATGTATGTATAACAAAATAATTAAGGTAGAAAAACTAAGAAATCTTAAACTAACTGTAATATTACTTCTGAGGTTTTCTACTAAGTGATTTTTGAAAGCTAACAATTAATTCAGTCACCATTTACACAGCTGTCAAGTGAATGAAAAGCTAATAGGACCGTTTTTATAATGGCTTATACACCTGCTAGTTAACTATAATAACAGCTCTTATTGCTTAAGAAATAAAGTATATTTTCGTAAGTTTCTATACTGCTTTTACATGAAACCCATAACTGAACTAGAACTTTCAAGGTCGATTACCATACACACTTAAAAGACTAGACCGGATCCATAAAACGCTGCACCTTATATTTAAATTTTAGTTTAAAAATAAAAGGGTCTGAAATGTGTTTAAGAAGGCTGAAGACTATTTATATTATTAGCGGTTTCATGGATCCGAAGTCCGAGAGACCCGTTAACAGTGGGTTAAGTTTACGGGACTACATAAACACACCGAAATATTCTATTTAAAAATTCGATATAATCTACGACTTTCAAAAGTTCAAATTTCATAATACCAAATAGTCACAATGCCTATAGTAAAAATCCAGAAATTATGGTCAGGCTACAACGAATTCTCAATTTTTTTTATATTTCGGATTATTATTGATTTGGATTATTTATGGTTCAGCAGATACCTGTGTTGAAATACGTTGTATTGAAAAAAAGGGATTTATGATAATACATTTTATGATAAATCGATGTTTCTAATCATTTGGAATTTCAAATATCGGCATTTTAAAATGTTGAGTACAGCAATTAAGTTTGCAAATTTCTCGTCAGCGACCAGCCACGGTTTCTGTCACCAGACAGGGAGCCCTGTTAAGAAGTAAAAACTTGTTGTATGCCCCATAAGTCCGTCCATAAATCGTACTCTTTGCTATTTCTTCACAAAATATGTAAAATTGTATTCTATGTATCCACTAAAACCTAGTATCAAACCGATGGGTTTTAATGGTTAATACATATGTAAATAATACAATAAGTATAAAGAGAATATAATAAGGAGAATAACAGAATGATAAGAATTCTCAACGCTCAATTGGTCCAAGAGAGCTCAACGCGAGCAACGCCAGAGGGTGGGTACCAGAACGGTGCGCCCACCAATACCTGGCACATTCATAAAATTGGCATCTAGGAGCACGGGGGCCTTAGTGGGTACGCCCTTTCCTCATAGTATGAATAGTATACTATTAGCATAATTATAATTGTTTTGATGCATTTCGTGACGTCACCGGCCAACGGGTATATAAAGCCTCGCTCGCCGGTCGACACTTCACTTGACTGTCGGTCTTCGAGCAGAGAGGTTGTTGAGCGGGTGATCGGTGCGATTTGCAGTAAGTCATTTTACGATTATTTTTCATTTATTTGCTTTGGTTATTTTGTTGGATTAATTGCTGTTTGTTGTGTATAAAATTTGTAATTAATAAATTAAGTATTTTTGGAATATAAGAAAGTTAAGTTGTGCAATTGTTGTTTTTTTTAAATCAAATATTCGCTTGCCGCTAAAATCAGAAGTGTGATAAAGGTCTGTGCCCACACACACCTTATTTTTTTTTGTTCGTTATTTTAAAAAATCAAACAGCAGTTGGTTTAACTTAATTATGCCACGTTCATCTCGTTCACGGGAAAAATCTGTCGAATCACCGCGGCGCCATAAGAAAAAGCGTCAGCATAGCAAATTGCGCCGACGCCATCATAAATCTCGCTCCATGAGTCATAAACGTAAATCTCGTGCGCAGTCTCGTAGATCTCGCTCATGCTCTAGTAGCCCTAGATCTCGTTCGCGTACACGTGATAGTTCCGTCAAGCTAGCGTTAGGTTCAATCTTAGCGCGACTTAATGCTATTGAGGAAAGCAACGCGAGTGTCTCACAGATTCCGACGCGTTCGAATCGTTCCGTCACTCCCCAACGTAATAATAAATCGCCATCTACAAATCAAACTCTGCTAGATGCGCTTTCGTCTTTCAGTAAAATAAAATCGCGTAATTATTATGTGTCGAACTTTGACCCGGTAGTCAATAATTTCGATGTATGGTTTGACGAGGTCGAGCGTGCTAGGTTGGCAAACAATTGGGAGGATTCTGAATGCTTATCTCGTGTAGCTCATTGTTTAAAAGGAGATGCAAAAACATGGCTCAATGAGTGGAGTAGCAACGATCGAACGTGGTCTAACTTTTCAAAAGAATTTAAGTCACTTTGCCCACGGAAAATAGATTATGCCCAAATACTATTTGAGGTTATGAACAGTAATTCGGATAAATTCTCTTCTTACGCGGAATATGCACGCCGATCTTTGCTACGTCTACGCATGGTTCAAGGCCTAAGTGAAGAGCTTATGATTGAAATAGTAATTCGTGGTATCAATGATGTGCAAATTAAGGCAGCCGCCTCAAATGCAAATTTGACATCCAAAAACTTGGTTTCTTTTCTTGCCATATATGTCAAGCCTGGTCGTAGTAAATTCGATAGTCGTTTTGCCAACAATGCGCCTAAGAAACGATATGTTGACCGATCTGAAAATAAATGTTTCACATGCGGCGAGGCTGGGCATAAAAGTGTAAATTGCTCTAAGAAACGAAAAGTAACAGAAACCAGCGGTAAATTAACTTGTTTGTTTTGTAAAAAAATTGGTCATAAGGAATCTGACTGTTTCGCTAAGGCTCGCTCCGAGAACCAAAATAATAACCAACGTAAGGTAAACTTATGTAAAGAAACCTCATCTCAAACAGCTAAGAACAATGATATAAGCACAGCAGTGATACAGGGAATACCGGTGGATATTTTGATTGATAGTGGTGCCCTCAATGTGTCCCTAATATCATCAAACGTACTTAAATATTTCAGTTGCTCGCGTAAACCTACTTATTGTGTATTAAAGGGCATAAGTGACAACGAAATTATTTCTCGTGAATATGTTACACTCACAGTCGAATTTAAAAACATTGCGCTTGATGTTGATTTTATTATTGTACCCGCATCATACATGAATACCAACATTATTATCGGAACAGACGTCTTAAATAGGGATGGAGTAACGTTCATGCGAACCAAACACGAACAATATTTGACACATACCCCCAACATAGTTTCTAAAGTAAATTCAGTCGAAATTGACCGATCTCAGATAAATACGCCCCTTAAAGGAGCAGAACTAGTTTCTTTGATGACGGTGATAGATAAATTCGCTCCATATCTTATATCGGGTACTGCTACAACTACCGTTACAACCGGAAAAATGCACATACATTTAACTAGTGATGTACCGGTCGTTTACCACCCTTATCGCTTGTCCTACCAGGAAAAGCTTAAAGTCCGCGAGATAATTCGCGACTTATTAGACAAAGGGATTATTAGGGAATCTAACTCTGAGTACGCTAGCCCAATTATCCTTGTCAAAAAGAAGGATGGAACCGACAGGATGTGTGTTGACTTTCGAGCACTCAATCGCATTACGGTTAAGGATAGATATCCTCTTCCACTTATCGAAGATCACATTGATCGCCTTGGGGGCTCGAAATTCTTCACGAGTCTGGACATGGCGTCTGGTTTCCATCAGATTCCGATAGATGAGGGCTCTATTCACAAAACAGGTTTCGTTACGCCAGAATCACACTACGAGTACCTTAAAGTACCCTTTGGACTCTGTAACTCGCCAACAGTCTACCAAAAAATAATTAATAACACTCTTCGCAAATATATCGAGTCAGGACACGTTCTGGTGTATATTGATGACGTCCTCATTTTGAGTATGACGACTGATGAGGGGATTAAACTACTTCATGAGGTCCTGCAAACCCTTACTGCTGCCGGGTTCTCGGTAAATCTGCGAAAGTGCTCCTTTCTCACAACCGAAGTTGAATACTTAGGCCGTGTCATATCACATGGTCAGGTTAGACCGAGCCCTCGAAAGATTGATGCTCTGACAAAGACCCCTACGCCCAGTAACGTTAAACAAGTTCGCCAATTTCTTGGCCTGGCAGGGTATTTCCGTCGCTATGTGGAGGACTATGCGACGAAGACTGCATGTATCTCACGACTTACAAAAAAAGGGGTTAAGTTTGAATGGGGACAACAACAAGACGAAATTCGTCAATACTTAATAAATCGCTTAACCAGTGAGCCAGTACTTGCAATCTTCGACCCTATTCTTCCCACAGAACTCCACACCGACGCCAGTAGTACCGGGTATGGGGCTGTCCTGATGCAAGTGCACCCTGATGGTAGTAAACGCGTTGTAGCTTATTTTAGCAAGATGACGCAAGGGGCGGAAAGTAGATACCACTCTTATGAGTTGGAGACTCTGGCAGTCGTCAGGGCATTGCAGCATTTCAGACATTACTTAATTGGTTTAACGTTTAAAATCATAACTGACTGCAATGCTCTGAAGGCTACTGAGCGTAAGAAGGATCTTCTTCCTCGAGTGGCGCGTTGGTGGATGTATCTGCAAGATTTCAATTTTTCAATTGAATATAGGAAAGGGGTTATGATGGGTCATGCAGATTATCTGAGCCGAAATCCAGCGGTCGCGCAAGTCAATCACATTGAAAAGCCTTTGAACTGGGCGCAGATGGCTCAGTCTGCTGATAATGATACTCAAGACCTTATACAAAAACTAAGAGATGGTCTTTTGGACTCGTGTCGATACGTTTGTCAAAATGATTTGTTGTACTACCGATATTCACCAGTGGGTGAAGAATCACGATTGTTATGTTTTATACCTCGCGGGCATCGACTAAGTTTGTTGCGTGTCTTTCACGACGAGCATGAGCATATTGGAGCGGACAAAACATTCGATTTAATTTTAAAACATTTTTGGTTTCCAGGCCTTAAGCCTTTTGTTAGAAAATATATTTCTCATTGCCTTATTTGTCTTTCTAAAAAGCGTGCACCAAGAGCTCCACTACAACCCATAACGTCATGGGAAAAATCTGAAATCCCCTTCAATACTGTTCATGCCGACGTGTTGGGACCGCTACCAGAATCTAACGGATACAAGTTTGTGTTTGTATTAGTAGACTCATTTACCCTATGTACAAGCAAGATACACTTGAACTAAAACGCGTTTTTAATTGTGCTGTGTCCCTATTTGGTGTACCTAAGCTTTTAGTGTGTGATCGAGGCCGTATGTTTGAAGCCTCTAGCTTTGTTGACTGGATATCCGAAATGGGTTGCGATGTACACTATATTACGCCTGAAATGCATCATGCAAACGGGCAAGTAGAACGTTATGTACGCACCGTCCTCAACCTAATTCGAATTGAAAGTCGAAACAAAAATACTACTTGGTCTGATACTTTAAATAAAATTCAGTTAGTTTTAAACATAACCAAACAAAAGACTACACAGGTGTCTCCGTTATATTTGTTAATCGGTACGAATGGAACAACTCCTGTGATTCGTGCGCTGATCCGCGAAGTCGCAATTGAAAGTGCTAACCCAAATCGCGAGGCACTACGTGAAATGAGCAGGAGCCGAGCCAAGGAATTGCTTAAAAACAACCAACACAAGCAAGATTCCAATGTCAACCGTCGTCGACGCCCTCCCCGAGTGTTTCAATTAGGTGATCGGGTTTTTGTTATCAAGTACTCCCAATCTACCGGGAAACTCGACTCCGGCATGAGAGGGCCTTACCGCGTTATAAAGGTTCTGCCGAGCGATCGCTACGAGCTCAAATTGATAAGTGGAGCTCGTGGCAAAACCACCCAAGCAGCAGCACAGTATATGGTGCCTTGGAAGGGAGAGTGGTGTCCTGAAAGTTGTGCCGCATTCTTTGAAAGTAAGTTAATTGTTAACCTATTTTCTTATGATTACAATCGTTTGTGCTGCACATGTGTGCAGATTTGTATTTTGTATGTGGCGCGCGTGGATGTGCAAACCAGAAGTCGGCCCGAGTGGAAGAATACCGAGTGGTGTGGCAACTATAGCTGCGCGGACACTCGTGTAGTAGTGCTATCTGGGCGTGTGGTTGTGTTAGCTGAGCGTTGGCGATGCTCCTGGTAGCACGCTGGCACTGAAGGAAGCAGCTGGCTAAAGCGCTAGTCTGTTTTCTGATGAATTTGGGGCTTCATGCCTTGCAGACGCATTTTTTAATGCGTAGGGGCCATGTGCCTTGCAGACGCATTTTTCAATGCGTAGGGGCCTTGTGCCTTGCAGACGCATTTTTTAATGCGTAGGGGCCTTGTGCCTTGCAGACGCATTTTTTAATGCGTAGGGGCCTTGTGCCTTGCAGACGCATTTTTCAATGCGTAGGGGCTTTAATGCCTTGCAGACGCATTTTTCAATGCGTAGGGCTTTGCCCTGCAGACGCGTTGAGAACGCGTATGGACTTTTGGGTCCTGCAGACACGTGTGGGGTTTAACAGATCTGATAGAAAAGTATGAGTACGAATGAGATACATGATAGTGGATGTATGACACAAAGAATGTTTGTGGAGAACCGTAATTATAAGCTAAGTGTGCATCTGTGCTTAATGAGGGCCTTGAATGTGTGATGGATGAAAGAATAGGCAACTGTTTGTTACCTATGTGTTTTATAATCTGTGTTCTCATTAACAGACTCTGACGACAGAGATGATGACAGCGAGGCTGGCCCTTCATCTGGCCCTGCTATGAACTTTCGCAATTGAAATTTCGAGATTGCGGCCGTGGGCGGCGCACTATCAGGATAGGCCGTATTAGCATAATTATAATTGTTTTGATGCATTTCGTGACGTCACCGGCCAACGGGTATATAAAGCCTCGCTCGCCGGTCGACACTTCACTTTTTTCACGACGATTCGCCGCGCCGTCGAGGAAGCAACATCTCCGTACAACGCTCGGACCGCACCTCTGCCGCCTACCGGCGGAACCTGGAACTACTTCGACACCCCGCCACAACAGTGACGGGAGTGTCGAGTAGCGGTCGCGTGACGCGCGCCCCCCCGATACCCGCGGGCTGAAGAGCCCCGCCCCCCCCCTGCGCACCTCACCGCGTAGCTTCGGCCCCCCGGAAAGCGGGGCACACTGCTGTATCGGCCTCCGGTCTGCCACCAGCGGCAAGCCCCGGAGGTTCGGTGCAGTGGGTGCTCTGTAGCCGGGGCACCCCCCGAGGCACGCGCTGCGCACCCCCCCCCCCCCAGGGGAAGAAGAAACCCGGCGAGATGTCGGGGCAACCGCCCCCATCAGCCGCGCGTCGGGCCACCCGGCCCCAACCACCGCCTACGTCCGGCGTGAGACGGCGGGTGTTCTCCCGGTCGACGCCGGCCGCTGTTAGGTCCATGATGGACCGAGCGGTGGCCGCCGATCGGGCGACCCACCGGACCACGCCGCCCGAATCACCCCTGCCGGAGTCGCCGGCATCACCACCAGGAGCGGGGGAGGGCCACTATGCGACCCACCCCCACCCGCAGCCGCCCCCCCCGGGCCCAACCGGGACCCAGCGAACCGCCCCGGCCCGGTTATACTGGCCGGACTGGACGGACATATTACCACCCGCGCCAACACCGCGCGAACTGCCCACCCTCCCCTTGACCCCCGTGCCGCAGAGCAAGGCGGCCGTCAGGAGGGAGCCACCGGCGACGAAGCCAGCCCCGCCTGCGCCACTCCCACAGAGGGCGCCCAAGGCGAAGGCGGCTAAACCGCCGGCTACCCGCACCGCGACGCCCACGCTTCTCCTGACCCCCGTGCCGCAAAGCAGGGCGGCCTCTAAGAGGGAGCGCCCGCCTGCGACTCGACAACCACCCCCGCCTGCGCCTCTGCAACAGAGGGCGCCGAAGGCGAGGAATCAAACCCCATCCCGCTGCCCCGCGCCGCCGACATCCGTTGCGCCGGGAAGATTTCCTTCCCCGCCGCAACCCTTCAAACGGGTCGACCTGGAGAGGACGCCCCCGTTCGTCCTCCCCGGTCCCCAAATACCGGAAGGGTCCCCTATGGAGGAGGGCCCCTCATACGCCGCCATGGCGGCATCGCCGCGCACATCGCCGCGCCCCACGCCGCGTGCATCGATGCAGGCCTCGCCACGCCTCGACGCCGTCCCCGCCGCTGCCACCACCACCACCGACGCCTCCCTGAAGCCAACCGGTCGCAGGTTCCCACCCTTTGTGGTGGAGAAACTCCCGGATTGGCCGCGACATCTCAGGGAGATGAAGAAAGCCCTCGGCCACACCCCGAACGCACGCCCGTATGGGAGGGGTGTGCGATTCATCCCGAGGACCGAGGAGGAGTACCGCTACGTCCAGCGGTACTTGTACACGCTGGACCAAGCGGAGACCCCTTGGTTCTCCTACACCCTTCCCGACGAGCGGAGTTTGAAGGTGGCCATCCGAGGGCTACCCGTCAACACCCAGCCGGAGGAGATCGAGCGCGAACTGACTGAGCTCGGCTTTAAGCCTGAGCTCGTCCGACCAATTCGCGCTCGTCAAGGACGCCCCGGCTGCATTTTCTTCGCGCAGCTGGCGAGGACTGCAAACCTCATGCCGGGCATATACGAAGTCACCGAGCTTCTGTGTATGCCCGGTGTGAAAATCGAGGCGTGGCGCGGGAAAAAAGGCCCTGCGCAATGCCACCGCTGCCAACAGTTCCGGCACTCGTCGCACCACTGCCACAGGCCGATTGCTTGTGTGCGGTGCGGCGAGCATCACAACGCCCGGGACTGTACGCGCCCCCGGGAGGAGCCGCCGACGTGCGCCAACTGTGGTGGGCCGCACACGGCCAATAACACCCAGTGCCCGGTCTTCCGGCGAGAAACTCGCAATAGGAAGGCCGGGACTGTCGCCAGGACCACCACAGGCGTTAGGCCTGTTGCCCACCGTCAGGTTGAGGAGGGGAACGCCCCGACCTCCCTGATGGCTGCCGCCAACGCCCCTGGGGGGCGTTCAAAGAAGACAAAACGCCAGCGGAAGCGCAAGGCGAAGGCCCGGATACAGAAGCCCATAGAACCGACGACTGCTGTGGTCACCGCCCCATCGGAGGGGACGAAGGCGAAGCAGCAGCCGGCACGAGACCCCAAGATGGCCAGCGTTATTGGTACCCTCCAGAGGGTGCTGATCGCGCTCCAGGAGCAGCGGGACCCCACCCAGCTGATCCTGCAGTGCCTCCTCGAGGCGTACCAATAGCGCGGAGAGGTCTCCTGCGCCCCCCCCAGACTAGACTACCGCTCCCTTCACCTGTCGGCTGACGGTCGCCCCCGGGGACATTTCCCTGGCGGGCTTGACCTCGCCACACACTGAAGGGAGCGACGAACACCGGACTTGACGCAAGCGCCGCTAGCATGTTGGTCGCCCCTTCGGACTCGTCTGAAGGGGCTTGACCTCGCTAGCGGCGCCAACAAAGACATGGACGATCACGAGGGCCCTCGGGGCCCCCACCCAAGGACCCACCTGTTTTCACAGGTGGCGATTGATACCACCAAAAAGGCCAATGGCCTGAAGAGTTTCCCCGGGGCTCACTAGAGTCTCCGTGGAAGACCACAATGGAGACACTTCACTTGACTGTCGGTCTTCGAGCAGAGAGGTTGTTGAGCGGGTGATCGGTGCGATTTGCAGTAAGTCATTTTACGATTATTTTTCATTTATTTGCTTTGGTTATTTTGTTGGATTAATTGCTGTTTGTTGTGTATAAAATTTGTAATTAATAAATTAAGTATTTTTGGAATATAAGAAAGTTAAGTTGTGCAATTGTTGTTTTTTTTAAATCAAATATTCGCTTGCCGCTAAAAATACTATTACCCACCGCTGCTAGAGGGTCGCTACGCTCTGGATACGTAAAAATAAGGGTAATGATAATATTAATTTACTAGTCATATCGCCATTTTACCATGACATCATGTGACCTATTTTATGACACATACCTATATAATAAGCTTTCTTAAAGTACTTAGCATTAAGCTTGACCTAATCACCTACATAATTACAATAGCGTGAGAAAGGAGCTCCAATTGTTTTTTTTTTTTATTACTTTTACAACAAGTCACACACTAAGAATACGAGTGTGTCCACGTTATATATTTATTTTGCATGTCATCGCTCTTTTTCTCTCTAAATAATTAAGTAAAGAATTAGTACCTATTATATATATAGGTGAACATACAATAATTATTTTAAACTATAGTTTCATACATCTCCAATCTTTGAAGGCGCATACATCATCATCAGCCCGTACAACGTCCACTACTGAACATGGGCCTCCTCCCGAGGGAGGATTTTTCCATAATCACCACGCTTGGCAGGCGGATTGGTGACCGCAGTATTATGTTGTAATACACAGAGAAACGCTGCTGCCCGTTCCCTGGTATACGCTTGTTATAGATGATGTTATAACAATCGGGACCAACGGCTTAACGTGCTTTCCGAGGCACGGAGGGTAGTCCCTCAACCAACCAGACCTAGAAAGAAATCCTGGAATTTACACAAAGATTTCTTGTTCTTGGGGATCAAACCCACGACTTCCGAGACTTAAAGCGAGCCAAATATCGCTACGCTACGGAGGTTGTCGTTTTCGTTGAAGGCACATTAATAAGAATAAGAATATTGAAGAAAGAGGCATGTGCCTATATATAAAAAGATCCTCACGATCGTTATAGTCACCTCTTACGACACCTATGGGAAGACATAGATCTTCTCTCCCCGGCGACAATCTGGCCACGGGTGCCACCGGAGGGTGTCTCAGAAAGCCTCCTTCCTAGTTCCTCACCAGCGGCGAACAGAAGAGTACTCGGGGGTTTTTAGTGGGCAGGGTCCTCTCGTCATGGTATGACTAGCATACCACTGCTATGGAGAGGACAAGTCCCACGTACCCCATCGTGGGAACGCCGCAGCGGCGGAAAAAAACGGTGGTCTTCTCGAAGAAGCAAACCACACGGCATGGTCTACGTTAGTGTAGGTAATTATGATAACAAAGCTGTCTTACTTAAAATACGATTAAGATTTATAGTAGCAATTATTCTGCAATTAGTCCAACGATTTACTGAAACATTAAGCAGCTTAGTTGATTGCCTTTTGGTAGAAATAATGGTTTTCACACTACATTAGAAGACCTAGCCTGGGCTTAAACTATGTGCTAACTTCAGCAAATCTATTTAAGTATATCGATTTTGTACTTCAAAAAAAAAGTGTTTTCGTATTTCAATCAGAAAATTTATTTAAAGAAATGTTGTCTGCAGCCATTATAAGTAGCGAATCTCGTGCTAAAACCGCCTTGGGAAGCGTTCAGTTCGTTTTATAATAATGTTCATGATACGTTTATACATTACAGGGTTTATACATTAGTATAAACCCTGTCGCTCATATCAGATAAATGTCATACCGCGCAATACCAAGGTTAAATTGTAGATTATGTTAAACGTAAATGTATACAAACGTTAATTAACTTGGAACAAATAACTAGTGCATATCTTTTTAAGGAAATAATCTATATTTATTAATTATAATAATATTTTTTGGTAGGTAATCCAATTGACGGACTTAATAGATTTATTTTATTCTTCATGCATATTCAACATTTAGCAAAAGCGCCTTAATAATAATAATATAACAATTGACTTTATGTTGTTAAGCTCCTAAATGTTGCTTAACTAAACACAGTTTAGTATGTTAAGGGTTTCAAAGGCTTATCGCACAGCGGTAGGACATTTTCGCTTCACGAATTACTGTGCTAAATTCTAAGGTCCCTTGATAAACCCGACACTAAAATGATCCTACAAAAGATAACTATGACATACAATGGAGGTCGCTTCTCTGTATTTGTGTAGCAAATGTTATACCAAGGTCATGGGTGACGAGTTTTTATATAAAATCCTTTGTACTTTGTTTTTGCCATTTCATGGGCTTAAAGGCGTACAAGGGTCCAAATTCCCCTCTTATTAAATCTATACTTATACAGGGTGTCCCAAAAGGTTAAGTAGCTGGGAAAGGGGGTGACAGGGGTGGACACAATGGTCAATAGAAAAATTTAAAAAAAATCCGCTCTGGGTATTTAAAAAAAAAATGGCATTTTTTTTAAAACTTAAAATTTTACACCTTGTTATTTTTGATGTTGATGTTGATGACCTTGTTGTTATTGAAGATTACATAACAGCATTTTTTTTAAATACAGCCATATTTGTAGGTACAGTTGGCACAAGGTGTAAAATTTTTAGTCTTTTAAAAAATGCCATTTATTTTTTTAAACACCCAGAGGGAAATTTTTTATATTTTTCTGGTGACCCTTGTGACCATCCCTATCACCCCCCTTCCCAGCTACGTAATCTTTTGGGACACCCTGTATATAAAGCTAAACAGTTTGTTTGCTTGAACTCGCCAATCTTAGTTATTTATTTATTGATTATAATACTAGCTTCCTGCGCGCGGTTTTACCCACGTAACTCCCGTTCCCTTGGAAACTTCATTATTAAATATAGCCTATAGCCTTCCTTGATAAATGGGTTATCTAACAATGAAATAATTTTTCAAATCAGACCAGTAGTTCCTGAGATAAGCGCGTTCAAACAAACAAACTCTTCAGCTTTATATATTAGTATAGATTAATTACAGGTCACATGTATACATTACAGTATCATAGAAAATAGAGTCAGTAGTCAGTGTCTATATTTATTTTACTTCTTCTTCTCCTTCTTCCTGCCCTTATCCCATATTTATTGGGTTCGGCGCAACACGTTTGTTTCTTCCATTCTGTCCTGTCACCCGTCATACTATCACTAATTCCATTTTCTTTCATATCACTCTTCACACAATCCATCCATCTTTTCTTTGGCCTTCCTCTCCCTCTCCATCTCCATATATTTATGATATTGGGATTAAAAAAAATATTTAATTGTAAGATAGCCCATTTATCGTGGAAGGCTATATGTTATATTTGCTTATAGGGCTATGAACTATAGGATGATTTTCACCATAAAAAAACTACGATATCTAAGAATAACATAGCCTCCTATATTTAATCATGAAGTTTCTATGGGAACGGGACTTACGTAGGTGAAACCGCCCTCTACTCCCGTTCCCATAGAAACTATTGGTTTATAAGCTTCCCACGCGCGGTTTTACTCGCGTTACTCCCGTCCCCGTGGGAACTTCATCATTCATCAAAAATATTCGAAAACGGTTCAATTGTTTCCAATGAACATACATACATACATACATATAATCACGCCTTTCTCCCATGGGGGTAGGCAGAAACTACAGAACGCCACCTGCTACGATCTTTACACACTCCCTTTGCCTCGTCCACGTTCATACATCTGGTCATACTCGCACGCCGGTTGCGAGTACTCCGCACCTGACCTTTCTGAAGAACATCCAATGAAAATAATCAAAATTTATCTTTTTTTTAATTCGTATAGACAATCTAAGCAACCTGTGCAAGAAAGCGCCGTCAAGACTTTAACCTTGACTCAAGTGTGTCGCCGGTATATTGCAGAACTATCAACACAAAAACATTTTAGGAGAGTTGTCTGTTTGTCATCTGTCTTTGTATGTAGAAACTAAATACGTATAAATACGGCTGGTGCAATAAATTCTATCCTCTAGACATTACATCGTTAATAACAACGGGGTACGGAAAAGAATCGTTGAATGTCCTATCGAGGACATTGCTGATATGTTATGTATGAACGGTTATTTCAAGTGGATTGTGAATTATTGTGAATGATATCTGATGCGGAGCCAAATATTTTTTTAGTTAAAAGTAAAAAGAATTTTCGTATCTCAATCTAATTTATTAATACTAGAGTATTAAAAGTGGTAGTTATCTAAATACCAATATACCATACCATGCATACCAACTTCTAATACATCAAAATATAATGTCAATACAGTAATCTTAATATCCAGTGAAGTAACGACGCTAATATACAGCCGCAGAGTTTTTTCGGGAACTACTGATCCGATTTGAAAAACCATTCACTATTAGGAGGCTTCATTGTCCAGGAATAACATAGGCTATATTTAATTATGAAGTTTCCACAAGAACGGGAGATACGCGGGTAAAACCTTGCGCAGGAAGCTTGTATTACAATATAGATAAAAAATATGATTTCAAAACAATAATCCTAAATACAATATCTCTTTTTTAACATAAATCCCGGACTAGGGATATAAATCCGTGTGTAACATCTTGTATTTTTATTTACCATCAACTTCTACTTCATCAAGTTGCATAAGGCTTTGAAGCTTAATGAAGTGAAAAGAACAGACATTTTTCAGTATAAAGTGGCTCTTGAGGAACTCGGGTCTAGAATACCACTCAAACTGAACGGTCACTGTAGTGCCAACAAATGTTTAAAAAACGATTGTTTAGTTAAACGAATTATCTCGAGTATAATATTTAAATTTAATTTATAGGTAATTTTAAAAGAAGCAACACATGGCAAATCCAAGTAAGGATCACTTTATGCAATAATTCTCACGTACCACGACAACACCACGTCGCAGGGACTAAATGTGGTAAAGTCGCAGCTTTAATGTAATAGTGACACAAAATAAGGTTATGGTTCAACACAAATTGATCTGTAATATAATATCACTAAAATTCATTATTGTAAAGTTACACATTTGGATTCATGACTATCACATTAAAGCAGCGAAGTGTACTAATACGTTTTCGATATAAAACATGGTCCCGTATTGTGGTTATAGTCTAGTTATCGTATGTGTGGGTCGATGCCTGACTTTACGATGGATCATACGCAGTTTTGTCACTTATTCTTCTTACAAAAAGTATCCATGATTTTTAACTGAATATTCTTCCTTTTTAATACCACTCCCGCAATAAGGAAGTAAATCCCTGTTTATTGGGTAACTTTACAAACACACTATTCAAGAGCACAAAGATAACCTAGACTCTGAACAATTTTTGTTTAAATCTTCGCTAAATCTTTTTCCCGGGTAGGAAAATCAAACAAGCACCAGGTCTCAAAAGCAACTCTCGTAACCCAGTGGTTACGTGGGTGGCTCAGTAGCCACCGCACCGGTGCAGTGTAGAAAGCTATTAGTGGATGGTTAAAAAATTTAAATATTTCCAAATTTTTGCTTAATAGTTTTAGTTGTGTACTAAAACTAAACTAGCCAGTGAGCACCAAAGATTTTATAATTATAGACAGATTTTCTTTCACACGCAAAACTTTATCCGTAAAACAAGAGATTTGCAACATTCCTTAAGTCAGCTGATCCCAAACTTTGGTACTAACCTCAGTTATTATAGTTCAAAGTCTTACTCAAAGTTGAAGTTTCTTAACTATGATCCCATTATAAACTTTATTAACCTTAAAGGTTCACTTAAATTAGCAGCAACAGGTACTTTGAATTATAACTTACTTATAAATAACATAAACCATATAACGGTATTGTAATATCCTTTTTTTGTTATTCAAATGTCAAATTTTATGGAATGGAATGAGTGATGGGATGGGAACCATTTTTAATTCCCGGCCTTTGGTGCGATGGGTTATATTTTTTATTTTGAGCCTTTGCTTAGTCATAATGAAAAACAAAGGCAGCTCTGTTATTTTGTTTTCTGGAACGACTAAGTACATATTAGAACCTTATTGCTTTACATGTAGTGAAACTTGGTCTTAAATAATGTATTCTAGTAGAAGATCCGAACCTACATCGAACTTCACCTAGCTCATAATAGAATAAAGCATGTTTTATAATGAATTGAATATCTTAAAAAATACACTAAAAATGGGTTGGCTAAGACTTTTTTTTATGATTTTTAATTAAATGTTTTCAACAGTTACCTGTTGCTGTTGTTAACTATAGCAAACATTTAATTAAAAATCATAAAAAAAAAAAAAAGATAATAAATAAATTTTATTCTGACTACAAGTATAAAACGTTCTGTTCAGGATTTTTTAGCCAACCATATTTAATATATTTTCTAATATACTTAATTTATTATAAAAGATGTTTCATTCGATTACCAGCTCGGTAAGGTCGACGTAGGTTCCGATTTTAGATTATTCGTGTTTATATAAAAATTTAACATATAAACTATTCGGTCATAAAATTAGTCCCCGTTTTAAAGGCCTATCCCATGAGAATGTACTTTGGAATTCACTGAGAACAAACTATACGTAACACATATTATAACCACCCACTACTATTTACACAGGAATGTATTGTGCCCTGCGCATTCCAGTATACGACATGCCGGCGAAAGTATTTCTAGAAATATAGATATACAGAGCTTTAAACAACAGAAGTAAATACTTGACCTATTGTTGGTAGGTACCTATTTTCTTTAAGATGAAATTTCATTAAAGCTTATTTCAAGATTAACAAAACATGTTTGATTGAGAGAATATAAAGTGTTAAGCATTCTCTCAAAAATTCATGTTTTCCGTTAATTGTTAACTATTATTTCTTATAGTATTTCTTCTTCGGATGTCAAAACGTAGGTAGATAGAGGAAAAACTCGTTGGAAGTTAGGATAGGATCCGATCGATCGATTCTATGCTTCAGACCTGACCCCGGCCCGCGCTAGTTGATTCTTTTCTTTAACGCGACATTATAACTCTCACGTGACATTATTATAATATTGGTAAACTGTAATTTTGTAATATATAATCTACAAAATGTAAATTAATTTATTAGTTAAGAAATTTTACCATTATCCTTGTATTTGACTTTTAATTTAAACGATAAATTTATCTACATCACTACATAGTATAATTAAGTTATTATTCAAAATTTATTTATTAATTTCATTTCATTAAATCCTTATATTTTGACATCTCGTTTTAATTAATAACCCTGTTTTAAATATTACAATTTATTTTATTTAGTTAGTAAGAGACTATGCATGCAATAAAATCAATTACAAATTAAATTAAATATTACATTTAACTTGTAAGCTCTTGATCACTATTTTAATAACAAATGTTGTGCATATCTGTAGTAGGTACATAGATGTAAGCACCTAGCCCTATATTTCTTGTATATGTATATACCTTTTTGTCAATGTATGTGTTTATGTTGTTGTTGTGCCTTAATAAATAAATAAATCAAAGTCGCTGCCGCCGTCTGTCTGTACCTATGTATGCTTAGATTTTAATGTGTTTTTTTTAATAGATATAATGATTTAATAGGACGTAGGAACATATATAATACATCTGCATTGCAAATGAAGCCGGGGCGGGTCGCTAGTTATCAATAAACGTTTTTCACTTTGAGATTACGAGGTATTAATTTGCATTCTGTTGAATGTATAGCATATATATACCGAGAAAATATACAGTACTGGTAATTTAATACTTACCAGTCGCGAAGGAAACTCTCGGTAACAAAACAAAAATAAACCAACTAAGTTTGGTTTGTTTCCACGTTTTCTGACACCAAGTTTTATCTTCCCAACATTAATTGTACAACTTGTTAAAAACTTCGTTAGCAGAATCCTTGACTGGTTCCTTAAAATGAACGAATAAACACGGGTAGCGCAATGATGATGGTAGTTGGTTTGATTCCAACTCGGGACAATGGTATAGATCATAGTTTGGATAGTTATCATATTATGATTGTATGTCTGTGTGTACTTTTTTTGAATGTCTTAGGGAGATGCCTTTCAAAAAAATATAAGTTAGCGTAAGTTGTTTTAAAAACGAAGAAATTGTACTGTAAAGGGCTCACTTGTGCAATTGTATTAAGATCGACTACATTGTCTTTAATTTTCGGTTCGGGTCATTTCAAATTGCCAGACTTCTAGTTAGTAAAGCAATACAAATTACCGACTAAATAATTTAACATTTCCAAGTCCTGCCAGTAGTAAAACAAGAAACCTTTCAGTAAGATTTAAACGCGGCCAATCATGAAGCAGGTCACAAGTTACGTGACCAGAATGTCGTAAGTACCTATTCGTGACGTTATTATGTTGAAAACTGTTAACTTTTTTCTTCTGAGCGGGATCGGTTGCTATAGGTTGAGGTAGAAACGTGCCGGCTTAGACGACTGGTTAACAATACAAGGGTTTTTTGAGATTGCTGTGTGTTTTATATTACAGGAGCTTTGTAGCTCTGGAGAGTTATTGAAACATGGGTCAGGAGTGTATTTCGCGGCTTGAGAGTTGTAAATATAATATGTGTTTTAGTTGGTGTGTATAACGGTAATGGCCGACTACTTGAATAAAAATAAGTATGTTAAGAGTTTATTTTAGTCTCTTAGTTGCTCTTTTGCATAAGACCTTGAATATATTACAAACTCAAAAATGGTGTAGTTATTCAAACTTAGTTCAGAATCTGAAAAGTTTTAAATGTAGAACATGAAAAGGACATAATAATATAATATCTTGTTTTAAAATAGTGGGATGTTTTTTGTGCTTCAACCTTTTTGATAATTTCACAAGATATTTCCACATTTGAACACACTGCCATTAGCAAATTCAGGTCGGTTGACGTGAAAGATCATTTATTTAAAAGGAAGAAGTAAAAGTAAACAAAAAAAAATTATTTAAAGATTACTAGCAGAGTTTTTAAACACTCCTTTGTAGTCATTGATGTATTCTTGTTAACCCCTTGTGCTAAGCTAAAATGAATGTGTGGGCATTGGTAAATTGTAAATTCACGATGGTAGTGTAATGGATGGGAATCCAACTGGCAACCACATGTTTGTCAATTCTAGACACTACGGTCGTTTAAACATTAAAAGAAAATAAACTAGATGGAAATTATTGTTTATGAGGTCCATTATATAGTTTTTCAGTTGTCAACTATTAAAAAAAATACAATATAAAAGCTTCCAATATCACATAAAACTCTGCCTTTTATTTTCTTTGCGTAAACAGCGTTTTACAAACAAACCTAAATACGCAAACAGTAACAAGGGTCGCCAATAACGAAACGTCATCTGTCTCTTTCCCACGAGTATCGAGTCATTCAGGCAATATCTAACAACAATAGACAGAGACAACAATAGGTATCAGCCTATCAGTATAGTCACTTGTCAACTATTGAAAATGGACCTACAATAGATTTTCTGTTCTATCTATCGTGGGTACTGTGACGATCTATAGAGAAATACATTGATTTGTTAGGTATTTAATATTTCTAAACGGTATGTTGTGCTTTCCGGCTTATGATAGACCACTTTATGTCTTTATGTATAGACCATCTTTGATTTAACACAGATTTTTTGTCTGGAGCTAGAATCGAACCCACGCCTCCGAGATTTAAGGTAAACCTTATACCCCTTTGCCCCAAATGTTGTTAGGAAATATATATTCATGTATTGTTAAATGTTATGTATTGTTAGTAATAATAATAATGTATTGTTAGTCAATAATGGGTGAATGGTTTCATTCTTTCTAGTTAAGTCAGTACGAAGCACATCAGTTGGATGGTATTCAAAACCTTTTATTATAAAATACTGCATACATTGTTACTTAAGAGTACACAGGGTATCTTGCCCGTTTTTGCAAATTTCTATATAAAAGTCAGGTCTAACTTTTTTATTATGATTTAATAGTTAAGGTAACAAGACTTTAACACAAATTCTTTTTCGTTAAGTTATTAAACTTGGTCCATTATTATCTCATCTACCAGGCAAGCAAAGTTTTGAGCTAACATTAATGGCTCAGAAATAAAGAAAAAGGAAACGACGTATTGATTCTTGGTGAGCCAAGAATACAACGTGAAGCAAGAACAAGTCCGAAACTACAGGATTATCTGCTTCGTCGCAGTCTACGTGTCACGTAAATGTCCTGACGTGCAACGTCGCATTTGTTGAGTAAACCCAATAAATATTTCTTATAACGCCAGCTCGTATAGGTAATATCAATTGCTCAATATGAGCCGCCATTGTTTTAAAGTTTTCCATAGACACATCACTTGGCAGACGGGTTGGCGACCACAGTATCGTTAATACATATAATTATATATTATTACATTCAAATTCGTAAGGTCGTTACGGCGTCGTTAAATTGTAAACATCCAAACAAGGTCCTCTGTTTGCTTTTGGGCCCGCTACGAAAATCTCCCGCTTACAGGCGTTACCTATTACCTATAGTACCTATTACCTATAGTAGGCGGTACCTATGATATGGAAATTGTGATCGTAACATGCTTTTTTAGGCAAATTGATTTAAATTTTACCAAATAACCATTACATTTTTATCAATATCTACATCAACTACATGTAATTGTGCCATCTACAATTTAAACAATACCTAACTAATTCAGACATTTACTACAAGAAACCTTTTTTATTTTTAGCGTAACATTTTCCAAGTGCACTTGTTCCGGCACACTGGCTCTGCTAAAAGGAGCAGTGAAGTTGCCTAATGTGCCGACCAACTTTTAAATTCTACGACACTTGGATCCTAATGGCTTTTGCAGAAAACGAGCTGCAAATTTGGGCTTACTTCCGAATAATGTAATTGGGAGCATATCATGGAGGCTTAACAACGAAAATTGTTCGCAAGAACTCAATATATACTGGTAATATATACTGGTAATATATACTAACCACGGTATTTTCCAATTGATTAAAGCGGCAGTAATGAATGAAAAATATCGTGGGATTTTTAATGTTTTTCCAGAATTATGGTATTGTATGGTATGGTAATATATAGCAGGAGTAAGACATTTAGAGTTCGTTGGCGAAATATCTGATCATGATGTTCAGTTGTTTACTGATGGAGATTGGTTGTCTCTTCATAGCACCGTGACACTTCCTATATGTGTTGGTGTCTTGACGAACAAGTAATTTTTTTTTTTTTTTTTTCGGACGGACATATTTAGTTAGTCAGGAGGCTTTTGCTACTTCACCGGACATTGACGAACAAGTAAATCCACCACGGTTGTTTCGTGTTATTTAGTTGTTTTAGATTATGTCAACTGAGAATAAACCTACATACCTGGTTATTGATTTTTTTCTAATTCATTGGCTTCAACGGATGTTTAATACTGTAAATCAGTATCGTTCGCTCTTACAATTCTAATCAAAGTAACAAAATTACGTGATCAGACTATTAAGTGGTAAAATGTATTTGGTTCAGCTTTCGATACGTTCTACAAATGTTCTGATTACATAACATGCGAGGCCCATCTAAGCAGACGCAAATCCAATTTGTGAAGCATTTGTGCCCGATCAAGGATGGAGCTCGAATTCTCTAGAGTACAGTATAACCCGAAGGTATAGCTGATCCTCAGATATAGAAGTCAGTAGCAACAATAGACTACAAATACGAAAATGTTTGGTTGCCAGAGTATCTGTTTGTGTGTAACATAATGATCTTTTTGTTAGCCCGCCATTGCAGTATTGGCTTCGAAGCTATGTATGTTGGAGTACATAAAAAAGTTGTGTATTTTTGTGTACAATAATTTCAAAGATTCGTTGGTTATGGAACAATTCTTGGTGCCTCAGAAATCATTTTAAGGCACCGTCATCATATTATTTATTTATCCTGTGACCGAGCTCATTATTCTTCGATCAAATAGGGGGCGTCCTCTTGCGCGGGTTGCTATATTTGTAGTGTTAAAACATTTATTAAGGCTGGAGCATTACTTGAATTCATGCCCGTTGAAGTAGCAAAAGCCTCGTGGCTAACTACATATTATGTCCATCCGAAAAATCCTTTAAATACCCTTCTTTTCAAATTCTCAGTAGTACATGACTACTACAAGCACCAAACATCAGATAATCCCAACAAATCTCAAATTTAAATTTCAAACTAGCTTTCGCTAATTCCGATGTCCGGCTCACTGAACAAGACAGCTACTGCCCGAAAACGGATAAACAGTTTACATGCATCGATGTTACTCAACCACATCGTACTGTAGAAGTAATCGATTTCAGATTGGATTGGAGGCAGCGAATTGAGAAAGTGCAATCGAATGGTGGCTTAAAGCGTTTAATCCTATGGAACTGAGGAATTTGCATACTTGTAGGGAGTATTTTTTAGAGGTTTCATAATTTTATAGTTTGTACAAAGGTACACATAATTATGGACATGCCTCGCAATCGTAGTTTCATTTTATCATCGTCTATTGCTGAACATATGCGTGGGTTTTGGCATAGTCATCACCCTTGGCAGACGGGTAACACACCTGGAAACGCTGGTGTCCGACCCCTGTTATAAAATTGTTAAAAACCCTCAAAAACCAGATACGGAAAAAATCTTAGTCCGTATAAAAATCTGTAGGCTTTAGGTTCTACTTATGGCATGAACCCTAATTATTTGTGCCTATTATTTATTATATACAGCCTACGTAGCGTGGCGGCATTTGGCTCGCTGTAAGTCGCGGAGGTCGTGAATTTGATCCCCACACCGGACAAGATATCTTTGTGTAAGTTTAAAGATTTCTTTTCGGGACTACCCTCCGTGCCTCGGACAGCACGTTTAGCCGTTGGTCCCGATTATTATAACGCCATCTATAATTCTTATCGTATATCAAGGGACGGGCAGCAGTGTTTACTTGTGCGGTACAACATAATACTGCGGTCACCAATCCGCCTGCCAAGCGTGGTGACTATGGCAAATACCCTCCCTCGGGAGGAGGCCCATGTCCAGCAGTGGACGTCATACGGGCTGATGATGATAATTAAAGTCACCCACGTTACTATATAATAAGGAAATAAATCCCTATTTCCTTATTGTGGGAGTAGTATTTAAAAGAAAGAATATTCAGTTTAAAATCATGGATACTTTTAGTAAGAAGAATAAATGACAAAATAGCATATCGAGGGGTGAAAGGCTATTTGTTTGAAGCGACATTTTGGACGATATGGAGTTATATACATATTCGGATTCAGCGAATTTTTCTGCGTCGTCTGAGCCGGGTTTCGTACAATTCTGAGCACTTTTATGGCGCTTAAAACAATGCCATTTTAGTGCATAATTCTCAAACATGATGTATGATCAGACTTCAAATTTGCCATATTTTTTTAGTATATAATTTAAGCTGTATACAAAAACAGAGAATCGGATCATAAGCCGTTATTCCCTTCCTAACATTTAAGTTCGATGGCAGATAAATCGTTTTTCGATGAAGCTATCTTTAGATGAAAAGTCCCTTCAAACATTTTGCTTACGACTACTTACTCTGTGCAATGTCGCTTCAGCCAATTTGCCGTCAGCCAAATTCATTAAGACATGTCGTCGGTTCAACCCTTTCGCTACAACTGTTTTTCACTCTGTTTAGAACAACCAAGTTATATAACTCCTTTCAAAATCTGAGATATCAAACAACTCTTTAAGAATGTTCATCGTTGCTTAAGCCAACTTTCCTGAATCGTTAACAAAACCCAAAACCCAAACCCAAATTGCTAGTTAAACAAAATAGCCTATTCCTATTATTATTGAGTATCGTCGATTCAATCATTTTGCTTTCTCCTGCATAAGTACTGTAAAGTCACTTAAACCATTTTGCCTGCTGCTGATTAGTGACAATGTTGGAAGTTGAATCATTTTTCTTTACTCTAAAAATAAGGCGATACAGATCATTTTGTATTAAGCGACAATTTATCTTATACTCATAACTGTTTTTTAATTGAAAATTATACCCAAACATTCAGGGATTTTTATTCAATAAAAATTTGCGATCCCCGTTATAGAAAGAGCACTAGTTTTTTCATAACGATTTTTTTTCCAAATTTTGAATCTTTAAATGGCTCTCCTGTAAAGTTCGTAAAATGTCGCTTCAAACAAATAGCCTTTCACCCCTCGATATGATCCATCGTAAGGTCAGGCATCGACCCTTCGAGGCTGACCCATGAGGAGTAGGGACGCCTCTACACTCTGGGCGTCCCTATAATTGGGCAAATGGGCCTCGTAAGTGTGGGCCCGGAGATCCCGCGGTACCATATTCGTACCGGATTCCTCATGCGGATCGAAGGAGTGTCCGGGAGGTTTAAGTGGTAGGGTCCTATCCTCGTGGTATGTTTAGTTTAGTTTAGCATACCACGCTATGGAAAGGGCGAGTCCCACATATCCCACCGCCAGCGCGCGAATACGCTGCAGCGGCGGTGGGAATGCGTAAATACTCAGTATTTCAACATGCAAAGATACAAAAATACATTTAAAGAGTCACTTAAAAACTTCTTTCAAAGCTTTTCATAAACATGACCTTTTAAACGATACACCTAAAAATATCACCTCTATACAAATCTTGCATCATTCGATAAAAGCGTATTATTTATTAATGAACTGTCGCACACGTGCTGTATAAGCGCCCACTTGCTCCCGTGAAACCATTTTCCTCGCAAATATTTACTTGCCATACCTAACAACCTACCCTTTGCAATACCTAAAGCTGCTACTGAAAAAAATATTTCAAGAGGAATGCTCTGCCCAGAATAAGAAAGTACTGAGACGCTGAAAATATTATAAGAAGTTATAAAACTGAATACTAACATTAATATATTTTGAATATTCTAAAAGCACTCAACAAAACGAAAATTTAAATGTTTTTTTTTATGTGTAGATAGTATTTAAATAAATGAATGCATTATTTGAAAGAGTACACAATTATTATTATATTGATTTCAAAAAATAAACGCTAAAACACTACATTGAACATTTGTGTGTGAGTCCGAATACATTTGAGTAAATGCAAAAATTTGTTTAGAAATGTAATCATTTCGAGTTCAAAATTCAAATATGTTTATATATTATATTATAACACGTAAAAATCATTGTACACATGTATTATTTTATTAATTCAAAAGAACTAAAAAGTTAGTGCATTGCGTGACATAGTTTGCCGAGGACATCTTGAATTTTTGAACTCCCGCCGTGCGTAGGGACGCTTCTTCGAGTAGCCGGGGTGCACAGATTAAAATTTGTTTTTAATTCTTAATTTTATGACAATAGAATTTTATGTTTTTTATATTGTTTGTAATCAATTCGCTATTATTTTTCTGATTAATGTTATTGCTAATTTGGTTTTTTAGTTTTATTTTATTTAATTTTTTGTTTACGTTTCAACAAAAAATCTCAAATTGATGATGAAACTTGTTTATTTATTTATTTATTTGGCCTTACAATTAAAATTAAAATGGAATATTGTATTAATAATAATAATAATAATTAGGTAAATATAATTTTTCTATATATTTTTATTTGACGTTTGGCATGCGTGGCGTCAAAACTGGGGCTGGCTAGAATACCAGCGCTGCGCAATGATCTTTTAGATTTTTGACGTAGCTTAATGCTGAAGCCAGTTCCCATTTATGGTGCATGTATGTAATAGTGTTAATCAATGCCTTATGTTTTATTTCCTTGTTAGTATGTGCCGTAAATAAAAGCATTTTCTTTCTTTCTTTCTTTCTATATTCCTAAAAAGGTGACTGGGGTTCGTTTTTTCAACTTCCATAAATTAATTGACATGTAAATAATTTTACATTGATTTTTTGAGGATGGATATTGTGAAAAAACAATATCAAATTTAATACTTATTAGTAATTGATATACCAATGAATTCACTACTCGCTTTTAATATTTTGTAAAATACAAGACGCATTATGGGTAATTCTTATGCACTGCATAAGTTTTCAAGTTATTGTGTTCATACGCTTCTTTTTTCTTTTGAAACAAAACCCACAAGATAGTTTAATTGTAATAGAATATCAAGCCGCTATAAAATATTCTCATGTAATATGAACATGACGCGCGCTTTTCGATATTATATTACAGAAAAGATTTAGGTAATATTTCATAGGCAAGTTTATAGGGAACACGGGTGCAGGTGATGCGGAGTAATTTGACGGAGCGAGGGATCATCCAGTGATTTTCGTTTTATAATCCACCTTATTATGGCTAAAGAGTTATATTCGTGCATCATAAAGAGATATATTCGTGAGTTTCCCAATTTCCACGAAAATGGGAATATTATAGTTAATAATTTTTGATTTTATCTAGCTTATTACGACTAAAGCCACAAATAATATGCTTCCAACAATTTTCAAATTTCTACGAAACCTGCTACAGCCTCAGTCTTGTTTTACCCTTTATAATATTGATATCATGCAGTTTGTGAGCAGTAAGTTCAGCGTATAATAGCTACGTCAAAGAATGCCTTATTCTAATTGACCAAGACTTTGAAAAATAGTAGTAGCTTGTGCCGAAATAAATAAACTTAGTTAGCACATATGTATTTTTCAAATATTTCTCCATGTACCTGAACCGTAAAGTCAGCAGACTTCAAGCAAATTGAGGCAATTGACATATAGTGTTGGCATCGATAGTTACGGAGAGACATACCTATTTAAATACTGGAGAAGCTGAATATTAAAGACTGCGGACTCGCATGGCACGACGGGTCCTTACAATTTAGAGTCGGCCATTCTATTAGGCAAATTGAAAGGGATTAGTCCGCGTAGTAGAAGACCAGTTAGAAGGGTGGATCGGATCGCCGAGATTCTAAAACTGCTGATCAACAAACAGTACACAGAGTAAGAGATCGGGAAGCGTGGCTAACTTCAAAGTTCAGCATTGAAGAAACAAATAAGAAAGAGAATCGATATCTCATTAAACTAACGAGAATTCATTTTTCTCCTGATTTCTAGAGACTGACGTAACTGACTCAACTCACTTATTCGCTTCTTATTTCAATATTTTTACTTTTCTATTGGTATAAGGTACCTACTCTGGTCTCAGTTGGGACGCATTGGATCCGGTAGTAGCATTAAAAGGCGTCCGTCGTAATATGCTCATGGTCCACCCAAATAATTACAATTATTTTGGCATAATACAGGCATAACAAGCATTTTGTGTCTTATAGCTATGACGAATGAGGACAAATGGCTTGTGAGTGACTTGTTTTGATGAAATACTGCTAAAGTTATTGTAATATCAAAACGTTTTTTTTTTAAGGGTTCCTCGGATTTTTATGCCAGTTCTTCTCAGAGTTGCCTTGTCCAGAACTGGTGGTAGGGAAAAAAAAACTTAAAGGACGCATCATAAGAACATTATTTAAAAATATTTTTAAATGTGTCTATGTGAATATAGATATTTTGATTTTGATAGTAAAATAATCTTTCGAATTCTATAATTAGTTGAAGATAGTTTTACTATCAGCACAAATATGAAATTGGATATTTTATTTTCGCGCTTATTACGAATAAATTTAATTACTTAATAATACAATTTTACAAAATTTGAAGTGGATTTATAAAGTTTGTAACCTTTTAAACATTATAATGAAAATCGTCTCGTTTCAATGTTTGAATACTTCTCTTTTAAAATAAGACCGCATTGCGCTAGAACGAAGCGACGACGCGACCAAATATCTTTTATATAGATTCGTTACCATCAGATGTCATCTTTATTTGTGTTAGGATTTAAAAAGCACGGGACATTATATTATTATATTAATTTTAACATAATCATACTTATTTTAAATGCTGATAGTAGATATATAGAAATGGAAAAATAATAGAAGTTACATGAATACAAATATTTAAAGCATTTTTTTATTATAACCAAAACGTGGAATAGGTACACATTTTTTTTTTTTTTTTAGTTGCCTTTAAGTTAATAAATGTAAGTATGTATTTACTCGCACAAAGCAATTGAATATATGTATATTTTTCAATACTTATAATTTATAGCATTCGCGGTTGCTATCGCGGTACAATTTTGAGGCTGATCATTAACTTTTTTATGCCCGGAGTAGTAGCAATAGCCTCGTGGCTAACTACATAAATGTCTGTAAAAAAACAAACATTTTATGTCTCGCTTTAAGTCTCGACGGTCGTGGGTTAAATCCCCACACGAAAATAGACCTTTAAGTATATAAATTCAAATATTTTTTCCGGGTGTGGTTTGTTGAGAGACTAACCTCCGTGCCCTGAAAAGCATGTTAAGCCGTTGGTTCCGATTGTTATGACATCATCTACAACAATCCTATACCAGGGAACGAACAGGAGCGTTTCCTTGCGTGTAACAACATCATACTGCGGCCAATCCGCCAGCTAAGCGTGGTGACTAGAAGGCTTATTCTCAGCAGTGGTCGTTATACGGGCTGATGATGACAATGATGATACATGAATTTCGGCATGGTTATAAAAGTAATGGTTAAGGATGGAATTATGAGTGTCAGCAACGTGACTTGAAAAGCTTAGTAAGCCGGCTTACCAACTTCTTGTTCCGAGTTATACTAATCTTTTTGTACCTTCCAAGTATGAACTTACTTAATAAGCTTAAGTAATCCGGGGAGATTGTATTGATGTTTTACCTAGAGATAAAGTTTAGATAACCTTAGTAGCGTGGCGGTATTTGGCTCGCTTAAAATCTCGAAGGTCGTGGGTTCGATCCCCACGGGATCAAATCTTTATGTGAATTCTAAGATTTCTTTCCGGGTCTCGTTGGTTGAGGGACTACCCTCCGTGCCTCGGAAAGCACGTTAAGCCGTTGGTCCCGATTGTTATAACATCATCGTATATCAAGGAACGGACAGCAGCGTTTCCTTGTGTGGTACAACATAATACTGCGATCACCAATCCGCCTGCCAAGTATGGTGACTATGGCAAATACCCACCCACTCCCGGGGGAGGGTATTAGCCATAGTCATCATGTTCAACAGAGAACGTTATACGGGCTGATGATGATATTTTCATCCGAAATGAACGCGTAAATTTATCATACTGATATTGAACTAACTAAACTAACGTAACATAAAAAATGTTTAAATACTTCGACATTTTTATATCTTCCCTTCTTTACTTTTAGAGTCGAAGAGTTTGTTTGTTTGCTTGAATGCGCTAATCTCAAACACTATTGGTCTGAATAAAAAAAAACCGGCCAAGTGCGAGTCGGACTCTCGCACGAAGGGTTCCGTAATAGTTGCAAGTGCCTACCTTATTTTTGATATCAAGAATTACATTTACAATTACAACAAGTAACATAGTATAAAAGTTCTTGTAGTTCGTTGTAACTTTGATTGAATGAAAGCTAAATTGCGGTTTACGATTTTTGACGTATTAAAAAAAAACTACTTACAAGATCTCGTTCAAACCAATTTTCGGTGGAAGTTTGCATAGTAATGTACATCATATATTTTTTTTAGATTTATCATTCTCTTATTTTAGAAGTTACAGGGGGGGGGACACACATTTTACCACTTTGGAAGTGTCTCTCGCGCAAACTATTCAGTTTAGAAAAAAAATACATTAGAAACCTTAACATCATTTTTGAAGACCTATTCATAGATACCCCACACGTATGGGTTCGATGAAAAAAAAATTTTTGAGTTTCAGTTCTATGTATGGGGAACCCCAAAATTTATTGTTTTTTTTTCTATTTTTGTGTGAAAATCTTAATGCGGTTCACAACATACATCTACTTGCCAAGTTTCAACATTATAGTTCTTATAGTTTCGGAAAAAAGTAGCTGTGACATACGGACGGACAGACAGACAGACAGACAGACAGACAGACATGACGAATCTATAAGGGTTCCGTTTTTTGCCATTTGGCTACGGAACCCTAAAAACAGTCTCAGATAATGTATTTTTTATTTATAGTTTATATTTACTACGAAGTTTACTCGGGAACGGGCGCTACGTAGGTTAAGACGGGAAGCTAGTTCATATTTCTATAATTTTTCAGTGTAAAACTACATTTAATTTTTCCCAGAATTAGTAAGGGAATTATTTAACGACTAGCCTTTAACAATTAAAAATAAAAATACAAAATTTTATCAATCAAAAAGCTCTGATTCATATTAAAAAAATATATATACAACTAAAACTACCTAATATATATATATATATATAAATGAATCCCTATTTCCCTTGGTCACGACATCACGGGTGAATGGTTGGACCAATTTCAGTATTTTTTTTTTTGTTGTGTTTGTTATTGTCAGGATAAGGTCCCTTCCTATAAAAGAAAAAAAATAGGAAATTGCGCGGAAAATTATAAAATATAAGAATACTTAACCACAATATTAAATTTTCTATATAACCTTAGCGGTTTTGACAAAATAAACGTTTAATGTAATCTTATGGTGTTTGACATAACATCTAACATTGACAGAATGCATACTGCTCTTGGTGCACATCACGGTTAGTTCAGAGCTACCACGCCTAATATGAAAAGTTTTAGTTAAGACAGGACATCGTATGTCGGGTCTGCTAGTTTAAAATAAAACTAACTTATAAAATACTACTATTCTAAATCGATTCGACTTGGCACGGTTCCCAGAATGCTGGCAGCATTACCTCGTTGAATGGCAATGTATGTGCAAAATACTTTTTTTTCTGGCAGTTTAAAACAACAAAAATATTAATAAAAAAAGAAAAAAGGTAAAATTATACCTCTATACTTTACCTACTATCAAGTTGTATAGAAAGAGATAAACGAATGTAGAAACAAAAGCTTTAATGAACTGCCAAGAGTTTCGGAAAAGAGGAAAATTGTGTGCCAAGGAAATACACGACAATTACAATCAAGAACTCAACGTGAGCTCACCGACTACTACACTACGTGATGTCGAACACAATCGACAACAACTATACGTAAAATACACAAAATTTGTATTATTCTTAGTTATTCATTGAAAATCTTCATCTACTATATATACTATACTATACTATAGTGTTACAATTCTGTTGTTTTTAAAAGACTACTCTGTGGTTATTCTATTTGCTTCTGAGATCTGGTTTTCTGGATTCGATTCCCAGCCGGGACAATTATTAATGTGAACCACATATTCAGTTTTGCGTCTAGGTGTGCTTTGTGTCCGTGAATTGAGTGTTTTAAAAATCCCCCGCGACACAGGGATTAATTTCCCTAGTGCAAGAAAATATTAAATATGAAATATAAAATATTCTGCATAGATGGACATTCTCCTTATATATTCTATACAGAACAGCAAATTTTCTAACTTTCTACATAAATATTTTAAGAACCGAAACAAGCTTATGTTGACTTATTTCTCAGTTAGGTCGACGATCTTGGGTTCTTAAATATTCATTGTAATTTTCAACGCCAAAAATTATATTCATTGATCCTCTGTAGGATATTTCTCCTACTTAACTTCCGTTCCCGTAGAAACCTTTTGGACTTATTGGACTAGTAGTTCATGAGATTAGCAAACTAAGTGAACCAACAAGCATTCTCTTTGGCTTTTTATATTAGTATAGATAAAACCATCCATAAACAAACGAAATTTATGGACTGTACAGACATATTCGAAAAATTCGCGTCAACCAATAAAGTTACAAAATAGCCAAATATGTTAATAAAATAGCTTTTTCCCACATATCAATCCGCAATATTTGGGTTTTTTCATGCAAACTTTGGATCCCCATTCTATCTCCTTCGTCTCACGCTTAGTTAGCAAGACACCTTTTGGCGCCCTCGTAGACCCGAAGTCCAGGAGACCCGTGAACTATAAAGTAGAGCGACAAATGCAGAAGTCTGTCAAAAAGAATCTTCATAAAAAACTGTGTGCTTAGCAGATTTTGGGGAAGTTATTGGTATTTAGATATTTAAAAAGTTGCAAAAATACTTTTTTTTCTACTGACTGGTTTAAGATGCATATCGTCAATATATCAATAGAACAAGAACAAAGTCACGCAACCGACGGCAAAAGCTACCTATACATTATATTCGATCATCACAAAATACCTAAAAAGGCGCGCCGAATCTGAACCGAACAAATGAGAACAATCTGTTACTCATACTTTGTTTCGACACTTTCTTATAAATGGTGTACCATTTCTGTCGCATATGGGACTAGGGCGGAGGGTACGCGACGCGACGGCGATTTCATGACAACAAACTCATACATTAATATGTAGGCGGCCACCTTCATATTATTAAAAGAGTTATAAGGAACGACAAGCGAAATTTGCTGGAAGAGTCGCCGCCATAGCAATGCGGCCTCCGCCAAAGGGACTCTTGCAATGTGAGTTGAACTAAGTTTCTGTACGTGTTTTTCTTCTGAATAATGGGAAGCTATTTGAAATTCTCGATACAGATGTTTTACCCAATTGTTAGTAGAAAATACAACCTTAATGGCTTAGGGTTATAAGTCTTTGAGATCGTGGTTTTGATTTTGGCATCGGACAAAAAAACTTTGTATCAAATACGCACTGACTGAACTGCTCCTTTTTTCTTTTCCCTTTCCTTACACTTTTTTTCCTTTTTTCTTTTTTAGTTACGGTAATTGCTTCTAAGACCTGATATTTTGGGTTCGAGTCCTACCTGGGCCAATTATTTGTGGGAACTACAGCGTTTTTTACGTGGAGTTACGAACAACACGTTTGTTTCATGTCCAGCTGTGGCCTATGTATACGGGCTGATGATGATGGAATAAATAAATGAATAAGCAAAAATCGTTCCAAAGCTCTTCTGTGGGTATGGAGCCTCTGTAGCGTACCGGTAAGTCTCGAGTCAAGTCTCGGAGATCTTTGTTTTAATTCTAAGACTTCATTCCGCGTTTTGTTGATAGAGGGACTACCTTCCGTGCCTCGAAAGACGCGTAAGGCCAACGGCTTGATGTGCTTTTCGAGATGTTATTACAATCGGGAGGTTGTTATAACATCTTCTACAACAATCGTAGGGAAATTAGGGAACGGGAAGCAGCGTTTTATTCCTTACAAGGTAATACTGCGGTTACCAACGCACCTGCCAAGCGTGGTAACTAAGGCAAAACTCTCCTTCGGGAAGAGGAACATGTTCAGCTGTGGATGATATACGGGCTGGTGACGATGATGAAGACCTTACAATGCGTATCTAACTTTATTTAGATTTATTCCCATTTATTAACGATTCAGATCTACTTATCACCGGCTGAGATCTTACGGCATTTTACAAATGGTTAAAGGAAAATGAAACATGTATAAAAGAATGACTGTCCATATTTATCCAGTCGATCTGACGTCAAAGAATTCAATGCAGATGTTGGGACGGCAAACAAACTTAATTTTGGTAAAATACCGTTACTGATAACGTCTAATTATAACACGGAAAAGACGTTTTATAAACTTATCATTCAATCTAAATACTTTGAGATAACTCTTCGCTATGATTATTTTTAAAGAAAATCCTATATAAAAATGTATACATGAATATATAAAAACAAACGAAAACAATATACTTACTACTACTTAATTACTAAGTCAAAAGCACGTTAAAGTTAAAAACACAAAGAAAACCCTTTTACAGTTTTATGCTGTATACGTCGATTTTTCTATTAAGTTCGCGACCAGTACAATGACTTTACGTAGAAATTGCGGCTGCCATGTTCAATAATTACCTTTATTAATGTTTCGCTTTTAACGGTTTTAAAAAAGAACGCGTTGTTCATTGTTTTAATATATAAGTATTTATCTAGTTTGTTTTCTACGTAAGTGTGAATTGTTATTGTAACTAATTTATTATGATAATCCAATAATTAAAGATATATAAATTGAAGAAAATCATAATCGACCTAGTATTTTTTCATCAAATAATAAATAAAGAAGTCCCAGCACACAGAATTGATATGATCTTATGAATCTATCTCTCAAATTTAGACCATTACCTTTGCCAACTATTAAAATTGAAAAATATATAAAATATTTTTTTAGGGCAGTAAGAACTAGCGTATAAGAAAATACCAAACAATAGGAACAGAAGCTTCCATGTAGTTATGTCTAACATTTTACTTGAATATGACAAAAAGCAGGACCTATTTGAATCCTGCCATAACACAATATAAAAAATGTGGCAAGACTCCAGCGCATAAAAGTAAAAAATTATCACTTAGCCTCAACTACCCACTTATCTTTATTATATAACTTATTAGGCACTTGACTTATTTATACCGAGCGCAGCATTTTATTGCAAAATTAAAAAGCCCAAATGTTCGTTTCCCAGACAACGATTTACAACAGCGTTGAGACACTGTCATTTTCCCCTTAATCCATGAACAATGGCCTGGTTTCATACCGCTGTAGGCTGGCACGATGCCAAAGAAAAACGCATAATGCTACACATTGGCCTGGAAATATACGGACGCATAATCTGTGTGGCGCCGCTTAGATATCCCAAGGACGGTGGCGGTTTAACGAGACGCAATCGTAAGAAGCCTTGCTTGGGGTTTAGTTAATTTATGTGCCGCTTTATGATCCATTTTATTCAATCTGAAGCTGTAAATATAAATTTTATGGTGCACTTTACTTCATTCATTAATATTAATCGCATTTTTAATTGACAGAACCGGAAATATTTCTGAAAGGTTACATTAGATTATGGTTATGCACAGTTAACATTACATTGGTAATAGTCGTGAGTTACAACACATTATTTTATTATTTCTATCGGTCAATATCGGACAACCTCCGTAGCGTAGCGGTATTTGGCTCGCTTTAAATCTTGGAGGTCGTGGGTTCGATCCCCACGCCGGACAGAAAATCTTTGTGTAAATTCTAAGATTTCTTTCCGGGTCTGGTTGGTTGAGGGATTACCCTCCGTGCCTCGGAAAGCACGTTAAGCCGTTGGTCCCGATTGTTATAAAATCATCTATAATAATCGTATATCAAGGAACGGGCAGCAGCGTTACCTTGTGTGCTACAACATAATTCTGCGGTCACCAATCCGCATGCCAAGCGTGGTGACGTTATACGGGCTGATGATGATGATGATGATGATCGGTCAATTGGTTCATTTTAATGCAGTACAACAAAATGCGCAATCATATTAAAAAGGAAAGTTCAAGTTCCAAGAAAATTCAAATATATTCTAATCACATATTATTTCAGCATTTGTAATTAAAGTTGCACAACCTAATAATACCATTAATATTAACCTGTCAAATTTCACATAGTTAGGCATCTCTTATTAAGAAGGCAAGCAAATAAAAGTTTTTTTAAATACAGAATCGATACAGACACGCCTAAAATAAGTATCCGTGTATTTTTACACACAACGCGGGGACGTCCCCGTCAGGCGTTATTGTTTGGTGTTTTATTTTCCTCTTTATTTTAATGTTGCCATTAAAACTTATTGCACAACAGTTCCATTGTAATGGTCGAAATTAAAACGAAACTGTTATAGCTAAAGCCTAAGCCATGAGGTCAAATAAAAAAATATTGCGAAATATGAACATCTTAATGTAAAAAATTTAATCATCCCCAGTAATTCATACGATAAACTTAACTAAATTATAGATAACGAAATAAAAAAGCTTATTTTATAACCTAAAACAACTTATAAATAAACTTTTATTACTTTCAAAGTGTGGCTCAAGAAAGGTAGGAAAAAGGGCCTCAATTAAAATCTCGACAAAGGGAAAATGTGAAAAATTGTCTGCTGTTAGACCTCGGCATTCCCAACACAAAAACGTTTCCTTCCTAATCATGAACTACGTGAAGCATATTAAAATTAGACACAAAACTTACCGTAACATTCCAGCGCACAAAGGACTTGTTCACAGAGCTATCCAGGCTTGTGCCAAGCAGTATTGAATCTTATTCCTATCAGCCACATGTGTCAGAATCGCTCGCACTTTTACTCGAAACACTTGATCGGTTCACACTGTTAATGTTTTGGTAATCGCATCTCAGGTTAGTATTGATGGGGTATGATGGAACAGTGCAATGCGGAAAGCTGGGGGCGGATGTCGAGACGGGTGCGGCCGACAGCGTACGACCGCGAACTACTCTGTTTGAGTGCAGTAAGGATGGGACAAAGCCGGCAAGGTGCCGATGTTTGTGGTAAGTGGTAATTTTGGTAAATTCATAAATTATATGCACCCAATAAACTTTTCTTTTAAATTTATCTGTTGTAATTACAAGGTTCTAATTAGAGATATATGGTTCGAGCGAGGGTTCCTATCCCAATGCTGTCACTATGTTATAATTTAAATGAAAGGCATGAGTGCTTGAGACAACAATTCATATATTATTATTATCCATCACTTTGACATAATATCAACAAACCATAAACATACCATAACATATAATTAACATTTAATCTCATAGCAGTGTAGTATGTCAATACCGAAATATTGTTAAAATTTCATTCAATATTGTAATGTTTTTAGTGTATATTTTTGACACCAATTATAAAGACCTTACTATACCATATAAATATTGCGTTAATATTTTAAAAATACACACGTGGTACTATTTATTTTAACTTGTAATTATTGTGATATTGTCAGTTTACTAAGAAAAATATTAAAGGTACTTGAACTAGATTTTTATTATTTTTTATTTTAATAAAATCTAAATTACATTAGTGCGTAACCGTTACCTTATTCTAATATCCTTTTCTTTCTTTAATACGTCGGTAAAATTTGACGTTTTCATTTTTACCGCACCGGCTTCCCGGTAACCATGTCCCCTCCCTATAGACGCTATACACATGCGCAGTCGTACAGACAGACAGACCTCACTGTGGTAAATAATACATTTCTATTCACCGTACCTTACACAAGCCGCGTCTTTATAAAACTTTACAGCTTTTGACTTTTTCAAGTTTGTAGGTACAATACTGGTACTTTGAAAGCAAATGAAAAAAAAGTTTAGATATTTTGGTGAGTAAGTATTGAATATTAATGAAATATTTGTTTTCCTCTCAATGAATTATTTAGCCGTCACATTAAAATTCATGAGGTTCGATTTTCTGTAGGTTGAATCAAGATGTACCCACAAGAAGAGTTTGACTGAGTAAACTCACAATGCGATTCAATTTTGGCGAATACGCTTACTGTTGATATGATTAGGTCTGTATTAATATTTGATCCAGTATTTAGTATGTCAGCTGTTTTTGTATCATTTTGAATGTTGCAGTGGTAAAAATACCTTCTCCAGATTGAGGAAAATAATGTTGGTATTTTTAGGCGAAGCATATAATTGATAAAATGTAGTGAGTTGTTAACTCACTACATTTTATCGATTTTTTGGTCCGTAAATCAATGCAAGCGAAGTTTTTTAAGACCAAATATATTTATATTATTAGTGCGGTTCTATATGAATTGAATGATTACATGATATGGTGAACGCCCATAATTATTATATATTATTTACTTAATTATTATAACACTTGACCTAACCTAACCAAACGAAACTACAACTTCGATAAGTCCTGTTGAACTCCATTCGTTTAGGTTTAGGTAATTTTTTTTTACCACCTAACACCTCGTTATCTTAACAACTCACTAGAAAGTTGATAAACTTACGAGTCTTATTACTCTGTTAAGGACACCATAGGTACTTTAAAGTATAAAAATTGGTTAACTTCACTTCACGATAATAACATAAAGTAATAGGATACCCGTGAAGCTTTTCGGGGAGTGATGCTTGTTAAAAACTGTTTAGGCCCAACCCTCTGAAAATCGTTATGAGGAATTTCTTTGAGACATAAAATTGGTTCTTTAGCAGTTTGATGGAATGTTTGAAGTGACAAAATTTGACTGTTGAATTCGTAGCATTTAATTAAAAAAAGGTTTGACAAGTTTAACCTTTAATAAAAAAATTGCAATAAAAATGGAAAAGATTTATTTCAGGATATAATATTTATAGAGATGCAAACATTAGATTAAATGCGAATTGATTTATTTTTTATAGTAAAACCGATCTATGATTATATATTTTTTTAAGTATTAAACATTACAGATAAAAATCATTTTGAACCAGTATTATTGGCGCTTCTGTCTTTTTTCTATATAGGTATGTAAGTTAGTAATTAAATATTGTAAGTATTGTTATAAGATTAACAGTTCAGAACTCACTTAATATGTGTAGCTCTGATAGTTTCCTTATTAAAAAACTTTCCCAGCAACTTTTTGCAGAACTTCTGCAATGTTAGACTAAGATCACATTCAGTCCACACCAGCATTGGTGAAGGTTTTTCTATGAAATAAGTACTTAAAGTAATTTCTTGTAGCTTAATGTTTCTGCTCAATAAATTCATACCAACCGTTTTTGTGATTACCAGATATTGAAGAAATTTTATAGGTAGATGGAATGCATTAATAGATTAATGAATGTAGAAGAGTTCAAAGTGATATGTCTAGATCGTAGCAAGTGGAAGGAAGTGGTATGGGCCTACCTCGATGGAAAAGAGGCGAGAATGTATATGTTACAGTCAAAACTTATAATCGGTCCAAACCACGGTTTTGACGGGTCCATATCAGCTCACATAAAATTCCATAAACGAGATGCTCTTATTTTTGGTCGAAGGTTAAAAAAACACCACGATTCCAAATTCTGTAGGTTAGGTCAGGTTAGAACTATGACAGCAACTCACGAGCCGAGCGAAGCGAGCGTGCCGTGGCAGCGGCTGGCGAAGTGCCAGATCCAAATTCCATACAAATTATTAATTAAATATTACAGATATAAATTTATCGGTCAAAAGTGGTTTTGACCGATTATAAGATTTGACTCTAACATAAATACGTATGTAGATGGAATAAACTTTGGGTTTTATAGTTTCCTTTCTTAGATAGTTTCCTTCTTCTGCTTCAACAGCCCATTTACTTTCACTGCTGAACATGGGCATGGCATTGACAGACTTTAGCAAGCCATGGTCAGTGAGGGATACTGAAATACACCATGCTTGGCAGGCGGATTTGTGATCGCAGTGAGATGTTAACTAACCACGAGCTGATTGATAGTAATTCCCATCCATTAGGTTTATATCCTTTAGTCGCCTCTTACTTAGGTTTGGTATATTTTAAGCCGAAAACCCCATGGCAATAATACGATAGTTCATTCTAGAAAAAAGGTGGGCTGTATCCTTTACATAGGCTTACTTTTATCCTAAATAATATGCATACAGTATAGATTTTTTGCGGACGAAGTGGCGGGCAAAGCTAGCAAAGCGGTATAAAGCGGCCGTAGCCCAATGGCTAGGGCGTCGGACTTGTGATCTTGAGGTCGCCGGTTCGAACCATACCCATTGCACTACCGACGTGAACCCACTTGTAACACTAGCATTTAGCTTAGTACGAGGGGTTAACAAGAATACTAGTAGACAGCAAAAGTCTGCTAGTAATCTTAAAAAAAAAGACGATATTATAATATTCAAGTAGCTTTTGCCCGCGACTTGGATATAGATTACTGAATAAAATAATTTAATGACAAAATGAATAACTGAGTATTGCTATACTAATATATAAAGCTAAAGATTTGTTTGTATTTTTGCTTCGACGAGCTAATCTCAAGAACTACAGGTCCAATTAGAAAAATTCTGAGCTATAAAGTCCATGTTTCATTGAGAAACATTAAAAATATAGGTTTTATTCTATGACGAAGTTACTACGGGAACTAGAGTTACGCGAGTAATAGCGCGAAGAAAGCTTTGTTAATATACCTATATAGACTACCTTAACAGTTGTGAGATATTTTTCGTCACGTACATTCTACGTGCTTTCGTAATGCTTGTGATAGCTAACTTTACGAGATTATGAGTACTATGTTAGGTATTTTGTTACTCAATACAGTAAGGATTCATTCGCATCCATTTTGATGAGTATTACAGCTATGTTGCCTTAAGAAATTGTGCATGCGACTATCACATGCCATAACAACATTGGTAAATTCTATTTATTAACGTAAACGAATTAATTAGTCTTTTTTTTTGTCTTTGTATCTTTTTATCATTGTATTTGACTTATAATAAGTATCTACGACCGAACCTCCTCAGCGTAGCGGTATTTAGCTCGCTTTAAATCTCGGAGGTCATGGGTTCGATTCCCACGCTGGACAGGAAATCTTTGTATAAATTCTAAGATTTCTTTCCGGGTCTGGTTGGTTGAGGGACTACCCTCCGTGCCTCGAAAAGCACGTTAAGACGTTGATCCCGATTGTTATAACATCATCTATAATAATCGTTTATCATGTAACGGGCAGCGTTTCCTTGTGTGGTACAACATAATACTGCGGTCGTCAATCCGCCTGCCAAGCGTGGTGACTATGGCAAATACCCTCCCCCGGGATGAGGCCCATGTTCAACAGTGGACGTTATATGGGCTGATGATGAAGTACGACCGATTCATCACCATTATCAACAAACGTTTTCATTTTCATGTTACTTTGGAATTTAGCATTATTTAGTTAAACCTCACTGGTGTACCGGTGTGAATGTCGCCGTGAATATGGGATGCCTGCACTGGAGAAAAAATATTTGTTTAAAATTAAAGGTTTCTTTTCTAGTCTGGTTACTAGAAGGACTAACCTCCGTGCCTCGAAAAACACTACGAAACGTAGAGTACACAATCGTACCTATACTTGGAGACAGATATAAGCCGCCAAATGCCTACGAAGTGTAGTTCATCATCATCATCATCATCAGCCCGTATAACGTCCACTGCTGAACATGGGCCTCCTCCATCTTGGTGACTGCAGTATTATGTTGTAACCTTGTAACATACAAGAAAACGCTGCTGCCCGTTCCCTGGTATAGAATTGTTAAAGATGATGTTATAACAATCGGGACCAACGGCTTAACGTGCTTTCCGAGGCACGGAGGGTAGTCCCTCAGCCAACCAGACCCGGAAAGAAATTAAAGAATCTACACAAAGATTCCTTGTCCGGCGTGATGATCGAACCCACGATCTCCGAGATTCAAAGCGAGCCAAATACCGCTACGCTACGGAGGTTGTTAACCAAGTCTGGTTAGTATGGCGAAAACCCTCTCCAAAGAAATGCCCTTATTTATGTATGTACACACTTTAAAAAAATGTAATAGCACTACATAGTATAAAACAAAGTCGCTTTCTCTGTCCCTATATCCCTATGTATGCTTAAATCTTTAAAACGACGCAACGGATTTTGATGCGGTTTTTTTAATAGATAGAGGGATTCAAGAGGAAGGTTTATATGTATAATACATCAGCACTGTACCCGTGCGCAGCCGGGGCGGGTCGCTAGTATTAAAATAAAAGAAAGGTAGTTCAAAGGTACTGCTTATTCCTTAAAAAACTACCAGCAATTTCTTCCAGCAGACCCGGGAAAACAAAAAATCAGGTTCAGAAAAAAAAAGAAAACGGATGAAGATGAAATCGCAGCTTTATTGTGATAGTGACACAAAATAAAGTTATGATTCAACACAAATTGATTCGTAATAACATGAAACTAAAATTAATTATTGTTAAGTTACAAATTTGGTTTTATGTCACTATTACATTGAAATAGCGATTAATGACTATGACTATTAAGAATAAAAAAAAAGTAAACCTACCTACATCCTAATGCACACATACATGAATGAATAAAAAATGTTAGTCATAATAGACATGACAACCTCCGTGGCGTAGCGGTATTTGGCTCGCATTAAAACTCTGAGGTCGTGACTTCGATCCCCACGCCGGACGCGAAAATCTTTATGTTAATTCTAAGATTTCTATTTGGGTCTGGTTGGCTGAGGGACTACTCTCCGTGCCTTGGAAAGCACGTTAAGGCGTTGGTCCCGATTGTTATAACATATCTATAATAATCGTATACCTTATAACATAATACTGCGGTCAACGACCCTCCCTCGAGAGGAGGCTCTTGTTTTGGCAATGAACGTTATACAGGGTGATGATGATGATCATATACATATATACAAATATATAAATATAAATAATAATATGATCATTGCCCTTGTTCAGCATTGGACGTTATGTGGACTTATGTTGATAACTAGCAAGAGGTGATCTAGCGGTCAATTATTCAACCATATTAAGTGAACACTGTATGATATGAATATGAAATAAACGAATAATGTAAATCTGCTAGCACATTCATGGCATTATAAACATAAGACACAGAATGTACCAGATTTCCTAGTTTTTGTATTAAAATATTTCAAACTGATTTACAAGAACTGTTTGTAGCCAAATAAAACTATTGATTGACGGAATTTGGCAGTTTATCAAGTTTTACGGATTGCTTTTAAATTGAACTTTAGATAATGTTCTAATAAAGTTCAAAATTGAATGTAGGTTATTGTAGATGTGAAGACAATTTTAACCCTCTGCGGCTGACGTGTTAGTCCAACAGACACCGCGAAATATAAAATTCGGTTTATTACCGTTAATTTTCAAATTTGAGCGCCACCGCTCTCAGTACCTTACTGTCGTGAGCTCGCGCGTCGGTCAGTGTGCGGGGGGCGGTCGTAGTGAGCGCACGTTTACGTAGTGGGAGGCAGGTGTCCACGAGTCTACCACACCAGTGTTAAGGTAAGTTTCTACTATACTACCACCTCAATGAAATGTTTATATTTTCATAGTGTCTCCTAAACCACCACATCAGTAAATTACTTTAGTTTATCTTACGATAAGGTATTATTTTGGTAATAATTCTCGTTATTTTGGAATTTGATTTTATTTACGTATTTTACATATATCTATACTTCTTGACCAATATTATAAAGAGGACAGATTTGTATTTTTGTTAGTATGTATAGTCCACGCGGTTGAAATCGCGACGGAAAGCTAATTGTACCCACATAATTTACAAGAAAAACTTGTTTTTTAGATGGCTGACTCAAGTAACAACCCTGGGCCAGGTACTTCTAATCGTAAGAGAACGTCGGCTGGAAGTTTTGTGAGTCACGAAGATCAAATAACAGAGTGGCTGGAAGAGGAAAGTGAGCATGAGTTTAGCGACATTGATAATGAAGATGACGATCCGACTTTCGAGCCAGAAATTCAACACATTGAAGAAGATGTCATGTCATGGGAAGAAGATCCAGAGCTAAACTTAGAAGCGCGTCAAGAACCTGCCCCAGTGGTTGAACGCCAACGATCTTCAGACGAGTCACAAGACCACTACACAGGTAAAAACGGCTTCATTTGGAGTAAACAAGAGCGTTCTAGGACATCACGTATTGCAGCTCATAACATAATTCGATTACCAGGCCGTACTACAACAACTAATTTTGAAGGCTACTCGGAACTTTGGTCTAAGCTGATTGACCCCACAATGTTAGAATCCGTGGTGCGATTTACCAATCAGAAACTCAGTTTCTACCGTACTACGTTCAAAAATGCTTCCAAGGTCGAACTTCGAGACACAAATGTAATCGAGATGAAAGCGCTCATTGGCTTGATGTACTATTCATCAGTATTCAAATGTAACGATGCAGATCTTGGCACAATATTCACCACCGATGGCACAGGCCGTGAAATATTCCGCTGCGTGATGTCCAAATGGCGTTTTTCGTGTTTGATCAACTGCCTTAGATTTGATGACTCGACTACCAGAGAGGAACATCTAAAAGATGATACACTTGCTCCAATATCTGATATTTTTGATAAGTTCATATCAAACAGTCAGTCTCAATATACTCCTGGACCATACCTCTGCATTGATGAAATGTTACTGCCATTCAGAGGTCGTTGCAAGTTCATCATTTATATGCCTCAGAAACCAGCAAAATATGGTATCAAAATATTATTATTAGTAGATGTTCGTACTTACTATATTTATAATGCTTATATATACCATGGGAAGAATTCCGATGGCAAAGGCTTAACCGATCAAGAGAAAAAAATGGCAGTACCCACTCAGTCGGTTCTAAGACTTGCAAAAGTGGTCGAAAAATCGAACCGAAATATTACTGCTGACAATTGGTTCAGCTCGATACCACGAGTCGAAATATTGCTGAAAAGAGGACTGACTTACCTGGGCACTCTGAAAAAAAATAAAGCTGAAATACCACCTTGTTTCTTGCCGAACAAAAATAGGCCGATAGAAAGTTCGTTGTATGGTTTTACGAAAGACTATTCAATTTTATCATATGTGCCGAAACCTAATAAAGCGGTGTTGTTGGTTTCTTCTTCTCATCACATTCAAGAATTAGATAGTGATACAGGAAAACCAGTTATGATTGCAGACTATAATCATACTAAAGGTGGAGTGGACGAGGTGGATAAGAAATGCTCGATTTATTGTTGCAGCCGTAAAACTCGTCGTTGGCCAATGGCAATCTTTCAAAGGATTCTGGACATGGCAGGCATAAATAGCTTTGTATTGTATCAAAGTTGTGCTGACAGTGATAACAAAATGAGGAGAGCAACTTTTTTACTAAAAATGGCAAGAGATTTAGTGCTGAATCATGTGAAAGCCCGAGTATACAATGAAAGATTGCCAAGGGAACTGCGCATGACCATCACTAGGGTTTTAGGTTAGGATATCCCCCCTCCACCACCGGTAGTTCGGTCTGTTCCACCAAGTGGCAGAAAACTATGTTCTATTTGTCCAACAAAAATAAAAAGGCAAACCAAATATTGTTGCTGTGATTGTTCGAAGCCAATTTGCCTTCAGTGCTCGAAGCCACTATGCGAAAATTGTCAAACAAAGCTGTGATTTTGAAAGTGTCTAATTTTGAACTCAACCAACGAATTTATCTCATTTTTTCCAGACTGATTACTGTAATTGTTAATTTTTTAAATGTCTAATGTTAAATTAAAAAAAGTTGATTTTATAATTTTTTCTATGTCATTAATGTTTAAGTAGAGATTCTTAGACTGATTTGTGATAAGTCAATAAACACTGTTTAATTATGAAAATACAAATTGTTTTTTTTATTTAAATATTATTAAACATAAAAAAGAGGCTAACAATCTTATAAATATAAATATAATAGCTACATAATTTAATTAAATAAAAATATTTGATGTTGAAATGGTGTCTCATGTACTACCACACCAGTAAAATTGTAAAAATTGACCCACGTCAGTCGCAGAGGGTTAACCATAAATGCTGTGTACGATGTACATTATTGTCGGTAATGGGAAAAGGACTTGGCTTAGCCTTAGTATAAAGTCTTTCCATTTGATCTGGATTTGATCCATAGATCCTGTTTCCGTGGGAACTTTTACCTCAAAATATAGCCTTATAATCACTGGGAGGTATTTCATTTACTCTGTCAGTTACATCAAATAATATTGTCGTTAAGGTTTTTTAACTTTTATGTTCCGTTCGACCTTTTTTTTTCTTTCATAAGAACCTTCTCCAAACAATAATAAATACAAGAAAAAAAGTAATTCTAGTATTAAATCCATCCGTTCACTTTTTCTTTTTTTCTTTTTCGTACGGACTTATGTATTTAGCCCCGAGGCTTTAGCTACTTTCCCGGCCATAAAGGCGAGCAAAGCTCCAGCCTATATAAATAGTTTCAACACTTCAAACTTAGCAACCTGCGCAAGAGGGCGTCCCCTGTGGGACTTGGACCTCAGGGCGGTCGCCGACGGGGAGATTGAGGGATTATGGCTTTTAGTTTTTTTAGGGGAATTTTGTGCAACTGTCGCTCTATTTTTCGCGGGCCTCTTGTACTTCGGGTTTACGAGGGCATCGGAAGATTCATCCGTTAACATATGATGCGATGACTAAAGGAAACAGAGATTCATTTTTAAAAGACATATTAACTGTTAATATCCTAGTTGTGATAGTATTGTTAATATGCTTCGTGAGAATAGAATCTTTAAGTTTTTCTTCACAACTCAACCGACTTATACTGCTTTGTTACTGCTAAGTCAGTTAGCTTAATCATATAAAAATAATCCTACAAGAAAAGAAATCACGCTGGGAAACGGCCTTTTTTCCTACTAGAGACCGCAGGGGCCGAAGTCCGACAGGGGGCGCCTTCCAATGCAAGCTACTAATTTCGTAGTTTCAAAACCATTTAATAAGGCTGGTGTGGAAAACCTTTGTGGCGTAGTGGTATAAATCTCGGAGGTCGTGGGTATTCTAAGATTTCAATCCGAATCTGGTTACTTGAGGTACTCTTCTCCGTGACTCGGTACGTTAACTAGGTCCCGATTAATCCCGATATAATCATCTAAAACAGGCGTATACCAAGGAACGGGGAGCAACGTTTCCTTGGGTATTACAGGATAAAACTGCAGGCACCAACCCGGTTTGCTTTGTGTGTACCCGGCCCCCGCCAACGACGGATCGAAGGAGTGTCTTAGTGGTGGGGGGCCTTAGTGGTGTAGGGTCTTCTCCCCGTGAAGCATACCACCGCTATGGAGAGGGCGAGTTCCACATATCCCGCCGCCAGCGCGCGGATACGCTCCAGTGGCGTTGGGAATTCATAAAGGCATTTGTCGCCGGCCAGACAAAAAAAGAGGGAACCAACCCCTCCTGCCAAGCGTGGTGACTACGGCAAAACTATGAGGCCCATGTTCAGAAATGGATACTATGCAGGCTTATGATAAATAAGGTTAGAACCCAGATTGTCTGACGCCTGGTGAAGTAACAAAAGCCTTGTTAGCCGCAAGGCTTTGCTACTTCACCAGTCGTAATAACAAATTTCAAAGAAAATCGACTCTTGTTAAAAATAGTGTTGCACTACCTATAATAAGCTTAGCAACAGTAATCCACTCAGTATGATTTAACAAGTTAAATGTTTATAAAAAGCGTTGCATGTAACGATTTTCGTGTCAAAAATATATTTAGGCTAACAGGTCACACGGACGTTTTAAAATACAATGCCTTTAAATACAGCTCTACGTTTGTGCTAGAAATTCATACTGAGAATTGAGTAATAGCCTAACATATATATTCCTCTCGACTGTTTTCAGCCACGATGGGCAAACTCTAAGAAGGTCAACCATCTTGTTTTATGTTTTTGTTTAAAAAGACAACTCTAGTTCTAGCAAAATTAATCCCTGTGTCGCGGGTTACTTTACGATCACATTATTGACGGACTCAAAGCACACTCAGGCTCAGATCAACTATTAGTGATTTACATAGATAATAGGCATAAAGAATTAAAAAATCTATTTAGTCCGTCAGTTGGATTACCAAAAAATATTGGACACATATTTTATTGCTCATTCCTCAAACAAAAAATGGCGAAATTTCGTGTGACGTCACTTCTAGGTACAATTTTACCTAGTCGTGACGTCACAAGCCTCCCTCTTCTGAACTATAATATAGTTTGTTCTTGCTCTGTATCATCGACACTTTTTATTGATTTGATAAGTAAAAAACCGGCCAAGTGCGAGTCGGACTCGCGCACGAAGGGTTCCGTTTCAGTTACAAGTGCGTACCTATTTTAGATATCAAGAATAAATAAAAAAGCGTATGTTTATGAAATGAAATGGTATTTTATATTTTTATATTCGAGTTGATTGAATGAAAGCTAAATTGCGGTTTACGATTTTTGACGTATTCAAAAAAAACTACTTACAAGATCTCGTTCAAACCAATTTTCGGTGGAAGTTTGCATAGTAATGTACATCATATATTTTTTTCAGATTTATCTTTCTCTTATTTTAGAAGTTACAGGGGGGGGGACACACATTTTGCCACTTTGGAAGTGTCTCTCGCGCAAACTATTCAGTTTAGAAAAAAATTACATTAGAAACCTCAACATCATTTTGAAGACCTATTCATAGACATAGACATAGACACGTATGGGTTCAATGAAAAAAAAATTTTTGAGTTTCAGTTCTATGTATGGGGAACCCCAAAATTTATTGTTTTTTTTTTTCTATTTTTGTGTGAAAATCTTAATACGGTTCACAACATTCTTATAGTTTCGGAAAAAAGTGGCTGTGACATACGGACGGACAGACAGACAGACAGACAGACAGACATGACGAATCTATAAGGGTTCCATTTTTTGCCTTTTGGCTACGGAACCCTAAAAATACGTGTCTATTATTTGATTATAATATAATTTTCCTCCTTTCCTCTTAAATAAAATATTATAATCCGTGTTTACTTACACTTGTCTTAAGCCGCATAGCTTTGTGGTGAACTTTTCACAAAATACTAGCAGTCCAGTGTGGCGTCACCCGCGTAATAGTTTTTTATTTCGTTCAGATCCATAATTATGTTCATGCTATAAAATAACTTCAGCAAACACCTATTAAAATTCCCATCAAAATGGTGGCCAGACACCTAAAAGCATGAGTAACAGGATCTGTGGCTACCAAAAGATGGCGGAGTTCCAAATCTAAATGATTTATAATGAATTACCTAGCCTTCTCGCATGTGTTGACCCGCTTCCGTGAGAACTTCATAAAATTTTATGCCCTAACTCATAATTCTATTGTTCTGGGAAACGTCATTTATATCTGTCCTGCCATTCTCAAGTAATAAATGATGTAACTAATCCGACTTTGCTTTTCAATAAATAAAATGTATCTATCGTTTATTTTACCATGATTAGCTAGTGTACTTTGTTTCATCATCATCATCATCAGCCCGTATAACGTCCACTGCTGAACATGGGCCTCCTCCCGAGGGAAGGTATATGCCATAGTCACCACGCTTGGCAGGCGGGTTGGTGACCGCAGTATTATGTTGTACCACACAAGGAAACGCTGCTGCCCGTTCCTTTCTTTATTATAGATGCTGTTATAACAATCGGGACCAACGGCTTAACTTGCTTTCCGAGGCACGGAAGGTAGTCACTTAACCAACCAGACCCGGAAAGAAATCTTAGAATTAACACAAAGATCCTGTCCAGTATGGGGATCGAACTCACGAACTCCGAGATATAAAGCGAGCCAAATACCGCATCGGTACGGAGGTTGTAAAATATTTTAGATCGGTTATCAACTCTCTTCTTAAAACGTATTTTTTTAAGCAATTTAAACGTTGCTATAAAATATCATTTTACAACTTTATAATAATTATGACTACAAACTACAGTTGCCGCGTGAAATTGCAGGAATTCTTCAAATATTCTCTCATCTCGTCTTCTGCAATTTGCAGTCGTAACCTTCGCAACCTGCTTAATATTCCGGTAATCGTTCGATCCCCTGTAAAATTAATATCGCTCCAGTATTCCGAGCAACGGGCGGCGCCGCGTTCGATTAGAAATATTTTCATCCCGCCTTCTTGAGCGCTTGAAGAATAATAAGAATAAAAATGTATTATAGCTTTATATTGCAATTTGGTTAAAATAATCCTTTTATAATTGTAAGTATATCATTGAAATAAAATTGAGTAGGTATATCATTCAATAAAAAAATAAAATAGTAAGAAATAAATAGATACCTTTTATTTTGTCCGGGGTGAAATGGAAATGCAGCGTATTCGCGCGCTGGCGATGGGATATGTGGGACTCGCCCTCTCCATAGCGTGGTATGCTAAACTCATACCACGATGAGAGGACCCTACACGACTAAAACCCCCCGGACACTCCTTCGATCCGCCGCGGCCGTTGGCGGGGTTCGGGTACGCAAAAGCAATCCGGCCCCCATTACTTACCCAATAAATAGATATGCATCAGCTCGTTCGCCAGCGAACGCCCTGAGCCGAAGTCCCAGCCCCACAGGGGGCGCCCTCTTGCGCTGGTTGCTTAGTTTGTAGTTTTTAGTTTGTAATTAAGAATCAAGCTCTGCTAGACTATATGACCGTCCGAAAAAAAAAATTCTTCATCTCGTATTATCGTATTATTATCATCAGCTCGTATAACGTCCACTGCTGAACATGGAGACCTTGGCAGGCGGGTTGGAGTACGAAACAGATATTGTATATAAATATGTATTTAAAAAAAATATTTATTATTTTACTTACTGAATTTAAAGTTATTTTTTTAGATTTCTATCCGAGTTTTTAAACACTACTAGTATTCTTGTCAATTCTTCGTTCTAAGCTAAAATGTGTGCTTGTATTATGAGAAGGTTCAATAGTTCGGTAGGGCAATGGTTGGGGATCGAACCGACGACCATATGATCGCAAGTCCGACGCCCTAGCCATTTGGCTACGGTTCAATGGATGTGATCATCATCAAAACTGGATCACATAATAATATGACATTCTTCAACATAAAAAACAATGAGATTATAAACATAAAATAAATAATAATAACAATGAAACTTTTCCCATTGGTGAAACTGGTTCAAAATATAGATATTGTTATGACAGCATTTCATTTCACATAACCGTTGTTAGTAGCGCAGCATTGTATAGACTTTTTTTTTGGACGGACGTATGTTGTCAGTCCTCGAGGCTTTTGCTATTTCACCGGTCATAATTGTCTATACTAATATTATATTATAAGAGGAAGATTTGTATTTTTGTGTTTGTGTATGTTTGTAATGAATAAACTCAAAATCTACTGTGCTGATTTAAAAAAATCATTCACCATTGTAAAGCTACATTCACCATGAGTGATACAGGCAATATTTAATTATGAAGTTCCCACGGGAACGGGAGTTACGCGGGTGAAACCGCGCGCGGGAAGCTAGTTAGCTAAACATTTCTTCACTATTTGAAGTAGTTACTTACAGTAATAACAAATTGTTTTTCAGACTTTTTCGTTTTTAAAAGGCCAATTTCGCGTTGACGTTATTAATCTCTGTGTCGCGGGGGATTTTACAAACACATCATTCACTGACAAAAAGCTCACCTACACCACCCAGTTTTAATTTTTATTATGTCCGTCACACAAAACCGTCGGTGATTGGCAATTACCGCTGGCAAGCCACGCCGGTAGTTGACGAGGCAGTAAATTGCCTCTCGTTTTTATGTGTCTTGTTTTCTATCATAACATGTCACTACCAACAATTTATAAATAAATAGGTAACTTTTGAGTTTTTTACCAGTCATGAGACAAGATTCAACAAAAGTCCGCAGTATTATGTTGTACCACACAAGGAAATGCTGCTGCCCGTTCCTTGATATACGATTATTAATAGATGATGTTATAACAATCGGGACCAACGGCTTAACGTGCTTTCCGAGGCACGGAGGGTATGCCCTCAACCAACCAGACCTGGAAAGAAATCTTAGAATTTACACAAAGATTTCATGCTCGGCGTGGGCATCGAACCCACGACCTCCGAGATTTAAAGCGAGCCAAATACCGCCACGCTACGGAGGTTGTCGAAAATAAATAATAAAAGTTACTAAATATGTCGCCAACACTGGTAATGATAAACTTCACACCTTAACGTTGCATTAAATAGGTGTTGTAACTAAACTAACGCTTCAACTACAACCCACAAAGGTTCCGTGAGTATTACTCACAGTTGGCTGGCGTTGATCCAGTTGACGTGTTCGATTCCCGCTCCAATACACACGACTATTTATATAATGTTAGGGTTGGGTGTATTTCCCCTCGTTCTCATACCACGTGGTGCCTATTTTTGTAGCTTATAGGTACTAGGGGGGGTATCTATTGGGTGTTTCAAGGTGAAAACTATTAAGATAAGGCAATCCATTATTATAAAGCCGTATACCGTCCATTGCTGAACATGGGCTTGTCCTCAAAGTATGCAATAGCTTGGCAAGCGTTTGCATCCGTAGTAGGTACTGTAGTGAAATTAAGGTTTTATTGTCCCTCATTTCATAACATACTGGACGTATTCGAATTACGAATAAGAACTTATTTTATATTTAAATAATTAAAAACTGAATTAATACTCCAAGCTCGATGTTGTTGAAAGTCAGATGTGTGAATTATTGTTAATTTGATAAAAAGTGGAATTAATATTTATATTTAAAGAGTTCAATAATATACTATTATAAGTGTGCTTCTTTCATTTTAAAAGAGTGCTAAGTGAATAGTGATCGTACCTCTCACACACCCTCTTTGAGGAGTAAGCAGCAGTGAGCCCTGTTGAGCTACGCACCCGCACCCTCAGGCGTTACATTTTACTTTTTATAATACAGATTACTGTAAAAAAAAATACAAAATTCTCCCAATCAAACAAATGTGGAGGCAAATTACGTAACGTGTGACTGTGACTTTAATACAAATGTCTTCATTACTGTAAGGTGATTATAACAAGTTCCTATATTATTATTACTGTATTATTGATTGCATGATTTTTTGCATGCACAGTAAACGCTAATAGCGAAGACATTTTTGAAAGACATAAATGACCTGCTGGACGAAAGGTGAAAAATCGAATTATAGAAGGAAAGTGACAAAAATCATATTTGCATGTAGTGCGTTATATTATTTTGTTATTATATCATGCGAGAGTTTGTATGTGTGGATGTTTGTAAGTTTGTTGCTCTTTCACGCAAAAACTACTAAATGGATTTGGATGAAACTTTGCACGGGTATAGTTTATAAGCTCAATTAACATATAGGTTACAAAAAATCACGCTCCGACCCACTGGAGCAGAGTAACGTGGGTATAACCGCGGGCCGCAGCTAGTTCTCCTATATAGCAAAGCTTTTTCGACACAGTATTAGTGTAAGTTAACTAGTACTGACATCTATGTTAAGCTAGTAGAATCTTTTTAGATTCAAAATGTATCGATAGATGGCGTTACTTGTAGGAAAATTGTATGATCAGTGGTTTGAGGATTGCCACGATTTTAATTGACTACGCAATTTGTAGATGGCATAAGTCATCACATTTTTAATACTTATTTTTAATAGCTATGCTCCGAAATGTTTCCTATATTACGTAGGAGATATGCTCTAGGCAGTTGTATTTAATATAGGTACGAATTTTTGTTTGTCTAAACACATAGTAGAATCGGTATAGATCTCAAATAAATATCTTTGATGATAACTAACAAAGTAAATAATAATTGTGTTGTTCTCATATAGGAAAGTTTGTTATTTGTGGCGGATCTATAAAGTGTTTCCAAATATATGCCATGGCTCTCTCAAGACAGTGTCATATAATAAGTTTATTCTAGACGTCAGAAGTATAAGGACGGATGTACAGTCAGCAAAAGAGATAGGATAGCAGAATTTTGTCATTTTTAGGGTTCCGTACCCGAAGTATAAAAACGGGACCCTATTACTAAGACCAGGCTGTATCTCAAGAACCGCGATTGCTAGACAGTTGAAATTTTCACAGATGATGTATTTCTATTGCCGCTGTTAGAACAAATACTAAAAATAAAATAGAATAAATATTTAAGGGGGGCTCCTATACAACAAACTTTGGTATTGGTAATGACAAAAAAAAAATCACATTATTTGATACTGACGGTGTAAACCTATCTCTTTTGTTGACTGTACTATTGTCTTCAGAAGCATTTGATCGTAAGTGCCAGTTAAGGTACAGTAAAGGCACATACGACCGTTACGTTTCTGCCGTATACTGGCACATCCGACCTTATGCTTCTGAGCTCTAAATATATTATACTGATTATGTTAGTGAAGAAATTGCTGAGAAATATACATTTTGTATTACTTCATTCATAATATTAAATACTTTTAAAATTAAACTCAACAATAGCAGCTGCTCTGACATAACTTAGCGCTTGTAGTTATTAGGAATTTCAAAGCAAGTTAATTTTGAGAAAAAAATTGTAAAAAACATATTTAACAGAAATTACTTCATTAACGCTGTCACTTTACATGATACTACCTAATGTTAAAGTGATGGCATACATTTTAGATGCACCTTCTATAGTAAACAACGAAGTTTGCCATCCGTCATTCAATATCTTTCGTAGTACAGTAACTAGGGAAGAGACCCATGATCCATCACTGTGGCCCTGCGGTTAGAAATGATTATCCATAGACTACGGTAAAATATAACACGTGTAACGATCCTTCATAGCCTATCAGTATTGCCAGATGTCCCGATTCAGCCAAGACGTCCCGATTTTCGAGTCGAACTATCTCGCTTTTCGGGAATAACTTCACGACTATAATATAGTCCAGATTGTAGATATGTTCCGATTTCAAATTTGACAGTCTTACATACATACATTCACGCCTCTTTCCCATTCTCCCTATAAATTTTACTTGATAAAGACAGAGGAGTCCTCTGCTAAACATAGGCCTCCCGGGCGAGTTTTGCCGTAGTCAACACGCTGGCGGGTTGGTAACTGCTGTATTATGTTGTAACACACAAGAAATGCTGTTGTCCGTTTTCTGGTATACCCTTGTTATAGATTATGTTAAGACAATCGGGACCATGGCTTACCATGCTTTCTGAAGCACGGCACGTAGTCCCTTAACCAACCAGACTCGGAAATAAATCTTGGAATTTACACAAAGATTTCTCTCTTTCTGGCGTAACTACCACTTCTGAGACTTAAAGCCAGTCAAAACAAATTAAATGATATTTATTCAGCACTTAGGTATTTACATACACTTGTACCTACTTGTCAATTATACACTATGAAATATGATTTAATTACAAAATATGGCAACTAATGATCTGTCTGTCAGTCTAGTATCAAGTCATTTGACTGCACCGGTGGCTCAGTGGTTACGGTAGTTGCTTCTGAGACCTGGTGTTCTGGGTTCGATTCCCACCCGGGACAATTATTTGTGTGAACTACAAATAGTTATTCTGAGTCTGGGGGTTCTTTGTGTCCGTGAAATGAATGTTTGTAAAGTCCCCCGCGACACAGGGATTTATTTCCCGAGGGCGGGAGTTGTCTTTTAAAAAAAAAACGAAAAAAACGAAAACGAATATGTATAGTAATAACAATAATTATTTTTATAATTAAAATCGTAATATAATTAAGCTCTATAGAAAGGAGGCACGCCTTTAAACAATATTGTTACGCATAAGCGACACATGCCTGAGGGCACCCTTAATGAGATAGAACCACGGCTCAGGGCTTCGCTAATGCTATGAGAAATATTAATATTTAAAAATAGAGGAAGTGATCACTGGCACGGACTACAGGCACTGGATCATTGGCCATTCACCTGTCCGACGAGGACCCTGGCCTAGCTAACCCCTATTAACTAATAGATATCAGAACAATTCCAGTTTACTGTATTTAAATAGATGCTATTGCATAATATCTAATTAGCAAACCATGTAAATTGCCTTTTTCTAGCAAAAGGCATCAAAATCCTTCATCAAAATTACTTACGTAGAATTAAAACTCAAACGACGATATAGAGAAGTCAAACATATGTACTTTTAAAAAATAGCGTCTAACAGTAAAAAAATGTCCGCTAGATATTTACGATCAAAACTTTTTTATCGACGTCACAAAGGATTCTATTTTGCCTCGTTAAGCTCGATCGTTTTAATCTTTGTTATCAACTCTCCAATTTGTTACGGCAGTTCGTCTTTCATTCCGTTTAATTGGTAACCATATGAATAGGGAATGTTTTTGGGAGCAGGTTTTACGACCCAATGTACTTTTAGACATGACATGCATCATTAATTGGGCGACACCACTACTACTATATACGACTTTTATACCGACCGGCTCACATCGAACTGGACCGGTTGACATTTTGTAATGGGGAAATGGATGAGCCTTGTAGTTTCCGGCTTAGAATAGACCACTCCATACCTTCCTAATACTCGTAAGACGCAACTAAGGGACATAGAACTAATGGAGGGGCAGCAGCATCTATCAGTTAGCGTCTGCCACTCTCATCTTACTGCGATCCCCAACGCGCTTGCCAAGCGTGGGGATTACGGCTATGTCCCTCAACGACCCTGGCTTGCCAAGCTCTTTTAAAGAGGAGGCCCAGTAGAAGTAAACGGGCTAATGATGAAGAAAAAGAAAAGAAATTGAAGTGGGTAAACGGAAAGTATAATTTATGTTCTATCTCATTTGGCGTGACATTTGTCTTAACGGCTTCCGACAAATTCTGCGACAGAAATTTGAACTGCAATTTTGTTTTAAACGTTTCAAATTCTTTTTCAGCATTAGGAAAAGGCGCTGTCCCGCTGATGCCAGCTGGTCGGTCTCAAACGTACCATGAAACATATCGCAAGAGACGGTTCTGAATTTTAATCGGCGTATTTCGAAGCGTTTGAAATGGTAGTCTAAGGAGTCTTTAGTTTCAAATGTCAGTGGGACGGTTTTACCGACATGACTGACGAGAAATCAACAGCTGCTAGAATGAGTTTGTCGAAGTACGGATGAAACACCACGAACACCCTGATATCAAGCTGGTACTTAGATTTTTACGAAATGAAATTTCTACTAAACATTTTTTGCTTGAGTCTCTTATAACGAGCTATCAGTTTGATGTAAAAATTCTGACATCGTTATTCCTCAAATGTCCACATCATTTGTTTTTAAGCTCGACTCGGGATTCAAACCCGGGACCTCGATTACATACGGTGCAAAAAAATACCGTTACCGAACCAACGAAGCAGTATTAACGCGGCCCTCGGCTTGAAAAGTCAAAGTCAGTTTCATAAAACGAGTTATCATTTTGATATAAACTCATAATCCCGACATCTTTATTCGTCAAGTGTCAGAATCGGTTGTTTTATGTCGTCTAGACCCAACGAGAGTATAGATACTTGAACTAAGAATATTGCTGAATATCAAATATATTTTGAAAACTGAAGATGTAAAATTCATATCTTATACATACGCGATGGCGCTGTACATATCGACGGGTAAAAACTTAATTGGACAAATATAAGCGTCTTCTATAAAACAATATATAAACGCAAATAAAAGTCAAACTACGCTACATAGAAGTTAATTATACGTAATAGGTGGCATACATTTTTACTTCGTGTAGGTAATTATCGTTACTTTCAGGCCAAACGATAACTAGGCACTTTGGTGACCTAATTTCGGTAATTTTCTTTTATTTGTTTTGCTTTAACGTGACTCAATCTAGTTAGGCACGTAAAACTGTACAAAGCTAAAGATAAACAGGTATTTCTTTTTTTTCCGGATGTATGTAGTTAGCCCCGAGGCTTTTGCTCCCCATATTTCTATCAGAACAGGACTTCATTTTTTTTTCGCCCCATGTGGGGCTAAGACCTCGCTCAGGGCGGTCGCTGGCGATGAGATTCAAGCATTATGACTTTTAGTATTTGAGGGCATTTTGTGCAACTGTCACTCTACTTCCCAGTTCGCGCGCCTCTCGGACTTCAAATCTACGAGGGCATCGGATGGAGAACAGTAGACTAATCACATAGCGATACAACGTTGGCTTTGATAAAAATGTCTTAACCTACTATGCATGCAGAAACTATTTTAAACTAGCTGTGCCCAGCGGTTTTACCCGCGTTACTCTACTCGAGTGGATCGGAGGGTGATGTTTTGTAGCCTGTATGTTAATCCAGCGTATAGGTAACCTATCCCGGTGCAAAATTTCGTCGTTCGTTTCAATTCCGTCCAGAAGTCAGAAGTGGCGTGAAAGAGTAACAAACATCCATCCATACATACTTAAAAACAAACTTTCGCGTTTTTTATATTAGTAGGATATGTCAAATATAATAAGTTGAAGAAAGGAAGGAGGAAGTCGCAGGCACAGTTATAATAGTGACTTTGAGTAGGATTTTTAATTATTGAGGCTAATTATTTTACAATTAAGGCACATAGTGATTAATACTTGAATACATTGAAATTAAATTGAATACATTGAATAACGTTAATATTACATCAGCATAGCTTAATATTTTTTCTCTTATCGCAGAGTTTTAAAACATTCACTTAACCTAATATATTTCTATAAACAAACATTCATCCTCTATTCCTCATTGATATTTTACCCCCTTGAAGTTATTTTTTTACAAATTTTCAATGTCATATTTGTTTATATCTAAACCTTAAAAAAAATATCGGGTTTGACGTGAAAAGGCGACAGACAGAGAGTTACTTTGTTCGTAGCGTTGCCTTAGATAACATAGCGTGGGTAGACATCGTAACCTACTCTGTGTTGGAGCTGTTCTTTGTGTAACGACAAAAAATGTAATTGGACAACTAGGGAGTGGGCTTATCCACATTGAACGATAACGACACTGACACTCATATATCGTTAGTTTGGATGATAACAATATCTTCCGAAAATATCGCCACGATACCGGTTTATGAAGATAACAACCAACATGTTGTTAATTCCTCGCAATCCTCTATTTTTCTGGTGGGAAAGTTGGCACCCCCACCCCCGCACCAGCACGTTATATATATATATATATATATATATATATATATATATATATTTTGAAGAAAAGAATGGTCGAATTAACACTTAAATCTTTAATAAATCTTAGAAGCCTCTTACACCGTTCTGATCGCTCTGACAGACTAACTTTTTCTTAATGTCACCATCATGCAAAGAGTAAAATAAACTACAACAACGTAAAAAGGTACAACGTAAAAAATAAACATGAAATAATAAACTTTCTCCCACATATATATATATATATATATATATATATATGTGGTGTATATATATATATATATATATATATATATATATATATATATATATATATAATATATAGTATTCTTGTTAACCTCTCGGGCTAAGCGAAAATGCTTGTGTTACGAGAGGGTTCACGTCGGTAGTGTAATGGGTGGGGTTCGAACCGGCGACCTCGAGATCACAAGTCCGACGAACTAGCCATTAGGCTACGGCCGCTTTAATATATAGGCCTCCCCTCTCCATAGAAATGATATCCTAATCATACCACGAGGAAAGTGTTGGTCCACTAAAACCCCCCGAGTGCAAATACCAATAATGGTCGCACCGGGATCTGCTAATGCATGAAATTCAGTGAATCCCGCGATCACTTCATCCACCCCGCACTGTGTCGTCACCACATATCAGTAGGACAATCTGTCAGCAATGATAACTTTCACAACAATGCGAACAGTGCGACACAGTGCGAAAGAATAATAATTGTATCAAACTGTCAGTCCAAAGATATTGTGCAGTTATTATGAATGCTGAATATGAATATGAAGATGTTGGAAAAGGGAGGTCAAAGAAAAGTTGGATGGACGGTGTAAAAGAAGACATGTGTAAGAGAGGTGTTATTATGAAAGACTTTAAAAGATGACAAAAAGAATGATCCCGGAGTTTCATATAGTCTTTCTCTGTCTACCTAGACAGATAAAGACTCGCAGGAAGCTAGAATAGGGTCCAGTCCCAGTAGTCCTCGCGACACGTTCTATGCTTCAGACCCGATCCCAGTCCAAGCTGGTTGATTTTAATTCTTTAAAATAGGGACATTATAAATATCATATTATTATGACATAACAGTAATGGTAAATTTTAATTATTCATATAATCGTTGAAATTTATTAAAGTCAAGATTTTTTGTTATTATCATTGTTATTTGACTTATAATAAGTCCGCTCGGTATGTCTACATTATCCATATACGTTTCATTTTCATAATTTCATTTTAATTTCATTTCATTTTGCGCCGACCCCAAATTAATTGGAACAAGAGAGGATGTGATATCGTATAGTTACAGTTATCAGCCAATGTGAATACGCTCATTATCGAAATATATAAGGTGTTTCCAAAATATGTGCCATCGCTTCAACAATAAATAGTTATTACACTAAAGGTTATGTACATACATAATACTTATGTAAATATCGTTTCGTTTTTAACAGACAAACTAGTAAATTTTAATGACCTTTTACAAAGGCAGCAGATTTGATGCTAAATTATTCAAGAGATAATATTGCAGAAATCGTGGGTTCGATTTCCGTTACGTATAAAAACAAATATTTGTGTAAAATGTCTATTTTACACTAATATCATCAGATGACAATCGGGACCAACAGCTTAACGTGCTGTTCGAGGCGCGGATGGTAGTCTACAGTAGCCCTCAAGTAACTAGACCCGGAAAAAGTCTTTGATTTTACACAAAGATTTATGAAGCCGAAGTGGAATTAATCCCTAACCTTCAATATGTATGGTCTGTTTTACCGCTACGCCAAGAAGAAAGGAATTATCACATACAAAATTGTTCTTCTTTTATATTTGCTTAGTTATGTAAATATTTAATAATGACGAACATTGTTATCACATTTAACTGAAGGTCAAAAGATGGCATGTGTAAGGAAATCGTACTTCTATAGTCTCTAATAATATTAATACTAATCAAATTCTGTAAGACTGATAACAAAGATTACTTGGCCTAATAGGTACATTACAACATGATACTTTACGAAGAAACAAAAAAGATATCATGCATCGGCCGGGAATCGAACCCGGGCCGCCCGCGTGGCAGGCGAGCATTCTACCACTGAACCACCGATGCTTGCTTAAATCACTCAAATATAATAAGCACAAAATTAGAATCAAAGATGAAGCCAGGTCGCAAACCACGTGACTCGACACTTGAATAAACAAATGAATAACGTGTTTAAATATAATATGTATGTGGGATATACGGTTCTTCCAATGAAAATTTCGTCTTCACAATCTTTTACTTTTATTTAATTTTCGTAACGTCTTATGCCTAGCACAGTGAGTACTGACTACCCTTCCATATCTTTCCTCCCGTCTCTCACTCACATATAGCACTCTATCTCTTTCTTCCAGTTGCGTTCCGTTTCCCATATTTATGTATTAACAACTAGCTTTGAAGGTGCGATTACACTACCGTAGCTCCTGCTCCCGTGGTAATCTTATCATAAAACTAGATGTTGGAGAGATGCTAGGCTCAGCGCCGCTCGCCAAAATTCTGACACTTCCCGTGGGATATTCCCAACAAAGAAATCTTTTCCTCATAATTACAAACATAATAGAAAAAGAATCAACCTAATTGGTAATTTCGTTCTCACAAGTTATACGCGTAAATATACCAACTTACCTTTTAGCAATTCATTTTTATTTACTATAGTTGTAACCAGAGGGGGCCGGATGGGTGTCGTTGCAGAGGAAGGCCTAAAAAACGCTGGCGTGACGATCTAGACGCATTCAGGACAGATTGGCCGGAGAAAGCCACACAAAAGGAAGAGTGGAAGGTTATGGGGGAGACTTTTGCCAAGCAGTGGGTAAATAAAGGTAAAAAAAAATAATAGTTGTAACCCATTTTACTCCTCAATAACAGATCTTAGTTCCGATGAAATATATACTCTACACTTATATATAAAGCTAAAGAGTTTGTTTGTTCGTTTGCTTGAACTCATTAATCTAAGGAAGAACAGATCCGACTTGAAGAATTATTTCAGTGATAGTTTGCCCATTTATCGAATAAGGCTGGCTATTTTCAGGCCCAGAGATCACATTGTCACAATCCAACCAACAACACTCGGATTCGCATCTTTCGTTTTAGCATAAAGATTTTGTACGGTGCGGGAATCGAACCCATGCCCTCCAAGACTTATACCACTCGTCTAATAGAAATTGTTCGGAATCTTATCCTACACGTTTTGAAAACGGCTTTAACTTACGCAATTCTTTCGTTTCTATTAATATCACGTTTTATTAATTCATTGTGATATTTGATATGATGATACTACACGTGACCTACAAGCATCGGTGGTTCAGTGGTAGAATGCTCGCCTGCCACGCGGGCGGCCCGGGTTCGATTCCCGGCCGATGCATTGTATTTTTGACAAATTTGTGAAATTACTAGAGAATTAGACAGTATTCAATTGAGTTTATACTCTATTATTTTAAAATTTCAAGTACCTACGTGAAATATCTACTTTATCAACCTTTTTCATAGGTACCTACTTAGTTTAATGTGTTTAACTTCGGTGTGCCAATTTTCATACAGATCAATTTAAGAGAAACAGAGAAATTACTCGACTGGGGTAGATCTTATAGGACGAAACAACACACAGCACAGTCAAATAACATAAGTGATTATTAATGTTGTTACCTGTGCGTGAGTAAGATCGCTAGTGCAAAAAATCAATATTCAGCTGAAGTTGCAGGTTTCTTGTACCGTCGATGATACTCTAATACCGCGTAAGTGACAGCTGATAAGATGTAATTTCATCTGTCAAGAAACATTTTCTTATACATTGATTTTCAACCTTATTACCTACGATATGTCAAGAGTACCGCTATAAATTTATGATTGAAAAAATTCAGGAATCAAAATAACAAACTATTTTAGTTCAATCTTCGGTGCCCTCGTAGACCAGAAGCCCACGAACTGTAACATACAGCGACAGTTGGCGACCGCCCTGAGCCGAGGTCCAAACGCCACAAGGTGTGCCCTGTTGCGCAGGTTGCTTAGTATCTAGTTTATAAACCATTCAATAAGGCCTAGCTTTTTTACCCGGTGAGGTAGCAAATGCCTCGGGGCTGCCTACATAAATCCGTCTGAAAAAAAAACATATTTTTCCCCAACTTCCCGTTGTACAGAGCTGCTAACTAAATGCATTACCCTGGAAATATTCATTCAATTGAAAAACCGAGATACGATAAACCATCTGTATTTTCATTCCACTGCTTTTTTTAAATGTGTGTTTTCAATATGTCTATTTAAAAAAACAGAATTGTATAACTATCTCATCATCATTCAAAACAACACAATAAGTACATAACATATTATTTATTAATACATTTTATTTGTTACAAGGAAAATAAACTTTGCAATAAACATGTTTAGGGTTGGAAGTCTAATTGGCTCAGAGACATCATGGCCCATATAGAATTACATATTTTATGTATGCTTTCTAATTTTATATATAAATATGAACTTATTATGAGTAGAGGAATTAATGACACACGGACAGTCGTAGTACATTGTATGTATCTAATGTCCTACAATTAGCAGCACTCACAGGTTGCACTTGCTAGTTATAGTTACCTAAGTAGTTTTATTTATAGAATAAAAATAATAACCTATTAATTATATTTCTTTTTCATTGTAATTTTGACAAATACAAGTGTATGTAAATAACTAAGTGCTGAATAAATTCCTTATTTCATTATTACAGGATTACATACAATATATTATAGTTGCTTATACTTAGTATAGCTATGATATATCTGGCTTAGAAGAGACTACCCTTTGTCTTCCCATGGGTCTCATAAGAAGTGATTAAGAGACATACAGCTGATGGATGGGTAGCAACATCAGCTCAAGGATACTCGCCATCTTGCAGCAATCACCAATCCTGGCAACCATGTTGATAACAGCAATAACCCTTGCTGACCCAGAAGAGGAGACCCATGATTAACAGAGGACGTAATTGGGCTGATAAATTAAGTTTGTAAAAAGCTAATCGGGGGAAGACACACCATATGCGATATTGAACTATATATTACTAGCGGTGTACTTTAAAGCATATGTTACTCAGGGTTAACATAGCATCCGTCGGGGGGCCGGATTGCTCATGCGTAACCGGCCCCCGCCAACGGCGGATCGAAGGAGTGTCCGGGAGGTTTTAGTGGTGTAGGGTCATCTCCTCGTGGTATGAGTTTAGCATACCACGCTATGGAGAGGGCGAGTCCCACATATCCCACCGCCAGCACGCGAATACGCTGCAGCGGCGGTGGAAACGCGTCAATTCCCCAAGGAAAAGAAAAAAAAAGAAAAAGGTTAACATAGCAAAGGTGAAAGAATGATCGAAATCCGTTCAGTAGTTTTTGTGTTTATTCGAAACAAACATACAAAAATATGAAAATACAAACTTTTCCTCTTTATAATATTAGTATAGATACGTATTATAATCGCTTCATAAGGCGTATAATTCAATTGCCCTCATGGTGTCACTTAGCTCAATCAGCCTTTTAAACCTTGATATGTTTTATTACCGGATTACATAATACGCCAGCACCGGTGACTCAGTGGTAGTTGCTTGGGTTCCTGAGACCTAGTGTTCTGGCTTCGATTCCCACCATAGTTGTTCTGAGACTGGGTGTGCTTTGTATCCGTGAATTGAGTGTTTGTCAAGTCTCCTTCGATACAGGGATTAATTTCCCTAGTGCGGGAGTTACTTATAAAAAAATGGTTGCTTATATCCAGTGAAAAGATTTATTCTTGATAGTAAAAATATCTATATCATAAATAAATTTTATTTAGCACATAGGTATTTACATATACCTACTCGAACTTTTAGGGATCACGATGTAAATAAAATATAAATAAAATCTATTACTATCTATACACGCATGCCAAACATCAAATAAAAAAAAATACCTACATCAAAATTGACAATAATATATTAAGAAATAAGTTTACCAACAAAAATTATGATAAAAATTAAATAAATAATAACACTAATCAGAAATATAATAGCGAATTCATTTAAAAACAATACATATAATTCTAATGCCATAAAATAATGAATTAAATAATAATAATAATGAAAGTAATTGAATAAATTTTCGAGCGGGAGTCGGTCGTCGTTCCATTGCGCATTGCTATATGGATAAAATTAAGTTTAGTCTGTGCACCTCAGCCACTCGAATAAGCGTCCTTACGCACGGCGGGAATTCAAAGCTTCAAGATGTCCACAGCAAGGTAGGTCACGCTATGTACTAACTTTTAATAGTTTAAATAACTAACAATACTTAGTGCCTACTTAGATAACAGCTAATATTACACTTCTATGGACAACATTGTCTATCTGTCCGTCTTTTCAACTTTTTTAATGACTTACTACAATAGTAGGTTTATCTAAATTAAAAAAATATATGTTAATTAATGCGGAAAGATGTTGATAGTAAATCTATCGGAATAAAAATTTATTCCTCCGATATTTTTTATCTGAGTAGGAAGAGGTGGGCTTATGAAGACTTCTTTCTCTTTCGTAATTCCTGTGATTATATTAACATCACGTAAAACGTGATATTCAATATAATGAAAGACTGCACGTGACTTTTTGAGGTTAATGTACCGCGTGGGTTAGTATTTGACAAATGATGTACAAGCATCGGTGGTTCAGTGGTAGAATGCTCGCCTGCCACGCGGGCGGCCCGGGTTCGATTCCCGGCCGATGCAATTTTTTATTTTATATGTACTTAAATCAAAATATTGCGGCATATAAATGCCAGCGGTTGCCCTATAATATGTTTTGTTTAAACAATGTATGTTTGTTATGGAAATCACAGTTTTTTATTAAATGCATATAAATGTAAGTATATGTTTAGGGTAGGTAACTACCTACTTAGGTACGCATTTTTACGGTTACGATTTTCACTCTATGCCAGTAAAAAATAATAAAATAGCTATGGCTTATACATCTATTTCATATTATACATATCACGCCCTATATTTTTCAAGACAGTAAATAAAGTCACCAAGTATATATATTTATTTTCTTGTAATTCTTATAAATCTTACATTTTTAAGGTTCAATAGCTTCAAAGTGTATAAATGACTATAACAAAAACAATTATTCTCCATTATTTCATCATCATAATCAGCCTGTATAATATCCACTGCTAAACACGGGTCTCGTCCCGGTTTTACCCGCGTTACTCTGCTCCAGTGGGTCGGAGCGTGATGTTTTGTAGCCTACTTGTTAATCCAGCGTATAACCTATCCCGGTGCAAAATTTTAGCCAATTCCGTTCAGTAGTTTTGGCGTGAAAGAGTAACAAACATCCGTCCATCCATACTTACAAACTTACGCGTTTATAATATTAGTAGAATAGTAAGGTTGCTCAATATTTACTGTACAGATATTAGTAGAAGAACAATAATTTATTAAATATTGTTCTGATACTATATAATCACACAAACAATCTCCATAAAACAAAACAAAGCCACAATAAGGATAAAGTAAACAAGAGATAAATGTTAGAAGTTGAATACAAGTTTAGCTGAACCGTCTATAAAACACAAAGATAAATCTAAAGTTATATTTGTGTAAGGAAGAATGAAAAACTATTATAGTAATAAAAAAAATCATTTTTATCACATCTATTCAAAAAGAGCTAGTTTATTCCTCGTAAACAGGGACCAAAATAGCTCATTAATCCCTTAGGGATCAAAATTGATTTGAATTTGGAATGTGGATATTGTTAATAAGGTGAATCACAAACCATGCGGGAACAATGTATTGAATATGTGACTGGCTGAAAAACTGCGAGCGCGCCAAATTTAAAAAAAGTTGATGAAAAATAAATAACGCGCGAAATTAAATGCATTCTGATTTCGTTCGTAGTTGATTCATGTTCAGATTTTAGAATTATAATCACTTTTTATAATTCTAAAATCTGAACATGAATCAACTACGAACGAAATCAGAATGCATTTAATTTCGTGCGTTTTCCTCAAGTGAAAGTATTATTGTCTTATGGTTCTTCATTGTACGTAAATAAATTCTTGTTCATAAGTTGCACTTACTTATTTTCTCATAGAGGGTGATAAAAAGTAGTGTCCACCTCGGGAGCAACACTATTTTAAGCTCGAGTGACATACTTTTAATCCCTCGCTGCGCTCAGGATTCTAGTTAAGAATCCCTCGCTCCGCTCGGGATTCTACTATAGAATCCTTCGCTCCGCTCTGGATTAAAAAAAACACTCTCGCCTTTAAAATAGTTGTTTGCTCCCTAGATAAACAATTTACTATTTTACATCCAGTATATCAAACTCATTTTATATTAACTATCCGGTTGTACTCACGGTTTGTCATGATAAGATATTTCCGACTAGTTTCGAGACCATCCCGAGATCCATTCTCAAGGAGCAGTCGTGTGTGTACCACTCACGAAACTTTTAATTCTAAAATAGTCTCGTCAACACATCAGCCAGTCTATCCATTGCTGAACATAGACCGATTGCTAGCGAATCAGAAATGAAGAGATCCGCAAGAGAACGAAAGTCACTGACATAGCTCAACCATCAAGATTGAGATTGCGTTGCGTACTCAGCTCGGATACGTAAGCGTATGCGTAACCCGGTGTGACATCGGGTTTCACCGTAACTACGCGCGTGACTACGACGTGATTACGCCGTAGATACGCATTCGGTGTGCTCGAGCCTTTATACTGCTTGTACAGTCAGCAATAGAAATAGGTTTACACCGTCAGTGTCAAATAATGTAAATAAATATGTTTAATCACTTTGACAGCCGGTAATTCTTTATGGGAGAAAACTCCGCCGCTAGCTGAATACAAATACACATAATAATCTCTTTACATAAACATGTTTAATATACAAAAATAAAATGCGTTTTACAATGTGCAAACCTATCACTTTTATCTACTGTACCTATCTTACCTACTGCTACTACGAAGGTTGTTTCTATACAATAATATATCATTTTTGAAAATTTTCCGCTGCCTTCCACGATTTCCATATAAATCTATTGCGATAACATTATACCAAATTAATATATTAATTAATTCATCAAGATTACCTCGTAATGTCTATGATGCAATCCTCTAGTTCGTTGCTCTATGCTTCCTAACTCATAAATAAGTGGATCGAAAACAATTAGAAGTCATTTGCATTGTTACTATTTGCAGCGGTGATTAGGGTTCCGTGAGAAAAAGGATGAGGTATTTTTATACCATAATAAATTTTCATTGATTTACTTAAAATAAAATAAATTTTATTCAGCACTTAGATACACTGGTATGGTAGGTAATTTTACTTGTTAATAAGATAATTAAAAAAAAAAAAACGACTAGGTCAGTAACAATATAGTAGGCAACAACAAATCTTATAAAATATATAGCTCAGATATGTTGTACTGGTTTTGGTAAAAAAATAAGGTTGACCCCACATTGGGCATGCGCCTTCGATGAAAGATAGCGAGCGGCAAGCTCCGGTCCCCGTCACTGCCGCTGTGCGTCATCCGCAAGTGACATACGTTCTTGAGTGCCAGGTAAAATATAACAGTCTTAATTAATGCAATATTTTATCGGATTCGTACTTAACCACAACAATAGACACGTTTCCTTTAGCTATTATTAAGACAATAGTAACAAAATAGTTGAAAAAATAGATTAATTGCTCAATTTTCAATAATTACAAAATTTACGTCATTATTTGTTATCTGAGAGATACCTATAACATTTGAAATAAACAAGGATAACAATTCGAAATGACTAATACCAATAATTCCTTTTATATTTGTTTTAGCTGTGCCCGTAACTTCGTCCGCGTGGAATATAACAAAAAAGTTATTTATGTCCCGTCAAAATCGGTCCAGCCGTTCCAGAGATTAGCCGGAACAAACGGACAGGCAGACAGACAAAAATTGTTAAATACGTTATTTTGGTATAGGTATGTGTTACATATTTCTACGCATTTAGTAAAAAGCGGTTAATTCAATATTAAAAACAGACACACCAATTTTATTTATTTGTTACATACTTTTTTCGGTTAGAAATTCCCGTCTTGGCATATTACTTTAGGCATAATTTCGTTTTTTTCTTTGCAACGTTTAATAACCAGAAACGCAAAAATTCAAGAAATTGTGGATGCAGCTGAAAGGCAAATCCAGTTAGATCGACTCACATTGCTAACTGCAGTAGTCGGCAAGAAGCAAAAGCCATTTTTTATTTCCGGAGTATGTACCTAAAAGCCTATTGTAGGTGCAATTGAAACTAGAAACATGAAAATATATAATAAAGACTTTTGAATGGAAGATTGAACTGTGAAAAATACTTATCAAATAGGCTCAATCATAATAGACTAGTTGATACATATGAGTTTACGTTACAATTAAGTTTATTTAAAAAAATTGTCATATGGAACCTAAATATAATAATTTCTGTTCATAAAACTTGAATATGTTTGTATAAACTCAATATGAAAATTATTTCTTTTGTCTATGTCTTTAACTGCTGAAAACGCTATCAGCCATTTTGTGACGTCATACATCATGTTATAAAATAATTTTAAAAAAGTGTCAACTAGCCTATTTAGCCTGGTTACGTTCGCAGTCAAACATGGGATTTTCTTTACAATCCAGGGCAGTATCCCTCAAGGGCTACCACGCTTTGTAAGCGAATTTGAGACTGCAGTTTGGTAAGTGAACTTAAGCTATTAGATGCTACGGTCTTCTTACGTCCACGAACGGGAAGACTTGGGATGATGTATTTTAAGCCGGAAACCACACAGCAGAAACGAGTAGAAGTAGCCATAATAACTATTGTAATATTATAACTTTATATTTTTAACTTTACTAGCAGAGTTTTGCAGTCTACTAGTATTCTTGTTTACCCCTCGTGCAAAGCTTAAATGCTTGTGTTACGAGTGTGTTCACGTCAGGAGAACAATGGGTGGGGATCGAACCGGCGACCACAATATCATAAGTCCGACCACCCTAGCCATTGGTCTACGGCCGCTTCTAAGATAAGAGTGCGTCAAAAAATCGCTCCGCATCGATATTATTATATTTAATAAAATGGTTTATAATGCAATAAAAGATACAGAACCAAACTTCAACCATTAAATTAATCGTGTCACACCTTTGTAAATATACAATGTTTATCATATAATGACATATTGAGGCAACATAATGATAACACATTGATTTAACGATTATTATCATTATAACATACAAGATAAACTATGCATTACTTATTACTATTTTATTAATATTAAATACAATATGTATAAATATAATTGAATTGATTGCACGTGTAGGATATTAAAATAAAACAACCGTTATGTGCGATTACAGTTAAAGTTAGAAGAGATTTCGTATGAAAATATGTTTTGCCTTCAGTTCGTATTTACAGATACTTGTTGTATTTAATACAGCACGGTTATTAACTCCTCCCGACCCTTAGTTTGCAAATAACCATCCGATGCCCTCGTAGACCCGAAGTCCGAAAGGCCCTAAAGGTTGCTAAAAACCCCCTAAAATACTAAAAGTCATAATCCCTCAATCTTATCGCTAGCGACCGCCTTGAGCCGAGGTCCAAGCCATAGGGGGTGCACTCTTGCGCAGGTTGCTTAATTTGTAGTGTTTAAACCATTTATCAAGGCTGGAGCTCTGCTCGCCTTTATGCCCGGTGAAGTAGCAAAAGCCTCGTGGCTGACTACGAAAGTCCTTCCAAAAACAAAAGGTTATTAACATGGTGGAATAGTCTAGATAACTATTTAGATGCTTCTGTGTCGTGGGGCACTTTCATCATCATCATTTAACGTCCACTGCTGATCATGGGCCTCCCTCGAAGGGGTTGTTGCGTCATCATTAGTGACCGCATTATCTATCCTTACTAATCCTTACTTATTAATATTATTAATATATTAATTAATTAATATATATTAATATCCTTACTATATAATATTATAAATGTGAAAGTAACTCTGTCTGTCTGTCTGTCTGTCTGTCTGTTACGCAATCACGCCTTAACTACTGAAGCGATTTAAATGAAATTTGGTACAGATATAGTCTAGAGCCTGAGAAAGAACATTTGGTACAGATATAGTCTAGAGCCTGAGAAAGAACATAGGCTATATTTTATTATGAATTTCCCACGGGAACGGGAGTTACGCGGGTGAAACCGCGCGCGGAAAGCTAGTACTTAATAAACGCGACAGTTTGTAAGTATGGATGGATGGATGTTTGTTACTCTTTCACGTCAAACTACTGAAAATAATTGACTGATATTTTGCACCGGGATAGGTTATACGCTATATATCAAATAATAAGATATAGGCTACAAAACATCACGCTCCCACCTACTGGAGCAGAGTTACGCGGGTAAAATCGCGGGGCGCAGCTAGTACTACATATATTACAAACGTTGCTGCCGATGGCTTTCTGAAGCAAGGAGGTTAGTCCCTCAACCAACCAAACCAAGGAAAGAATTTCTTTGATTTAGCTCAAAGACGACTTTTACGATATTACAATTGCCATGGAAGTGGTCAAACACATCATTGCGTTTAGTAAACAAGCCAAAATTCAGAACAACTATCAAACGAAACCAGAAAGAAGAATCACTGAGCCATCAGCATACTTAAAGAAAAAGAGTTTTGACCCCAAAGGAAAGTGAAGGTAAAATCTAATATTTACTTCCCGTGTCTGGTTGATTTAGGGTCTCGTTAAATCTTAAGACCCGATTGTTAAGACATCACATATAGCAATAAAAATGTATACCAGAGAACAGGCAGCATTTCTATGTATATGTTATTACTTTATTACACAATACTGCTGTCATCAACCCGCCTGCCTAGAGTAGTGAAAATTACGGAACCGAGAAAAGAGTTTTTAATTACGTAAACCTATTACAGGCATTTGCAAATAGTCAAAACAACTTAAACTTTATTATAATTTTATTTTGAGGTGAAAATTATTTTCTATTTTTATCCTAATGAGTAAACCAAATACAATGATAATAAAAAGAAAAAAGAAAAAACAATCTTGACTAATAATTTAGTTTACATTTCATCTATAATGTATGGTAACGTGCCCAAAATGCTGGCCGCATTGCCTCGCTGGATAGTAATGCTCACCTTTTGCCCAAAGTTCAGGCCAGCCTTCTGGTCATGCGTGCATTCTCTTAACCTCCCCGACAAATCTTTAAAAATTTCGAGTGCACCAGGTCCCCAAGGGCCGAAAGTTTCCACCCCAAACGGCACAAATAGATAGCCTTTATCAAGGCTAGAATATTTACGCCGTTTGAGGGATTCCGCAGCTGAAGCAGCACCACCTGCCAAATTAACAGTCTCTGAAAGATGAGACGGTGCAAGGGTGTCTACACATGTAGCATCCCAAACTAAAGGCCGTCCCATCTTCCAGGGAATTAAAGTCATGCCGTCGGGCCTCTTACCATCGTCGCGAATTAAACCATTTGGCTCTAGAACTGCTGTAACATTGGCACTAACGAAGGCCCGACGAATGACGTCATTTAAAGCGCAGTGTCGAGCCATACGACCTGCACTTTTAACACAAGACAGCCCGTGGTGACCTAGGCTGTCGACTGCATCGCCACATACACAACGGTGGGGGACGACTCAGGGTGCACCGATACGTAATGATAAGGCGACCCGGAATGTATTGTTGTCTAAAACGTTTCCTAACTGAAAATTTGGCAATGCCTGCAGCCAAAGACCAGATTCCCAACGTGACACAGCTAGGAGCCGCGCTCGCTCTGACGGAGTTGTAGACGTTTGTAAAAGTTTATTCCGTTCCAACTCGCAGAGCGGCCCGTCCCACTGCTTCTGTGAGGACTGGTCTTTGGGCAAAGCCGTGTTTGGGCAAACTACTTTCCATGCATTTGTAGCTTCAGCCAAAAAAGAAATTTGTACATTGCCTAAACTGGGTGATAAAATTGATAGAGATAAATTTTGAGTGCTTGAGACTGAAGACAGGAAAGCTGGCAAAGACACACTAGAAATTTTTCTAATCCCAAGGCCCCCATACCGAATGGGCAGTGAAGCCTGAGAAAAGCTACGGTCGTTAAAAATTGTATTGAAAATGGTTGTGAGTGTATTCTTAACGATGCTGTCCAATTTTTGTAATAGCTCAGGATGATTCCAAAAAGGGCAACAACGTAAGAAATACGTAAAATTTGGAACAAACAAACAATATCTGATTAAAACGTAAGCCATATGCGTATTAATTTTACAAAGTCTATCTGAAACCGAATTGAAATTTTGAATTTTTTCTGAAATAAAATCAGGTATAGACTCATTAAGGACTGGTGAACCAAGGAGGCGAAGAGAAGAATTATCGATGATTTTGATGTTAGGTGCAAGAGAATTGAAATTAGCAATAATATCATTTTTTGATACACAGTGGTCAGAAATGAATAATTCACATTTTGCAAAATTTAATTCCAGGCCGATCTTTCGAAATTCAGTAATCAAGGTATTTAAATCTTTCAAAACAGTATCAACATCGCCTCCAATAGTTCCGTCATCTAAATACCACACATTAAATTTAGATTCTAAACGTGTAATGATAGGGTGAATTGCAAGACTAAAAATAGCTGGCCCAAGGGGGTCTCCTTGCTGACAACCGACTTCAGATAAAATGAGATCATTGCGGTAAACTAATTTTGAATTTTGGCCATAACATTGATATAGAAAAGGATACAGATCTGGAATAATTGTTTTGATCTCTGTCAACAAGGAGGATTTGTCAACGGAATTGAAGGCATTTTTAACATCCGCCTTCAACAAAACATCACCTCCGTCATTTAAAAGGAAAGTCCTAAGGGCATGTACAGCAGCTTCACAACCTCCACGAGAGCCGAATCCTAGCTGCGTCGGTTGGAAATATTCGGCCAGTTGATTAACGTTTAGCTTGCAACATACTTTTGCAGCTAGGCGACGGTAGGTCGTGCCAATGGCAATAGGCCGTATACCTCCATCTTTTTTGTTCAAGGCACATAGGTTTGCTCCATATAAAATATCTGTAATATTACCATTAACACGACCTGCTAACAGGAAGTTAATTAAATCAGTCAGCGCTATAGCTAAAGCCTCACCCGCACTGCCACAAGCACCACTAATTAAATCCTTAAGGTGCTGAGGCGTGAGAGCATCAAGCCCTCCGGCAGATCCACTGGGGAAGCAGCCTATAGCGCTGAGTATTTCCTCCGTCGTCACTACAGGACAACTTATTTCGTCGGCTTCTGGTGGAGGCGGAAGAGGTGTGTTCGATGCAGGTGGATGCTTTAAACGCAGAGCTGTGAGAGTATCTGAGTTATAAGGTGCGACTGTATCATTGGAAAATAATATACGAGCTGCACCTCTGATGTCACCGTCACTTAATTTATTCTCTATCAGATGTAATGGAAATTTGTTTTTGGTTGAAGAAAGAGATTGAGCTGTTGATTGTGGCTGAATGGTTTCACTAAATATGTTTGGATTATTAGTGCAATTACGTTTGATTTTTGAAGTCAAAGATGAACGGTCTGAAGTTAAATGAGAAACATGTAATATTCTATACGGAAATGTTAACAATTGTTCCCAAGCCCGTTCTGAATTATCTGTTATAACATTTCTAATATTTTGAGTTAGAACTTGCGCCACAGAAATGCGAGCGCTTCGAGGAATACGTCGAATGACTGATACATCGGCTTTTAATTTAGATAATAGTTTCCAAAGGGGTAAGTCCTGTAAAATGCTAGAATTTTGTGAGTTTGTAAGGCCATGAGTTAAAGTTTGCAGTTGTAATTCTGTATTTTTATGAATTTTGCCTATGTGGATTTTTAAGCCTCTAGAAGTTTGGAAGGAACGAGGTTGGGAGCAACTGTTACATATGAAAGTATTATCCAAAGATACAGCCACGTCTGCATTCCGAGTAGCCATCAGATTGTTGTCGATTTGTCGGGGTTGTTTTTTATATAAAATATAAAAACAAAAAGCAAAAATGGATAAAATCAAAATAAACATACAAAGGAAGTCCAATTACTTAAACAATTTCACCAGAAAACACAAATTATCCACCAAAATATTTACAATTTAATTTACAACACGTCAAAACAGCACATGACGGCACCACCACGACAGGTATCATGCGCAACAGATGCGCGTCCAATGGCGAGCAGCACCGCATGCGCTCCGCTGCTCGGCGCCATGGTTGCTACGGCAACCAGTTCAGCATCATGGATGTCAAAATTCACAACAAATATTCTATAAAATCAAAATAAAAAACAGCTGTTGTAGTTGAAAGCGTGATTCCCGTCTTTTCAAAATAATTTCACAGCTTAAGCACTTTAAGAGAGCAACTTCAACGCCCTCTAAATTAAAAACGAGTGCACCAATAATTTTTAATTAATTATTTGAAAAACAGAGCTTTAAATGTCGCTTTATTATATTAATGAGTCAAAACATATTTGGCTCATTAATATAATATATTTCATTTATTAATTTAGTTTAGTTATTATAGTTATAATAATAATAAATAGTTTGTATTAGATATTTCTTTATAGCTTTAGCGTAAAAGCTGTCAGGTATGAAAATATAATTTTATTTTTTATCTATAATTTAATAGTCTAAAGTTCTGTCATTTGAGTATGTTATTATTTAGATAGACCATAAGCATATCGTCGGACGCGATTTTATGCTACCACCGGATCCAATACGCCCCAACTGAGAAGATCCGGCGAAACAAACTCAGTGGGGTATTCTATTGCCGGTTTCATCGCGGCCTCATTGAGACGATCCGGCGAAACATACTCAAATGGGCATGTCAACATTATTTAGGTCCAGTTACTGTCTTATTTAGTTAATAAACTTATATAATACACATAAGTTGAAAGGGAGTTCTACGGAATCGGAGTTTAATTAAAAGTTATCTTATAGTTGAAATACTAATTGAATTAAGCGCCACTACGGAAGATTGAATTATAAATTTTATGCATTATTGTTATTATGTGTATAATTCAATAACAACTGTAGCCTCGCTTACATCGATTCACTTTTCACTGCTTGATATGACAAATATATAGAATTATAGCGACTTTTTAAACTTGTTATGGGGTTGGTAACTCTTTTATAAACGTTTTGGCTCCTAATGAGAAGGATTTGCCTTACCTTTCTTAGTAGAGATTCTCAAAACTTGAGCCAAATTATGCATTTTCCGCGAACACGCACAGTTAGGTAAGTCCTGTATTCTGGAGATCCCGCGGTACCATATTGGCCGCGGGTGCCGTCGGGGGGCCGGATTGCTCATGCGTACCCGACCCCCGCCAACGGCGGATCGAAGGAGTGTCCGGGGGGTTTTAGTGGTGTAGGGTCCTCTCCTCGTGGTATGACTTTAGCATACCACGCTATGGAGAGGGCGAGTCCCACATATCCCACCGCTAGCGCGCAAATACGCTGCAACGGTGGTGGGAATGCGTCAATGCATTTCCCCCCGGACAACAAAAAAAAAAAAAAAAAAAAAAAAAAAGGTAAGTCCTTTATTAAGATATTCTTTGCTATTTGCCTGTGTCCATCTTTTTAGATTCATCTAGAATAGCTGTGAAATTACAAATTGACTTTCATATAGAATAGCTGTGAAATTAAAAATTGACTTTCATATAGAATAGCTGTGAAATTACAAATTGACTTAAACAACTCAATTATACAGGGTGTCCCAAAAGGTTAAGTAGCTGGGAAAGGGGGTGACAGGGGTGGACACAATGGTCACTAGAAAAATAAAAAAAAAATCCGCTCTGGGTATTTAAAAAAAAAATGGCATTTTTTTAAAAACTTAAAATTTTACACCTTGTTATTTTTGATGTTGATGTTGATGACCTTATTGTTATTGAAGATTACATAACAGCATTTTTTTTAAATACAGCCATATTTGTAGGTACAGTTAGCACAAGGTGTTAAATTTTTAGTCTTTTAAAAAATGCCATTTATTTTTTTAAACACCCAGAGGGAATTTTTATATTTTTCTGGTGACCCTGGTGACCATCCCTATCACCCCCCTTCCTAGCTACGTAATCTTTTGGGACACCCTGTATGTAGAATTTATAAAAAATAATATACAATTATTGAATGTTTTTTCTTTAATTCTGATTTCAATTACAGCACCAGTGACTCATTGATTACGGCAGTGGCTTCCAAGTTTGACGTTCTGGTTGCAATTCTCACCTAGCACAATTATTTGTGAGAACCATGAAAAGATTTCCCAAGTATGGGTAAAGTCACCCGTACTTGGGAAATCTGTCCGTAAATTATATTTGTTTGTACAGCCTCCGGCAACCAAAAGATCTATTTTCCTTTTTTCCCTTTATAAGTAAAATAGTTCAAAGCAACGGAGTAAATCGATTACTAGGAAAAATATTAACAAAAGGCTTTTAGTAAATATAGTTCAACTTATTTATAGATCTAATCGCCTCGAATCTTATTAGCATAACCGGTCCATTATGAAAGTAGGCTGTCTTATTGCATCATCTCTCTCAAGTTCATTAACATGTTAAAATGAATTAATTAATCGATTAATTCTCAGTTAATCGAATAGTTTTTCTGTCCTTTGTAACGATTTATGTTTATCTGTTGCAATGCGTGTGACAGCGGCATATGATTGACAAACCATTGACACACCGTTGACACACAATTTACACATCTTTCACGAGGATGGTGGATGATGTTCAAGGATGGAATACTTTGTCTTTAATTACTAAGACTTAGTGTTGACTGATAGAACGCATTGGATTTTATATCATCATCATCATCAGCCCGTACAACTTCCACTACTGAACATGGGCCCCCTCCCGAGGGAGGGTTTTTGCCATAGTCACCATGCTTGGCAGGCGGATTGGTGACCGCAGTATTATGTTGTAATACCCAGGGAAACGCTGCTGGCCGTTCCCTGGTATACGCTTGTTATAGATGATGTTATAACAACCGGGACCAAAGCACGTTAAGCCGTTGGGCTTAACGTGCTTTCCGAGGGTAGTCCCTCAACCAACCAGACCCGGAAAGAAATCTTATAATTTATACAAAGATTTCTTGTCCGGTGTGGGGATCGAACCCACGACCTCCAAGACTTAAAGCGAGCCAAATACCGCTACGCTACGGAGGTTTTTATATAGTACACGTGATATTTTACTGTGTATTTTACTTAATTCAATGAAACATACCTACACTTTTTTTTTGTCCGGGGTAAAATGCTAAATATTATTAATTTTAATTTCTATAATAAATATGAATAACGCATTCCCTGCTTCGCCGTTGCGACGTTCCCGACAAAGCGGTATGTGTGACTCGCCCTCTCCATAGCCGTGGGAAGGGTGTCCGCGTGGTATGATTAGCGTATGCTAATCACGAGGTTACGAGGTCACGAGGAGACCCTTCCCACTAAAACCCCCCGAGTACTCCTCCGTGCGCCATTGGTGAGTGGCCCAGACTGCACCGGTGGCTCGGTGGTTACGGAAGTTGCTTCTGAGACCTGGTGTTCTGGGTTCGATTCCCACCCGGGGCAATTATTTGTGTGAACCACAAATAGTTGTTCTGAGTCTGGGTGTTCTTTGTGTCCGTGAAATGAATGTTTGTAAAGTCCCCCGCGACACAGGGATATATTTCGCTAGTGCGGGAGTTGTCTTTTAAAAAAAAAAAAAAAAACTTACAGCTATCTGGGATACCCTCAGGCAGATTGGCGCTGCGGGCTATGTAAACAATCACCTGACATTTGGAGAACATAAAAGAAAGATTTTTTCTACTTACAACCCGTACCGTTTTAGCTTTAGGTTACGGGTTAAAAAACATCTCGCCCACATCAAAACTGGTCTAAGGGCCAGATGTCAACTTTTTAAAATGTGCATGGTTAGATTCGCCCGGACCAGATTAGTGGAACGGGCCATATTATTATTACAACAGTCGCATTTCAGGTATTTAACTGACAATATGTTAGAAAATTGCATTTTTATTGTATAAAATAGATTTTTTGATTTGTGAATGTAAAATGTAATTAATTATTATCTATACTAATATTATAAAGAGGAAAGGTTTGTATTTTTGAATAAACTCAAAAACTACAGTGCCGATTTCTAAAATTCTTTTACCATTGGAAAGCTACATTCACACTGAGTGACAAAGGCTATATTTAATTATGACGTTCCCACGGGAACGGGAGTGACGCGGGAAAAACTGCGCGCGGGAAGCTAGTATCCATATATTTTTTCAACCTTATTAACTACTAGCTTTCTGCGGTTTTACACGCGTAACTCCCGTTCCCGTAGGAACTTCATAATTAAAAATCAAATAGCCTTCTTCGATATATGGGCTATCTAACACTGAAATAATTTTCCAAATCGGTCCAGTAGTTCCTGAGATTAGCGCGTTCAAATAAGCGAACAAAAAAACCTCAGCCTTATAAATAATAGGTATAGATTGTCATTATTATTACACCAATTTAGAGGCGATTAAACATAATTACCGAAGAGTCTGTTGTTGTTCTCTAATCGTTTGTACGCTTATAATAACATTATTATCATTTGTGGAGGGTCTTAGATAAATTTGAATATTCATTAGTGCATTTATTACGAGAAAAATGTCTCAGTGATGCAATCGATTGTAATTAACAAAGGATTAATATTGTTCAAATTCACTGGAATTTGTAAAGGAAAGTATATTAACGACGATTTGAACGTAGTAGAATGCTCTAGAAAATGATTATGCTGTCGTATTGTGGGTCACCTAGAAACATTGACTGAATTGTATTGTTTTGCTCCTCCTTCTTATTTATTATTACTTTTTTTTTGCTGTCTACTAGTATTTTTGTTAACCATTCGTTATAAGCTAAAATGATTGTTACGAGTGGGTGCACGATCGTACCGGCGACCACAAGATCACAAGTCCGAAACTCCCTTGCCATTGGGCTTCGGCACGGCATTAATTCCTTTAATGTTTAAGACCGTGATCCCTTCACTTGGTCAGTTCTTTTATTGAAGCTTGCCATATTTCCCGATCTGCTGCTTCGTATAATAAATGCTTGGTAGATCGATATATTTTGAAGATCGGCGATCCGATTTTGACGTTGCGTATGGCACGTGGATGAACCCCTTCTACTTTGTCTAAAAGAATGGACCTCTCTAATGGACCTCTGTTGGAAGGATCCTGTCGTGACATGTGTTAAAAATACTGTAGGCCTCTCCGTAGAACTTCTGAGGTTAAGCAGTCTCAATATTCAGCTTCTTTCTTCTTTCTTCAGAAGTACTAGACTGACAAAGCACTAGCTACGGTAGACAAGAGTAGTAAAGGCTATTTATGAAATTTCCACGGGAATCGAAGCTACGTGGTACGTACCGCTTGCGAGGAGTTAACACTAAGACACTGGCTAAATTTAACTAGGTATATACTAACAGGGGCCGGATTCCTTTTTATACGGACCTCAGGACGGAGGAGTGTCCGGGAGTTTTAGTAGTGTAGGGTCCTCTCCTCGTGGTATGAGTAGCATCCCACCGCTATAGAGACGGCGAGACCCACATATCCCAGCGCCAGCACGGGAACGCTGCAGTGGCGGTGGGAATGCGTAAAAGCATTTCCCCCAGGACAAAAAAAAGGTACATACATAAATAGATCGAAGATTCTAGTGCTGTAGTGAACACAAAGGGCAATGGATAAAAGTCACTAATGAGTACACTTATGCGTGAGGTTTTAAATAAATTCTAATGGCGCATCCACACATGCCGCCGGGTTTGCCGCCGGCTTTCAGGTTGCATATGCGCGTTCCTAAAGATGTGCGTGCCGGAGGCCGCCGCGCCGCCGGCCGTGCCGCTCGGTAGATATGTGTGGATGCACCATAATAGTAATATTTCATGTCAATAACAAATTAGCTAATTTCGACTCACGACTGGCCTAAGGGTAAGTAGGTATACCTACATGCGTAATTTACGCAATCGAGTCTCAATATCACCTTTCACTAATAGACTTTTACTAATGTTCTAATTTTAACTGATAGGTATCTTTACTAATAATATATATATATATATATATATTTTTTTTTACTCCCGCACTAGGGAAATAAATCCCTGTGTCGCGGGGGACTTTACAAACATTCATTTCACGGACACAAAGAACACCCAGACTCAGAAAAACTATTTGTGGTTCACACAAATAATTGTCCCGGGTGGGAATCGAACCCAGAACACCAGGTCTCAGAGGCAACTATCGTAACCACTGAGCCACCGTTAAAGCTAAAGAGTTTGTTTCGCTTGAAGGTGCTAATCTCAGTAAAAGTCTTTCAATATTAGATAAACCCATTTATCGAGAAAGGCTATATTTAATTATGGAGTTAATTCTTACTGGAATGAAGCTAGCTACTTATAATGGGCATGAGGACTAAAAAAATCTATTTAGTCCCTCAGTTAGATTACCTACTAAAAAATATTGGACACGTATTTTTTTATTTATCAAATCAATAACAATTTACAAAGATACAGAGCAAAAACAAACTATAAAGTTCAGGAGAGGGGGCTTGTGACGTCACTATTAGGTAAAATTGTACCTAATAGTGACGTCACACAAAATTTCAACGCGCTGTATCTTCGTCATTTTTTGTAAGAGGAACGAAAAAAAAAATACGTGTCCAATATTTTTTGGTAATCTAACTGACGGACTAAATAGATTTATTTTAGTCCAAATGCCAACATTTTAGCATAAGTGTTGGGTTAAAACATAATTGTTTGAACGTAACAAAAGTTATTTGTATTATAAAAATATAGTTAGGTATCTATATGACTCCAATTGTATAATATCTCCAAAAGACCCTACTTTTTTATTTTTTATATACTAGCTGCGTCCAGCGTTTTTTCCTGCGTTGCTCTGCTACTTTTCTCCAGTGGATCGTAGCTTGATGTTTCATTCTATACAATATGTAACAAAAACCCTGTCCGATCCAATAAAGGCGTATTCCTGGTTCAAAATACGTACTAGAAAAAATGGTTATAAAAATGTAACTCATAAAAACCAAAAGTTATTGAATTTTAATTTTTATAATCCATGCGAAATTTACCACTGAATTTGGGAAATTTTCATAAGACAACACTCTTCTTTGACAAAAACTGTAGCTATTAAACACGTGAACTTTGTCAGCGATCAGTGTTGTCGTTGATCAGTTTTTATTTTTTATTTCAATTTAATTATATACACTGGGGAAAAATAATTATCTCAAATCCATTAAATGGTTACGTATATGGGTACGCAGTACGATGCTGAATAATACCCTTAAGGATCGGACAGGGGTTTTGTTACATGCTGTATATTACCTTATCCGGCTTATAAATGATAACTTAGCAACATAGGTAGGATCCTCGACGGCATGGCCGAGGACCGCGTTGTTGCTTATTCCCCGAACTGTGATCTCGTGCCAGCGATCATCACCACTGTTCGTAAATCTACTCTTTACTCCAGTGGCACCCTGAGCGTTGGTCCTAACCCCTTAAGGGTGCCCTCAGGTGGATGTCGCTTAAACTTTAGCCGGATTCTTTGAAGTTAATTTTAATTTTAGACCTGTTACCTTTAAGGCATCTTACTATACCTAATGTGTACATTTGTCATTTATCGCTCGACAGACGGACAGACCGATTAAAAATTCTGTAAGATCAAATAATTATAACAATGTTTTTAGCTACTTAAGTGATACTTTAGTGATTTAGTCTTATACAGTGTAATTTTGACAAGTACAAGTGTATGTAAATACCTAAGTGCTGAATAAATTTCATTATTTCATATCAGCATAAGTAATCACTAAGTAGTAAGTAGTTGTCGCGTTAAATTGTAACAAACATTCATCGATCCATCAATAGAAACTTGCGCGGTTATACTATATTCTTTATACTATACTAAAGGTATAAAATCAAATAGTAACTAAAGCATATATTAGAAGGATTATGACCCATGACGAATCGAAATAAGCCGGTTGTTGTTTACGGAAGTTAAAAACTGGACCAAGTGTATGTACGCGCACAGACTAAAATAAGTTATTTACATTAATGTATATACTAAACTATTTTCGCAGAATCCAATTTCGTTTGTTTACATTTTTTAGAACACTCATAAATCTTGCCAAGGGCACATCTTTCTGTAGCTACGAGCAAAAAATTGGCGATGAAAATATATACTTTAACTTAACCTTACTATCAGACATCCGATTTAGAGTTTACTTGTAGCAAAAATTGGAATATTCTTTAATAATAAATTATAAGGAAGATTGTGTTTGTAATGTCGTTTTTTACGAACATACGTATGTAGTAACCTTTTGCTACTTTATCGGGTATAAATACGAGCAACCTATGCAAGAGAGCGCCTGATCCAGCTTTATTAAATGGTTAAAAAACTTACATACCTATAAACTAACCTGTGCAAAAGAGAAGGGACTTATAGGGCCTCGACTTATGGCGATCGTTTTAACTACGGAACCATAGGTTTGTTATGTTAGAAATATATTTTTAATATAAAAATATATTTCTAACATAACAAACCTATGATTGAATTAACACTGGCTAAATTGGTTTTGTACACGTAAAAACATTGTCGCTTACATCGATAATGAAATAATGAAATTTATTCAGCACTTAGGTATTTACATACACTTGTACTTGTCAAAATTACACTGTATAAGACTAAATCACTAAAGTATCACTTAAGTAGCTAAAAACATTGTTATAATTATTTGATCTTACAGAATTTTTAATCAGTCTGTCCGTCTGTGTAGCGATAAATGACAAATGTACACATTAGGTATAGTAAGATGCCTTAAAGGTAACAGGTCTAAAATTAAAATTAACTTCAAAGAATCCGGCCAAAGTTTAAGCGACATCCACCTGAGGGCACCCTTAAGGGGTTAGGACCAACGCTCAGGGTGCCACTGGAGTAAAGAGTAGATTTACGAACAGTGGTGATGATCGCTGGCACGAGATCACAGTTCGGGGAATAAGCAACAACGCGGTCCTCGGCCATGCCGTCGAGGATCCTACCCTAGCTAACCTGCAACCTTTCACTAGCTACCTAAGTGGACGACCCGGAGAAGACAGGTAGAAAGAAACTCCGAGATTTTTTTTTTTTGTCTCTTTTGCTCTGTTTCTTTTTTTTATGTCAAGTCTTTTATCACAATCATGTAATATTGTACAATGTATATATGATGTAAGCGAATGCAAGCACAGTACCATTTATTGCCTGGTCAATTTATACCGACCAGGAGTTCAATAAGACAAGAAAAAAAAATTATACAGTAAATACTATAATGTAGATATTAAAGTTTACTCAGGCACAAACAATCTCCTACAAAGAAACCTAATGGCGGATGCATTCACATACATTTACAATATGACAATTTACACAAGTTCAACCAAAGGATATACCTATAATAATAATTATAAACAATAGCAAGAATGAATTAACAAAATATAAAATTAAATAACATAACATAACCCCGACAACAGCCGACCAGTCACCACAAGCAGCACCCGTTCACGAGTATGACGTGTGACGCAGCCATCGCCTCCCTCGCCATATTAGAGGGAAGGTGGCGACCCGCCCCACACCGCCACCGCAAGCAATGACAGACAACGGGAGCATGACGAACTAAAGTGGGGATATCTACAAGTCTATTAATATTAAACCTTTAGTTGAACAATGTTTAAACTGTTTCAATAACTGAGTTTATAATGTTGTCTGTGTTTCACTGATCAACCAAGCGTTATTGTCGTTTAAATAGTCGTTTACTGAATAATAAGCCCTTTTTATTAGAATCCTCTTAACAGTTGACTTGAATCTATCATGAGGTAACTCTTGTAGGTGTACAGGTATTCTGTTATACATACGGACTCCCAATCCCACAAAAGATGAGTGTACTTTTTGTAGGCGATGGTATTCGGTGCAAAGTTTATGCTTATATCTAGTGTTTATTGTGTGTATGTCACTTCTTTTCTTAAAAAGGTTAATATTTTGCCGGACATAGATTATATTGGCATAAATGTATTGCGAAGCGACTGTTAGTATATCTGTGTCCTTAAAAAAGTCTCTTAAGGAGAATCTCGTACTTAGTTGATAAATAGAACGAACTGCACGTTTTTGTATGGATAAATGAATGGAGAATGTTATAATAATCGGGCGAACATCTTAACGTGCATTCCGTGGAAGGAGTCCCTTAATCAACCAGACTCAACATTATATTGAAAAGTTTATCCAAAGATTACCTTTCCGCACACGGTTTTAGTCAAGTAACTCTGTTTCTGTGAGAGCTTCATAATAAAATATAACCTATAGCCTTCCTAGATAAATTGAATATTCAAAGAATTTTCCAACAGACTTTTCAGCTTTACAGCTTTATTATTACTAGCTTCCTGCGCGTTTTCAATGACTCCCGTTCCCGTGGGAACTTTAAAATTCAATACATCCTTTAGCCTTCCTTGATGGGCTATCTAACACTGAACTAATTTTTCAAATCGGTTCAGCAGTTCCGGATATTAGCGCGTTAAAGCAAACAAACAAACAATAATTTGTTAGCTTAAGCTTTATACAGGGTGTCCCAAAAGATTACGTAGCTAGGAAGGGGGGTGATAGGGATGGTCACAAGGGTCACCAGAAAAATATAAAAAATTCCCTCTGGGTGTTTAAAAAAATAAATGGATTTTTTTAAAAGACTAAAAATTTTACACCTTGTGCTAACTGTACCTACAAATATGGCTGTATTTAAAAAAAATGCTGTTATGTAATCTTCAATAACAACAAGGTCATCAACATCAACATCAAAAATAACAAGGTATAAAATTTTAAGTTTTTAAAAAAATGCCATTTTTTTTAAATACCCAGAGCGGATTTTTATTTTTTATTTTTCTAGTGACCATTGTGTCCACCCCTGTCACCCCCTTTCCCAGTTACTTAACCTTTTGGGACACCCTGTATATTAGTAGATTTCTTACCAAGTCTCATAAAACATAACTATTCAAGCTATATTAGTATAATATCAATTACTTTACAGAATACATCAACGCGTAATCTCTTTTCGATGTTGTCGTTTCGTCGATAACAAAAACCATGGAAATAACAAGTCAATATTATAAGTATATTTACCTCTAAATAGAATGAACTCGAGAACTTTATCGTACGAACGTTCCATATAAATCTAATCAAGTCGGGAAACTCGTAATGAGGAAATGCATTTTCTAGGCAGGTAGTACGAAAGTGGATTGTGGTAAGTTAATATTTTTTTATGTTTTAGCATCATGTTTGTTTATATTTATTATTTATTGTGGGGATAAAAACCTCGCAGTGCGGCATCCTGCGGCATGTTCCCCTAGTGCTGGTATTTACTTTCACAGCAGATAAGCTGTTGATTAGATTTTTATGTTCGAAACTTTCAACGTTCCTTTTTTTTAATATTAGTCTTGTAATGTTTTATAGAGTCATTAAAATATAATATACTAAACTTAACTAAACTTATAAGCTATTCAAATTATAGAATATACAAGTAAAAACGGTCGCCCTTCTGGTCACCGTCTGCAGGAAGGGTGCCTAAAAAGCTGGCGACGTTACCACGTTGAGTTGCTTTGCTAATTCTTTGGCCAAGGTACGTGGTATTACTTAACTATACTGACGTTACTGTTACTGTTAGCCTGCATCATCCCACTGCTGGGCAAAGGCCTCACTATGACTTCCAGCTCTTTCGATCCAGGGCTAAAGTAGGCCACTGGTCGTTTGCTTTATCCAGCTCGTCCCGGCATATTCTACGAGGTCTGCCGCGACGCCTTGTTGCTGTGTCAGGGCTCCACGTGGTGGTTATTTTGGGCCACAGCTTATTGGGCATACGGCAGACGTGGCCAGCCCATTCCCACTTCAGCTTAGCGGGTTTTTGAGCAACGTCAGTAAACTGTGTTTTGGAGTGCAGTCTGTGTGTACACATGTGTGTAAACATGTTTATTTACATTAATTGATACAGAAGGTATAAACCTATCTCCTTGGCCGCCTGTACATTTAGGCAATAAATTAATGTCAAAGATCAATATTTTTATATCGGACTAATTACCCAACAGTGATGTTATTATTAGTTATCATCGTTAGATAATTAATGAACTATTTTTTATAGGCATATTACGTTGATTCCAATTTTGTGGCGAAATACTTATGTAATTTTATTTTTGATTGTTACGTTAGGACACGATTTGAACACGTTTTGAATATGTGATAAGTTATTTTTTGTCTTATAGAATACACAGTTTATGAGTTAAAATTAGGAAAATTAAACTCGAAAAAATCACAAAATAGGCCGTGTTTTTTTTTACTCTGTGCAATGATTTATTATTAGTAATTAAATCAATCTACGTAGAAACTTCTCGAACAGCATTTAAGTTTACAGATTAAATTGATGTGACGTTAAACATGTGTTACAGGCACCTTGTTGGTACTTGAAGCGGCCGTATCCCAATGGCTAGGGCGTCGGACTTGTGATCTTATGGTCGCCGGTTCGAACCCCACCCATTGCACTACCGACGTGAACCCACTCGCAACACTAGTATTTTCTTAGCACGAGGGGTTAACAAGAATACTAGTAGACTTCAAAACCCTCTGCTAGTAATCTTTTTTAAGAAAAAAAACCAAAAATCCTCCACAGAAAATGAAGATCTTTGCCGGACGAGGTGGTATGCCCGGCGGCCGACGGCTATTTTTTACAGTTACCAACTTGTATATGTTTGAAATGGCTTACGAACTTCTATTTCGTGATACAGTTTAGTTGGCATGCTTAGTGCTAGATGGCGTTGCTAGTCTTGTGATTGTTTGTGCAGATACTGTAAATGTCGCTACAGTCTACATAACCATACCTTTGAAGGTTTCAAACAAGTGTTTTGTTGTAATGAATGTAAAACTAATGTATTGAACAATAAACTAGAAAAAAAAAACTTAAATAAGAAACGAAAGTTAAAGTTAAGTTTCTAACTGCCATTTCTTTCTGATATTATTATAATGCCAGACGTTTCTTTGAAATAATAAGTGAGTCTTTTCATTATAAAACTATTATTATTTAATGATAAAAAAAATATTTTATAATCCGTGATTACCTACGAAGATAGAGAAGGGAATGTTGAGATGGTTTGGTTACGTGGAAAGAATGGATGAAGAAAGATTGACAAAACATGTATACATGGCAAGTGCGAGTGGCACAGTCGGAATGGGAAGACCTCGACGAACATTCTCTGACCAAATCGAAGACATCCTCGCAAAAGGTCAAATAAGATTCACCCTAAACCGACGTGCTTGTGTGAAGAATGTTATGAGAGTGAATTAAGCGAAAGATGTAGGGATCGTAGCAAGTGGAGGTCCATTGTCTCTGCCTACCCCGCTGGGAAGGCGTGAGCTTATGTATGTCGGTATAATCCCCATAATATATCGATCACGATTCTTTGTACGGATGTGGTTACAAATAGGAAAATGTATATAGGTTCTTCTTGAGCAGAAGATACACATCTATGACGTAATTTTGGTTTAGTTCTATCACGAAAGGTACGTTCATCTTAATGCTCAACAAAAAAGTGGTAATTCCCAAGTACAAATAACAAAGTAAGCAAGTAGGCCTGCGACTTTGTCCGCGTAAAATAAGAAAAATGTTGTTTTCGGAAAAAATCTAAAGTTACTTATTAAAGTTACAGCTTTCTACAATTGAGGTCACATCTAAATCAGTACCGTTTGAGGAGGCGGAATACACGGACAAATTAATAGACAGATAAAATGTATTAAAAAAATGAAAAGACCAAGACTATACTAAAAACTAACGAACTATTCATAGTTAATTTTTAGTATAGTCTTGGTTTTCAACCAAACAGACAAAATGAAATGTAGTGTTTGTAATCCCTTACTGCAGCGGTCGGCAACACGCAATCCGTAAATGTTTTGTAAATCTATGCTAATATATAAAGCCGATGAGTTTGTTTGTTTGTTTACTTGCACGCGCTTATCTCAGGAACTAGTGAGCCGATTTGAAAAAGTCTTTCAATGTTAGATAGCCCATTTATCGAGGAAGGCTATAACACAGGATAAACAATGGCACAAGGCTGTAGGCTGTATTTAACTAATTTGATTCTACGGGGTCGGAAGATACGCGGGTGAAACCGCGCGCGGGAATCTATTAGATTGTAAAATTCTCCGACATGGTATAAAAAGGCACCTGCCTCAACCATTGCTGCAAAGCGTATGGTTATAGAAAAAAAATCTCTTATTATCCTACACTAGCTGCACCCCGCGGTTTTACCCGCGTTACTCTGCTCCAGTGGGTCGGAGCATGATTTCTTGTAGCCTATATCTTAATCCAGATTATTAACTAAGTTTTTGCAAAGTTTCAGCCAAATCCATTCAGTGATTTTTGCGTGAAAGACGGACAAACAAACAGACACACACATACACTTTCCCATTTATAATATTAGTATGGATATCTTTATTTATCTTTATTTTGTTTAATAGAAATCAATCACAATTGTTTAACGGCAAGACGCATTTTTAAGGTGCTTCTAAAATACGTGCCATCCTTCTAACAGTAGGTAGTATCTTTTAAATATGATGTTGTAGTTGTCACAAAGTTGGAGAAAATTAAGTGAAAAAAATAATTTTATTCGTCCTTAATTATAATATTTTATGTTATTTAAATTTACATTTACAATGCACGTAATTCTATAACATCATGATAATAAAATAGCGTATAAATTCTATTATTTTAATTTAATTCATTAAAGTGCATTGAAACTTTTTAATTTTGGAACATTTTATTAAGTAGGTAATCTTATCATAATTCACGCATGATTATTAATAATGTGCCGTAGAATACGCATATCTATAGATTTATTTGTTATATGAATACAAATGAATTAAAGTTTTAATTTATCAGTCACCACCAATATCAACGGCATCAAAACAAAACATCATTACCATAACCAATAGGCGCCATAAGAAAAAATATAAACGTCAAGTTCATTGGCCAGAAAGACCGGCCAATTAGTGACGTACCAAAGTACTTAGAGCGTAGTAGCTATTTATACAAATGCGACCAACTCGATACAAGACTGTTTGCATTCGATCCATAGCACGAGTGCACACTTCAAAAAATAAATGTGTATTTTGCGTTTCGTATTACGGAATTAATATTTTACAGTGACATTATTAGGGTTTATAAGTGGGCTGTGTTCGTTCTGTGTTTTTGTTTTAGTGGGTGATTTTTGTTACGTGAAGACGTCGTGTTCAAGAATTGTAACTGACGTAAGTTTTTTTTTAATTATTGGTTCTACGATTTGATTTTCGTTTGTTATTTTTTAAACTTAGAGTTATAAAAAAAATATAATAAATAATCAATTATTATTATTTTTAAATTATAGAATCTAATTTTCAAATATCTTTATTCTATTTAACTGTTATTCTATAAATGCATTGTTTACAATATTTTAAACATTCTTTATTATTATAATTAATATATATCCATTCCACAACTTTATTAAATAATATAGGGAAAAAATATGTTTTTTAAATACCAATAAAATATTTGTTTTAAATACCGGCAATATTCATCAAATAATAATACTATTGATAAAAGTGTAAAGTTTATTTTTGCAAATTATTTAAGTACCCGTATTTGAGGAAAAAGTAACTATTTTTTATGTCAACATTATGAACATTAAAATTTATATATGTGTACGCATCATACGACCCATACTGCTAGACTAACAACACTTTTTATTTTTTTAATATTTTAAATATTCTCATGTAAGTGTATTTGTCTTAATTTAGAATTAAACGTTAACATAACTATAAGAAACTACCCACAAACTATTTTATTTTGTTCCGTTTCTGTTCGTGACCTTTACCAATAGAAATGTCATCGTAAAACTCAATAGATGATTATGAACATAATTATTAGTTATGAATGCAAATAAATGCACTCCCGCGGTTAAGGTTATATACCTACAGGTCTCTCATGACTCAATTATACTAATTTTAGCTATACTATAGCTACATATTATAATATTAATGAGCTATGTAATAGCTCAATATTGACGAAGAAATAGATGTATTGTTAAAAAATAAAGTTGATAGACCACAACAGTGCTTTCTTGCAAAAAAATAATAATACCCGTGGAAAAAATTAAATGATAAATAAAAAAAAAAGCTGCCTAATTGTGGAACATTTTAGAAATACGGGTAGGTATTAAAAAAAATTGAATCGGCGATGGTGTAATATAGGGTTCCTACGTTGCATTGCCTGATAAATACCTACGTGGTGATGGTAAGGCGTCCATTGGAATAATGAAATGAAATTTATTCAGCACTTAGGTTTTTACATACACTTGTACTTGTCAGAATTACAACGTGTTAGACTAAATCTAACAAAAGTATCACTTACCAGTACCACGCTTGGCAGGTGGATTGGTGACACAACAAAATGGTATCATCCAATGCATGGTATACAGTGGCCATAGTCCAAAAACATATATCCCTATGTCCCTTGGTCACGGCATCACGCGTAAACGGCTTTATCGATTACGGAATAATTTTTTTTATATAAAATTAAAAATTATGATTATGTATTGCGGAAATTTTAATAATTAGAAATACTTAACCACCATATTAAATTTTCTAATATAACCTTGGCGCTTTTCACAAAATAAGCTTTTCTTAATATACCCAATTTTATGGCGTTTGACATAAAATTTACTTACATATTCGTACTGCTCTTATTGCACATCACGGTTAGTTGATAACTAACACGCCTAGGTAATATTGACAGTTAAATTTAATAGAGAGTTTTAGTTAGGTTTAGTTTAGCAATGTCTGGCGGGACAGCTAGAATATCTGTACTTATATTATAAAGCGGAAAAGTTTGTATTTTTTATTTTTGTATGTTTGTTTCAAATAAACTCAAAAATTACTGAACGGATTTTGATAATTGACAACATTCAAAACACCCTAAACAAAATGTGTGGGTGTGTGTGGGTGTTCTTTGTGTCCGTGAAATTAATGTTTGTAAAGTCCCCCGCGACACAGGGATTTATTTCCCTAGTGCGGGAGTTGTCTTTTTTGAAAAAAAAAAAATATATATATATATTTATATCGTTTCTTTCTGATCCCAAAACTTAACTAAAAACTAAACCAAAACTTTTTTGCCTGCTATTTTTTGAGAAAACATAAAAACTGAAAATTGCTGTGATGACGTCGGACTGATATTACCTTTGCTTATTTAAAATTTAAAACTATTAAAACATTCTTAATATGCCAACTCTAATCACAAGACGTTTGACATCTGCTGAAGAATTTTAATTTCCAACTCTAACAAAAGAAATTTCGTTAAACATCCGTAACAATTAAGTCATCCGGCGCTTACGTCTATTTAGAATGAGCCAAACTAAACTATATTATTTTTGTATGAAAATCTTTGGATTTCCAAAAAAGAAAATATATGGGTACCTTAATTTTTGATCTAGTTTCATAAAAAAATATAATATTGTCAATACTTTCACCATTCGAATGATACATTATCCCTGAGTAACATAGGCTGTAAAAGTCAATCCGTGCGAATCCGGGGCGAGCTTCTAGTTACGTATAAAATTATTGACCTACTTTGTAAGTATAATGAAATGGGTTTTTTTTATTACTTACCGTTGTTTACTGTTTAAATAATATATTAGATTGTAAACACAAACATTAATGTCATTCATATAGGTATTTATAAAACCCTTTGAAATGATAAGATTTATCAATACAAGATAATATTATCATACATTGACAACATAGTTGTTGTTCTTGTAGATCATATGTACATAAATACCTACTTATACTTATGTTAATATGAATGGAAATATGATTGTGATTGTTTTGCGACCGCCTGCTTACTTAAATGGATAAAAAAGTAATATTTTAAATTAATTTAATTGAATATCTATATGAAAAAACACTAGTCGAGTGCGAGTCGGACTCGCGCACGAAGGGTTCCGGTCCATTTTCTAGCGTCGCCTTTATTGATATCAAGCAAAAAGGGGCAAAAAAAAAAGTTTGTTGTATGGGAGCCCCGCTTAAATTTTTATTTTTTTATTTTTTATTATTTGTTATTATAGTGGCAATAGAAATACATCTTATGTGAAAATGTCTAGCTATAGCGGTTTTCGAGATACAGCCTGGTGATGGACAGACACTCAGACAGACGG